>OX420931.1:31831859-34314169 GCA_949091785.1 Polymixis lichenea
CAGGACAAGGCTTCTTCATAGCAAGTATTTCATCTTCGTTTTCCGGTACAGTGTGTACCGGAATCGGCTGCCAGAGTATTTCCGTATTCCATGTAGTTCTGTTGTTCGGAGGGTACATTCCTGTATGTGAGGTTTTAGTATTTTTACTAGAAATTCTTGTGTTTACAGACCTACCGTTTAACTGAGACGGTACCTGAGGTAGTGGCGATGCGGGAGGGGTTTTAGAATGACTACGGTTTCACAAAATATCACCCGAACCCGTACTGCGCAAACGCTACCTCAGGTACAGTCTCAGTCATAGACCTATGGACTCAGTCAAGCAGTATGTCTACAGTTAGGTACATAGCGATGTCTAAATAAGTAGATGTCAGATTCAAATAATTTACTTTGTCTTTGTGATGGCGCGACATTAGTTTGTGCACGTGCACTTGAAATACCTTATTGAGTAAATGTGTAAGGATATAACATTAATAAAAAAAAAAGTGATAAAAGAAAATAAATAAGCAGTATTATTATGAAAATAAAATATTGCCTTACCAGCTAAATTTGCCTGGGCAGACATAAGAGTGCGGTCCACATCTGTTGACCGAATATAAATTTCAGAAGGATCAAAGTCTTCCGACAACAAATGCTGAAATGTTTAAAATGCAATTAATAATAAATTTCAATTACTTATGAGCAATGACTTCGGACACTAAATCCATATTTTTGTTATTAATATTCTTCTTATATAGTATATTATATTAGTTAGCACACATAAGAAAATACACATAGAAAATCATTTCACTGAACAGCACCTATGACTAGTGTATCCAGTGCTTTAGTATAGTGTTAGGTCTGACCACTCCAGATAAATTCAGAAATAAACTAATGGCCCAATTGTATCTTACAGACATCATTCTATCTCTTTCAACTGTAAATGATTGACTGTAATAGAACAATGTTGTGAACTTATGGTGTATCAGGGATTATGTGGTTATCTAGTCATTTCTTAACTTGCAAGAGTTGCATTTGTGTCCAGACAAACAGTATTCTAGCCAATCACTGATTATATTAACCCAACAAATGTTGTATGAACCTGCAATTGTTCGTATGAAATATATACTCTACTCACGCTTACATGCATACTGCTTCTAGTAGGCGATTGTTTGATGGGTTAATCATGAACATTGGCAGATTTAATATCAAATACATAATCTGCCCAGACAACACTATTGATGATTTGGTTATGACATAATTCAAAACCATTCAGCCCAGTCTCTCGTAAAGCTTGTTTAATAAGAAACAACCATTCTAACTTTCACATTTATGAATTAACTTCTGCAACCTGCACTTTTTTCCATTTTTATGACAAACATCAAGATTATTTTATTATTAAACTAATGTAAGTTAATTAAAACGGACTGTTGCCTGCAACTCCACGTCAAAGCGCGTATTTTGCGTACCACTACTAACTAATGTAAGATTAATATCAATGCGTTATACACAAACCTTCTAGGAATAAATTCTCTAAATGATAGTGAAAAATACACCAAAACCTATTGCATAGTGTTGAAGAACAATGTGATCACTGATCACACAGACAGACCACACTTATTTATGTATAGAAGTAGGATATTTAAGTTTTATTTTATTTAGTACTAGCTTTTGCTAGCAACTTCGGCCAAGTGGAGAACAGTGTATTATACATATAACCGTTCCTCTTGAACCACTCTGTCCATTGATGAAATCCCACATTAAAATCCATTGCATAGTTTAAAGATCTATCTGAAGAACTAACAAACAAGAAAAGCGACTTTGTTTTATACAATGTAAAGAAGTGTTTTTTTTTTCTGTTGTTACTAAACGGGCATGCTCTTGATCTCGATCACGTCTGATGGAAAGGGATACTGCTGATACATGTTTCTTTTACATTTTAATGCCACACTAGCTTTCATTTCTAATTTGTGCCAATCAGCATAAAATAGTTGATGACGTAACTATTTAAATGCAAGAATTACTTTTTAGTTATCAGCAAGTAATTAGCTTATCTATAAACCTATTTTATAAGTATTGTAGGATTGTGTAATTTATCAAATGTGTTCACTTTGGTAATGGTGATTGGTTTAATAATTATGGACCTTCTAAGATTATATACACATTATGATATGCCTAGCCGTTTCCCAACTATGTTGGTTACCAGTCTATACACTACCCTTAGGTAAGATAGGTTGCCAGACTTTTGGCTTTGACAGCCAGGAGCAACGACTTAACATGCTTTCCGAGGCATAGGTGGGAGTCGTGGTATTTTAAGATCACCCATCTACGGAAAGCAAGCGCAGCTTAAGCTAGTCAATTGACCCGAATGGCTGTAGTTATTTAGCCACAAGCCCCACACATATGTGTATATAAACATATAATAGCTAAATAATTATGCTGATGCAGTAGGTAACATTAAGAGGTGTCATCTTACCGAATATCTTTGTCTGAACCATTTCCCCAATGCGTAGTGCTGCTTTTTCCCAATATTAGTGAGCTCTCCAAATCTTACAGGCCACAGAGATTCATTTCGCCAAGGGTCGGTAGGGTAGGTCTCCACAGGTGTCCTATCTCCGTGTCGATAAATAATTGCAGCATATTTAACGTTTTCATCGGCGTATGTAGTCATAAATATCACAAATAATAAAAAAGGAATCATGTTGCTTACGACTTTATATACATTGCAATACTGCATTTATGAGTAGCGTGAGTTGAATAGTTTATTAAATTTATCAATGTGCCATTGCAAAATTAGCTAATATTGTAAAAAAAGTAATTGAAGAAAATTGCAAATTGAAAATGAAACACAAATAAAAATTATCGACTGGATTACTTTGAAGTGTAAAGAAACAAATTGACTGACTGAAAAAACCCAAACCAAATGACAACAAAATACATACGGAAAACAGATACAAAAACTCAATCAAGTGTCAGTGTCAAGCATGGAATTAGTATGTACCGATACATTACTTTCCTATGGGTGTGTACAGACGTCAAGGTACAGACTAGAGATGAGAATATTGGTTGGAATCGTTATGTCTGTTTAGAATAAAATATCCCCAACAGTAAATGCGTTTTATCGTTAGAGCGATAGAGCATACAATTGAATGCACGTAACGGAATGAATATAGCACTGACGATGCAATAAGATTCCACGTTGCCGCTCGTACGTATTATTCCGCCCCGAGCGAGCGAGAGAAACCGCGTTGTTACTTGTTTGGTGTTGCCAATTTTCCGCCGGAGAAGTTGAAATGATAGTTTTATTCGATCGATAGTCTTAATTTTGTTTATCGAATATTATAGTTAATTTTAATCATTTATTTCTGATTCACTATGAGATTACATCCATAGTTTGTTAGTTTAATTGTGAACTTACAAACTAGTGTTAGTAATAATTATTAATAATATCAATAGAAGGACTATAACATATTAGTGGCAAGTCCGGGTGGACTCCCCGAATGATGATGACAAATCACTATACGACTGCGTGCAGCCGTATCCATCGAGCCAGCAACAGAGAGTCCCACCAACCCGCCAGCGCGCGCAGGATGGCGTTGGGACTGTCGCGAGTGCTGCGCCTATTAGAAGCGCACCGTTTGCGCATGATGGCCGCAAAGCTGTCTGCACAGAGTACTTTTTTATATAGGGCTGTCTGTGTCAGTGTCAGGTAGTAATGGGTAATTTTCTGAAACTTTTCAAATTATGGAAAAATTTAAAGTTATTTTTCAGAAAAATAAAAAGTTGGAAAAATAATGGAGAATGTATACTGTAAGATTTAGACCAATAAAATTACGTTTTAAGGCTTCAAATATTTATTGAAATCATATCACACATAAAAGACAAGAAAAGTAACATAGATTCAGGAAATATCCACAATTCAGTCATCAATAATCACATCAATTCAGATTCAGATATATTAATCAGTATCATCATTTGCGTAAAATTCATCACTTTAGTTATTTCGTACTTCATCAGTATCTACAAACAATAATTCATCAATTGGTGGGACTTCATCTTCCTGTTCAATATTAAGACCAGATGATTTTTCGTCATTTTTATTTTCAATACTCCAATTATATGCAATGAAAGCAATTTTTCCAGCTCTCTCCATAAGCAGCCTGTTACGTTTTTTTGTATGGATTTCGCTGATTGTGCTGAAAGACCGTTCACACGCTGCAGATGTAATAGGAGCCGTAAAAATGACTTCAGCCACTTTTCTTAATTGTGTGCATTTACATTTGTAAATGCACAAAATGGTGGTGGGTGGCAAGGCATTTGCCTTGCCACCAAGAAAGTGGGGTGACTTGATCTATTGACGACCACACAAAACTTTTGCTCCAAAAATTGGATTTAGACTTAAAATCGGGTACTTCAACCATTATATCTTCGATGTTCAAATATAATGCCATTTCATTGATGAATTCCATTGCTGCAGTATCTTTTTCACTATTTAAATGATCACCACAGTTCTTGGGATCCAATAGACATCCTGCAAAATGGATAGGTTTTAAGCCCGATGTTTTTCTTTAATTTTACAGCCCTTCTTTTTCTTCTTCTCCGATAACGTTAGTACTCGTCAAAACGTTTAATAGTTTTGTTTGTAACGTATCCACACAGGAACCGTTTGTTGCATTTAGCAATCAGTCCCTTCAAGCTGGGTGATACTAAAAGCGATGGGTTCTACAAGAGCAGCAATTTCATTTATCATTGTCGAAAAACTTTCGTCTAACAAATGCGATTTAGTTTCTGATGACAACCGTGCTTGTTCATGGACCGCCAAAGCTTGCAATGCTGTTTTGACAAATTTCATCGCCTTCAGTGTTTCATGTAGGTACACCGCTCCATTTAGTTTTAACTGGAAGCTTTATTTTTTTGCAGCAGTTCTTTTCAGTTGAAATTTTTGTGAAAAGTGATGAAAGAACTTGACAGTATTTTATTTCTTTTACTACATCCAAAACCATTTTCATGATGGTTTTTATCACATCAATCTTTAATATGTCGCCTGTCAGTAAATTTAACGTATGCAACGCTTGGCAACGCAATGTTATAAAATGTGGGTATAAATCCTTTACATTTGAAAATACTCTTTGAACATTATTTGCGTTTGCGGCGGTAAGTCCCCTCTTTGAGGAGTGGCTTGAGAGGCGGCATGGCGTCCTCACCTTCCGCCTGACACAGGTCCTCACCGGACATGGCTGTTTCGGGAGGTTCCTGTTTCGGATAGGGCGGGAGGAAACGCCCGGGTGTTTCCATTGCGAAGATCGCCCAGAGGACACGGTGGAGCATACGGTGGAGGTCTGCCCAGCTTGGGCGGAGCAACGCCGTGTCCTCGTGGAGGTGATTGGCGGCGGCGATCTCTCGCGTCCGACCCTGGTCCAGGCCATGGTACGGAGCGAGAGGGCATGGCTAGCAGTCGCCTCCTTCAGCGAAGCAGTTATGCTCGCAAAGAGGGAGGCGGCGCACGTGAGGGAGATGCAGTACATGCGCCCTCACAGCCGTGGCCTTCGCAGGAGACGCCCTGGGCGTCGGGAATCCCAGGCTGATTCCCGGCCACCGTAGGCACGGGCTTGCGGACGGCGAGTAATGGGTACCTCGCTGTCCGGTAAGGACCAAGCCCGGGTCGACGGCGCGTTGTGTTCCACGCGCGCCTCAAAGAGATGTCAGCAGCAACAGAGGGGCCCGCAAGGGCCGATGCCTGCCGGGGGTGCGGGTTGTTCGAAAGAGATACCGCCGCCCCTGGCACACAGGCAAGTGAGGGAACACGGGTGGGTTTTAGTCAGTAAAAGTCTGACACGCCCTCCCGCTCCACCCAGAGCGGGAGAAGTTATTTGATGATTTCCCACCCAGAAAAAAAAAAACATTATTTGCGTTGTCACCTATTAATACAAAGAACTGATCGGGGCCAAATTTGTTAAACACATAGATAAAGTCCTCAGACTGTCATTACGGTAAGTCTATGAAATAATGCTTGCCACACAAACGCGCAAACAAATTGAACGATTATGAACAAATATTCGCGATCTACGAATGATCGATAAAAGATTTTCAGAACGAATCAAGTTGTCACTTAGGATTCCCGGTAAAAAAACAAAATTCATATCCATACTTTCTGTTTGCCTACGTATTACGTATATATTCAGTGTAATTATTGTATTTTTTTTTAAAGAATGCATAGTGAATTTTTTGGATTAGGAAAAATATCGGGAAAATATTGGAAAAATTTGAAAACTATCGGAAATTTATTTATTTTTTCTTTTCATTCCCGAGTGACATTTTTCCATTACCCATCACTAGCTGTCAAGTGCCACGAATATCGCGGAGGCACTACAGTAAACGAAACAAGCAGAAGCGCAACTTTGACAGGCCTCATACACCGTGAAAACCTGCGGGCCAACATGTTACATCGGACAGACAGCGCCCTGCGCTCCCTTTCAATATCCACTCTGTCCTTAAGGTCCTCAGTGACCCAGTGGCCCAAATATTTAAATTGCTCGACTTTGTTTAGAGCTGTACCACTTAGAGTGAATTTCGGAAAGAATGTGTTTCACTTTTTGCCCGGCCTGAAAATTATTATTTTGTTCTTTTTCGTATTGTATTTGAGCCCATGAGTCGCCGCGTAGGAGTCACGGATTGTCAGGAGCCCCCGTAATGCACTAATCGAAGGGCGGATTTTAAAAATTAGTTCATTTTATTGGTTATATTCAACATCTCTTTGAAGATCTCAACATTCATCTTGCGTACTGCGCGCGTGCATTTCATGTTTGTACGCGCCGCATGAAACGTAGGCTGTTACTACACGCGAGCAACACGCGCGCCGTTCGCAAGCGGCTCGCGAGCGGCGTATTCGCGGCGCATTCGCCAGGTCTGGACACAACCTTAGGTATGTGCTCAAGCTGTCTTTAACAATGAACAGTGTCTTAACAAAATCATAATTTGCTTCAGGTTTGTTTTATTTAATGAGTCAGTAGAGTTGTGGTCGTTGTTATTGTGTTGCAATCCTGTTATCAATTATCCTAATCCGCAGTCGGTGGATTAGGTTTTTACTCAGCTATTTTATTGAAACTTAGCTTCACATATTTTTAAAATATCTGTTTGAATAAGTAGGCATAGGTACCAAGATTTTTTTCAGTCTGTCTAATCCTAAAAGAGTTGTAAAAGTCTGTTATATGACTGCACACTGCCCTCGAAAACCATGACATACACCTATACTTAGTTGAAATTTCGACAATTTTCGCAGGTGCCATCTTGGATTTTCATGTTGATTTCACCATCGCCTTTGGCACCCTCGAAAACCATGAGAAACGATACCCATGATGGAAATTTCGAAAATTTTCGCAGCTGCCATCTTGGATTTTCATTTTGACCTCAGCATCGGCTTTGGAACCCTCAGAAACCAAAAAAAAACTTTGTGATTGTTTTTACTCTTCGTAAAAACAATCACAAAAAAACTGCGATGAGGGATTGGTCATCGGTTGATTTTTGTAAAAATAATAATTAAAACTGTTTAAACAAAGTACACAAACTACCTAGAAAAACTAAATTATTTAGATATGAAATTTTCCCTTAATAACATCACTTTGTTAAATATAAAACAATTATCAAGTTTTTCGGCAATTTTCAGATAGTAAAAAAAAAATGAAGTACAAAGATAAAGAGATTTTCCAGGAAAAGGTCCGTGACAAATAGTATTATTTCTCACGGACCTTTTCCTTTCTTTTCTTTTCCTTTTGATTACAAACAGTAGGCTGTTTGTAATCTATATCTATACTAATATTATAAAGAGGTTAAGTTTGTGAGGTTGTAGGAGGTAATCTCTGGATCTACTGAACCGATTTTGAAAATTCTTTTACTAATAGAAAGCCACGTTATTTTTGAGGCTATATTGTATATTAACCTGAAAACGGTAAAATGAAAAAAAAATGGGATCCCACACGTGCGAAGCCGGGACGGGCAGCTAGTTTAATATAAATAATAATATTAATGTGTAGTGTAACATGGTATGTTTATTTAGTGATTTTCTTAAAGTCATTAATTTGCTTGTGACTTTGGTTATATTGCGTTACCTAGGGACTATTAACTAGGGAATTTTAAAGTATCTATGTACTTTAAAATTTCAAAACAAAAAGCGTCCTATGTGTTTTCTCAATCCCCAAACCAAGTTTCATAACAAACGACTGAGCGGTTGTTGCGCCAGCGTGAAGAGATATCAAATCAAATAACGAAACAAACGCACTTTCGCCTTTATAATATTATAGTTAGAATCCTTGCTAATATTATAAATGGGAAAGTGAGCTTTTTTGTTCCGCCTTCACGCTAAAACGGGTGAACGGACTTGGATGAAATTTGGCACATGGGTAGAACATGACCTGGATTTGGACATAGGATTATTTACCCCGATATTCCTACGGGATCGAGCGAGACTGCGGGTGTAACCGCGGGGCGTAGCTAGTTATAAATAAATAAGGAACACAACATGTCTGCCTATTTAAAGTATTTAAACTCGAATTACATAAAATAATTCAGTATACATTTTATATTAGCTTTATTGAATATGTCGACGAAGGCCTGCTTGGCGGTGCTCCTGTTAGTGTGTGAATGGTTAAAAATGATTCCCAAGCTCGCTTCGCTCGCTCCTGCATTCTAGGTTTTCTAAGTAAAATATCTGCCGGCTCCCGCGGTAAATATTTTAGCAACCAGCACCAGCGAACAAATCGGTGCCCAGCACCAGTAGCAGAAGCACTCCATAAATTTTAAGTATAGTTAATAAGTTATTCATAAGTTTTTCAGATTCCAGTTTTCCCCCCTAAGGGGGATTATCAGGGGGGAATTCCAGACTTGTATTTTTTTTGATTCCAGTTTTCCCCCTCAGCGGCATTTTCAGGGGGGATTTGTGGAATAAGTATTTTTCAATTCCAGTTTTCCTTCTTAAGGGGGATTATCAGGGGGGAATTCCACGCTTTTTATTTATAGATTCCACTTTTCCCCCTAAGGGGGATTTTCAGGGGGGATTTGTGGCATAAGCCGAAGTTTCTGTTTACTGGCAATTGTTGTCAAAAGGTCGACTATGCTTACCTACTTTATGGCAGATTGCTAAGCTTCACAGATAAGTGTGTGTTTAAGTCCCGTAGATCAACCGTAAACTCATTTATACCCATTTACTTATTACATGCTTGTCACATCGGCTTTACTAGATAGAAATCGCATGTATCTATTTAAACGAACTCAAATTAATCCCATATTCCTTTCCTAAAAATATTATTGATGACGCTAATATAATGAATCTGTTCTTGTGAACCTATTTCGGGGTCTTACAAACACTAGATAGCCAATTAACTGAAAGAAACTTGCAGCAGTAACCCAACAGCAGCAGCAGCAGCAGCAGCAGTTCTAACCCAACCTAATCTAACCCGTTGGTCGGAGTATCAGTCCCTAAGATATTAAAAAAATAACGAATAAAAGTACTCATTTATTTGAAAACATGTGCATCGTTACAAGTCCAAAAAGTTTTAAGAGGTTTTTAATTTTAAAAAGTTTATATCATTAGAAGGTCAATAATTAGTTTAAGGATCAGTTAAATATATGTCTCGTAGGAAATCATGGGTTCAGTGAACAAAGCACCTGGTTTCGTTCCAAAAACTTACCTACATTTGATATTAAAAAAAATACAAAAAGAATACCTACAAAAATGTAATGGGTGAATATAATTAAATGTATAAACGTGCGAAAGAATTTATAACACCTACGTAATTTATGATTTAGCAACATATTTGTAATTTTGCGGACGGAGCAACTTGCAACACTTTAAGTGAAATGTACACGCTTCAAAATTAAAATTCTTCGCATGTAAATCTAGTAATTAGTGACTTTTTACAGAAACAATTGATAATCGTAATAATGCGCACCTAAAAATGGCGTCGAGTTAATAAGAAGGTCATTAAAATTAAATATTAAGAAAATAAAAAAACCACGCCTACCGTGGCTTCTGCAAAACGCCCATGTGATATAACTACGTCTACGTAGTGCCAGTGCGTACACCACAAGTTTCGTGGGGTACTGTATAAGTTGAGGTTAGAGTTGTCAACTTTTTCTAGAAGAAGTACAGAAAGAGTACAGATTAATACATTAGAGTACCATTTATTCATTTCTCTTGATGTATTTTCTAGCACTTTTCGCGCTACATAACATTTTTTATAAATTTTACAAGAATTGTAGGACTCCAAACAGCGTTGTGCGTTAACTCTTCTCGCCACTTCACATTCACGACCGACAAATAGTCAAGTCTCACATTGGAAAATGTAGAAAAACCGCAATTAAATGAAATCACTAGCCTCAAAAAAGTCAGTTAATAAATAATGAGTATTTGGCGTACTCTGGCGTATTAGTGTTATAGATTAAAGAGTAAACCCATAAGAAAAAGAGTACAATACTCTATTTTAGAGTAAAGTTGGCAACCCTAGTTGAGGTCTGGTGCCATCGATGTTTTTAAAGCAGTATATCTCTTTAACCGTAAATAATTTCGCCCCCAGTGGGTTCCCGCATTGTCGTTGCGGGGGGACTCAGTAGCCGTGGTCACCCTTTGCCCTCCCACAGTGAAGCGAAAAGGAACCCCAAGGTGGGGCCGCTCGTCAGGGCTTTTGCCTCTAAGCCGACGCCGTAGCGGCCAAAAAGTAGGTTGCGGTGAGGTGCATCGCAGCTGCCGCGATTTCGAATGGGAGGCATCGCGGCTGAGGATTACAGGCTGCGGCGGAGAAGGAGTGCTGGTACTTCTGAGTAGCGCTCTTCCCTTCCGTAGCCTGGACGGGGACGCCACCGTTTGATGGCGGTCCCGGGAGGAGGAGTGTCGGTATAGCGTTGGCCGCTCTCCCTATCCCCTGCGCCCGAAAAGTGGTAGGCGGCGCGGCCACTGTGCTGACCCGTCGCATGGCGACCAAGGGTGCCCGACACGGGGTCGTCTGGGGCCCTTATGCTATTTGGTTTCTGGGGTGGTCACGGCGTGCCATGTGTCCTGGTGCGCCGGCGATATTCCCCTCTGAGGAGGGTCCGGTGACGGACAGCCGCGGCACGTTCGCGGATGCGGCACTGGAGGACACTGTGGAGTTTTAGTGGGTGAAAGTCCCACATAACTGTGCTATCTCCCCGTGGTAGCGCAGTAGGTCTGCCACGCCCTCCTGCTCCACCCAGAGCGGGAGAACTCATTTGATGATTTCCCACCCAACAAAAAAACCGTAAATAATTTTGAAAGCAAAAAAATATACTTATAATACTTTCTTTTGCATACAGTGATGCATAAACTTACTTTAATGCATCAAAAAAGTTATCAAAGTCATCTCTTCATTATTTTAAAAGCAGTTTATCCCTTCATTAACAATTATAATTATAATTAACATTAAACCATAAAATTCCAAATGCCAAACCGCATCCAATGATAGATTATTTATTCTTAAATAGTTAATATCTAATTTTATACTATTTTATTTGCATTTTTACGACATACGCTTGCTCATTTATTATGCGAATTTATTACAACAGATTTTAACCCGTATAGGATTGCAATATGAACGCTTATCGCTCATAACGACAATGTTTAAAGTTACCATGGCCGCTTACTCGCATCGTTAGCGTAGTAGTGCGACGAGACGTCGCGTCGTAGCGCCTACGCTGCTTATTCACATCGCTTGCGTAGTAGTTGCTACGAGACGGCGCGACGTAGTGCCTACGCGGTACACGGTCAACTTAAATTAACGTGCGAAACTCAACACGTAGGTCTGTGAAGTTCGGCCAGCAGATTTAATTTCGTGTAGAAGGTGTTAACAAAATACCTGGTCAAACTTTATAGAACATAGTACTCATGAATATGAGCAACGTTTACTATGGATGGGAGAAACATTAAAATAAAATAAAAAACAGCTGTTTTTTACATTTTGATCGTGTACCTTTTGCATTTTTCTATGTAAAGCATTTTTTCATATTCTGTAATCTTGCCGCAGGGCATTTAGAATCATGTGCTGAATGGTTTCGGTTTGCGCGTGTTTAAAATATTTAATACATCTCAGTGGAATAATTTTTTGCATTTACTAATAAAATACGTTTTAATTATTCACAAAAGAGGGAAAGATCCTTGAAAAATGTATAGATAAAGCAAGATTAGAATATTATAGCGGGAATTTAGTTTTTTTTTATTTGTTGATAAAATTGCACCATTTTGTTTAGCATAACATTGAATAGTAATGAGTTCTATCGTTAATTTTACATAATTAACGATAGAACTATGCATTTGTTGGTTTTAAATGTGAGACGATTTGACCTTTCACATCTTGCCGTTGCATTATCTTCGGTCTGCCGACTGCGCAGGCGCTGCGAATTCATCTAACTGCGAAATTTAGACGTTATTTAAAACGCAAAAAGTTGAATTGTTCCTTGTACTTATATGTAATCGAACAACCAATTTACTAACTTAAGCTAACATAACAACAACAATAGAAACATATCCTAAAATGTCTTAGACTTTTTGGTTCTAGGACATGCCGGTTTCCTCACTATGTTTTCCTTCACCGTTTTGAGGGCAGTGGTGATGAAATAATTTACACAAAGTAAAGCACCTGTCTGAGTTCGAACCTACGAGCTACATCTCGTAGGTCGCGGCCGTTACCACTGGGCCATCACTGCCCTTCGTCCATGTGTTACTTATTATTTAAGTGTTGATTTAATATAAATATTATAACAATACTTATTAATCAAGATCTGAGGCCTCCATTAATAAGACTCGTGTTATGGTTGTGTATCGATCGCTTTTGCATCTAAAAGCCCTTAAGTTCGTGTAGTAATTTTATGAAGCAGAAAATTTTTGATTTATTCCTTGATATTGCTCAGATTCTTACTGACCTATATCTATGACATGGGAAAATAAAGACACGATGATTAAAACAGCTTATTTTTTTTAATAATTCGAATAATATTCGAATATTACCCGAAAACAAATCGAATATTCGAATATACAATTTTCCGAATATTTACAAGCCCTAGTGGCAATAACACTTTCAACTACCTATAAACTTAATAAAAACCGCAAGAATATCCGTCGGGGGCTCCGTCTCCGATTCGTCGTGGGTAAAAAGTCTAGATAGGACCATATAACAAAGCCAAACTAACACCGAGAAACTAAAAAATATATAAAAACCGTCAGATGTATCAAACACATTTGGCGTGGGTATTACGAGAACATTATGTTTCAATAGCAGTAGACAGAATAAGACCCCTCTATGAATATAGGTGAGGGTTTGATTTTAACTGTAACAACGGGGCTCGATCTAAGTAAGAGAAGCGGGCATATCACGGCAGTTACTGGTGAAAAGCTTGCACCAGACAGCCAGATGGGGCCCGCAAGGGCCGATGCCTGCCGGGGGTGCGGGTTGTTCGAAAGAGATACCGCGGCCCCTGGCACACAGACCTACAACTGAGGGAACACGGGTGGGTTTTAGTCAGTAAAAGTCTGACACGCCCTCTCGCTCCACCCAGAGCGGGAGACGTTGTTTGATGATTTCCCACCCAAAAAATAAAAACCAGACAGCCAGGGATTATTATAGCTCACTTTATACCAGTCCTCAGTAAGGCAGGTCAGGTTTGAACTGTGAAAATTTCTTACAAACCGAGCAAGTCGAGCGCGCTTACCTAATAGAAGAGTGACCGAAGCGAGCGCTCACATGAGATAGCCAGTGACACGAACGAGAAGAGCGCTTACTGACAAGATGAGCAAGCACCTAATACTAGCGAGAGGAGAGAGCCCATATATCCTCTACAGAAGTGAGTCGAGCGCGCTCACACACAAGGGCGAGCGTAGCGAGTTCTCTCACAAAAAAAGCGAATGAAGGAAGCACAGTGTATTGCCGAGCGAGCGAAGCCAGCCCTATGACGCTAGGACTGACCAGAGCGCGCTTACTTTCAATAGAGTATCAGTTTCCATTTCCCTACGTACCTACCTATTTGGTTCTCGATGATTGCAGATGTGGCAATTAGGGCTTGCATTCGAATATTCGAGTAATTTGAATAATAAACTTTTTAGAATATGCGAATACAAAAACTGTGATATTCGAATATTCGACCAATTTCCATAACACCAGACTGCGAACCCTGGTGTGCACAAAGTACATTTTTTTAAAGTTTATAATAATAATAGGCACAACCTTGCGGCCAGGATTATCCACCAGCAACTTGCTCTGAAATACAGCCTTGTGGAATCGGAAGTGCCGTACTATAGGTATGTGCCCGACCCAGTTCTCGAAAATAGACATATCACACTGTACTGGGATCGATCCATCATCACTGACAGGACTATTATAGCCAATAAGCCTCATATAGTGGTGGTGGATCGACTAGAGCGGCGCGCAATGATCGTTGACATAACGGTCCCCCATGACGGGAACCTCGTGAAAGCAGACAAAGATCAAGACAAAACAAGTATCTTGACTTGGCTCGCGAGGTTGTCGACATGTGGGATGTGGACTGAGTGATCATTGTGCCGATAGTCGTTACAACCAATGGCTTGATAGCCAAGAGCCTCGACCAACACCTGAAGAGGCTCCCGTTGGGCAGCTGGATCCATTACTACGACGACCGAGCGGAGCGAACTGAACTGTCCTACTAGTGGGTGAAGTATACTTCACATCCGTAGAGTGAGCGAAGCGAGTCTCTATTAGAAGAAAACCGAATTTAGCGAGCCTACTTTAACAACGAGCGAACGAAGCGTGCACACCTTAGAAAATAGTTAACACCATCTACTGCGCTGTCACTCGTGGCGTAGGTAGGGTCACTTCGCACGCTGGTCTCGAGACCTCTTCCTCTTCGAAGTCTTCCTCCCCCTGCTCTTGTGGAGAAGGCACGCTCCGCTCGATTGTCTGGATTGAAAGCTGACGCTTGGAATAGGTTGGCTCACTTCACTCGCTCAATTTTAGAATATGCTTGTGTATTGCACACGCTTGTTTTGTGGAGGGCTCACTTCGCTCGCTCATTGATTGATAAATGATAAATGATAAATGATTTTATTTCTGTAAGTAGGTTTGTACAAACACTTTTACACGTCAATCACATTTTTTTTAAACTAGATGAGGGCGACGTTTTCTACCTGACTGCTCTGAGAAGAAAGGCCGAAACAAACTCAGAGGTCACAGTCTCTTTTCAAGTCCAAACATAATCTTGGTCAGATCATGTGAAGAGCATGTGGATTGGTGTCTGAAATGGTCTTTTGAGGAAAGAACCACACAGATTGAGTGGACCTGTCCATTCAGTGCACGCATTTATCAGTAATCATACAGCTCAACTCAGAACTTGAGGAGCCGTCAAATACCGAAATGCCGTCAGGGTCGTCAAATGTTGTTTTTTTTTGCAAACTTATACTCTTTGCCATCTGATAATTATTATATACACTTTGACATGAATATTTACTTTGAGAAGTATAACACACATATTTTTGTTTTAATTATTGGGAATGTGAGGACTATGTGGGTCATATTTTGTTTGTTTTTGTGTTTTTTGTTTTGTGTTTCATCTCTTTCTCCTGTCCTTGGTGTCCTGTCTTTGGTATTCCAAACACAGGACATTTGGGTAGGCCGCATAAAATACCCAAACTACCAGATTAATATTAAAACTAACTGAAAAAGAGATGAAAATGGTAAATATTCATGTCAAAGTGTGTATAATAATTATCAGATGGCAAAGAGTACAAGTTTGCAAAAACAAAAACAAAAAAACAACATTTAGTAAGCAAAAATTGGAGCAGGTCAATCCCAAGCTTTTTGTCCTCAATATAATCTTTATCGGTATACAAGGCTTTCAGGCACAACTTACGTTTAATGAATGATTTAAAATTGATACTTAGATCTTGAACATGGCTTGGAAGTTTATTATAAAAGCGTATACATTGACATCTGAATGACCCACCTATTTTCTTGAGCCTTGTTGATGGTACAACAAATTTGTGTTTATTCCTAGTATTTATACTATGGATATCACTGTATTCTTTATACAATTTAATATTTTTATGGACATATAAAAGATTTTCAAAAATATACTGTGAAGGCACAGTCATTACATTAATCTCCTTAAATTTCTCTTTGAGAGAATGTCTCGGACTTAATTTATAAATTGATCGAACAGCTCTTTTCTGCAAGACAAAGACAGTCTGAATGTCAGCGGCATTTCCCCACAACAGAATACCATACGACATTACACTATGAAAATAGCTAAAGTACACTGAACGGGCTGACTCTATATCAGTTAAATTACGATTTTTTCTTACAGCAAATGCTGCAGGGCTTAGCTTTTTCGACAATTTATCTATATGTGGGCCCCTCTGAAGCTTGGCATCCAAAATTAAGTCCAAGAATACGTTAGTGCTATCTTTAGGATTCAATTCTTCGCCCTTTATCAACACAGTAGTTCTCATCTGCCTAACGTGAGGTAGCGTAAACTTAATGCATTTGGTTTTATTTTTCATTAAGAAGTAAATTATTAACATTGAACCAGTGAACTACTTTTGAGATTGCGCTATTTAAATCGTCACTAACCAGCTGCTGACGTTTAAGTATAAACAAAAGTGAAGTGTCATCCGTGAACAACACTATATCGTGATTATCCTTCATGAGACAAGGCAAGGCAAGTCATTAATATAAATAAGAAACAAGAAAGGACCAAGAATTGAGCCCTGTGGGACTCCCATTGATACAATTGATCCGGGATATCTTTTCCCATTTACATCAACACACTAAATCCTTTTACACAAGTATGAAATAAGAAGATCCAGAGCGGTGTTCCGGATCCCGTAGTGGCGGAGTTTCCTGATGAAAGTTTCAAGAAGCACGCAATCGAATGCTTTAGATAAATCACAAAAAATGCCTAAGGCATCATATTTATTTTCCCATGCATTGCAAATATGCCCTAAGAGTTCAACACCTTCATCGGTAGTTGAAAGGGAACTTCTCTGACAAGGTTAGGTTAGGTTACCGCTGTGACCGAAACTTTTCACGAAAACAAACGACGCGGATTCGAACTGCGACTGCTTAATTTTTTTATACCTACCTGCAGTCTATAGAATAGATACACGATCTGCAATATAACAATGCTTTTGCTATTGCTACCACGTTTCCGTAGTGCGTCGGGATGTTTGTAGCAGCGTGTACAGATATCTTTTTTGCGATCATGCGTAAAAGATCCGCATCATTACTACGTCGGATGCGAGGCAGCGACAGCAGTCTCCTGACCGTTGTTGCTAGCAAAACTGAAGCCCACCTGATGAGGCATCTGTGTGTACAACAATATTATGGAGAATGTGCCTGAATCAAAGATGAATCCTACTAATATTATAATTGTGAATGTTTAGATGTTTGGATGTATGGATGTTTGTTACTCAATCACGCAAACAAAGCTGCTCAGATTTAGATGAAATTTGGGACAGAGATAGTTTATAACCTGGATTAACACATATGACACATTTTATGCCGGTAGTACGTTCCCTTGGGGTAATTTAAGATAAAAACGCGAGCGAAGCCGTTGGAAAAAGGTAGTAAATAATTAAATAATGGTACTTTATAAATTGGTAAAGGTACCTACCTAGAAAAATACTCCCAAAAACTAGAAATATAGTTTATATGGCAGCAATGGCCATGAAATACCTACCTGTGTTTACAATACAAATGTACAAAGTCTAGACTATAGTGCGTTAAAAAAAAATCACATCGGTACCTATAACGCATGTACAAGGGCACTGCTATATTGCTATTCGGCCTACGCTTAGGAAACGCGGAAGCGTCTTCTTTACCAAAATAGTTGTTCGATAAATTCTTTTGGGTGTACTTACTTTATAATATGAATAAAAAGTAGGTAATTCGGTGTTCACAGGGCGATTACGCCTATATTGGACGACAGGGCGGCTGCGCGTAGTATTTTCCAGGAAAACAGGGTTATAAGCAAGGGCAACTGATGTCTTATTCACTGAAATATTGAATACAGAATAGTTTCTGTAACCGCTTACAAATCGTACAAAATTAGGATTTATTCAACATGTTTATTTAAGGATATGAAGTGGTAAGTTGAACAATGAGTAGGACAAAACATCTTATTAATGCCAAGCAAATCCCTAGATGATAAGTAGTACCTACCTTTCGTGTTATAAACAAAGGCACTATATACAGACGCCAGCACATCAAGCTTTTTCAAATTGGCAAATTTACCCAATTGAACATAAACCTTATCCTTTTGTAATAAAGTTGTACAGTTGTACAACTTTATTACAAAAGGATAAGGTTTATGTTACGTACAGAGAGAGGCCAGCACATCAAGCTACCCCAATCTGTCAAATTTCTTTGATAGTTATCACAGCTTAGAATACAACCAGATAGTAGGTACCTAAAAATAAAGAAAGTTCATAGATAATTTTTATTTTTATTACATCAGCATCCAATCACATCTCGTCTATCTGTTACCTAATAAAATTGCTGAGAATCATCTCACCTATAACCTCAATGAAAGTGGCCGTAGTGATGCTCGCACTTGTTTAATACCTATCACGCCGGTATCCATCATTCCAGCACAACGACGCATGTATTTTAATATATCTATTCATTATCTAACTTATGCAAATGACGATTTTTTTTGCAACCCGCTTTCCTACAAGCATAATCATTAGCGTTTATTTATAAGATGCAGGTGACCTATCTAAAATGTAAAAGTTCACGATGCGCTAAGCAGGAAATGGTATAAAAAGGTCAATAGCGAAATTTGAATATTCCTAAGTTATAGCCCGGTTCTGAAGCACCGTTAGAACAGTTTCCAAAAATATTTTTTGTAACCATGTCACGATATGGTGCAGCGTCGGGGCGACGTCACAACAGGATTCACTTAGTTTAAGAGCCAACAATTGAGTTAAAGTTGTTATTTAGACAATGTTCGGCATGTGGTTGCGCGCGCGCCACACGAATATAAATCAGGCTAGTGTTGCCGCATGCCGGGCGGCAGCGGCGGCGGCGGCGCGGCGCGGGCGGGCTGCGGCAGCCGCATCCACTTGGAGTGTACCGGAGGTGTTCGAGTATGAACGGCAGATCAAGCGTGGCCTCCGTCGATTGTAGACCTGCACAAAGCCGTGCCGCGGAGAAAGGACCGACTCTAGTGCCTCTTGCGACATTACCAGCTGCACCACACCAAAATGAAGATTCTACCCCTGTGAGTAACCTTAAACCTTTTATTTAAATCGTTGTCGTGCTGCCCCTTTACAATTTATTGTATTCATATAGCTTCACCTTAATCCTGTTCAGGAGTGCTTAACCATTATTAAGCCCCGGTTGTAGCTGTGCGATTGCCTTTGCGATGTGTATTTATCTGTATAACTTATGTTAGTTACTAATAACTAACTTATTGCCGTTCTTAAGTAATTTATAGGATAAAGTTTATTTGAAACCTTTTCCAATTTTGGGGATTTGGCACGGCGACATAATTTGAAAGGTGGGCTAAGTGGACGATTGTGTTAGTTTCCCACTTATTGATATATGGCTATTAACCCAGTGTCGAGAATTGCTTTATAACCTATGACGAAACATTAAAACGTAATCATAAATACAATATAAGCTTAGGAATGTTTACGGCGTGTGTTGCCTTTCTAATATCATTCTCAATGGTCAAACGTAATACCAACGCACCCTTGTACTAGTGCAACTGACAGCTTGCGGACATTATAATAAATGCCGCCTACGAGCCGGTCACTTGTTGTAACGCATTACTTCATTAAGTATTTTAATAACAATTACCACCACAGTCCTATCTGCAAATTAGAATAGGGTGTTCGTAACTGGTATTTCATAATTTGTTGACTTATAAACCTCATTATAGAGACCGCGGACTGACCCGGCGTAACAAAGTAATTAATTTTCAAATTAATTGAGCGAAACCAAGAACCGGTTGTGTGAATGAGTCGGTCCCATGTTGAAAGTTGGTCCCGCGATCTACGATTAGGCAATGTAGCGTTATGTAGGATGCGTCTGCCGCAGCCGTGCCTAGGCTCCCGGACTCGCGGCATTTACAGCTCGACGGCTGTCATTGTTATGTAAAACGTCTCTGCATCTTCTTATATGTGCGTGTGTATGTGTGTTTATACATTTGTCTAAACGCATCTGTCTTTTGTTTGCTTATCCAAATTCTCGTTGCGTTAATAACGCATAAACGTGGAAGCATCATACATGCTCATAGATCCCATTTAGTGCTCTATTGTCCGATATTATCTCGTTCTGGTACAGATCTATGTCTAGCTGAAAATGCCGCTGTTTTTTCAAGTCACCATTCCCTCGTCCTTAATCCAAATTTATGTATTTAGGGTCGACCCATTTCTTTTCTTTCATACATCACCTACCCCTTTTTTAGCCAAATAATCAATTTCAATGGTTTTTCAAGTATCTACACTACTGTTCAGAAAGCTGTAGCAGTATCAGTATCTCATCAACAAGACACCAATTAATAAGGAGGTCTCATCGGCTTGACAAAACAGAACAATTTAAAGTAGTCGACCATAGTTTCATTTCATCCGACTCTGAATTAGATTTACAAGAAACACGAACGCATTACCTACTAAATATGCATGTAGAAGTCCTTGATCGTGTTTTGTCGGCCTTTGGAATGTTTAGAGTTCAAAATACATATACACATATCTATTCAGAAAATATATTGCTCTGCATTAAATTGTCGTAAAAACGTTTACAAATCAGTCTGTCTGCACGTGTTTTGCTTTTAAACTAAACGTTCAGCAACACTTACTCAACATAGAATACATTGATCTTAGTTACATATTCAATACATTTTCTGAACAAATCCAAACATTTTGCTGAGAACATAGATCCTTTTTTGTAACAGTGAGTTTATTAACATGAAGATTTAGATACATCCATCAGAATAATATTTCGAAAATCACGATTATGAATTGCAACTTTATAGAATTCATTGTATCACAAACTTTCACATGTCTGAATTTGAAATTAAGATTTTGCAACTCGAAGCTAGTGTTAAAAATCCTCCAAAAAGCAAAACGGAAAATATTATGTCTAGATAATTGAAACAAGGTTTAAGAATCGGTGTTTCTACATTTTGCAATGCCTGTAGGTAACTATTGATAATGAATGCAACCACTTCCACTTGCTGGCCTCAATTAATATAGATTATAATGTATTAAAATTTTGCATCAGTTTTATACGCTATTGATCAATTTTGGAGTCTTACAGGATTTAGCAATGGATGTTTGCTTAGACAATGTAACGCGTGAGTGGATGCTACGCAACGTTCATTGTTAGCTTCATTGTACTTCCCACAGCAAGTAGATTCAAATTTTGAGCTTGAAGTGTGCGCTACAGTTTAGGTCATAGATCTAGGCATGCACGTCGCAGTCCTATCGTCTGCAAAACAAAGGCGTGACTGGATGTAGATGTGCTCAAAAACACCTAGCACTTACTCAACGCCGACATTACCTACTGCGCACATAAGACATTTGGTAATAAAACTAAGTTGCTCAACCAGACGATTGACATTTGCCTATTAAATCGAGGGACTCGCATGTATTCAGTGTTTCATAGTATCTTTCCCGCCCGCATCTATTATTGCATAATTATAAATCATGGAGCCATCAAATTCAGTATTCACTGAAACTGCTTAGAGCAAGAGCCTTTGCAGTCATCCGCATCACACGAGCACATTGCTCAGCAGCTGTTATAAAGCTACATTTAATTGTGAGAAGATTCGTGAAGTTCTCATTGTTTCTCAATTTATTGGGCTCATGTTAGATCTACATCAAAGTGTAATCATTAATTTTTATCCAATTACCATTTTTGAGCGTTATTGTTATTCTGATTGTCGAAATTCGTGGGATCAGTGGTGCAATTAGATTTTGAGTCGCAAGAAGGTCACCATAGAAATGGAATTCCTGTCAAAACTGCGTAACTCCGTCATGGCTGGACAGAGCAATGCGCGCGCGCCCGGGGGGCACAGCACTGCGCCTGCCACTTTACGCTGCGAGGCCAGCCCACTTTTTAACACTTCTGGTTTCTGGCCGACTGACCTTGACGTGATTTGAGGTTAAATTTACACATTCGGTACCCACACACGTGCGACATAGTAAATTACATTGCCTAGTATAGAAAGCTGCACTTTTTCCGACGTGACCTGAACCGCAATTACATGATTTCTACTCATGAACAAATGACAAATAAAAGGTACGGACTTCCTTTCACAATTGCGACGGCACATTTACTGAGGCGCGATGAAATATTTGTAAAATAACAGTTGTGATGAACGCTGATCGTATTGGCAGCACTCGTGATGGCGCATATTTGCACAATGCGTGCAGGTGGGCTCTGGTCGATCGTGAATCATATAACACAGAGAAAGCAAAGGGAAGCTGTTGTCGGAAGCGGATACGGAATTGAAGCGTGGGCCACCTGAGTCGACCCTGTGTGAGGACCCGTTATACAACAATCTATGTAGTAGAGCGACGTGTTGACCTTTGTGGGCGATGCGGCGCATGGTGGAGTCTCTGAGACTCGCACGAGTGATGGTCGACCCGGAGGTGGTGCCGTGTGCCGGGTTGCACCGCGTAACACGACATTCACCCAGCCTCGGCATGCCATACTTTGACATTTAACGCCTTGAACTATGTGTGTATTGAATACTCGTTAGGTACTCACAAAACTCATTTTCCAACCTGTAATTTTTTTTGACGTTACCAGGTTATTGATGGTAACGCGTAGACAAAAGATGTCCATTCTGTACACATGGTCCCCAAGGCAAGTACCTACAGGACGTGATAATGTTTAAATTATCAAATACTATTTGCCCCTTGAACTTAAAATGAACTGACCTTTTTTATGACCACTTCTAACATGTTGAAATGTTATTTTCTATTACGTGTTTCGTATCGTATATACGTAACTTTATGTCTATTATGACAGATAACTATATTCTGTTAGGGGTTATATAAAAAATACGTTTGCGACAATTATAGCAACAGTTAGTTACATCGTTTGAGTATATTTTTGGTAATAAAAGATAAATATTTATATAATGTATGCAACTTGCGTCTCGTGAACACTGGTCATAATTGATTGCACAAGGACAACACAATTTCCCAGTGCATGCATGACACTCAATGACACATTGACATTATGGATTCGAGGTTTCATCCGTCTTCGATATTAGTATAATAAATTAGTACCTACCTAGGTATTATAAATTGCGAATATCAAACAGGTATATGGATAGGTGGCAGGTATGCAAGCGCCTATAATAGATATCCCTGACATTTATATTTACATAACTTGGCAGAAAAGTTTCGATGCTGACATGAGTAAACTTTATTATTGACGGATTTATAATTCACAATCTATTAACCAATATGATTATTTTTAATAACCAAAAACTTGTTCATCGCATGTTAAAATATGCACGATTCATATTAAGTAAACATAAATTGCATATGCAAACATAATAAATACATATGCATTGCAGAAACCGATGGTCCATTATAATTATTATAACAGCGTCAAGACTGGTTATTTATTTCTCACTAATATTTGTATTGGTTGAATCGTTGTATCGCTGACGGAATATTGAGCAGTTTATTAAGTGTTTGTTAATCCGTACCAACTGGTAGGTAAGTTGCAGCGATAGGTCTGGTTTAAATTTTAGTAAATGATCACTTTGCGAACTAGATAACAACAAAGTCAGGGTTGTATTAATTTAGTCTGACAAGGCTGTAACTTGGAAGGGATATGAGTAGCGTTAAGAGAATGAAACAAGATAAAACCATATACAACGAATGCCTACGATAGTTCTAGGTAAACGATAACATAGAATGGATGTATCGAAGTAAAATGCGTACCTAATCATGATAGCCAGATACAAATAATTTTCTTAGTAATGGCAGTCGTGCTAGCTCTAACAAGCTCATCTTCCTGATGTGGTTACCACACAATCCACATTAATGTGTGGCCAGGCCGGCATCGGCAGGCAGTCATCAAACGTCCCTATATTGTTGTTTCGATACGATTGCGCTCGCGGACGCTGCGGTGCATAAAGTCTCAGTTATTTCAACACGAAATGATACTCAAGAGAAATATTGATTTACATTAGCCATGCAAGCATCGTCATAACTGCATTTTTTGCTGTGAATAACCTGGAATAACTCGATGCAACACGGCTAGTGGCACGGTTATTATAAATACTGTAGAAATAAAACAATTAAGTAGTAGACTAAAGTGAATATGTTAATTTTTTAAGCTAGTAGCTACCAATGATATTATGTGTTGATAGGCTTTATAACCGACAAACTGTGATTGACTGATATTTCTGCCAATATTTGCCTACAGCTTACGTGATCTGAAAAAGAATGCAAGTAGTAAGTAATAAAATATGTAACAAACCTGTTTGTTGCTCAAATGTGTTTCTGTTACGGTCCTGATTCAGTGTTACCACCACCCCCTTGTAGAAAAAATGTGGTCTATCGACATAAATGTTGAAATATGAATAAATATTAAATTGGGTGGTCAGCATTAGTTATGCAGTGACATAGAATTCTTATCGCTTTGTTGGTTGGCGGTCTATTGGTCGTAAACGCGATTATAACACCAACAACTGGGTTTGATCCGTCGGACAGTATGATCGAGTTATTGTGGAACACAAATTCTCAGTAGGTAACCACTTAGCATTTGGAACAGTTCACTTTGATGCAAAGGCTTTTAACTTCGCCCGCTATCATATGGAATCGGGTATTCATTCTTACTTTAACCTACATACTTTGGGAACATATATATACTTTATAAAATGTTAAATTCATTCATAAACAGATAACACACTGCCTATACCGCTAGGTCTAAAAGCAATTTTACAAGAGGCTCTTTGGTAACGAAGGTGTGTACCTAACTAAGGAAGAATTTTAGAAAATTCTCCTAAAGGAGTTGAATAAAGGATGAAAGTTTGTCTAAAAAGGCAAAATTTTTGTAGTTAGAAACGTGGGAGTTGATATTTAGAATCTAATTTACGAGAATAAGTAAAAGTTAGTTGTATCATCTGGAATGTTAACCATAATCAGCCTATAATGTTCCCACTGCTGGGACACAGGCCTCCTCTCTTCGAGGGAGAGTGGGCTGTAATCTACCACGCGGATCCAGGGTGGGTTGGTAAATGTCACGTCTTCGAATTCTTGATTCTAGGACATGCCAGTTTCCTCAGACGATGCCGATGAATATTTCATCGGCATCGTCTGAGGAAACTGGCGCCGGGCACACACGGGGGATAAATACAATATTTGAAGTGAATTGTGTTTGTATTTCAGGTTTGTACTGGTGGCGTGCGTCGTGTGTTCTGCGCGGGCGCAGGACGAAGAGAGGCCGGCGACGCCGGCGCGGGGCCTGCTCAAACGCGGTGGGTTGGCCAAGGGGAAACCAACCACTACTACCACCACACCTGCTCCTCAGGTAACTATACTGACTACTGATATATTTCGTTTTTTTTTAAAACATTATCTTAAAAGATAGACTATTAAAAACAAGAAAAAAACCAGAAGAAAAAAGATCTTAGATAATTTAGTCTTAGTAGCTGTTTTGCGTTTAGTCCACTCTCGGCCCCTCGACCCCCATTAAATAATGTGTCCACTGGACCCCTGACTATAGTATATTCTCGACCCTTGGAGGTCGTGAGTGGATAATACTTTCCAGCCAAGTTTTTAGTTTCCTCTCGAACTCCCAAGCAATCTGTAAATTTAAAAGTATAAATTTTAGGAAGTTACCGAACTAGGGAGGTAAGTGGACGAAGTATACCTGTCCCTTGGATGAAAAATCATTCTCACCCCCTGGGAGTCGAGTATTTTTTAGGGGTCGAGGGACCGAGAGTGGATTAAACGCTATTTTGTCTCGTTCTTGGTCGATATTATTTCTAGCCTTGTTAAACATGCTATTTTGGTAACAGTCTGTCTGAAGACCTAGTAAACCCTAGTGACTTAGTAAAGGCGGAAACACAGTTTTTCTTGATTATCTAACAAAAAATATATCTAAATATGAACTAAGTAGGTAGACAAGGTAGATATACATAACGAACGCACACCAGAACTAACGACAATCACATGATTTCCAATGACTAGATTGTCTATTTTGGGTAAAATGTTATTTGATTACCAGCGTCGGTTGCTGCGCGGGCGCGGGCTGCGGTTACACAAGAGACAGCTCGCATGCACATGTACACCTAAAAATAAACATGTAAAACAACAATATTGCACACATCTCCAAGTCTATTGAAAGAAATTGCCATATTATCCCGCGACGATTTAAGCTCTTAGAAAGTCAACTCAACGTCGTTTCGCAACGAATCTCAGTCAAAGCGGATTGTTTGGCCAAGAGTGAGCGTTAATTGTGTAAATATGTATGTGTAGTCAGTATTACATGTTATGTTGTGTGTCACGACGACAAGAGAGGACGCGCCCGCGCAACCTCTCGCCGCTAAAAGGTGGAAGTTCATGCGATTTCACGCTCATTTAAATCTAACAATACCAAATTAAGTATTGGAAAGCGTTTCTTTTTGTAATGGTGAGACACGAGAGGAAGTGTCATGTCTAATAATGCTAGGTACCTACCTACAAAGTAATATACGTTAATTGACCGACTTTGTCTCGCTTTTGGGTCCACGAGCGTCGATATAATATATGTAGACATCTAGGTACATATTTTGTTCCAACCGGTGATACTTGTCATGGACCACGTTTGTTCTTTCGTAAGTAGATTTGAATGCCAGCTTTAAATGTTATCAACTAAAGCTGGTGAGCCATTTCATGTCCTACAAGGGACATACAAGTTACTAAAGCTATTAGTGTATGGTGCACACACACACACACACTGACACAAATGTTATATTTGTTCCAAATCCTGTTTTCGTACACGATTGCCTTGACCTGTCTTTGAGTCATCTAAACGAGGAAAACGTTGTAGTTATTTTATTTTTGTCATAAAATAAAAAATGACTGCTTGTGATACTTATGGTTATTGCCGAAATAAATGTAAATAAGTATATGTATATTTGCAAAGATCACATACTGATCTCATAGCGTCAAAAATCTGCAATGCGTACGGAATCGAAAATTTTGAAGCTATGTATGATATTCTCCTGAAGTCCACCAACATCCAGCTCCTGCATATAATTGTTACGAAGATCTCACCTTAAAATACTTAAAGTTGGGCAGTGACGTCACACGATGCACCATCGTTTCGCAAAGGATGTCGTTGCAGGTCCATCTAGTTCAAGGCAAGTGTGGCGAGCGTCCGATGATCGGGTCACCTTCGCGTATGACCTTTGCGAGACCTCCCTTTCCTCTAAGGAATTTCTACCTGCAAGTTTCGGTCACCACCCGTCGTCGAACCGAACTGGTTTCCCAAGGAAATTTATGACGTCCAATGCAAAACGCGATCTTTGCTCGAATGCGGAAAATGCATGCATTAATATTTTTTTTAAACATGTAGCTACCTATGCTTTAATTAGTCCGGTTCTGTAGTTGTCTAGATGTAAATATATTATGTTAATCTACTTTGTAGCAGGTCTTGTGATGGAAAGGTCAAGAATAGCGTGATACAGCTGAATTATTCACCACAGAGGTGACCTTGATACTTCTGTCATAGTAGCTACAGTTCAGAGTTGAACAGCTGTTGCTGAGCAAGCATACTTGCTTTTATCAGTTTAATCATTATCAGTCCCAAAATATTCAGTAATGATCAGTAAGGCTGAATAAACGACCAGTTTTCTTTTCTAGAGAAATAGGTACCACGCCTTCTGTTTAGTCCAAGCTCAAGTATGAGGGAGACGGCGACAATCTGGTTTGAAGATCACACCAAATTGATTGGAATGTATGCCAAAGATTTCAGCGGTCTCGACCCTATTCGGAATTTCTGTCTCTGTGGTACCCAACCATGTTTTAACCTTTAAACAATGCCCTCAGGCACGTTTTATTGGACCTGTTTTGTTGGGTCAAAGGCGGGTCATTCGGTTGGCAAATCACCAATCACCATCAATCTGAATAAATACTGCATTCTTAACTCTTTTGAACAATATTGGTTTCCGTTAAAAAGAAGGTCGATTTCCAATTACAAAATTAAGATTATGTATGACTATATTTTATCATTGATCTTGCCAACAGGTACATTATTAATAATAATATTTTAACACAAAATGTCACGGATTCAAATATATTTTAGCTTAGAATCTTTATTGACCATCGCTCCAAGTTCATTACGGGGGAAGCGCTAGGTTGCCTGTGAAAATCATTGTTTTCCTATCTACTTACGCCTTTCGAATTTTGAACTTCGATTCGAATTTGTCTTCGATTCGAGGTCGTATTTTAATCGTGCTTTTAATGATTATAATTATGTAAAACTAGTTTTGTGACGGTCGCGAACCATATTTAATCAACATACAACCTGACCTGCAAATAGCTATAAACGTAAGACAATTTGAATTGCGCGGGCTACGATAGCGCAAGAATTTCAGAGTGCTGAATCCTTGTTGTAGAAAAACGTCGTTTATTTCCACATTTCCTTGCTAACATGATGTTACTTATTTTTAATTTTGTAAGTAATAGGCTAAAATGGATTTTACCGTAAATCTATTTTTAAACAGTAGTCACTACTATCTCTAAAGGTATCAGTAATTGTTTTGTTATTCCAGGATGAAGTAGAATATGAAGACGATGGTGACTATCCAGCCGAGGGCGAGCAACAGGAGGCTTCGACTGAAGCCCCTTCCTCCACCACAGAAGGCAAGAAGTTGGTGGGCAGCGGCGTCAGGCCCTTCAGAAGTAACACGGAACTGCTAGAGTTATTGAAGAGAAAGAGGGCTCAGGCTGCCGAAGGTCAGTTTGACATTCATTAAGAATAATAGTGACGCGGTTTAATTTAAGCCAGTTGAAATAACGTAGGTACCTATATCAAAAACCACTCCGAATTCTGTATTCTTAAGAGATTTTTTAAAGCCTTTTTTGATCTTTAATTAAAAATAACTTGAAGATAAAAAAGTCAAGTGTTTTTTAAGAATATTATTAGTCAGAGTCGGACAATAAGTGCAAACTTCAGCATCGGACAATACACCAAGCAGATATTAACGAATTTCTTTGGAACTACACTTGCTCAATAAAATGAATATATGTATTATGTTAGGAAAAATTGGTTCAAAATTAATAAAACTTTGTATTTACAGCTAAATTGAACGCCCCATCGACAACCACCTCGTCGTCAGCACAGGATTCTCTTGACCCCACCAAAATTTCTTACAGTTAGTAGTATTACTTATTACTGATCGATCGCAATATTTGAAATCATCATGCACACTTTTATCATTGGCACTTTTATCATTTGGGTGACAGGTTTTCATAAATATATAATAAGACGCCATCATCATTAATGATAAAAGCATGAGCGAGAAAATAAGAATGCTCTTTCTGCTGCAGATAACAAGAGCAAAAAGCGTTTCAACAATGCCCCGGTGACCAGGGAGGTTGCTAACGATGAAGCACCAGCAGCGCCTAAGCCAAGCAGAGGACGATTTGGCAAACGTAAGTTAAAGCGTACCTAAGTATAAATAAGTAATTTTGGTCGAGCGTCCCTACTGAACTCAAATATACCTAATAAAAAAATGAAACTGACAAGTACCTATCCCGCGCTTTTTGAACGTTATTCAAAACACAGTTTCCAAAAAATTGCCATACTATATAATAAAAATGAATTAAGTAGGGACTTGTACATTAATTTTTTGAGGAGACGGTTTGGCCTTGTTGAGCTCGCTCGCCCTTCATCCGCAAACTGGTGAACGTGCTCTCGTAAACATAAAAACAGAATCTGATACTTACTGCGCATTCAATTGTAGCCATACAGATTAATTTAGTAACACTCGGTCTTAACAGCTGAAACTATTGGCAGTCTGAAATATCAACTGCGAATAAGAAGGCCTATTCTCGTGATTAACGTTAAAAATCAAGTCGCAGTCTCATCTCGGTGACAAACAAATGATAAAAACATGTCAAAAATGTAAAGACACTCGAGGTATTTGTGACAGATTGAGACTGAGGTCAGACTAACCGTTCCTAAAATTACAAGAATTGCCCCTCAGATCACCTGACATAAGTTTAACAATCCGAAGTCTGTTCTTTTTTGTGTTATTGGCATTTCAAAAATCGGTTGTTAGTATGTTACAGTTTTTCGAGTTTAATTTATGGATTCTAATTAATTTTCTTCGCACAGCAGCCACTAGGTCAGTCCAAGAAACAGAGGACGAGCCCCAGAGCGACGCCGCAGCGGCCCCCAAGGCTGGCAAGCCGTTCAGGCGAGGCGGCAACTAACTTTCCTTCCCCTCAACACAATTCTCCCTACCCACCATCCCGCTCCCGTCTTCCCTCCCTGTCAAGAATATTATCTGAGAAGTTTAACTCACTCCATGCAGGCTATAACCTAGAATATATGTGTACCACGATGCGGCAACTCACCCTGTGATATTGTGAAATAATGTGGACCATGTATGTAATTTAGATGCAATGACTTCAATATTATGATAAAAATTGCTCTTCATCGATTGTTACATTATCATTTAGGTTATAGCCCGACAGCGGATACACGCTACAAAGAAAACTTTTAAATTCCACGTTCATCACATTAGATGGATTAGAATACATTTTTTATACTTGTGTAAATTGTAAGTGTAAGTAATTTTTAAATAAAATAATTTTAAATTTTTTATTTTTTTTTTTATTTTGTTACATAGTGTAGTCAATAAGGATCAGAAACTATAGTCAATAGAAGTAGTAGTGGGACTACGTACTACTACTATCAACTATTTATTTTCTGATCCAGGCAGAAGCGCTGTTGAGCCTTCAAATACTTAGTATAAAAATAATTGGCAAAAAGGATTAACAGTTTTGAAACATTAGGTAAAAAATCAAATTATCAATAATTCGATAATAATCGAATTATTGATAATTTGATGGTCTGCTCTTCAGAGAATATTTTACAAGTTATTACTTGTCAATCATATGGCACTTGACAGCAGTTCGATACCCATTTGAGTAAAAACAGATTTCGAGTCCTTATTTCAATTGACTTTTGTAATTATGTAGTTCAACGTTAATAAAGAAAGTTACTCCATACACAGAGAAGATAATGTTCGAGACCTAAGTTATATCAGTAACATACGAGTACTGTAATTTATATCTTTGGAAAGTAACCTTGTTCCACAAGTTTTCTTTCAAGAATATTTTATAAAAAAAAAAAAATGATAATTATAAATAGCTTAAAAGTAGAGCAAAACTAATGACGAATATGATGATATAACATAGGAACGTTTCTTCTTTCTGCTTGTCTACTTCTTGAGAACACGAGTGACCTCTGCGAGAGGAGTGTTGTAAGTACCAGGCTTCACTAGGTTGACCAACTGTTCGGCAATCTCTTGACCGACGCGAACTTGAGCCTCTTTTGTTGATGCACCTGGGACATTAAAACATTGCTCAGGGTTACATACAATAATGATAACTTGCGTGACGATTGGTTTCCAGGAAGCGTTGTACTCTAGGTATTTAGTGCACCTCCGACAGGGCCTAATGCAAGTATCTGGACACCATACTTGGGACTACCGATGGGAAATTAAAATCAAAAGTTACGCAACGTGATAATAGTGAAAAAGTGAATTTTGGTTTCGTGGAAGTTTTTGTAACCGTAAAGTCAACTGCAGCTTTTAGTGTTGGATTCATGTTTTTTTTTAGCCAACGGAAGAAAATAAAATGTTGACTTCAGACGAATATCACCTCTCATCCGTAGCCGTAACAGCAAGGATCCCAGATTATTGTATGAGATCAAATAGTTATGTACGAAATACAGATCGTAGATATCAACGTAATAAAACACTAACTCATTTTTCATAGTGGTATACAATTATTATTCACGGACTATGGTAATTACAGGCAATTTCTGTTGGAAATTATACATAGCTACAGTAGTTAGGTACTAGTTGTTATGCGTATGTATACCTATCTAGAATTGCAGATCTTTACATTAGTGTTCATGAAATCATAGCACTTAGTGTTCTTTTGTTGGCTATAAGAATAAAATTGACAATAAAGTGTAATAAGGATATTGCAATTGATTTTGTCCGATTAAAGTAAAAGTTTGAAATAAGAATTTTACCAGACATACTGATTGTACCAAATTATAATGGTACGCTAGCCGCAATTGTCCTTGGACGGGTGACCATCAAAGAGTCTCCGTGCCACGGAAAGCACGTTAAATCGTTGGTCCCGGCTGTCATTCGTGGATCTTTGACAGTCGTTATGGGTCGTCAGAAGCACGAAATTGAATCCAACATTGTCGAGGGCGCACTAAACCGCAATGCCAAAAAATTTTTTTGCTAAATTAATGCTAAACGAATTTAAAGTATTTTTGTATTTTTATGGTTCCGTATCTTGGATACGGAACCATAAAAATACAAAAAACGGAACACAATAATATCATGTCTGTCTGTCTGTCTGTCCGTCCGTATGTCACAGCCACTTTTTTCCAAAACTATAAGAACTATACTGTTGAAACTTGGTAAGTAGATGTATTCTGTGAACCGCATTAATATTTTCACACAAAAATATAAACAAAACAATAAACTAGGGGGTTCCCCATATTAGAACTGAAACTCAAAAATGTTTTTTCATCAAACCCATACGTGTGGGTATCTATGGATAGGTCTTCAATATTGAGGTTTCTTATATATATATTTTTCTAAACTGAATAGTTTGCGCGAGATACACTTCTAAAGTGGTAAAATGTGTCGCCCCCATCCTGCAACTTCTAAAATAAGAGAATGCTAAAACTAAAAAAAAATATATGATGTACATTACTATGTAAACATCCACCGAAAATTGGTTTGAACGAGATCTAGTAAGTAACTTTTTTTTAATACGTCATAAATCGTAAACCGCAATAAACCTTTCATTCATATAAAAAATATAAAAACATTTGATTTCATAAACTTAAACCTTATGCATAAACCGTGAACCATATTTTTCTAATAATAAATCTGTAATAGGTGCCTAAGTAAATAATAATTATAATTCGCGCGTTACTTGCTGCTACGGGGTTCCATTCATGGGCGAGTCCGAGCCGCAGTTGGCCGCTTTTTTTAACAATCGCTCGAAGATCATAAAAACAAAACGGTGTTTTAAATACGTTTACCGTTAACGGGGTACGCACCAGGGACGCCCGTGGAGTTCAAATATTCTTACGTTGCGTTACTCCGACTATTTCATGAAAAAGTCATTCAATATGATTATTATTCATTAAATACATATGAACTTCGAGGGCTGTATTGATGATTTTAATTATTATAATTACTGCTAAGCCATCATTTGTTACGGTCGCGAATCATTTTTTATTTAACATACAACCTGACACTAACCGGGTAATTGCGTAACGCATTAACAGTAAGAACGGCATTCATTTTTACTGAGGAGCACCCGCAAAGTGCAATAATCGTAGGAAAATTTGAATTTTAGGGGTACCTTATCGCATCCTAATTAAATGTAGGTATTTAGTGCTTGTTGGTGCAGACGGACCTTAGACTATGTTGATTGATCCAAGTGATCAGAATCGAACGCCACGGACAGACAAGGTCTAGGTAAACATACCTAAATGCGGAGTGGCAATGACGGCTTTGTGCTGAATGATCTCCAGAGTCAGGGGATCAGTAGGTGGCTCCTGCTCGAACACATCAAGAGCTGCTCCTCCAACCTGAAAAATAATAGTTGGTATTATTATTGATACTTACAAATCTCAAAAAAAGATTGATCGATCAAGGCATAAAAACCATTCAAAACAGACTTAAACAAAACAGGCTAATAGAGGCGAATTTTCGATACTGATAAAATTCGTTTCCATCTTTTACCTTTTATTGTCTAGCTGTTACAGAAGAACATACTCTGTATTAGTTGCAAGTAACCGGAGTGCCCAAGGGCATCATATTGGGACCACTTCTATTCCGAAACGGGATGGTTTCCTTTTACGGACCACTCCAGACAAGGAAAACAGTATCGTATGTTATTATTATATTATGATCAATTGAGTGATGATCAGCCTTACCTGTCCAGAGTTAAGACCATCAAGCAGGTCACGTTCTTGGATAAGACCTCCGCGTCCTACATTCACGATCTTGATTCCTTTCTTGCAGTTTCCCAGCACATTTGCGTTAATGAAGTCTGTAAATAAGGATAAGTAGGTACATATGAAACCACAAATAAGACAAGTCATTTTATTAGTCCACAAACGTTGACTGCCTCGTTGGTCTAGTGGTCGAAATAATTTCTTCTGAGCTGGGTTCGATTACCGGGTCTAGTAATGATATCGGGATTTTCTCTATATATAATTTTTAATAGCAGCTCGGAGTCTGCATTTGTGCCCGGTTGATAGTACTGTTACTGTACGGCTGTAGACTCGCCCCTATGGTTGATTATTGACTTAAATATAACTGGCGAAATGTGCACAGAATTTAGGCACATCCCTGCCTAAACTTTTGGGCAATACAGGCGTGATCTTATGTTAGTAGTTAAAAACTCGCACATGTTTTCATCCAACTTTTATTGCATCTGTTTTTTCCATAATGCTTAGTCTTAAGCGTATTTTTTGTTTAGTAGCGACACTTTTGTATGTATGGTGACATCATTAAGGAATACGTATTTCAAGAAATATGCCTGTATTTCACGACATTCCTATTTCCAAAAAAGTTATCAAACATTAAGCAGCTAAAATATACGAAATCACTAATATAGATGTAGGTTACCTATTGACCTGTCTAATGTCTATACATAGCGCTTTAATTATACATCAAATCTTATGAATATTCAACCGAATACAATAAAGTGAGTGAAAACCAATTGTTTCCGAACAATTTACTGGATAAGCGCATTAATTTGTTCGTATATATATGTCTATGGACTTTGCAGAGTTGCAGAGCTCTATAACTAAACTAATGATAACATCTATCATGAAACGTCTGACGTCAGTGGTTTTATTTAAAAAAACATAAGTATACATGTAATATCTAATTAGGCAATAATTTGTATAATAAAAATTAGTACAGACAAGAATAACTTTATAATTGATAGATATGGTAATCGCGTATTCACCAATGTGTTATCCTACGATAAAACCTTTACTATATCTCTTCCCGCTAGTGTCTCTAGAACACTCTAGAGTAACCGCAACCACCTTATTTTAAATAATCCTAAGTATTGCACCTGCAGGTTTATGTGAAATAAAATATTTTGATTTGATTTGATTTGATTGCGGTCGCCTGCCTACCAGGTTTGGCGTTTATGATATCCCACGTTAACAGGTCTTGGGGCTATCGATGTCCAGGATGTCCATCTAACCTACCAGATAAAATACTTGTTTTAACCAGATATCGGTACAAATCACTAAGCCGATATCTGGTTATTATAAGTATTTTCTGGTCTGAACATTCTTATCATCATCAGACGATAAAAATGTTTTGACCAGATTACAGAGATAGTTTAATAAAATAGCAAACTTACTCTTTGTAGATTCAATGAGCGGCGTGTGCAGAGTGATGTAATCAGCGAGTGGCCAGATTTGATCCAGCTCCATCTTGGTCGCGTGAAAGGTGGCGCAATCTTCTGCGGTAACGAACGGGTCGTAGCCAATAATCTGTACAGGCAAGATGTTTGTAAGTTTGAAGACAAGTTAAATACAGTCGCTGTTACAAGTGATAAAATTTCGCTCATAGTAGCAAGCAAGCGCATCATTATAATACAAAAGCATGTTGCGTACAAACAGTTGAAAGGTACAAATATCAAAATAAACCGGAATAAACAAGTTATCAGTAGGTTAAAAGCTATAATTTGCATCAGACGTTATTTCATCAGAAAAATCCAAGTAATTTATCCATTACTATTGCTTCTTTATCTTATCGGCCATTTTACTGACGATTTCTCAGTGTCAGTGGATTTTAGTTAACCGTCATTTGTTTGATCAGGTCTCGTCAGGAGTCGACAATCAAGTCATATTCATCAAAACATTTTCTCTGACCTTTAGTTAAGTTATTCCATTATCCGTTTTCGCAATATAAATTATAACATTGTAGAAAATGTAATTATCTTCGATATCCTATGTGCTGTTTACAACGATGTTTCTTTCCTATGTTGTGGTTTGCTGTCAAAGTGACATTATTTAGAGTAAAAATGTCGCTTTGACGGCTAAACACGCCATAGAAATATTCTTGAAGGTAGATCTTATTCGCTGGTGATTTCGCACAGTCCTAGAATAAGAGACATACATACCTTCATTCCGAAGGCGTGCATGCGGACGGCGACTTCTCTGCCAACCCTGCCGAGGCCGAGGATAGCGAGTGTCTTGCCGTTGAGTTCAGTGCCGGTGTAGAGGGCGCGGTCCCAGCGACCGGCGCGCAGGGCTGAAGCAGCTGGCACAACATGCCTCGAGAGATTCAAGATCAGACTGCAAGTGAGTTCGCACGCACTTAGGGCGTTAGCTCCAGGGGCACTGTAACAAAAATTAACAAAAGTCATCAGACAAGAACGATAATAAATAGAAGTTCAATGTAAATAAGACCAGAAATATTTTAACAATGAAATTTTTGGCATTAGAAAACAATTTGGTTTGTCAATTGAAGCAGTTGAGCTTAATAAGTGTCCAAAATCAATTCTCATGATTCGGACCGAATCGAAAATTTTGCGAATTCATCTTTTTCCATCGGCGTGTTAAAAACACCATTCGTTTATTTATGTGCTATAACTACTCACTTGATGACTCCTATTCCTCGCTCTCCAGCAGCCTTGACGTCGATATTGTCGACTCCTGCACCAGCGCGACCCACCACCTTCAGGTTTCTGCCCGCTTCCAAAACCTCCTTGGTGACTTGTGATGCAGATCTTACCACAAGAGCATTGTATTTCTGTTCAACAATCGATATTAATGTACCTTTATTCCACTAAATACTGTTGTCAATTTCTGAGATAGATAGTAGATATAAAATAGTATTCATACATGTATATAAAAAAGAGAGCAAAGAATCACAGGGCATCAGAAAATTCGTCCGCATAGATGTCAATCGTAAAAGTGCCGAAAAGGCTGGCAGCATTGCCACGTTGTACGGCGATGCTGATTCTTTAGCCAAAAAATAGGCCAACCCCCTGGTCACAGTACTAAGAGAAATGCAAAGTAAAGTTCACGTCGAACTCGAACTTCACACGAACTATGCGAACCACAGAAAATATTTAAAACTCATTTAACATATTTAAAACAAATTCAAATGTGTGAATCTGCAATATGTTGCAGAATCACACATTTGAATTTCTAAGTTTATATTCCTACCCTAATGTTTAGAGAATACCAGCAAGGTGGTGACAATATATATATATATATATCAAAGGAAAACAATTAATAGTTTTATAAACTAAAAGTAGACACTAGTCACGACTTGCTAAGTTGCTACAGTGTAGATATGCCTAGTAGCTGAAGAGGCCCTTAGTACCTGTGTATAATTTAGAGGTGAAGAAACACCTGACAAACTAGCAAACTGTAGTTAGAGGGAAAAAGTTAGATAAATGGAAAACTACAACTTTATAAGAATAGGATAAGTTATTCGTATTCGAACTGTTGCAATTATAATTTACAATGCAGCCGGAAAATATGTATTTTTATCTTGCTTATGTATGGTTATTTTTTTAAATGTATAAACGCATAAACAAAACATAAAACTATTAAGATAAGTAACTTAAATAACTTGTCCCAATCGTATGCAAAGTGCAACAACCTTTTGTCATTAGGAATAAAGATAAAGTTAAATAAATATCATTTGAGATACATTTTGATGTTGACCTTTGTAATTAGCGCTTACCGGTATTTCTTGTAAAAGTTCCTCTTTGGTGATCTTCGCTTTGTTGATGACACTAATTCCATGTGAATTAAGGATCTCCGTGCAGTTAGCACCAACACCATCCACCACTAAAACTGACTTGATTTCCAAAACCATCTTGAACCTATGGAAGAAAAAAATAACGAATAAATTAATGGTGTACACAAATAAAGTCATTATCGTAAGTACTTTTCGCAGTTTTCTGCTATTCAACGCACGTGACACGAATAATATGTCAAGAAAGTACCTACGTATAAAAGGGGAGCAAAACCGGTTTCACTGTTTACTAAAAGTAAATACCCACTAAATAAGTCGCAAGCATTAAAATTTGATGTAACGATATTTTATTAAAAACCTGATGCCAAATGGCACACTTAGGTACAGTAACTGCAATAATACGTGAGGGTAATGCTATAATGCAAAGCCAAATTCGCGGACAAGTGAATACTTTTTATCAAATTGATAAAGTTGGTTTCGGCCTAGCTAAAACTCGGAGCGTTGAAAATATTCATTCGTTATTTCCAGAGGTTAGTTAAAAGCATATGTATATAGTGTTATGTTAACTTTTACCAGATGCAAGTACAAAATGATACTCACGTTTAAGATATTGGGGATCCTGTATGTGTAGCTGAGCGGTTGGAGAACAACTGTGGAGTAGGGACAGCGAGGAGCACGCTACGATTCCGATCAGCGTGGCGAGCGGGGTCGACACTTATCTTCGTTAGCGGCCAATGAGCGAACGTCACAGTCGCGGTCTGCTCCACCGTTATGTACCTACGTACGGCTGAGTTTGCACTCGATTCCAATCAGTCACGGAGCCACACGCGTCACCTCGCGATCGTACGCAGTCTTCGTGTGCATTGTTGAGATCACAGGGCTACTTTTGGGCCGTGTGAGCAACTAGATAAAATTTGCTTAAACATTTATTTTTACTTTAAAAATTAGCTTATCGCTGCTGCCAGTTAGTGTAACAATAACTTCTTCCTAGATAGGGATAGGACATATCGTCAGATATTATAGTATTTATACAGCATAATAATATATAGTTCTATTCTTTTATGCCAGCTGTTGGGATAGACTGGACTCAATTGTGTCTACATGTTATTCTGTTCTTACGTTGTTTTTATTTGAAGAAGCGTGCTTGTTGTTTGTCTACAACCAAACAACATTGTTCTTATTTATGATGTCAAAGAAGGACAGTATTACGACGCGTTCTCCATTGTTTGCGTAAACATGTTTATCGCATTCGAACTCGCTTTCGATTACATAACATTAGGTATTTCATAATACGATAATTTATCAGCAACTGAAAGGGAGCGTGTAAAATACTTCTAGGCTCGGCGGCGTACTGTGCTGGCGCTGCTGCTGCGGCTGCGGAAAACCTCAATCGGTGTAAGTATTACCTTATTGGTAATTATATTTTGGAGCCGTTTAGGGTTGAAACCCTCGAACCGTCCGATCTCTAAACGTCTGGACACTTCCCGTGACTGTAGATGGAACTTGGATTTTCAACGTTTTAAACTATTTGTTTTTACCGCGTCCTCTTCGTTTAAAACAATTTAAAACCACACTCAGTGGATTATTATTGGTTTGATATGAATTTTTAGGGTTCCATAACTCAATAGGACAAAACGGAACCCTTATATGATCACTTTGTTGCCCGCCTGTCTGTCTGTCAAAACCCTTTTTCACAGGAACGCGTGAAGGTATGGAGCTGAAATTCATATCAAATACTCAGGTCTACTGTCCCATGGAGCTGTGAAAAAATCAAAGCCTTCTAAGCCAACGCAATCAAAATATACAGCCGTTTATGCCGCAAATTTTGGACACTCGCAAGGCAATCAAAACCTACATGGTACTTCCCGTGAACTCAGAATCTTGAAATTTGGTACGAAGCAACGTCTTATAGTACACAAAGGAAAAATTGTGGTAAAAACATAAATTTTTAGTTACATCATATAATAAAAATATTTTTAATATTTAAACTTACTACCCCTTTCCTCATGAACGCGTAGAGGTATTAAATTGAAAATCATAACTTTTACTTATATACCTACAGGTTTGTACGGAACCCTCGGTGCGCGAGTCCGACTCGCACTTGACCGGTTTTTTTTATATTACCGATGTTTCACACGAAATGATATATATAGACCATATCTACCTACCTTCTGATTTAGCATCCTATTGAAAGCAATAATTAATAGAACACCTGCTAAGAATATGCAGAGGCTGAGTAAAAACCTAATCAGACAATTTTTTATCGATACTTCGCTACAACAATTTTTTTAATGTATATCTATATACCTATCAATACGTGAAGCAAAAACTTTGTACCCCTTTTATGAAAATTACGAGAGGGACTTTGAAACTAAAAAAAAACATGAATAACACTGAAAATGCACAGTTAAAGTGCACGTGAATATGGAAAAGGAGTGCAGAAAGATAATATTTGATAATAATGCATTAGAAATACATTAATTTAAAAAAATCACGGTCGATTTTCGACCACTCGACCAATAGTTTTAATAAATACGCATATCAAGGTAGTTATCAGTATGTCAAATCGTAAAAAAATTGTATTGTGACGTCTCATATCTTAATAAGGATGATGAATGATTTCAATTAAGACTTTCCCTTAGTGTTCCTAGTATCTAACCATACCAGATGTCTTATGAGCTGACACTGCCGCTTGGATCATAAGCTTTCTGATCTACTTACCCATTATCATTATCATCCTTTTGTTGCTATTGTAATAATTAATTTGCAATCTGAATACCACGCTTAGCCGTCATTTCGGAATCCACTTCTTTGTTAGCTAGTAGCTATAATTATCATCTGTCATGCCTCCATATTTTACTTGTTTTTTTTGGTATGAATAAGACATCAATATAAATATTCTGGCGCCCAAGAAAAGGAAGATAGTTTATAAAAACTATCTTCTTTTTCTTGGGTCATCAATCATCTGCCTTGCCTTTTCCCAACTATATTGGGGTTGGCATCTAGTCTAACTAACCGGATGCAGGTGAATACCCGTATTTTACATGAAACGACTGCCTATCTTACCTTCACAGCCCAGTTATTGGGTAATTCGATACCACTTGGTAAGACTGGTTGTCAGACTTTCGGGCTTCTGACAACGACTGACAAAGATCCGAAAATGCTTTCCAGCGTACGAAGGGGTCTGGTATGTAAAGATGGTCACTCATGCACTGACCAATCGTAGTTTTTTAAATGCTTACCTACTTCCTATTTTTAGTGACTTAAGTGAGTATGACCGCTATTTTTTTCTAAACTCCTCAATAGATTTTGATGCCTAAAATGTATATCATTAATTAGTAGTACCTCAGAAAAGTTTGCGGTAAACCATACCGATGGATTCCATGCGATAATCTGTCAAAAAACGGCTTCACTCCTGAGCAGAATAAGAGGCAGTCACAATAGCATCTTGAAGGCTGAGGCGGCAGGCAATTCTTCCACCATAATAAGCCATTTTGTGAGAAGACTTGTACCTTAAAAGCCATTTATCGGTTAGTATTTTTAGTTGTTGGGTGGTCTTCTCATTCATTTGTCTTTAGATTAAGTTACTAACTTTAACCAAATCTCTTACCAACAATTTATAATGAATATATGAAATAAAATGATTTGATTTGATTAGATTAAATAATATTTAGCTTAGACATAGTGCGACGTGTCAGAACATTTGACTTGTCCCCAATGCAGCCGTGCCAATCTACGGGAATTACGAATTTCGTGCTTAGGTAGTAGACATCATTCTAGGGCTGGTCGCTAGTAACAGATGTGTAACTATCCTTGCTGTATTGTATGTTATCATTAATGACATAGGTACCCTACGGGCTACACACAATAACTGCAAGCTTGGTAGGCCAGTATGAGCAATCTTTTTTTTGTAAGGTCTCACGTCTTTTTACACGCTTTATATTAGCTTCACTTGTATGTTTGTTTATAAACGACTCCTTAGGGTGCGATTTTGACCCACTTCAAACGGTCAGATTTCATTTATTTACTTTGTAGACTTATCGAGGACCGATGACAATTCAAAAAATTAAAAAAGAAGCAAAAAAAAACTTGAAAGTCACGCTTTTGTAGTTAGCAGAACTAAAAAATAGTAAATAAATAGTAGTTTAAAAAACTAAAAAACACGCTTTAAAAACCAAACTAAAAAAGTAGAAAATAATTTAATTCTATTAAAAATCGTGGGGTGCTTGATATTAATTGATTATAAAAATACCTCAAAAAGCACCCCACGGTTTTTAATAGAATTAAATTATTTTCTACTTTTTTAGTTTGGTTTTTAAAGCGTGTTTTTTTAGTTTTTAAACTATTATTTTCTAAACCGTGAGTCCACACAAGCAAGCCAACAACGTAGGTTTTTGAGCGATGGAAAACAACGATGCACTTGCTTTAGCTGCATTTCAAGATCAATCGTGGTCGTGCAACACTATAGGGAAGTATTACAATCAGCGTAAAAAAATACTTACAATCCATCTTCTTGCCAAGTGCAGACAACAAGGGGAACCTAGTTGTCAAAACTTTTGCGTAAATAATTACGCAATGCCGATATAATGTAAATGCAGATGCTCAAGAATACTCCCACAAAATGGTTGTTCAAACAGACCTACCAATGTGTGTAATAACATTATTTAATGCGAATTGTAAAAATAAATATACGTATCGTATCACCCAGTAACTGGGTTGTGGAGGTCAGATAAGCAGTCGCCGTCGGCCATGTAAAATACAGGTATTCAGATGCATCCGGTTAGACTGGAAGCCGACCCCAACATGGTTGAGAAAAGGCTAGGCAGATGATGATGAATTATAAAAATAAATATCGTTAAACGGTTGGTTGTTAAGGTAGGTAGAGGCAACACAACTATAGAGGACATTTACGGGCAGACTAGCATTTAATAAAGGCCGTCCGTTCATTAATGATGACCTTGAGCCAACCAGAGACACTATGATTGGTTTAAACTAGTTGTGTTGTCTGTTTGCGTGTTACTCTTATATTCCATTTCATTATCTGTCTAGTAGCTACATACATTTTTTGTTAGGAGAAAGTTATAGGTATTTGTTGTTGACTAGGCTAAATACGTCATTACTGCCATTTCAAGCTGGGCTAACTCTGACAAAGGAGGCAGCTACATTGAAGAATTAAGAATTATATCACCCCGCATGCTTAGTAGTACCCACTGGTTAGCGGTTCAGGTTTTGGATGAAGGAAAAAGTACGTACCTGAACTCTCTTGGACTGCCAGAGAATCCACTTGGTTCACAGATTCGACCCTGTTACCACGTGTATCTCGCTTTGCACTATGATAAGATTTAATAGATTTAGATTAGATTCACTAGCCCAGTAATCGTGCCTAGTAGAAGGAAAATGCCGTATTCTTGGGTCAATTTCGAATAAGCCAAGAGTCTGTATCTGAAATGCACCTAGTTCAGTATGTGAACTGTGAAGGTCGTCTTTCTATTATTTAAATTGTTTTAGCCTAGTGTGGTTGGTTCTTTAACAGAAACAATTTCTCTGACGAAATATGAGTTCCTAAAGATGAGATACCGATTGCTACTTCGACCTGTGTCAATGAACATCAAGTGGAACGCTTTGTGTAATATGTGTTCATTATTATAAATTAAGAGACAAATAAAACAATATGATCCAAACGTTATAATCTTAATTATTAATTTTATTATCACACTTACGAAAGATACAAAAACATATCACGATGGCACTAGCAGTCAGTGCTTCAGCAGACGTGTAGATACAGTAATATCGAGTTGATTGTGACGTCATATCATACGTATAGTACAACTGGTTCGCCAATCAGCAATCAATAATAAATACACACCAAAATAAGTATTCTCGACGAAAATATTAAATGTAAATATCTACAAATTTTGTGATGGAATAAAGACAAAACATGATATAATTAATTACAATATTTAGACAAAATATGAATAGTTAATCTAAAGTTGTTTTGAAGATAACAGACACATTTTGGTGTCGTGTTGAACTAAGGCTTCACGTACCTATATATATTTAACTACGTTACGAATCTCGACACAAATAAGTTCCAAGAGGATTGTTTGAAATGTCATAGAAGTTAGGACTATGGTTTTCGGAAAACACTATTTTTATAGATGGTAAAGTGATATTGATTTGGTTTATATTGAATTTTTCGGGCTATTTCCTTATACATGGAATCCCGGATTTACTCGTAACAATATCTACTACTAATATGTACATAACATTTGTAAAATAAAAAAGGATAGTACTAAGTAGAGAGTACCCAAAGGCATGAAACAATATTAGAAACTTAAACTTATTATAGACACATTAAAACTACAGTAGAAAAACATTTATATTAGGCAAATAGTACGTAGACGAAAGACACTAACACCTAAGTAGTTTCTGGAGTGAATTGACTAAGATTAATGACATATCATAAATGCTGAACTTACCTGAGAATTTCTAATTTTAACCTTAAAAACATACCTTTAAATAAAAGTGTAAAATTAAATTTTGTCGAGTGACGGAGTCACTGGAACAGGAGTGAAACTAAAAGGATCTACATAGAAAGAGGCGTAAGGTTCAGCATTATGTCATTGTGTATGTAACCAGAGTTAATTAGGATTCTTGTGGTGGTTATTTGGGATGGTAGATGCCTCTGGCGGGCCTGCCGGGCCTGCCGCCGATGCCGCCAGCAGCGCGTCTCTTGGCGATGAGCGCGTTGAGTCCGCGTAGCGGTGCGGCTGTGGTCTCAGCTAACGTGGGCTCTGTCTCTGTTTCACTGTTCTGCTCTGCACTAGTGCTCTCTTCTGTCTCCTCTGTTGACTTCTTAGGTGCTTCTGTAGTTGCCTGCTTATATATAACATACAAGTTAGTAAAATTATCGTTGAAGATATTTTTCTAATAGAATTCTATATCTCATTTCATTTTATTTTGATTAGTCATAATTATTCCAAAATCACCTCTGTAGAAGCCGCCAGCTTCCTCTTCAAGAGCGGGTTGACACGACGAGCAGGGGGAGTGACCGAAGCGCGGGGCTTGGGGGAGGGAGAGAGTTGCAGCCTGGTGCGGACCCTCAGGCCACTGCGAGGCGCATCAGGAGCAGGAGTGGGCGATGAAGCCTGTTCGAAGTAAATAATAACACATATTTCAGTCTGGCAACGAGCATAGACAAATCTTGAAAGTTCTTTGCAAAGACCCCATACGAATGGTGTCTGCTTCCAGTAAGCATACGGATAGCAATTTTGTCATTCATTTTTGAGTTTTTATATTTATTTACCTCTGCATCCACATCTGTAGCAGCCGATTCAGGTGCAGACGTCTCGGCGGGGGCTTCTGAGACTGCCTCGGGGGCTGTGCTGACGCCCCTCTGGCGAGGGTTAGGGCGTAGGTTCAACCTAGGCCCGGGGCGAAGGGACGCTGGACGGAGACCGCTGGGTCTGCCACGGCTAGGCAGGACAAACAAGACATTAGTTTAATACATTTGGTCCACTTACCATTTGGTCCATCTTCGCTTTACTTTCTCTTAACATTGGCACAATATTCTGCAAAATTTTGATGAACCTACTTCTAGCGTTACTACTGGGAGGATCTCACGAAGTAGCTCGTTATGAAAACGTAACTAATCTGAGTATAACATCACTGCTAATTACTGTAACGAATCTGATTTCATATAGCGGATAAACTTTTTAGCTAATTACGTAGTACCATATTCAATGAATTTTAACCAAATTCGAAAACCATGCGGTATTTGGATGTTTTGATCTTTCGACAGAAAACCGAATACTATAAATTAGTCATTCTCAAATGTGATCTGATCCAACTAATTACAATAGCCAGTGAAACTACCTATTTAGAGGCGAATTTAATGCCTTTCTAACTGAAAATTTTACATCATCTCGTAGAATACGAGCCGATACAAAAAAAAACGCAATGTTTAAGTGGTGAAACTAATAGAGAAGCATTCAAGAAAAAGCCATGTTAAACCGATCCCAAAAAAATTGGGATAAGAGCATGAGAATGATGAAGATGAAGAGGATAATAAGGTGAACCTAACCCAATAGTCCTGGTAGGTACGGGGGTAGTCTCTGCGACTTCTCCGGACCCTGCACTGGGCGACGTGCTGTCTTCACCGGCAGTGCTGGCTGCAGCGGTGGTGCTTGTGCTTGACGGACCTCTCCTCAGGCCTGGACGAAGCCTAGGTCTGAAAGAAATCCATAATTTGTTAATATGCATGCTCAGCCGGTCAAGATCTGAGTCAAGTTCTAATTGAAGGAATTTGATAAAGTCGTGTTAATAAGTCTACGTCCATGCAGTAGACATATAACATTTTGAACAAATATTTGAGACGGCGTTAATGAGAGAGAATAATCAACCTATCATGTGCCCACTGCTGGGACACAGGTCTCCCTGTGAGAGCGAGTGGGCTCCACGTCGGTCCAGTGCGTCTTTTACCGTTTTGATGAAACGGCTGGTTACGCTAATAGGAGAAGTATACCTACTATCTTCTGCACGAACGTAAACTCTTCATTCGTTTCATGCACAACGTTTAAAAATGGCCATATTTTACCTGGGTGCTGGTGCTGCTGGGGCTTCACTGGATGCTGCTGCGCTGCCGGCATCCTCCACTACGGGGGCAAAAGTTGTGGAAGCTGGCCTGGTGCGACCGGCAAACAGGCCCCGACGACCGAACGCCTGCAACAAGGAACACCCTCGTCAAACATACGAAATTGACTCCTTCATACACCGCTGTATCTACTAGTTAAATGTTGTTTTGTTTCTAATTGTTAACCCGTCCTAAAACTGTTTTTTTTATTAGAACAACGATGTTTGTCTACACCCTTTGATGCTCAAAAATTTTCGGGTGTTAGAGTCTGTGGCTCACGGTTGGGCTCTTTGGCTGTAGGTAGGTACATAGCATCCGCCTGTCCATCCAGCTGAGTCTTTCATCAAACGGTAAATTGTGCACTGCCCCTAAATTATACAAGGTGTAACAGAAAGACGCAAGTAATTTGCTCATAATTGACTATTCTTGTGGTGCCGGAGTTCCGTGTGGTGCCGGACGTAAAAGAATAGCACCATCCCATTTCTTCCCGTGGGTGTCGTAGTAGGCGACTAATGGACTTACTAGAGAATGGGTAGCAGCGTTCTCTATGCATTTGGCCACCACACTGCGATCGCCAACCCGCCTGCCAAGCGTGGCGATTATGGCAAATCTCCCCCTTTAGGGGGAGGCTTATGTCCAGCAGGGGACGTCTTTCGGCTGATATGATGATGATGATATAACACTTAATTTTGAATTGAGACATCGGTCGGGCATTACTTTATGCATTTAAAATTGAGACTGGAATAAGTTAGCTTTAAAAAAAAAGGTTTTGGTCATTGTATTATTCTTTTAACTCAATACTCTAATTGGGGTGTATGAGGTCTTTCGTTAATTATATTACACCTTCTACATTTATCTATTGTTTCAATCATACAGACACCACTAGAGCTACTTACTCCTTGTTTCCTATAACCTACTCTGCGCTACCCGTTGGCAAGGGTGCGTTAGCTAACGATGACCTGAAGATATATCGTCAGCGAACATTTACACTGGTTGAAAGTACTAACCATTAGACATAAAACCACTCGTTACTAGTAATTAACATTTACATCTTATCGAAATATTTAAATGTTTCGTAACACGAACTTAACCACTGTATTTAGCTGACACAAAATTCGCAATGCAAAACAGTACAGTCGCTTTTATAGCTAAGCTTCTAAACTATTCGCAATAAGGGGTCAATGAATATGTATGCAGACCTTGGGTTGTGTGACAGGTTTCTCTGCTGGGGCTGTCGTCGTGGCGTCGGCAGCGGTGGAACTGCTACCAGCTGTAGTCTTGCGTCCGCCTATACTCGGCTTTCCAAAGCGACCTGCCGAACAAACACACATTGAATGCATACCTACGACATATTTAAAACGGACTATCTTTGCCCTTTGCTTGACATTTTCATGTTACTAACATTTTCTAAATGGACGTGGAAAAGGCGAGATGTTAACCAAAAGTTTATGAATATTCTTTAGCGAAAGTTGTCGGTCGAATACTGATATATTCTTTGTTTTTAGTAGTTTTATCATTGTGATCAAGGTGGTGCCTATAATTACGAGTATGTGTCACATATAACATTTTCGTTTCAAAACTTTTACGAGTTAAACTTATGCAATTTCGACAAGAGTAAACAGTTTCTATATCTCTACTTGCTAAAATATCGCAATGTCGGTCAGCTTAGTACTCGTATATTAGTTGACATACCTACCTATGTATACAGGTACCTGCACCGCGTCAGGGCCAACTAGCGCTACTTGTTAGAATTCCAAACGAAATTACGTCAATATCTTTTAATTACGTTAACATGGGTAACGTAGATATCCTTTATCATATCCATATCATAAAGTCTTTATACGAAGCCCAGTTATTAAACCAGCTTCTCCAAAAAATTATACTATGCAGAATCCTGAGGTGAGTTACAAATGAAACGGTAAAAAGGAATATGAAACAAAGTCTTCCTGATGAACAATGCTTATACGAGTGCGAATGAGTTTAGGTAATGCTCGTAAGATACCTGCTTAGGCTGTATTAATGCCCATAAGATATAATTATTACACCAAATTACGTATATTCCAGGGTGTTCATTGACTAATACCTTAACAGAAAACAACAATCGTCAGCATACGATGTACAAGATGTGATGATTTGCCCGTTAACAATCATATAATTTAAATTTAATTAAGCATGGTGATGATTATTTCAATTGTTTCCCACATAGTTGAAGTACTGTTTTTTTTTTTAAGTTACTGTGACCTTTCTTTATCATTTTAGCGCTGATAGTGATGACTCCAAAAATTCTGTACTACTATCTTAAGATAAGAGGTAATTAATTGAACAGTCAACCTACAATAATGGAGTATGTATACTTGGTCGGTTGCTGCATTCGGATGAAGCGAAATGTAGGTACAGCAATAAAGTTTGGAACCGAAAAAGTGTGGGTGCCTAACTGTCCGCAGTTCCGAAATAAATACGTGAGAGAAGCCACTAACAATTCCTTAGGTACCCGAATTCATCAAGACTGCTTGGGAAAATAACGGTACGGGTTTCCAAATTCGGGTAAAGTCATTCGAATTCTCGAATTAACGGCCAATTAGTGTTAATGGGCTCTCAGTCTTATAGTCAGTCGCATAGTAACACGTGAATAGCAGAAAAATATTCGTTTTAGATGTTTAATTTGATAAAGATTTGGTTCATATCAGAGCGGTAGACATGATATGATAAAACAATCCTCAGGGAGAAATTCAAGTTACTTACTTACTTTGACTGCGATAATTCTTTAATAGATTTCTAGCCGAAAAATTGGCTCTTCGTTTTATGGATTCGTAGGCAAAAGAAGAAGGCTGGCTGTATAGGAATCCAGTAACTATGCCATATTGTTGGCTTCAACACAAAATACATAAGTATATAGGCAACCACACAATGTCTCTCATTACTTTTTAAACCATCTGTAATTGAGCTTTTTAGGTTCTAAGTTGAGCTACACGATTACTGACAAATGGTTGCACTGACTGGACAGGTCCAATCCAATCTATGTGGTTATTTCCTCAAAAGACCATTTCAGACACAAACCAAACCAAAATTACTGAACTTTAAAAGAATGTGACGTGAAAAAGTAATTCCAATATCCTTTTTACATAATAAACAATTTCATTTCTTCTTTTTTAAGTAACTTACTTTTTTCATAAAATCTTAAAAAATCAACTATCTATAAATGGAACCGTATCTTTCGTTATCACTGTAACAAAACTGGCTTATCTGATAGCAACCGACAAACAGCCCCACAATGAAATAATTCCATAATATAAAAGACTAGAAGTGTCACCTACAGCTAGACACGCTATTCGTCTCAAACTCACCTTTTCCAGTCCATTGTTATTCTAGCAGATGCATGGATACATTTATCAAGCACAAAACAAAACTTTACACCTTCCACATACTAAACATTCGTGAAAAAAACTATTCACATAGTGTAGACGAGAGCGTGTGTATAAGGCCATACGGATACTCTCCATAGCGTGACATTCGCTTTAAATGCATTTTCGTAACAAAAACAATCGCAGAGCAACAAATGAATAATTAAAACATAACTTTCGCAGGTGTAACGGCTACTGCATAAATAACTTGGGATATCAAGCAGCATGCTAGGAAAAAGGCGACGGGTATGCCTATGTTAGCCAGTCCACTACGGTTTAACTTAGGTTATGGTTTGTGACGACATGCTCGGAGTTTGTCTGTATCGTTATTAAAATGTACGTACTATTTACAATATTTGAGACTTTACATGTTTTTTTTTTCAATGACATCTGCCAACGTATAAGTACAATTAGTTTCTAAATATTAAAAATTTACGACAGTTTTGTGCGAGTTTAAGCAAAAGGTAGGTATTATCTTTTTAAAACGCCTGATAAAACTGTGAAAGTGACTTTCGAGTATCAGTAACTACTAAAGTTCAAACAGGTACCAAATATTTATCTATTAATAATCAGCCCCTACCTGTCATAAAATAAATGACATAAAACGATACACACAAATTCCAATGAGAAATTACGGTGTGTAGAAAACTCGCGCTAATCCACAATAATTAGTTTCAATTAAACCACGTAGTAGACTTTCGCTAATCGCGCCGAGAATCTCGAACTGGATTAGTCAATGTAGTTCATGGTGAAGCAGTCAGTGTATTACACAAGTGGTCGAAAGCTGTGTGTTTACCTCGCACTCTGGTGGAGGTCTCCTGCGGTGCTTCGGTGGCGGCGCTGGAGGTAGACACGCGCGTGCGGGCGCCGGCGCGGCCCTTGAATCGGGAGGGACGAGTGGGCGCTGCTGATGTGGTGGTCGGCGCCGGCGTGGTGGTAGTCGTCGTCGTGGTCGTAGTTGTAGTCGTGGTGGTCGGTGGCGTGGTCATCTCCTCCGTAGTACTCATGAATTCCGTCGTCGTCCACATATCGTCCTCAACTGTCGTCGTCCCATCGAAATTGATCTCATTCGTCGGGTTGATGTCATTGTTCAAGTTCTCTCCTGCTAAGTACGCGTACAGGTCCAGAGCCACCTTCTCCATCGCAGTCATGGTCGTATATTCAGTAGTCTCCTGGTCGTAAGGAGTAGTCTGCTTGTAGTCGGCGGGCAGTTTTGAGTCGTCTAAGATCTCCTGGAATCTGATGCCCGACGATAAGCTGTGACCCTCCCTTGCAGACTCTTTGGCATAAGTAGATTCTTTGGCAATTGGTGTCGTTTCAGGCACTTCTTCTGTAGTGGTTCGGCTTTCTGAGGAATATCTACTTGGTGGCTCTTTGTATTGAGACGGAGATGGAATGTCACCGGAATGAGTCTTGAAGCTGTCCAGGTCTACAAGTTCTGAGCTTGGGCGTCTGTAAATATATTATATAATTATTTAAAAATAATCGGCGTTGTTGTGCATTCAGAGTGAATGATCGGTGTGTACGTTACCTGATGTGCGCACGGGTCCTGCTTCTAGTCTGACCGATTGACTCATCAGCTACATTGTCGCTTTGTGACCGTCCGCGTTGTCTAACTGTTTCTGAAGATACTTCGGGTACATAAGTTGTCGATGTAGCTGATGCTAAGTTACGACCTCGAGGCGGGAACCGTGTGCTTGATGGCAACCTAACGCTTTGAATATTAGGAAGTGGTATTAATATAAATAAATGATAAAAGTATAAAGTGTATCCTATTATTTCAGTGCGAAATGTTTAAAAATGCAATAAATCATGAAATACCTGATGTCCTCCTCTTCTTCCTCGGAGACCGGTGCGGGTGCGACGGTGCGGCTTCGGCCTCGTCCTCTAGTCGTCGCTGGAACAACTTCATTTTGTATTTCTGGAGTAGCCGCTGTGGTTGTTCTGTCAATAGAACTGTACTTGTTCTTAGTTTTACTTTCATTAGCGATGTGGTTCTCACTGTCAATTTTTTCCGGACCATCGTGACTATTATGAACAGGGGTAGCGGCAGTCGTTGAAGTTTTGTCTTTTCCTTTTCCGTCTTTTTTATTACCTTCTTCATCCTCATCATAGTAATAATAGATGTACTCATACTCGTAGTCCTGGCCATTGGGACCTTTCTTAATTTGGATCCTCGATTGGGGTTTCTGTTCTGAGCCAGCCGTTTCTAAATTAATATTAGACGATAACAGTCCGGTGTTGATGTCGTCGATAGTATCAAAGTTAATAGGGATGTAGTCGAATTGCTGGGTAGCAGAAGCTGATGGTGGAGCCGTAGTAAGGACAGGCCTCTGAGTAGTTGTGCCTGAAGTTTTACTTAATTTTCCAGACTCTGACATCGCTTCCAAATCGACGGCCATTTTAGGATTGGTCTCTACGTCTTTCAAGTTCTCCCGGATTTTAATGTCTTCTAATTTTGATACGGGAATATCAACTTCAATTGATTCCGAAGCTTTGTTTTTCAATCCCTTTTTGAACAAAGCTTTCTTGTCCTCTTCGATGGCAACGATGCCCTCGGTAGCGTGTTTGACCTTTCCACTGTGTAACTTTTTGACAATCTTTTCACTATCATCTTGTTTGAAGTTTCTGTGATGCGGGTGCTTTTCAGGAATTTTATGTGAGGTCTCGAAGTTTCTTAATGGAGTTTGTTGGCCTGAACTGACCAGCACGTACTCTTCACCGGGCCGAGGCTCCGTGATGATATCTACATCGGCGTGCGCCGAGTAGAACATACACACTAACAAGCATCTGTAACAAAGAAACGGAATTTGTAAGATCTCCATCAACATGGTAAGTTACGAAAGTTTGTTACATGACAGAAAAGGAGTCAGTGCTCCGTGACTCAGCAAGATGACATCTGGCAGCTGCGCCTACGACTCAAAAGCTTGCGACCCTGCACAAGGAACTCTGAGTCACCAAGTCATTTCATCACCGCATTCTCGAGTTGGGTATTGTTTGTCTACCAACACAACCTCGCTGTTATATGAGCATTTCTAATGTGTATGTTTAAAATGACGTATAAATCATGCGAATGTATGGGTTATATTAGCACACTTTTTGTACATTGATTTCATAACAGCTATCGATTTGCATAGCTATCGATATTTCTGGCACAGTTGCTCGATAGGGGGCAAAGAAGTTGTGTGAAAATTCATCTAGATGACTACAAAACAAGCATTGTCGAACATTGCAATGTTGCAAGAGTGATGTGGTCGTGAGAAATGGCGGCGAAAATCGGAGCGTGGGTGTATTACGCATTTCGATGCCGCGCAAGTGCAAGCCAATCGATGAGGCAACTCTGCATGACGTTAACGATCACTTTCGCCTCTGGATTGACTCTCACACGAGCCGCTCGCGGCGAGCCCGTCTACATCCACTACAATACATTACAGTATTTATGGCACTTTATAATTGATCAGCCTGTCATTAAAATTATCAATACGTAAGCGCTATTACGACTGTTGCTGCGTCCTACTGAGTGTTTTATGCTAGTTTAACGAGACAAGAATTTTGCAACGTTTCACGATCGAAGATGATTTTGCCGTTGCCCAACCGACGGGTCACAGACTTTAATAACCGGGGCTGTTAAGATCTGACTCGGAGAAAACATTTTGCATTAATAACAATGACATGTACATTGTCTTTCGGAACCCTGTCGCTGGAGCAGTGGGAATAAAAAGTGCAATGAACACGGGTACTTTATCGAATAGCGAATCCAATTATCGGTGTCGGAAGTGTTTGAGCTTCCGTACAATTTCTTGTGAGCCTCGACGGTACACGGAAGGTGATCGAGGGATAACAAGCGAATGGCGCTATATTGGAATTAAGTCCATCCGACTGCATTAGGCCACCTTCATTTCACTGCGTGCGAGGAAGTGTGTGACAACGCACGCCAGTGAATGCGGCCACACCGACCGTGACTGGTTCCGATGCAGTCACTTTACCTGTGAAGGTTACCGTGAATACCGACTGGACAATAAAACCCATATTAACGATAGGTTTCTTCAAACAACCGGACTTTTGCTTACCTTTTAAATTTGATGCAAACTAGAAAACGAACTCTTAAAATTGTGTCCTTTATCAATTAACACTACGTAGTTTAGATACTACTATTACTTTCTAGGTTCGAGCATAATAGGATACAGTCTACTGTAAAGCATAGTTAAACTGGGTGATGAAAAGTTAAAAGAGGTATAACAGCTTCCAGCAAAACTTGTACTTGAATATCCGCTTTCCATAATAACAATACGTAATTTCCTGTATCTCCATTTGACGTCACACAACATCGTTGAGCTAAATTAATCTTACATAAATATTATGGAAAATCATTGATATAATGAATGCAGCCTCAATTCCGCAGTGGAGTGTAACGAGACCAGTACCTACGTTTGTACCGGTTCAATTTCACTAGATGTAAGGTCGCGAGCGCAAGGCTAGGTGAGCGTGGCACAGGACCGATACACAAAGACGTGATACCTATGGACACTAAATAATCCCTACTGCTGCGAGCTGTTTTGTTCACACTTCGAATTTGAACCAAATAATGTTTAGTTAAATGTTTGATTGATTCTTTCAAGTAGACGACTAGAAAATGTAGCTAGCAATTGTATGCTTCTTCTAAAGCTTTTTCTTTTAAAAATCAGTTATATCTTTCTACCGAATTCCTGATCTATCAGTTTTTACATAGATATTACTACGTTGTAAATGATCTCCACAAATAATGATAGGTAAGTACTCCCATTCTCTTTAAACTTTACATGGTGTTGCCACATGCATCAGGGTTCAGAAAGTTCAAGGCGTACCTTTTATTTGTACCATTTGTATTTGAGACACGAGAATCAAGTTATTTAAGACTGTAAGCCGATCACATGGGACTCAAATATTTAAAGATTTGTTTTTGGTAGCTCCAATCTTACGAGATGAAGATTAGATAAAAATATGCTGTGGTTTAAAAACCTCTACTAAAAGCCATATTTTGTCTGTTTACAGTATAAAGTTTTATAAAACTACCTAATATATTCTTCGGATAACAAAACATGTTCTTAGTAAGTCTATCGTGAAAGATCACAAAGGCTATTATTCTAAAATAGATCAATCGGCCTTTCGCTAAGTGGCGTGACAAATCGCGATCTGTCTAAAAACTTTACCCAATATTTATTTTTGTCTCGTTCGCCTTTTGTGGTTGTTATTTACAATATAGAAAATACTCTTTCGTAACACTGACGGACTACATGTCAAACTAGCATACTCTTGTCCAGTTCGAAAGAATTTTAATTGTACAATGATGGAGTATGCCTAAGCAGCATGAATTTTTAGTAAGACAAAGCGCCACAATTAAAAATGTTTGTACTTAACGAGTGAGTGCGTCTGCGTCGGTACATTTATCATTTGTGTGGATGTGCTAAGTCAGTGCTCGTGACATGATTACATCTCGGTTCGGCAACCCGCACTTCCTCCCAGCGCGAGTGGTGCATCGCCCCATCGCGGAGGAAGCGCGGTACAATCTCCCGGGAAATTGAGAGATCTGAACGTGACAAGAAAGTATTGCCAGCTAACTCTTTCACTGCTCACAGCATGCGCAATATTACCATCTTTTGATTAAATAGCACCGCAGTGCTAAAGGTTAAACTCTCTCCGTGGTATAAACAAGTTTTGTTATATCTATGCTCCTCATGTCGTTTGGAACTTGTTCGTCTACATTATTTCACTTTCCACAAAGGATTGTAGATAATGTCCTTGTAAAGGAACTATTTCATACTCTTTATAGAATTCTTAGCCCAGTATTAGGTACCATAAATATTGCATAATGTTTCAAGAATCTCAAGATCACTGGAACAAACTGACTCCTAATACAAATCTTGGTCAGTTACGCAAAATATCTAATAAATTGTATATGCAATGTCACTTTATAATTACAGACATACATACCAGAAGGTTTTTAATGATCGTGTGAACTTTATCATTAAGATAACAAATATCTAACATAACTTAAGTTATTGTATACTAACTTACACCACATAGACATTGGCCAACCGCGATGGATGGTAGATGCAAGGTTAAGCTCATATATTTTAATTATGTTTCTTGTAATATGTATAGTTGAGTATACAGTAAAGTGCCTCCAAATGGCAACATGCCCATTGTTGCATTGGCCATGGAACTGTCGAAAATCGTTTATACAAACAAAATTGAATATATTTTTTACTGTATGTATTGTTATCGTGACTATATCATGCATACTGTAAAACACGCCAAATGCTTGTTCACACTTATCCGTTCCAAAATTTAAATAGTTACAATGTGTATTGCATGTTTGTTATTCGTTGACTTGCAATAGATTTACTTTTGATTGTAGCTCTTTCAAAATATCAAACTGGGAACAAAGGCATTTTGTGGTAAGATTTACAATGTTGAGTACATCCGGAGTAAAACATACATTCTGCCGCAAATATATGATGTTACATAACATCATCATAATATAAACGAGCAATCGTTTCACATTTCTGAAATAAAAGTGGTCACATAAATATGTAGTGTGGCAGTTTATATTATTCAATGAAGTGACAGAAAACCGGTGGAAAACTGGTTCTAGGAAAACCTGCATGGAGCTACAAGTAGTTAGGTACATTTGGACAGAACTGGTGATTGTTATCCGTGGGAGCAGCACCTAAACGGGAGGGGGTCAAGGACGGACTATATTTCCCACACATTCATAATATTTACTTACATTCGCCATACAAAAGACGACCTACGGTATTTGAAAAACCATACGAAAACATAATGTTTAAACGAGTTCAAAAAAAGAGGAGGTTCTGAATTCGGTTACATATATTTTTTTATCTTTGGTACTCCGTCATTTATGAATTGATTATAAAAAAAACGACATCTTGTTTGTGTTGAAAGGGTATACTTACTTACCGAGTGGTACCAAATAAACTTGGTCAAGTTCTAGTGGTTTTTGAGTTAGCTTCAATAAGAAGTATTTTATTTGACTATATCAATGATGAAATATTTTCCTATCACTGTTATTTACTTAGCAAGTAAAGGTATACTAATTTGCGTGAGGTAGATCGCAAAAAAAAAAAAATACGAAACCTAAGACACCGATTTCCAAAATTAAAGTTATTTTACACTCTAGTGTTTTTTTTTCCTGGAATTCGGTTTTTTTAGAATATAAGTACGTACCTCTTCGACCTACCTACTATAATCATTTTACAACCCTGTCATGAAATCAGGAAAAATACATACTAAAGTGTCTATAGGTTATTCATTAAAGGAATGTCGGTTACGAAAACAGCCTTTGCAACTCCAGATGTGCATAAACAATTTCTAAAGAGGACGTCACTGTAAGAACTCTTTTCCTAAAAACTTTATCTAATTGAAGAGCTTTTAATTACTGAGTAGGTGTCATTAGAATTTAGATCTATAATCAACCTATCGAGTAGGTAGGTAAGTCTGTTGCCTTGTGCCGGAGTATTTTCAAGTTCAGATTCTATTTTGGTGGAGGCGTCTATATTAGCGGATACGGGTCCTTTAGGTGAAGAGAAAAGTAATCTCAATGTAATTCAAACAAAAACTGTTGCTTCATTCGTAATCATATTGTTATTTCGTTGGTATGTTGATTAAGGCAGGGTTTTATTCAGTCCTTGTATACGATAACATAATTAAAAACCTGTCAAAAACACAGTAGGTTTTTCTTTGCAGTAAAAACACTCCGAAGTTCTTAATATATTATTGCACCTAAATAATGTAAGACATCCTGAAGATCATTCCTACAATGTGATTTGTAGTTATGACAAACACCCAGCATGTATAATATTATAAAATCCGTCACTTTGACATTAACGTGTGCAGTTAGCTCACAAGTCACATATTACGAGATGTTTGTATAGGTGCGCAAGAGTAGAACATCTCCTAACTGCAATTTCGATTGCAACCAGTTAGGTAAGAGCAGTTGTAACGTTAGGTCACGCCAAATTGTATTTTAATCGCTCTTCACTAGAATTATTCTTTATTGTGTGTCTACATAATTTTTAAGCGGTCGCTTAGCTCACCTTGAATTGACAAAAGTTGTTCTAAATAATTATTTAACGAAAATAGATTTTAAAGGAACTTGTAACATTTAGGATTTCGTTTGAGAACACTACTAAGTATTTCAGTAATATGTGCTACAGTATTCAAATTCTTGACGGTATATTTACATACTGGTGTAAAAGAAGATAACATTTGCCTCAACAACCAAATTAAATAGATATTAAAAGCTCGCAACTCAATAAAACCAGTGAGTGGTATTTAATGATTCATACAATGCATGATACTGTATTTAAATGTTTAATTCTAAGCACGTGCTTGGTCCTGAGAACGTTGACAAGTAGCGGCGTCACATTGGGCTAAGTACTGGCGCGGGCGCATCGAATACCAAGCATTTACCATCGCTGACATTCTGTGAAGGAGACGCATAGATATGCGCATGCGCACCCATCATAGATGATGAAGACGATATGATAAAACCCTATCTAGTCCGTTCCCAAAACTGAACATGATTTTGAACCCAAATGTCTTGAAAGGTGAGAAAAGCTTTCAAAGTTTTTATTAGTAAACGGGTCTAATCCTTCGATCAACAAATCTAAGCTAACTACAATGAAACAAAAACAATGAATCTTAACAGCGATATTAGAAAATATTAAAGATTGTTTAACTGTATATTTGGTATTAATTTTCTTTCTGTGGTCACTTTGGAGATTATCACAAGACTATTATTTATTTTGGTGTAATTCATGAGCATTAGATGATGTTACCACACAGTGTGGTTACGTAACCTGTCTGGTGGCATAAGGTAGGTATAGGTAGGCGATAGGTTAAAGATCCAAATAAAAGCTACGTAATAAATATCAACTGATTACTATTTCTCCAGATTTCACCACATTTTTCTATGGCATTTACGAAGAATTATGAGACTCGTGGTCGTAAATATAATGTATAGTACTTAGGTATTGAAATATTCTTTTTAATACAGTTGCTCAAAAAGTGGTGTATTGCAGGGACGTATAGCGTTCGGGATGTGGGCTATTACATACTAGTGCTTTTTTTTTACCTTTCCCGAACTCGTGCGTTCTCTTTCCCAACTGTCAAAATAATGTCTATTAAAAAGAAAAACCAACCATGAAGTTTTTACTAAAGAGTTTTTGTGATTCATACAAATACGTATATTTCTAAAAGGAAGCTACTAATTTATTTCAATATCAGATTTAATGATTTAATTGAATGAGTTAGGTTAGGTTTCATTTCATTTCATCTCATTAAATTTCATTTTCATTTCATATCAATAAAAAAAATCTACTGAAGACTAAGCTGTATGGATAGTTCCCTTTGCCTACCAAAATGGGTGAAAAAAAAAACTCTGCTTATATTATACGGTTGGCGCCATTTTCCAGAAATTTTCTTTGCGAGTTTAGTTGTTTGTTGCACAAAATGAGTAATTTCGACCCTATTTTTTTTGAATTAACACCACCGGAACTCAGTATAATTGCACAAAATGCTTCGGAGAACATTTTACCGGAAAAGTCAAAAAGTCGTTACATATCTACATACGACGAATTTATTGCGTGGAGAGAAGAGAAAAAAGCAAATAGTTTTTCAGAAAATGTTATGTTGGCATACTTCTCAGAACTCTCAGCAAAATTAAAACCGTCTACGTTATGGTCGAGATTTTCGATGATAAAAAGTATGCTGAAAATAAGGAACAACGTGGATATAAGTGAATACCCAAAATTAAATGCTTTCTTAAAACGACAATCAGACGGTTTTACAAGTAAAAAGTCGAAAATATTAACATCCAATGAAGTGGAAAGGTTTTTGAACGAAGCTCCCGATGATCGTTATTTAGCCACAAAGGTAATTTATTAATAAGTACTTATATTTTTCTTTAGTATTCAGTTTACGAAATCGCAAAATACAGTCAAAACATTATTTAAAAAAATATTAATCAAATCCCTTTTTTTGTAGGTTGCTCTGATTTTTGGCGTTGTTGGAGCTTGCCGCAGAGAGGAGTTAGCCAATATTACTTTAAAAGATATTGAAGCCCATGGAAAAATGCTACTAATCAAGATTCCGAACACAAAAAATAAGATACCGAGAAGCTTTGTTGTTGAAGGAGATTTTCTTAGAATAGTGCAAAAATATATGAATCAGCGGTCCCAAAAAGGAAAAACCGACCGTTTTTTTCAAAATTACCAAAAAGGGAAGTGTACAGCTCAAGCAATCGGGATAAACAAATTTGGTAATATGCCAAAAGAAATAGCAACGTTTCTTGGTCTGCCGGATGCTGAGTATTATACTGGGCACAGCTTCAGGAGGACCTCTGCTACATTATTGGCAGATTCAGGAGCCAATTTGACGTCCTTAAAGCGACTAGGAGGTTGGAAATCAGACAAAGTTGCAGAAAGCTATATTGGTGATTCATTAAACAACAAACTAGAAACTGGGAAAAAAATCACACGATCCATTAATTTAAGGTCCAGTCCGTCTTCTTCACATGTTGAAGAGAACGTTCGTCCATCTACCTTCGTTGATAATGATAATTCATCAGATCCAATTCCATCAACTAGCAAACGCCATTGTATGACAAATATACATGAACAATCATACGAAATTAATAATAGTTTGTCTCAAACAGTAAATATGCAACCTAAAACTTCCCCAGTTACTTTAAAAAACTGTACCAATTTCAATGTACATGTGTACTATAACTTTTATAAGAAATAAATGATTAGTTAGTTGAGTTTATTGTGTTTTTATTATTTTATTAAATTGCTTCATTTTTTCGCAACTGTATTAAAAATAGTCGTTCAGTACACCTGCGGAACCGTCATTGCAACTTGTTCCGACTGTCAACCCTCGCCTTCGGCTGCGCCTCGGCTCGGGTAGACATTTGTCGGAACTCTTTGCAATGACAGCCTTTCCGCACTTGTAATGAAATATACTATGGCGATTCAAACTTTTCTTCGATTACTTGAGCTCTCTAGTAATGTTCACTCCTGAGGAGAGACTTGCATTTTATATTAAGGGCGAATTTCACCAATGAAACTGAACGCGATCAGCACATCTAAACCACGTTCAACAGCTGTCACTGTCATCGTTATTGCGTATTCGTTAGTGATATTGGCCGTAAGTCATGATTATGAACATGGCCACGAACTTTGAGGGCTACAAGGACTTAAATGAGGCCTTTACCAAGCTGTGGGATAGCAATAGCTGTCAGTGGAGAGGTGTCAATATTTCTAAGAGAGAAGCCACAGCGAAGTCGGCTGTAACTTACTGACTTATCAATAAAGAATACTATCGTTTACTATATTACCATCATTCTAAAATTAATATAGGAATGTAAAGAATTTTTAATACAAAAAAAATTAACAGCTGAAAACCAAACACAATGTGCAATATTCCTCCATCTCGTTCTCACTGACGCATTTTTCTAAATGTGTCTCTGCCATAACCCCTTGTACAGCGACTTGCTCTCGTACATATCAAGCGTTGCCACGTGACTTAAAGTGACATCATTATGGGATCGTTGTTGTATGAATTTTTAGTTCCTGATTATGACGTTTTGGCGCCGGGTTATTTTAGATTTATTTTTATATTTGTTGTAACACAAAGCTAAAAATAACCGTTTTTGTTGTTTGAATGTTACGGTGAATTAAATACCCGTAGTGTAATTTTTTTTGACAATAGTAGCCACCTATTGACGTGCCATTTTTTTATAGCCATAGAGGTGCCGATAGGAATCGTGTTATGTGATGCTTTCGCCACTGTGTTGCTGTGGATTCCACAGTGTGATTACACTGTGGAATTCTGACAGTGCGACAGACCACGTGATAAAAAGGACACCGGTCTGCACCGTAGTGGTCTTCATAGATTCTAGACCCAGTTAAGTAACTGGAGATAAAAACGAGGAAGACATTGATCTACAATAAGATAGTTCAGGCTTCCTGAAACACTGTCCAGATTGTGTAGTTTAGCAGCCGACCTTGAAACTGGTTGGAGATAGGTACACCATGTCCTTAGTTAATATGAGCCCCTAAGCCAACCCCAGGCCGGGAAAAAGTAGGATTTCAACAGGGAAAAAAGGTGACAGCAAAACCACGCTTCTGAGATGGAAAGCCTATGTCTGTAGAACAACACATAAGTTTTTCAGTTCTGAACACTCTCACAAGAACACAAAGAAAATTTGTTCGACATTTTACTGTAATATTTAAGAAGAAATTACTAAAGTAGATTTCTCTTTTCATAACTGTATTACAAGTAACGCTACAAATGAAATGAATTCATTTCGTCAGAGCGTTGTGCTTATGACAGAGTAATAAATACTGGTCGATGAAACCGATACCTTGTGAAAACGGATATGAACAATACTCGTGCTGCTGGAATCAACTCGAGCATTCCACGCGACCGTGTCTATGAAACACAAAGGGACTAAGGTATTTTGGAAAGAAGACAAGCTGCGGGTGGTGTTTTAAATTCGACACCCATTTTTATTAACCAATTTAGGAACGGAGGTACGGAGCCTCTACGGTTTGGTTACGAATTGTGCTACGAGTTTTCGTAGCAATTGTAGCAGTTTTTTTTGTTGATAATTTGTAAAGTATTTCGGGATAGTGCTATTATTGGTCGTCTAGCTTTTAATTAACTTTTGTTTTCTTTTTCGCAGCGTATTTTTTAATGTTTGTTTTGGGAGTACACGGGCTGCTGAGCATAATATACTACTAAAATAAACACTTTGAATAAGCAATACATATGTATAAAGTATTTAGAACGTGCACATTTTACATAGTTGTTCGTTGTTTAAGTATGTCGTAACATCTTAAATATTTGTGCGTTAACAATAATTTAACAGAATGGCCACATGGTGGGCTACGCACGATTAAATGATCGAACCGAGATGGTTCGATAATTTAATATGTTGGCCCTAAAGCATTTTGTCAAGTGTCACATTAATACGTAAAAACATAAAATAAAGGGTGAGTTAGAGAAACCCGGATCTGAATAGTAATATTTTCACGATACGGACATCAGCTTTTAAGTAATCAACAGGTTCTAAGTCATATTTGTCATTTAACGGCAATAGATTTTCTTTGTATTTAAAGTAGTGATATTGATAGGTAGGAGTTACGGAATGTGTTAGTATTTAGTGTAGATACCACACACCCCCTAGTAACTGCAACTAGCCAACACTGGCATGCGTATAATTTCAAAGTTGTGAATAATTTCTGTAACATTTATTAGAAAGTATTGTGTGAACAGTTAGTCGTTAATATCGGCTGATCGCGGGCTCAGGGTTACAAAAAACGCTAATATTGTTGAGAAAGGCTTGCCCAAAATATTTAGTAGATTTCGCAAGTCCTTGCCATTCGACATTTACTATAGCCCGGTTACGCATTGTGCGTTGTTCCATAATGCAACTCAAATTTCAAGTAATTGTTACAATTTCGTAATTTTAACATTGAAATAGAGTTTCCGGAGGTAAAATAGTATCTCATTAGTTATTATGAGAGCCGTTACCTACTGCCACTTTTCAATATTTCATGTAGCAAACTTGTAAAATAATTCTTTTTGCAGTCGTTTGAACTGAAGGTGAGTTTCTTTGTCATAATTTATATGCTTATATATTAATGAACCCGATGAAAAAGTTGATTTGAAGTTTCAAGGAAAAGGAACCATTTAAATTACATATTATTATTTGAACACAGAAAGCCCACCTTCCAAACAGAATGTTGGAGGGAGCGAATTGAATCATTGAGTGCATTCATATTTCAAGAGCATTCTGAACTTCCTACGGCGCGTGAACGCGGCGCCGGCGACACTCGCGGTGCACCCGTGTCCTGGCACAAGGTCTGGTCTCCGCTCGAGCACCTCGAGGTCACCGGTGAACGTTGCTACGGGGGCAAATATGTGCGCGTAATCAATTGCCCATTTATTACTCATGCTCACTCGCTCACTCCTCGCGCTAGCGACAAAGTCGCAAAACATTTTATCAAGAAAACTAATTCAACACGGTGCTTATACAATGTTTGATGAATCACGACTCGCGGTCTGCCTTCGACATTTACTCCGCCAGAATTAAAACCATTAAATAAGATAGACGTGTGCACCACATCACTGTCGGACGTGATGGATCATACGTGAGTGTGAAATGAAATCGAAAGGGTAATACAAGTTTACTCAGCATACTTTCAAATCGTACAATCACGAAATAACACCAGTGTTTACAGGTATGCCAATGAATAAGCCTCGAGTTGACAACGTAATAATGATAAACATCGAGAAGAGAAAATAACAGACATCGTCGCAAGTGTAACGTGCGTATTATCGTAATGTTCTATTACAAACTTGGTCTCAGAAATCAGCCTGTAAATTCTAAAATAGAACAGCTCAAACTGTCTTCGTAGATCGAAAATAAAACAGCAATTAAGTATGGACTATATTGACTCATCAAATGGAATTTTATACATAAAGGACATGTAAAGGTTAACTAGATATGAGTAATATCGTCCTTTTGGCAACTTTATTTCAGCAATAAAATTGCCGTCCAATGGAAAGGCTGATCTCTAGTTATATTCCGCAGCTGTCACGGATTGATGCGAGTATAATGACAATTAAGCGGCACGTAGCTCATGTATTAAACGGTACTGAGGTTCGTCAACCCTAGGCGAAGTTGGATTGCGATCACGTAGAAATTAACACGGCGCCCGTGCACAGAACGCTAAAACCAACGTGGACGTGAGCGAGGCGTGGCGGTGGCGTGGCGGCCGCGGCTTACTCTGCAAATCCATCCACGACGCAAACAATCGATCGAGACTATGAACGCAGACTAGTGACTACGATTATTATAGACAATGGCACAAACAAAGGGCAGTTTTAACGTAATATCTGAACTGATAAGCTAATCAGAAGGGAAGTGCGAATCTGGATGTAGATCGACGATACAAAGGTGTAATTAACAACAAAAACACTACGTTTTTTAAGGTTGAAGAACATAAACGCGTAACGTTTCCATTAATTATGATAATTTCTAACTAGACATTTTTTATTACAGTTTTGCTACTTCCAAGTGTTTCATACTACAATTAGTTATTGTAGCATTCAAGTAAAAGATGTAATTGAAGTAATTATCTAGTATTACAGCATATTATCCACAATGTAGGCAGTTTCATAATACAATCAGCTTTAGGTCACTGTGTTCATTTATGTTGAAGACGCGTTCTTGTTTCGACTCATAAATCGTAGCGTTGCAACTTGCAACTAATTGCCAAGCAAAAATATACCGTTTGTGAAATTCTAACGATTTAATATGTGTACATATAATTATCTTTCATACTTAAATGTCACATAATGTAAGACTTTTGGCAATTGAAATGTTAGTAGGTCATTAGAGTCAAGACTTGTACCCCTAGTTCAGTCCTATTCCTATAAGAGTCAATGCGACTTTCAAGGCAACGAGCGAAGACTACAACTTTATAGCATTACTGATTTAAGATGACCATTCAATTATTTACAAACGCGCCTTTATTGTAAACGAGTCGGAGCGCATTACTAATGCGTGGAGTCCACAATGTAAATTAAGAAGTGCGATTTTGCATTAAAATGAAGTACGCCTAGAGATTTATAAATGAAGCTTTAGTGGTCAAGTGAGCGGCGAGCACTTGGGTATCAGTATCATGCCAGCCGCATGCCCGGAATCACCAAGTGTTGTATGGGCGGCACGCACCGCGCTGTCCGCGGCTGACACCGAAATATTGCCATCACACTGCACGAGAATATGTAATCCACACACCTCTGATTCACACAACACTCTCTCGGACTCCGTAGAACATAAAACAGAAAGCTAGACGTATATGAACCCACAAACTATCAGCTACGATTACATTATTAGGTCGATGACTATCCCGCCGTCATTGGGGGTTCAAAAACCGCATATCAAGGTCTAATTATTTCTTGCTAAATACCTACGCTTCCTAAGCAGAAAATCAACTTTTACCACAATGCTGGCACATAAAACACATTTCGTAAACAGGAACCGCTCATGCGTAGGTGCCGTGACTGACGGCGCACCCTTTTTAAAACCTCACAAAAAGTATCGAATACTTTAAATGTAAATATCTTCAAATAAAACAGCATGAGCACCGACCAGTCCACGGTCGACTTACACGGATAATTCGCTTCTTAGTCGCGATTACTATCGGAGTAGGTACATGAAGTAGCTGTCAATCAAAATGCGAGCAAACACTGCGGCTAATTAACGTAACCGCTAGTCACCGGGTCAACAGCTGACCGCAATGATAGCTTAGTGTCGAACGTGTTTTGAATAAATTATAATGGTCAACTACAACGCCTGTGTTCATGTCTGGCGCTCATAACTCACACTTATACGTGGCGTTACAGTGGCCATTTCATCGACCGCGGCGCTCGTGGTCATGTTTCGTAACGCCGCCGCCGCCGCGGATCATGGGCATAGAAAGAGCCAAGGTCAAAAAACTGCGTTCCAATCGTGCAGTGGCGCCGCCAGCACGTCACCGGCCACAGCGGCCACACTATTGGGAATCTCCCGCCGACTTTATACATCTTGCGAAACGCAAACTAAGCAATAGATAAATGTTAAATCCCCCGAGTTGCTACAGCGATTTGCCTAGAAAGTGAAGACGTTGCATCCGCCTCGAGCAACAATAGTGCGTACATACATACTGACTCGCCTACAGAGTGATGCCGATATTACGGGACGCCGATAAGTAGCTATAACTAATCGAAGCGATGTTTTATTCATCCGTTATCTCACTTCGCATTCCTCGAAAGGTCATCGGCAGGAAAGTGAAACTGGTTGAAGCCGAAAGTGATGCTTACAAAATTCGAAGACGCACATAAATATCCGATTATGTTCGCGTCGACGCGTTGTCCGGCGCGGGGCTCGAACCCGGACCCCACACTTAATGTCACTGATGCAATCATGTTAATCCAATGTCACTTTATTATGACATGCTTTTAGCGTTTTCTCTGCACATGATGCGTAAACCAGTCTGACGAAATCAATTATATAAGATGTGAAGTATTTGCGCAAATATTGTTAGCTATCATTACCAGCATTGTCTGAACCTACGCCCTGTGTAAATACCTGCCCATGCAAAACATTGAGTCAGATACTTCCCAGGTTGCCAGGCCGGTCAGTACCTAATATACATAATGTATTTATCACTACGAAATATCAAACAGTTATTTACATGTTCGCCGCATAAAAATCATCTAGGAACATGAAATGTGTTAATAAAATATTAAGCAATATGTAAAACCAGCTAAATACATGACGAGATGTTCATTATCAAAATGTCACAAATTGAATGGCATTAGTATTTTAATAGCTAAGTCAAGGGGACAGAAATAGGTACCATCGGGCTCGACTGCTGTTTCTGATTCTTTTTTAGGAAAAACTGCGTCGTGACTATAGTTGGGCGGAAGCGAGTGTCTCGCTACACTTAAATGGTAACTTCATGACTCAAAACTTGATTCGTATCAGTCCCTAAAACCATTATGAAACACGAACAGACAATTAAGTATTATTTTCCTAACCAATTAACCGCTTCCCTTTCGCTATATCCGGCGCAAAAGTCCAATGTGCTGTCGATATTAAAACATTCTTTCTTTAATAGTTACTAGTCACGAAGAACAAATAATGCTGAGAGTAGTGATGATTGAGTGAAAATGTGATTTAAAGAAAATTTCAATAACTACGAGATGCTGCAAGTAATATTTGATACCGAACTATCAAACTAGTTTTCTTCTGAACAATTAAATATCCTGAAGCGTCAAAAAAGCTTTTATGTAACGTCAAAGCTCCGCGCAAGTAGCGCTTCAGGCGAAGCTAGTTTATTATTTTCGCCACGACAACGACTTGACCGCATTTTTGGCGCATCGATGCCTGCGTGCAGTTGCCAAACGCCATCGATTCTATCATTTTATCCGCAACTATTGTAAGGACGGTGCACGTGCCGACAAAAATGCTACTGCAATTTATCGCTACAAGCCTCACCGCGTTGAAACTATTAAAATTAAGCGTTGCGTCAAATGGACTCGCAAGCTAATGTTGTAGCTGAGCCGGTTCTCGAGCCAACAGTAGGTTAGTGTAAGTCTCTTGAGTTTATAGCACGTGGTCAACGTGTGGTTTGTATAAGAGTTATCAATCAATCCGCGACAAATACGGCGTTTCGTATCGAGTAGAGAAAGTATCGAGTACCTTGCAGTTGCTAATTTTAGGCTGATCGAGCCCAAAATTTCCTAAAATGATTACGACCCCACAATTACAAACAAAAAATCAGCAGGCAAAAACAAAATCTACAAAGTACATTCGATTCACACAGCAATCTGATATAATTCACTACGTCTGCAGGCAACTTATTACCAACTGCATACATACATTACCAAGTTTATACACATTCCGATTGAAATCAATCTCTAGCCGTAAGTAATGAATTGGACACTGAAAGAAAGAGGTATTTGTTACGACAGGATCTGCATTTTGTGGATACGTAGTCACCGCTATCAAATGCTTGATCAATCATGCGGGATTATTAAATGAAATCTTGAACTGTTTGTGATAAAAACGTTGACAAACATTATCGGGATAGCACTTTCTGTGAATGTTGATACAAGTAAATAGACTCTCAGCGGATGCGTAGCGAGCGTGAAACCTTAGTATCCCTTCGCGCGGATCAACACGGTTGCTAGGTCGTGACCAGATCCGCCAACACGTTGTCCTTGACATATCGACTCATAGAAAGTATAAGCATCAACCACGACTACTCAGACTAAAGATATTGTTTGCAAACTGGTTGATATGTTGATGTAATGACAGGAATATTGGCTAACGCTAACACGCTAACAGTATTAGACTGATGGAGATAGGATAAGTTTTGTTTCTCCATCAGTTAGCATTTTGTAGAAACCAACCTGGTTGACCTTGCAAGGACATACTACAAGTCTCTCCAGAAATTGAGTTAGACATAGTGTTATTCCTTTTTTCTAAGACAGTCAAATTATTAAGACTTTATAGGACATTGAAAAGATGACGCCAATGCTAGCGGATGCAGAAACATGAAGATATAACAGACCGACAGACAGAGTGGTAGACCACTTCAAAAGGCAGTGTCTCCATCATTAGTAAGTTTAGTACCGGGTAGTGACATATTGAGATTTAGACAAATACTCCCAAGATACGAGTGCCAGAGACGACGGCAACGATCTACAAAGTTGAAATATTTCTAAAACCTAATGGGCTTTATTAACAGCCGTGTACAGTAATACCTTATCAACAAGAACATGCTTATTACGTTTGTCAATGTCACGTCCAACGCGTCCAGCGGCCACCATTTACATCGTTATGTGATATTCATTAGAGCTGCTTTATCTCGTAACGACCGCCAAAGAAGGAGCATTAGCTTTACATACTTATACATACTTTACATAGACTCACCACGAGACGAGCTCAACGTTCAAAACTGTAGGCTATTCTGTAAAGTTCACTTCGAACCTCGCTCAAGCGACCGCCCACAAATCATACGCGCACGCGGACGCGGATGCGGACGCGGGTTCACATCTTGGCCGCTGCACCGTTCGAATTTCGAAGCTTTGTTCGGTACTGAACCATGGAATTAGTAGGAACTATATTTACTGAAACTATAGAAATGAATTACCTGTAATAGAGAAAATCTTGATCCAAGACCACAGGTTTACCAAATTCAAGCAGTGCTTTTTTTTTCGGAAATAACCTTTTACACCAGAGCATTTGGAAAATTAACCTCAATTATTCATTTTAAAGTTTTTTTGTGTCATGTAGTTTTTTTTTATAAATGTGTGTGTACGCTTGTTATATTAAAAAAAAAAATCAGGAATGTACTGTTGATTTAAGCTATTGACCAAAGTTCACTGTGTAGGTATATACATCGACCCCTTGTCTCAGTTCGTGCAGCGTATATTTTGGCCTATTATGCAACGAGTCTATTTGTTTTGTCATAGAGAAAGCCAATAACAAATGACGATACTAAATGCTAATTGCGTGTGTAACTATCATATTATTTGACTTTTGAAGAATGTGCCAGCGTCCCACTGCTCGAACGATGTCATATTACTATGCGTTTTTATTTTCTCAGTAAAGCTTCATTGAACTGACTGACTGTTGATTTAAACTGATCTAGTAATGTGTAGTATGTATGTGTAATGTAGTATGTGAACGAACGAAAGATTTTGTTTTCATTTGAACGCGAAGGCGAAAGTTGTCGGATGTGAGATGTGCGCGGGCGCAGCAACGTCACACCTACAGATTACGTTTGCTAGTGACAAGTTGATCGTAAAAGCGTTTACTCCTTCTAATTCTACCTTAGCAAAAGGTAAAATGAATTTAATGCATACCTAACTGTTTAGTCTTAAAATTCTGTAAACTGAACTACTTAATAAAAGTGAATTTTATTAAGTCGTAAATGTATTAATTTATTCTGAAAATTTTATAAATTGAATATTGGCAGACAATTAATATAACAAATTAATTAAACCTGTTGCATAATTAGCAATTCAAATATTTATTTTGACTTCTAATATTTTATAGTAATTATTATAACACGTGCGCAACCAGCCTAATCGATAAAAGTTATAGCCGACTAATTTAATTTGCTAATATCCAACCGGTTCTCAATGGTACAGATTGCGGCCATTAATCGTAGCAAACATTGCTCGATGATTTTATAACATCAAAAATAAATAATAGTTGGCAAACTATGCTTATTATTCTGTTTCGTGCAGAATTTGCCTAGTTAGATAACTGTAGATGCAACAACAAACAATCAATTTTTATCCCGACTTTACAAAAGGACATCGTGTGAAACAATCGCGATTTTCGCTAGTTACGTAAGCGAGGTGTGTGCGATGGGCTTTAGCGAGATTCACACATAAAAAGCGAAAGTGAAGGTCGGCGCGACGAGACGAGGCGCGCGGCGCCCGCGCGGTGCCCGCGGACACGCCACCGCCGTGTCACCAACGTTTTGAAACAGCTACATTAATATTAAACAGAGTTTGACCAATTTTTCCTTCACAAATACCATCTAAATCAACACCAGAATATCAATTAATTATAATAAAAATCATTATCATTCTAATCTGGAGCTCATTTAAACTAATGCAGCGTACAAAATTTGGAAGATAAGCCTATTAGTTCACGATGCTATATTCGACATTCCAAGCTCCACAATAATCGTGATTCAAATGGTTTAGGCAGTCATATTTTGTCGTATGACAAGTGTCTGGCGGATGTTACGTTTAGCTTTATCCGGGGAAACTTGCCCAGACGCGGACGGCCGGACATCCGCGCGCATAAACAGACACCTCACAATAATCGCATATGTATGTGCATATAGAGCGAGCGTGGCGAAATAGGGAGCCGGTACAATAAAGGATGATGTATGCTATTCCAAGCTGGGTACAGGCCGAATTCGTCGGCACTAAGGGCTGGGCCTCGTTAGGATACGACTGGCCGAACCGAATGCGTGATACATAGGTACAGATCGGACTGTTCTGATTTCCTTCTAGAAAAAAGCTGTCGTTCCGGCCGTTGTCGTAAGCGATCGGATCAACAGCTTGCTAACACGATACAGATATTATGTTCAAATTAAATGGATCTGATACATCTGAGCAAAACAAAAGATTTTTCTGCTTGAGATCTGTAGCTTGTCCGGGCCCAGTCCGAGTTACGGTTCGGCTTGGTCTAGCACAAGTCATCCTTCAATAAATGTTGTTAAATAAACCAGCTTCGGTTTATATTTATTAATTAGCCTGCATCTACGTATCAAATGCTAGAAAACCGGTTGCAGTACGTAATAAATTGATTTCTAACTCTTCGTAACTGAAAGTAATGTGCTAGTTATGAGTACATGAGTTCCTGACAGTGTACTTGTCAGTGTACCTGAGCTGTTATTACTTAGAGCACATTGATCAATTAAATCTATAGGTATATATAAAAGCGAAAGGTCACTCATTCATTCACTCACTGATTAAACACGAAATCTCAAAAACTACTGAATCTACGAAAATGAAATTTGGCACAAAGGTAGGTTATGAGTAGGAGACGTCAGCTAAGAAAGGATTTTAGGTATCTCCCCCCGTAAAGGCGTGAATGATGATTTTTTTAATCCTTTGACGAGAGTGGGGCCGCGAGCAGCAGCTAGTTTATAATATGATCGATCAAAGGAATAACAACACAGGCACAATTTATTTTTACAAGTGTAATTTGTGGGACGCGGAAGTATATAAGTATTTCAACAAAATACTTGCATTGAATAAAATAATTAGACACAGTGTCTTATCGTAAATAAATCGCAATTTAATGTTTCGCTGTACGTGACAATTAAATATAAACTCATTTGCATAATAAAGCGGTTAATCTACTTTCATCAGGAAATATGAACAATTATTTTTATACAAATAGCATGTCTATGCCAGCAGGAAGAGTTATTTTTATGCAATTCAGAAGTTCCTACTAACTAACCTATGATTTAGTAAGATATAGATTTATTTTATGATCGGATGGAAACATACAGCCAGCGAGTTATTCCATTAAACAGACCCAAATTGGGACTCGACTGCTATTCAAAGATTCCTTATGTAAAGACTCAAATAACATTTGTGTGCCCTGGGAATCGAACGCAATACCAGTTCAGCAGCCACACTTGCAACCACTAGAGTAGACCAATAATTATTCTAGGTAGTCAACAAAACTTTACATTTTTACAAAAGCTTAGTCTTTCTGCAAAACATTATTTCCACGTGTACACATATTTAACTGATTCCCGTGACTGAATCTAGACAATTGTGTAGCTTTAAGAACAAATTAACGAAGGCAATATAGCTCCTAGCTCGCAGAACCATAGACAACAAACAAATTACGACTTGAGCAACGCGCTGGACAATGAGAGCATGTTCAGAGACAATAGACCCGCTTGAACTGAACAATGTTGCTTTACGAACTGCATTTTGACAGCACAGTATGATGAAAGGGTTACTCGCGTGTAATAATTATGAGTATTTACTAAACATAAAATATACATTAGTCGTCACAGTAGTTAAGCCTCGCATATCATGCATGAGTTTGTGGGTTCGAATCCGGACACATACACACGGCTACACATCAAGCTATACATTTCCAGTAGAAGCTGATCTCGCATTGTATAGGATTTCCGTACAGTGCGAGATCAGCGTAAACTGGAAATGTATAGCTTGATGTGTAGCGGTGTGTACCATTGTGTTTTTTTTTTTCAATTTATGTTATTACTTTCCGACTTTATCTTGAACATTACAGACGTCGGTGTAGGAAACCTGGACTTTTACCCTCTTACTAATAAACCGAATAAGTTTATTCCAAGTTTAAACCAATTAAAATGTGTGGTTATTCCTTTGTTATTCCTGGTATAGGTAACTTTATTCCGTGGTTATTATTATTAGTAAGAGGGGTAGTATAGAAGTCTGAAATCACCGACCGGCCTCCTGCCGGGATCACATGGTGGATGCTTTTTATTATGTATAGCAGTGATTGCATGACATCACGTACGGGCAACTGATCTGATAAGAAGAAGCATAATAGGTAAATATGAGAAGTTTATAAACGGAAATTACGTGGGTGACAGCTAGGAGGCATCCAAATGCAATCTCCGAACAATTTGAATTGCTACTGGATTATAAAATAAGGAGAAACACACTTATTTCCAAGTACCTTTTGATTCCACGTTACTTTAATTTTACCAAAACTAAAAGACCTAGAATGGTCTTTCTGAAAAAAATCTAAACGCTGGCACAAGTTTCTCCCCACCCGACTGAAAAGTTTTATCTGTATTTAGATGAACCTGAATAATGACCACGTCTATGCACATTTTGAATAATAACGGGTTTCTGAACCCGTTATTCAAGGACCTGTCCTTGAAAGCGTTTAACCTATCGATCTGAAATCTATTTAAGAACGTATATAATTTCATAATTAGGTCTAGGCTGTCCGTGGGCACCGCCTGGTGTCGATGAGTCAATCGAAACAAAAGCTTCTTCGAGCTATCTTCACTAAATCCATACTAATGTGAAGGCCAACAACATACATAATTAATGAGCTATCACGCAATCTGTGTTTACTCTCACAACACTGAACTCGTTTGGAGAAATTTCGTTTTTATTGATAGAACCGCAGTACGGACGTATTCTTGATGTAAACATATATGAAAAGGTTCTACAAGGTTCCATGTTGTAAAACAAGCTTGGTGCAGACAATAAAGTACATGAGGTGAACACAGTGTGCCTACAAACAGCTCATTAATTGAGACGCGCCGCGCCACGCCGCCTCTGACACTCAAACCATCGAACCAACGATTACCTATTGAAATGTAACAGACATAACTCGGAACGCGACGTAAACACAGATCGTCACGTTGTATGGACTTTCTTTTAACACATCGTCGACGTATCGAAAATCTCTTAGTAAGGAGAAATTCCCATTCTAATTTGTATTCAGTAAGAAAACGCCTAAACGAATTTTGCATTGGACACGATATGTAATGTTAGTTTTTTTAATAGAGAAAGCAATCTAGGAATGTTTTATATTACCTAATTAGGAAGTGGTGTCATATAATAAAGCGATTGTTTCACGACACACGTAACATGGGACACGCAGATAGATTTAAATGTTCCAACTAGCTTTCCTTCAAACAATGACTACTATCTGCCGCACAATTGAATGTACCTAAACACTATTATATAAATCATTAAATGCACGTTAGATATCATTTGTGTTGCGTAAATTCTAATGACGATTGTTGTGTACAGTTTTTAATTTCGTAAAACTTAACTAGGAATGTTAATGTTAGAAAATGAGTGAGAACTTTTGTTGAACTCCATATTAAATGTTTAAATATACGGAATGATGTTACTAAATGAGTGCGAAATTAATGAATCCGGTCTTTTAGTCTTGTATGTTTTGTTACTTTCCGCGAACGCATAATAATGTATCGCATATTGCCCACCTATGTCTGAGTTTATTTATTTTGAGCACATAAATAAAACTTTTAACAATTCATAGCCATTCCATATTTTGTTTCACTTTCGATATCTATGCTATAAAAGTATTTCGTGATCACTTAAAACGCAATACAAGAACTTTACGACTTGTGCGACCTTGCTTTTAGTCGGAGAAATTATGTTAAAAGTATTTATTAATAACCCCATTTATGATGGAAATATTGATTTTTTTATTCGATTGTAAATTGGAAGATAGGTATGCTCAACTCAGGTATATAAAAGTGTTTCGGTACATTTAATCTTAAATGGTATTGCTTTATGAGCAGGTACCAAATGAAATGCACGGAAAAAGGGTCAATGTTCGACCCTTCGTTGCCGAACAGGGATCTTTGGTTCCACTCAATCTCTTTTGACACTTGCCTCTGAAAGTTTGAGACAGAGATTATACTTTTGATTTCGATTTTTAGTCACCTGCGATTCTTTTTTATGTTTAGCGATGAATATTAACATTTTTGGAAGTATTACTTTAAATTAAATCATCGAAAGACTCGACTTCGATCAAATCATTCTAAACAACAAAAATCATTTAAAACAAGTTTGATCAAAATCTAATTCTTATAAAAACTAAACTAAACAAAGAAAATCAAATTCTATTCACTTAATATTGCAGAATATTTAATACAATTAAAGCCAAGGCCTTTGGCTAAGCGATCAACTGAGGTATTCCTAGAATCTAGAGCTGTCGTTTGAGGATAACAATACAAACGAACGTTTAATCAAAATGTATTAAACTAAGGTCACATCAAACCGCAGACAAAATTCGTCGATATCGTTGACTTGCAATAAATTAACGACGAAACCTTGATAAAATTCTTGATAATTTTGATCACTAAAAAGACCCTAATACCCAAGGAAACCGATTGGTCATCATTAAGAGGGTACTTTAGCAGGTTTAGATGTTTCTAAGAATGCAGCTTATGATAACCTGACTACAAAATCTAAAATTACTATTGCATTATTTCGCTAGAACTAAAACGTATCTCATTCAAGTTCAAATCGATTAAAAGAAACAGCTAGTTACTAGCTAAAAAAAGTACACGCAATTTAAAGTTTGACCACGCCACGAAATATCATGGGAGTCAGTTAGTAACGCTTTCAAATATCACACGCACTTGTGTGTATGTACCATACATGATGATGGTGCTGACCGCTGACAGCTGACAGCGGTGACAAGTGGGCAGGACGTCTCAATGTGTAAATGCCGCATCCGCGACGACATTTGACATCGTGTTGCAACTAGAGAGAGCTTTGACAATGGCCCGCGTTAGATCACACTTATCGCACGTCATGTTACTTATCTAAAAGTATTACAGAACTTTTATCGTCACTTAGCAATGTTTACATCACTACAGCCTGTTCATACGACGATATTATATTTATGCCTTTTCTTTAACGTTGTCTTTAATGACGCCGGGTGTGTGAAGAGTGAATGTAATAAGGCTCGTTTCAAAATCTTCTTACTCATGTAGACTTATTAATTTCTAAACTCTATAAGTTTATCATAATTAATAGTTATTTCTGTAATGAATCTCTCCGTTGCCGGCTAAAAACCTTTACGGGTACACATCGTGCGAATATAACTAACCATGTAAATTTGTATAGCTGGAGAAAACCATGAAACGGTGAAAACGACGCGTAACGAAGCTTCGCGGCAAGACGTTCCGCACTTCACATAAAGTTGTAGCCGCAAGTACCAACTGCATTGTCTTTGCAGCAGAAACGACAAAACACAATAGACATTTAGCATTTGCGGTTTATTTGCAACACGCCTTGTATCAGGACGTGAAATTGCGGGTTCATGAAGTTATTTATAGATTATGAAATGAAATACGCTGATATGCAAATAAGACTCAAATAACGAGGTTCGACAGCTAGCGTGGAGCGTTGGAGCGGGCGCGGGCGACTGCCAGGGAGACAATGTGCGCACAAAGTCGTGCATATTTTAAAAGCAATGTTTCGCAGCCTTCATTGAGAAATACGCGCCCTCATTCGTGATGTCAGTTGGCTACCGTTGAGCAATAAAAACCTGATTTCCACACGAGAAATCAGATCGAATTTTTGTCATATCGATCGATGAGTTAGCAATATCATAGTTTCAAACTTAACCATAACTGAAAGTCATCCTACCAAGCAGAGTCTAGATGAAAGTGACCCGGCTAAAGACGGAGACGATCCGGCTCGTCCACTTATAGTTTTATAAACACGTCTCTACACAACAATTATTGGCTTTGATGTTAGAAAGTGGTCGTGTCCAAGTGGAAATAGATATTAAATGCAACAATAATTATCGCATTAACAATAACAACCATTCAGTAGTTGGAGTGTAGAGTTTGTGGTAGGCAGTGCAGTGGTACTTACAGCGATATCCTGGCGACGGTCATGGTGTGTGTGGGCTGGGCCCGGCTGCTCGGGCTGCGGCTGCAAACAGAGACGTCACGTCAACACACGCGTCTTTCCCAAGCGACAGAAGTTGCGACAGTGAAGCTCAACGAGGAAGCTGCATCGCACATTTAAATGCAACGCTAATGTCAGAGAGCGCTTAAATGCCAATAGCGGCGACCTTTTGGTTTCGACTCGTGTTGCGCAAGTGAGAATCGCCGGTAGTCGTGTGAGAAAGGCGAGTGCGTGTGGGGAGTAGGTAGGGGTGAAACGCACCGGAGGGGGGGAGCGGGTAACACCGCTGGCGACGCGCTGCCGTTCGGCGACTAACTTCGCCGGCGCGTGCGCACCTCTTACTTATAGCCGTGCGCCCACCAGCCGCCGTGCGCGGCTCACCCTCGATACCTCTCCTGTAACCCTGACAGTGTCACCAACCCTCCACTAGCACTCGTCTACATGCAGCCACTCAACAACCCGGCCCCATAAACAATCATGAAACATTCAGGATACAGCCATCACACGTCTTGGCCTCTAAGTGCCTGATTTGAAGCAAGGTACTTTGACATTTGATGAACAATCGTTGTATAACATCGCCATAATACACATCACACATACATAAAAGTACAATTTTCAATGATTAAAACAATTTGTGTAGCTTTGCTACGCGGTGCTACGAAAGACATCAACGCGCTCAATCGATTTTTTGGAAAATTAATCTATACATAAAATAAATCTGTAGATGAGCTGTTTCTGTACATTCAAAATATTTCGAAAAAAATTAGTTGGGGTGATAATAATGAATAAATTTTTAGACAGCTATGCCTGTTTGAGATGTGAAAACAGTGCATAGAACCTTTGACCATTTTTTGTAGATTTTCCTTGTTAACATGTTGGAACATGTTGGACTGCAAGCCGACCCCAATGTAATTGGGAAAAGGCTAGGAAAATTCTTGATTCCATATTTTTATGTGGGAACCATCTGTCAAGTAGAAGATGTAAGTATTGGGCAGTGGTTTACACTCTCGGTTAGATAATAACCCTTAAAAGTCAATCTAAAAAAAGATGTCATTATATATTATGCAATGTCCCGGAAATACGACAAACGCTATAATATTCATGAAAATATAATAAACAAGAAATAATAGGCCTTCACCGAAACGCAATAGGTGTTTGTGTATTCTGTGCGTAATAGTATGTTTTAGCAGTTTTCCTTGTAAATCGCTTAGAACTTTATAAAATCCTTCACTTCTTACATCATTTATTTGGGATACATAACAATGACCTAACACATCTGTAGGCTAGCCCGACGAAACCAACATGAAAAGGAATACCTAATAGTTTACGGAACTTTGTAGATGCTAATTAATCATAATAATAACGGCTTACATTATTAGTTACTAGAAATTCTTATATTTCTAGACTTACAAGGTATTTATATTCACCCACTTGACACAGTCCACTGGCACGTCTGTCACAATAGCATCATATAAGCATATCCTATATCCGGGTACTGCCCCCTAAAATACAGGCCTAGCCTAGTTGAGGGGACAGGGTTGAATCTACTGTACTTACCTACCTAATGCTAAAATAAGATCTCTAATTTGTACACAGTGCAATGTACTGAATTTTTGTGGTAATAAACAATTTTTATTATTATTTATTATATTAAGCAATCGCGTTTTAGTCCCAGCGCCAATTCTTACTTTTTCTAATGTCCCTATAATCTTTATTACAATCATTAAGCCGTAATTTTTAATTTCATAACTAATTACGTACCTGCATAACCTTTAACGAGGTCTGCACTATTAACTATATTACCAGAATAATTGTTTATTAGTTACCCTAATCGGTATAATCCCTAAAACTCCACTAATGAGTATACATTTCCTACCGTTGCCGTTATCCTTGGATTAAAGAAGGAAGTCTTTCTAGAATTGAACAATTGACATTAGTTAGTATCGCTAGTTCAGAGCAGTGGTGGCCCAGTGGTAAAGATCGTGACTTACGAGTTGTAGGTCACAGGTTCTAACCCAGGCAGGCGCTTCACTTTGTGTTACTTATTTTATCACCACGACTCTCAAAACGTTGAAGAAAAACATCTTGTGGAAACCGGCATATCTTAGAACCAAAAACTTCGAAGTCATGTGACACCTACCAAGTCTACCAACCCGCACCGGGCCGGCGTAGTGGATTACGGCCCACTCCCCCTCGCCGAGAGGCCCGTGTCTCAGCAGTGGGAATGATATGGGCTGGTTATGCTAATGCTGTAGTTAGTTGCTAGGCTCAAACTTGCTACTTCATTTTCAAATATGAAGGAATCACCTTTATAATGGTGCTGGTAATCGACACTTACAATAACATCAGCATGTAGGTAGTAGTCCTTCTAAAAGCAAAGCAACAGCCTCTTCTGATCCATAGAAAATAAGCCAGCATTGATTTAATCAGTGGCACTTACCCCACGGAAGATTAACGTTAGTCGCAGAACCGACCATTTGTTTTACATCAATAATACCTGTTTCTAGATATTAGGTACATATTATAGATACATTTTCATAAAGATTCATACCGATTCATTAAATAGAAATTTATAAAACTAATTATTAAGCGTCTTGCTCAAAATTGTTGATTGTTTTGTAGTATTTAAGGATTTTTTAACTTTTTGCTATTTGGTTTAAGATTACCAATTGATTGTAAGTATTGTTGTTATAGGAATATTGATCGTATTTAATTTTTACAAAACTGTATCGTATTTAAGCTAGAACATGTGGCAACGTAGTGGATTGTACATTTACTTATAGCATCCAAATAAAAAATAAATAAAAAATTGAATTAAAATCTAAGTACACTTCTATACTTCTTCAGCTTTAGAAGGACTTTATTATATTGAACTAAAATTAGCCGAACATAGGGTTGATTTGTCTAACGCAGGAAATATTTATCCGACGAATAATTAAGCATTTTGACAATTTAGTCCATACAAAAATTAGTTTAATTCAACAGATTAAATATACATAAGTCACGTTGATCAATCGAAATCAGACCTACATATCCAAGTAACCAATAAAATACATCAGTATGTTACCGTATTGATCACATTCACAGCAGAGCATAATGGAAGCTATCCTACAAACAAGACAGATTAATCAATTAAGCATTTTTGCGTGAACTTTTCTCTTTACAAATCTAGATACCTATTTTCTTCGAAAAATCAACGATATAATACTTAACATTACTACAACAACAAGAATACAGTTTGAAAGTTGTTTACAAAACTAGTATAACAATGCGCGGTTTGAATAACAATACAATTTTAGATGTTTCTGTAAACGAAATCGTAAGAGTCGAGAAGATTCTCCTTGCAAACTTAACGTCCTCAAAGTTCAAGTGGTTTGGCAACAAGGAACTCACATATACATGCGTGCTAGGTATGTGTGGTATGCGCTAACTTTTTATTTTATTTATACTTTTAATCTTCACGCATGTTTTCCCTTATGAGGCTTGCGAACATTCCATTTGTTGGCGCCACAAAAGAAGCGTCGAATCAATTGTTTTGTGTTGCAAATTGTGCTACAGTTTTCTTTTTACTGTTAAGTACACAATAGTTTCATGTAGTTGATAACGTTAAACTGTACATTAAAATTAAATAATATTTTACGTTAATCGAAGGAGTCTATCTATTCAGGTAGATCCAACTAATCCGGATTCTTGTAATTCAGAACTCTGCTGCCCCAAAATATCCCAGAAATTATTTTTTTCATTATTATAACCAGTTAGGTTAAAATAATGAAAAAATGGTATTTGTTTCTTTTTAGGGTTCTGTACCTCAAAAGGAAAAAACGGAATCCTTATAGATTTACTTTGTTGTGCTGTGTGTCTGTCAAGACCCTTTTTCTCAGGAACGCTTGGAGGTATCAAGCTGAAATTCATATCAAAGGTCTAATTGCCTATATGCTGTGAAAACAAAAACAAATTTCTAAGTTAACCCAAAAACGCAAAACAAACAATATGTGTTAATATAAAATAAAGAATTACTGAACCGATAAAGAGACATTTGTCTTAAATTTATGCTCCTCCAGCATTCCACATTGTAATGTTATGGATTTCATTTAGCAATAAAAATACCATAACTTTTACTTATATACCTACAGGTTTGTACGGAACCCACGGTGCGCGAGTCCGACTCGCACTTGGCCGGGTTTTTTAATGGTATCTGTCAATTAGTTTGGCAAAGGGTATTATTTATCTGAAATAAATGAATTGATTATTAATATTTATTCGTGTACACACAATGATATGAGGTAATACGGGCTGGTCTCCGCATCTCCACGTTAAAGCTCGAATTTCGCAGACAGCACATAATATGAATAAACCATTCATGCACCATCCATTTTCTTGTATAGTGTAAACAAATGAGTTTACCGGTGATATTTGGTAGGCATTAAGGACAAATTGCTTTACCTGTTAGCAAACACGACACATGGCAAACCCCTAAGGGGTTGTTCACCTAATGCTTCCAGGTACTATCGGTATTTATAACATTGGCCGCTCTTGAGCGATCGGGCTTAACTACTGGCTTAACTAAATCTGTAATCTCTTGAGGGTGAGTTCTTTCACGTCGAAAGAAAAAAACACTTTAAAAACCAAACTAAGAAAGTAAAAAATAATTTAATTCTATGAAAAAGCGTGGGGTGCTTTTTGAGGTATTTTTATAATCAATTAATATCAAGCACCCCACGCTTTTTAATAGAATTAAATTATTTTCTACTTTTTAGTTTGGTTTTTTTAAACTATTATTTATTTTCTATTTTTTAGTTGTGATTTTGTTCTTCTGATTTTTCAATTTTTATTCTATTATTTTTTTAATTATTGGATTGTCATCGGTCCTCAATAAGTCTACAAAATTAAAATGAAATCTGAACGTTTAAAGTGGGTCAAAATCAAGTCCAAAGGCCGAGTCCCGAAACAAACAAACATGCTTACAAACACACAGGTTTAGCTCATAAAAGCGTGTTAAAAAAGAGGGTAATTTGCCATTGCTCGATAGGTTTCTCATTTTCATTCTAAATGTGACCACTAGTCATCTTTGTCATGAAGTATTTCCTTAAAATACATCCCGTGATGTTTTTCTGAAATAATATTTTCATAGTGAGTGATAACCTTCCGGAAGGGAAAGGAATGGTTTCAGCTTCTGCGCCACTAGCTGCGTTTCTGTTTCAGCAGCACTTCCCACGGGAAATTTATTGCTAAGCAAATTGAAAACCAATACTCATCCATTTATTCAAATTACAGCTGACGTCAATCTACCCAGCCTTTTCCCAACTGCGGTGGGGTCGGCTTCCAGTCTAACCAAATGCAGCTGTATAGGTACAAGTATTAGCGACTACCTATCTGACTTCCACAACCCAGTAACTGGGTAATACGATAACCCTTGGTAAGTCTGGTTGCCACATTTTTCTCCTCCTGACTCCTGACTAGCTGTAACGGCTGTCAAAGATCTACAAATGACGGCAGGGACAAACGGCTTAACGTGCTTTACAAGCCGCGGACGGTTAACTGACATAGGGTGTGAATTTGCTTAACAACTAATTGCCCTGACTACTTTTCGCGATGTAAAGTAATTGTAAATAAATGAATTATGTATTTCTCATAAAGCGAACGAATTTAAATTATTTGCACTTTGAAATAACCACACCGATACTGGTGCCAGAAATACTTCAACTGTAGGTACTCAGTTTGATTTTAAATTACTGTGCAAGAAAAGGATGATGTCATTATGATTTCGCTGTAAACATTGTAGTAAACATTTATAGGCGGTTAAACCGGTAGTGCGCATGATGAACCTACTTCCATAATTATTTTATTTAATAAGTGGGTAGGTACTTAATACCTGCATTACATTTTTATATAGTTCATATTTTTCCGCCAATAGCCGATTAGAGCTCCAGAGAGAACCTCCTAAAAACGGTTGAAGTGTACAGGAGAGAGTATAGGTGCCTACCTTTCTACACCAGGTCCTTTCTGTCAATATCATTACCAAGTTGCCAATTAATCGGACCGCGTGTTAGGATTTTTCCATCATAGAAAGAATATCACCCATTACTTGTTTTTTTTTTTGGCGACCATAAACAATCATTCATATTTTTAAAGTACACATAGAACGCATTATTTTTTTCTAAGGCGTCAATCTGTTTTGATACAGGCTTTGTTTTGTTTGATTGTAATCCATACTACGCTGATTACAAAAGGAGTGGTTATCAGTGTTGTATGATGTGTTAGGTGGTATCAACCAGCTCAAAATAGCGGAATAATAATCATACGCGATCTTACACGAAATGGCGGAACGACATAATTGTAACTACCCAAGTAGCGCACAAGCTGCTCAAATGAATTCTTTACAACCTGAATGTTCTATAATAGCTGTTCAAGGGGTTCACTATAATACCTAAGTAGTTCAATAGCCGAACAACAGTAAATATAATCCCAATGAAGATACAAAGGCATGTTATATAGTTATTGTACGAGCATTTGATATAAAGCAGAGTTATAAATACCTTTTAAAACACCGCTAAGTCTTATACAGGGCTTTAATAGTTAAAAGTGTTTAAATGGAGTTATAAGCGCTTTAGGTTGTACATTACATATTTCTAAATGTCTAAGCTGTTAAATAGTACTTATTACTGCCTTTGAAACTTTATATCTACAGCAGAGAAATATAACGCTATACTAGCACGTAGGTCGTTATAGTTGTGAATTTTACAGCAACTGTTTGGTAAATAGCTGGTTTTGGCAAGAAAACCACGCCTTATAAAGCTAAAAGCTCAAAAATTTCGTTTCTAGGGTCAATATAGCGGCTGAAGTAAAACAAAAGTGTTTTACTAATTTAATAGTTCGTTGTATAAACTTAAGACTCTTAAAATAATATATTAATTACCGATGTACACCTAAAAAAGTACAATCGAGCGTCAATACCACAATCACAGGCGGGATCGGAATCGGCGGGATCGCATGGCGACGTGGAGAGTGCGATTGTCGCAGCCCAGTGCTAAGCACGCCACGATTGCGGCGGTAAGTCCCCTCTTTGAGGAGTGACTTGAGAGGCAGCACAGCGTCCTCACCTTCCGCCTGACGCAGGTCCTCACCGGACACGGTTGTTTCGGGAGGTTTCTGTTTCTGATAAGGCGGGAGGAAACTCCCGGGTGTTTCCATTGCGAAGATCGCCCTGAAGACACGGTGGAGCATACGGTGGAGGTCTGCCAAACTTGGGCGGAGCACCGCCGTGTCCTCCTGGAGGCTATCGGCGGCGGCGATCTCTCGCGTCTGACCCTGGTTCAGGCCATGGTACGGAGCGAGAGTGCATGGTTAGCCGTCGCTTCCTTCAGCGAAGCAGTGATGCTCGCAAAGACGGAGGCGGCGCACGCGAGGGAGAGGCAGTACATGCGCCCTCACGGCCGTAGCCTTCGCAGGAGACGCCCTGGGCGACGGGAATCCCAGGCTGATTCCCGGCCACCGTTGACGCGGGCTTACGGACGGCGAGTAATGGGTTGCTCGCTGTCCGATAAGGGCCAAGCCCGGGTCGACGGCGCGTTGTGTTCCACGCGCGCCTCAAAGAGATGTCAGCACCAACTGATGAGGCCCGGAAGGGCCGATGCCTGCCAGGGGTGCGGGTCGTTCGAAAGAGATATTGCGGCCCCTGGCACACAAGCAACTGAGGGAACACGGGTGGGTTTTAGTCAGTAAAAGTCTGACACGCCCTCCTGCTCCACCCAGAGCGGGAGAAGTTATTTGATGATTTCCCACCCAAAAAAATGGGGTATAGTTGCCCCGATTTTAATTACTCTAGTTTCGCGGGTGATTTGCATGCTATTATGTTAATCTATCGAAAGACTCTCCAACTACCACTAAGTTGACCGTATCGCATGTGTCTATGTGATTGCATGGCAAAAGGCGATCAAAGTTTTTTCGGGATAGATGTCCCGTTTCTCGGCGGGGTATATATATATCCGTAACGTAATTTATATGGATTAGGCAACAATCGCCTATGTGGGATATTTGTCCCAAAGGTTCGCAAAAATCGCTAATACAAAAGAAATATTAAAGATTTTTGTTTTTACTTTTCATAAATTTGTAGCTAAAAAACCAAATTATCGGCCAGTTTTTCAAGTGAAGTATTTTGGTTTTTGTTCTGAGAGATATAGAGTGTTTCAAAAAGTGTGGCGACTACCTGGCTTTTACCCTACATCAAAGCCTTCAAGATGATCTGTGGTACAAGGCCATGTATGATGACCAGGTCGGAGTAGGTAGATTGATTTAAGGTCGTTGACGTCAAACGTAGAGGATGATATGGATATGCCTCCAAAATACCGGAACTTCATATTTATTGTGATATTTGTTCCGGAATTTTGAAATTAGCACGAATTTGTGTTTAAGGTGAAAAACGTATTTAATAATATCAATCTACGCTACCAGTGTTAGCTAATGGTGAAAATAATTATTCATTGAATTCAATCAATCATTCATATAATAAACGATTTTGTTAGCCTATCTGTATGTTTTTTGAACTTTTTCCGGTACTTCCCGCACATTATGGATAAAATGGCATGTCCATATTATAATATCTTGACGCAAGTATATAAAATCAATCTACCTACTCCGACCTCTGATGATGACGTATCAAACTTAAAACTGGCGATGATGTTCAACTTAATGTGCCCAAATTGTACCTATATATCGATAGAATTGATATTTGATCGTCCACTTTCGACCCGTGAATGCATCAAAGGTCAAGGACGGTGATTTAGCTCGCCAAACTAGTTCTTTACCCTCTTTGATTTGAGTTATTTATCGACATAAAATCGCTTTTGACGTGAACACGTGTTTCCGCTTGGTATAATGGTGGTAAGTTCAACACTTAGGACTGCGAAAATCATGTACCTTAGACTTCAATCGCTAATATCTGCAAAACTGGCCGGATTTCATCTGCCTGTGACGTCACATCTCGCGTCCGTTCGCTTGTGCTCAACTCTCTATATTTCAGCACTAACTGTGCCCGCGACTTCGTGTGGATATCGGAAATTATTAATGTGTCTCTTTACTAATTATTTTACTAAAATAAATGTCCTATCTAAATTGGTTCATCCGTTTCAGAGATTAGCCGGAACAAAGAGAAAGACAGACAAACAAAAAAGAAATTGTACTGCTGACACAAACACTTGAATTTTATTAATTTGTATAGTTGTCTCGAAAATCAAATGAATATAGCACAAGAACGTGTTTAGGTGGCACAGTGATTCTGCGACACCAGAATCACTGCGCTACCTATATTGCTATGCACAAAACACTAATAAGACCTAAAGAGATAACAAAAGTAACTATCGACATAAGCTTAAAACATTGAAATTAGCGAAATCATTGTAATATTAATAATGTTGTTTTATATCGGGCGCAGTACTAGTCAGAAATGCACACACACAAAAACACAGCCAAAGGCTTCGGTATTATTTGGTAAGATATAAGTAGGTATCTTACTTAGAATCGTCGTCTGCGTAGTTTTTTCCCAACTATGTTGGGGTCGGCTTCCATTTTAACCGGATGCAGCTGGATACCAGTATTTCACATGGAGCGACTGCTATCTGACCTCCACAACCCAGTTACTGGGTAACATTCTCACACTTTCGGGCTTCTGACGACCCGTAACGACTGTCAAAGATCCATAAATGACAGCCGGGACCAACGGCTTAACGTGCTTTCCGGGGCACGAATAGGTCTTGGTATGTAAAGATGGTCACCCATCCACGGACCAACCGCGGCAAGCGTAGCTTTACCTGATCGATCGATCCGTACGTCTGTTATTAATTAGAATATTGGTAGAATTTGTTACTGACACACTAACTTCTTGTGTAGGTATTGTTTTGATGTGATTATGTAATCTCTATAGATTTTTTTCCTGAAATCACAATAATAATTAATCTAAGGCTGAGTCAGTATAGTTTACTTTTACGAAACCGGTCTAGGTGAGGAGAAGAAGACTTATTCTTCATCTCTGGCTTCCGATTATCGACCGGCTTGAGTAGAGGTTCGCAAGAGCAAACGTACTCGGAGGAAGGAAAATATTTTATTATTTATATATTTCAAACCCGTATAAAATTGTTAGACTAGGTGAATCTGAACCCAACTAGGTGGGCAGTACCGGCCAGAAACGTCGCGGTTATGGGTTTTTATCACAATATGTCTGATATTAAACATGTACATCTGCATTATACATATATAGCTATAACTTGAAGTAACAACAGTTAAGCTAGGACCTTTGGAATAAAATTAATATAAAGTTAATACAATTAACAAAACCATGGCTAGCAAGAGGACCAGTCACCACAAGCAGCACCCCGTTCACGAGTCTAACGCAAAGATCAGCCATTACCCCCCTCGCCATATTTGAGGGAAGGAGGCAACCCGACCCCCGACGCTACCGCAAGCAGTGACATCTAAGGGAGCATGACGAACTTGCTGCCGGTTGCACTGGCAAGAATAACACGAATTGTCGAGGTCGCTAGCTAACTACATATTGCAATAAACTCATTAAAAAAAAACATTGTTATGAGTAGATTAAGTCAACAATAAATTAAAATGAACAGAATTATACAAGCAAATAAATTAAACAATCATATGAACTAACATAATTACCTACAGTAGGAAAGCTAATTCTAGTGAAAGAACATAAACATTGTCTTGAGTTAATCACAGCGACCAACAATTCTTATCGTTTAAGTAGTCGTTGATAGAATAATATGCCTTTGAACCCTTTAGTGTGGATTTTACTTTAGCTTTAAACGCATTAAAATGCAAATGTAGCAAAGGAGAGGGAAGTTTGTTAAAAAAAGTTATACCAAGACCAACAAATGAGTTATGAACCTTATGAAGCCGGTGAAAGGGCACACGTAGTTTGTTCTTTTTTCTATTATTAATATTATGAATATCTCTGTTTTTAGTGTACAAGTGTATATTTTGCCTAATATATAAGATGTTGACGAAGATGCGATGCCACCTTGAGAATCCCAATATCTTTAAACAATTCTCTCAGAGAAACTCTAGCACCTAGTTGGTAAATTGCTCGAACAGCTCGTTTTTGAAGAACAAAAATATTTTAAATGTCGGCGGCTTTGCCCCACAGCAGAATGCCGTAGGACATAACGCTATGAAAATAACTAAAATAGACTAATCGAGCTGTATCAACGTCAGTGTACTGCACAGAAATCGTAGTAATAGGGCAATAGAAATGCTATCTACTATCTTTTAATACTGGGACGCGTGTCGCCTGGTCGCAGCTACCAACACATAGACAAACAATAAATACACACTTTCGCCTACACATGCATGTTGCATTATTGCAAGAAAAATTTAACTTTTAGCGATGACATTACGCCATGTTTTCTAAAAACGCATAATTTCAGGAGGCGAGGCCCCTGCAACCAATAATAACAGTGTGCGAAAAGCAGAGAATGATATCGCGCGCTCACTCTCACTGCAAGAATAGTGCAGTGCAAAGCTTGTGATGTTCACATCGAAAATTTTCCATAGAGAGTTAATCGCCAAGGAGTCTCGCAACAACAGATAACTAATTTATGGAAAGTGTTTCATTCCTATATCGAAATCCTTTTATCTTTATTATCCGGATCTTTTGGAAACCTGTAATAGTGTATCTTTTTTCTTTATCTGTTTCATTCCCGGCTTTTCACCGATCGAATTTAATCAACTCATCATCTGCCTAGCCTTTTCCCAACTATGTTGGGGTTGGCTTCCAGTCTAACCGGATGCAGCTGAATACCAGTATTTTACATGGAGCGACTGCCTATCTGACCTCCACAACCCAGTTACTGGGTAATACGATACCCCTTGGAAAGACTGGTTGTCAGACTTTCGGGCTTCTGACGACCCGTAACAACTGTCAAAGACCTACGAGTACAAATGACAGCCGGGACTCAAACTCAAACTCAAACTCAAAGCATTTATTTCAAATAAACCAATTACAGGCACTTTTGAATTGTCAAGGTCGGTGAGTTAGAAAGATGAAGCTAATTGCCCATTCCAAAGCGTAGGTACCTATGGAGAAGAACGGGCAAGAAACTCCATGGACACTCTTTTAAAATAATGGTATTGTTACAAAAAGTTGGTTACATCATTATGTTGAAATTATCAATGTGAGAACGATGTAAGAAGACGTGCACATTAAAGCGTCCGTAATTAAAACAAAAATAAAATAACAATTCAGAAATTAAAATAAGCCGTGGGAGCTAGGAGATGACCAGTCCCTACTGGCGGCGCCCATTCACGAACATGACGTGTGGATCAGCACCATTCAGCTCAACCATTTTGAAGGGAACTTAATGATCCAACACACACGCCACCACCAGCGAGACATTTGAGTGAGCATGACATACTCTTAGCTGCCAAGGCACATTCAAGTCAATGAAAGACGTACCCTGTAAATGGTAGCTTTATAGTAGGAACATAGTGCTCACACATATGCTATGCAATTATACAATACTAAAAGTTTGAATTTATATAATGCAAAGATATCTAGTCTTTTACAGTCTTCAGCAGCTCCAACGTTTTCAAATGCTAATCAATTTGGTTTAACCTACCTTGTGGAGCAGGACAAGCAGCGTTTAGCCAAGCATTTTTATGAGCGATGTAATCTCCCAACTTATAATAAGCATGGCATGCATAGTGTGCGTTTTATGCAAGATTTAAATTTCATTTCATTCAGTTGGAGAATGTGGGGAGGTATTTTATTGTAACCAACGGCTTAACGTGCTTTCCGAGGCACGGAGAGGTCTTGGTATGTTATGATGATCACCCATCCACGGACCAACCGCGGCAAGCTTAGCTTAACCTGATCGATCGATCCGTACGGCTAATATTACTTAGCCACAAGCCCCTCCATCGAATTTAATCAACTATCCTTGCAATATAATAAGTAATATGTATAATTATTCTGCATAAAAAAAATATAAATACGGAACACGTCAATGATACAAGGACACTCACGCAGACTGTTTTTAACTTACCCACATGCATAACAATAATAAGCCTACCTCCTATAAATTTTCTGAATGAAGAAATAGTTTAAAAGTACGGATTAACAGATAATCGTTGGTAAACGACTTTTTATAAACTATTTAAATAGGAAGAAAACATACAGAATGAGATGTAATAATTAAATATTTAACGAAAAATCATATTTCATTCCCATTTTGGTAAAACTAGGTATTACGAAACAATAAATTATCGATACAAAATAGTAGTGGCACGTCACTAATTCACGGCCAACTCATGCGGCGTGTTCCTGGAATTTACGTACGCGGCGGTATTGCTTAGTGCGCATGGCGATAATTTCATTGCAGCTTTTAGCAGTTGTAATAGTAGACATAAACAAGCTTAAGTATTAATGGTTATTGAATTGAGTAATAAAACGTTTTTCTGCGATAATCGTAGTAGTGGTATTGAAAACATTTGATTTGCTTATCACTACATAGTATAAAACAAAGTCGCTTTCACTGTCCCTATATCCCTATGTATGCTTAAATCTTTAAAACTCCGCAACGGATTTTGATGCGGGATTTTTTAATAGATAGAGTGATTCAACGGGAAGGTTTATATGTATAATACATCGACCTCCACGCGGGCGAAGCCACTGGCAAAAGCTAGTATTTATTAAAAACGACATTATTTCAAAAATTAAGCACTTACATATGAAATGTTATCCCTTTATTTGTAAAGTTACAAATTTTGGAAGAATTTCCGCAGTTAAATATGCTCCAAACCACCATGTTTACCTCTCCGAGTCCCAAACAACACAAGTTACCGTAACAAACGCTCCACGCGCATTTGTGTTCCACGAGACCCATGCGCGGCGACAAGGTCACGCGTCATTACGACTTCTATTGCCTTATTATTAAGATTTCTGTGGTGTACTGTCTTACTTTCCTGACGGCGTAGGCGGCCGAACTGAGCCTTCCCGCTAGGCTTGATATATGTAATTCCCACTGAAGTTTGGCATCTACTGTTAAGCCCACAAAAACTGCCGAGTCTACAGTTTCAAGCACCTCATTATCTAAGACGATGTTGGGTCCTAGATTCTTAACATTCGGTAAGGCGAACTTGATACATTTGGTTTTCTTGGCATTGAGAACTAGGTTATTTGTGGTAAACCAATCTGTAACCATTGACTCGTCAAAATCTTGTCTGTTCCTGTCTACTTTAAAGATAAGAGAGGTAACATCAGCAAACAGTACAACGTCACAGATACCCTTTAAATAATTAGAATGGTAAGTCATTAATATACTTACACTAAGAATAAGAATGGTCCTAGTATTGAGCCTTGAGGTACACCTAACTGAACTGGTAGCCCGGAAGACCATTTCACACCATTAACATCTACACATTTGTGCCTATTTTGCAAATAAGAACTTATTACGTTAACAGCTTCGTTTTGAACACCATAAACTACGTCATTACGGTGTTCAAAACGAAGCTCTCAACGTAATATGTTATATTTTATTGAAGTTTGAAATTCAGATCATACTAAGCACCAGCGGGTCGTAATGAAATGTAGTAGTTATTGCCCGGCTAGAACCTCTATAGCCTCTTTAGATTGGGTTTGCATGACATAGGATAGGTACCTAATTATAATTCGGCATTACCAAGCAGGTAGTGTGAAAAATATTATTGAATGAATGATAACATAGGTAATAAAGTATTCAACAGTTAAAACTTGATAAAGTAATAACTTATATGCAGGAGAGGCTCAACATGATCCTGCAGTCCAAAGTCCGAGTCCTGTGGCATACGAAAAAGCCTTCGATTCGATCGAAACATGGGCTACTACTGCAGTCCATTCAACGGTGCCAGATAGACTATCGGTAAATCGAGGTGCTGAGGTGTCTGTACGATAACGCCACTATATCAATGTGCGATAAACTGAAGGACCTCTGGAACTGGACTTGGAATTCACAAAATAAAAATCATATCATTTAGTAGCAGTCTTAAAACAATTGTAGAATGAATCTGGGAATTTGTAAACAAACATTTAAAAACTATAGTTCATAAAGTGTGGTCCCTCAGTCCTCACAGACCATCAGTCAGATTTATTAAGTATTATTATTCATATATATTTTTAAGTATTTTAAAAATGAAGAGTTTGTGATTACAGAATAGTAAAGAATTTGTAAGGATATTAATTTATTAAAAGACCGCAAAGCATTAAAGAGAAAAGAAAATATAACAGATGAAGATAAATAGAGTATTCCCGTTTGAGCACCAATTTTAGAGCACCTGCATTGAGCGCCAAGGTATTCCCATACCTTTGGTGCTCTTGGTGCTCAAACAGGAATACTTCAGTCAGATAAACTGTCCCTCAGTCCGCGCAACAAAGAAAAATATTTTAGTAAATTTACCGAATTAAATAAATAAAAACGTTATTTTCCCACATGAACTTTTAGATAAAGCCTTATTAAGAGCGTTCATCCGGCGCGAGCTGGCAAAGTCGCGTTTCAAGTGGTTTTTCGTGATTACCTTATTAAGTAAAAATAGTACTTTGATTTAAACAAAGTACTATTTTTTTCTTCAGCGCTGCACGAGATCGTTGCTATTTAAATAAGTTTGTATGCTACTTTTTTACAGTTATTTTGGTATTTACAAATCGACATGCCGTCAATTATTTTCTCCTAGCTGCCCCGGCGAACTTCGTACCGCCTCAGAATCAATAAATGTTAGATTAACTTATCAGCAAAATATCTTGTGAGATTGCTACATAATTATATTAGGTGAGCTCCTACTAAGTTATGACAACCTGACACTTCGATGGCATGAAGCGTTTACTAGCTGACACGAAAAATATATGAGAAAATGATTTTTTTTAAAGTATTTTGCCCATGTTTTGATAGTTATTCTGTTATTCGGGGTGAACACAAATCCAACAAATCAAAGATCATAGAAATCGGTTCTGCCGTTCTTGAGTTATAAATGGTGTAACTGACCCGACTTTGTTTTATGTATATAGATTTGCAGTACCTACTTATTCCGATTTAATGTTTTTATTTAAGAGTACATGTTAAAATAATTATAAATAGCAACGATCTAGTGCTTGGCTGAAAAAGAATACCTGAAGTGCCTAGAATAAAGTAACATTCATCACATATTCTTCTCGCATTTTATTTATGAATCTAAATTAATATGTAAGTCTTGGGGGCTTGGTGACCTGTAACACAGGGATTTTATGCCTGTTTCGGGCACCAGTCCCTCACAAATGTTAGTATTTTTTTATAGCACTTTCTGTCCACAACAACATTTGTTATGAGAAATTAAATAAATAAACTATAAATTACCGCTGCACTGGAGGATGTCTTCAAGGTTCTGGACTGGAAAGGGGCTGGTTCGGTTTGCCAATACTATAGGTAGTTGTTATGGCTGAGACTGAGGAGGACCTCAGTACAATGCTTGATGTCCTCAGAAGAGCATCCGAAAGAGTGGGTCTTTAAATGAACATGGACAAGACCAAGGTCACGTCAAATGTTTATTTAACACCCACTCTCAGTACGAGGGATACAGAGCGACGAAGACCGCCCTCTGAGCGAAGATCCTGCGGGCCAGGGGACTGGCCCGCGAGGAGTCGCTGGGGACTCTGAACAGAGACCCGTGGGGACGCCTCTACAAAACGGTGTGCGATAAAATCCGCCCGTGGGCGTCCCCGCTGACGCTTAGTCTCCGGCTCCAGCTCGTGCAGGACGTGGTGAGCGCTCTGTTCCCTTCGCGAGGAGAGCATACTCCGCTCATGGCTCCGCTTCCAGCGATGCCCGATGCGGACCACAACACCGCCGACGACGACGACGATGCTCCAAAGGTGACCGAGGTAGAGTTGAGTGTGGCGGTACGTAGGCTGAATGCCAATAAACAATTTCTTATGTGATCTTAGGAAAACTGGACTAAATGGCAATGCAGAAAAAAAATTGACGATGAATGAAGTTAGTTGTATGTATCATGTTATGTAAATATAGCGGTAGCCCAGTATTCACGGAAAAATCGTTGTACAAACATAGGTGTCATTTTAAATTTAAACAGATTTCTAATAAAATGTCAATTTTTAGAGAACGTCATAGAACTACGGAAATAGTAGAAGAATGGCATGCAAAAATAAATAGAGAGATAAACAAAAATACCGTAAATATTTTACGTTTACGAAATGTATTGAAACCGAATGATAACATGTTTCAACACAAATTGGACAGTACCAAAAGTGGAAAAAAGGATTTTGAGAATAACAGATGGAAAAAGATATTGTTATTGATGACTTCATAAGAAATGTAATTATAACTAATAAACGGTGAAATAACATTAGGACATATCTAGAAAAATTACGATAAATATTGTCTATAATCTAAAGTCTCTCTAAAGTCAAATCTAATATGTAGGTAGGTACATACTGTGCCATGTAACATTTTTTTAATAATATTTGATTTAATGCCACCTTTTCGTTTAATTTGGTCGGGTGTCACGGCCAAAGGTACAGAGATTAAAATTGATCTTCCACTGTACCGCCAGGGGAACAGCCAGGGGTACACAGGAAAAGAACCGCTCAAACCGACGGCTGTTTTGAGAATTTTGCTGTAAGAGGTTCAGAATACTTATCACATTTTGACGAATAGTTTTAATGTCGCAAAAATTACAATATAGGTATTGTTGTGAAAATCTATACAATGTATGAATCACTTTATACAACTTTCATATTAAACATTAACATAGTAAAAAAAATATCAAACTTAGTCATATTTTAGAGAAAATGGGCCAAGAATCTATTTTTGATTTCGGCTACTCAGAACTCTCGTTTAAAAAAATTAAAACAACAGAAATAAACTTCAGTTCATAATCAACCCATTTCCCGATTTAAAAAAATATATATTAAAAAGAATTGGCTGTAAATAATCATTCAAAACAACCTGAATCTCGGCATTATAATTTTCGACGAAAATAAAAAAGGAGCTCATTCACATAGTAATTGAAACGATTGTGCATTAAAAGTTATGGAAACGCAGTATTTTTACTACAAAAGTTCGTCTTCAAAATCAAGTAAATCAGCGAAATCGACAACATTTCGTATACGGCCTGGCCTCCCATAGAATGTTAGTACCCACCTGCAGTAAAACTTATACCTACATAATACTAGTGTTAGTAGGTACTTATATAAAAAACACAATTAGTAGGTACCTACTTAATTTCATATGTGGGTAGGTATTACCCCAGTGCTGGCCATAACGCGTGTCAGGAGTTGCTAACTTTTTGAAACAATTATGTGCACATAGCTGATACATGACCTCTAGCGAAACATTACCGTGCGGCGGCATTTCGCCAACTTTTCTATTTTAGTGTTTGTCACAAGCTGTGATATATGAATAGCCTTCAAAACTTACACCGTTTTATATTCAATATTACAAATTAATACATTCATCTATCCATCGTATTTTGTAACATTTCATTTTGTATAACATTTTTAATAATGCCAGACCCGAACTGAGACGTGGAAATCCGTGAAATCAAACATATTAAAATAATGTTCTCGGCGAGCAGTGTTCGACAGCAATGCTGAAGCATCTGAACCCACCTGAAGGTACTAACATGGGTAGATAGGTATGTTAGGAGTAGGTAGGCACCTACTAAGAAGTACTCCATCGACTAAGTTGAGCCTATTAACCAGCGCAGAGAGCTTATATCTATGGTCCAGCGCATCCGTAAAAATATTTTTCGAAGATACGGTCAGCAAAGAAAGGTGATTGACATTTAAGTACTTTTAAATCATTAAAATTGCCACATAGTATTCGGTCCCTACTTATCTTCTCAATCTCTTTTCCCTACTTATCACCCACACTTTTGTTCTTGTTCAATAATAATTTAATCAAATCTTTCGTTGCTGACTGTACATGCATTGTCATGTTCGCATTATTAGTATGCATTAGGTACAATTACGATTTGGAAAGCAATCAATTTACGATTCTCTAGAATTCATTTATAAATTAGCTTATTACTCCATAAATGATGATTTAAGATTTAACAAAGCCATTACGGTAAATTGATAATCCATATCTACTATTAATATAAATTCGTATACATGTAACTGTCAGTCTATTTGTCTGTATGTGGTAACCTTTACACACCTGAACCACTGAACGGAATTCGATATTAGGTAAGGGGGTAGATGGCATCCTGGGGCTTGCCAAATTTCGTCTCAAAAATAATCCTATATCGGGGTGAAATAGGATATGAAAATGTGTATGATAATTGATATCTTAGCATGTCATAACTTAGGGGTACGAAAATTTTAATTTATGCTTTTAGTAAGAAATAAAAAAGAAATTGTTAGAGCAGGGGATAAATATGGTTTAAAAATTCACTATATAAATAATACGAACTTTTGCTCGCGGCTCCGCCAGCGTGGATGTCGGTTATCGCGGTAAAAAAGTAGCCTATGTCCTTCTCCGTATCCCAGGCTAAATCTCTGCCAAATTTCATGACGATTAATTCAGTGGTTTTGGCGTGAAACCGCGACAGACAGAGTTACTTACGCATTTATAATTTTAGTAAGGAAATAAGGAATATAAATGTTAAACTTTGTATGTTTGGATGAAATTTGGCACACAGATAGTTTATAACTTGGATTAGGATATATTTTTATCCCGGTAGTACGTTCCCGAGGGTTAATTTACGGGCTCCACGCGGACGAAGCCGCTGGCAAAAGCTAGTTGGTAATATAGTCAGAACCCGTGTCTTGAGGTATGCCGTGGCACACCCAGGGGTGTACTCTAGGGGTGCTTTGGGGTACAGAGTACAATAATATATACCTTGGAGCCAGAATGATTGATTTTTTTACATAAATAGTTCATTTAAATCGCTCCACCCGAAGTAATTACAATTTGAAATTCTGTTGTAACTTCGCTCAACTGCATGCAATGCGTGATCAATGGCGACTGTAGTAATTCAAATTCATTGTGTTAATATTAAATTGAATTATTACTTATCATTTTTAGTTAGACATTATATAACCAAAAGACCTGTCCAATAAAATAAAAAAATATAACTAGTATTATAATTATCTGCCTGTCTGTTACCTGTTCACGTTTTAAGCGGCTCCAGTGAGCTCTCCAGAAGGGCTCCCGGCACTGAACGTGTTAACCGTTCTGTGGATTTGGATATTAGGATACTATTTATCCCGGAAGCACATTCTCGTGGGATAATATCCAACATACACGAGGGCATGCCGCTGGCAGAAGCTATCATTTTTACACTAAATTAGTTGGGTAGACGGTAGTGTATAGGTAAGGTTGACAAATAAAAACACCACAATTATTTTAAATTCTTTATTTACAATGCGCATAGTGAAAATAGTGAACAATCGTACTGAAATATTTATGTTCTTTCGTCCATTCACGTTACAAATAATGATTATTAACGTAGAGTTTAATTAAAAATAACTATGTAAACATGTTACCAGACAAGTTGACAAAAATATATAATTATTTATCACAATATTCTTAAGTTAATAAATTGAACTAAATATTTACAAATTTGGTAAATAAAGCCCTGTTCTATGCGGCTTCCAACGACATAACAGAACCAGTTGAAATGTAAAAACGTTATAAGATCGTAAACTTTGAATAGTAGGTGGCAACTAACATTGAAAGAGGTTCTACGTACTTGATGTGCCTGCATCATTAGGGCCGGTCCCTTCAGAAGGTGAAGGTCAACAGTAGGACACCAAAGAGTCGTAAGGGACTGTCTCCGTTATTACGTTTACCTGTTGATCGTCCCCAAGGGCCCGCAATTGACATCATGGCACGATAGACTAAGTTGAACACATCACAAGACTAACGACTATAAAATGTATATAAGTTAACACGAGAAACAGTAAGTATGCTCGCTCTGATCACGGTGCGTAGCTAAGACGCAAAATTCAAATGCCACTAGATCCACTCCTTAAAATAACGAGTAATATTTACCGTGCAATTTGTTCTATAATTGTATTATAAAAAGGAATAGCATTAACAGTAAATTCAAAACATTATTTTATGGACAAGGTTTTAGACTGATTGAATTTGCTATCTAAGTACTACCAAACTAGAGGACAAAATCTATGATACAATTGTTCGAGTTTGGGCCAAATAACTTTAATATAAAGATTTTCACAAGTTTTATGATCGGAAAGGTATTGAATTATATTGTCCTCTCCATTTATTGACAAGGACAGCAAGAATTTAAACAGGGTAAATTTTAAGTTTGTATGAATAACGAGGTAGGTACTGCAGTCGAGATCTAAAAACCACACTTGATAGATATACACTGAACATAATCATAGATATGATAAGTAAATTCTTAAGTTCATATGATTTACTCATGCGTCCTTCCAAGATCTCAAGAGGTACACCATGTCATAGCTATTATTACAATTTAATTCATTCGTTGTATTAAGTTAGCAGTAGCAGCAACAACTTAGCATTAGATTACAAACCATGGTTCTAATTAATAGTCATATTGATTTCATGAACCATTTCTTGTAAAACAAGAAAACGGGATGTAAATAAACAACAATACGCAAATCTATATACATTGAGCGTCTGAGTATTTTGTGACCGACGTCCATTCCTTTAATTTTGTAGCCTTTAATAGTCCGTTCACACATTTGGATCATGATTCAATCCGAATCGTTTTTGATGATCGTATCAATCGACAGAAACAGATGATAAATAATGTTGCAGATTTTTTCATAAATTAAGGAGATGTCACGAACAACGTTTGTGTGAACAGACAGACCATTACTATTTGGCATATAGTCCAAAAACTTTAGGTAAAGTTTGTGTGAATGTATCAGGGTGGTGTGAGCTGACCAATCGATTCGAGTGTTGCTTGGAGCCGCGGGCCTCACACGGCTCTCGCCATGCCCACACATAGATAGGTACATATCATTACTACATATCAGATTCTACAAAAACATTTCTTCAGACTATAGCTACGACTCTAAGCTCCCGCTGATTACACCCATTTTAGCAGACACAATTAATATGTGAAGTGCGCACATCAACTTATAAACAAAATTTATTAATAGTATACATACTATAATTGGAGCAATTTAATACAATTTTAAAATACATTACGAACTATTATTTCATCTTACTTGTTGCGCGCGCTACTTCTTCTGAATGCCATTGCATTGCCAAAATATTATAATTTAATTATTTGCTTTTTTCTCTCTTTGATGCACGCCTTCTTTAGGCGGGCTTTTAAAGTTTACATAATACTAATAATTTTTTTTTAATGTTTTTAAGAAAATAAGCCACTTTTAATTAAAATATTATACATTTCTTACACAGTAATGCTATTTTCTACGTCAGTTTCTTTTTTCAATATCAGTTAAGTAATAAACTAAGATTCTTATAAAAAACGAATCCAATTAAAAAAATGTAGAACAAGGCCTCGAAAATGTTGAACAAATGTCATCTTTCATTAGAGAATTATTTGGTTTCAATTAAGTAAATTCTTATGGAGCATATATTCTTGCCGAACACTTAATTTTATGCAACATTGATTTCTATAAATCACTAAATCGTAATACATAGCTAATTTACAATAAATTCTAACCTTTAGATTTAGATATTGGGTACTTTATTTTGGATTGGCGATTGCCCTATTGAAATAATTACAATTTTAGTAGAAGGTCGCTGTGGCCTTTTTCCGGCCGCCCGCAATTTCGTAAAACCAATCGCCGAAATCCGTTGTGTGCTTATTATCTCCTAATTAGGTGACACATATACTTACATCCGATTAAACGGTCAGTATCACATCTGAACCTTCACATAAAATTAGAGTTTAAAACACTACATTTTAAACCTTAAAGACAACCAATACCTATACATAGTAAGGATCAGATGTGACCCTGCGACCGACAGCATATGACACATACACATTACACGTTAATATTACATAATTAATTTTATCACGACAAGCTGGACTTATTAATTTTAAGATTTTTATAGATTACTATATAGGTTACAGTTTAATTGATAATAATCGTATGAAAAATTATCATAATAAGCTAAATTTCTGAAAAAACTGCTATGGGATTACTTACTTATGGGAACTGTTAGGGATAGATTTAGAAATCTACTTCGAAATTGGAGAGAAATGTTATGCGTACAAAATGTATTAAAATAGAAGGTTAAATCTGAATCGAAATTCGGATATATATAGCGAAATGGAACGTTGGACATCCAACGTTTACTTAGGCAACTTGAACAGTCAGAAATTTCAATAATTAACGGGATATTACACTGTCGAGTATCAAGGATCATATCTGTTTATGTCCTTGCAGAAATATAAGACATATTATATCAAAGCTCACAAATGATAAATATCACAATTTTACGTTAGAATATATATATATGAATCTTAGATCTATAATCATAGATATGAGATAGCGTTACGACCCGTTAAGAAAAACAATTTTCTTAAGTAATTAGTTAATTACGTACAATCTATAGACCTAAATGTAAGATATCCAAGAAAAAAATGTGAATACAGAGAATTAATATGGAAGTGCCCAATAACACAGTTTACACGTTAGTAAATACACTATTATATAAGATACATCATGAAATCGCTCTACTTATGACATCATTACACGTGATATTTCTAGCGTTTTTTAGGAAGCTCTGTACTGGAAGGGGCGTGTTCTGTTTATATTGTGAATAATAATTCAAATAACTATTATAAACACTATATGTGGTGGAGGACTATTATAGTTGATTGTTAACAGCACCATTAAAAAATATCGTGCTCTAAGTGTGTAAATATATTATTGCTTTTTTATATTATTTTTTTCAATATATATTGCAATCTTCTTTGATAACTTACTAATGTAGAGCATAAAGCACAAATTCCCTGCCTATAAAAATATACGTGTATAATAAAAATATACGTGTATATTTTTACTACATATTGCAATGCGAAGCGTGGAAGACCTCAGCATGGCTGATGTTCGCCGTACTGCCGAAGAACGACTGTCGTAAGGTCAAAACAGACTAGCAATAATAGTTACAAATAGTAGTATAGCCTAACTGTACGATCGTAAAAAAAATTGGCCATTATTCTAATAATAATATATAATTGTACTATTTGAAGGCGACAACAGATAATTAGACAAACGGCCTATTACGGCCTTCATTATAAATGATTACCTATATATAAACATCATTACTACACATTAATATGCATTTATATAATAATATTGTTAATTTTTAAAAATATTGCGGTGTATTGGCAAAATATAAATACAGCTGTTAACTGAGCCGTATTATCTATATAAAAATATTTTTGTAAAGTTTAAGGCATGCGTTATGTCAATTTTATGAAATTTACATTTAAACGACTACCGAGATAACATTTCTAAGTCCTAACCCAGGTCATGGTCTACCTTTGTGTCAAATTTCATCGAAGTCAGTTTAGCTGTTTAGGCGTGCGAAGGTAATAAAAGACAGACAGACTGAGTTACTTTCGCCTATATTATATTAGTATGGATTTATTTCCAAGTAAACTAAAAGTTTGATCTTATAGTTTGATTTGTTAAAATCAAATTGTATGTCATCATCATTTCATCCGAAAGACGTCCACTGCTGGAAATAGAGCTCCCCAGGCTCCTCCACTTCGGCCGGTCTTGTGCTTCCCACATCCAGCGGATTCACTCTAGAACCTTTCGACCCCATCGGCCATCTGTTCTGCGAGCAAGGTGCCCTGCCCACTACCACTTAAGTTTGGCAATTCTTCGGGCTATGTCGGGTGCTTTGGTGGTTCTCCTGCGGATCTCTTCATTCCTGATTCGAGCACGTAGGGAAACTCCGAGCATAGCCCTCTCCATTGTCCCTTTGGGTGACTGTTAGTCTTCTGATAAGGTCCATGGTGAACGACCACGTTTCTGTACCATAGGTCACCACTGGCAACACGCACTGGTCAAAAGCTTTCGTCTTGAGACATCGCGGTATTTGGGACGAGAAGATATTGCGAGCTTCCCGAATGCTACCCAGGCGAGTCGGATTCGACAACTGACCTCTTTCTCGAAGTTGGACCTACCTAACTGGACAGTTTGTCCTAGGTAAACGTACTCGTCCACAACTTCGAGTGTAGCGCCTCCGATCGTCATGACAGTGGGTGTTACATGGGCATTAGACATGACTTTTGTCTTGTCCATGTTAATTTTAAGACCCACTCTTTCGAAAGCTCTACTGAGGTCATCGAGCATTGCACTGAGGTCCTAAAATTTAGGAACTTGTATGTAAAGATAAATAACTAAGCAAAGTATTTTAAACCTAGACGCGGTACCCACACTACCCATTACCCACATCGTTTATTTAAATACATAAAACATAATAAATTGTATACATTCAACGTAACTATTTAACAACAAAAATGTTTTTTTAGAACCCTTTATAAACAAGAAAAAATATTAATTTTCTTGCCATATTTAGATCAAAGTGAACCAACGGATTATTTAAATTGTTGAACAATAAAACACTAACCACAAAAATGCTTACAAATATTTGGTGTGTTGATCCACAAATTATTCGCGTGCTTGAATGGCATTATGCTGTGACCATGACCCGCAATTATAACTCTGCTAGATGTTCATTTATTGCTTTTATACTAAGTAGACCAATGTAACGATTTATGTCTTACTATTGACATATTCATTATTTATTTATTTATTTAAAAAACCTATATATCATTTTTGCCCCTTGTAAACTATATATTTATAATAATGTTGGTATTTTTGTTTATTATTGTTTATCATAAAATAAGTATTTGCTTTACCACTTTCGATAACAATTCCCAGTAAATTAAAACCACACTAACCGACAAAATGTAGGCTTGCAGTGGTTACGTGTGAATAGACTTGCTGCAGCTTCTTGCAGTTGCGTTGTGGTAACTACAAACTTTCGATGTGGTTACGTTGTGACTAGTATTTGTTGACAAACAGATCGACTCTGGCTTTCGGGAGAGTGCAGGCGGGACTTGTACGCACAGTGTCGTCGCGTCGACGCAACGTTGGCGATGTGGCCTTGATGTGGTTGGTATAGCCCACACGGCTGGGTTTGACGACCAAATGTGGTCCGTGTGAATAAACGATTAATTTCATACAAATTAAAGCCCGTCCAAGTGTTGTCTTTGTGGTATGGTTGTGGCACGTACGAGTGATCGGGCCCTAAGGTTGAAGTTCTGGCCACAGCGCAGCGAATACCGCGCGAGGCGCGACTGTGCTCGTCTTTTGTTTTAATAATTTAAAAGTTTCGCGCCATTTTCAACAAGGCACTATCTGAGGTAGCAAATTTTGTCCCGCTCGTGCAGGATTAGCATAGTCGTCGTCGTTGTTTCGTCTGTTTGGCTAGAGCTTCAAATAATGTAACTGTCACATAGACAAGTAAACCGTCTCGTTTTATGATTTACAAGTGACATTAAACCCTACGGTGGTAAAGCAATTACTAGGTCGTCGAATAGTTACTCTGTGACATAATTATTACAACGACACACGCCACTGAAATATAAACCGACATCGCGTTAGCCTACAAATAATTAACATACAAATTTAGTAAAGATATATTTATTACTAAGCGTTTTTTTTTTTTCATATAAATTCAGTGTAACATGGTTCTCTACAGAGTACAACATTTAACACTGGATCCCGCTAGCGAATTTAATATTAGCATGATGTATATAAAATACTAAAACTGTATATATAATGTACCTATATTATTATATTGCTGTTTACGTTACTTTACTTACTATTATTAAATAATCAAAAAAATTTAAATGTCCGAGTTTGAATTTGTCTGCGTGGCTAATAAGCGTATATTATTTCTACACAATCGTTTTACTAGCTTGATAGAACTCTATGTCTTAAGGGCCATAGCAAACATGATACTTTTAAGCATGAGTGCTGTCATCGCTTTTGGGAACCTTGATACTGTGACTGAATGCTCAACTCCGTACGCATACACAGATGCTATCATGTCAGTAGCAGCGATTAATTTAGGTTACCACAATATAAACCTCCATGCTATGTTCGCTCAAAGCTGCGATTGAGCATCTGCCGAACACGGCTCGAAGCTCAAACGCAGCTATTCGCAAGAACGTCGCATTGCAGCAATCGCGACCAACCGCTAACAATCGCCAAATACGATGCATCATTGATGCAGTCACTTGCCAATACCCAAAGTAACCTGTTCACACGGCCGATAAAGCCAGGTTTAATGTAATGCTCTTGGATTTGAAATTCATGTTTACGACATGAATTCATTATTCTTCAGTCTCATGTTTTAGAAGATATGTCTTACACTTTGTTTTAGAGATAAAGCAGGAGCTAAGATCATAGATAATTCTAAAGTCAAAAAGACCGAATGACAGTGCTATAATTACTACAATACATCCCATGCCTATTTCCGCTAAGGTGACTAATTTGTTTTTCCTTAAAGTAAGTCGTGATCTCAGAGTCCGGGAAGACAGAAACAGTCAGTTGCGCAAAAACTATTTTAGGTACAAAGTGTGTGCGCAAACACAGATGCTATAAATATAATCTAAGGAGATAGAAATTAGTTACTCTATTTCCAAACAAAATAGTTGTTTGGCGTCATCTAAAATTGATGTACTTAAAGTGTAATGTCAATATTGATATGCAAATATTTTCTAATTTGGGGATTGCGTTTTGTACTTTACGAAGAATCTCCCCACCTTCGAAGAAGGGGGAGCAATGCAGTATATATCCAACAAAAAAAAACTACACTAAAAAAGGGTGTCATAGATGCCCAAAATTACTGTTTAACGAGCATTGCATGTACTTTTCTGAAAACTGTTAAACTAAAATATATCGTGCATATGTAATTTTGGTATGTTTTCTATTTTTATTAATAATATTTAAAATAAGTTAAAGAAAAATTCCATGAAAAAGTTGCGTTTTCCAAAAAATACTATAAGCTAAAATGTCCTTTAACAATGTTTTACACAGTTTGTAACAAAACCCCTGTCCGATCTAATAGAGGCAAATTCCTAGTTCAACATACGTGCTAGAAATTTTTTTTATAAAAATGTAACTCATAAAAACCAAAAATTAATTATTTTTTATTTTTATAATCCATGCGAAATTTAACACTGAATATGGCAAATTTTCATAAGTTGAACACTTCACCCGCCGGCAAAATCTTTTTTATTTTCACCTATTTTTATTTCAAAGAACACCGCCCTACACTACTGCGTTGTAGGCACTCTTTCAACTAGTCGCCGACTCTTTGATGTCGCCGACTGGTTGCCTACCGGCGCCGCGGCGCGATAATTGTTGCCAGTCTTTCGTGGATACAGCTTTCGATCGGATGTCCGTACGTATCACGTGCCGCTATCGTATCGCGAACAATGTCGTATTCTAATATTTTGATGTGCTTAAGCAAGACCGACTGTAATTATGCAGCTGCGCATAGAACGTATGACGTATGGAGGTGCGCTTCGCAAATAGGCCAGGTGTGACAGTACCGTCGGAGAGTGCATTCCAACGCCTGCATAACCGTGTGCACACCACAGGCAGTGTTCATGGGCTTGAGTCGCAGACCACTGATGCTGGAAGACCACGAGAGCGCAACGTGGAAAGCGAGGAACAAGTGCTGGATATGTTTGCCGCGGACCCCACGTGTGTGAAAAGGTGTCGAATGTGTATTAGTGTTAGAGGTGGACATGTGCAGCACGATCGCTGAAGTATGCAACAGCAACAAGTGGATGTTTTAATGAACTGATACCTACAGTCGGTAAGTATATCGCCAAAAGCGCATCACATTTTAAAAAAAGACCTTAACAGGGGTACATTTAATTACAATAATTGTTTCTTGATTGAATTAGGTCTGAAATCCGGATCACTATTCCTACAAAACAATATCAGCTGATACCTAGTTGATATCAGCTGGTAAGCGTAGGCATAAGGTATGACGTAGCTTAAGTTTCGTTACACGTTTGTTTGGCGGTACGCGACAAAGCAGGTTCATGACAAAGGATCATAAAAACCGTCACCCTCAGGTGGCTTCTTTGACACAAAACTGTAGGTAGTACACGTGAACTTTGTCGAGCGATCAATGTTGCCTTTGATCAGTTTTTATGCTAATTTAATTATATGCACTAGGGAAAAATAATAATCTCAAATCCATTAAATGGTTACGTATATGTGTACGCATTACGATGCCGAATAATAAGCTTAAGGATTGGACAGGGTTTTTGTTACATGCTGTATATATGATGGTTTCTTATGATTTAGTCTTTGTGTTAAACTGTGACAAATAAATTAATTGAATTGCCGTATTGCTATTTAAAATTAACAATGAATACGAGCAGCATATTGTTCCCCGAGCACCCACTGGCGTTAAACGGAATAGCATGCCCATTCTCTTAACGCTTGCCACTGCCTAGCTACCTCGTCAACGGCGGTGGATTGCCAATGAGGCCGAGACAGACCATGTGCACTATGCGGAGAGCTGCAACGCTTGAGTGCCGAAACACTTTGGGCTCTCGCTTTACCAGGTTTTCATAAGGCACTCCATCGCCTGTTTGAACAGATCGGCGGGAATACGACACAGTGCTATTACTTATTAGCTTATACTCGCAGTTACGCCCACGTGGATGTCGACAATGATCCCACGGGAACATACTGCCGGTACAAAAAGTATGTCACTCTAGGCGTGGAAGCTTATCGTACATACAGAGTTACTTTCGAATTTATAATATTAGTATGGATGCCTTCTAGCAGTTTTAATAAAAATTACTTGCTGTGTGTAATTCAACAAAAAACACATCAAGGAAGAATTGTGAAAACCTTCCAACTATAGTTCGACTTTTAATTGTATTCAATAACAGCTGTAGATAGTTCAAAGAAAAATAATGTTACCATACTAAAACTAATAGTGTTGAGGTGATGAACGATTTTGCGTGAAGAGCGAATGAAAAAATGGTATCATTTTAAATTAAACTATTTTTATCAAACTTTATAAAACTTTTAAAAATAATTTGTAAAATGTGGAATATAAGAATAATTTATAATTCATTAATAAAAGTTATTTCCCTTTTCTTTGTTTCTTCTAATAGAAAGAAACTAAATTACCTTACTACTGAAAAACAAAATATATAACAAATTATAAAAAATTTAATAGTGCATATCATGTTTTTAAAACAAGTTACATTTAAATTAAAATAAAAACCATGTAAGTACATTATTTCAAATTCATTCAATTTCGTTCATTCTTACACCACCTCACTACCCTTTTTTTGTCAAAATCTGGTAACCCTTCAACTGTCAAGTTACTGAATACAATTAAAAGTCGAACTATAGTCGTCAAACTTAAGTAATGGCTGTCGGGTTTGCTCTAACTGCTTTAATAATTCCCAAAAATGCATCAATTGTTGGGGCAATATTATTCTGTATTGCCTCATTTATTAAGTAGCTTAATGTCACTCAATATGATGAGGTAGTGTTCTAGCAACAATGGGTTAGGTTTACACCGGAGCAAATTGGTTTGTGTATTACTGACTGTTTTCAAGAATTTGACTGGGCCGCAAAAATTATATGACTAATCGAAATTTAGGCTCATTTTGCTTGACTTTATTTAACGACTAAATCAAAAGAGAACAGGCTTCTGTTCTCCTTCCATCTCACTTGAATGTAACTTATTACTATCACTGTCTCGTAACTATTGTGCGTACTCTCGAAACTCTCTATAACTTCAGAAGACAGGCGGGTAAATTAAATTTAGTTCGAATTAACTCAAATAAAATTGAGTTGAAACGTTAAAGCTATAAATGTTTTTATAAAAATATTACCTACATTCTTGGTGTTTACGTTTCTCTTTTAGTAATTGTAACTGCACTTGTTAATTTGTTATAATATTACTATTCATCTATTCATAATGAGGCGGGGCCTCGATGTCATGGGCTCCAGAAGAATCTTAATGTATACTTTATATTATATAATTTTGCAACAGTCAATTTAAAACCTAATCTTATTGAACGCGTGAGCTTGTCCGGTCAACAAAAGAGGTCAGATACCAGCCGAGAATTAATTTCATCACTATTATTATTACTATTGCGCTCAAAAAAGTGTTTTTGATGTCTAATATTTGATTTCTGAGCTCATACAAAATAGCTGAATAACAAGTTGTAGTTACCGGGCTGGTTACTGTACTTTATTGCTCACTGTTCATTGTTCACTGTTACTCCCAAATGTGCGTAAACTTTCCTGTCAGCACTTTTCTTATTCCCCCGTTCTTGTCCTTGCTAATTTCTAGATCATCAATGTCTTAGCTCCTGACAAATAAAGTGTAAGGCAATTCCCTAACACTCTTCCGTTTCCTGTTGAAAGACGATTGCGTAGACATAGATTTATTATTAATATTAAATACATAAATAATTAATTTATATCAGGCTTTTTTTTATTATTTCGTCTTTACATACTATAAAAATATGTTTTTGTATTTTGTTTATAATGCCTATTAATACCGGTCTATTTTTTTCTTTATTGTTTTTTTTTTATACAACCCTTTACAGCAGGCTTAGCACGAGCACCAATTTGTCGACGGAAGAATAGACATGACTAACTAAATGATGTACAATACGAGAAGATAGCTACGTTTTTCTATTAATTATCACAGTTATGCGTTCTAAACTAATCATGATTTTGTAGATAATCGTATATACTTTGTGGCCGTCGAGTAGAAAGTATGTTGTCAGTGTGATTTTGACAGTTTAAGAAGAAATATTCTTCTGAAATAGTCTACATTTATAAGGACCTAGACAAAGATCGTTAGAAACGAAAGACAAAATGACAGATTGTAGAAGGATATTTAAGGTGCGATATCAAAAATGGAGAAACGAAATGTGACTTTGTATAGAAAAAGTACTGTCTATTCTTCGTAGAAATAGAAAACGTCATGCTAAGCCTGCTGGACAAACTTTATTTAATCAATGTTTTCTTTTTATTTAAAGCCGCAAAGTGAGGCACGCGTAGTGTTCGTGCCTTTGTTAATGATTAGTTACTTTACATTAGGCGATGGATTGCAACGATAACGCATCAAGTTTTCATTACACGCTAATTCTGTGGCAATACATCTGTATAACGCGAGTATTTTCAACTCGATATGCCTATCACAAAATTATTATTAAATTATTGATCATATCTGAGCCTTTCAATCTGCAACCCAGATAGTAAAATAATGTTAATAAAACTCTGAGCCCAAGATACATCAAGAGTAAAGGTATTCTCTTGTATGTGTTTAATCACATTCTTGTCTGTTTTATCGCCGAACATTTACAACTGGACATTCGCGTCGTTAACGTAAGGTTAGCAAGGCCGATCCTATCCTTCTGTACTATAGTAAATGTACATAAATCCATATTCAAAGACTCATAAAATACATAAAAACTAAACATGTGCGTTTTATGATTCTAGTAATTACCTATAAATAGTGTGTTCTCATATAAAATCACGTTATTAATAATATGCCCAGTCAGTGGCAACAAAATTCACTGAGACCTAATTTTGAGTTAAGTGGCCAATTTATCTGTGGTGTCTGGTATAGGTATACATGATAAGTCCAAAAATCTGTTTTAACACTATGAGCATTTGAAATTTTAAACAATGCATTGCACATGCACTGTTACATGTAGTTATAGTTATAGCAGCAGGAGACTTGCAAAGGACAGACCAAACAAAAGTAATAAAAAATTGAGTATACTTATGTGATGCAAAAACAGAAAATGGCCAATTTTGGACATGTCACGTCTAACCAAATAACACAGGAATGGTTTGCAAGCGCTATATATTACATTGATTGTAGACCACTTTACTTAAAATTAAAAAACAAAGTGTCATATCCAATTGCCAACGAATTCAGTATGGTCTGAGTATGACACGCAGTTAGAGAAAATCGTCAGAAACAAACAATTTATATTGCTAATTAAATACACGACAGCATTAATGGTGAAAAAAATCTTTAAGAAAGTCCGTCGAATATAGAAAACCATAGATATGAAAAAGGAACTTAGTAGAAAACGAACCAAACACTGGCATATGGACAAAAAGAGAAGAATTGTTTGTTACGTCACTGTCTAAGCGTGTGCTATACCCAGACGGGGTACTTGTCGCCACGCGGGGACAGCAGACACCAGTGTTATGGACGATGAAGGAGTGGTGTGTCTTCCCCCTCGGTGACGCCCCATCGCCCGCCATCCTGTCGTTCGCTGCATTTATTTGTACAGCATGATACATTCTGACCCGCCTGAAAGAATTACTGGTCTTAGTACTATAGACTTCCTGGAGCTGTTGGTTTTAAAATGTTTATCTGACGCATTCAGTGATCGCACCAGAGATGTATAGTAACTCCCGGGATAAATACCTGTGTCAGATGCAGGTCATAGAGATGCAGCGTGCTAACAGACATGTCTTGGTTGTCGTCTCCGGGCTGGCGCGGCGTGTCCCCGCTGAGGGCGCTGACGCCCAGAACTGAGCTGACCCCAGCGAGGCCCATGGGGGCATTGGAGGCACTGGCTGCGGGCGCCGAGTCGACCTGCCCTGCTGAAGGGGCATCGTCCTCGTCGCTTGTTTCATCCATGTCCTTTGAAACAACGGACTATTTAAAATGTTGTGCCGCTCCATAATAAATTAAAACTACAACGCTAATCATTCAACACAAGAATAGGCTGCTAGTTGTCAGTTAGAAAAAATATCTTATGATATTTATTTTCAAGAAGGGTTATGAGCTAAAAATATCAAAACTCAAATTAATTAAGTAAATCATTTTAGACCAAATATTAATTTTGAGAAATAAATAACCACGTATAAATAAAGCCATTGTTCACGTGACATTGAACGTGCATAAGAGCGTGACACGATTCTTGTAATTGACTGTGTTTTAAATTATAAATAGCATAGTGAATTAAATTGCGTTACAAAAATTAAAATATCGTCCATATTTCGCTGAAATATTAATATTTTGACGGAAATAAACCAAAAAATATTAATAATTTGGTTTCTCTAAAAAGTGTCAACTAGCCTGTTAAGAGTTTGAGAGTGAGAGGGCATAATATGCGCCGCCATTTTTTCTTTCACAAAACATAGGCATATTTTTTTAAACTTCTATCTACTTCTATATATTATATTTTTTTAATCTTATAACCTCTGCGGCGGACGAATATTTTATGGAAATAGTGAATATTTTATACAACTGGCAGTTATTAAGTTCACAAAATTAAGGAATCTGCTCTATGTTCTTCTTAGTTTCGGCGTAAACCACTACCACAATTTCAACCTTATCAAGAAACATAACATAGAGGTGTGCCTATATACTACAAACACATTTTAACAGTTATGTTTAAGTCCCATGTAAGAGCCTATTGCAATCAACCGGGCACTAATCCAGAGTCCGGGCTGCTACTGAGAAATCCCAGATAGAAAACCCAATAACACTTTCCTCGACCTGGGAATTGCACCCAGGACCTCGTGCTCCGCAGCAGCGTCGCGAGCACTACACCCACATACAATTTCGTAACTGGAGACAATAATATTGTACTTACTGGTAATCTGTATTGTTGTTTCTGCTGTGGGTAATATGAGAGAACTGCTGGAAGTGGTGTGATAGCACCAAATAGACTTTGTTGAATGTATGAACCCAGCATAGTTTTGTTCTGAAATGAATACAATATTGATTATATAAACTCCAAATTGAACTTTAAATAACTTCGGACTAACGATTGAGAAGACCTATTTAGAAGACAAGTTCGGAAGTACCGCATTTTCTCGAATATGCATTGGACGCAGTTTTACACAAGCACTGTCCGGTTAAGCATATTACCACGGAAACTTTAATTTAGTATTGCTACTTACTGGTAGAACAGTTGTAAGGCAGTTACAGCCTTATTCAATAGCAAAAAAATTAAATCAGCAAAAGATAAATAAAGACGCTTTGGAAAATTAACCCAAAAGGAACTATGGTTCTATGGTTGGTATTGTTGGATTGGTTTGGTTATGGTTGGTGGGAATGATTGATGGAACTATGCTTATGAGCATAGATCTAATTACACACTGCAGACATTATGTGATCTCATTTGCGATAGCTAAGAAGTTGCTCAAAAATTTGTGAAGGACAATGGGCACCGAACTATTGGGTTTCTGCCCTGAAGCCATAAGATATATACCAATGGAAAGAGCTTTTCAAATAGAACCTTTGCTTCTTACACAAATTTTGCCAATATTAGTTAGTTCGGAGTCACGGAGAAAAGAAAGAAGCAGAGATGCCGCAAGGCAATTAGGCCGAGCGCCTTGAGTTCGGCTATGACGTCACAGTGGGCGGAGCCGAAAACCTTAGTTTTGAGAGAATCGTCATCCCGATAGGGTCTGTTGATAGTTTTTAATTGTATAATTGTTTTAATAATGAATGCGCTGTTTTTGGATGCAAAAATTGTTCAGCATTCAGGCGACGCTACTTTCTAAAGAGATTTTGCTTTGTGGCATCTTCGCTTCTTTCTTTTCTCCGTGTTCGGAGTAAATTACCTAAATAAGTGGCAACTTGGGCACCGTAGTTAAGGTGAATCTAGTCGACATTTTTTCCATACAAAATTCGGGAGTATATTACTCCACTGTTCGACAATGTAGTATCGAGGAGACTAACATCTATACACCGTAAGGACTATTATTGCTTGCAGCGCTCAGCCGCTATAGTAACAGTTGCTAACAGATATGGTCATTGTGTGCACGGGATTTTGTTTTCACAATGTAAGTTTCCTCGTTAGTACATCAGAATTTAAACAAGGTATGGTTTTGTCTCATTATTCATATTGTCTGTGCGGAAACAGAATACTAAAATAAAAAGCCATTAAATTAGTTTTTCTTGCTAACTTAGAGCTTGGTTAAGAAATAAAAGAAGTGTAAAAATCTCCAAAACCAAGTCGGTACCGACAAAGCTCAAATATCGAAAAGTTCAATAAAATTTATTGGTCCTTGATTTATGCAGTGGTATTTTCATAAAACCCGATCTTCTGAAGGACTTTTCTTAATTTTTTACGCGCCTGTTTTACTATAAATGATCCTGCATCTCACTCAATAACCTTGTGCGTGTAGACTAGCGTCTAACTGCTCATAACTGATACTACCTCTGTCGGACACGAAGCCTGATAAGACTGCGTGCTTATTGGCCAGGCTCACCAGTGAGTTCGAGCCCACGACTAGATTCCCCTAAAGGAATGTTGTTAACACTAGCGTTTGTCCAGCGTAGGCGTGCAGACGCCGCGACAACGCTACGCGTGCGTCGCGTTACCTTTACAGCCAACATTTACTTGCACAATAAATGTCTACCTACCTTTTAAGAGATTCTTGTGTGATGTTTTTGGTGTTAATTTAATAATGATGATGTTTACAAGTTACTGCTTATTAATAAGTTAACTTATGATGAGAGTTAAGTGTTGATGTTAACGTCACATTTAGGACGATTTAACAAACAAATTATTCAGATAAGTCTTAGTAGTAACAAACGTTATTCTGAACAAGATCATTCGATTAAATATATTATATCTTACACGGTATTGGGAGTTTTGAGAGGTTTATCATTATGTCCGTCCGACTCTTGGCAACATTGTTCCTAAAACTAGATACGAGTATAGGATATGTCTTAGGGACTGGCTTTAAAGATGACGTTGAAGTCCTCACTGACTGACAATCAAGAGAAGTCGTTATATTCCCTTTGGAGAAAAAACTTCTGCTCAGTTTAGTCAAATATTGTTTAAATGTTTGAAAACAATAAGTTCAATTAAATGCAGACAAATCAGTCGGTTAAAAAGTGAAATTGGCTTTTCCACTAGGTTCGATATTGGGTCCTTTCTGTTATACACCGTGACTTTTTAGTCGTCTTACAACGGCAGCCCACTTCATGTCTTTAATGACTACTAATCATTTATTTAAAAAGAAAATATGTTTAAACATTTGCATAATTTAAAAAATGAAAATATCATTCACTAAGACGCATGACGTAGTTTAAAATACCCGTTATGGAGATGGAATTCATGATGGAATGTAATGGTAGGTAGATATCTTCTACCGTTTGATACATAAACATTATTAACAGGGAGGGTGTTCCATAATTCTAAAGCATTATTTATTTTTCTTTGTAACTATTATCTTAATTAATGGTAACAATGTTTTAATCGCACCTAGAGGTATTTTATGACGGATACATTGAGTGAACCACCTTTGTAAGACGACTAAAATGTCACGGTGTATACAAATTACAACTGTCAATCCTTTTCAGTTTTTGGAATGGTTATAACATGACACCCTGACTGATACCCTGCGTGAATTTGTCATGACTATATAAAAGGCGGACATAAAGTCATAAGGCATTATGAAGCAGCCAACTTTCGCTAAGTCTACTTACGAGATGGTTGTTGGCCGGCACGGCGTGGTGCATGCTCTGCCGCAGTGAGCGCAAGAACTGCCGCTGGGCCGGCTCGGTGGGCTGCCAGCCCGGGTGGCGGCAAGAGAACGCCACCAACGACAGCTCTGTCTTACCTCCCTCGCCTTGGTCGTATTGGGTGTTGCCATTTCCTCCTGAAATAAGTTTTGTAAGCGTCGTTAGGTATCCTGTATTTAGGAATCAAGATTTATTTGAATGCTCATCATTATTGATCCGAAAACAGCCGGAAACTTAGAAGATAGACCGTTCGGTGATGACTAATCGTCATAAGATAGTTCTACAAACAAAGACTCTACTACACTTTTATTTAGGAATCAAATAGCAATACATACCTTTCAATTTGCCGGGTGTATGCCAATCAGGATGACCATGTCGACGGATATCCAGCTGAAACCACCCGGTGTTTTCTATTTTTAATATATGTAGCCAAAAGCGAAAGCGCTAGGATATCTCACGAAAAACAGATTATCGCAATTTGCAGGTCAGTCAGGTTGGATGTTGAACAAAACATGATTCGCGACCATTAAAAATATGTATTTACACTATTATTACAGTTGCAATGTTGATTTTGACTATTATAAATCTAAGCTCAAATTACCCTATCGATTGACTATTCCAAACGAATACCATGAAATCATGACATTTGTGGCTAAATCTAGTTTCCGGGCTACCTTAGCGCTTCCCCTTTAATGGAACATGGGCATTCGAGACCGACCGCAGCCCGATTCATCATACACAGCCCGATTTCACCCATTGCAGGGCATAGGCGAGAGGCCTATGCCCCGCAGTGGGTGAGGATGTTTTTGCCAATCCCCACGCTCCTGTGCCAGTCTCATCCAGGTTTTGCCCGCGATGGCAACAATGTCGTCGGCCCATCTCGCCCTCGGACGACCGACATCTCGTATGCCAGAACCAGGACGACACTTTGTCACAATTTTACTCTACCTATCATCAATGCACCTTGACAAATGTCCTGCCCAACTCCATTTTAGTTCCATAACACGCTTCCCGATATCGAAGACCTTCGTACACTTTCGTGTCTCGCCGTTTGGAACTCGGTCTATTAGCCTTATGTCAAGCATGGAACCATGGCTTTTTGTGCAACTTTCAGTCTGCACACAGCCTCCTGCGTGATCGTCCACGTCTTAGCACCATACGTCATGGTGGGCAGAACACACTGGCTGTAGAAGCGGGACTTCAGACATTGTGGAATCTTAGCTGATCTCAAAATGACGTCCAGTTTTCTAAATGCGACCCACCTAAGCTGTATTCTTCAATTCAAAGCAATTAACACTTGCACCGCACATGGTACAATATCATACTAGTTTTCACTTTAACATTGACGTCTAACATTGACCTGCTAAGAGTGCTTGGTCACCCAAGAGGGTTTCCCAAACACTCTTACCTCATGCACGAAATGTCCATATCAATACGCTACACAAATGCATAGAGCAGCAGATGTTTCTCCGCTATTTCAGAGCATACCTGCGCGAACGAGCAGACGTCGCCAATGCCCAATACACTGACGGTGAAGTTGCGGTAGAAATCCACGATGTCGAGCGCTCGCGAGCGAAGCGAGAACAAGATCAGTGGACACAGCAGCGGACTTAGCAGTTCGAAAAAGATGTACACCTGGTTATCATAAGAATTGATTACGAAATTGTTCACATAAGAGAGATTTTTTTACAAAATGACTTTCCTAAAATACATTCAAAATTGTTCGTTTTTATTCGTACGTAAACATAACACATATTGTGCTGTGTTGTATTATTTCGATTCGGAAAGTGGCCGCGTAACGGCCACTCACGGAACGGATTTTCATGAGCTTAGACGGATCTGAATGTAAAACATAACATGTACAGTGCACAGATACATACCGCTCTAAACTGGAAGAGTTGTTGGAAGTGCGCGGCCACGTCCTTGGTGTGCGCGCGGCCTCTCCAGGCGGCGGGCAGGTAATGCACGTGACCCAGCACTTGCACGAACAACTCCTCGCCTCGAGCAGGGCCAGTACAACCTCCGCCTAAACGCTCTTCCTCTCCTATAAGAGCCCTAAAATAGAAAAATATTTTAGTGGGGAAATGTTTAAGGTCTCTTGTTCTCAGACGTGTCTTCGGCCTGAAAATGGACGGTTTAGTAGTCTTGCGTTGAGTTGTTAGTATTGTATGGATCACTGTGGAAGCTAGAACACAGTAATGGTAGGAAAACGGTGTGGGACGCTTTCACTGTATGCATAGTGTACAACCGTAGAAGTGACGGCAAAAAAGTATGTGCGAACAAGAGACCGAAGGGTGAAATAACATAACAGCAACTCAAATTTTAAACTATTATTTGTATGATAATGAGTTCGCGTTAATAATTATCTTTCACTTGCGGACACGTTAATGAAATAAACACGATTCAATGCTGCCAGATATGAATTCAATCTATCATTTTGGGGTAATGTGAAATTGTTATTGTTTTTAGCAAGATGTCACAATAAAATTGAACGGAAATTTAAAACTCATATGAAAAGTACACTTTGTAAACAAGCATATTACAAATTGGAGGATTATATCTAAGATAGGAATGCTTGGAAACATGCTGGTCCTGCTCCATAGGAAAATCTAGAGGCTAGACAAAATCAAACTGGTTGCTAATTGAACTATGTAATTAATTATATTTATGACATTGTTTACACTCAGTGATTACTTTAACTCACACACTGACTGATTACCTACTTGTGAATATTCTAGGAAAATGGTATACCTACTTTTACAATGTTTCTAAATATGTGAGCACCATGTATCATAAAATTAATTTATCTGTATTTGCTTCAATTTCATTCTTTTTACCTACTTTGGTATGGTAATTTTATTATGGATGCATCATTTTCACACATAATTATACATTGAATTTATGTTAAATTTTGTAGTTAAAACATTTTAAAAGAGTAACGGTGGAGTTTCTTGCCCATTCTTCTCCTTACGAAACTACATTTTGGAAGGGGCGACTAGAATCAACTCTATTTTAATGTAAATGTTGACGTTCAAAAGTGCCTTTTAAATGCCTATTTGAAATAAATGCTTTGACTTTGAAACTTATGTGTATGGAATCGGTTCATTGGTTCTCAAGAAACACGATCAATGATTATGAAAATCTATAATTTTTTTTAGAAGACATGCTCTTGTATTTTGGATACTCGTAAATAAAAGACCTTGGTTATAAGAAGGAACGCATTCTTTACGTTGCTTTTAAATACAGAAGAAATATGACCACTTTACGTAAAAAAAATATCAAACTAAACTTACTCGAATATGTCAATGCATACATACACACATCAAAAGTATCTAGACATCAAAGTATTTTATTAAATATTTTATTGCCATATTGAAATTGAATAAAGATGTCTATTATTATCAATCTGTTATTAAATAAAATGTTTTCGTATGTTTAGATCGACGAAATACTATCTGCTTTTGCATTAATAAAGACTTCGCAATTTTGACTTATTTTGATTTTTCACCTTAGTTAATCTTGACATTAAAATGCCATAAAATAAAAGTTTTTAAAAGATTTAATTGCGCAAAATAAAAAGTTACTAGTCTGTATTTCCGCCGTTAAAGCGAGTAATACAATCGCAGCGATTCAGCATGGCAGGCATTTTACTGATTTGGTATCAAACCCGTTGCAGGGTATTATAGGAATACGACTTGACAAAAAATCTTATGAACAAAATTATTCCCCTTTTCAAAAGACGATATTTACCAAAAAGTAGCCATAGAAGTTATAAAAACCCGATTTTTAGTAACTAGCAAAAAGGTACTTGATCCCTAGACAGTTTTATGTGGGTATGAACAAAATGATATGAACATCAATCGTGGAGGGTATAGATGCCCTTCGTTACATTCACATTCTTTCATTACGATTCTGAGATGAAGCGATATGATAGGTTCTCAAGATAATGAACTATTGCTTTGAAACTAGAATGAGATATAAGGAACACAGAGTTCGGTAATGACCAGAGATCGGATATTCGGATGCATATTCACCTAAAGTTGCAGTGTTGGCTAATATGGAACGCGCTTTTGTCATTTAGTGGAAAAAAAATGTTTTAAGTAACACACACCATCGCCACTCTTACAGACTTTATACACCCTACTTACACATATTGGCATGGCGATTAATTTTAAATAAATATGTGTTTGAATAGCTATGCAATCCTAATAATTTAGAAGTCGCTTCCAAACTATACAGCTGACTAGTTATGCATTCCAGGTGTTCTTGGCATCTCGGGATTTTTTTACCAAAGAATATTTTTTAAGCCCCCCCCTTCCATACTTTCATAACTAAAAATTAACTTTAGGTAAATATGCATCCGATTATCCGATCTCTAGTAATGACGGATCTTCAAATGACATGTTGAATAGAATAATAGGACACAGAGCAAATTACCGAAACGAAAACGCCACGCCGGACGTATATTATTAGCGAATATGTAATAACATATTCGCTAAGAATATACGTCCGTCTACGTCGTACGCCGTACGTCAGTATTCGCGCAAGTAGCGCTTAGCGCAGGAAGCAAGCGAGCTAAAAAAACGGCGACGACCGACAAAACGGCGACGTAAAACGCTTGGTTTGAATGGAAAGGGTTGACAATATCGCCTCTCCGTGCTATATCCATATGTATAATGTATTCAAGTAATCCTGTTTATAAATAAACGGCTAGACGTGCCGAGCTACCCACAATAACAAAGATCGGTAAAAGTAAATCGACCTCATAATTTATCGAATCTTAAAATAATAATAAAACAAGTTTCGTAGCTTGTTTACATATATTCAATAGAAGATGTCGAAAAACCCAGAAATTTTATGGGATCGCATGACATAGTCCACTTATATGGCTGGTCTTGAAAACGGAAAAAATAGAATAGAATTAAGTCGTTTGCAAAAATGTAATATTATCTATTGCCACACATCAGAGCAAGAACTTCAACCAAGAATATAGTAGCCGAAGACATAGAGGTAGCTCTTGACTAGCGCAGACGTTGGGTGCACGTTGGGCTATCGATGTGTCGTGTTTCCGCCATAGATGAGTGATGGGGCAGGCACGTTTAAATATGTGTAACTTCCCATTGTGGAAGGACAACATTTAGAACGAAAACAAGACAGACGAAATAAATAAATAGAAGAAAAACGAATATCCCCACCAGTTAAAAAACAATAGGATCCGGATTTCAGAGACACAATAAACCGGTTCTTGCGTCAGCCAGTTAAGTAACAATTTTCAGTAAAACCATAAGTGGACTATACATACGCATATGCAGAGACGGACTGACAGACGCTTACAGGTAAATAGCCGGGAGAATTTAACTTCGGCGACAGTACCTTAACAAAATCTATAAATATTGAATTTAGACATACTCGTCAAACGTAGAGAACTTTTTAAAGCAAGTGGATATCGATTATACGCCACGATAAGACTATGACAAAGAAGCATAGTACGGCAAAGAAAAATATTGCAGAAAGGAAAAGGGAAAAACAAAAGCACAGGACAGAGATCATTTCCGCAAAAATAAAAAAATCTAGTAGTAGAGGACAAAATAGACATGAATAAACATCTAGTGACCGCGCGTCGCGAATCTCATAACGCGTTACCTCTTTGTTCGCGAGCTTAGGCCGGCAATGGTATGACTCTGGACTCATCACGCGCACCAATAAGCTCTCGAAATCGAAATGCATAGTATAGCGCGGACGGTCAGCGCAAAAAAGTCCATTTAAATCGTAAGCATACAGTGGGATTGTTAATTGCGTGGATTACTTGAAACAGGTGATACTAGAGCTAATTAGCAACATTTTTGACCCGAAAACTTGGAGACCAAAATGGGTTAATTTGGAGATTTCGAACATGTTAGTTATTTTTTAAAGGGTAAATCATTTTAGGCTAAATTATAAAAGTTGCTAAACTAATATACTTTTATATTCCATTAAAATTATACTCTTCACTTTTGGCTATCAGACAAAAACCTGCAGGGGCATTCCTGAGCTGTACACGAGCTTGTTTTTTTTGTTTTCAGTATGCTTTCGTTAAAAGAATAATCTAACTATAGTAATTAATGGCTTTTTCAAAGTCAAAATAAAAGCATTTATTTCAAATAGGCACCATAACAAGCACTTTTGAACGTCAACATTTACATTAAAATAGAATTGAATCCAGTCACCCCTTCCAAAAGGTAGTTTCGTATGGAGAAGAATGGACAAGAAACTCTTTTGGACTCCAAGTTAACGGAGTCAAAGATACTGTAAATTACACACAGTATGGCCGATGAATCATAGCCAGTACGAACATAGGCATTACGAACTTTCACGCTCCTCGTGTCACCATTTGGTTCCTAGAAACTGTCATTGTGCAGCCTTCTGCGCAAAGTTCGGACTGGCCATGATTCATCGGTTGTAATGTAGCTCTAGTATACCCACTCCAAGGAATGTACCTAAATATCTAATTACCCTAAGTACGCGACAAACGTCAGCATAACACTATTAAGGCCAAGTCCTAACCCCCTACAACTTTAACAGTAATTAAAAAAATACAAAAGATATACAAATTTATGATTTACTCAGATAAGTATTCGTGCCAAGTTTCAAGTTTATTAATTCCACGAATAAGATTTTTCATACAAATGAAAACCCCCTTTTACCCCCTTCAAGGTCCAGTCAAAAGGACTGGTTGACATTAGTGATGGATTAATTAGCATTCGCATTCAAAGTTAGCATGCGAATGCTCAATTAGCATTTAGCAAATGAAATGTAGTTTCGAAATTTTGTGAAGTGTGAATTTTCATCGCTTCGTACTTAATAGCTATCAAACGCGTCGACGCACGCAGCGGCAGTGTGCGCTCTTCGTCGCACCCGCGGGATGTCGCGAACACTAAATCTATTTGTTTCACGTGACCCTGACGTTGTTCGCAATTGAAATTATTAGCAATTTAGCAGATGTTGCGAAGAATGAGATTAAGCAATTATTATCTTGTTATCTTTGATTAGCTCGTACTTAGGGACGTATATTGAATGAATGCGTGTGATTGTTTAATAATAATTTGTGCGGCACGCGCGTGGCGCGCTTCGTATTGTGTCAAAGTTCAGTACGTTTTGGCATGTGATAGTGAGAGTTTAGTTTACGTATCCGATAAACAATAATTACATTCTTTCGTCTTATGCCTAATATTGTACTTAAAATAGATAATTCCTAGTGTGAAACTGAGAACTCTTTACCTACCTGTAAATAATAGGTGGTAGTCAAAAGTAGTGAGAAGTGGCTGTGTATAACAGTGTACATGTGTAAAATACAAAACGAAATCATGTAAATACGATCAAATGAACCTATTAATACGCCCGTTTAGAACATTTTACTGCCAGTCCTAAGTCTGGATAAAGCGTGAAGGAAAGCTCATACAATCTTTAACAATAAAAGGTTTTAAATTGTTGAAAACGCTCGCTAGGAGACGTCCTAAGGCGACCACACTCTTTAATTCGCATATTAACAAAATTCATATTAGCAAATAGCTTAGCAATAGCATTTAGCATGCTAAGACTCAAGAATTCGCATGCTAATATTGTAAATGTTTTTTGCCATCACTAATTAACATATCAAAGCACAGCAGAAACTACTGGGACTAGGAACGTGAAAATTTGCATACGGCATCGTTTTATAATGTAGGGGAGCACTAAGAAAGGGTTTTCGGTAATTCGACCTCGAAGAGGGTAAAAGGGGGATTTTAAACGTATGAAAAATCATATTCGTGCAGTTAATAAACTTGAAACTTGGCACGAATACTTATCTGAGTAAATCATAAAGTTAGTACCTATATCTTTTGTTTTTTTTTTATTACTGTTAAAGTTGTAGGGGAAAATACGGAATCTACGCGGAGAAAGTCGTGGGCGAAATGCTAGTAAAATATAGAATCTATAATAGGATGCAATAGAAATGCGAATATTTTTCGGGAGGTGCGCCCTCCTGAAAATGTTCTTTGGCAAGCAACCATAGTGTGACCGCGTCTGACTGTGCTTCCATCTACGATTCGCGACTCTTCTAAAAGCGACCGGGTTCTATTTTGACTTCGAGAAGAAAATCTACTACGTTCGGATTGTTTTGCGAAAAGTGCAGAAACGGGCACGGTCCGATAGTATAAAAGTAACTAACACTAAGCGCCGACACAGGAGACACACTATTAGAGGCTCAGATCTATGACATTGATGGGGAATAACATCCAACATGATATTAGAAAATAAGGTATACCAACCTGGCCCCAGCCAGAATGCAGCCTAGTATGGTTATGATGCTGAGCACATGTTCCACTGTGAGTACATCTTCGTCGTACACCGACAACACGACGAGCACGCCCAATACACTCGCAGATATAAATACCACGTTCCTGGAACACGCGAAGAATAGCCAAATTATAACGTTTTCCAACATATGTTGTAGGTTGGGGTCGGCTTCCAGTCTACCCGGATATTATCGCTTGTTTGAGCCAATTCCCATACTTTGCTAACCATTCTCCTCTATAAACGTGAGTCTAGATATGATTAAAAATAAATATTTTGTGCAGTCAGTTGCATAGCTCCATAAATGGCCTAAAAGATAATTATGCATATTATAAAAAGAGGGTCGTGATAAAGTATCCTACGCGCCATATTAGCTGTATACCAATGTCCAATCTGTTTCCACACCGCAATAATCAAGGATCGAATTGCAACAATTTGTTATTTTAAGATAACGCTTCCGAATATTGTTTACTCTCTATGACGCCAGAAGACATTTGCGTGAGAATCAATGAGTGAATCACACGAACTACGCATGATCATAAACAGGCTAGATAGTCTCTTTTGTTTTGTTTATTTTGCAACACACACAACTCGTGTTTAACAGAACATGCAACCTGGAGTTTTAAAAGTTCCAATCCTGGGACTGGACCCTCTTCTCTTTGAGAGGGAAGGAGCTTTAATTCATAGGAATTAAAGCACATTCCCTCTCACAGAGATTATGCTACACAAGAGCTGACAATGACCATGCATTGTCAGCTCATATGTAGCATAATCTGCCTATAATGTTGCCACTGCTGGGACACAGGCCTTCTCTCTGAAGTGAGTTCTAAGATGTCCCAATGCGGGCTGGAGATGTCACGTCATTAAATTGTTAGTTCTAGGACATGCTAGTTTCCTCACGATATTTTCCTTCGACGTTTTCAGAGCATAAGTGATGAATTAATTTACACCATACTTGGTGGACTTGGTGTTTTTGGGATCGTAACCACGACCAACAACTCATAAGTCGCGGCCGTTGTCACTAAGCCACCACTGCTCTTGTATAATTCTTATCGTATAAGTCTTATTTTGTGGATATTTATTCAGTCCTTACTTGGCAATTACAGTTGTGATAGGTGACGAGAAGCTTCCGAGGTATTTCGTAGCTGGTTTGTGAGCTCGATTCAGTCTGTCTCGAAGTTCATGTTCCAATTCATTGAAATGACGTAGAGTGATGCGGGCGTACAGCGACCAAGTTCGCAAACCAAGTGACGCGGGCGAACGCTTTATTAACTGAAATGGTACATAAAAGTATTCAAACGTATTATGATTGGAGGGCTCGTTTGTATTAACATTTTACTCACATTTGACTGGAAATTCCAAGGATACTATTATGTAATAATTCCAACAAATAATACAATTTTAAAGAAGAGATAGTAAAAGCAGGTGAAGACATGCTAAGAACACTATTGCTCCACTTTGTCACAATTGCTTATGTATTCATTATTTTAATTACATTAAAATTATATTTATTTTAGTTCTGTTTATTTTAGAATTATGTATGTTTGTATGTATGTATATTACCATATTGTATGTGTATATTTAAATTTGAGTATAATTTTAGTTTTTTTTCCCTTCTAGAATAGTATACGTTGTCTACATCTCTTTTTATCTCTTCTCATATCGCGTGTGTGCTGGAAGAGATTTCTGTAGAAATAAGCATTACCGTTGTACATATTTATCGGTTCCTTCCTTCTTGTCTATTTATATTTGTGTATATAAATGGTTAAATAAATAATAGTTAAGAAATAAACACAGAAGCAATGCCTCTTTGTTTTGTACTGCCGAGTTTTCTCTCTATATAGCTACCTACTCCGGTCACAGATCCTACCTTACTACCAGACGCACTTTGAATCAGTTAAGGTTTTAGGTATTAGATTTTTACCTCGTTAAAAAGATTTAACGAGGTAAAAATCTAATACACTTAAACATTGATTTTAAATTATTTTTTACTAAGTAATCACTTCACATAACATTCTCAAAAGAAAAAGCGCTTTTTAGCTTAAATTGACCGCTTTAGATATGAATGAAACGAAAATATCAGCGCTCATCATGGCCATTTTTACCTTTAATTATAATATCGAGGTAATGTGGCAGTTCAAGACATTTTATCACATTACATTTTTTGCTTGTCTATATGCCCCTCCCTATCCAACTAAAGAGGTATTATCGTGCAACGCCATTTTGAAAAACAATCAAAATGGCGAACCGGGTCGAGGCCAGTCTCCATACAAAAAGTTCGATCCCCTTAGTATTTTATTGTAACACTAGCTTTGCCCGTGGCTTTGCCCACATGGATGGCAGGAATTATCCAGCGGGAAGGCCCATCTATCTCCATGCCAAATATCATAGAAATCTGTTCAGTGGTTTAGGCGTGAAAAGATAACACATAGAGTTACTTTCGAATTTATAATATTAGTATGAATTTTAAACAGTACCTCACAAAAGATCAGATAAGGTCTACTTTAGTCAGTCTGAAACCTATGGGGCAATTGCGTAACACTATCAGTAACAATGGCTTTAATTTTGACAGTTCAACCAAATTCTTTGCGTTATTTACGTTGTCGAGCAGACAAATTTTCGAACATATCGAAGCAATGGGTTACCAATATCCTGCAAAATGATTGAGATTGTAGTGTGTTACGCAATTAGGGTGCTGGTTGAACTAATTGGTCCTCCCTATTTCTTATCTTATAATGGTGTGTAAACTTAAACTAAGAAAAAGTCTCGGAATTTAACATTAGATTTTTACTGTCTTTGTCATACGTTTTTGACATGGTCCCATAAAATTACACAATAATAGACCTTTAATGAGCTGATGGCTCGTGCAGATAGCACCTACGCACAGTAGAAGAGATCGCAATACTACCAGCTAAAAAGGACACTATACAGGATAAATTCTTATCCAGTGCGCAAACTGTAACCATGAATTTAGCATATCATTCTAGACCCCCTAGCGCAGAAATTTTTCGTCGGTTATATAAAAATAAAATCAGCTGTTTTATCGAAAAGTGCAATACGGCGGTCAAAATGTATGGAACAGCTGATTTTTTTTGTAAAACCTACGAAAAATTTATTCGCTAGGGGTCTCGAATGATATGTTGAATTCATGGTTATAGTTTGCGCACTGGATAAAAACTTATCCTGTATGCAGTTTACGGGTATAAACTATTCCACAACCAAATTTTGTCAAGACCCGTCCAGCAGATTTTACATGATTGCGGCACAAACATTTATAATTTACGATTTTATTATATGTATGAATGTAACATAAATCAAAGTCAGGTTGACTGAAGGAATAAATTAATATATCGTCGCTTTTGCAGCAAAAGTTTATGTGAGTAATATGGCTTATATTACTCACATAAACTTTTGCTAATATTACACAAAACCGAGGAACAAGAACGTTTCATTCGTAAACTTACCTCGGCATAGTTGAAGAAGAAGTAGAGGATCTGCCACGCCTGTATAAGTGGCGAGAGCAGTAAGTTCACTATGGCCAGCCATAGTATTTGTCTCTCAAGCTGGCGAGCGAGTAACATTCGTTTTGAATGATCCTTGTAACACGCACGAAGCTGCCAGCAATTCTCCCAAGGACTCCACGGACTGTCTGTTGACGAAACACAGTCATTTTTTACTAAAACCTTAATTATAACAATAGGGTATTTTACAATGTTTCAAAAATTGTTTTAATTTGAAGATTGGGACTAAATATGTAACAGAATAAAAAAATATTATATCCATTTTCTCAATTAAACTATTAAGTAAAATTAAATGTATTTTTCGTTGTTTTGAATTTACTGCCAAAACGTTCCTTACGATAACTTTTTTATTACGTGACCACCCGTGACGTCAGCTTTGTGTAAACCGCACCGGTGAAATACTTTGTGCAGTTTTAGAAGTATTTGTAAACAGAAGCACTATCCATTAAAAATCTTGTTAATTATAAACTCGACATTTACTAGGTTACAACTACTTTATTTCTAAACACAAAGCTGACGTCACGTGTGGTCACGTGATAAAGCCATCGTAAGGAGCGTTTTGGCGAGAAATTCAAAACAACGAAAAATAAATTTGATTTTAATCGTTTTTAATTGAAAAAATGGATAAGTATAATTCACTATACTTTTATTTTTTTTGTTACTTACATATTTCGTCCCAATCTTCAAGTTACAATAGTTTTTAATAAATTGAAAAATACCCTATTGTACAGCCACCAATTTATTATTAATAGCAAATGGAAAGCCTTGACGAAAAGCTTAGATACTAAGAATCTCATTGTATTCCAAAGTTGGACGGAATGCAATGCATGCTCTTGCATACAATCCATAAAAACTTTACTAAAAGAAAACCAAACGACTTTCGAAAATACAACACATACCTACAAAAAATATTCATACGAAAAATATTATTTTTCGTATGAATGTAGTGTGTGTATAGTATGTAGTACTACTATACTGTACTTTGATTTCGGAAGTTGGTGACTTTGGATATGAGCTTTAGTTTTTTTGTCACTGACTGAAAACTTTTTACTTTACACTTTTTAGAGATGGTTAGGTACAGACGCCAGCAAATCAAGCTACCCCAATCTGTCAAATTTTCACAATTGAACATGAACCTTATGCTTATGTGATAAAGTTGAAAATCTATCAAATAAATTTGACAGATTGGGGTAGCTTGATGTGGTGGCGTCTGTGCCATAACTAAAAAGTGTAAAATAAAAATGATAGTTTAACAAACTAAAAAACATCATAGACCTCATCAATCGCTTCCCATCAGGCGTGATCGAGGTCAAGATCAGGCCCATTTAGGGATAAAATAAAATAAAAAACACGCTTTAAAAACCAAACTAAAAAAAGTAGAAAATAATTTAAAAAAGTTAAATTTAAAATTTAAAAAACCCCCGACCCTAACAAAAACTCTAAAAAGTAAAAAAAAATATTTATTGGCCTTTTAACTTGTGGGTAATATTTTGATCAAGGCATTGTCAAGTCGGGGGACGGTCAGTGAAAACGCCATACAGAGGAGGCCTAACATTTAAAAAATTCCAGGTGATGCTCCAGCATCAGTTCAAGGTTACTTTGTTCGTCTAATATCATTGAAGTAATAGAATACCAAATTTCGACTTGATCATTCCCATGGAAGATGCTCAAATCCCTTCATCAACCAGAAAAGACCTGATAATCTTCAAACGGTTGAACCGATTTTGATGAAACATATCTCAGAACACTCCCGTATAATTCACCTTTCAAACAAAAAAGAAAAACAAAATTAAAATCGGTTCATCTGTTCGGGAGCTACGATGCCACAGACAGACACACACACACCCTCACAGACACGTCAAACTTATAACACCCCGTCGTTTTTGCGTCGGGGGTTAAAAGTCAAAAATAAGAATACAGTGAATAATAAATGACATAATTTTAATGTAAGTAAATAAAAAGCATGGGGTGCTTGCCCCACTTGCTTTTTTTTCAGTTTATTTTTTTAATTTGGTTTTTAAAGAGTGTTTTTAGTTTTTTAAACTATTATTTAGTTCGGCTGACTACAGATGCGTGATTTTGTAGATTTTTGGCCAGCATAATGGAACAAATTTATGAAACTATTGAATTGTCATCAGTCCTTGATATGTATGTAAAGTTTCAAATCAATCTGCGGTTTTGAAGGGGGTGAAAACCACGTTCAAAGTTTCCGTTACATACTTAAAAAGCGAGTTAAAAAAAAGTACACCTATTCGTCCACTACTTGTAAACAACAATGCCAAGAAGTAGTAGAATGTCATCAAAATACACAAACAAAGTGGATTAAAATACTTATTATAGAGGCTAACGCCAAAACTACCCAAGCAAAGTTAATGAACCACCCGTGAGACATACCCTATCCATTATAAAATAACTGTCGGAATCGATCAGTAAATGCTGGATATAACATGGAACATACAAAAATACATATAGACTAATTGAGAATCTGCTCATTTTTTAAGCCTGTTAAGCAGTCCTGTTATTTTCATAGAAAACAAGGACAAGCATTTGCTGTACATTTTAAGTTATGGCAACTGTTGTTTAAAGTTCAAAACCCACATCAAACGTGTCCTTATTAAAAAAAAAAAAACATATTATTAGAGAAAGACTATGTTGAGCACAAGGAAGTTTGGTAATTATTCCTTCTGCACATTTGGCTTCCCTGGTACCTCATAAACAGCATAACTATGTAAATGTCTGTTAACTCAATACATATACATTTTTTACATACCTCTTTGACGTAATCCTCTCATTATTTGACATTATAAACCCACAGTTCTAACTTAACTCTTTAGTAATGGTTGTAATGGCAATTATGTCATTTGGTTTGAATAGGTATTTATATTCATTATTTTATAATACATGTAAGTATATTCTTTTATATTTTGTGAATGTGAGAATGTTGTAGGCCTAGACTGTAGATTTATAGACCATTTTCTATATTACGTATTTGCTTGTTGACAAGCCTACACTGTCCTCCAACACCTAATATAATAACACTCTTATTTGAAAACATTGTTATATCCAATTATTCTTAAAAGAGTAACCATGGAGTTTCTTTCCGGCTCTTCTCGATAAGAAACAATCAATTCAAACAGTGCTCCTAGGTTTTGACGTTTCATAAGTGGCCATGGTTTATGTGAAATAAAATATTTTTATAAAAATAAGCTGTTTCATAGAAAAGTGCAATACCTACGTGGTCAAAATGTATGGAACAGCTGATTTATTTTTGTATAACCGACGAAAAATTTCTAAACTAGGGTGTCTAGAAAGATATGCTGAATTCATGATTTGCGCACTGGATAAAAACTTATTCTGTTCAAAAGAAACGCTAGACAGTTGAATAGATACAACACAAAACCACCACCACTAAGATAAGAATGTAGATACTTACAAAATAACAAAAATTCTATATTCCATTTCAAACCACGCGATAAATAGTGAAAATCACCAATACAAGGCACATGTATTTGCAGAGGCAACAAGTTTTTATTGACCATTGCCACCATATAGTTTGTAAATCTGTAATGAAAAATTGTTCACATCAATTGGCTGTTACTTCAATTTTAGGAAATTAATAGCATAGACTATAACTTTATTTACACAATCTTAATGTATTGTTCATTTTATAAATTGCTTAGTTGTATGAAGTAATAAAATCAGTAATAACAAAAAAGTACCTGAGTATTCGATGGTATATATCTAATTCGTTAATCTCTTGCTTATGGACGCACATGTGGTGTTCTGGCTGTGCCTCTCTCACTCTATCCTGTATACTCGACCAGTTCATCCAAACTAAATCACTCTGAAACCCATGGGCAACTAATTAAAGAAAAATTACATATACAACTACTTTCTGAATAGTTGTGTACTATTTTGTTCGTGAAACCACAAAAAATACAAGAACATGATTTTTTTACTCACCTCTTTGATTTTTAATGCATTATTATAAAATAATTTGGTGTCATAGGCATAATACAAATGGTATATTGATATCACTAGCCTCATCAACCAAATCACTGCACACAATGTGATGAGACACCACCTAAAATAAGTTTATTAGATGTACAAGCATTTTACCAATTAAACCAAATATTTTAAAAACATGAGTTAGAAACACATTGACATTTGCATAGGCTATACATATATACATTCGCAATAGATTACAGTATTTTCAATAAAACAGTAATTAATCATTCATTCAACCCTCTTTGGACCAATGAAGTAACTTTTTTATAATTATCACAACAGAAGTATATTTTCAGAAGATTCTCAATGAAATTGCCTGACGCAATGAAGCTGGCAGCTGGCTGACTAACAAGGCCCAAGCTGTCTCGATTGGGACTTAGAATATGCAGCATCATTGCTAGAGACACAGAGACTTTTTTTTTAACTTTGCATGAAACAAGTAAAGATGTTACAAAAATATTGAATTAATTTTTGAAAAACTTAAGACTGTTCTGATTATCATCATATGCCTAGCTTTTTCCCAACTAAGTTGGAGCGGCATCCAGTCTAACCGGATGCAGCTGAATACCAGTATTTTACATGGAGGTACTGCCTATCTGACCCCACAACCCAGTTACTGGGTAACATAATACCCCCCTTGGTTAGACTAATGCAATCAAATCAATAATATTAGAAATACATTTCACATTATTGTGTGCACTTGTGCAATAACTACCCAAGTCTAGACCTGGCACCCTAGCATTTGTGGTGCACATTCAGATTGAACTTAATCTCAGTTCGCAATGCTAGGTTATGTTTGGTTTGCAGAAAAAAAAACCTTATTTATGATTTTGATCAGGTTCCACACATTCTGCATCCTAGCAGTCTAGACCTGTGCAGGTATAATTGCACAGGTACACAGTTGCAAGTGTGGCCTACTTTACATGACATTAAATATTTTGCTACTCACCATTTCCAGGCAACACTCTCCACACAGACTGCAGGAGACAATATAACTTCATTTAAGCTAAGTTTTTCACTTCTGTTGGCTTTTGGATCATTCCTAAATAATCTAGTATAATCTACACAATACACCAAAAATGTGGAAAACCACACTATGAAAATAAATTGCAACAAATAAAACAAGTCAGACATTATCATTGGGTAAAATCCACCACGAACATAGTATCTATACATTCTTGTAAAAAATGAGTCTAGATCCTCTATATGAGTCCATCCTCCTGAAAGAACAAAATAACATCTTAGCAGTTTTCGTTTTTCATTTGAGACTGAAGTTATTGAGGAAAGGTACATAACAGGCACTTAAGTTAATGATACAGCAATTATTTTGAATAGCCTTGCATAAACAAACAACAACCCTATAGTAGACCCAAGACTTCAGTATCATAATATTGAGTATGAGACAATGAACAAAGACTCTTATAGGGAAAACGATGAATTTGCCTGCTTACCTTTATTTTTGGGCACTTTATGGATAATAACATTGTTGGCGTCCTCGTGCTCGTGGTCCAGGGTAATAAAAGTGGGAACTGCATGCGTGGTCACCGCCAGTGCAGCCAGTGGCGGAGTTAATTCGTTGTCAAGTGCGCTGTAGGTAACATCGCGTTTTCCAAAATGTGCCATATTAAATTCGACAATATAAAGAAAATTGCACGTTTCTACGCATAAACACAATACGCAGAGGCCATTTACTATCTAGACATTCTTGACTTTGTACCAGAAACGTGAAAAATAACAACACAATCAACTTTAAAATTCATGCAAATTATTTTTGATTGCAATTTTTTTACTGATAATTTTTTTTTCCTCTTGTAATACGTTTCATTAAAGAATTTTTTTAAATAAGTTCAAGGATACATTGAATTTTGTATGTCCCCAGCAATAAAGAAATTATTACACTTCACACAAATGACGAAAATAAACCAAGAATGACAGCTCAGTCAGTATAGTACATTTTCTCAAACAAAATATTGGTTCGATTCCACGCAGAAATGTTAGAACCACAGATAACATAGTGATTATCGGAAGTCATGCCGTTTACGTACCCGTTTATTTTGGCAAACAAACACCCATGTTAAGTGAAGAAAAACCTTCAATTAAACTTTATAAAAACAAATAACACGGCATATGTTAGGGTGGTGTGGCAATCCCTTTGAGCGCTTTTCCTGTTGACAGCGAAGTGGACGAATTTTTTAATTTCTTAAAAATAGAAGGAAAGGGGAAATATTCATTGATAGGGCATCAATGAATACTTCCCCTTTCCTCTGATTTCTAAGTCAGAGGGCTGATTCTCGTAATTTTAAGAACGTTCACAGTCTAATCTGCCTAGATCAGTCAAAAATACCTCGATTTACGATACATTTTCGACATTTGAAGTCGCAAAGATGAGACTGAAGTCAACGCTTTGTGTACGAATGGGGTTAAAAACTGAAAGGTAATCATAGCTGGCAGCACTGTTGTCCGTCGATAAACCGCCATTTTTGTGTATTTATCATGGAGGAGAGGAAAAGTATTTATTTACTGTTGTGTCGACTAAAAGTAGAGTTAAGGAAAAGAGAAGCATAGACTGCTGTTAAAAAAACAGCTTTATTGGAAGGGATAAATTAGAAGGAATAACATATTTTTTAATTTGTTTATGACTTTAGCTTTATAACCAGTTTTGCGCGGAGTTCAAATTTTAGTCGACATGCTAGCTTCCACCTCGCCTTCTTGGTTATCGTTGAAACTCGTTTTTTTATATAAACATAAAATAAAAAACCAAAGATATGTATGTGTTAATCATGACGTACCTATCTAAAAATTTACATATATGACCTACTTCTCTAAATTAAATATGATCAATAATTTTTACACAAGGTCACTTCATATTATTATACTCTTTGGTCACTTCTACGGGCAAGGGACGGTTGGGGGGCATTTCGTTAACTCGTGGTCTTCGCGGGGCGCGAGGACCTCGGCGGCGAGGTCGGGAAGACGGTCTGTTTTTGTGTGCTGTACTGGTGGCCCTATTCTGTTCTTGGAGAAGAGTAATGGGAAAGGATATGTCTCGGCTAGCGGACTCTACTGATTCTACTGGGGACGTAACTAGCGGCCTTCACAATCAAGGGATTGCGGTGTTGCGCGGCTTCATCGCAAAAACGCTTTGAATTGCGTTTCAGAAATTGAGCCATTGTGGGGACTTTTAGATCGAGATGGAGGATCTCGTTTCTAACGAACCATGGGGAGACTGCGACTTGGCGAAGGAATCGGTTTTACAATGTTTGCATCCTATGAATGAATCGGGGGTGAGCGTGTGCAAAGACTGCACACACGTACGTCATGATTGGCCTAATGGACGCCGTGTAAATCCGCATCTTGCACCTAAGTGACAATTTGCAACGTGCATTCAGAACAGAGTGCAGCCTTCCTAGAGCGAAGGCAGCGCTTGAGCGCGCCTCCTTGATGTGCTCAGAGACGGAGAGTTTTTGATCCATGATCACTCCTAAGTATTTGGCTTGTTTCTCCCAAGGGATAGACTTGCCGAATAAGGAAATGGGCCGGGGGGGGTCAGGTCTAAGTCTCGGTTTCGAAAAGAGAACTGCTTGACTTTTATCCGGATTTACTTCAATCCTCCACTTTCTGAACCACGCGCCAAGAACGTTGACCGCGGTCTGGAGAGTGGAGGCTATCGCATCCTGACTTATCCCAAAATAGTAGATGGCTGTGTCGTCTGCGAACAGTGCCAACTGTGCCTTTCTACCTTTTGGGATATCGCTAGTAAACAGCGTGAATATGAGAGGGGACAGCACGGCGCCCCGAGGGACGCCGGCGCGGATGGGGTGGGGGCACGAGATCGCTCCCTCGATGCGATAGCGAAGGGTGCGGTTCGCCAAAAAGTCTCGCAAGATGAGCACGAGTCGGTCGGGCACACCGAGTTGGTACAGCTTATATATCTTAATATATATAAAGTCTGGCACAATGGCTTACCATCGTGCCAGACTTTATCGAACGCTATGTCAAAGAATACTGCACCGGTCATCGTACCACGTTGGAAACCAACGCTTATATGTTCTACGATGCGGTGGACCTGTTGCACACAAGAGTGTTGGGTTCTGAACCCGAACTGCTCGTTGGGTATGAGGCCTTTCGTCTCGGCAAAGTCTCTGAGTCGCTTATAAATAAGTCTGTCATAGATCTTACCGAGAGTATTCAGTAAACTGATTGGGCGGTAGCTCGTGGGCTCGGACTTGGGCTTGCCAAGTTTAGGGATATCGATGACCGTGGCTTGCTTCCATGCCTGCGGGAAGATGATATTGCTCAAGGCACCATTGAAGGTAGTCAGGAGCATGATCAGGTGGGCGGGCAGCATCTGGAACACCCTGTTGGTGATACCGTCAGCGCCGGGGGCCTTGCGGGTTTTCAGACCTTTGATGACCACTCGAACTTCGTCCGGGGTGACGAGAGGTAGTTGATCCACCTCGGCGAGGTGTGCTTGGTCTACTGGTTGAGAACTGGGCGAGCATTGGGCCTCAAGACTATCGGCTAGGCATTCGACCTTGTCGATGTCGTCGAACGCGACTGTGCCGTCAGGCCGGGTCAGGGGAGGCATGGAGGCGGCTTCTCGGGATTTCAGTTTCCACTGAAGTTCCCAGAAAGCCAGATGGGTGGGCTCTAAATTGCTCAGCATCTTATCCCAGTTTGCATTACGTAGCTCCGCCATGCGCGTCTTTACAGATCATTGTAAATAGCGCATGTGAGCTTTGTTCGCATCACAGGGAAAGTTGCTGTAGGCACGAACAGACGCGTTCTTCTCATTCAGCAGCTCCCGTACATCGTCCGGCAATTTCCAGCAGTGGTCTTCCGCTGCTGGAATTTCTCTTGAACAAGAGTTCAGGACTGATTGTACGAGGTTGTCGTTGTCTTTCTGTGATACTTACAAGTATCTTTTTACTTAGTTCAGGAGCCAGCTGTTCAACCTGTTTTGTCCACCACTTGTACAATACACACATACCTATGTGTTCCTCTTTGTACAATAAAGTTATTATTTATTTTTATTTTTAGGAGCTGTGAATGAGTCGACATACCGTCAATTATTTTCTATTTGCATTACTTAGTAAGATTAAATGTTTTTATTAAAGAGTAAAATGTTAAAAATGGCTAGGCTGAAAAAAAAAACAGTACTTTTGTATTTGTTTTTTACATGCAGCCGACGCTAAGTTCCTTATGCAAGTTATTTTGCGCTTTGCCAGTCGATACTTATGTACTGCATCTCGTCCTGGGGAGGAGCTCCAAAAACCATCTTATAGAAAGTTGAAATAGCTCAACGAGCTGTTTTAAAAACTATCACCTTTAGGCCTATTCTATATCCCACAACGCAGCTATATCAGTCATGCAAAGTTCTCACCGTTTGTCAACTTTTTATTTTTAGTATAGTCCTAAAGCAACACGGTGATCTCATATACGATCCAAACACTTTACGCAAGCGTAGAAAATATGCAGTATGCAAACGAACATTTGTTCCCAAAACTTCTTTTATAAAGAGATTCTTCATTTTCCTTGGTCCTACCTGTACGACAAAATCAACAAAATTACCAATATTTATCCACTCAATAAGACACTCTGTAAGAAGCAAATACAGAACTACCTACTAAAACTTAGTTATAATGAAACGGAAGCGATTTTAAACATCGCCAATAGACTAGAGAGATAACTAAAAATAATACTATCTTACCCACTCATATTGAATAATAATCCCATTAACATCACACACCCATCCACTCACACTCAAACACACACACACACACACACACACACACTAACACACACATACACAACGCTTACATTTTTCGTCTCACATTGTGCATACTTTCCAAGTTTCCATATATGTACATTGCAGTCTTATATTAATGTTTAAAACCTTAAACATGGCTACTAAATGGTCACCATTTATTACGGGGATCAAATGTAATCCGAGATACAGGTTTACCACCTAGTTCGGATGCAGATAGTCCCAATATTACAAACTTTAAGCCATTACTTAGTATATTGTCATTGTTCAATTTTGTAATAAGTGTAAATTTTGTTATTTTGGTGAATAAATATATTTTTTATTTTTTTATTTAATGAAATAATCACGAAAAACTACAATAAATGCGTTGTTGTCAGCACGCGTGGAATGAAAGCTCTTAAGACCCACTCTTTCGGAAGCACTACTGAGGTAATCGAGCATAGCATTGAGGTTCTCTATAGTATTATATTAGCACAGTATAAAAACATACAGTAGGACGACGCCTTTGATCTCGTGGTAAATGCTGACAACGTGTAGGTATTGTCGCAACAGCTAGGGTTGTCCCAAGTAAACAATATTTATTTATTTATTTATTTATTTTAGATCAACATCGTCATCAACATTATTATTATGAACAATAATTAACAATTATCAAAAATATCGTTTTAAACAGTTATAAACAGAATATTTAATTAATATAATTATTGAACATGTACATTGTATAAAAACCCAGTAACAGGCAAACACGATACCCCTTGGCATGATTGGTGACAGATTTTTTTGGCTAGTCTTAGGGAAATGTCTATCGCGCAAGTGTCATGTAACCCTCCATCTTAAGCGCACTACCAAAGCCGCAGAGCCGCCGACACAACCTATATGAAAATAATCATGCCGGCAACACGTCGCGCGTCGGCGTCAAGCGCCCGCGCGTGCTACCCGCCGACATATTGGCGGCATGACGGCGGCAAAATTAATGACACGTCTTTTGACAAGCGGCAATAAGGTTCCAAATAAGTTCCTCAAGTCGAAGCCGGCATGTCGCCGACAAAGTTTTCCGACTCGTAATGAGTAAAGCCGCCGACTAGCCCGCCAACAAAATGTTGCCGACATTTTGTCGGCGGGTAGCGGGTTTGGTGTGTATTGCTCTTTAGATTTAAAAATGGATGTCAATTTCGTAATCAGCACTCCAGGAAACCTCGATTTTGCATCTTCAACATAATGTTATTTTTTAAAAATGTGTCCGCCATTTTGGATTTCAAAATGGATACCATTTTAATGAACCTATCACGAAAATGACACCCATTTAATTTTATTATTCAAAGAATGAATGTAGTTAACTTACGTTACTCATTTTTACTTCCACCATTTTGCTAACGTTGACAATTTGACATGACATGACAAAATGGAAAATATTTACACATAAAATTAATAACGGTGGGTCATACTTGCAAAATCGACGAGTAACAGGGTTTCCAAGTCCGTTCATCTTTTACGTCGGTTTTTGGCGTCACCAGCGCCAAAAACCAGGACTCAAGATACTTTCAAGTATTTTCTTTCTATCAAATAAACAATATTTATTTGTTTACCTTTCATCCGTGTGAGGAAATTGATGTCAATCTGTTCTGTATTAATGTCAATCTGTCAAAACACGTCGCATGCACCATTTGATTTATTTTACATTAAAAAAAACAATAATAAATTGACACGCAGTTTGGGAGCGCCCTTCCCCCGTCTCGCCCCTCACGCCACGCATCCAAAAAAGACGTCTAGACGACGCACGATCGGGGCTGTCTAGACGTCTTTGTTGGACGCCTGTATGATTTATAGACTGTGGTATTAGCCACAACAACTATATCATCGGCAAACCAAAGGTGAGTGATGTACTCGCCATTGATATTGATGCCAGCCCCTTACCAGTCCAGAACCTTGAAGACATCCTCCAGTGCAGCGGTGAACAGTTTCGGAGAGGTAACGTCTCCCTGTCTCAGACCTCGCTGCAGAAGGATAGGTTTTGAGGTCTGGTCCTGGGGTCGGACTGACATAGTGGCGTTTTCGTACAGACACTTCAGCACCTCGATGTACCGATAGTCAATCTGGCACCGTTGAAGAGACTGCAGTACAGCCCATGTCTGGATTGAATCGTAGGCTGTTTTGTAGCCAAAAAACCAAATGATATCAAATTATTATAATGATTTATGGGGCCAAAACATGGAATCACTAAAGAGAATTTGTACAAAGGGCTATGGAGCGCGCCATGTTAGTCCTTTAACTGAAAGACCGACTTCTTAAATCAGAGATCCTACGGGGGACTAAGGTTCAAGACGTAGGAGTATCTAAGGGTGGCGGCTCTAAAATGGAGATAAACAGGACACTTACAGCCGTGCTGATAGCAGGTGAAGTACAGCCCTAACGGAATGGTTGCCAAGAAACTGTAGAAGGACGTTGGCAGACCATTAGCCAGGTGTGTGGACGACTTACAGAAGATCGCAGGGAAAGCCTCGATATGACTCGCATAGACCAAGGAAGAATGGCCCAGAAAGGAGGACAATACTCAACAGTGGGAAGAACAAGGCTGCCAATAATGAATACTGTGTTTTCGCACAGCAAGACACGTATTAGAATGCAATATAATAAAAATCATCGATCACTATTAGCGATCGATGATAAAAACCACTAAATTTATGTAGAGGTATTCATTTACTCACAATAACGTTAAGTATACTTATGTTATTTTGACATTTACTTTTTCTAAACAATTATTTCTTAGTTTACATTTAAGTTTTAAACCTACCAGGTTAGTAATGTATTTCTACAAATAAATAAAAATAAAATATTTAAAATAAAACACCACCAATAAGATATTAAACTAATTTTAGTTACTAAATAATAACTTATAATTTAGCGGTATCTATTTAAACATACCAATAACACATCTTTACATTTATAAAATCCTGTTTACTGACATTATTTTCTGACAAACTTTGTTGCCTACATTTTATGCTAGACTGCAATTTAATACACACACACATACATATAGTGTACAGTACCTGTATAATAAGTACTAATAATATTGTGTCTGGTAAACGACTGTACCAAATGTATGGAGGTGTCTACACAACCCTAGAGAGTTTGTATGAAACTCTTTATTAGCAAAATGTCTGATGGTCTGTCACACAGAAACAAACAGGAACACTTTGAACACGAGTTTTTTAATTTGTTTTGTTTTGTACGTTTTATTTTTACTCTTTAGTTGTGGTTAGGGTTGCCAGCTTTTTTTGACAAAAAAAACGTATTTAATAACATGGTTTGAATAAGAAAAAAAAAAGTATTTGGAAGAAAAAAAAAGTATTTTTCAAATTTAATGTTTTTATTGCCTTAAAAACGCATTTTGATCATTGTGCTTTTAGCACATGCTAACAATTTTTTGCGATGTTTAAAAAATTCAAAGCTTGTTTGACAATCAAAATTTTAATTTCAAACTCTACGCGCGTTCAGACAGCACTGAAGCCAAGTCTTTGTCCTGTCCTGTTACATTGACATCACATCTGACATATAACATTTTATTCAGTAATTATCAAAATCGTTTCCGTCATCCATTTAATAGTTAAGTACCCATAATGAGTGTTTTGTTTTACGCATCACAGTAAAGGTTGGAAATAAAGTATTTTCACATACTTTATTTGTATGCAAAAGTATAAAGTATAAATACCAAAAATAAAGTAGGATACGTTATTATAAAGTATGGTTGGCAACCCTAGTTGTGGTCGCTACCCCACACAAATTCGTATACCACTAGTTGCTATACGAACATCAGCAACTGGAACTTATAATAACGACATGAAGTGGATTAACGTCGCTGTAGTATGATAACCTCGTATGTCCAGAGATCCAAACACCATATTTTCAATGATAGAATTATCATTCAAAAGTTGAGACAAAAGCACGTAATAATGTTTTATAACACATTTGCTCGTAAAGGGTCTCTTATTACACCAATTTCAATATCGTTACGCACTTGTGCGTTATTGTAATGTAAAACGCACGGTTTATCAAGATGCCCCGTCTAAAACGAACGGTACTTTTTTAAATCTTAGCAAAGAGTTTTTATGTCAGAAAAGTGGTCAACATTTTATGAATAAAATTAACTTTGAGAGATAAAATATAAAAAAATAAACATTTAATTATTTAATTCAATTAGTTTTGACAATAAATTACAACAACCTGTAACAAAAACAGAAAAATATTAATTTACTTTATTAGTTATACTGGCTGTTTTTGTGCCTTTGCCTTTAAAAAAAGCGCTGATGCGCGCGCATCACTAATTTGTGAACAAGTATTAATCAATTTTACAAATTGTTAAAAATTTTCTAACTGCTTTAACAAGTGATTAAAGATTTACTCGTTTAAGAAAGTCCGACTTTTATGTATTTCCTCGCAAATATGTTTTAAAACGTCGTATGACATACGTGCGCTTTGAAAATTACCGCACTTATATCATAATGTACTATTAAATATTGACGAAATTAACAGTATTTTTGGTTTCCTGTAAAGTTTGGATCTCTGGACATACGAGGTTATCATACTACAGCGATGGTAGTTGCCTATTATTGCAGCTAAATCAAAAACTACTCAAACAAAGTTAACACAATTAAATGGGACCCCTACGAGATTTCACGCTCACATCGGAGTGGCGCAAGAAGGCAAAACGCCGCCGGGGCGTAACTTCGCTGCCGCGAGACATCGGGGCACAGTGGACAGAACTCCGGCGGGATCTCATGGCGACTGCGAGTGCGATTGACGCAAGCCAGTGCTGGGCACGCCACAATTGCGGCGGTAATTTCCCTCTTTGAGGAGTGGATTGAGAGGCGCTACGGCGTTCTCACCTTCCGCCTAACGCAGGTCCTCACCGGACGCGGTTGTTTCGGGAGGTTCTTGTTTCGGATAAGGCGGGAGGAAACGCCCGGGTGTTATCACTGCGTTTATTGCCCGGAAGACACGGTGGAGCATCAGGTGGAGGCCCGGCTTGGGCGGAGCACTCTCGCGTCTGGCCCTGGTCCAGGCCATGGTACGGAGCGAGAGTGCATGAGTAGCCGTCACCTCTTTCTGCGAAGCAGTAATGCTTGTGAAGAGGGAAAGGCAATCTCTGCGCCCTTACGGCCCTAGTCGCCGCAGGAGACGTCCTGGGCGTCGGGAATCCCAGGCCGATTCCCGGCCACCGTAGGCGCAGGCTTGCGGACGGCGAGTAATGGGTAGTTCGCCGTCCGGTAAGGACCAAGCCCGGGTCGACGGCGTGTTGTGTTCCACGCGCGCCTCAAAGAGATGTCAGCACCAACTGGTGGGGTCCGCAAGGGCCAATGCTTGCCAGAGGTGCGGGTTGTTCGAAAGAGATACCGTGGCCCCTGGCACACAGGCAACTGAAGGAACACGGGTGGGTTATAGTCAGTAAAAGTCTGACACGCTGACAAGTTATTTGATGATTGCCCAACATCAAAAATAAAAAACCCCTACGAGCTTTGTCTACTCATCGGTAGCCCAGTAATCATGGAGAAATCGTTGTACAGACGTAAGAAAAAACTCGGGGAATGCATAACCTACTCCGTTTCTGAAGTCGGTTAAAATCGGCCTGGCCACTCGCACCCAACACTTCACCTACTTACTTAGTCACAGTTATGATTGGTTCGCACTGCATTCCCTACATAATTGTCACTTTGTTGGGGCATTTAATAAGTATCAGGGGAGTTCATCAATGTGGCTCGTTTCAACATGTAGTAGTGGTGCCTCTATTCTCGTAATACAATTAATGTGGCAAACCTTCCAATCCAAGTCAGTTTAGTGGCAGCAAAAATAAGTTGGTATTTCATAGTTTTTTTGAATTTCTTGAAAGATGTTGTGAAAAACAAATCCATTATTGCCTATTTTTTTTTCTTATCTAGGTATTCCCGGTTGAGGTAAGCAATTTTAATTTTTAAATTAAATGCAGCCTAGTCGATTCACTACTTATATCTTCAGTTAAGGGTTCAAAAATGATATTGCGGTTTTAAAATTAGGTAAGTACTGCTTTATTGGTGAGATATGCAACCAAGTACCCTAGTAAACAGTGTATACTTTTCAATGTAGTGGTGAAAAATACAAAAATAAATGAAGTTGAACTCAGCATAGCCTTTCAACACAAAATTGGTTGGTTACGAAGCTACGAAACGATTTCCATAGTGTTTTCTTGTTTAGTTTCTGAGGTATAAAATATTTCGGTTATGTACCCGCTATTTTGAGTGCAGTGACCGCAGAAATGGCTTTGTTTTCCACTGTCTTTATTTATTTAGGCATTGACTATTGGCATATTTGGGTATGCAGCTGTTTCATCTGTTTGTGTTGTGTTGTCTACGTATATCCTTGATGCTTTGTCTTCGTCATCTTCATCCGAACTCCATATGCCAGGATTGTCTAACTCGTACAGTCTCATCGCTTTCTCCAAAATAGTCAGCTGATGTTCATCTCTCCCTTCTTTTTTATTCTTAGTCGCTTTTTTTGTGCCAGTCGGATTGTCTTCCTTAACAGTTGCATTTTCTTTATCGTTCACAATTTCTTTATCAGTCACATTTTGTGAACTAGTCACATTATCTTTATCAGTCGCATTTCCTTTATCAGTCACATTTTGTGAACCAGTCACATTATCATTAACAGTCACATTTTCCTTTTCAGTCACGTTTTCGTTACCAGTTGCATTTACTTTAGCAGTCCCATTTTCGTTACCAGTTGCATCTTCTTTGTCAGTCGCATTTTCGTTACTAGTGGCATATTCTTTATCAGTCACATTTTTTGGACCAATCACGTTATCTTTATCAGTCGCTTTTTCTTTACCAGTCAGATTTTCTTTATCAGTTACATTTTCTGGGGCAGTCACATTATCATTATCAGTCGCTTTTTCTTTACCAGTCCCATTTTCTTTATAAGTTATTTTTTCTGGACCAGGCACATTATCTTTATCAGTCGTTTTTCCCTTATTAGTCGCATTTTCTTTACAAGTCGCATTTTCTTTACCAGACACCGTTTCGTTACAAGTCACATTGTCTTTATTAGGTGTATTAGCTTCATTAGTGCAAATTTTAGGTTTCTTTTTATATTTTGCTTTTTCATATTCTGGTGCTGGGTCTGTCGATCTTTTACATCTCGGAATCCGCGTTTTTAGTACAGTCCAAGTTCTTAGGTCCATTATATCCCAAGATGGCTCATCAAACTCAAGAATAGCTTCCATCTCGCTGAAACAAGTCAAAAGACATCTTATTTAAATATTTCCGTCCCTACCAACAATATTACACCACGGCACAGATTACCAGATGAGTCACTTCATGCACTTACGCGCGCTTACTACCTACCGGCCACCGGGCCGCACACGGCCCATTTCTCAGTGGGTTGCGGACAGCCGCGAAGCGCGTACGCACCTATAATTATTTCAGCCAACCTGACGTACTTAGTTTTAAAGTCTTATGATATGACTGTTTTTTTTATTACTAAATGAGGCTGCTCTTGACCTCGATCATGCCAGATGGAAAGCGGTTGATGAGGTCTATGATGGATCGAGCGTGCCCAGAAAATGCCTGTTTACTCTTGTTTTGAAGGTGGACGGGTTAAATGTGGAAGGGAACACAGACGCAGGCAGAGAGTTCCACACTTTGGCTGTGCACATAATAAATGTGGAGGAGTAGCGCTGAGTACGACTGGTCGGAATATCAACCAAGTGCGGATGTTACCCTGCAGTGCGTCTGGTAGTCCTGTAGTAAAAGGCCGATGATGGGATCAGGTCGCGGAGCTCCTGCGCACTCTCCGCGATTCAGTCTGTAGAAGACCGAAAGGCAAGCAACATTACGCCGATTAGCAAAGCTGTGAAGCTCAGCCACCAACGTTTCGTCGTCTATGAGCCTTTTTACTCTGTGTTCCACCGAGTCAAGGGCGGCAAGCTGATATTTTGCTGAGCCATCCCATAACTGGCTGCAGTACTACATACAAGAACGCACTTGAGCTATAAACAGGCTCAAAAGTTGTCCAGATGTGAAGTATCGCCTCACCTTATTTAGGATGCCCAGCTTCTTTGCTACAGTCTGAGCTTTTGACTCGATGGTTGAGCCAAAGTTGAGATCGAACGTCAACTCCATGCCCAAAAGCGTTAGGCGGTCGGTAACGGGTACAAATGCACCTCGGAATGTTGGGGATAACCGGAATTGGCTCCTTTTGGCAGTAAAAAAAACACGACTGTGTTTTTGGAGCATTGAATTTGACCAGATTGTCGATGGTTTCTGGTATATTATGTGCAGTTGATGGATGTAGATCCAGCAAGAGAAGAGATAAAAACTTATCTTTTTTCAGTTTACCCGCTGATACAGAAATGTGTCTAATTTGTTTTACTATCGTTTTTTTAAATAGGTAAATTGTTAAACATGCATGTTTCGTGTTGTGTATTTTATTGGTAGGTACGTAATTACTTCTACCACGTAATCTGTGCTTCTACTTTGAGTCTGATAAAAGAATAAAAAGGTCAACGACCTCTATTTGTCAAATTTCATTTGAAAATTACGTTTAGCAAAAATCTACTTTGTTCAAATTACTTTTCAATAATATTTATCATCGTTATTATCTTCTTAATGTTATTTTCATATAATTATTGTTTATTTAAAAGCGAGCAAGTGTTAGTAAGCGTGCATGACGTCACAATATGGTGCCAGCGCAGGTTTGTTTATAGTGTAGAAGCATAGTAGTTACCTACCTAATACGCTAAGTGTGTAAGCGAACAACTCAATGAATCGTGTTTTCCGTTTCCTTCATTTCGTATTTAATTCGTATTCGTGGCCATGCGGAGTGGCGCAAGAATAGGCACCTATCTGTTAAAACTTTTTGTTCGATTCCGAATATTTTCTATATTGCATTTGACTACCTTTTAATATATTAACTTTTACCTTTTCATACTCTATTTTAGAAGCTACGCCATAGCTACATATGTAGCATTATGATCTCATTTTTATTTTATTTCAATTTATATTGCTTAATTTTTTGTCCTAAGTAGGTATGTGGGCAAAATTGCAATACGTATTGTAAAGTCTTGTCATTTTATTTTCCTTTTTGTTATTAATCTTGTTCAAGAAGTAGTCAGCCGTTTTTATTTTTATTCCAGTCTTTGTCTTATTATTAAGTGTTCACTTACTCATAAAAATTGGCGACTGGGTAAGTCCAAAGTTATTACCGCAATACATATAATATATTACACACAGAAGCTGTTGGTGTACCTTGATAAGTAAATAAATACATTAAAGTTCAACAATCGTGAATTTCGACAAGGGAAATATTAATCTATACTAATATTACAAAGAGGTATTTGTTTGTAAGTTTGTATGTAGGGGGTAATCTATGGAACTACCAGTCAGAATTGGAAAAATCTTTTTGCACTTGATAGCCCAATTCTTGAGGAAGGTTAAATAGGCTATTTAACATCACACTACGACCAAAAATTAAAAAAAAAAACTGAGTGCGTGCGGGCGATGGGATGCGATGCTGTACGTCGGGGGCCAAAATGTCACGCGGGCGAAGTCGCGGTTGAAATGCTAGTCATTATTATAAAAATAAAACACCTGTATTTTTTTTATTTATCTTTTTTCAGACGTATTTTTAACAATTAAACATGCTAAAACATTAAAAGCATTTTACTTTATTTCATAAAGTGTACTACAGCTACCTACTGACATCTTTATCGAAAGATAGAATTGGCAATTCACAATAAACACGCGGCGGCGGCGCGCAGTGGCGCAGCTACAAAGAAAACTCACTTTACGCTTGTAATGTTAGGTACGCTTTCGTTCGCAGCGTGTAGCGCACAGTTTAAAAACATACAGTAGGACGACGCCTTTGATCTCGTGGTAAATGCCGACAACGTGTAGGCATTGTCGCAACAGCTAGGATTGTCTCAAGTAAACAATATTCATTTATTTATTTATTTATTTTAGATCAACATCGTCATCAACATTAGTATTATTATGAACAATAATTAACAATTATCATAAATATCGTTTTTTAAACACTCATAAACAGAATATTTAATTAATATAATTATTGAATATGTACAATGTATAAAAACCCAGTAATAGGCAAACACGATACCCCTTGGCACGATTGGTGTCAGATTTTTTGGCTGGTCTTAGGGAAATGTCTATCGCGCAAGTGTCATGTTACCCTCCGTCTTAAGCGCACCACACACCAAAGCCGCAGACCTACCGACACAACCTATATGAAAATAATCATGCCGGCAACACGTCGCGCGTCGGCGTCAAGCGCCCGCGCGTGCTACCCACCGACATGTTGCGGCATGACGGCGGCAAAATTAATGACACGTCTTTCGACAAGCGGCAATATAGTTCCAAATAAGTTCCTCAAGTCGAAGCCGGCATGTCGCCGACAAAGTTTTCCGACTCGTAATGAGTAAAGCCGCCGACTAGCCCGCCAACAAAATGTTGCCGACATTTTGTCGGCGGGTAGCGGCTTTGGTGTGTATTGCTCTGTAGATTTAAAAATGGATGTCAATTTCGTAATCAGCACTCCAAGAAAACTCGATTTTGCAGATGCAAAATCGAGTTTAAATAATATGATGTAAATAATATGATGTTGAAGATTCAACATCATATTATTTAACAAAAATGTGTCCGGCATTTTGGATTTCAAAATGGATGTAATTTTCATGAATATCACCCCGAGAAATCACGAAAATGACACCCATTTAATTTTATTCAAAGAATGAATGCAGTGAACTTACGTTACCTACTCATTTTTATTTCCGCCAGTTTGCTAACGTTGACAATTTGATATGACATGACAAAATGGAAAATCGACGACTACCAGGGCTTCCAAGTACGTTCACCTTTTACGTCGGTTTTTGGCGTCACCAGGGCTCGGGATACTTTCAAGAATTTTCTTTCTATCAAATAAACAATATTTATTTGTTTACCTTTCATCCGTGCGCGGAAATTGATGAAATCGCAGTTCTTTATTAAAGTAAGATGACGACTTGCAATCTTTCAAAACACGTCTTAAGCACCATTTTAATTATATTCGTAATTAGTCCGAGGTAGAATAACTGTGTAGTACTCGCCTAATCGTGCTCTTCGTCGCGAATTTTTAGAGGTATGGAGATAAAATGAAATTCAGCACCTGGCAACACTCATAACAGATATCATTCGTTCTTTTCGCGCTCGCTAAAACGTCACGCAAAAAGTTTTTTCCTAAAATTTAATTAGTTTTAAAAGTTATAGATTTATCTTTTCAGCGTATTATTGCTGATTGAAAAATGCCAAAACGCAATAAGGAAGATAGGAAGAGGAGAAAGATTAGACGATTGGAGGAAAAGTTATTGAAATACAAGACCCAGATAGAAGAACAAAGTTAGTTTTTTCTATCCATCTATATCGGTTTGCACCGTTTATTAGTTTAAAATAATGGTAGAATGTGTTACATTATACCACCTTCTCGTGGAGAAGGCTATAATTACAAGGGCTTCGACGGAGAGGTTAATTACCATAACACGGATTCAGGCAGATTCAAACGAATCATGCGAATCATGATTGCAATTTCGAGTGTCGATTTTGCATCTCTCCCGTGGGGAGAGAGAATAAACCTACTTTGTTACGATCCGCCCGCCCTAACAACGACCCATAGACCCAAAGATATATTTGCAATTTCGAGTGTCGATTTTGCATCTCTCCCGTGGGGAGAGAGAATATACAGTACCTTGTTACGATCCGCCCGCCCTAACAACTGTGTGTTATAAGTAGGTAACAGTGCTATTTTAGCACCTTATTTCAGACCAGGGCTCTAAACGGTAGGGGGGGGGGTACCATAATAATGAATAATAATTGGACCTTGCCAGTATACCTACATTGATCTATTATTACTCACAAGAACATTCCATTACTTTTGTTCTATAGCACCAGAGCCCCTGGAATCATGGCCCATGGAATCTTTGGAAGAAGATGTCAATGACCCTGTAACTGAAAGTGAAACAATCATGAATATAGAAGAAAACAAAGACCAAGATGAATTACCAAGTGAGGTAGTATCGGCTTTGGGAGAGGCCTCTAGCTCAAGAAGTGAGTATGGTGCAGAAATACACACAAATATTTATAATATAATTGAAAACATATTGATTGATGGCGTCACAAAGGACCAAAGGGACAACCTCCTCAAAACTTTACTTATCCCGAGGAATGCCAAATTATTAGATGCCCCGCAACTTAACCCAGAGATTACGGGTATTGTAAACAGTTCAGCAAGAGCCCGGGACAGTCTCATGGAGAGCCGTCAGAAAGATATTGGGATAGCTATAGGTACAATATGTACAGCGATACACAAAATGTCAAAATGTGACTTTGATAAAATTGAAGTTATAAAAATGCTCGGGGATACCTCAAGATTATTATCTAATCTCCACTTTCAATACACCAGCATAAGGAGGAGGCTTATTTCCCCTTTCTTGGATAAGGCCTTACAACTCAATTTAAAGGATAATAAGAGAACAGAATTTTTATATTCAAAACTAGAAGAAACAGTGAAAACGACCACAGCTATGAAGCGGGCAGCCAATATAATAAAACCCAGGAACCACCAACCGGCCCTTCCAACAAAAAACTTCCAGCTTCCCCGGCGCCTGAACCAAGCACCGCAAAACAGGCAAGCCTACCAAAATCGGGGCCGGGGGACTGTGTACAAACCACGTTACCAACCAGCACCAAGACAACCCAACAGGCAACAGACCCCATCCAGCCGAGGCCGGAACAAATATCCTTAAAGGTAAATTTTGCTGGCCGTCTTAGACATTTCTATTCACAATGGAAAGATCTTTCCAATGATCCAGTGATTCTAGAATGGATAGAGGGTTATTCTATTCCCTTTTTAGCTCAACCAAGACAAACAAATATTCCACATAACAACTCATTTAATAATACCGAGAAACAAATTCTTAATGCAGAAATTAATAAACTTTTAAGATTAAATGCAATTAACCAGTGCCAACCATTACCTGATCAATTTTTATCTTCTATATTTTCAATACCTAAGAATGATGGATCCCATAGATTCATACTGAATTTAAAAAACCTAAATAGATATATTTTAACAAACCATTTTAAACTAGAGGATATAAGGACTCTTTGTAAATTGGTTATGAGTGGAGACTACATGTGTACTATTGATCTCAAGAATGCATACTATTTAGTAGCAATGATTAACAGTAGCAAGAAATATTTAAGATTTTTGTTCAATAACAAACTTTATGAATTTAACTGTTTACCCTTTGGACTATCAACAGCCCCCTTTGTATTTACTAAACTTCTGAAACCAGCTTTAGAATATATTAGAAAACAAGGTATAAGATTAGTCATTTACTTAGATGACATTATATGTATAGGGACATCATATGAGGAATGCTTAAAGAATACAGAAATTGTGAAGAGATTGTTAGAAAACCTGGGATTTGTCATAAATAAAGAAAAGAGTAGTAAGGTACCATCCCAGAACTGTGAATATTTAGGTTTCATTATTAATTCTACAGATATGACCATTAGTCCTACAGCAAAAAAGCGAGAAAATATACTTTCTTTGATTAATGAATACCTTAAAATTAAAGAATGTTCAATTAGAGAATTTGCTAAAATGTTAGGAATTTTAGTGTCAGTTTGCATGGCAATATCATATGGTTTTGTATATACAAAGACTCTAGAAAGAGAAAAGATGTTAGCATTAGAAAAATCAAAGGGTAACTATGATGCAATGCTTAAAATTAATAATAATATTAGGACAGAATTACTTTGGTGGAGAACTAATATAGTTAACAAGAGTAATCACATCAAACAATACAAATTTAATTTAGAGATATTCTCGGATGCTTCTTTAAGTGGATGGGGAGCACACTGTGATGGCCAAAGCACAGGGGGTAGTTGGTCTGATTGGGAAAAGGAACAACATATTAATTACTTGGAACTTTTGGCAGCATATTTTGCCTTAAGAAGTTTTGCTAATAAATTAAAAGATTGTGAAATCTTACTTAGAATAGATAACACTACAGCAATAGCTTACATTAACCGGATGGGTGGAGTACAGTATCCTATGCTTAATCAAATTGCTAAGCAAATTTGGCAATGGTGTGAACATAAGAATATTTGGATCTTTGCATCTTACATAAGATCCAAAGATAATAAAGAAGCAGACTATGAGTCCCGACATTTTAACATAGATACTGAATGGGAAATCACAAAAGATTTTTATACTCTAATAACTAATAGATTTGGTAATCCAGAAATAGATCTGTTTGCATCCCGGTTAAATCATAAATGTTCAAGATATGTATCATGGCATAGAGACCCATTTGCTTGGAACATAGATGCTTTCACAATAAGTTGGAATACCTTATTTTTTTATGCATTTCCACCATTTAGTATGTTGCTAAAAGTTCTTCATAAAATTAAATCAGACCAAGCTACAGGAATTATAGTATTTCCAATATGGCCATCACAACCGTGGTACCCTCTTCTAAAATCATTGTTAGTTTCAGAAGTGTTGACATTGGGGCCGTCTAACAAACTTCTAATATCTCCTTTCAGAACGTCACACCCTCTACAACTTACCCTGGGGGCATGTGTATTATCAGGGAAGCTTTCAAAAGAAGAATGATTTCAGAAAAGTCAATTGATGTAATGATAGCATCCTTATCTCAAAATTCGATTAAACAATATAATAGTTGTCTACGCCAATGGTGGTCCTACAGCCAATCATATAATTTGGATATTTACAAGGTATCAGTTCCCATAATAATTTCATACCTAACTGACATTTACAATAAAGGAGCATCTTATCAGTCACTGAACTGCCACCGATCAGCACTATCCCTCATAATAGGAAATCATGTTGGAACAGATGATAGAATCAAACGCCTATTTAAAGGTTTTTTCAGACTACGCCCTATAAAACCAAAATATGATAGTGTATGGGACCCCACCAAAGTAGTATCACACTTGAGTTCTTATTATCCAAATAATACTTTAAGTTTAGAAGATCTGACTAAGAAGTTGGTTATGTTAATAGCATTAGCAACTGGACAACGGGTTCAAACTTTGTTTTATATAAATGTGAATAGTTTAAAGATTGATAATCAGGGTGCTGTTATAATGATTAGAGATATTTTGAAAACCTCATGCCCAAGTAGAAATTCTATTAAACTGGTGTTACCATATTTTCGCAATAGACCAGAAATATGTCCGGTCAGGACTTTGGTAGAATATTTAGAAAGAACTCAGACAGTCAGGCAAATAGACAAATCTTTAACAAAACTACTTATAACATTTAGAAAGCCATTCAAACAAGCAACTACTCAAACAATAAGTAGGTGGCTCAGGCAAGTAATGCATATGTCTGGTATAGATACATCTGTGTTCTCTGCACATTCTACTCGACATGCATCTTCATCAAGAGCACATAGACAAGGATTGTCAATAGATAGCATACTGAAAACAGTAGGGTGGTCGTCGCAGTCCACATTTGCTAATCATTATAATAGACCCCTAATAGAAGCTACTGATCAAAATAATTTTGCTAGGGCAGTTTTACATGATTCACTATAAATTCCTAAATAATTAATAATTTTGTTAAAATATGTTCGGATACATTGTTTTGGTTTTTTATTCTTATTGTGAATTATTATGATTAAGTCTTGTTATTATTGTTTATAAATCTGTTTAGTTAGAAGATTCTCAATATTTAATTATTATTCTTTTAAAAACACAGGGTGATTTTTTGAGTTAAATAAAACAAAAACTAAAGACAAGTGTTTATTATAATTAGTATTTATGTTCTCTGAACATCTACACAGTTATTCTACCTCGGACTAATTACGAATATAATGATAGGATTAAACGAACTTACCTGTAAGTGAAGTTCGATCCTGATTATATGAAGTAATTAGTCCGAGGTAGAGGTTCCCACCCTCCCAAAATTAACACAGTGGTAATTTTTTTTTTTTCCCTATTACAATTAACTCCGCTCTTAAAGTAATGATATCTGTTATGAGTGTTGCCAGGTGCTGAATTTCATTTTATCTCCATACCTCTAAAAATTCGCGACGAAGAGCACGATTAGGCGAGTACTACACAGTTATTCTACCTCGGACTAATTACTTCATATAATCAGGATCGAACTTCACTTACAGGTAAGTTCGTTTAATCCTATCATTATTTTACATAAAAAAAACAATAATAAATTGACACACGATAGCCCTGAAAGTTATCTCTCGAACTACTAACACGGTACCTAGCGTAGTAGAGATGAGAATATTGCTTGAAATTGTTTATTGGTTATTATTTAATGGTTTAAAAAAATATCGATAAATTTATTCGTTGAAAATATTAGTTACTTAATATTTTTATTCAAGTAGTTATCTGCAACATGGTTGAATATTCTACTAATGCATGTTGAAATTGTTAAGTTAAACTGAATGAACTTTCCTTCATACTTGAACAGGCTTAGGACTGACTAGCATTTAGTTTGGTTAGATATCCGAATATTTTAACACGTGAGAATATCTTTATTTCAAGTACAGTGGACCCCCGGGAATCCGACAAACGTTTTGCAGGGCAGTGTCGAACTATCGAATTTGTCGGATTATAGAGTACTGCCTAAGACCCTATAGGGGTCCGGATTTTCTTACAAAAGAGTACCTTGTAATCCGAAAAATTACAGATTAAATGATAAGATTCTATATGTTTTACTCTGAAGTACAAATCATACTTCATTATGTATGTCAAATTTAGTAAATTAAACAACACCATAGAGAGCTCTTTTTGTTTTTTTTTTTTTGGGTGGAAAATCATCAAATAACTTCTCCCGCTCTGGGTGGAGCGGGAGGGCGTGTCAGACTTTTACTGACTAAAATCCACCCGTGTTCCCTCAGTTGCTTGTATGCCAGGGGCCGCGGTATCTCTTTCGAACAACCCGAAACCCCTGGCAGGCATCGGCCCTTGCGGGCCCCATCAGTTGTTGCTGACATCTCTTTGAGGCGCGCGTGGAACACAACGCGCCGTCGACCCGGGCTTGGTCCTTACCGGACAGCGAGCTACCCATTACTCGCCGTCCGCAAGCCCGTGCCTATGGTGGCCGGGTTCAGCCTGGGATTTCCGATGCCCAGGGCGTCTCCTGCGAAGGCCACGGCTGTGAGGGCGCATGTACTGCATCTCCCTCACGTGCGCCGCCTCCCTCTTTGCGAGCATAACTGCTTCGCTGAAGGAGGCGACTGCTAGCCATGCACTCTCGCTCCGTACCATGGCCTGGACCAGGGTCGGACGCGAGAGATCGCCGCCGCCGATCACCTCCACGAGGACACGGCGGTGCTCCGCCTAAGCCGGGCAGACCTCCACCGTATGCTCCACCGTGTCCTCAGGGCGATCTTCACAATGAAAACACCCGGGCGTTTCCTCCCGCCTTATCCGAAACAGGAACCTTCCGAAACAGCCATGTCCGGTGAGGACCTGTGTCAGGCGGAAGGTGAGGACGCCATGCCGCCTCTCAAGCCACTCCTCAAAGAGGGGACTTACCGCCGCAATCGTGGCGTACCCAACACCATAGAGAGCTTACGTTTTTATTATAAAATTAAAGTCATTAATGCTATAGAACTTACAAAAAATAATAAGTAACTTTACATTAGGAAATAATTGTGCAAATGTTCGTGTGTAGTGGTGGCGTGTACAAGTTGTAACCTGTTCAATCATGCATTATCTACATAGCGAAGATTGTCAAAAAAATGTTCAATAATAATAGACCTGTCGAATTACAGGGGGTGCCGGATTATACAGGGGCCGGATTACCGGGGGTCCACTGTCATTATTTCGTCTTGGCATTTGTTAAAACAGCTTCACAATCTTCACATTCACCGAAAACAATACAACGCGACGACACAGCTTTGTTATTCGAATAACAAAACAAAACTAACCTATTCAATCAATCCACCACTAACCGACCTAAATATTTGTTAAAAATATCACTTGCGTTTGTTTAGAATAAAATATCCCCAACAGTAAATGTGTTTTATCGTAAGAGAGATAGAGCATTAAATTGAATGCACGTAACGGAATGAATATTTTTAAGAAGTTGAAATTATATTTTTATTCGATAATGTAATGATAAAAAAAATTGTGTATTGAATATAATAGTTAATTTAAAAAAACAGTTAATTTTAATGATTGATGGTTAAATCCAACATCTCTATAGCGTACGCAGTTCGGAAGCGCCCTACCCCGTCTCGCCCCTCACGCCTCGCACGATTGCCCGGTCTCGACGTCTTTGTTGGACGACTGTATGATTTATAGACTGTAGTCTAGCGACTCGAAGGTGTAGGCTATTAGAGCAGTAGGTATTGAACATTTTGTATGAATTTAGTAATCTGTGACCACGGTACCTAGATAAGAAAACAAGCAATTTTTATTTGTTAAAAAATGTTAGGAAGTAGTTACCTAGAGATTAATTATGATTTTAGCTGTATAACACTTTTGGTGTAAAGTAGTACTTTATAACTTAACCGAATTATTATATTCTAATGATAATATTTTAAATACCGTAAAACGCTGTAACTTTGCCTGGATTTTGACGTTTTTTGATCGTATCTCTGAACCTATTTATTATTATGACTTCAAGTGAGTTTTAGATGGAAAATAAACCTTATATCTTGCCTGGTAGAACCGAATTATTTTTAACTCATGCTGTTCTTAGGAATTACAAGTACTCAAAGACGTAGGCAAAGTTGTATGTTAAAGACGCAACTTTGCCTAGAAGGTTAACTCAATACTTATTAAGCTTATCGTTCCAAATTTTTTTTCCCGTGTGCATGAGACACCGTGCTTGTCCACGCCAGTTAAATTATTGCAATGTAGGGTTTATTTTTAAACGGTTTTATTTAGCTCACCCCGTTTGTTTTATTTATTATTCTTGGGTCAAATTTAGTAATTCAAATTTCACCCTCTTCCTGTCAACCGATTAATCTGAAATTTTGTATACACTTTGGATTTTGGTGACAATACAATTATGTTTATTCATTATCATTATAAATTCAAGATGGCCGCCGCTACAAAATGGCGGATAATTTATGTTTTATTAATCCCATCAATATGGGTATCAAATGAAAGAGCTCAACAAGCAGAATACAATATACTATAAAAAATTGAAATCCAAGATGGCAGCCGCTACAAAATGGCGGATAACGTAGGTTTTATCAATCCCATCAATATGGGTATCAAATGAAAGGGCTCAACAAGCAGAATACAATATACTATAAAAAATTGAAATACAAGATGGCGGCCGCTACAAAATGGCGGATAACGTAGGTTTTATCGATCCCATCAATATGGGTATCAAATGAAAGTGCTCAACCAGTATAATACAATGTACTATATAAAATTAAAATCCAAGATGGCGGCCTCTACAAAATGGCGGATAACTTAGGTTTTATCAATCCCATCAACATGGGTATCAAATGAAAGGTCTCAACAAGTAGAATACAATTTATTATGCAAAATTGAAATCTAAGATGGCCGCCGCTACCAAATGGCTGATAACAATTTTTTATCAATCCCACCAATATGGGTATCAAATAAAAGGGCTTGACAAGAAGAATACAGTGCACTATACAACCTCAATATATAAGATGGGCGCAGCCACCAAATGGCGTATAATAATAAGATTTAAATTTAGAAATTGAATCTGTAATTTAGGTATCTGATTAATCCAGCCTGAATCCACCACCCAAGTCAAGATTTTGTATCGTGTTGAGGACTGTGTGGCGTTAGGGTGGCTAAAAATGATACGTCGTTAGCGGTACACCACCCAAGTTAAGGTGAAAGGTTAAAACGCGCCGAGAACTGTATGGCATTAGGGTGGATAAAAATGATATGTCGTTAGCGTTTTCCCCTCAAGACTCAGGCGCATCTTGTTGTACATAGCCTTGCCCCTTTATTAGGTGCGAAACTGTTTGAAGAAGGTCAAGCCTACGTGGCTCTTAGTAGAGTAAGATCTTTGCAGGGACTACGTATAGAGGAGTTGGACTGTAATAAACTAACTGGCAAGAAACCTTGCAATAATGAAGCACTAAATGAATTAAACAGAATGCGAAATAAAAACTAAAAACTAGAAAATAAAAAAATAGGTAAAAAAACTTTTTCAGTTAAACGGTTTTATGTTAAACATACATTGCAATGTTTAAGATAAATGTACTAAAAACCAAAAAATAATAAAATAGATACAGTCGTGGGAATTATAAACATATGCATAGACTAGACTAAAGTAAAACCGTGGGGCACGTCAATTGTCTACAAATTATCGACTTAATGTGCGATAGAAGAATCGTTTAATTCGTCGTTATAATAGGCAGTTGGCCCGCAGACGGTGAGGAAATTACTTACTATTTTCTTGCTCATGGAAATTCCAATAGTTATACACTCCATGTAAATAAAAGAGATGTTTCAACTAGTTTATCGTTGGACATTCACACTGCTGGCTGGCGAGGAATCGTTTCACTGCTCGTAGTTTGTCTTTAATCGACAAAACATATGATAAAAGTACTACTCGCTCACCACTATGAAACCCTAAAACTCGCTTATAATCGAGCTTGCTAGCTTGTTTCCACATTCTAGCCCTACTTATCACACGTCCATCGTTGTCGGTTGAACAACTGCCTAATTATAGTGTAACATTACAAAACAAACATTTTAATCAACGATTGTAGACAATTGACGTGCCCCACGGTTTTATTTTAGTCTAGTCTATGCATATGTTTATAATTCCCACGACTGTATCTATTTTATTATTTTTTGGTTTTTAGTACATTTATCTTAAACATTGCAATGTATGTTTAACATAAAACCGTTTAACTGAAAAAGTTTTTTTACCTATTTTTTTATTTTTATTACAGCTAATAGGCAAACTTGTAGCAGGTTCCACAAACTTTCCATTCAAAAATGTCGTTGACTGTAGGGTTGAACCAAAAAAATACAGTTTCTTTTTAAAACGTTTAATACTTTTAAAAAATTATAAAGAGATTCCTACTTCGGAGCAAAAATCACAACTGTAATGGTTTTTGGCAATAATGTCAATTATTAATTAACTATGAATATATTGAACAACGAATTTTTATACACGAACATATTTGAGTATGTTCGAGAAATTATTTGTGAATAAACATTATCACAAATAATTTAAAATTAAACATTTAAACATTTCTTAAAATTGTAAACTACAATGCATAAATGCGATGTGTGCTTCTTCCTCAATGGATAACTCTGTGTCGACCAACTGGTTTTTCATGAAGGATTTGTTGACGATGATCCGATTAGGGATTCCAAACTGCTTTTCCGCTTCATAAGATGAAATAACTTTGTTTAAATCTGCTGCTATGTCTAACATTTCCACAGAGTAATCAGCATAATGATAAGCTCCTGGTTTTCTCCTGCTCCGTTTTTATTGTTTCCCATTTTTTTTATTTAACTGCAATCGAAATCAAACTTACTTGAAGACCTACGACACAAAACAACTCCCGAAGGGTTTTGCAGAAGTGTAAAACTACTACTACTACACCAAATTTTGCCAGCTATGATTTTTTATTCTTATACAACGTTACTTTAAAATTAGCTAAACTTACTGTTCAGTGGCCAGCACATCAAGCTACCCATCTGTCAATTTTTTTTTAAGTTTTCTTATGTGGGGTATTGTAGATGTCCGCCACAACGTTATTTAATATGTAACAGTGTTATTAAGAATTAAATCTCACTAGGGAGAAATTTATTTAAAAAAAGACATTTTGGTTTTTTTTTTCACATCACATATCCTTAGAGTGTGTGAAGATTCCGAATTAATTTAACGTAAAGCAATAAAGGGCGAGCCTTTTACAATCTTCAAAGTCGCTACACTTTTAACAGAGCGGCCGTGGTCGTAAGTTGGTACACTAAGTACCTACCTACCGTATTATCATGTATCCTATGTAGGTATCTAAAATCGCTTTGTCAAAGTCAACAACGTCAGCCTGGAAACTAAAAATAATTTGTATTATGTTTGAACGTCGGAGAAGTCTGCGCATCAGTGGGCACATACAGACTGAATTAAATCATATTCAAATAAATAATTGATAAAATGTGACTTGGGCCAACCCTAGACCCAGGCAAAGTTGTGTCACTCAAATCTTCAAAACACTGCGCAACATTGCCTACTAAGTTATTTTGATGAATTCTAGTCCTTTTCATTAAAATATCAAATAATACGGAAAAAAGACAGTATTTTCTTACCTTGGGATGTTTTTCCTTCGTGAAAACACGTTTACTGTAGCTAGAATAGCAAAAGTTACAAAAGGCTGAAAACATCCACGCATACGCACCGGTTTTCGTTGCGCAACTGACGGAGTATCAATGGAGTTACCTTTATAAAAAATAAAAAATATGTTGCCCTAATAACAAATAGTTTCTACAAAATGGTGGAAAACGAGAAAAAAGTAAGCAAACGGGAGTTATTGTAATTCAAACGAAATAGGCAAATTTGGGCATAGTTGGCAAATTTGGGCATAGTTGGCAAAGTTGCAGCGTTTTACGGTAACGGGATTGTTAAAAAACGGAATTGAAAACATTGTCAAGTAACCACACATTCTTGACTACCTACCTATACGCCAGTGGCGAAAGCACCATATAACACGCTTCCTACCGGCTTCCTTTGGGTGCTTCCCTTGGGTGATTCCCATCTCTACCGCTTTTGAAAAATGGCACGTCAATAGTGTCTACTATTGCCAAAAATATAGTTACACTACGGGTATTTAATTCGCCATAACATTCAAATGTTCTAAATTACCCGGCGCGAAAACGTCATAATCGGGAACAAAAAATTCATACAACAGCGATCTTGTAATGATGTCACTTGAGGTCACGTGGCACCGCTTGATATCGACAAGAGCAAACCGCTGTACAACGGGTTACAATAGAGATGGTTATAGAAAAAATGCGTCAGCGAGAACGAGATGGAGGAATATTGCACATTTTATTTGGTTTTCAGGTGTTCAAATTTAATTTTTTATATTATTTTTAGAATTATAGTATTATTTTTTGATAAGTCGCGCCGGCTTCTCTCTTAGAAAAATTGAGACCTCGCCGCTGCTATACGCTTTAGGTACCTATTGAAATCATAGGGTGTAGTACTTAGTCGTACATAAAAGATTATTGAAACCAACTTTCTTTGCTGACCGTTCATACTCAACAGAGGCGCTACTGTGCGTTTCATTTAACCAACTACACCAAACGCAGTGAGCGCGTTTGGTGTAGATGGTTAAATGAAACTCACACTAGGGCCTCAGGTCCAAACGGGTTCACATCAAGCTATACATTTTCGGTTTACGCTGATCTCGCACTGTACGGAAATCTTATACAATGCGAGATCAGCTTCTACTGGAAATGTATAGCTTGATGTGTAGCCGTGTGTACCTAATCTGAGCTGATGCCCTTTAGCGAGGAAGCGAATCTTTAAGAATATTTCATGCTTTGACAACTTCTCTCGATTATTAGTAGGTACGTGAAGAGGGAGCTAAATGTGAGTAGGTACCTACTTAAGTTGTATTTAGTATCAGATTAGGGCTTATATTATGATGTGAACTTTGAAAGAAAAGTCAACTTTTAAACATTGGCCTGTAGAAACAACGTGTCTAAGAACCTAGCAAAGGTTCTCATTAATTAAAAAGCTATTTCCATTGGCTATTGGGCGCAAAGGCAGATACCGATAGTTCGTTGGTCATCTTTACTTTTGCTACCAGAGTACATTACATAGGTACCTACATCCATCGATAAGCTTAAAGTTTATTTTTACCGAGATTGATAAACGGTGTGCAGGAATCTCAAACTTTCTTTATATCTTTTGCCCGGATCTTCGTTTTTGTAATAACTGTCCCTCAGCTCCACCCATACTTTCTGAAGTTCAGCAACTGAAACGAAAAGAAGAAAAGAAAGTATTAATTGGTAATGAGTAGGTACAATTTCTGTCCATGGTAAGGTTCAATCTGCCTAGTCTTTGCCCAACAATGTTGAGGTCGGTTTTCAGTAGGTATAGTAAATACCTAATCGGAGGCATCTGAACACCTATATTCTAAGTTCAATCTCAGTACGTATTTTACATGGACCGTGTACCTCAGGGGGTCTAAAAAGGCCACTTTGGCAGAATCATAATATGAATCATACATAAAATCGTAAAATGGTCAGAAACTGACAATTCATAATATTATCTGCGTAGACAGCACGCAATTCATATATTTGACAGTTTTGTCTGGAAATTCGTAAATTGGTCACCGAATTATGAATTGCTTTATTAGAGTAAAATGTCAAATAGCAGAATCATAGAGGAATTCAGGAAATGAATCACTTTTGGAGGAATTGCTTAATGTGGCCTTTTTAGACCCGCTGAGGCCGCTAACCTCGACCACCCAGTTACTGGGTAACTCGATATACCTACACCATTCTCTCCCTTGGTAAGACTGACTGTCAGTTTCTGGGATTTCAGCCTACCCGTAACGACTGCCAATGATCTACGAATGACAGCCGGGACCAATAGGCTCACGTGCTGTCTGTGGCACGGTGGGGTCTCGATATGTTATGGATGGTCCACACCCAACCACGAACCGCCCACGGAAAGCGTAGCTTAACTTTCGATCGACACTTGTTGCGACTGTTATCATGTAGCCGCGAGCCCGACATGCTCCATGACAAGTGTTTCTGTTAAAAATTAACCCGAATGTTTAAACCTGTTCTTTTAGGTTAATCCTTTCGTTTGACGCCACATTGAATCTCGTCAATCGACTGTAAGCTATTCCCCACCTTATGGTAATCGCAATGGGGTACAGTACCTACGGATAACTAATAGTGTCTTCACTATTTCAGATTGGACCACACATAATATCTATAATTTAGCCATAATCTAGTACCTAACAATCAAACAGCGGCGGAGCCGACAAATTGTACCTACGCCTAAATTTGCTTCTTTATTTTGACATAAAGACATTACACGGGATTATAATTCCTAACCGTTGATTAAAGATAAGAGATGTTTAAACGTCAAAAATGTATGGTTAAACAGTCGCTAATCATTACTTAACTTTTAGCAAAGTTTCTAATTATACCCAGTCGTGGATAATTTAATTATTTACGTACGTTATGTATAGGTACCAAATCTCTTTGTTTTGACAGCACACTGAACGAAACACCATTTCCTGTGTAGGTTTTTATTAATTTGGTACCTACTTGCTATTTTTAACCTACCTTTCTCTTCGATGTCTGCTTTTTGTTGACTTTCATCCAGCGGATGTTCGAGTATTGGATCTACCGAAGGTGGTATTAATGATTTCCACGCTTCTCTATACATTTTCCTGTTATAATATTCCTCAGACTGCATATCCCATATGCATTGGTGTTCTTTTACAGACTCAATAAATTGTAAGGTAGGATCTTTTTCCTCTTCCTCGATTTCTCCTTCCACGATTTCTGGTTCCACAATGTCTGGTTCCATGTTTTCCTGTTCCATATTTGTAACGCTCGCGCCACGATTGCACGTCACAAGTACACTGAGGTAGCGCGTAGGTAGGATTGGTATTGATTGGTTCACCCACTCAGACCGGCGCGGCAGACGCAGGGCTCTGCGCACTAAATATGGGTCATCCTCCAGGATGTCGGTCAACTAAGGTTATAAACCTAAATTGAACCTACACAGGACATTTTTTAGAAATACCTGATCATGTACAATCTTTGTTTTTACGAAACATAGATTCATGCATGTAATCCTCGTAGGGTTGAGCAGAGGTTTTATATTGCTACTTGCTGTAGGTAACCTACCTACCTGAAGAGGGATCATCGTACCTACCTACACACCGTGACGTATCAAGCTATACATTTGTAGTTTTAGCTGACCTTGCTTTGTATAGACTCAAAGACTACAATAGTATACTGGCAATATACTCTTCGTACAATAAGAAGTTAGCTTATACTGGAAAAGTGTAGCGATGATAAGTTGATGTGCTTACTAAACCCAATCCTGTTTTATGCCTAAGTACGTACACACAATGTCAGTATGTGGTAACCCCTCATGTTTTAAAATGTTACACTGCTACAACATTGAATTCGTTACGAATAATCTGCAAGATACTTCAAAGAGTTTATTGTTTCGACTTGTATTCGAACCACCGCATCACCGAACGTTGGCATACTCATATCGGCAGTTTGACGAACTAGCCAGCGAGCCCATACGAAATGCGATGAAATTGTTATTCACTATCGTCCGAGTCACATTACCTATCTCTGAATAATCGGTAGACTATGCTATTCAAGGGTTTCCACTAATATAACTTACTTAAGTTTTCTTTATAAAATTGATCCCTATCCCTGAAGTTATAACTACGTTTGCTATAGGTATACGTTCACATAAAACTTTAAAACGTCTAATATTAGGCAGATTGCAGTGACGACATGACTGATCACGTGACGTTTCGTTACTATACAACAATCTAAAATATGGTACTTTCGTTGGTAGTGGACTTAGAGTTGCTGGAGGGAAATATTCCGAATTATTCCCGTCGTAATATTCGCGAATCATTCGGGATGTTTGAGTAAAATTCGGTAATATTCCCCGAGAATAATGATTATAACAAGGAAAATATAGCTAGAGTTCGACTATTGACCGCTAGTTGGCGACGCAACAACGCGTTATTAAACAAGACAAGTAAAAGTTGACTTTATTCTGCTCATTTTATAGTCTACTTTCTTTTAAACTCAAACATATTGTTCTCGAAGATTCCAACAGTGCACATGTTACAGTCAGCTACTCAATTAGAGATTACCGTTATCGATAATGAGTTATCGATATTTTTAAACTTACAATGTTCTCTTTGTTCTATGCTATATCGAGAAAAAATTAACCCTGTGTGCGGTTTTAGTTTACCCGTAGTAATTAATCCCGTAGTTCAATATCTATCGCATAAGATAGAAAGAAACTCCACAACTGTATTTTTTATAAATAGAATAGTTTTTAAAATCGGATCATTAGTTTAACATAACAATTCTTAATTATACTTTCTATAAATCGTAAGTATGTATTAGAACATTTTTATATAAACACTTGATTTCAAACATAGTAATATTTATTGACTCTAGCTGTTGCTGTATTTTGCTTAAAAATAAAACGGAATGGTGATAAATAAGTAAAAGATAGTGGTACATCCCTATAGGAGGAGAAATAGTAATGACCTCAAAAAATCAAAATCAAAATCAAAAGTCATTTATTCAAACTAGGCTGAGAGTCAGCACTTTTTGAAAGTCAAAATTACATAAGACAGTCCCCCCAAAAAGCCCGCCCTTCACCACTTCCTAGTGCTTTAGCTGGGAAGAAGAAGTGGCGCAACAAACTCCCCAGCAGCACAGCTGTCTGTTATGTTGGAAGAACTTGATTCTATACAATAATAGCATATATCCATCATTCAGCGATAAATGAAAATTTAATTAATTAAAAATAAAGAAATGGTATAAGCAGTCAAGTTAAATAAACAATGATATGAAGTAATTCATATGACCTGTCAGTAGTTAAGCTAATTCTGGTGAAAGAACATAAACGTTGTCTTGAGTTAATCACAGCGACCAACAATTCTTATCATTTATGTAATCGTTGCGAAAGTAAAATCAAATCTTTGTTCGAAGGCATACTATTCTAGTATGCCTTCGAACAAAGATTTGATTTTACTTTCGCTTTAAACGCATTAAAATGTAAATCTAGCAAAGAAGAGGGAAGCTTGTTATAGAAGGTTATACCAAGCCCAGCAAATGAGTTATGAACCCTATGAAGCCGGTAAAAGAGAGCACGTAGTTTGTCCTTATTTCTAGTATTAATATTATGAGTATCACTGTTTTTAGTGTATAAGTGTATATTTTGCCTAATATATAAGATGTTAGCGAAGATGAATTGCGATGCCACCGTGAGAATACTAATATCTTTAAAAAAATCTCTCAGAGAAACTCTAGCACCTAGTTGGTAAATTGCACGAACAGCTCGTTTTTTAAGAACAAAAATATTTTTTTATGTCAGCCGCTTTTCCCCACAGCAGAATGCCGTAGGACATAACGCTATGAAAATAACTAAAATAGACTAACCGAGCTGTATCAACGTCAGTGTATTGTCTTACTTTTCTGACGGCGTAGGCAGCTGTACTGAGCCTTTCCGCTAGGCTTGATATATGTGATCCCCACTGAAGTTTGGCATCTACTGTTATGCCAAGAAAAACGGCCGATTCTACAGTTGCAAACACCTCATTATCTAAGACGATGTTGGGTCCCAGATTTCTTACATTCGGTAAAGCGAACTTTATACATTTAGTTTTCTTGGCATTGAGAACTAGATTAATCGTGGTAAACCAATGCGTAACCCTTGAGAGTGCACTATTTACGTCGTCAAAATCTTGTCTATTCCTGTCTACTTTAAAGATAAGAGAGGTATCATCAGCAAAACAGTACAACGTCACAGATACCCTTTAAATAGAATGGTAAATCATTAATGTACACTAAGAATAAGAATGGACCCAGTATTGAGCCTTGAGGTACACCTAACTGAACTGGTAGCCCGGACGATTTCACACCATTAATATCTACACACTGGTGCCTATTATTTAAATAAGAATTTATTACGTTGCGAGCTTCATTTTGAACACCGTAATGACGTAGTTTACGCAATAGCGTGTCATGGTGCACGCAATCAAATGCTTTGGAAAGATCACAGAAAACTCCAATAGCATTTTGTGAGTTCTCCCATGCGTTAAATATGTGTTTCAGCAGAGCAACACCCGCGTCTATAGTTGAACGACCTTTTGTAAAGCCATATTGTTCATCATGACGGAAGCAATTTAAATTAAAATGTCTTAGTAACTGCTTGAGTATTAACTTTTCAAATATCTTACTAAATGCCGGTAAGATAGAAATAGGCTTAAAATTTCCAACGTTATTTTTATTACCTGATTTAAATAATGGTATGACTTTACTACTCTTCATGAGGTCGAGAAAAGTTCCTAAGTCAACACATTTATTAAAAGTAATAGCTAGATAGGGGGCTACGATATCGATTATATTACTTAAAAGTTTTATAGAGATTCCCCAGTAATCACCAGTGTTTTTAGACTTAAGTGTGTTAAAAATACTAACTACATCACGAGGCGTTACATGTTCGAAACTAAATAAGCGACTACATTTGGGCAGACTACTATGCGCAACGAAATACAGGCACTGTGTTACGCGAATATAAATCTTAAGCGTAACGAAATACAGCGTTGAATTGAATGCATTTAGTATAGTGACATCTAGCGGCGGGTAGCGTAACTTGCTCATTAAACTATTCCGTACGTAAAAAGAGTACACAATAAACAACTCTATAGTCATTCGACTGTGGTTTATTTTCAATTATGCGACGATTGACATATTTCTTGTTTTTATGTTCTAACGCGTTCATTCATTATTTAAGAGTAAAATACGATTAGTAAACTTCCGAATGTCTCTTGCATCTACTTAAATATGTACTTACGTATTAAGTTTTTGTATGCGGTTTAGATGTACAAATGTTATTTTGCGAGAATAATATGTACATAAAGAGATAAATACGTTGGTAGGTACTAAGATGAGTTTATAATAGATACATATTTAATATTATGTATCGAGGTACATAGGAAAACGGTAACTATTATATTATTTTAATTGGTTCTATATGTTCTAATTTTTTGTTCTAGTTGAATACTGCCTATTCTATAAAGGAAATAAACTTTTTGCAAAAAAATCGTCGTAAAAAATTACGCAAGTAACCCTACCTACTTATTTATTTTAAAAAAATACATTCGTTGCGTACATTGTAAAGCAAAAACACTTTTACGAAGTTAACTAAACTTGTACATAACACATACATAACATCAGCCCGAAACCGGGCCCATTCGAAATTAAACCATACAAAAATAATAAGTATTCACAAGTAGTTATTTACTTATAGGGAAATATATATAGTAGGTACGTAGGCATCGAAAAATACTTCGTTGATTTTATGAATGAACGGCCGTGGAGCCCGGCGGTTCACGAAGTTGTCTGCTAGATGGCGTTAATTCAAAAACGGCACGCCACAATATCTGATATATGGGGAGTCCACTCAAGCTACCTACGCATAAATATATTCGTAATTACAGGGAAACATTTAATTCTTATTTCGTAATAAAATGTAGGTTACTTACTTCATCCATACAATATTTATTTTACTCTGTATTCTTGCTGCGGTAGTATTCCTACCAATCGAAATTTACTTTGGAATGTTTCCGTATTATTGCGAATTATTCCGGAGTTTTGCAACGCTAATCCTGACCCCCTGATGAACCTTTTGATCTTCCCTCTGTCTTGACCATCACCCTCCCCCATGACACCCAAATACTCACGCCAGATCCCAAAATGGAAACGGAAACTACAAATCGGAAGAGAGTCGCTGTTTCACCCCCTACTACTCCAATTATTCCACCCAAGGTACCGAAAAAAGTAATCGACAGACTTACCTACATATTCAGCTAGAGATAATCCGCCGTAAATTGTCAATGTTTCCCTTAAGGATGGTCAGACTTCAGGCACTGTGCTACAACCGGTCAAGTTTGTTATGTTTTTCACTAAAAATAACATCAATAACGTACACCTCGATGGGGTCAAACGTACAGGCAGAAATAAAGTATCAGTTGAATTCAAGTCGCATCAAGATGCAAAACAGTTTTTTAATGAATAACTTGTTAATCCAACATAATTATATCGCCTCCATCCCTCAATACAATATTACACGCAGTATTGGGCAAAATGTAATCTAACTACTGATTACTAACTACGACTACATAAAGTAATTAGTAATCATAACTACAAACTACATAAAAAAATCGAAAAATGTAGTTAAAAATTTTGACTACTAACTACTAATTGTAGTTGCAATCACGATTACTTGATTACTTTTTATAACTACAGATTTAAAATGATGTTACGTCGTTAAAAAAACAAACACGCGATAGTCGTTCATGTACTTACATGAACGACTTCTTCAGATACTGAGGAAGATGTATGCCGAGTCCAGAGGTCAAAAGCAGATCTGATTGTTTCTTGTTATTTATCAGATAAGGATCGAGAACGAAATTGTCTTCATAGATATCCAGAAGTGAAGAAAGTATTCATAAAATACAATACTCCATTACCTGCTTCGGCTCCAGTGGAAAGACTGTTTTCATACGCAACTATGATAAACCATCCCAAATCCCACAGGCTATCGGATGAAATGTTCGAATAACGTGTAGTACTAAAAGCGAATTCAAATGATTAACGGTTAACCCAATCAACCTTTTTTGTTTATATATTTGATTCGCAAATAATTTGAATTAAGTTGATGTTTGCTGAGTAATTTTCTTTTTTTGATTACATGTCAATAAAAAGTAATTATGATCTGATAAGTATAGGTACATAATATCTACGACTTTAATCCTTGCATTTGATTATTCATGAAAATAAACATAGGTACGTGCAATAAACTGTTTTTTTATGCAGCCATTATTCCAAAACATATATTACTACACATTACATGTTTAATAAATTGCAAAATATACGTTCATAAAACTTAAATAATCAATAATTATAACTACTAGATTGCAGCAATCCAATTAACAACTACTTAAGGTAGTTTGATTACTGTAGTTAAGTTACATGTAATCATAACTACATGTAGTTAACTACTTTTAATCGTAATTAGTAACCAGATTACTAAATTGTAGTTAACTACGCCCTACACTGATTACACGATTGGGTCTCGTTAGGGATATCCCCGTTGAATGGTCGGAACGGTCGGGTGTTTTGTTTCTACTCAGCGCTTCCAGTTGAGAGGTACTCATACCCAACAATCCAATTTTATTATTGCTGTCGGTTTGCAGATCTAAACCACGCTGCTTCAAATGTGGTGAAGATAATCCAGGTGATGGATGTGAAACCCTTGAGTTAGGATTTTGTATTTCATGCTCTGGGAACCATTTTGCAAATGACAGTGCTTGTCCTGAATTGGGCCGGCAGAAGAGCATTAAAGCTCTGATGGCCGAAAAATCTATTTCATATGCAGAAGCTAGTCGGGTTTTTCCCCCAGTTTCCAGATCATATGCCGATGTTTCTAAATACTACCCTCGTAACAAGATTACAATAAATAAATCCCAATCCCATTCCTCAAGCGCAATCACTGCTACCCAAAGGTCATACGGTAAATCGGTATTTCTTAGACCTAAACCCCGTGGCCCCTTTCCCCAGGCTATAATAACCAAGCTCACCAAGAACTTACCCGAAACAACTCATTTTCCCCCTCCATTAATGGCTGTGCCTTCCCAGCGGAAGCCGCCGAGCCAATGAATTTCAGACGGGAGGACAGCCCGAAGAATAAACATGTTAATGACTGTTCTTACTAATCTTACCAAAATCAAAATCAACAGTCATTTATTCAAATTAGGTTGAGAATCAGCACTTTTCGAACGTCAAAGTACATGAGACAGTCCCCGAAAACGCCCACCCTTCACCACTTCCTAGTGCTTTAGCTGGGAAGAAGAAGTGGCGGAACAAACTCCCCAGCAGCACAGCTGTCTGTTTAGTCGGATAGACTTGATTCTATACATACATAGGCAAAGTAATCAACATTACGAGACACAGAACTTAAAACTTTGTCATTTATGTCAGCTAGCCATGCCAATATACCAACAGCCAATATACCCAATCACTACCTGACCACGTTGCCTTAAAATTGACCTCAATCTTAAATTATATACACAATGTTCCATCCACTGACATTCCTTCAATGGAACGTGAAGAGTATTACTCCCAGGAAGCCTCATTATTTATTTCTAATAAATAAGTATAAACCATCGGTCTGCGGCATTGCTGAGACATGGCTTTTACCTGAAAGTAATTTTAGGATGCCGTGTTTTAGTGTTCGTAATGACAGACCTGATGAATATGGCGGATGTGCTTTGCTCATCAAAAGCAGAGTATCATCTGCCCAGATTCCTCTTCCCTTTGTTGGCAATAGCATAAATGTTGTTGCTGTTAAGGCTGAGGGTATAAATATTTTTTCTTTTTATATTGCGCACCCACAACCTGAATATCTTCCGGTAATTACAAATTCGTTATGCAGTGTTAGCGGTCCAATACTTTTTATGGGTGATTTTAATTGTCACCTTTACTGTTGGGGATCAGATACCTGCGATAACTTTGGCATTGGCTTGCTGGATGTATAGAATGATCTTGATCTCTGTGTCATCAACGATGGCAGTGCTACACGCAGGTCTGCACCAGGGCAGAGTAATAGTTGTGTTGACTTGACATTCTGTTCGTCCAATATATCTAGCCTCCTCATCTGGCGTCGCTTGAATATGACTTATGGAAGTGACCACTACCCCAGCATGATCGAATTCCCTTCTAAAAATGTTCGAACAAAAGTCTCGCCTCCCCTTTTAAAATACCGACTTGACTCAGAAGATTGGGATTTATATTCCAAAATTTTGGACTTAAGAGTATCTTCCCTTCCAAAAGTTAATGGACATAATGCCCAGGAATGTTTTTTGTCCTTTTCATCCACTATTTCTACTACAGCAGATGACTGTTTCCCGTCCAAAAAACCCCAATCTGACAAAATTCTCTCTCCACCATGGTTTTTTTTTCATCAAATAACTGAGAGCGTGTCAGACTTTTACTGACTAAAACCCACCCGTGTTCCCTCAGTTGCCTGTGTGCCAGGGGCCACGGTATCTCTTTCGAACAACCCGCACCCCTGGCAGGTATCGGCCCTTGCGGACCCCGCCAGTTGGTGCTGACATCTCTTTGAGGCGCGCGTGAAACACAACGCGCCGTCGACCCGGGCTTGATCCTTACCGGACAGCGAGCTACCCATTACTCGCCGTCCGCAAACCCGTGCCTACGATGGCCGGGAATCAGCCTGGGTTTCCCGACGCCCAGGGCGTCTCCTGCGAAGGCTGCGGCCGTGAGGGCGCATGTACTGCCTCTCCCTCACGTGCACCGCCTCCCTCTTTGCGAGCATCACTGCTTCGCTGAAGGAGGTGACGGCTAACCATGCACTCTCGCTCCGTACCATGGCCTGGACCAGGGCCGGACGCGAGAGATCGCCACCGCCGATCGCCTCCACGAGGACCCGGCGGTGCTCCGCCCAAGCCGGGCAGACCTCCACCGTATGCTCCACCGTGTCATCAGGGCGATCTTCGCAGATGAAACACCCGGGCGTTTCCTCCCGCCTTATCCGAAACAGCCCAATAAACATTTAGGCGTCAATTAGAGCTTGTTTTAGAACTTAATGGGATATAAAGGGGCTAGAGCAGCAGCACTTTCAACTTTTGGCGACAAAAGAGCATAGACAAGCAAAATATTTCACTTAGAGCTAGACCACAGAGTTACAAGGGCGATAACAGGATAAATTTAAAGGTTAAAGACATACAGCAGCAATTTTTTACGCTAAAATACGGGTAAAGCATCTTGTGTTATAGTTTTAAGTGAATCTTACAGCTACAAGATCTAAATAAGAAGTAAGCATTGACTAGAACCCCCCAAAGTGTTATGCAAGCGATAATTAACTCCCGCCAAAAACCAAAAATTTCACTAAATCAATAATTACCACTACCAGTTCTACAATAGTGCTCGCAAACTCTTGTTTACCACCAAATGCCTAAGAGGTCCAAAACTCTCTTACGTTACTTAAAGTGGAACAGTAGGAACATTATTCGCTATCATAGTCCTTCTAGTGCTAATGTGACTTCTGTATAACTTTAGGTAGAGTAAGAGAGCTTAATATCACTTCTGAACCCCTTATTTTTTCACGTGTTTTTTTATCAATGGCGACGCAACTAAAAAATGTGGAACTGGGTTCCGTAGGTACATGATTTCCAGCAATTATATGTGAAAGTGACGCTACAACTACAAGCGACCAAGAGGAAGTACTTTGCGAAAATGTGGATCGAGGTACCGCATACTCCGACGTTGAAGAAAATAATGACAGTAGGTATAATAAGAACGGATCCAATGACGATGTAAAAATCTTAATTTTCGGGATCAATAATTGAGAGTATGGGTTATAAAATAAAACATAAGTCAAATAGCTATGAAAGATTTGCTATCAATCTTAAATGAGACGTTTTGCAATCATCATCATCATCATCATCATATCAGCCGAAAGACGTCCACTGCTGGACATAAGCCTCCCCCAAAAGGACGTGATTTGGTTGGCGATCGCAGTATGGTGGTCAAATGCATAAAGAACACTGCTGCCCATTCTCTAGTATGCCCCTTAGTCGCCTTCTACGACACCCATGGGAAGAAATGGGATGGTACTTTTCTTTTACGTCGGGCACCACACGGAACAGGTTTTGCAAAGTTCTACCAAATTATCCACGCACTCTATTAAAAACACCTAGAAATATTTTGATAAACACATTGGTAAATTATGGCGAATATTGGCACAATGGTATTTCTGGACCTTTGAAAAATATTTCAGAAGACATTTACCATTTGAATTTTAACTTTGAAATTCTTTTTTCGAACTATTGTGTATCGGTAGACACCCATACACAATAGTTCGAAAAAATAATTTTGGCAAACTTAAGCTAACATTCATCAAGGTGACGCGGATCCATTTGTCCATTTCACACGTCTCTGGACATTCATTAGAACAGTACGCGTCGCTCGAAATAATAGATCGTCAACCTTTTTTAACCTTTATACCAAATTCAAATTGAGTTTCAACATGAAAACGTGCGCAGCTTGCAACGAGCAGTTCAATGACGGAGTCCAATGCGGGAGCTGCAAGAAACTTGGATTTCGGATGTGCTAATATTTCTGAAGCCGGATGGAGAAAACTCGGTGCCAGCAGAATGGCGCAATGGAAGTGCCCCACTTGTCGAACGTCATCCCCAGCTCTAGTTGCTCCTGAACCAGCCTCCCTCGAAACCATATTAAGTGAAATTCGTGACATGAAACGCCAGTTACTCAATTCCCTCGTAGATGATATACGAGTAATAAAGGAAGAGTTAACAGAGTTAAAAATTACATGTGAAGGCACTAGTGGCAGGCTTGACGAATTTGACAATCGACTAGCAGAGGTTGAAGCAAAAGCAGCAGAACTTGACAAGCTTAAAGAAACTGTGAGTTGTTTGCAGACTGACTTGGAGAGATCCAAGTTCAAACTCGCTAAATACGAACAGCGATCCCGACTAAATAATGTTGAGATTAAAGGAGTCCCTATCAGAAAAGATGATTTTTTTTTTCGATTATTGAAGCGATTGGCCGGAAGGTGAGTTACAGCTGCCCCAAATCACAGGTGAATAATATCTCCGGGGTGCCTATTTTCAATTCTAACGAAAAATTGATCATAGTGAGTTTTTTAAACCCGTATGTGAAGGAGGATTTTATCGTAGCTGTACGTGCCGTTAAGGACCTATCCGCATCCCATATCGGGTTTCAGGCCACATCTCAGCGCATCTACGTCAATGATCACCTGAGCGTGGAGTATAAGAAGCTCTTAAGTAAGGTTAAGATCTTGGCCAAGGAGAAATATTATGAGTTCGTTTGGGTAAAACATGGGAAAATCCATATATTAAAAAATGCAAATTGTAAGGTAGCTATTGTACGTAAAGAATCCGATTTAAACAATATTGTGTAAAATGCTTCCTATTTTTACTCAGTAACTTTTTTATTTTAGTTCATTGTTTTATTTATTACATTTCAATTGTTTATATTTTTTGTGTTCCTAAGTATCTCAATATTTCTTTACAAAAGGTTTAGCACCTCAATCGCACTAATGAGCTGGACACCTCTCTTTTACTTTGAAGTTCCAATGCGTTTCAATGTTTGACTCGCTCTTACTTGTAGGTACGCACCACGCACTACTGCTTGCTTTTTCGCACATTTGTTTGCTACGTAATGTCGTATCCTTTATGTTCACGCGCTAACTTATAACTTTATAAGCTTACCTTCCCTGCATGTTTATATTTATATTTCACCTTAATATTACTTATTGTTTGATGAATGCTATTATTGTATTACTCGTATGTCATACCGATTTATATTCAATGATTGACTACATTTTCAATGACTGATAACAGTATTAACTTAATATAAATAAAATCTAGGTTACTACTCAATATAGGTACAGATAAATGCACAGTGATATGTATTTATGTAAGCTCAACAAACAGACCCAGCATAAGTCTTACAACAGTACGACTTTCACTAAATTACAATACTTTAGCTTTCACATCAGCTCAGTGAGCAGTAAAAGTTAGAGGCAAAAGTAACAGTTAAAGCAACAGCTAAACTTGTGAAAAAACAAATTTAACCGTTACTTTGACTTTGTGACATTACTTTGGCTGTTACTTTTGATGAAGAAACTGGCCGGACATTGTTGTAGCCCAGTGTTTCTGAATAAGATCCATGTTAGGGGCAGTTCCCTTTGTGAATGCAGTCTTGCGGATTTTTTTTTCTCCTGCTCCTTGAACTCCAAATCCTTCGACCTCTATAGCAAAATTTCCAAATGTAACATTCCTCTCCCGACTAACTTCCATGCCCTCTTATGCCACTTCTCTCCCAAAATTATTAAATTTTTAACAACTTTTTTAAACGAAAATGACATACTTAACATTTTAATTGGTGCGTAATAATTATGTAAATAATATGTATTATTTGTGCTGTACCCTACTTTACGTACGATATTAATTTAGAATATTTAGGTTTTTACTAACCCTTGTCCTTGTCTTTACAGCAACTAACATCAAAATCTGTAGACCTACCCCACAAAGTCAAGAAAGACAAGACTCATTCTTGCGCTATTACTAAATAGTTAAGTAACTGCCACTAACATGGAAGTACCGCTCGCCGGCCGCTGTCGCGGCACCGATCGCAATTCTAACCTAACCTACCTGATGAGCCATGTCGGCGAAGTCCCGTCGAAGTAGTCTTGTCGGTGTTCAGTCTGTCGGCGTTTAGTCGTACACTGGTCTTTTGGTGGGGTAAGCAATTAGTGAAGCTTAGTACATAGACATAGTAGGTACACAACCTACTTTGTCTTGTCATACCTAAACTATTCAGAATGGATTATGAAATAATAAATGTTGGGGGCTCGAGAATATTATAAGTAAAAATAAGAGCATGACGGGTCAATCGATCGAGATAAGTTACGCTTGCCACAGTCGGTCCTTGGATGGGTGACCATCTTTACATACCGAGACTCGAGACCCCTCCGTGCCTCAGAAAGCTCGCTATGCCGTTGTCCCGGCTGTCATTCGTGAACATTTGGCAGTCGTCACGGGTCGTCAGAAGCCCGAAAGTCTGGCAACCAGTATTACCAAGGGGTAGCTATCGTGAATTCGTGAACTATCGTGTTATCCAGTAACTGGGTTCTGGAAGTCGGATAGAACAGATTGTTCCATGTAAAATACTGGTATTCAGCTGTATCCGGTTAGACTGGAAGCCGACCTTAACATAGTTGAGAAAAGGTTAGGCAGATGTTGAGCGGAGAAGAGGGTATTGGTTGGTTTTCCTCCGCTCCGCCTAGGTAGGGTCAGCCACAGTAAGGTCCATTGCAGACAATGGTGTATAAGCGGCAGCTAACTAATTATCGTTTGCAACGGACTTTATAGACGCACCGTGAGAGCATGTCAGGCTAATATTATCCCTTCATCTGCACTCTGCGGCGAAATCTATGAGGACCATAGGTAGACGTCGACAAATCACTTTTTCGTCGTCTTGTTACACCACCATCGTTGGCGGGTAAGTTACCTATTGCATAAACTGTTACACCATAAACCATTTTTTTTTTATTACGCACTAAGAAAACTCAATTTAAAAATATGATTGTTGCAGGTACTAACTCTTAAAAAGGTAGGCAGTTATGTGTAAGTACTTATGATTTTGAAAAATGCTCAGCACATTAATACGAAGGACATTTTGAAAATGTATTTATTTGTCTTTCTTTTGTGCTGTGTTCTTCAGCCTTTATTGCAGTAAGTCAAATAAGATGATTGTCATACTTACCTATAGTACCTATGTTTCCCAAACATAATTGTAATGTGAATTTTATTTTTTCAGTTATTACTGTGTTTTTGGTAAAAGAGAATCCCTCCAACGTTTTGTAGTAGAAGATGGGGCTAAACCGTATGTATTTTAAAGGTCCTTTATACAATCATTATAACATTAGTATTTATCTAAACCAGTAAGAATAAATACCCCCTTAATTTAATTTTTATTTTTGTTTTAGGGCAATCTTTGGTTCGTATAGTTATGATCCCGTGAGGCAAGTGTTCGTACCGCCGCCTCCCGATACAAACGACGTCACTGACACTTCCCACCATCCCCCAGACTCACAAACAACAACAGACTCAGAAACAACAACAGACACACAAACACACACAATAGACACACAGTTAGACCAGCTCACATCCACTCCATCTGACACGTCACCGGGTCAATCAGTTCCAGACTCGTTCTTGTCGACTGTAGGTGACACTGGAACGGACAGTCCTGAAGCAAGTGACCAAATTTTAAGGAAACATGTACGGCCGTTAGACAACATACCTTGGTGGGAACGACCTAAAACTAGTTTCAAAAACTTAACTTTTAATTTTATTTAACAAAAGGTATAATGTTAAAATTATATAACCTCTATGTATGTACACATAATTATTTTCAATATATTAATGGAACATTATTGTTTCACTATAACCCGTGATTGCACTTACATACTTTCCAAGGTTCAGGGAAGAATAAAGAACAATAATCATTGTGTTCAGGTATAAATTTGAATTCCTCCCAATTTTTTGAAGCCTTGTTATATTTATTTGTATGGTTGAGCAAAACAATATTTTAACAATAGAACATTAACGGCAAGGTGCCAAAAATATCGCATAGATGCTGTGCGACAACGAGACGCTCGAATAATGCGAGACTACCGTCAGATTAGCACTTTTCCTTTTTCTGACATTACATTAGAACACTAGAAGGTAGAGGTCGTCGAATTTAAAATGCACGCGCCTCCACAAAAAAATGATATCCTACAAACATTTGAAATGTGAATGCAACCAGTAGCACAGGGGCGTGCAGTTTTAAACTAGACAATGGTGCCTATTCTCTTGTACACCGAACTAAACTAACTAACCTATCACTAAAATTCCTTAATTTTCGCTATGAGAATCTTAAAATCTATTCTGTTATAAAGATCTCTAAATTTAAAAATAATTTTGACACAACTAAAATCGAATTTGACAATCGTGACTCCACGTGGTATTTTTTGGCTTCGCAACGTTGTACTTGTTTGCCCTACCCCGTGATATTTTTTTAGAGCCGGAGTCGCGCAGGGTGCCCAGCCTCGACGTGTTTTAAATGGATTTTTTACTTTTTGTATGGAAAATATGAAAAATGATTACCTACAAGTTGAGTTTTAGAGATCTATGGCTTTTATAAAGGGGGTCGAAATTGTAATTATTTTTACGATAGGACACACCATTTTCGAGATATAAGCAAAAGAAAAGAAAAAAATTATACAGTACTGTATTTGCGCCCGAAGTCGAGGTGTTGGTATGAATTTTAGTTCTTGGCAACTAATTTTATTCCACACCTTTTTAATCGCGATTAAAAATAGTCAGATTTAGTTAGAGAATCAAATTTATATGTTGAATAGAATAATGAAATTGACACCAACAGAATAGCAAAATTACTATTTTCACTAAATTAAAAACTTAGTGCAATCTTAGTGCTGTCAAACTAAAATATAGTTAAGTTGTGTCACTTTAGTCAATTTCAGAATGGGAAATCGTCGTTTGACAGGAATAAACTAAATTTAGAGAATTTTGTGGCATGAGAATCGGCACCAATGGTCTACCTACTTATTAAAATTGTAGTCAGCTGTGTTTTATTTTGCATTGTTGTATCTGTAGGTACACTCCTATCTTTAGTCGTACGGACAACGAGTCTGTTACTTTAACATAATATATTATCATTAAAATGTTTACAAAATAAACATTTGTCGACAGTCTGATTTTCATAATTTCATGTAGTCAGTTTAATTAAGTGCGTTTTACACTTTTTTCATTATATAGGACTGTTTTCAGTTAATATTTCAAAATTGAAGTGTTAACAGCCTTTTGTTCTGACCGTACCTACACTGTGTAAAAAGTTAATATAGTCCAAAAATCCACTGATTGGACAAGGCAACGAAGTGTCTCAATCATACCAAGTGGCCCACTTGGTATGATGACACTTTTCCAATTGATACGTCCTCTCAGTCCCCGCTAATGAGACACAATTGATTTTCTATTGTACCGTACCAAAAAGCATCCGCGCGGGACTTGACTGGTACCAGTCAAGTCCCGCGCGGACGCGGTAAATCACAACATTTTCATAAACATGTGTGCGTGATTAACCGGAATTCTACAATTAGTATACGCAATTATCAACTACATACACATGCATTTCATCTCTCTTTCATTGGCTACGTGATTTTATAACTAACTAAACAAGACGACTATTAGCTTTTACTACTTATTACAATTTGGTGTTTTTATTTCTTTGAATTATTGCTGTTTCTATTATTAAAAAAGGTACAGGTGCTTACTTCATTAAATTATCATAACTTGATTAATTACTACAATACAGGCAGTTTTTTGTTAACAATAACCACTGTAGACACTTTTACCTAAGATATTACTAAATGAGCACAATGCAAGCGTTATACAAATATCCGTATTCCTTACCATAACCTGCACTAAATAAATACTTAAAAGCATTACATCTCCTTGGTATTACGTCACCCACATTTGTATACCCCTTTTTACCATTTCCCAGTACAAAACAGGTAACAATAATAGGTAATTGGTAGGTTTATTACCGGATAAAAGCTTTCTTGAATGTTGTAGTTTTTAAGAGCGTCCATCCTGGCAACGTCGCATTTCAAGTGGTTTTTCGGGATGAATGCTCTTAACGTAAAATAAAATATTATTTAACATTGAAATATCCCTTTGGCTAGTATTTTCGTACATTCTATGTTGTGATGATTAGAGACTGAGAGACTGGAGCATATGCACTAAATCATAGACGACTGAACCAACAATGGCGCGTAGAGAAGGCCCGAGAATGCCGGGAGCCGGTCGGAATAGTTGTGTAAGTTATCTAGATAATTGAGAGTATGTAGGTAGGATAATTAGGATGCTGGAGGTGGATTTGATGGAAATATCAACATGTAACAATGTTAACACGACAGTCCCACATAAAAAGTCCAGTGATGTTCAATGATTTGCATACATTCCGGGCTCTAGCTTATAATATCAATCTCACTTATAACTACTAATAAATACATATCATAATTTATCCCACTTATAATTTTGTATATTTGATCACAAGGAACACGCATTGATAGTGCAAAGCTGTTGATGCATTTAATTATGGTCATATGAATGACTAGCTGTGCTCGAGACTTCGTCCACGCGGAATAGTTATTTTTTTATAATTTATTTATATTATATATTCTTATCTAAATAAAAATAAATAACATTTCTAAAAGTAGGCTAAGTTACTCCTTATTACATCAGCTATCTGCCAGTATGAAAGTCCCGTCAAAATCGGTCCAGCCGTTTCAGAGATAGCCGGAACAAACAGACAGACAAACATTGTAAAAAATGTTATTTTGGTATATGTACCGTGTATACATCCATATACATTTAGTAAAAAGCGGTTATTTCAATATTACAAACAGACACACTAATTTTATTTATCTGTATAGATGAATGTATAGGTGCCACATGACACCCCAACCCAACTAACGTTAAAAACAAATACATACGTCAGCGATATACAAACTTCTAGATACGCTAAACACACAATATACGTAGAGAAATTCAAAAGTGAATAATCAAGGCAAGTAATGTTACCATTGGAACACCGTTTAACTGATTTTTGGTGATGGTGATGCTGAGGGGACACCGCTGCCACTCGACATGTGCAATATCAAAGGTATAGTGGATGCTTTGCCGCCCGGAGGCAAAGCTGATTTGTTAATTATGCCTAAAGTTACACCGACACTCCAAACCCTTCTTCTAACTGTTTAGATAGCTATGTTGCTGGGGAATTGCGCCACTTCTTTTTTCCAGCTAAAGCACTAAGAAGTGAAGGCGGGCGTTTCGGTTGTCCCAACGGCTGATTCTCAGTCTATTTGAATAAAAGACTTTTGATTTTCTTCAAACATAGCAACACTGCATGGCTGCAGAGTGAGAGTGGGAGAGATGGAGTGCAGAGTGTCTGATATTGGTATTATTGGTAATATGCGGGCAGTAAGTACTCCTTCGCTCGCATAACTTTTCAATCACGACTTACTTCTTCTAAAGTGTAAATTCTAATTTGCTGACAGCGTCACTACAATAATGAATTGTGGTTGCAGGGCTAAGCTTCCTTGAGTTCAAATATACGTACACATTGTATTTATAAAATAATGTTTCATTTCTTACTGATCATATTACTGATTATGTGTCCCAGTCCAAAAATGACGGACAAAAACGCAATACCAATAATTGCTCGAAAGTACCTGGAACAAATATAAGTAATTTAAAATGAGTGATAGAGCAGTTTAAAAAGCCTATCTTACTTATTCGTAGTGTCTGAGTTTGGCTTTAAAGGAAAATTAAGGAAATGTACGCATCACCTCACTTAATTTTTTACTAGCAGATCCCGAAGCGAGGCGATTCCGATACGATGCTTATAAGTGTGTGTTGCAGTATAGAGTTTCGTAGAAAGAATCTTCACCTCGAGCTACCGTAGATACTTGACGAGACCCGAAACTCAACGGGGCTATCTTGTCTAGTTGAGGAGTTCCCATGGCGTGATCAGAACTTGGATACCGCCCAGGATAACAGTATTTATATTTATCAATACACATCGTTTGAGTCACCATTACATCGTCTCCGTGGCTAAGTAATAACAGCCACACGGGTCGACCAAACAGGTCGCGGTACGCGGTACGCGGGTCGTCAGACGTCTTACCAAAATATTGGTATTACGCTACATCCGGTTAGCCTGTAAGCCAATCTCAAAATAGTTGGAAAAAGGCTAAGCAGATGGTGATGTTTCCACAAGCACTTTATTTTAATAACCCACATGGTACATTATGTTTTATTTTTAACGCAATTTTCACTGTCGTGTTTAAGCCGCCATTTTGATTTTATTCGGATGCTTCGAAGGTATAAAGAATCGCACATACAAAGCAGCGGCTAGATGTCAATTTTTCTAAAAGCGAAGCCGAAGCGAAGTCGGCTTTAAGATACTGACTTATCAATAACTTTTGCCAGCGGCTTCGCTCGCGTGGAGGTCGGTGTATTATACATATAAACCTTCCTCTTTAATCACTGTGTCTATTGATGAAAACCGGATGAAAATCCGTTGCATAGTTTAAAACATCTAAGCGTACAAACAAGAAAAGCGTTGTTTTATATTATGTAAGGAATAATACTTACTATCATTCTAAAATTAATATAGGAACATAAATAATCAAATCAATAAAATTTAAAAGCTGACAACCAAATAAAATGTGCAATATTTCTCCATCTCGAGCGCGCTTACGCATTTTTCTAAAATGTCTTAACCCGTTGTACAGTGGCTTGATCTCGTCCATATCAAGCGGTGCCACGTGACCTAAAGTGACATCATCACGGGATTGCTGTTGTATGAATGTTTAGTTCCAGATTATGTTGTTTGAATGTTATTGTGAATTAAATAACCGTAGTGTAACTATATTTTTTGAAAATAGTAGCCACTATTGACGTGCCATTTTTGAATAGCGATAGTTGCCAATGCGAATCCCGGAAGGGAAGCCGGCAGGAATCGTGTTATGTGGTACACTCGCCACTGATACAAAGATACATAGATACGCTTGAAAAACCACCCTGGCTAAGCTTTCGCACAGAGTCGGATAAAAACAAAAAGAAAGGATCGTGGGGAGCAGGAACCGAATTACTGGTATTTTTATTTAACGTTACCAATTACCGTTCTGTTAACGATAAAAAAGACACGTTAATAATACCGATACCCAAAGTCAGTTAACGTTATCTAATTACCAGTATTGGTATCGGTAAAAGTAACAATTCTTATACCGGTAATTTATACGTCTATCTCTTTCTATGACGGTGGGGAGACTAGCTTCTGTCGGTGTGTGCACAGAAACAATATTACATACACGCCGAACGTGCGACTACATTCGGCGTGTGTACAATATTGTTTCTGTGCTGCAGAAAATTATTATAAACAGGGTGGCAGGGACTCCAACGCAAAAAACTGAAACTATGAATAACTACCTTCGGCGTGTATACAATATTGTTTGTGTGCTGCAGATAATTATAATAAACGGTGGCTCAAATTAAAATAAATATCCAAATTAGCTGCGACGTAATATTTCTTTAGAACGAGATATTCCTGTCTCCAAAAAGGTATATTCACCCACATGTTTCTGGATACAATAAAATCGACTTTGACAGCGCCTTTATGAGGCACGTAAGATAGAGAAAGGTTTTAATACTGTATCCAAAGATGTGTGGTCGACTGTACCCACATATAGACATAAGACTAATTAAAAAGTAACAATATAGTAATACGGTTTAAGTTCAAAAGGTTGAAACTTACTTCGGCTCATAATAATAATTTTTACACAAACAACTATTTGATAACTCAAAGGCAGTAGACATAGGTACGTTTGGCGTACCCGACGCGTATGCTTATGAAATGAAACACGCGTGAGGGCGATCGTATTCGTATCTTTCCGATCGTCGTAACAAGCGTTGTTGCCGCTTCACTTAAAAGAGCCGAACGCAAGGCCGCGAGGCGCTTGGTGGCAATGTTGCTTCTTGTTAGATTTTAGCGAAGTAACGATATTGGTAACGCTATTTAAATACCGGTAAATCCTACGATTTAACGATAATTTTAACTTTAAATATTTAACGGAACGGAACGAAATATTTTGGTAGTTTTACCGGTATTTTATTGATATCGGTAACCATGTCTGGTGGGGACATCCTAGATCCAAAAATTCAAAGACATTTATGGCTTCCACCCATACTGAGCACCCGCGTGGTGGATTACGATCACTCCCTCTCCCTAGACGAGGCTCAGGCCTCGTCTAGGGAGAGGGAGTGATGTCCCAGCAGTGAACACATTATAGACTGAATTCAAGTAGTTGTGAGTACACTTACCAAGTAAACTTAGATCTACGGAGCAATTTTATGATGGATTCTGTTTGTTCCCTAGTGTTAGTATGGTTTCCTGAGTTGTCCACCACGAAATGGGACTTCGCCACTTTATCTTCAAGAGGCATTTGACTAGTGATGCGTTTCTTGGCAACAATTTCCGAGAAATCGTTGCGTTTACACAACCTTTCTAGTTGCTGGTGATCTTCACTGAAAATAGTAATAAACCGATTAGGAATATTGTGCGATGAGCAAAGCTTATATTTATTTTGTAAGATGACAATTTGAACAACTTACGCTTATTTGCTTACAAGGGCGAGATTTATTATATTGCATGACCATTTCGCCAGTTCCAGAAGTTCCATGTAATAATAAGAGGTGGGCCTGTTCCCAGTAGTGTGTGGGCTGCTACAGACAATTTCAACTTCCGTCCCCGGGATCGAACCCAGGAGAGCACGCCCAACAATTACTAGACCACCGAATAGTCAACTAAACAAATATCCGTAAACAATCATAATAGAACTTCAAAAGAGAGACTCACCAAACAACAGTAATAATTTTATGCATAAAGGTCAACATCTTCCCAGTTTCAAATAACAATGGCACTTCCATGACTATGTAGCTATGACCGGAGAAAAAGTAGGATATAGCCATCTTCATCATCGCACTTTGTATCCTAGGATGTGTTATGGCGTTCAATTTCCGTCTCTTCTCTATATCATTGAATACGATTTCGCCCAGTCGCGCTCGGTTCACTTTACCATCTGGAAAAAGCACCTCGTCTCCAAAATAATCACGTAACTCATTCCATGCCTTCGTACCTGGCTCCAATACTGAAATAAAAAAAATAAGTTCAGTGTAGATAAATTGTTTGTACTACCTACTTTAGTATTTAAATCGGGTCTGTTGTCCTGAAAAGTCAGTCCAGTCTCTATGCGATTTTTGGTCTGATAAAATAAGGCCCATGCTTTTAAAACTCAGTTTTAGCTCACGGTAAAAATCATATTAATGAAGCAGATTAAGGCTAGGTTGTTCCGGCCTGTAGGCCTTTGAAACGCTACCTCCGCCTCCCCCAAATGCAGCTTGACGTATTTATTTACGATGAACTGTCAACCATTTAGCAGAAAATCCATGCCATAGTATAATATATTGCAGTTGATCAACGGAATTATCTTTGCTTATGTTCGATATTTTTTCCTTAGTTTTAGATACATTTTATGGTAGAACTAAAATCTATACATCTATACATATAAATAAAATTGGAGTGTCTGTTTGTAATATTAAAATAACCGCTTTTTGCTACATGCAGATGAATATATATACGGTACATATACCAAAATATATTTTTTTACAATTTTTGTCTGTCTGTCTGGCTGTCTGTTTGTTCCCGCTAATCTCTGAAATGGGTTGACCGTTTTTGACGGGGCTTTCACTGGCAGGTAGCTGATGTAAAAAGGAGTAACTTAGGCTACTTTTATTTTAGAATTTTTATTTGTTTTTATTGATTCCATATCCTGTAAGTTACCTATTGAGCATTTTCAAATGATCAGATACCGACGCCAACCCGATACCGATAAGTTAGCAGCTATACACAAACCGATATAATTATTATCGGCCCGATGATATTGGTAAATATCGATGACCATCGCGAGTCACCAAACGACTACAATACAGTAATTACCGACGTCTTGAAGTCGGCAGCGCGAATAAGCGTGTTCAAGTGAAAGAATGGCTGGTTCTCTCACCCCGCATTGCGTCTTCGCTGGTAGAAATTGTCCGATATCGGTGTCAGACACTGTCTGCGACGATATAGTTGACAATAACAACTAATTATGTAAAAGCGTTTAGTAGGTACTAAACGTATGCGAAGATCTGACCGCCGATATTGTGGCGTTGTGGGAATTGGTTTATGTGCTGTGTTGTAATTTAATGTAATTTTTAATGTGTTGTAATCAACTAATTTTATTAATGAAACAAAAGCAAAAATGTATTTTCATTCAAAACTAGCTTTGCCTGAGGCTGGTAGTTCCAAAGATAGAGATTTCAAACATATATAAAAAACCGGACAAGTGCGAGTCGGAATCGCCCACTGAGGGTTCCGTACAAATTTGTAGGTACCATATTGTAATAAAAAAGTTATGGGCAAATTTAGATTTTCGCAAAACCTTGTAAGTATCAAAATTTACTTTAATTTTCAACTTTTTACTTTTTGGAATTTTTCCTTTATTTGTGCTGTAAGATCTTACTTTTTGCCAAATTTCGTGATTCTAGGTCAACGGGAACTACCATATAGGTTTTCGACCCAAAACCTATAGGGTACTTCCGGTTGACCTAGAATAGTGAATTTTGGTTAAAAGCAAGGTCTTACAGCACAAGTAAAGGGAAAATTCTGAAAAATAAAAAATGTTGAATATTAAGGTAAATTTTGGTACTTACAAGTTTTCGCAAAAATCTAAATTTGCCCATATCTTTTTATCGTGTTGACTCAGGACTTTGATTTTTATACACCTAATAGGGACTATAAATTTCAATATCTGGTATAAATTTCAACTTGCTAGAGCTACCCGTTCCTGAGAAAATCGGAGGTGACACACGGACAGACAGACGGACAGACGGGAAGGGTTCTTTTTTCACCTTTTGAGGTACGGAACCCTAAAAACAAACTCTTCAGCTTTATTATTATTATGATTGCTACGGGTTCCGACCTCAGGATTAGCTGCTTCTCGGACAACTGTACGTCAATTGCCCCCGCGTCACCAATCCACCGCGAACGAAGTCGCGAGCAGAAGCTAGTTACAGATACACATGGATTTTTGGTAGTAAGGTGAAAATAAATAATTGCATCATTGCAATAGGAACCCTTGTGCAATTCGTTCTATGAGACAATAAATGTCTTTAAACCGAAATCATGCTTCCAGACCTTTCAACCAGCGACTTTCCAACACAAGTGTTAGTTGTCAGTGAATTTGAGAATTTGAATTTGAACTGAAGGAACACGGCTGGGTTTTAGACAGTAAAAGTCTGTCAAGCTTTCCAGAGCGGTAGAAATCATTTGATGATTTCCTATCCAAAACAAGAAAAAAACCATTGTGCAATTTGTTCTTTGAGAAAATAAATATCTCTAAACCGAATTCATGCTTCTCAGACCCAGAGCTTAAGGCTAAGCGTTAGTAATCAGTAACTTTTAAAAAATTATTTAATAGACAAGCCGTGTGCCCGACGGTATTTATCTGCGACAAAAATGGTAGATTTCCATACAAATTTGCATCCACTATTTAACTTCTTTAGTGGCAGAATTTTCAAAGATCCCGAATTTCAGATTTTTATAAAGTAGAATCGGCTAAAAATCGTCGTACTGTTTCGCATATACTGTAACCAAATTCTTTTGTTTTTGATGTTTGACACCGCTCATAAAGAACCGTAAATATTGTTAGCACATACAAAGAAACAATTGCCGTACTTTATTGTCTAGTGACGTACCTACTGCTCCAGCTATAATTTATCGAATCTATTATTTTAAGACATCAAAATTAAATTTGTATATATTTTTTATCCGTCCCCGGTCTTGTCGGATTACCGACCCATTGGACCATTTACCAAGACAAAAGTGGCATAGATCCAAGTATATGACATAGATACGATACGATACGTCTTTGACGAACTTGATTGGGAACATGAGCACCAAGTTATACTGTTAGCGCATAACCACTGCCTTCACACGGCGCTATTTTTCAAGCACGTTGTAATATTTTATCGTATAGTGACAGTGACTTTTGGTATTCAAAACTGAAAGTTGTTCACTCAGAGCCAATATGATAAAATCCGATCCTAAATAAAATCTTGTGTTGCTACACACTGCGGACAAATTGTTTACCATGTGATATTAATGTAGGATGATAGTAGCGAAGACAGGTCGGTAGAGCGTAAATATCATAGTTGATTATGGATGAATCTGATTTAAAAAATCTTAGAAAAATGTTTTTTGTACAAACTTCTTCATAAACTACGATAAAACATTACATACGACTCTCACTTGACTATTATTTTATCGATAATAATTTGTAATGTGTCAACACTATTTTAAGATGACAATTAAACGTCATCATATTTACTAGAAATAATCACATTTTCGAAAACAATTTTATGAATTAAAACTATAATATAATTACAATATATTTTTTGTGAGTTATCCCAATTTCATAATTTAATTTGTAATTATTTTATTCGATTTTTTTGTACAGGCGCAGGGTGAGCGAGTTTTTGAAAATTTTGACACAGGTTCACCCTCTATGACGTCCCGCAGGACTCTGAGCGCGAGCCGATTTAGCCCGATTTACTGTTTTTGAGATTGTTAAAAAAAAATCTACTAAACTAAAAATTTCAACCTTTAATTTCCCTCCTAAATACGATTCCCTTAGTGTATATGCAATTTCTACACAATTTTGTGCTGTTATTAGGAAATGAGACGGAAACTGGTTTCGAAATCGACCCTGCTTCGGATTTTTTTTTCATCGAGCAAATTGCAGTTAATCGTGTTTTGAACCTTTAATTTCCCTCAAACAAGGATCTATCTATGACATGTATTTTGTTCAGGGCCTAAATATACGATTTTATGAATTTAATCTTGATTCTGAAACAGGCAATTTCGGATAACCCCCCGTTAACAGTGGTTTTGCAACCTTCTTCGATTAGGATGACGACTGATATTGGACTCGCCCAAACAAACATTCTTATTGCACCGTCCTAAGTAGCTGCAATGACTTTTCAAAATACTCAAAATGAACCTAGTGACAGTGGGTTGAGTTTGTTGAATCGAATAGGTAAGTAAATTCTAAGGCATTCGTGTGCAGCAAAACAATGACCACAAATACATCGATCGATTGGTTAGTGCCTGCCATGATCGTTCCTAGCTACCGAGCAAATATAATTAAATTAGAGTTAGTCTGACCGGCGACCAGGCAGCTCAAACTCCCCATCATTAAGTTCCTTTTGTTTTCACGTATTTTTTTTTTGCGAATCACTTCTCGCATTTCAACCTATGAGGTTGTCGTCTGCTTAACCTGACTTACCTGTGATAATCCTAATAAATTAAGATTACCAGCCACGGCTTAAAAAATCTTAAAACTAGACCGACTGCTCCCTATGGTTAGGGCATCGCTGGCAGCAAGGGACAAACTGAATCGGACTGATTATTATTAGGGAACGTACTTAATACTATAGGCTCAGCGGCGCGGTCTGGCTCGAGCAAAGAACGGTACGGACACTGAACGGGACGTCGCGACGGTCCTCGGCGGCGAGGACGGAAGGACGGCAGTTTGCGACGATGTACCCTGAGGGTGCTGGTAAGCTTACTCCTCTCCTGGAGGAGAATTGTAGCGTCGTTGGGAATGGTAAGAGTATGCCTCGGTCGGCGAATCTTACTAATACGGGAGGGAGAGTAGCGGGCGGCTGCCGCCATGAGGGGATTGGGATGCTTCACAGCTGAGTCAAAGAAAATTGCTGGATAGTGGGCATTCTGAGATCCAGATGGAGATTCTCCTTTCGAACATAGAACCCCTTCTACCCCCTTGCTTGCTCCCGTGACCTTTCTTAGAAAACGGTTCTGGAGGGTCTGCATCCTATGGATGTGATTGGGCTTAGCGTGTGCGAAGAAGACGCAAGCATAAGTCATGATATGTATGACCGCGGTGTAGACTCGCAATTTGCACCTAAGGGACAATTTGCTGCGGCGGTCAGTACGAAGTGGAGCCGAAAGCGAAAGCGGCGCGAGAACGAGACGTCTTTATATGCTCCCTGAAGGTAAGTTGGCGGTCGAGGATCACTCCTAAGTACTTGGCTTGCTTCTCCCAAGGGATCGGATTACCGTACATAGTGATTGGGCTGGTGTTTTCACGTATTCATAAGCTTCGTACCTAAATGACCGAGAGGGCCACTACACGCCTAATGACGGTTCTACATGCGACTGCATTCGTGACTACAATGAGTATATGGTAAACCCAAAAGGAGGAGCTATGTGTTTAGCATTCTATGTATGTTTGTACTAGGAATTTCGTACTTTCCCTTATTACTTACTCCTACTAACTCAACACTCCTTCCGTCCCCATTATTAGTTCTCGGAAATTAATTATTATATTTATTACATAAGTATTCGAGAAAATTTTCAAGTTTGTTGATAATATGAAAAGAATTTGCATAACTATATAAAAAAGGCTGATTTAAAAAAATCTTTAAACATCTGTTTCGTCGTCAAACTTTTAATATATGTGTAGCAGCTTTTGAGTTAGTCAAGGCCAGCAGCCAAATTTTCCCTTTAAAACTGAATTACCCCTTTTTGCCCAGTTACGAGTTTCGATTTTCGAAAAGTAAGTTGCCTTTAATAATTATTTTTGTGCCAGATGTATGAGTTACCTAGTTTCGAATTAATCGCACCGAGCGATATGATTGTTACATACAAACTTTAACACTCCCAAAAGTCCTTTTGAAAAACTAATAATGACAAACTTTATGAAAGGAATTTATTTCGGAACGTATTCGTATCCAGTTTAAAGTTTATTAACTAAATTAATACGATTGTCGCACAAGGAATTTCTCAAAAACCTCTTCTTAGTGCTCGCCCACATTATGAATGGAACTAGGAGTGAGGCGTATTTATCGTAACAGCTAAATATAACAGGTATCTGATGATAACAGACTGTAACTGTGACAAACAAACTGAAATAACAGCTATTGTTTCTCGAAATAATAAAATCTCTTACACACGACAGTCACAAGCTTTTCTCTATTCATGATTAAGACAGTTACCTTGCTTAGAATGAGATAAAAACTGTTACTGTTACACCCTATTACATCGTCACAAGCTCTTTCGTTTTCTCACATAGGTGTAGCACCTTATTTAGAAGGAGAAGTACCTACTATGTGTACATGAAACAGGAACAGGCGGAACAGATATGTGATTATAGCTGTTACAACCCACTCCTAAAAGGAACCAATTCCACATTCCAGTAGTTTAGGCTATACGTTGATATGTTATTGTCAGTCACTGTTAGTCAGTGTCGGTCATAGTCGGTCGGTTTTAACGTGTATCTTCTGATAAACGTTGTACTTACCACATTTCAATGTGTGGTCATATTTAAGCCGAAAGTCTTTCCCTATGGGACCAAAATCGTAAACGAGCAAAAACCATTCAGACAAACTTAATTGCCTACGCGACCCTAATGTTTAAGACAAGTAGCGCAGGAGGCAGTTACTCAAACCGAGCACGAGTCATGCCATCATCTTTAGTTGGGTCTATTTCATTGGATTCGGAATAAAATCAAATTATATTAAAAACATTTTGTTCAGCGTAATTTAAAAAATAAATGAACTAAATCAAGGCTGACGAGAAGAACGCCTTGGCCGCGCGAATTAATAGAATGTGCGCCTGAGACGATAAGCATTCATAGCAGAGTTTAATCGCTGTAATCGACAATTCGACATGGCAATATGACATTCCAGATAACACATTTAATAAGGCGCGTTATCAGTTTGAAAGCCATACCTAGTTTATAATTAGGTATTGAAGATAAAAGTGAATTTGTAAGTATTATAGCACAACATGCTTCTACTTTTCTTATCATAGATAGTGAAACAGTTTCTTAGACATTTGGCTAAGATTCTAAGCCCAAGTTTGATGTCGAATGTAGGAATAAGTTTTCTAATAGAGATTCTTTAGGGTGAAAACTGGAACTTTCATGGTAATAATAGTTAGCCATAAACATTCTTCTCCTAGGAATCAAACCTTAGACCTAATAGCAGTTGTGCTTTTACATTAATAAATAAACATTTTTTTTTAATATAACATCCATACTTCGTGTGGCGTGTATGTTATTGGGTTTGGTTTCCGCACTTAGTCCTTCAAGTGGACCATTGTGCGTGAGCCATGGCGGCCCTCAGTGGTTATTCCAACCAGCCAACCTCCGTCTAGAAGTTGGCTATAACTCCAGCACCCTAATTGCGTAATTCACGATTAATCATAATCCGTTTCATTTTGACCGTTCAACAATATTCATTGCGTTATTTACATTGTTGAGCACACACATTTTTCAAACTTATGAAGCAATGGATCAGCAATCTGTTTCAAAACGAAACAGATTACGATTAATCGTGAGTTACGCAATTAGGGTGCTGGTCTGTTAAGAACATCCGTGTAAGATTTGGGTACCCGACAGTGGCGAAAGCACCGTATAACACGATTCCTACCGGCTTCCCTTTGGGGATTCGCATCGGCACCTCTATTGCTATTAAAAATGGTACGTCAATAGTATAATACGTTTTGTTGGTTGAATGTTACGGTGAATTAAAAACTATATTTTTTGACAACTGTAGCCTAATGTGTAGAAGTGTTTGCTTAGCGGGCAGTGTCCTATGATGGTCCCAGTCACCAGACGCAGACCCTCTCTGTCCAGGCGTAACAGACGTCTGGTCAGCCTGCTATCCAAGATGGCATTGCTTCCCTAGACTGCCTGCTGCATGGTGTCGAGATCCACCAGCTCTCTGCTTGTGTGTGGGTGTATTTTTGAAGCCACCTGCATAGTTGGTTGAAGGGGATGGGCACGATGGGCTCGGGTCCACAGACTGACGCGCTCGATGCCCTTCTGGCCAGTTCGTCAGCAGCATCGTTGTCTAGTGATCTGCTGTCCTTTTATCCATTGCAGTGTCACACTGTTGCAGTTAGAAACTGTTACTCATTCTAGTGAATTGTGACATTCTAGTGTTAAACTCGATGTAATGTAATTTTTCCCTAGGAATCCACGTGTGTTAATAAATAAAGCTGTTATTCAGATAATAATCAGCTTCAGCTAACATGAGAAAACATGGAAGGTATCCAAAAAGTCCCAATACCAATATCTTTTAGTATTTTCAAAATAGAACATAACAGACAGATTTTAGAATTGAACATATATTAACAGGCAGGCACAGGCCCGTCTATGAATAATTACACATTTATTGGATAAGTGGGTCTCTAGTCACAAGTAAACCAATTACCTGTGACTGGAGAACCACTTATTCAATTTATGTGTACTTTTTCATTTGTTGAAAGATATTCACTGGCTAAGGTTTAGTAAGTAAGTATGTTAGTAAGTAAGGCTCTGGCTTAGCAAGTTGGCCTACAAATTGTGATCAGTGCAGATAAAAAAATAGGACTGAAGTGTCTGCGAGTAAAGCATTCAGATCTGACCTCACATCAGCATGAAATATTTATTAAGAGAATATGTAAATATTTGTCAATATTTTGCTTTTAAAAGAGTGTCCATGGAAAGACACTCGATGGACTCTCGCTTAAAATCAAAATGTTTTGCCTGTTCTCTCTCCTCCCTACTAGTCATTCGAATGGGCAACTCTCTTCTCTTTTTCACTGACCAATTGCCTGACTATTTAAAAGTGCCTGTAAGAATTCTATAAATGGTTTATCATTAAAGTTTACAGATTATGCATTGACCAGCTACACCAGGGATTGAAAATTTCTAAGTTTCAGAAATACCGGTAAAGAACTAGTATTTAATGGTTCTATTACTAGAACCTGATCTGGAACAAAAACTTTTAAGAACCTTATTTTAATGGTTTTTCTTCAAAGCGACTCAACAATTTCACATGATGCTGCTCAGCACAAGACGAGACAGACGATACGAGATAGACAAGAGAGACAGAGATTTGTATGATAGCAGTGAGGTGAAGAGGTGGGACCTTTTGTGATATGGGAGGGGCACATTTACTTTGGTAGATCAATTAGACCATTTGTTAATAAATCAAACAAATATAGTGGAGCACTCGTTTGTTAGCCACTACATTTGTTTGATTTATTCATTTGCTGACACTGTACAGTACAGACTTCCATTCGCTAATATTTTGAAGGCAAACAGAAAGAAAAGATACGCTAGGCAGGCATTAAACATATAGGTACTTTTCTTCTTACTAAACCTTTAAATTGGATTATAAGAAACCGGTACTTTGGTACCAGAATCAAACTGATAGCTGAATAAGAACTTCTACATTTTTCAGCCGCAATGAAGGACGGGTACACAAATTCGCACCGGTTTTCAATCCGTGACAGTGACTGATTGTAGTACTATTTATTACAACATAATTTTTGTTTTGGAATTATACAACATGAGAGATGTCTTTCTTTGTTTGAACCAAAGACTGTGTTTCATATGGGTGCAGAAACAACAAATTAAGACGTAAATGAAAATCTATATAATTTAAGCTTTTGTGATATTATGCAATTTGTAAATTGGGTGTGAATACACCCAACATTTATACGGTAATAAATTGATAGTGTGAATCAATAAATTTAAAATAAGCCGCTTGGTATGAGACCTTGGCGAGGTGTTGGGCGAATGATAGGCCCAAGGCGTATCAAATTTAACTTCGCCCACTAACTAAAATAGCGAAACACACAAATAATAAACATTGATAATTACCTCTTCTTGCTACTTCATCGGCGTCGATTACTGCTATGCCATGCCCACGAAATATTGAAAGTACTGTACTTTTTCCGGTCGCAAGTCCACCAGTTAAACCTACTATAAACATTTTGTTCAAAATTACTGAGATATCAACTTTAAACCGTTAGTATCTATCGGTAGAGTGAGGGTAACATTCGCTAAATGTAATGAATTCGGCGTGTTAGATACTCGAACAATATAGCACTGACGAAGAACAACACTGTACTAAGTTGCGTCTTCAAGCTTGCCTTTCAAGTTTCAATAAAAAATGTACTCTGTATTGCCTTTTCAGTTTTTTTTTTTTGTACTACGTCAAGACAGCACTCTGTGTTGCCTTTTGAGTTTTTTTTTGTAGTATGCAAGAATACAATAGTATAATGGAAAGTACTACTGTACTGTACTCTCCCATTAATATTACTATACTCTTTGACTGTACTACCAGTGTTGCCAACTCAGTTTTTTAAAGAGAGCTAGAGTACCTTCGGAAAAGAGCTAAAATAGAGCTACATTTTTGGAAAAAAAAGAGCTAAAATAAAAGAAAGTTTAAAAATCAACATTTTAATTATTAATATAGAAAAACATAACATGATATTATTTTTTGTTAGATTAATGAGAGTTTTTTTTTATTCGTCGTCAGAACTATCGAAATTGTGGGTTACTAATTGTAATCCACTTGTGCTTGGTCCTGAGTTTTCCACATCATATGTTGCCATGGTACCAATTTTATTTATGACTTCTTTTGGCACTTTATAGTCGTGGCAGCATTTTTTTGTCCGTCGTAATCCAGATCTGACAGTTAAAATCGCATTGGTGGTGTCATTTTTAAGTCGATTTCTAGATTTGTTTTTGACAATATTTAGTTGGCTAAATACTCTTTCTACTTCTCCGTTTGACCATGGCAATGAAATCATTGCAAGAGCAAAAGAACAAAGTTCTTTGAAGGGATTTATGTCAGCCGCATTTTTGTACTCGAAAACTTCAGTCCAGAATGCAATTGTGTTCTCCTTCTTTTGCCATGGCACCAGGGTTATGCTGTTCCATTGCATTTCTACTTTACTGATAAATTCTTCATCGTGGCCCATTTCCTGCACCAGTGGTGCAATATTCTCTTTGACTTGTTTTAAAGTCTTTGAAACTGATAATTGGTTCACTTTTTTTAAAATACGGTAGTTGTCTGGCAACCTTTGTTTGAGCTGTTTAATTAACGCTATCGTAAAATTTATGCACTTCTCTCGGAATTGTTTTTCATCTTCTGCTGAAAATCGATTAGTGTTTCTGATCCCTTGGAGTTGGCTCTCTATTCTGTATCCTAAATAAGGATGTGGAATCAAAAAATCTTCTAAATTTTGAACTTCGAATATATCAATTTGTCTGTTGGGGTTAAGGACCTTTTTACCAAGAGATTCAATGGTAATTAAGAAATCATTTAATAATTTACTAGGGTCAATATTGTTCGATTGGAATATTTTCACGAGACTTTGCAAATGTTCCAAAACAGAATGAATATAAAGCAAATACGCTTCATTTGTAGGATTTTGGTATAGGTTGTATAGAGTTTCTGCGGCGTAACAATTTTCACTACGTCTCGTGAGGTTAAAATGTAATTTTAATTCTGTCCACTGGTCCAATATTTTTTTTACTGCTGGTTCTATTGAAAGCCATCTCGTGGCACAGGCTTGAGTTATTTTTAAAGGTGCTTCGTCATTTATTGTCAAATAAAGATTTTTGTACTCGTTTTGCCTGTTTGAGGACTTTGAAAACCAATTATAAGTCTCCTGAACTAGATATTCTAAATGTCTGGGTTAGTGTTCGGCAGAAGCATGAGAAACAGCGAGTTGTATAGAATGACAAGAGCACTTGATCATAATAAGATGAGGTACATCCAATTTCAGTCTTTGGTATACTCCATTGTGTATTCCTGTCATAACATTTGCATTGTCAACTCCGATACCACAAAGTTTTTTGATCTCAAGTCCATATGACAGCAAAGTACTTTTTACAGCTTCTGTAATAGATTCAGAGTCCCCTTTGTTTAACTCTGCTAACGTAAGAAAGGAAGTGACAATTTCGAATGATGTTTTGCTAAAATATTGCACTACTATTCCTAGTAACTTGGTTACACTTATATCGGTGCTCTCGTCAAGCAATAAGCTGTATGGTCCATCTCCAATATCATTTCTTAGGACAGAAATAAAATGTGGTGCAAGTACATTCTTTATTACTGCGGTGCACTTAGTTCAGTGGATTTTAATTTCGCTTTTGAATTCTTTTATGCAAAGAACTCCAAGATGATCTACCGACAATATAGAAGTATGAGCAGCTATGAATAATGATAAACAAGCCTCAGCTGAACTTTTTGCATCGTCAAATTTAGGTTTGGGTTGGAAGACCAATTTCTGTTGTCGTGATGTTAATGGCTCTGCAGCTTTGATATGTTTTTTGCGTGTAACGTGGTTCAATAAATAATTTTTTTTTCGCATTTAATTCACATCGACAATAGCAGCAATACGCTTTGGTTTTGTCATTACTAACTTCTTTCAACCAACCTTCAAAAGCAGTCTCGGAGAGCCATTCTTTACGGAACTTTTGTGTGTATGGCCTACTCGATAACATTTTGCTTGTTGCACTTTCCTATACTAATTTATTGTAATTCGCACTACAACTACACAAATAATCAACACAGTACTCCACCACGATCGTACACCAATTATCAAAATCAAAGAATGAATTATCGAACGAAACGTAGTAAGTACAGACGCCAGCACATCAAGCTACCCCAATCTGTCAAATTTCTTTGATAGATTTTCAGCTTTATAACTTATGTTTAAGGTTCATGTTCAATTGGGAAAATTTGACAGTTTGGGGTAGCTTGATGTGCTGGCGTCTGTACATAAATGAAACGAACGAAATAAAACTATACGGTAATTCCCCGCCCGTAGTTCAAATCACAGACTAAATATGGCTCGATGTATTATTTTACTCGTTCGTCTGCATGAAATTCGGATACACACCTAACATTTTGAAGAACAGAAGTTTGTTTTTCATGCATTGGAATGGAGCTGAAATTTTAAAATTAAAGAGCTAAAGAGCTAACATCGTTTTTATGGAGCTGATTAATTGAAAATAGAGCTAAATTTAGCTCTAAAAGAGCTAAATTGGCAACACTGTGTACTACGTCAAGTCGTCAAGCCAGCTGCAATTGCAAGGCAAAGGCACAGGGTTGCCAACCAAAAAAAAAGATTCCTCGTACATGTGTAGCTGAAAATCTCGTATATTGACTTTCAAACCTCGTACATTAAAATTTATTAAATTAGATAGTTCAGCTACCATTGATGTTCCCGGGCAATATGAACATTTGGCTTTTGTTACATCATTGGTGTCTGGCAAAAGCCAGTCTTTAAAAGTCGGATCTTTTAACCACTGCTGTCTAAAATTTTGTACACTATGTTGCGATAATGTGTTATCTTCCTTTTTTCTTGTCCAACCACCTTTTTTGGGTGTTTTTCTAGGCGGAGTTAAAGTAGGCGAACGGTCACTGTTTTCTTCGTTATCACTCATAATGAGACTTATTACTTTTATTACACCTCTAAACAATGGAAAAAACTTGGTATTAACAATAGAAATCTTCTTTTTTACAAAAAAAAACAATTAGCTACACGACGTAGTACAAACGACTAATGCGCAGTAGGTACGAGATGTTTTATTAGTCGGGGATTTCCCGGTTACTACCATTGACAATCATCATTTACACGATGATTGTCTATGGTAGCTATTTAGCGTTGTCACGGTAGGGAGGTGAGCGGGCGCAAATGAGAGAGAGAACACTCGACGTTTCAGGTTAATAAGGCTTTATTCACTAAAGTACAATTTGCGTGCGTGAGCGCCGAGCGCCAGAGCTGGACTGAAACATGGGCATCATGGCGGCGCGGCTACATGGTAGAGAGAGAGCAGAAGTCGGCTCGAGGGACAAGCTGCTGCTTCCGACGGCGGGCGCCCGAGGGCGCTGACGAGAGTCCAGTCGCCACAGCTATACCGTCAACCGGGAAATCTCCGGCAGTGCAATTTACGGTGTAAGAAGTTCCTACAAGTTTTGATAGATGGCACTAGTTTTTACTAATTTATAAAGGTGATCCAAAATGATCGTATGGCCTAGAGTCCGGTGAAGTAGCGAAAGCTCATTTGGAACTACCTACATAATCCATTTAAAAAAAATCGCATCGCCATAATGTTATCAAAATCTCGTACATAATTGTACGAGGTTGATAGCGTCCTCGTACCTCGTACGAAACACCACAAATCTCGTATTTGTACGAGGAACCTCGTATGGTTGGCAACCCTGAGGCATGTCAAATACTGAGTTGCCAGCTCGAAATACAAATGACCGCATTTTAAGCCTTCTATTTTTTAAATTCTTAAAAAACATTCTTTACTATTATTATTTTTCGATGGCCTTTTGAAGGCCGCAGGAATCCCCTGGATGCGAGAAGCACAAGACCGGTCGGAGTGGAGGAGCCTGGGGAGGCCTATGTCCAGCAGTGGACGTCTTTCGGCTGAAATGATGATAATGATTTTTGTATAATGATCCAATTTTAGTAGGCATTCGTTTAAGTAATTTCCTATAGTCTCCTAAAAAATTGAACACCCATTCCACCGCTTCTGTAAGGTATTTTTCGAGAAAAGGTATGATTTCATTGTTCAAAGGTTGATTAACTAATGAAAAATTGTTCAACTTTAAAACTGTCTCTCCCCTTTTCACTCTGAAAGCGGTTGAGTTTGTTAAAAAATCATTTGTTTCGTTTCCATTATTTATTTAATCGTAGATAAAGTCTGAATACATGTTCATTTATTTATACCATTAAACCAGAGATGGTTTGTATTGATACTCACATTTGCTAAATCCAATAATAAGTAAATAATGTAGGTACAAACGCCAGCTCAGCTATACCAAACAGTAAAATTTTCCCAACTGTACATGAACTTTAGGACTTAGGTGTAAAGTTGAAAATCTATCAAAGAAATTTGACAGATTGGGGTAGCTTGCTTGATGTGCTGCTGCCGCGCTAGCAATATCAGCAGTAAGTGCATTTTTTGACAAAATGAGTTAAATATTAATCCAGAATCAGTGCAATGAGCTCTACATGATGCGCTGACAGCTGTTTTAATAGCTTATCGGGAACCGGTAAATTTTGTTTAGGTTAAAGGTAGTAAGTCCAATTAATGAGAAATCTTCCTTATCGTAACAACAGTAAGAATAGTTATCCCAAGTTTGCACGTAAAGCTTTAGCACTTAAGTTTTACTTTTAGTTAAGTTACGTGCAGTAACTGTGTATACTGTCGATATATTTAAGTAAAGTATGATTTTTATGTTGCCTTAGTCACTTAGGATATCAGCAGTAACTAAATATACTGTGGATATAATACGAAAGGTATATTTTTTATTCTACCGTAACTCATCATACTGTGGTTATATTAAGCAAGATCTACAGCAGTAATAACTTATACTGTGACTAAAATATGAAAAATATATTGTTGAATTTGTTGTTTGAGTTCAATTTATTAATACATTAGCAAAGATTTTATACATTACTATATGTTAAGTTTAACGAGAAGTTTTACTAGGCCTAACTTCCCTTGGTAAAATAATCTGAGAACAATACAATTTGAAGAAAATGAAGTCTTTCTTCTTTCAAAGTCTTTTAAAACAATTATTAATTCGAATTGAGCTCCGTTCTACTCCAGTGTTATAATACAAAAATCTTAAAAAATATATTAAATTGGCAAGCTTAGCCATATTTCAAAGTAACAAACAAAAAATCAGCCTTTCTACGTTCACGTTACGTATAATTCTAGTATTTAACTTTAGTTTGATCTCAAATTAGATCAAACTAAAGTTAAATACTAGAATGATAAAAATCAAACATACTGTAAGAAATAAAATAACAAAACCTTTTTTTTTACGGTGTCGTGAAATAAAAATATAGTTATGTAATAGTTTTATTTATGTAGCAAAACTTAATCTACACACATCAACATCGTCTAGAGATATTTTGTTTAAAGTTGTTAAACTCAAAAAATACTGGCCGTATTGCTGAGGAGATTGGAACAAAAGAAAACGTGGTATCGTCACGATAACGTGATAAGTTATGGTCACGAGAGTTTTTGGCGGGATCGCGTTGGAACATGTCGCACGAATTTTCATTTTCATGGAATTTAGTGAAATAGCGAATTAAATTGTATAATTTTGATAGTGAATTATTCAATTTAGTTACGTGTGAGTGCACAAGTGTAGTGAAGGTGAAAATAAGTGACTAACGTGGACTTTTCGTGTTCCCCCCAAAAACTCCTATTAGGTTGTTGTAAAGTTACTACCGCTTTACAATAACTCTGACTTGACTGACTAAAGACGACTATGACTGTTTTGTAACTTCGTGCCCGATATCGGGCCATTTACTTGATCTAAAAGAAAAATTACTTGACACTGGCTAAATGCACAAACCGTGTGAAGCCAAAATCAAAAAAAAAAAAAAAAAAGAAGTTATGGTCACGTCACCGTGCTACTGGTTTTTCTTTTTTTGGGTAGGAAATCATCAATCAACTGAAGTGGCTGAAAGACACCCAGGTCGGAAGCGCATAACCACCCAACGACAAGACCGATTTTTGCAAGTTGCCGCGAGAACACAACCAAATATTACGGCCATGCAGGTGGATCAACGGCTCCAGTCAGAGCACCAGTTGCTTGTGAGTGACCAAACTGTGAGGAGAAGACTGCATGAAGCTAAAGCTTGTAGACCACTTCGTACTCCAGCAGCACGCCGAGGAAATCATGGACAAAGATTACAGTGGGCTTGTGAACATTTGCTCTGGGAAGATAACCTGTAGTCTGTAGTGCTGTTTACCGATGAGTCCCGATTCGGTTTCCATCCCGATCCGAGAAGAGTACGCATATGGCGACTTCCTGGTCGTCAGAGCTGTCTGCAACACCCTCAGGAAGTCTATCTATACCACAGCGGGACAATAATGGTTTGGGCCGCAATTCTAGTTGGTGGGAGAACAGACTCCGTTTGGATCAGAAACACCATGGCCGCTGAAGAATAGCCTAACCAGGTGCTAGAACCAATAGTCTACGGCCATCGACTACAAATGGGCCAAGAATTCACTCTCATGCCCGACAACGTCCGCACACAGCGCGAGTAGTGACCAGCTGGCAGCAGAATCTTGACGTATCAGTCTTAGAATGGCCTGCGCAATCACCTCGAACACATCTAAACCTCATAAAACACACTTGGGACCTGCTCCAAAAAAGGGTTTTGAAGAATTTTCCTGCAAGCATTGCAACTGAAGAGCAAGTTTTTTGACATCTGGGATCTTGGACAATCTCCCGCAGCAAGACTTTGATAACTTGGTTCAAAGCATGAAAAACTGTTGCAGGACCGTTGTTAACGTCATGGGCAGTTTAACTGAGTACTGTATTTCGCACAATTGCAAAAAACTGAATAATTTCGCTTATTTTTGTCTCCGGTCATAAAAGCATGGTCAAAATTCTTCAAGGTGATAGTTTTCGCGTTCATTTCATTGCTGATAATAATATACACCCGATAACTCAAAATAGCTTTAATTTTGGGCAGAACAATTATCCATGCATAATACGATATGATCCGCATCACGTTTACGTAAAATAAATGCATTTAGTGTCAAGATAATATCTTCCTGTTTTCTTCCAGTTATACTCTCATTCCAGACGGCAGCAAAAGGCACGTTATCAGATTTTTTTTAACTTCTCGTTACAACATAATATAATAATGTAACTTTATTAAAGAAATAATAATAAACAGAAACGTTTTTTATCCAACACTTTGTTTTTACGAGTATTCTTAAGCTATAACCTAAACATAGCCTAAACATAATATGAATTGCTTATAATAACAACAGTAACTTACTACTTACTGCTATTATTCTAAGTAATCGATATTTCAGTTGCTTCTGCTAACACTAGATATAAAAGGATTTTCACCATTAAAAACTGTTCTAATATTTATACAATTTTTTTGAGTGAAGAATATAAAAGCGCTTTAATTGGGCTTACACGTTTCAATCATCACAATTAAAAAAATTAAAAAAAAGAAGTCCAGAGAAACAAAATTGTAACAAAAACTTTGCACACCAATTACTGAAAACTATGCAAAACATACTTACTGCTCATAAATCACTAGCGCGGCAGTGCTGGCCTCTGTAGGTGCCTACATTATTTACTTTTAAGTCGATTTACATCAAAAATAATTTGCATGTAACTACGCGTAACTACGATAGCCGTAAACATCCATCAGTAAGTACCTTACCCGGAGTTTTTGGCGGGATCGCGTTGGAACAAGTCGCACGACTTTTTATTTTCATGAAATTTAGTGAAATAGCGAATAAAATTGTATAATTTTGGTAGTGAATTATGCAATTTAATTACGTGTGAGTGCACAAATGTAGTGAAGGTGAAAATAAGTGACTAACGTGGACTTTTCGTGTTCCCCCCAAAAACTCCTAATAGGTTGTTGTAAAGTTACTACCGCTTTACAATAACTTTGACTTGACTGACTAAAGACGACTATGACTGTTTTGTAACTTCGTGCCCGATATCGGGCCATTTACTTGATGGAAAAGAAAAATTACTTGACACTGGCTAAATGCACAAACCGTGCGAAGCCAAACCCAAAAAAAAAGTACCTTACCCACGTGAGCCACACAATGTTTATAGAATTTGCTCATAGAAGACTGGTTCCAGTCAATCTCAAAATTGCTCAGGTTACTTTTTATTTTAGTTAAGGGTTTTTTTTAAATATTTTATTAGACTCAGTTACAACTTAAATACTTAAGTATTTAATATGTAGTTGTAATAGTATTTTGTGTATTTTTGCTTATAGTTTCTCAGGTTTATTTCGGTTTTAATAGACTCTGGTATTTCATTAATTATGATGGGAATTAAAACATTTACCGTTCGCCTGCCATAATAAACCTGAAGTACTGTCAATTTATTTTGGTTGATTCTGGGCACGATAACGTTTTATTTGCAGATTGGATCTTTTTTTTTTCAGTAAATGTTATAAATGTTCGCCTGTAGCTCGTAAGTCCGTATGCTACAATTGATTCTGCTAAAGCAATGTACACACGGCTAGACATGAAGCTATACATTCCCAGTTTACGCTGATCTCGCACTGTACGAAAATCCTACTCTACACAATACAAGATCAACTTATACTGGAAATGTGTAGCTGGATGTGTAGCCGTGTATGTTGAGAAGCAATTTGAACGGAGCTTTAAGTCTTAGAATGTAGAACTTTGAACTCAGTTTAGCCCGCAACTTGTCACAGACTGAGTCCACGTGAAAAGTCCAGCTAAAGCGATTGTCCACGACTAATCCAAGATAGGTGTGATGCGTTACGTGATGAACTGCTTCGACATGTAGTCACAGTTGTCTTCACTCCACTATATCAGCATAGTGGAGTGAAGACAACTGTGTCTGTGTGCGATTATCTTAAAAAAAGTAATCTGCTTTAGATGACTAGAGTGGACATGAACGATTTTGGTTTCACTTGCGTTGAAAACCAGGCCGGCATCGTGTGCGCATTTGGAGATTTGAGTAAAATCTTTCTGTATCCATTGAGCTGCAACTAATATGACTCTGGGTAGCTACAAGACACGTGTCACCTGCATCTTGATAAACAGAACAGTGATTGACCACATGTTCCATGTCGTTAAGATATGTCAGATAATGTAAGGGTCCAAGTAGGGTAGTAGCTGAGCTGTCCCTTCGGTGACTTCAATGGCGTCACTGATTTCATAGCTTAGTTTGGTATTATATTAACGGTTAATAAGGTAGTCCTCACACCATCACTTTATTGCGTGGCTCGAATGAGTAAGAGTCGAGGTAAGTCGATTACAATTTGCTACCCACGACCTTCTAAGACTGCTGATGAAACTTTAGATTGTTAAATTCATTTATTTCATTCACTATATTATTTGCGTTTTCTAAGCGTTCTACATAAGCTTAAAAAAAAATTAAGCTTCTCACGCGCGGGTCGTAAAGTACAGAGCAGCCCGTTTTCGCAGCTTAGAAAGTGGCTGCATGTTATCATAAATTAATTAATGTAACCAAGAGTTCTGCAGTCCTTGTAACACTGGAAACACCAACGTTGAAAGTGACCGTTTGTGTTTTTTAAATCCTACATTTAGCCATGGGTCTTTTGATATAAGAATTGTTTTGATAAAGTTAAGGTGGATGATCCCGGGTTTTTTGCAATTTCCGGGTCAGGGTAAAATTGTGTGATTGATTCAAATACGATTTGCGACCGTAACCACGAATTTCGCAGGCTACCTTAGAGCTTTCACCTTAATCCTACTAGTAAGTCACTTGTAGAATATTTGTTATTCGTTTTGGAAAACGTGGAAACTAAATTTCCGTTTCTAACCTTATTCGATTTAACCAAGAGAGGGACCCTATGGGTAGCGCCCTGGATCCTAGCTTAGTGTTGCCACAATGAAACTTAGACAAACTAAACATGATAGTCCACGCCACGCCACGTCATAAGGTGCGTACACAAATGCACAATACGTGACGCCACACCGTGGAAGACAATAGCATTGTCAATTCAAACTAATTGCACTTAGTACCTATACCACATAAAATGTATTACTATATTCTATGACCACATACTTACTACATTCCATGCGTTTCCGTGACTGTTTTCTAAACGTTTTTTTTTTTTTTTTTTGGATTCTGGCGGGAACTTTAAAAAAGAGCGGTCAAATAATTTTGTCAATTTTCATTTTTCATTAAATATTTTCTGGATTCTGGCGGGAACTTTAAAAAAGAGCGGTCAAAAATTTTCGTCAATTTTCATTTTTTATTAAATATTTTCTAGTTTCTTGATAGTAGTTAATAAAAAACAATTGTGCTAGGTGTACAAACCTAAAATATGGTGGGAAATGAAGGGGGCGGGGATAACCCGCCCACTTCACATAAACGTCCTCGGGAGTTTTTGGCGGGATCGCGTTGGAACATGTCGCACGAATTTTCATTTTCATGGAATTTAGTGAAATAGCGAATTAAATTGTATAATTTTGATAGTGAATTATTCAATTTAGTTACGTGTGAGTGCACAAGTGTAGTGAAGGTGAAAATAAGTGACTAACGTGGACTTTTCGTGTTCCCCCCAAAAACTCCTATTAGGTTGATGTAAAGTTACTACCGCTTTACAATAACTTTGATTTGACTTGACTGACTAACGACGACTGTGACTATTTTGTAACTTCGTGCCCGATATCGGGCCATTCACTTGATCTAAAAGAAAAATTACTTGACACTGGCTAAATGCACAAACCGTGTGAAGCCAAAATGAAAAAAAAAAAAAAAAAAAAAAAAAAAAACGTCCTCGGCCTGAGGCCGGAGACGCAGGGACTGGGATGGACTGTGGTGATGGCGGTGGCGGTGAGCTATCTGACTATTCACCTTATTTAAAACCAGACTATAAAAGACTATATCCAGAAAATGCCACTTATGTAGACTTCAAAGTGTTCATTGAAGCTTCAAATAATAAGGATAGAATAGGCAATAAGAGCCCTATCTATCTCAACCATATATTCTCCAGCGAAATAAAAGGGGTGACGGCTATACAACGAATAAACGCAAATAAAATAGCAGTAATATTTAAACAGTATAATACGGCCAATAACTTTATTAATAACAGCGCTTTTCTTAACAAATATGGCTTGAAAGCATTTATTCCGGCTGCGCAAATAGAAAAAACAGGTATAATTAGATTTGTACCAGCAAACATTTCGAACAAAGAACTATACACCAAACTATCATCAATATATGAAATAATAGCTGTAAGAAGATTCACAAAGAAGGTAGGACAGGAGCGAGTACCACTACAAACAGTTAGCATTACTTTTCTATCGAATATTCTTCCAGACAATGTACAATACGATTTGTTTTCATACAGAGTTTTTGAGTATGTACCTCCATTACAGCAATGTTTCCGTTGCTTTAAATTTAACCACTCTGCTAGAATATGCAATGGCAAACAAAGATGTTCCATTTGTGGAGGTGAGCATTTATATAAAGAATGTGATAGACCAACAGAGATCTGCTGTTGCAATTGCAGCGGGCCTCATCTTGCAATTTCTAGATTATGTCCAATTAAGTTGAATAAAATTTTAGAAAAGAAAAATAAGATTACCTATGCAAGTGCTACATTGACGAAACAACACATGAGTGATAATACTGAATTTCCACCTCTGCTACCTCCAAAAATGAAACCAACTGACACTGTAAATAAGTCTGTAAATAAGTCTGTACATACATCTGTAAATAAGTCTACATCTGTAAATAATACTGTACATAATGTAAATAAATCCAAAGATGTCCCGAAAGTAGACATCAAAGCCCAAATAGTTGAAAACAAAGATGTACTTATGGCCCTGGTACAGACGTTGGTAGAACTGGGTAATAAGGGAGATAATACGCCTACTACCGTAAATAGTATTAAAGAAACCCTACTTAAAAATCTCAAGTAATGGATCCAAGTCACACTGTCTAAGCTACGTATTGCTCAATATAACATTCAAAGTGCTAATAGTAAAAAACCCTTACTGATTCAATTCTTACAAAAACAAAATATTGACATTTGCTTACTTAACGAAACATGGTTTAAAGATAATAGTTTTAGAATACCTGGATATAATATTTATAATAAAAATTCCAAAAATACTCATAATGGTGTAGCAATACTGATTAAACCATATTTAAAGTACAAAGTTTTAAACACTAGATTTTATGAAGACATTCAAACTGTTGCTCTGTCCTTATCTACTGTACATGGTAGCTCGACTATTCTTTGTGTATACTGTCCTCCTACTAGTGGACATATACGGATCAATAGATTACATAATATTATTAATGATCTTCCAAAGCCCATATTTGTCAGTGGTGACTTCAATGCACACCACATTGCATTTGGTTGTCTATCCACTAAAGGCAGAGGTCATGATTTATTTAATATCATCGATGACTTGGATTTATGTATTTTAAATGATGGTAGTTTTACAACTGTTAACAACCCGCGACGGAATCCGTCTGCAATTGATGTTAGCTTTACTAGTGCTAACCTCGCAGCAATATGCGAGTGGTCTGTACATGATGATGCCATGGGCAGCTATCACTACCCAACAATAACAGAGACTTCACTGCATATAGATAAATATCATATTAATCCCCCCGTTGATAGGTTTATATATAAAAAAGCAGATTGGGAAAAGTATAAAACTATTTCTAAAACAATATTCAATGATTTAGTCCTAAAACTGTATGACCCTATTTCAACCTATAATAATTTTTGTTCTCGATTGGATACTTTAAAAGATATGACAATTCCTAAACTTAATAAACCAAATAATTTTAAAAGCAGACTTCCAGCTCCATGGTGGAATGACATTTGTGAAAAAAGTGTAATTGCCTCCTACAATGCATTGAAACTATATAGAAGTGAACCTAGTATGGAGAACTATTTAGATTATAAAAGAAAAGATGCACTTAAAAAAAGAACCATATCGGAACAAAAAGGAATAGGTTGGAATAACTTATGTAACACATTTAATAGAACTACTCCTATAAGTAAGATTTGGAATCTTCTAAAAATGTTTAAAGGTATAAGAGCTGGCAATAAATCATATAAAGATGAGTTTATTTCCCAATTTCTAGATAAATTATCCGACAACAGCAATCTAAATAATATTAATAGGCAATATTTTCGAATCAAATAATGATAATCTAAATTCCAAATTTTTGCTAAATCCTTTTACATGGTCTGAATTTAAAATGAGTTTGTTATCTCGGAAAGACACTACACCCGGTTTAGATGATCTCCCCTATTGTACTATTAAAAATTTAGATGAATCAGCACAAAAAATGTTTCTTAATATTCTTAATTTACTTTGGCATTGTAAATATATTCCACAATCATGGAAAACACAATGTGTCATTCCGATACTCAAACCAGATAAACCTTCAGAGCTTGCCAGCTCTTATAGACCAATATCACTGTCTTCATGTCTAGGTAAATTATTTGAAAACATGATTAAAAATCGTTTGGATTGGTATATGGAATCTAACGGCTTCATTCCACATGTACAATATGGATTTCGTCGAGAGCGAAGTTGTGCAGACAGCTTCACTTCCTTAGTTTCAGACCTGAAACATGCAAAGGATAAAAAGTTACACACTGTTTGTGTATTCCTAGATGTTCAAGGTGCTTTTGACAGTCTGGATCCAGCTATACTTGTAGAAGTTATGTCTAGGTTAGGTGTGCCTGGCCAACTATGTAAATGGATATATAATTTTCTGACTAATAGAACACTCTATGTAAGACATAATAACACATTGCATGGACCAAAATGTGCATCTAGGGGTACAATGCAGGGTGCTACACTATCTCCTTTGTTATACAATATTTACACAAGTGAAATCTGTAAATTTGTTAATAGTAATGTAGATATTCTGCAGTTTGCTGATGATATTGTTTTGTACAGTAGTAATTATAATGTAGAAATTGCAATTGACAATATTAACAGAGCCTTGTCCCAACTATTTCACTATTACAATGATGTGCTACATTTAAAAATTAATCCCTCCAAAAGCAGTGTTATGATATTTGGAAATGAGAATACAAATTCAAAAGTAGTTTATAACGGAGAATCTATAAATCCAGTAAATTCAAAGAAATTTTTAGGCATAGTAATAGATAGGAAATTAACCTTTGAGGAACATATTAAATACATATCAAAGAATGCTCTAAAAGGTTTAAATGTAATTAAATGTCTTGCAGGTGTCTCATGGGGAGCAGACCCGAAAATATTATCAATTTTGTATAAAAGTATAGTTAGAAGTCATTTTGATTATAGTTCACTAGTGTATATAAATAGTACTCATGTAAATAAACTAGATCTATTGCAGAACAGGGCTTTAAGAACAATTTCTGGTGCAATGTGCTCTACTCCCATAAGGGCCATGGAAGTGGAGACTAAAACTATGCCTTTAATTTTGAGACGCATTCTACTTGCAGAGAGATTCTGTCTTAAATTAATTGCTGCAAATAACAGGAAAGTAATAAACAAAATTGTACCTTCTGTAAGTAGAACTCTTGGGCCTCTAACAACAGGAGAGGATCTCTTGAATGGTAAATCCCCAACATTGTCCAAAATATTGCTGGAAATAGAAAACAGTTTTATTGGTATTAGAAAACAGTGCCCATGGCCATGTTACTCCTTCTCTTATCAGTGTATTTCGCATCCCGTTAAAGAATTACAAAATCCCATTAATAATAATTCAGACATGTTACAGTTTTTGGCAGATAATAAGAATTATCACGTTATTTACACTGATGGCAGTAAGGGGAGTGATTATGTACGTGCTGCTATATATGATCCACATGCTAAATTCTCCCAAAGCTTTGTTCTGTACAATTCATGTACTATATTCACTGCAGAGGCATATGCAGTTTATCAGGCATTATTATATATTCGCCAAATTAACAATTGTTAATACTTCTTGATTGTTTCTGATTCACTGAGTTTTATAAAAGCCCTAACTAACCTTACAGTTTCGTTTAAGTCAAATTATATTCTGTATTTCATCAAAGAAATAATTCATCAATATTACCTTAAGCACATAAAAATTGTATTCCTGTGGGTACCTTCTCACCGAGGCATCTCTGGCAATGAAGTAGTTGATAAAACCGCTTATGAAGGTAATAATGCTATTGATGTTAGAAATGCAATGGACATTCCTATGACTGACTTCCTGCAATGCATTAATGAAAATATATGTAAGTTATGGTTAGAAATGTGGAAGAAAGACCAAGACATCAAAGGAAAGTGGTATGGAAGTATTCAAGAAAGATTACCTGTTAGACCCTGGTACAATAGATTGAAGGAAGCCAGCCGAGACTTTATCACTACGATAAATAGATTGCGCTTTGGCCATAATACTGCTCCATCTCACCTTGCTCGACTAGGCATTATTACAAGCAATACATGCCCACATTGTGAATCCCAAGAAAGAACCATTGAACATCTTATTTTTGACTGTCAAAACTTCTTGCTTGACAGATTAGTGTTGGCTAGTGAACTTAGTGAAGTGAACAAGTGCGATTCTTTATCCCGCCCGCCGCCACTTGAAGAGTTATTAAAAGACAAAAATACGTACAAACCGATATATAAATACATTAAAAATACTATTAAAACAATTTAAAAAAGTGAAGAAGTGATAGTGTAGTGTTCGATAATAAAATAAGATTTGACCTAAAGGTCCAGTTACCAAGTCATAAAATTCCAAAAAAAAAAAAAACACGTTTTTTTTTGTTTTCATTTAACTATTTTTTTAACTTTCGAAATTCCGCACTTATACTCTGAATTCCGCTAAATGATAATCCCATGTCCTGTAAGTAAATCTTTTTAGGGTAAAAAAAAACTCGCTCAAATGGAAAAATGGCGGTGGTCGATCTATTCCGCAATATTGGGAGAAAGAAATGGTCTTCCGCGGACTCACAAAGTACAATATTTTAACGGACTATTCTCCAGGGATGACGAGTTTTACAGCCGCTTGAATTGAATCTCCCTGTTACTCATCGTCGATAACAGACAACTTGCCTACCACGTTCCTTTCCAACATGTTGTGGAGAAAAATGTGTTTTGATTTTATTGAAATGCCCATCTGTATAGAACATATTTATTTGCATTAAAACACGGTAGAATAATATTCTAAATAATAGGATTATGAGCTACATGTCTCAGCATGGACTGGCATACAAATATAGTATTTTGAAGAACACAAGTTATAGCACCTAGCATCAATAAAAACAATTCAGTTAAACAGTCATTGTAACTACTATTACGAAATTGTAATTAAAAAATTTGTACTATGTTTATGAATAGGTTTAAAACTAAGCAGTACCTGTCTAAATAAATATCAGTGAATCGGTAACAAGGAATAAAGTTTAACACTTGCTTGTGTAATGACGAATTTTTAAGTACCTATTCTTATATTGTTTCTTGAGAGCCATTTAATTATATAATTTAGATATTCTAGAGGGACTCGACACATTTTAAAACTAGATGAGGTCAGTGTTTCCTATTTTTCATATTGGCTGAATTCAAGCACTGCTCTTCACCACCCTGATTACAAGTACACCAATAAATTATTGGAACACAACAATAACACATAAATGGTTCCAGATCCAAATAGATTACGTAGATTTCATTGACAGTCAGAATCAGATACTCAATCATCCCAGCCAATATTACCTGAAGTTTCACCCTTGTAAGCCTAAGTAAATGTTGACTACTAATATGAGATGGAGACAAAACATCGCAATAATAGTTGGTTGTGTTTAATAGTTGTTTAACTTAGAACCTAGATACCAGTTTTGTGGTAATGACAACAATGTTTAAGTACAAGTAGCAGTTAAAACCAGTGCTGTATTCTTGCAATTCATATTTAGGTATTCACAGCTTTACATTTTGATGCAAAACATGCATGTTCATGTGTTTGTCATCACCATCAGTGAAAATATGTACCACTTATCCTTATTACAAAATATTACTATGATTTATTATCTACTTGGGTATATATGCCTTATCAATTCTGACATCATCAACTGGACAATCATTTTTGTCACATTCAACTAAACCTATTCTTTTCGCAACAGCCATTCCAGATTGAACTCTTCCAAAGATTGTGTGCTTGCCATCCAGCCACTGTGTTGGAGCCAGGGTGATAAAAAATTGAGATCCGTTTGAGTTAGGTCCAGCGTTTGCCATAGACAACACTCCAGCTCCAGTGTGTTTTAGATCCAAGGATATTTCATCATCAAACTGTGGCCCATAAATCGATTGTCCACCCTTGCCTGTGCCAGTGGGATCACCACCCTGTATCATAAAGTCTCGGATAACTCTGTGGAACTTTGTGTTGTTGTAATAACCTCTGCGAATTAATTCCATGAAATTTCTGCAAGTTACAGGTGCATGTTTCCAATACATCTCCACAACCATAGAACCCATTCTGAAAACAGTAAATTAAAATTATGCTATTAAAGTCGTAGAAGTATACATTAGATTTCTTTTTTGCAACATTTACCAAAATTCGACACCCTCTGGTCGGATTTGGTTTACGTTTCTGCACAGAGTGCTTTATAATATACTGTTTATCTGACTGTCAATGAACGGCCTCAGTACATTCACCTGTTCTGGCTGACAGCCGAACTTAAAAACGGAAGCAAATTGAATAACCAGATAAACAATATTACCACTCACTTATTCAAGTTATAATATACTTGAATAAGTGAGGTTATTTGATGCGTGTTTCGGTAGTTAGGCACAGAACGCAATGTTGTTTTCTAAAATTCCGATTTCCACGTGGACGTAGATAGTTCGGAGTTAGTATTAAAGGACGTAGACGTAGATCGTTTCATGGGTCTTTAGTATGAAAAGGCTACCTAGAATGAAACTAGTACGTTTAAATAGTGAAATAACATTTTACTTACGTTGTTTCTATCACGGCTACTGGCGGTTGCCAGGATTTATCGGGAATACCAGAATTAGAATAGCCAAGCATGATAGTCTGTAACTCCTAATACTTATTACGAACGAGGGACAACTCATAAAATGTGGAATGAATCAACAGAACAACAAAAACAAACCACAGCAACACCATTCAATACCGCACCAGTGTTGCCAACTAGGTGTCAGGTATGGGGCTAACAGCTAAATAGAGTTAAAAGAGCTAGATTAGCACAATAAAAAAAATAGGGCTAAATTATTAAAACTATATCCAGCCATCTCCACTGTCATGGCAAAACACACACATTGCTTTTGAACTATTTCCAAGTACAGGTCTGAGCCACTTTTTGTATTCGGATCGTTCTCCCACTCCTTTCTGCAACTTTGAAAGTAACTCACTTTTTTGCTCACAGGAATATCCATTTTCGTAGTTTTTCTAACTCACTGAGCACTAAAAACTAAATTTTTCGTATTCTATAATGTATTTATTACGCAAATGTCGTGATAGTCCATACGAAACTAATATTTAAAAAGCAATAAGCAAGACAAATATAGTTATAACATAACTTATATTATCTCGTCTGTCTTGTTTACGGGAAATTCACACTTTGTTAAGCAAAGTGTTGCAAACAATAAAGCCAAAGTGTTTGGTTACTGCTCGTGTAACTGCGATTTGTTCTGCAGTAATCAATTCTATTTAGTGCTAGGTGCTAAAAGTCAGATTTCAGTGCTAGACTTACGAAAATAGTGCTAAATCTGGCACCGAAAGTGTTAAGTTGGCAACACTGCGCCGTAGCATTCGCATTCATTGTTAGCATGTGAATGCTCATTTAGCATTTAGCAAATGAAATGTAGTTGCGAAATTCTGTGAAGTGTGAATTTTCACCGCTTCGTACTTCACAGCTATCATACGCGTCGACGCACGCAGCGGCAGTGTGCACTCTTCGTCGCACCCGCGGGAAGGCGGGAACACTAAATCTATTTGTTTCACGTGACCCTGACGTTGTTCGCAAGTGAAATTATTAGCAATTTAGCAGATGTTGCGAAGAATGAGATTAAGCAATTATTATCTTATTGTCTTTAATTAGCTCGTACTTAGGGTCGTATATTGAATGAATGCATGTGATTGTTTATTATTATTAATTATTAGCAGGGTGGTGCTAAGAATGAGGTCAAGCAATTAGTTTCTTGTTATCTTTTATTAGCTCGTACTTAGGAACGTATATTGAATGAATACTTTTTTTGTAATAATAACTTGTGCGGCACGCGCGTGGTGCGCTTCGTTTATTGTCAAGTAAGTCAAAGTTCAGTAAGTTTTGGCATGTGATGGTAAAAATTTAGTTTACGTATAAACAATAATTATATTTTTTCGTCTTACGCCTAATATTGTACTTAAAATAGTTAATACCCAGTGTAAAACTGAGAACTCATTACCTAACTGTAAATAATAGGAGGTGGTCAAGAGTAGTGAGAACTGGCTGTGTATAAAAGTGTATGTACACTTTTATGTGTAAAACACAAAACTAAATCATGTAAATACGATCAAATGAACTTATAAATACGCCCGTTTAGAACATTTTACTGCCAGTCCTAAGCCTGGATAAAGTATGAAGGAAAGTTCATACAATCTTAAACAATAAAAGGTTTTAAATTGTTAAAAACGCTCGCCAAGAGACGTCCTATGGCGACCTCACTCTTTAATTCGCATATTAACAAAATTCATATTATCGTCATATTAGCAAATAGCATAGCATTTAGCATGCTAAGACTCATGAATTCACATGCTAATGAAATTTATGTGAAATCGCATTAATTGCCATGAGTAATGACAGCAAGCGCCCCCGTCCCTCCCCCTCCGTCCCACAGTTCACGTCATACATAAGGCGCGGCCAAATAGTTACGCGCGCACTATAGCGTATCACATCAATGTTAACCACAACTTTTACAAATTCATTAAAAATAATACACTAAACACTATCTAAACGAAATTATAGTGAATTCTGGTAATAGTATAAAATATATGCTTTGACGCTTTCACCAGTAACATGTGTGTGCCAAGTCCAACACGATTTAGGGCTGAAACTGCGTTAAGCGGGCGCCCGCGCGGTTCCATTCAAAAGTGTATCGTTGCGGGGAAACGCGCGGGCGTCCGTCGCAGGTAGGCGAGCCCGGGCGGCGCCCGCGCCACGTGTTCTGCCTCCGTGCGACGGACGCCCGCGCGGGTGTACGCGCTGTGCCTGCCAGCGGTACGAATAAACGGGCTTACTGGCTGTCGTTTTTTTTTTGCTAGTCGTTTAGCTATGTAACAATATATTATGTTTTCCATCGACACGACTGTGCATGCACACCGTTAAAATGGAACTAGTGACAGTGCACACACACTAAATAATAAAATAATCCAGACTCCGCGAAGGGGACACGCGACAGGGACCGTCGCGTTCCCACGGAGCCCAACCGCGTGTCCACGCGACGGTTGCCCGTCGCGGGCGCCCGTTTAACGCAGTTACAGCCCTTAAATTTGTTACAAAAATCTTTATGGCTTTAAAAGCTTCGGTAGCCACGCTACAAATCACAGAGTACATTATCTACAAATAAAAAACTAGTAGAATTTATCTGTCAAATGTCAATGTCAATTATGTCAAGCCCCTATCTTAGGGATGGGCGAGTGAAAAAAAATATATCGAAATTTATCGTTTCCACATTTTTAAACAGAACCGATAATTATTATCGAGTAAGAAACATTGAAATGTCGATATGTCGTCGGTTTTTCTAATTTTTCATACATATTCCCAAAATATTCAAAGATGACTCGTTATTGTGTTTTCTTTTTGAAGAACTTCCGCTCACTAGACATCATATTCATAATATTATGTATTATTTTAAATAACATGAACAAATAATGTCTCAATCGCATTGTTTGGTGTTACACAATTTCGTAAACAGTAAGATGATAGACAAAACAACTACTACAACTAAGACTACAGTCTTACTGTTGTTGATTTCTTTTTTAATGAATATCGTGACTTCATTTATATAAGTAAACGATGCGCGAGGAGCATTCCAGGAGTATCCGGTATTACTAAACTGGTAACATGAAACGCGCAACAAGAGTTGTGTTAAAACTAACTGGAAATTGATAAGAGTTCGATACTATAAAAAACACAAACTTCGATATATCGTGATTAAAAAGTTCGACGATGCATATCGATAATTGTATACAAAAATATCGATAGTTTTTGTCCAAGCCTACTCCGTCTGTGCTGTGAGCAGTGTTGCCAACCCGTAGGATCATTATGGGGGCGTATGATAATTTGGCCAACGCGCGGTACGATGTACGATAGTGATTGTCTAATGTACGATAATTTTGAGCTTTGAAAAAAAAAAAGCATCTTGAACAAAAAGTATTTCTCAGACAAAATAACAAAATGTCACCGTTAACTGTCAAGTATGTCAACATCAACATGTAAATGTCTCTCTTTCTTCTCTATCTCTTTCCCTTAAAAATTATAACACTTCTTTCCATCCGACCGCAACTCCGCGTTTTATACTGTATTCTTATGGTTTTATCAGATTACTTTATTTTTGCTTCTAGCTAGCTTTATGTGTCGTGGGTACGCGTGAACCCAGATCGTAAAACGTAAATAAAGACTCTTGTTACATTTCATACACTCCGTGGTTGTGTGCAAAGTTTGTGCTGCGCTACTAGTGGTGAAACTTGACATATTCTCCATTTTAATCTAGTCGTTTGTTGTAAATCTTGTTGAATGTTTTAGGACTTTTTTCGTGATTTTTTTTTGTACGATAATTTTTCCCCTATTACGATCATTTCGACGTGGGATCTCCAGCAGTCAAGATTATACTACACACGGCTACACATCAAGTTATACATTTCTAGTTTACGCAGAACTCGCACTGTACGGAAATCCTATACAATGCGAGATTAGCTTATACTGGAAATGTATAGCTTGATGTGTAGCCGTGTGTACCTAATAGATTAGATTGGGAAGTGCACAGACTAAAAATAGAGACATGGGTCAGAGAGTAATTTTATTTTTTGTGCATATTGTTAGTTGTAAAACTTGTAAATAATTCTCTAGTATAAAAATAGTAGTCTATGGTTGTAATTGAATTAATCGCGAAATAATCCACAAAATAAACGTCAACTAAAGTGATGTCGAAAACGACCACTGAAATCATTCATATGAATTAGACTATCTGGACTACCCAAGAAATATTTAAACACTACAATAATAAACTGGCAAATTATAAGTTTGGCTCTCTCCGGCTGCAGCAGTCTTACCGTGGTGAACTTGAGGGAAGTGCAGATAACGTTTACATACTTTTATACTTAAAATATATTTGAATTATTATAAGAAGACGTACTTATTTGCGCTTAACGAAATAGATTTTATGTACGTGAAGTTGACCTAAATAACTTACCTACATAGGTGACACTTTATGAAAACAAGATGGAAAAATTGCCAATGTGCCGGATATGTTTAGCGGATAATGTTCGCATGTTCGTAGTGGTCAACACGAACTTGCATAAATTATATGAGAAGCTGACTGATAATCCAGTAAGTTGATATTTTTAATAACAAGTAAAGTAGACGTCGCTCAGTCGCGCAGCAGACCATAATTCATTTATAACTGAATGTATTTTTAATGCATTATTATATAAAAATGTTAGCTTTATGCACTCCTTCTCCATATAAACTTTAACTATGCCAAATTTCATACTTCTCCGTCTGCGTAATTTTCGTAAAAAAGGGTACAAAGTTATAGCTGCACATATTAATGTATAGATAATATAACTTTTAAATGCTAAGAAATACCTGCATGAACTTTGGACAGAGGGTCTTCTTAGGGCAAAATGGAAATCACTGAGGAATTTAAACAATGTGATGAAACTTGGACAAAAAGTGATCAGTGCACAAGCCTTCTTTGTAAGATACAACCAGAAAGTATTGTGAACCACCAACTGTAGGCTTGGAAATCACTAATTAATGGAAAAATTTGAAGTTTATTCCTCATTTGCACAACATCCTCCTGTCCTGTCCAGGTCCTAGGATTTTCTATCTGGGAAAATCCTAGGACCTTTTTCCCAGATAGAAAATTTCTCAGTAGCAGCCCGGAATCTGAATTCATGCCTGGTTGATAGCAATAGGCTCGCCCTCCAAATTACATGGGACTTAAACATAAATGGCGAAATGTGGGTGTATTATAAGTCCCCTCTGCCCAACACAACAATCTGCGATGTTATGTTATGTATATAATGTTTAATAACATATTTTTTTCAGTTTTTAACTGAAGACCGTAGGCCAATTCTTGCTTGTTTCATGTGCTGTGCTAAACTAAAGCAATGTTACCGATTACTGATACAATGTTTGGAGGCCGAAGAGCTGTTCACTCTGATGGTGAATGAGGATTATGAGGTGAGGTGTTCTTCAACAGCCATTTAATCTCATAATTTCTATTATCAGTATAAAATGCAACTGATTCCAATCTAGCTCGCACCTATTGAGTCTAGATTTCTCAAGTGTTGAATGTTGTAATGTACAGCTTGCTTCATGTAAGTTGTACAAACCAAAACAAAACAAAACAATGAAAGGTGCATGAGCACTTGTTGCCTCGCATGGAAAAAAAAATTAGGTCACAGTCTAGCATAGTAATTGATGTATCGTGGCAGTGAAATTTGGAAAGAAATTACAGATCACAGCACGTAAGTTGGACCGAAACCCGTCATTATGGTTCAACTTATATGCCACAATCTGTACACAATTGTCAAATGTTGGTGCTTACAAATTATTACATCTCAAGTACTCCACATAATACTGCTACAAGTTCTGAAACTTGTATGTGGCAGTTTGACAATGGTTGTCTCTCGTTTCGCGTGAGCTATGCAACAATAGCTTGTACAGTCAGTGTGGTACATTGGACCTGCTTAAGTATCCTAAGTCATCTGCACAAGTGAGTGACTAGTATGACATTAAAAGTGTGTGTATGTGTGGTTACCAGCATATTTTCCTGATACTATTAATTTTTTTTTACAGCCCAATTTTTTAATAAACAAAGACCAATTCGTTTTGAATGGTTTTATTAAATCTCCAATAGTACACATAACTATCGTAGATGAATGTCAAACAGAAAGCATGGCTATCAAAGATGAAATACCAGATCCTTACCAGGGACTTGATGTAATTATTAAGGAGGAACATCAAAGTGATGGTATGTTTTTAAGAACAAAAATAATATTATCAATATCCAACTCTGCATGTGAGAGTAGGCTTGTTGTTTGGCCTAAGAATTGGCATTCAATACAACGTGCGAGCCTTTGGGCACTTTTCCTGTCGACAACGGTCTGGACAACTTTATTGATGCTCTAGGGAATAGGTAATACGTAAAACGGGCTGCTGTCTGCAACTCCACGTCAAAGCGCGTATTTTGCGTACGAGTGGGAGAATCTGTTATTCGATCCACCCCAGCTCCTTGAGAAAGGCCAGCAACGCCTTTGTGTTGCTGACAATCTCTCGTAATATACCTGGGCTACCGAAGTATTTTGGTCTGTAATTAGCGACCACCGGACAGTTTAACAGCACATGACTGTCTGTTACTCCTATGACAAAGAGATGTTTGTTAAATGACCCATGGCCAGTTACAGCTGCTGTGACCGTACGCAGCTGTGGTTTAGTTAGACGTAGAACCTGTTTCGTGAGGCGGACATCGATCGTAAATATAAAGATAAATGATAAATGATTTTATTTCTGTAAGTAGGTTTGTACAAACACTTTTACACTTCAATCATATTTTTTTAAACTAGATGAGGTCAGCGTTTCCTATCTGACTAATCTGAGAAAAAAGGCTGAAACAAACTCAGAGGTTACAGTCTCTTTTAAAGTCCAGACATAATCTTGGTCAGATCATGTGAAGACCATGTGGATTGGTGTCTGAAATGGTCTTTTGAGGAAAGAACCACACAGATTGAGTGGACCTGTCCTGTGGTCATTTTTTTTTTTTTTTTTTGTGGGTGGGAAATCATCAAATTACTTCTCCCGCTCTGGTTGGAGCAGGAGGGCGTGTCAGACTTTTACTGACTAAAACCCACCCATGCTCCTTCAGCTGCCCGTATGCCAGGGGCCGCGGTATCTCTTTCGAACAACCCGCACCCCTAGCAGGCATCGGCCCTTGCGGGCCCCACCAGCTGCTGCTGACGTCCTCCTGCGACGGGTCAGTACAGTGGCCCCGCCGCCAACCACTTTTCGGCCGCAGGGGATAGGGAGAGCGGCCAACGCTATACCGACACTCCTCCTCCCCTGCGGCCCCACCGCGTCCGCCATCAAACGGTGGCGGCCCCGTCCAGGCTACGGAAGGGAAGAGCGCTACTCAAAAGTACCGGCACTCCTCCTCCGCCGCAGCCTGTAACCCTCAGCCGCGATGCCTCCCATTCGACATCGCGGCCCGCCTCAGTTGCGATGCACCTTACCGCAACCTACTTTTTGGCCGCTACGTCGTCGGCTTGGAGGCACAAGCCCTGACGAGCGGCCCCACCTTGGGGTTCCTCTTCGCTTCACCGTGGGAGGGTGACCACGGTTACTGAGCCCCCCCGCAACGACAATGCGGGAACCCCACTGGGGGGGATCCTGTGGTCATTGCAGGCATTTATCAGTAATCATGCAGCTCAACTCAGAACTTGAGAAGCTCAACGATTTGACGAACAATACCAAAGAAAGGATATTTGGGTAGGCCACATAAAGTACTCAAACTGCCATATTTAACATTAAAAACTAACTGAGAAACAGATGAAAAACAAAAAGAAATAAAAAAAACAAAACATATCCCACATAGTCCTCACATTCGCAATAATTAAAACAATAATAATATTATACTTCTCCTACGGAAATATTCATGTCAAAGTGTTTAGAATAATAATTATCAATTAATGTCAAAGAGTACAAGTTTGCAAAAACAACATTCAGTACGCAAAAACTGGAGCAGGTTAATCCCAAGCCCTTTTGGCCGCAATATAATCTTTAACGGTATAAAAGGCTTTCAAACCCAACTTACGTTAATTAATGAATGATTTAATTTTATTGAGACTTAGATCTTGAACATGACTTGGAAGTTTATCAGAAAAGCGTATACATTGACATCTGAATGACCCACCTATTTTCTTGAGCCTTGTTGATGGTACAACAAATTTTTGTTTGTTCCTAGTATTTATATTATGGATCATCATCATCATCATCATCATCATATCAGCCGAAAGACGTCCACTGCTGGACATAAGCCTCCCCCAAAAGGGGAGGATTTGCCGTAATCGCCACGCTTGGCAAGCGGATTGGCGATCGCAGTATTGTGGTCAAATGCATAGAGAACGCTGCTGCCCATTCTCTAGTAAGTCCCTTAGTCGCCTTCTACGACACCCACGGGAAGAAATGGGATGATGCTATTCTTTTACATCCGGCACCACACGGAACCTATGTGCGACTACTATGGATATCACTGTATTTTTAAACAATTTAATATTTTTATGGGCATATAAAATATTTTCAAAAATTACTGTGAAGGCACCGTCATTACATTAATCTCCTTTTCTCTCTGAGAGAGTGTCTCGGACTTAATTAATAAATTGATCGAACAGCTCTTTTCTGCAAGACAAAGATAGTCTGAATGTCTGCGGCATTTCCCCACAACTGAATACCATACGACATTACACTATGAAAATAGCTAAAGTACACTAAACGGGCTGCCTCTATATCAGTTAAATTACGAATTTTTCTAACAGCGTATGCTGCAGAGTTTAGCTTTTTCGACAGTGTATCTATATGTGGGCCCCACTGAAGCTTAGCATCCAAAGTTAAGCCCAAGAATACAGTGCTATCTTCAGGATTCAATTCTTTGCCCTTTATTAACACATTAGTTTCACCTGCCTAACGTGAGGTAGCGTAAACTTAATGCATTTGGTTTTTATTTCATTAAGAAGTAAATTATTAACATTGAACCAGTGAACTACTTTTGAGATTACGCTATTTACCATCGTCATTAACCAGCTGCTGACGTTTAAGCTTAAACAAAAGTGAAGTGATGACACTGTGAATGCGGATGACCACAAACACCACTATATCATGATTATTCTTTATGAGGTAAGGCAAGTCATAAGAAACAAGAAAGGACCAAGAATTGAGCCCTGTAGGACTCCCATTGATACTATGGATACGGGAGATCTTTTCCCATTTACATTAACACACTGAATCCTATTATTCAAGTATGAAATAAGAAGATCCAGAGCGGTGTTCCGGGTTCCGTAGTGGCGGGGTTTCCTGATTAAAGTTTCATGAAGCACGCAATCGAATGATTTAGATAAATCACAAATGATGCCCAAAGCATCGTATTTCCCATGCATTGTAAATATGCCCTAAGAGTTCAACACACATCGGTAGTTGAACGACCCCTTGTAAAACCGAACTGTTTGCTATGTAATAAAATATGTTTATTAAAAAAATCTTTGCAATTGGTCTAAAATTAATTTCTCAAAAATTTTACTAAATGTAGGTAGTACTGAAATAGTTCTATAATTAGAGGGGTCTGATGTACTACCTGATTTAAACAAAGGTATTATTCTACTATTCTTCATTAGGTCAGGAAACTCCACACAGTCGATACTATTATTAAATATAAGAGCTGAAATAGGTGCTACTATTTCAATAATAGTCTTAGCTACTTCTACGGGATTACCCCACAGATCTGCAGTCGTTTTTACATTTCAAGTGTGAAAGGTTTTAATTGTATCTCTACAGCTAATATGTTCAAAATGAAATTCTGAATCACAAACATTAACATTTTCCTTAAGCAAAGACTCAGCATTTTCAAAAGCCGCGGCGACTTGCGACTCTGATGTTAATATGTTATCATAGATAGACAGGCTGTAGTCAGTATTTCGATTACTAGACCTTCCCGTTTCACTATTAATATTGTCGTGTGTCCAAGTCGTTTTAATTACATAACTACTGTTTTTAATCTTTGAACTCAAATAACGCGACTTGGCCATGCAACAAACTTTTTAAAATAATTTCTAACATATAAGTGAAATTCAGCAGTGTTTACATAAGTCCTTTCATAGTACAGCTCATAAAGTCGTGTTCCACTTTTATGAATACCAATCGCAGCCCAATCACTGAAAGCCACGTTACTATTAATCGAGATAGTCTTGGGAATAAAAGTGGAATTAAATTTGTTTACAATATATCCTAAAAACTCATCATATGGATGATTAGGATCAGCATTTGTAGACAAAACTGGTAATTTATTATCAAGTTTAACTTTAAAGGCTTCTAGGCGAAATGCAGTTTTGGGGTTAACAATGATATCTTTTTTACCCATTTTGTTATTTTGATTTTGAATGGTAATCCGTTGCCTGCAATGATCAGAATCTAGTAAATCAATAATTTCTTTGTGGTTGGGTATAACATCTGTATAAATATTATCTAGGCATGAGGCATTACTATGGGTTATTCTTGTCTCCATAAATAGGTTTACAAGATTATAGGACTGAAATAAACTTTTTATTTTACTACAATAACCTGAGTTTTCTAATAAATTAACATTAAAATCACCGCAAACAATATTGGACTTGTTTGAGTTACATATCTTGTGTAATACTTACCTTTTCAAAGCAGTCATACAATCCTGAAGGTGGTCTGTTCACACTTAATACAATAAACTGCTCCAATTCTATACAGGCTATTTCAACTGTCCGCTCAACAAACCGGCTCACAATATCCTTACGTTCTTTAAATTTTAATGCAATAAAAGCACTAGGAAGTGGTGAAGGGCGGGCGTTTTGGGGGACTGTCTTATGTAATTTTGACGTTCGAAAAGTGCTGATTCTCAGCCTAATTTGAATAAATGATTTGATTTTGATTTTGAAAATAGGTTACTTTCTAAAATTATGGTTTTTAATATTAAACATGAACTGGTGGCTTTTAAGCCAATGTTCTGTCATACAAAGAATATCGAATAGAATATTGTTACAGTTAAGGAATAAATCTACTTCTAAATCTTTGTTCAAAAACCCTTGAATGTTTTGATGCACCAGGTTGATGCTTAGTGCGTAGGAAGTGCTTCCTTAGCTTGTCTGCACCCACTTAGGTCCAACCATATTTTGTGATGTTGATCCCTGGTTGGTTTCTTTACCAGAGTGCGTAGATACCCGAAGGGGAGTGGCGCAATGGGTTCTGGTCTCACTGGTGCCATGCTCAACCCCCTCCTGACCAGTTCATCGGCTGCATTGTTGCCTAGCGAACCGCTGTGTCCTTTGATCCACTGGATGGTAATATTATTGAGGCTACCTACCTCGTTGAGGAGCTGGTGGCACTCGTATATCAGCCCAGAGTCAACTGTGCGACTGTTCAGCGCTTGTAGAACAGCCATGCTGTCTGAGAGTTTTGATGCCCTATGATTTATTTCTTTTAACACGATGTATGTGTATATTGAACAATTTTAAGGCCTTTTGTTTTTAAAGTAACAATAAATAATATCTTAAAATAAATTAAAGATCTGTCCCTTTACTTATAAACGTTGCTTAGAGTTAAGTAATGATTAGCGAAAGTTAGCCATACATTTAAAAATCTCTCAACTTTAATCAACGTTTATAAATAAACCGCATAATGTATTTATTATATTATATTCATCCAAAAATGTTTTGAAGAGCTACAAAGTTTGAGCAGTTACACATTATGTTATGAAATGAATAAATTTAATAAACTAGCTTTTACCGCGGCTTCGCCCGCGTGGATGTCGGTTATCGTGTAAAAAGTAACCTATGTCCTTCTCCAAACCCCAGGTTATATATCTGTTAAATTTCATGACGATCGGTTTAGCTGTTTAGGCGTGAAAGTGTAACAGACAGACAAAGTTACTTTCGCATTGTAATATTAGTAGGGATAAATAAGTAATACTCTTGACTTCTTTTGTTTACTTACAGAGCTAGAACCAGAAAATTTGTACAGTAGCTGGCTAGATGTAACAATTGATGACGAGCCTTTAATGGAGATTAAGACTGAAGTGGAAGAAGAACAAGACGTATCTAAGAACAAACGAAGAACGAGGAAGACGAAAAGTAAGTCATCATTATCTGCCTAGCCTTTTCCCAACTATGTTGAGGTCGGCTTCCAGTCTAAACGGATGCAGCTGATACACATGGTGCTGCACATACGCATGGCACTGATGTACATGGAGCGACTGCCTATCTGACCTCCACAACCCAGTTATTGGACGCGACTTCGTCGGCGTAAACTTTCGGGCCACGGCGTCGCATGGCATTACCCGCCCGCACTCTTCCTTCATATTCGCTTGGCATTTTTTTTTGTTCCACTCCTAAGTTTCGAAGCGTGATATTAAATTGCGTTTAACCTTCCTCAAAAATTGCGCTTCCAAACGCAGAAAGAATTTTTCAAATCCGACTGGAAGTTCCAGAAATCTAGAGTTCATCATTTCAGCCCAGAATCACCCACTGGGCTATTGGCCTCCCCTTTTTTTCTCTCATACTTCCCGGTTCCAAATATTAGCGCGTCCAAACAAAAAGAAAGATATCGTTAGGTTGAAATTATATATAAGAAAATATATTATTAGAATAGAAACTTTTATTTCAGTCAAAGTCCATAGTATTATCAGTATAGTACAGATGATAAAAAACATTTCTTCGACAGCTGATTCTCCGAGGCGTGTTCGCGCATGCTCGTGTATATTTCAGTGACAACTTCTGTAAAGAACGTGTTCGTGAGTAGTGAATGCAAATCCGTTTTGTTTTAAAATCTGGATTTTTTAAAACGGATTTTTGGTCCAATGCGGATAATTCGGATTCTACGGATTGTTCATGAGTATAATCAAATCTACGCATATTAGTTTGTTATTATGTTGTTTCTTATATTTGTGTAAATGGATTAAATTATAGGCACATGAAAAACAAATTAAGTACCTAAATGTTTTTTTATTTTGATAATTTTTATTCTTAAAACTATCATCATTAAATACCATAATTAAGGTGTTATTGCTATTGCTGTAATATATGTACTTATTAAAATAATAATCAGTCTGCTGACTCGCGTGCTGAGTACCTAATGCTAGTAAAATAATGAATAGGTTCAAAATTAAAAGAAACTGAAGCACAACCCTAAAGACAAATAGACTTAATAGACTTCTTGTCAAATTATTAAACATAAAAGTTACAAAACAATTTAACTTCACTTAAATCTCCATAAATTTAACAACGTAAAAAGACTACGTAATTTTTTGAGACTTGAAATGTGATCTCAAAAATAATAAGGAATCTAAAGTGCTGTCGCTTAACCAGCAAAAACACGCTCTGATTCGACACTTGTAGGCAGGAGGGATGCACTGTAGATGCCCTCCAAGTATCGTCCTCATGAACAGCTGTCCTCGAATAACGCCATGTCCACTCTCACTAAACTGGGAATATGAGTTTTTAAGCTTTCGGCTGATGAGCACATTTTCTTCTCCAGCCTTATCGATTTTATTGAGCTCAAATGCTAATCTCTCTCGAAAACTCATTTCTTGATCGGAGGACTCTTGTTCTCTGGGTGTACTTTCATGTGATTTAACAGAGACTTCTATAGGATTAATACGGCTTTCTACAGGTTTGCAAATTAGTTCTTCTATTTCTGTCTTAGATGGGTTATAAAATACTTCATCGGCGGGTGAGTTGGAAAATTGATTAGGATTGTGGAGATAAAACATAGCTCCAGCCTCGTTCTTTTATTCTCTTTTTAAGACATCAGAAACACTTTTTGTCAGAGTTCCTGCTTTGTTGTCTAAATTTTCGATCATCAGTTTCAGTGCAATAAGTATCAGCGGTGGTCAAAGTGGCGTCTCTTCTGCACAAAGCTTCCACTGTCGCTATAATAATATTTTTAGACATTTGCAGATCTTGGATTAAGTTACACTCTTCATCAGTAGTGAGGTTGATATCGCTTTTTACATGCAATAACGACTTTTTAATACAGGTTCGGTTTTATTCATTTTGGACACACGCTCGCTCCCTCTAGAGCCGGATAATAGCAACTCGGCACTCGCGAAACGCCCAACTAGTGTACTCGCTCGTGTCGACTTTTCAGTTACAATGTCATATTCTTAAAATCCGGATTTGATTTTCTAATCCGGGTTTGGGAATCTAGTAAAAATGTGTGAATAGCCGGATTTTTCGGATTACGAATAGTCCGGATTCCATTCCCTACTCGTGAGGTGGCCTTATGGTCTCTACATCGATACTCGTATAATTTTGTAGTTTAAGTGCTGACTTTTCAATAGTCCGAATCTGAGGAATAAATATTGCGGTTTGACAGCTTTTGTATAGAAAATATGTCAAATTGACATAATTATTCTTCAGATAAAAGTTATCTGACTATTGAAAAATCAGCCCTAAGTCACCAGTAATCAAGTGTAAAATACAGTGTATTCGAACCAATATTATTTTGATTCATGTGCATCCCCCAACCCTCTTCAAAAATTGTTCTAACCAGATTTACTTATCACAGGTGCGACCCCCGTGGAGAGACTAAAACTAGACACACGAAGAATAAAAATAGAAGACGACTCTGAACCGAACCAGAACACTCAACATCGTACGACCAGACCTGCTACTAAATACAAATACCCTTCCACTAATATAAAAGATGGAGCTAATAACAGTTTTAGTGAAATGGGTACACCGACAAAAAAAAATTGTAACTACACTGGCGTAAAACCACACAAGTGTGGTATATGTCAGTGTTGTTTTAGTCACAAAGGTCATTTAACAAGACATATTCGTATGCACACTGGTGAAAAACCTAATAAATGTGAGGTTTGTGGGCGTAGTTTTAGTCAATTCAGTAATTTGAAAAGACATATTCGTATACACACTGATGAAAAACGTTACAAGTGTAATTTATGTCACCGCTGTTTTAATGATAAGAGGGATTTATCAAAACATATTCGTGTACACAATGGTGACAAACCGTTTAAATGTGATATTTGCCAACTTAGTTTTGATGATAAGAGAGTTATAATAAAACATATTCGTAAACACACAGGTGAAAAAGGTTTCAAATGTGGGATTTGTCAACGTAGTTTTAGTTATTCCTGTGACTTAAAAAAACACGTTCGAATACACACTGGTGAAAAACCTTACAAATGTGAAATTTGTCAGCGTCATTTTAGTATAAAGAGTAATTTAAAAAGACATTTTAGTAAACACACTGTTGAAAAACCTTTTAAATAGTGTTTTTCTCACTCAACTTCACTTAAAGTTAAAGGACAATGCCCGGAACTATATAGAGCTTTGACCCATAAAATAAAAGTTGCTTTTCAAGCATGCCAAAGGTAGCATTCTATTACTGCATTAGGTATTAGTGATAACTAAAATATGTTAAAATGCCTTTAGTACCTGCTGTTTTCGTTTAAATCTATAAACAATTATTTTATTTAGGTTGGCTGCCTTAAGTGTAGGTTATTTGCAGTTATATTAATTATAGAAATACTTATTTAATGAGTGCTGTATATTGTTACAATGCTATTCTAGGACGTTTGGCTATGAAAGGAAGGAATGACATAACACCGAAAACACATTTAGTAATACTTTTAATAATGATTAATAATTATTATTATTATTGATTTTAATACATTAAGACTCTGTACCCACTGGTTGATTTAAAAGTTCAGCACGTTCATCTGTGTCTGGTTGTACTCTTAAAACATCTTGTGATAGTTGAAAATTAGCACGCAACTAACACAGATTGCCATCTGTGTTAGTTGCGTGCTAATTTCTGTGTTAGTTATGCATTTGATGTCACCTACAAGTAAATAAAACATTATAATGCATAATCAAGTTACTTTTCAAAAGGAAGCCTAGATTTTCTTAGTTTACATAGACAATATTTTATGAGGCCCGGCCGTGATGAAAAATTATATTTTCACACGAGCACCTTGCTGTTGGATAGTAGTCTGCTAAACAGTTTACAGACACGTTAGTTAAATGATTGATGTGAATCATATTATGTCACAGGAATATTTTAACAGGGAGGGTTAAAATATTACTACTGACCTCATTGTGAATACACCACGAAATTATAGTAGCAATTAATGGTTTAATTCAGGTTACAAGCCAAGCTAAACCGCAGTTAGTACCTACAATGATAATTATTTAGGATTTTTCGCTACGGTCAAAAATACGATCAATAAAAAAGGTAGTATCTACATACCTGTTGCAACGATTTTATTTTGTTTTATCAATAACTTTTATCTGCAAGTGTAACAGAATAACAATAGGGTATATTACTCTATACGAGAAAAATCCACATTATTGAGATAGCTTAGGCAAAACGCAGTCGGAACATCTTTTTTCATGTCATCAGTTTTAGTTCATGAAACAACAAAATAAAATTTAAAGATTTCAATTTTTTTTATCTGTTTTTGAATGTATGTTACTCCATACGAGAAAAACCTAAAAACATATTATTGAGATAGCTTAGGCAAAATGCAGTCGGAAAATTTTAGTTTTAGTTCATGAAACAACAAAATAAAATTTTAAATACAATTTAAATTTCAGTTTTTTTAATCTGTTTTTGAACACCATGATAGCTGCCATGCTAGTACGTCATACGGCATGTCAACTGAGCAACTTTGTACTTTTATTATTTTCGTAACCAAAGTAATTCTTATGCATATAAAATTTTGCATTCAGGAACAGCAAACCAACGATAACTAGAAAAATAACTCATTTTTAAAATTATAAACAAATCAGCACATTTGTTTTTAGCAAACTGACATCATAACCACAGAGCAATATGGCGTCCACTGCATCCTGCGTTTTCGTCAATATACGCGCGAAATTTGAAAATGTAAAATTTAAATGCATTTCTATGGCACTAATCGATTAAATAAAAATGTTGTTTTTTGTGGTTTATTAGTACTAGCCCTATTAAGTAACAAAGGGTCATAATTGCTTGCGAGAATTTTGATTCAAAATCAAAATCAAAATATTGTATTTCACGTAAACCGCAAGGGCACTTATGAAACGTCAGAAGCTAGGTACATTTCCTGTAAATTGATAAAAGGTGGGGCAGGATCTGGCATTGTCTTTTCAAATAAACACAGATTTTACTTGATATTTGTTTGATTGAAATAAACAAAAACGAAGAAACAAAAAAATATATTTGTTTTTTCACCATCCAACCTTGTTATAATCTTTTGATGACACTGTGAAAAGTACTTCAAGACAACGAAACGACTGTAATGTAATGGTTTTTGGAAATTCGTAAATAATATCTAAGTTCCACGAAAAATTACAAAAACAGCTGACCAGTTACGGCCCCTTTCTACTCTCTCATTCGGTGGGCGAAGGTCAACAGTAGACCTTCGCCCACCGAATGATGAAAAACATTTTTTTTTTCATTCGCGGTCGTAGCGATACCCAATACGTGGATAAAGTATTGCCTGCTAATTTAATTTGACCATTTGTCCATTTGTCAATTAACTTGTATGATAAAGTTAATTGACAAATGGAAACTTCAATGTGTGTCCTTCCTCACAGTAGTGCATTGTTTAAATTGTTTGTTTGATTGTTGATTTGTCAAATTGTTAATTTAAATGAAAACACTGTTATTTCATAGTTTTATGTTTTGACTTAAGTTTTTTTAACGTTTCTTATTGTTCAGTCAATTGTAGGGCCGGTGCTTCTTATAGGCAATGTTCAAGGTGTACAGTCACCAAAAGAGATAAGTAACCAGGCTCATCGGTTATAGTTGAAATTCAGTAAAGAGCCCAATGGATGTTTTCCAAAGAAATTTAATTTGACGAATAAATTAACTGTTTGTTTTCTATTAATTAAATGAAATTGTATTCAAAAACATCCATCGGTTTCGTAATAAACTTTAACAATTTTCGACGACCCTGGTCACTTATCTCTTTTGGTGACTGTACGTAGCTGAAGCAAATGAAAATCAGCCATTCCCTTTTGTCGACTTATTCTAACTGGTAACTACTGTGTCAACCAACGGTATACAATATATAACATAATTAAGGCAAGACTTCATACACCCCAGTGTGAATACAATGTATTCACACTGGGGTGTATGATACATAAGAGATAAAAAACATATCACTGTCTCGTTCTTATGTGCGTACTTAGAAAGCCCACAGTCGTCTTCACTTTGGTATTTAGAGTGTTGCCTCCACTTTTATCTATATGCTTGTTGCTATGGGTTGTCACTAACTACGGTGTTATATTGTTAGTTGCTTTTATGTATTAAATGATATTGTTTTCTTTTATTCTTTGTTTAAACACTCCCGTAGACTAGAGCGACGCGACGATGCTACGCGATTCTGGTAGAACAAGAACGAAAAACAAAACATTTATTTAGCACGGACTAAAAAGGCACACAATTTTGAGCAATTTTTTTTTAATATAAATAAAAACCGAACAAAAAGTGTGAAGTACAAAATCAGAAACACACTCACGGCTGCGCTAAAAAGGCCCAGTTCAGCAAAAATGCCAGACAACCAAACTTGGATCTGCCAGGGGTGCGGGTTGTTCGAAAGAGATACCGCGGCCCCTGGCATACAGGCAACTGAGGGAACACGGGTAGTACACAGGCAGGTAGTACATAGGTACACAGGCAGTAAAAGTCTGACACGCCCTCCCGCTCCGCCCAGAGCGGGAGAAGTTATTTGATGATTTCCCACCCAAAAAAAAAACAAACTTGGATTCATAATCGTATTCAGTAACTTGACGGTTGAAGGTTTATACCAGATTATGATAAAAAAGTTATTGAACTTAAAATAATGCGCTCCGTATCAGAAGGACAATTTAGTAAAATGCCCTTGTGGGATAAATGACGTTAAAGTAAAACGACCTACTAGTAAAACGTCTGAAATTTTAAATCGTCATACTAGTAGAACGTCTGAAATCTATAAACGGCAAAAGGACCGGTACACTGACGCAGAAAATTAACCAAAGATAATAAGTAAAATATTTTAATTTTAAGTATTTTTTAAAATAATATAATAACTAAAAACCTTTTTTTCATAGGTATGTGACAACTAAAATGCGTGGTTTTAGCGTATAACATTTTCAAAGGGTTTAGCAATCGTCCCCGAAAATAATGCGTTTAAAGTGCGAAACGCGTTTAAAAAAATTTATGGCAGATATTTAATTTTCTTCTAATTTTTTTACTTCTCTTTTGTATTTTTTATCAAAGATACGGTCATTCTTCTTACGTGTTTGCCCCTCAAATAACGTGCGTTTATATTTTAATTCTTGCCACATGGCTTCTTTACGCAATGCATGAACATATAAAGGCAAACCGTTTTTTCGTCCAACTCTAGCATTATAACGCCTGTTCCAACCCTCTAATGCATTATTGGTCCTGTGCCTTTGTTTGAAACAGCTGATTTTCTTAGGTTTCAATTTAACAATCCACTGTTTGTAAAAATAATTAATAAACTTAAAAATGCAATCAGTTCCTTTTTGTTGTGCTTCCTCAGCAATTATAGTTCAAACTTCATGTATATATGTTGAAGGAAGCAGTGGAAGGTTTGCAGATAATCTTGTTATTTCTCTTCCCTCTTTGGTATTAGTTACATTCAATTTGACAGACTTTCTCCATACCGCCTTATTGAAATGATAATAGCACCCTGTCAGTTCAGAATCAGGGAATTCCATTTGAAAAGCACATATCTGAGCAACCTCATAGTCACATTTAAAACGTCTGATGTCAATTCCGAAACGATACTTGATGATGGAAAACATTCTTTCATAGGTTGATTGTGTTTTATTTGGTAGCAGCAAAAATATTATAGGTACAACATTCGTGGTGTCTTTACAACTGTCTATATCGACATGGATCGAATATAGTTGGTAGAAAGGACTTGGAACCTTAAAAGTACCGTCGCCGAAATACAGTACTTCGCCATTATTTAGATTCGCTATAGTTTGTTGGATAAATTTTGTTACAAAAACAAATATTTTTTCATTTTCCGTCCCATCCACACAATACAGCCAGTCTTGGGCTAATAATTCTGGTATCTCAACCTCACTTACAACTGAAAAATCTGTTTTTTGCACTTGCAAAAATTTTCTTCAAGCTCGATACAATGTATCTTTTTTCGATTCACAGCTTGGCAAGATGTCGAGATTGGACTTTCCAAAGTGATTCTCTAATATTTTCGTAACCGGAGTAAATTTTCGACAACATTCCATTTTGCATTTATCCACTACATAATCGATTTCATTTTTTTCATTCTGTCTTTTACATGAATGTAAATTTTTGCTTTCCCGGATGATTTCTGTTTTATTTGCGTTTAATGTCAATGAAGCACTGCACTCTTCCCTCTTTGAACATCGCCAAAAACTCGTATCATTCTTATTTGTATCACTATGATTGTACTACCTATAGCCATCTGGGAGTGAAACATTCTTGCCTTTTTGACTCGATATAAAAACAAACGGATCCTTATTTTCCTCCATTTTATATGCAGAAACGTAAAACAATCCCGTACATCATAATAATAATTGAAATTGTGAATTTGATAGACATGATTTGATTGACACTTGATTGCACAGAGTACTTTTTTATAATCTTGATTGATTACTTTTACAAGTGGCCCGTACTAAATGAAGCGAGTCACTTTTATAATAAGGAAAACAAAGGAGTATTTATCTGGAGTACTTTTAGTGTGTAAATATAATTAGTTTTATTTTGTGTGCTTGAATGTACATTATAACACAGGCAAGTCCTTTTGCCCAACATGCCGTTTATATATTTCAGCCGTTCTACTAGTATGACGATTTAAAATTTCAGACGTTTTACTAGTGGGTCGTTTTACTTTAACGTCATTTATCCCACAAGGGCATTTTACTAGATTGTCCTTCTGATATGGAGCGAAATAATGTAATTACATGCAAAAAGAAAACTTATTTTAAATTTAATAACTTGTCTTAAAAACATGGTCATCATTCGTTCTTTACGCAAAGTCGTTCACTACCCCAACACTATTCGTTTTAGTATGGTAACATTAATTTGACTTGACCGTTATTCGAAGCTTATTTAATGAGATAGGCTGTACGGTTCCCGCCTTTGCTATTCTTCACTTTTTCCTGTATTGATATCTCTTTCTAATATGTTGCATCCACTTAGCAGTGGCAGGCTTGTGAAGCGAGCCTTGCCATTTTAATTTCATTGGCGTCTTGTTTCCCGCCGTGCTCGGTCCAACTGTCGTGCCGACCGACACTTGTCTGCAATTATATATTTTTTAAGTAATTAAGGTAGGTAGGCTACCTTAACTAATAAAAAAATATATATATATATATATAATACATATATCGTTTGTTCTACAGTTAAAAGTTGAACAAAGGTATTATTTTTCGAACATAGTTCGTTTTTAACATGTTTTTAGAATCGTGTTATAATGCCGTGAATGCGGTTAATAATGTGCTTCCAGGCCCTTCTTCGCCGTACAAGCGACGAGCTCGGTCAAGTAGTTCCAGCAGCTCGAGTTCTAGCAGCTCGAATTCCAGCAGCAGCTCCTCGTCGTCTAGCGTAGATAAACCGAAGAGAAATCGCCATAAGAACAGAAAAGGTGGTAATCGCAAGTATCGCACCAATCGTAAGATTCGAAAATTGTCTAAAGAAGTACGAAAGCGATTATCGCGTGAGTAGTAGGTAATCATATTAGGTAATTATGAAAACGATGTAATCTCATTTATGTCCGGTGTTAATGAAAATCATTACGAAGAAATGCTTAATGTTGAATCTTATAATGTTAGTGCACGTGGCGGTGAAGATTGTACGAATACTAGTGCACATGGCGATAAAGATTTTACGTTAACACTTGAAGGAACCTTCGATGCCTAACACTTCTGAATCATATTTGAAATTACTTTGTGATTTACGACATTTAAATAAAACTGAATGGGACGGAATTAGGTATACAGACACCCAAAAATTTTGCAATTATTCACCGTATTATACAGATATCGAAATTAATGAAAAGTTAAAAAGTATGATTCTCCACGATACTAATTCTTCATATAATATGCTGATAAGACCTTTGCAGCCCTGACCATGTGCGTGCTCAAACAAAGAGGCGCTGCAAGGAAGCCTTCTAGATTTATTGATATGGGCAAGGAATAGTAACTCGCTCGATTATGTTGCTTCAAAAAGTTATTAACCTTTTTTCCACGGGGGACTATAATACGTGTTCCTCAGATTTATTACAGATTGTCTGTGGACATCATGCTGAGATGCTCCAAATGCCGAGAGACTGTTGTGTCAGTAAACAGGCAAAGGACCCCCTGGTGAAGGCCTACGTAAAGAAAACTCCAACGACATGTACAAACCTGTTCAACACAGAGAAGTTTACTGCTGCTATCGAAATAGTGGGCGGCGTAAGAAAATGTTTTTGGCCATTGCAAAGGGTTAATACAAGAAGTATTAACCCTACTCGCAGGTGGATGTAAAAAAGTCTCGCGGCCCCTCGCAGAGGTCAAAGCCTTATAATAAGCCCTCGCTGGGTTTTGTTGGTGCAGCTCCAGTTTGTCAACACAATAATGCGCACGCACATTGCGCAAGCAGTAACCCACCTCCGCATGGTGGATGCAGCAGCGGTCCCCCACCTCCGCAAGGTGTTCATGGCCGTACTGCTCAATATAATTCGGTCGCACCGAATTATCGAAATTGTTTTTGAAGCCGGTCGAATGCTAGACAAAACAATCAAAAGTACGGATGAAGGCGGGCGTCTTCGCCCCCTAGCGGAGTAATGACATCAAACGACGTAAGTATTGACTCGCTCAGAGCGGGCCGCCTCCTACAGTTTCGAGACCAATGGGAACAAATGAATGCTCCAGATTTCATTCTAAAAAATGATAACCGGGTATTGCATAGCTTTTTATCAGAAGCCACCACTTGTTCATCCAAGTGTTGTCAAACCCAATCTAATTGTCCCAGAATCTACCGCAATAATATCTATACCTACTTATAATAAATCTGTAGAAGTGAAAAGTCTGTACATTGAAAATATCAAAAAAATAAATGGCAGGGGGTGTTACTAGACCGACACCGAACCCAAAAATTTGATTAAAAAAATATTTGTCTGTCTGTCTGTCTGTCTGTTAGTTCAGGCATCACGCAAAAACTACCAGTTCGATTACGATGAAACTTGGTATAATTATTCTTTAATATCCTGGGCACCACACTGGGTACTATTTTATCCCGGAAAAGTATATACAATAAAAAACAAACTTAATTTTGCGGTTCGATCCCTAGACCCGATTACTGTACCAACCGCAAATAATAAGTTTGTCGTAGGTTACGTCACCCGCAGTGGACTTCACTAAGGGGCGCTGCACACGGCTAAGATACTAGGCATAATATTTTATCTTAAGATACAATATCGCTCGCCATACAATATTTCATATTTTCGTATCTCAAGATGAATTTGTATGGCGAGCGATATTGTATCTTAAGATAAAATATTATAGTTTGTTAGCTGTGTGCAGCGCCCCTAAGTTATGCTGTAAATGTAGTGCTGAAGGTTGAATTTGGCTTGCACCGTTCGCAGAACACGCGTGGCGCGCGGCCGCCACGAATTGCTACCGTATTTAAGGACGGAGTCAGCGCGCGCATCATACATTTTTTGAACTTTGATTTGAACGGACGTGTCGAGTGGCGAGCGTTCGTTCTTATTAGCATTTAGATTGGCTGCGCAAAATCGACCTCTCGCCAGTGTATTTTCATTTGCCTGTGGCTCGCAGCCACAGAAGGGTTTTGCGCCTAATTTATCGCAACGAATTACTAGAAATGACTTGCCTGCCTTTTGGCCTAAGCACAGCGCCCAAGACTTTCGCTACGCTCACAAACTCAAACTCAAACTCAAAGCATTTATTTCAATTAAACCATTTACAGGCACTTTTGAATTGTCAAAAAGTCGATCAGTTGGAAAGTTGAAGCTAGTTGCCCATTCCAAAACGTAGATCTCTATGGAGAAGAACGGGCAAGAAACTCCACGGACACTCTTTTAAAATCAAGTTGAAATATTACAAAATCTTGGGAACATTATTCTTGTTGCTTCTGTATGTGAGAACAATGTAAAAAAATGTAATTATAAACAATTCTAAATACAAGATAAAAATAAGCCCTGGAAGTTAGGAGATGACGTGTGCGTTACCCAGGCCAGATGTTGTCGAAAATGGTCATTTGAATCTTATAGATAATTGTTTTGCGGCTTCTGTAATTGTTGCGCACATTTTTAAATTTGTTGCGCTTATAGTTTTTTAATTATTTCACAAAAACATTTCCTGCTGGCGTAACGTTACCCCAGCCAGACCTTTTTCTTTCTAATGGGAATATTTAAATAATTACTAGCTATAAAATTAGTTGTCTAGATGAAGTAAATGTTGTGCCTTATTTTGTATTTGTTCTTTCATCGGTTGCGAAGTTATTCGAGATTTTGCTGGGGTAACGTTTTTGGTTTTGCTAGATCTTTGAAACGGTTAAGCGGATTCTTATCATATTTTGTACATGGCTTCTTGGGAATTAGTTTAAATTTGTTCTGCAATAAAAAAACCAAAATAATACATAGCTTAAAGGTTATTTCATTAAATTGAAAAACACTTCAATTGGTCCCAGCACTCTCAATAAGAGCTCTAAAGACTTACTTTAAACGTTATTTTAAAGCTTGTAACTGCCTTCAAATGTACGTGAAGTTTCATTAGTATCCTGTAAGTATTTAACAAGTTATGATGATATTGAGTTCTTCACGAGCACGGTCTTGATGCGCGCGGTGTTATTTGGCCACTGGATTGGATATATGAACTGAATGTTATGTCAATTATTAGTTTTTTAGTTCAGTTGTATATCAGTAAAATTTCAGCTCAGTACATTGTATAATTAATGAGATAATACGATTAAAGTCATTAGGAAGTGAATGACCGTGGTAACCCGACCAAGTTTAGGTGGTTACGAAAAAGCGAAAACGCAAAACATTATGGTACCTTCTAAAATATGTAGGATAGTGTTACAAATTTAGTACAGACATGTACACAAGTTTAAAAAAAACTACGTGATTATTAAATAATTTTTATTGACAGGTAATATAATCATTTCAATTGAACTTTTAAAGTATTATTAAACTTGTATAGATATACAGACGTAGAGGAGAACGTCAAACGATATTTTTTATAACTTCACCACGCAGCCATAGTCGCCACCACACTCATAAGTAGGTATTATGTCGCCATCACCGCGTCCATCATCGCGGCCCACGGCTATTGCTATGTTGCCATTCTGTTTATGCCTACAATAAAAACAAAGAGTACATTTTTTTTGTCTAAATCCTTAATGGGGTTTCAATTGTAGTTTTGCTACCTACATATTTGAAACTCGAATCGTCATCTATTTGCGAGTTTACATCAACGCGAGTGTCGCAACAAGGTAATTATGGATTTCTTAAAGTCTACGTGTCCAAGGAGTTTGTGGAAATAAATAAATACCTACCTGTTGCGGTAGTCCCGACTCCCGACATTGATAACGATAAAAATCGGTCGCTAAGTCATGAATTTCATTAATCAAGTTTCAAGTCATATTTTGACAATATACCTATACACAAAAACCTTCCACTTGAATCAATCTATCTATTTAAAAAAACTGCTTCACAATCCGTTGCGTAGTTTTAAAGATCTAAGCAAACAGGGACAGACAAACGGGAAGCGACTTTGTTTTATAGGTACTATGTAGCGAAGGATAAATATGTCGTTTTCATTGTTGAGAATTCCAGTCTAGGTAATAATTAAGTACGAAAGAAAAGAAAATAATAAGTTCCTAAATTTAAATATTTAAGCCTTAAAAAAATATAGTTTTAGATAAGTACCTAACAACATGTAGGTACATATTAACAATAATTTTGCTACTATTTCTGTAGTTACATTATACAAGCTTATCTTGTTCGTGAATTCATCAAGCAGCCTGCACCATAACTATGATCATCAATAGAAGCACTCCACATTAGCAGCAATTCGCCACACTAATTATTTTATATTAGCTCTCACGCACTCTATAAATATTTGCAAAAACAGGAAACGGAACTGCCGAAACGCATGCGCACTCTACAAGATGAATTATGTGATTACGGAGCATGTTTAGTGCGATATGCAAACAATGCGCCCCTTCACCCCACCCCTTCCGCGTCCCACCGAACGACATGTTATATCAGTGATTTTTGATAAGTTTGTGCAACTGGAAGATAATAATAATGTTTTCATAGTACAGATATTATTATATTATTAATGTATTTAACAGTGTACGCGTCTGTACCGAAATTGTAAGGTGTATTATACTAAACATTTCAAAAGATAGTATAATGTTCTGCGTTTTCGCTTTTTCGTAACCACCTAAACTTGGTCGGGTTACCACGGTCATTCACTTCCTGATGACTTTAATCGTATTATCTCATTAATTATCCAATGTACTGAGCTGAAATTTTACTGATATACAACTGAACTAAAAAACTAATAATTGACATAACATTCAGTTCATATATCCAATCCAGTGGCCAAATAACACCGCGCGCATCAAGACCGTGCTCGTGAAGAACTCAATATCATCATAACTTGTTAAATACTTACAGGATACTAATGAAACTTCACGTACATTTGAAGGCAGTTACAAGCTTTAAAATAACGTTTAAAGTAAGTCTTTAGAGCTCTTATTGAGAGTGCTGGGACCAATTGAAGTGTTTTTCAATTTAATGAAATAACCTTTAAGCTATGTATTATTTTGGTTTTTTTATTGCAGAACAAATTTAAACTAATTCCCAAGAAGCCATGTACAAAATATGATAAGAATCCGCTTAACCGTTTCAAAGATCTAGCAAAACCAAAAACGTTACCCCAGCAAAATCTCGAATAACTTCGCAACCGATGAAAGAACAAATACAAAATAAGGCACAACATTTACTTCATCTAGACAACTAATTTTATAGCTAGTAATTATTTAAATATTCCCATTAGAAAGAAAAAGGTCTGGCTGGGGTAACGTTACGCCAGCAGGAAATGTTTTTGTGAAATAATTAAAAAACTATAAGCGCAACAAATTTAAAAATGTGCGCAACAATTACAGAAGCCGCAAAACAATTATCTATAAGATTCAAATGACCATTTTCGACAACATCTGGCCTGGGTAACGCACACGGAGATGACCAGTCTCAACCGACAGCGCCCGTTCACGAACTTGATGCGTGGATCAGCACCATCCAGCTCAACCATTTTGTAGGGAACCGAATGATCCAAGTTCCAACACACGCGCCACCATCAGTGAGACATTTATGTGAGCATGACATACTCTCAACTGCCATGCTTTTTCAAGTCAACGTACATCATAACAACACAATAAACGGATGCATGGTACTCACATTTACAAAATTCAAACAAAATGCTTCTAAATTATACAAAACTATAGTTTGCAATCTATTTGAAATATTAATAAAATTTGATTTCCTATAAGAAAGAAAAAACATTTAATATATATTGACGTATATAAAGTAACTAACACTTGGATCAGCAAAAATAAAACATTCGTAATGTCACAAAAATTATAATATTATGAACAAAAATGTTCGTAATGTCAGAAAAAATAAAAAAAGGGAAGCTTCTCTTTCAAATATAAAAATTTTAACTAGTATGCCCAGGTGGCTGTGGAGCAGGACCAGCATTAAGCCAAGTATTTTTATCGACGATATAATCATCTAACTTATAATATGCTTGTCTACATAGTGTGCGTTTAATGCATGATTTAAATTTCTTTTCATTTAGTTCAAGAATATCGACTGGTATTTTATTATAACATTTTACACAGTACCCCATAAAAGAAGTGTGTACTTTAGACAATCTGAAACGTGGTTGATCTAATTTGTTCCTATTTCTAGTGTTAACATTGTGCCTATCACTTATCTTACTAAAAAACTGAATAGCTCTGACTCTCAGGCAACGAGCTGTAAGAATAATAGTGTTTCTCGACGATTTCCTGATTGCTCACCAGGACGAAAACAAACTTCGAAGTCATGTGAGTATTGTGCGCGAAACTTTGGTAACGTTGGGCTGGCTAGTCAATCACGAAAAGTTGATTATCACACCGTCGAAAAGACTAGTGTTTCTAGAAATTCATTGGGATCCATGGTCGAATCGCAAACGACTTCCCGACGAGAAGATTCCTGTACTGTTGGACAAAATAGGCCAGATGCTGCAAAAGCAACGCACAACACTCAGGGATCTTCAGAGTCTCGTGGGTCTACTAAATTTTGCCAGTTTTGCAGTTCCGAAAGGAAGACTCAACTTTCGAGCCCTTTTGAACCTACTGAACCAAGTCAGATCGCAGGACATTACACACCTTACCTCAGGCTGGTATAGACAATGAAACTTGGTGGCGCCAGAATTGTCAATATCCCTCGACCATACATGCGCCGCCGCCATCCCATTTTCTGACGACGGATACGTCAGACATCGCCTGGACAATCTGTCACTCTCGGGTCTTTGGTCAGAGGCCGAGACGAATCTCCATTGCAACCAAAAAGAAATGTTACCAATCCTAAGAGTTTTGCAAGATCACTGTCAGCTCCTGAGGCACAAGACGGTTTTGATTCAGAGCGACAAGTCTGTAGTCGCATATCTCCGTCACGAGGGCTGCACCAAGTTGACTCCTTTCCTGGACTTAACCTACAAAGTTTTCCAAATCGCAGAGAACTACCACATTCATATCCCATTTATCTTTCACATATCCGGTATACACAACGGCCATGCCGATCATTTGTCGAGATTTCGGGTGGCATCTAACCCCAGAATGCACGGACAAAATATTCTCCAAATGGGGGTTCCACTGATCGACCTGTTTGCGTCCAGCCTAGCGCATGTAGTGACGAATTACGTGTCCTTGGATCAAAACGACGACCAAGCCCTGTTTTACGACGCGTTCTCCCAGATGTGGAATTACAACCTAGCGTGGGTGTTTCCTCCACCCTTCCTGATCCCCAAGGTCTTGAGTTATCTCAATCAAGCACAGGGAACGTACCTACCTACTAGTAGTTCCACGATGGGAACGGGTTTTTTGGCGACCCGACTCGCGTGCCCTAGCAGCTCCATTCACTCTATATCACCTAGACAAAGTCCTGATCGACACGACTACGTGGACTACCTCCATCGAACGTCCACGACATGACTCTGGAAGTGTGGAAATGTGGGGGTGGTCTGAGATGCTAACATCCTGGATTAGTAGTCAATTATTCTTGCAAGGTCATCTCGTCCATCTACTCATAAATTTTAAAACGTTGCTTGGAAGAGATGGCTAGCTTGGTGTGGAGCTCACCAGGTTAATCACTCGACTCCAATAGCAAGCGATTTGGCGAGATTTTTGTTTGATCTCCATTAAGTTAACAAATTATCGTACAATTCTATTTTGTTACACAAGTCTGTGGTTTCTACCCTTAGCAACTCAGAAACATCCGGCCAGTTAAGTTCGAAAGTCCTGATAAAACATGTTCTTAATCTATAGCATTGCTAATACCGATCACCAAGTCAAGGCTCCAGTTTGGAATATTGACGAACTCGCTGTTTTTCTAGAAGGAAAACGAATTGAAGAAAATAATATTTTTCAGGTGCAGAGACATACTGCTACTCTACTTCTATGCTCCGGAAGACGAATCCATGATTTAAGAGCCCGCTCAGAGTTGATTCTAATAATTATTCTATTCAAAATAATTTTGTAATTTTTTGGCCAGTGTTTGGATCGAAAACTGATTCTGTAAATTACAGACAATCCGGCTGGAAGTTAATTTCTAATAAAAAAAATCAAAAACTTAGACCCGGTCTACTGGGCTAAGCAAGCACACAATTTCGCTTCTTGAGAGTCGTAGAAGTGCTGCAAGATCCAGTAATTAGTTTGTTAATATCAGAGGGGAACCTAAGCCTGCATGGAAAACCCTAATTACGGGGTGGATTAAGTCTTTATTAGTAGAGAGTGGTGTTAAGGCAACTCCTGGGAGTATCAGGTCAGCTGTGGCCTCAAAAAATTGGCTCGATAATTACCCTCTGGATGAGATTCTTGCTAGGGGTAACTGGCTAGTAATTTACTTACCTTATTCGAAGCTTATAGTCAAACTCTGCCTGGTAATTAGTCTCATCATAGAAGGGTTTTTTTTTTGGGTGGGAAATCATCAAATAACTTCTCCCGCTTTGGGTGGAGAGGGAGGGCGTGTCAGACTTTTACTGACTAAAACCCACCCGTGTGCCGCGGTGCGGGTGCCGCGGTATCTCTTTCGAAAAACCCGCAGCCCTGGTAGGCATCGGCCCTTGCGGGCCCCATCGTTGCTGCTGATATCTCTTTGAGGCGCGCGTGGAACACAACGCGCCGTCGACCCGTTCTTGGTCCTTACCGGACAGCGAGCTACCCATTACTCGCCGTCCGCAAGCCCGTGCCTACGATGGCCGGGAATCAGCCTGGGAGTCCCGACGCCCAGGGCGTCTCCTGCGAAGGCCACGGCTGTGAGGGCGCATGTACTGCATTTCCCTCATGTGCGCCGCCTCCCTCTTTGAGAGCATAACTGCTTCGCTGAAGGAGGCGACTGCTAGCCATGCACTCTCGCTCCGTACCATGGCCTGGACCAGGGTCGGACGCGAGAGATCGCCGTCGCCGATCACCTCCACGAGGCCACGGCGGTGCTCCGCCCAAGCCGGGTAGACCTCCACCGTATGTTCCACCGTGTCCTCTGGGCGATCTTCGCAATGGAAACACCCGGGCGTTTCCTCCCACCCTATCCGATACAGGAACCTCCCGAAACAGCCATGTCCGGTGAGGACCTGTGTCAGGCGGAAGGTGAGGACGCCTAGATTGGGCAGGAGCCGCTTCAAGGTAGCCCCGGCCCGCTCCAGTCTGGGAGCCAAACGTCGGAAATGTTCCGCGATCATCATAGAAGGTTAGCTTCACAAGCCTCCCCTGCCACCAAAGAGTATTTATTTATTTTATTTATTTATATAGTAGTATTTTAGTATAATCAAGGGGTTTCAATAGATTTGAATGAATGCAGAGTACCAACGGTTTGATTCTGAATTACAAAGTTTAAGTTTTGGTAACTCATCTGGTTTAAGTGATCTACATATTTGTTCTTACCCGCCAAAATTGCTCAGTCACTCAACCATTTGTTATTTTTGTGGTTACCGATGGTATTCGGAAATAGAGCTCATCTTTCTATACGACGAAATTCGGAGGAAATTAAATCAATCCCATGCGTTGATGGGAACACTGCGATTACCGATAGTCCGCAATTGCTTTGAGAAATGTTCAGCAGATGGATCGTTCAGCAATACAACTCTCATGTTTACTCCCAGCTGAAGTTTCTTCACAAAGAGTCACAAGATGATTTTAGGCAAGCGTTTATTTCATCGGCAGCAGATCTTGGAATGACTGGTTCTATTTGGCGGAAATGGACGGTAAAATCTTTGCGCCCCCAAAATATCTCGAGTCATTGCGCAGATCTTTTAATATTAGGTAACGTGTTTCCAGTGGGCCCCTATCCGACCATTGGTCTCGTGGTTGCAAGTGCGAATGCTGAACGTGGGGTTTTGGGTTCGATGCACAGGTTGGACAAAGTGTTATTGAGTTTTTTCATTAGGTATAAATATTTCAGTAACAGACCGGAATTTCGAAGTTGGCGGTGTGATATCCCGTGCCTCGGAAAGCACGTTAAGCCTTGCTCCTGCGCCTGATCTCTCTCTGGTCGTGTCGAATTGCGTGCCCCAAAGAGTATAATTTTCAAGCAAATTGAGCTCTTGACATGCAGCAAGAAATGTTAGGCGCACTATACCATTAACAGTTCGTAGTGATTCAAATGATATTGTCCCACGAACATTCACCAGCAGCAACCACAAATAGAAGCATTCATCATTCTTCGGATCCACTGTGTGAATACGACCAGGAGCGGCAGTAGAACGCACATCAGTAGGTATGACAAGAAACCGCGTCGAGTTGCTTCCCACTTTGAAATTTCTTCGATGAAGCTTTCCAAGGGTAGGTAATAACGTGGCATCTCCGAGTTAAGCAAAGTTCGTGCAAACGGATCACTTTGGAAAATCGCAAATAAATTGGTCAATGTTGTGGAGGTGTTTCAGCACGTTGAGCAACATTCGACGCAGTGAAATATACTCGTAGACCATTCTCCAGATGCACCGCCAAATGTACAACAGTGGTGACGTTCGTGAATAGGAATGAGAATATACGCCAAATCGCCTCATTGCAGTTCACATATCGACCAACTTGACCGCGCGTAATTTCATCGTTGGTATTGGAGGTTTGGATGCCAAAAACTGCCATATCGTTGTCTAACTTGACATATTTGCAGATCTTTTGAAGGTCTTCACCGAATTGCAACACTCAGCGTTGCAATGTGTCTTAAATGTTTTGGAAAGCTTGGAGAAATCTTTGGCAGCTGGATAACTTAGCAACGCAACTCGCATGTTTGTTGTCAGTTAAAGTTTCTTCACATATCGCCACAGAGAAGATGATTTGAGGCAAGCGATTATTTCATCGGCAGCGTTCGATCTTGAAATGACTGATAAGTTATGTTTGGTAGAAATCGCCAGCAGGGCTCGGATACCGGTTAAATTTTTAAACCGGTATTATTTTCTTGACGCAAAACTTTTACATTCGGTTTCGTTCGCATAAACCGGTTTATTTAAACCTGTATTTGGAAGAGTTTTCTATAAATGTTTGGATATGGACGCATGATAAACAAACGTCGCGCGCTGTTCAGTTTTATTGAGTCAAAAGATTTTTATAAAATTAAGAACAATGCTTCATAACTTTCATATAGTTATCATGTTTTTTCTGTGGTACCTTTTCTTTATGTTTATTATGGTCTTGAAGATTTGGTCCTGCAACCGTCTGTGTTATGTGTAGAAATGTCTCAATAATTTAGCACCACGATTTCCCCGTTAAAGTTGTTCACAATTTGCTAATAGACACTTTAGAGTTTTATTTGTTTTCATTGTAGTCAAAGTATATATAGATTAATTCTTTCGCTTTCTATGTTAAATAGAAATAATAAAATTAATGGTGGTTAATAAAGCATGTCCTGTAAAAAAGTAACAATCAATACTAAAGCAAAATTTAGCGAATGTATCACTACTGGCATAACAAAAAACAGAGATAGGTATCTAATATAAATTATGTCATGAAAACTCAATGACTTCTGATCAAGCTCTTCATAATTACGTAAGAAACTATTATATGATATTCAAAATCGTCTGGGCTCAAACCACCTAAATCTAAATCAATGAGTACCAAAATGAGTATTTCTAAAAATAAATTAAATCTGTGTGTCAAATAATTATCTAATAAAGAAACTGGAAACACAAAACAGCGACATCAGAACGAGTTGTCTCTAAAAATTTATAATGAAACCATTTGTGACTCTAGAACAATTCTTTACCAACATCTCAATAGAGGTTACGAAATCATGTAATGTACCCTCACGGGACCCGCAAGGGCCGATGCCTACCAGGGGTGCGGGTTGTTCGAAAGAGATACCGCGGCCCCCAGCACACAGGCAACTGAGGGAACACGGGTGGGTTTTAGTTAGTAAAAGTCTGACACGCCCTCCCGCTCCATCCAGAGCGGGAGAAGTTATTTGATGATTTCCCGCCCAAAAAAAAACCATCTATATTAGCTACATTCCAAGTTTTGAATTCAAACCCATTTCTAATGCCACAATTAAAACAGCATTAATAAGTCTTAACATTAGAAAACACTGAAGACTTATGGGGGATTTCCGCTTAGGTTCTTGAAGATATCATTAATGCAATCGTCCCTGTCCTAACAGGTATATTTAATCAATGTTTAGACAGCGTTATTTCCTGACTTAAAGAAACATAAAGTAAAGTAGGACCAATTTTCAAATCAGGTAGTTACAGTGATCCCTGTAATTGTAATTATAGACCTATATCTGTGCTTCCAGCATTACTCCAAATTTATGAAAAAATCATGCTAGACCAGATGTTGTCACATTTTAATATAAATGGAATTTTACGTAGTCGAAAGGTAGGTTCACGACTGACGCGGGAGTAAAACTCATCAGGCATATTTTGGAAACCTGGGAGAAGTCCCAGGATGCAATTGGTATTGTCTGTGACCTCTCAAATACGTTTGAGACTGCGTTGACCACAATATACAGATCTGAAAATTATCTATTACTTTATATAGTAATACGATTTTTTTATTTTTTTATTTTTTTTGTTGAACGTGGAGAAATGCCTACTGCGCTACCACGGGGAGATAGCGCAGTAATGTGGGACTGTAACCCACTAAAACTCCACGGTGTCCTCCAGTGCCGCTTGAGGCGGTAACACGGAAACGGGCAAGCCATCCGCGAACCCGCCGCGGCTGTCCGTCAGCGGACCCTCCTCGGAGGAGAATAACCCCTATCACCGGCGCACCAGGACACATGGCACGCCGTGACCACCCGAGGAACCAAATATCATAAGGGCCCCAGACGACCCCGTGTCTGGCACCCTTGGTCCCCCAGCGACGGGTCAGCACAGTGGCCCCGCCGCACAATGGAAAATAAAGATCTGTTTCTGATTAAAAATCAATAACTTTTTTATTTATGAATATTATGTTCTAAAATTTTGCACAAATATAGAATAGTGTATATTGGCTTCAAATGGAATGTAATTTATGATTGAATTTAAAATCATACATTAAAAAATAAAACAAATTCAAAATTATCAAAAATGTCCAAAATTTATTTTTTAACAATGAATACTATCCAAATATCATATAGTACATGAAAATACAAATCAATTAAACAATAAAAACATTTTTTTTTTTTTAATAATAATATTGTTGTGAGCAAAATCGAACACAGATTAATTAATTGTAATGTTTACTAAATGTTATGTTATTTATACTTGATGAACTTCGGGATCTAAAATTAATTCGTTCACTTTCAAAAGTTCTAAGGTGTCTTCATCAAGTTCCTTCACGTTTTTAGTATACGGTTTTCTAATGCTGGTTATGTAAGGATCTGAAGTATAAAGAAGAGTATGAAATACGTCCTCGTTTGTAGCGGATCTTGAGCATTTTCTAGCATGATGTAGACGAATTTTTTTATAATCCTTATTACGAGATTCTTGTGCATCTTGACCAATAGGAAGTACTGCAAAATGCTTTATGACACTTTCTCCATGAATCAAAATTTTGTGAACTGAAGATGGCATGTAGTACCATTCATAATTGCTCACATACTTAGATCCTGGCAGTCTCCATAGCATAACTGCCAAATTTTTCAGCATTTATCATTACACCCGATGAAAGAGCTTGCAGAATTATGTAAAGTCGTTTAATTAAATTTATGTGCACTCCTGTAATTTCAGCAGAGCAGCTTGCATTGTGAAAAAATCTTCTGGCATTACCGTCATTAGAATTACCAATTACTTGTCATGGTTTGTCGATGGTCAATCCTAGCTCTTCACGGAAACGCCTTTGTACCAGGGTTTTCTTCTCTTGCTTTAGTCGTTTCTTTTCTTCGCTTGTGGCTGACCGTGTTTGTAAAGACAGATTATAGGAAATATGTAAAATCATTTCCATACAACGAATCAAGGCGTGCAAAGTAGACAGTCCGTATTGATAAGAATCTTCATTTTCAGACCTAGCAGTCACTTTAGTCAAATCGTTCATTTGGCGTGAAGTAGCTCCACATATTGTACATGTGGAACCCGAAAGCGTATCTGTTAATACCTGAGCTACTTTGACATCTATCATTGTAAGAAAGAGATCATGCTTCACTTGCAGTCCCTCACCTTCTTTGTTAATTAATGATGGACCCAAAGAATTTATTTAACCTTTTATTTCATCCACAACAGCTTTAGTTTTCTCGGGAGTTTCTTTGCAAAATTCTATTAATATAGGCCGGCAAAAACGAATAGATGAAGGTACCGGATTTTGCCAGACAACATCACCTTTTAGCTTAATTAACTTAATAGGCACCAAAGAAGTGATAAATAAATTTGCTTCAGAAATTAGTTCAGACTCTTCTGGCAGTTTCTGTTTGTACTGGCTTTGACCGGATGAGCCATCACAACCCCATTTACTGTATAGAAGTAAGTTATTCAATCCATTCCTATACACTGAATCTATTGTCAATATTCTAGCTGCAGTGTGATCTAATAAATCTTGAAGTCTTACTATTTTTGCACTTGTGTCTGTAATTTCTATAGCTGAAGATGGTGGATAGCAAGTAGTTTTAACTTCTTGGACTTTGTAATATGGTGGAAACACTAAACATTTTCGTTCGTTCGTTAAATTTCAAGTACAAATATTGTGCTTTCGTTAAATCCAAGTCAATAAATACGCTCAATGCTTCTTCTTCATCCGTTTACATTTTTGTCTGCCTTGCGTTTTCTATGAGACTCGAGAATAAGGTCTTATTTTCACTGTCAGCAAACCTTAATGTTTCCACAAGTTTAGCTTCTGTTCCTTCTCCTATCGAACGTAACCCTTGAAGATATGCATTATAGGCGTGTTCAAATCCATATTCATTAAGTAACATTGTATTTTTTCTTCTTTTACTGGATTCTGACAAGTCTAGATAATATACGCACGGTCTCCCACGTTTTCCAGAAGTAGTAGATGGTGTGGAGACGGTTGTAACGTGTTCAGAGTTCGGTAAAGTTACTGAATATTCTGATTCCAACCAATTACTGTTTTCATTAAAAATATATCCTTTTTCCGTGAAGCTTCTGTCCAACGTTTATTAAAAGCGGGAATAATATGTCTTTGAAAATCACTGAGATCACTAGTTACTTGAACGTATTTTTTATTTTACCAGCTTGTTGAGCAAAGTTAGTAGTAAAGTAACTTTATGCGTTTGGTAACAGTAACTAAATTTTGTCTGCATGATCATCATTATTTTTGCAATAACTTAAAAAACGTAAATACATAAAAAAAAATCTTAGGAATTTTCGGACTCGCACTCTGAGGTCTAATTATAAAATTCTTTAATAATATTTTTGGCTATTAAACAAATGTACCTACTTGTAGGGTTCGGGTACCTGCGTCAAGACAGAAGTTCTTTCTTCTTCAACGATGTAAAATTCATCATGCGGCCATCTTGGATTTCTTTTTTGAGATCACTATCAGCTTCAGCACCTTCAAAAACCTTGAAAACGACCCCCATGGTGAAAAATATTGATATTTCCGCAGCCGCCATCTCGGATTTTCATTTTAATATTCAGCACCCTCGCAGGCTGCGTTAAAGAACTTCGTTCCAAAAAATGGATGACACATGCGACGTTATCATTATCACTCTAAAAAAGGAAATTCATTCGCCATCTTGTAAAACTGATTACCTATTCATAACCATCACTACCTCCAAAATCCTCAATAATGACTATCTTAAATTTATACGATATAAAAACCATTATTTGTTCCGCCATTTAGAATTACATTTATTTATTTCTAAACTCGTAATAAGTTTGGTACTCCTACTATACCTACACCGTGACATTTTAGTCGTCTTACAAAGGTGGTCCACTCAATGTATCCGTCACAAAATACTTCTAGGCGCGATTAAAACATTGTTACCATTAATTAAGATAATAGGTACAAAGAAAAATAAATAATGCTTTAGAATTAGGAAATACCCTTCCTGATAATGTTTACGAATCAAACGGTAGAATAAATCTACCTACCTACCCTTACATTCCATCATTAAGTCCATTTCCAAACACCCTGTGTGTTTCAAACTACGTCATGCGTCTTAGTGAATGATATTTGCGTTTTTTAAATTATGCAACCGTTGAAAAATATTTTATTTTAAATAAATGATTAGTAGTCATTGGATAAATGAAGTGGGCTGCCGTTGTATAACGACTAAAAAGTCACGGTGTATAAGCCAGCATTTCTTATTATTTTGGAGTTAAAATATGCAGTTGATCTTGCTATATTAGTTCCTATTCAGACCCTTTTTTTTGTCATTTTCTGCAATTATTGTGGTGGTGAAAACGGATTTGTGTGAAAATTTTGTAAGGGGCTATGCAATTTATGTGATATCATTGTGGAGATGACTATACTATCTTTAATTTAAGACCATAATTGCCTCGCAGTTGTGATTCCTCTTCATGTAATTGGTACCAGAAAACCAGCGGTATTTGGGTCATACACAAAACGGGTTATAAAAATATTCGAAATAAAAATTCTTTTATTTTTTTTAAATCAGTCTCATTTATTAGGTAATCATTCAGTAATTAGAAATTAATCAAAAACCAGATCGTGAATCAGATTTCAGCAAGTTATTTAACTTTTTTTTTTTTACGTCCACAGAAAAGACCCCTTTCCACAGAAGAGAGGTTAATCACTGTCATATTGATATTTACTTGCCTTTTAAACTCGTAATAATTAACAAAAGTTATCTAGCCAATTATAAGTACTTTGGAAAATACAAACAAAAAAAATCTTACCAACAACCTTTTTTTTTTTGATAATATTAGTAATAAAATGTAATTTTTCAAGGGTGCAAATATTGAAATTATGCCAAATATTTTGATTATTTTTTCATTTTAGCCTCTTATCTTGACCAATAAACGTCAATTAACAAAAAAATTACATAAAAAATAAGCTTTCAAAAAATGTTTTCATCACTATCATCATTTTCAAAGAACGAAGGTCGTACTTTAGGTTTTTTAGGTGGTGTAACAGAGTCATCAGAATAGTTATTGTCACAGAGAATCCTCTTTCGCGGAGTACACGGTTGACTAGTCACATTGTTTAAAAGTTCTGGAGAAGGTGTTAACATTAATGGCGAAGGAGTTCTTGGTCCAGTGATAGTTGAGACAGATGCTGTTCTATGAGAAGATGGCGAACTAGTCATAGAAATACTTGACGAAGGCCTTGAAGAACCTACTGATGAATCTTCTACAGGATCTGACACACATTCAATATGAATTTGTCCTATTTCAAAATGAGGACAATGAACGTGAGTGGCGCATAAAATACAGCTTAATCTCCTGGCGTGCAGTAAATTAGGTTTAGTAGCGTTCCATACAACTTGGTGGATTTGGAATGGAGTTGGATTTACCTTTAAACGGACGACATTTATTTGCATCCGCTATTCTCTGTATTTCAGGAACATGGGTATCATCAACAGGAACAATTTCGATACCTTTGCAATTGTCCTTCAAACAACTGACAAAACTGTAAATATTTGTAATATCTCTTCCATGGCCAACAATATTGTCACACGTCCGTTTTACGCAGCCACCAACACCATCAGGTGCCCCCTTACCGTGACCAGCTTCACTGAAATGCCACACGATCCTCTCTGCATTGGAGATTTTACTCACATAGTTTACAATTAAATGGAACACATTCTTGTTCCGATATTGCGTTGTAGGCCCATCGCTTAGAATATGTAATTCCTTCAAATGTGGCGAGATAATTTTAATTTTTTCAATTATAGGTGTCAAATGTGCGCAAATAAGAACGGGATCGTGTCTTAAATTTTCAGATACCGAACAGAAAGACGTAGTTTTTACTACGTTTTGTGGCGGTTCTGAATGAGCAGAATAGTAGACGCACGTGTGTAATGAAAGCTGCGATTTCGATCCTCCAAAATGGGCTGATTGAATTTCAGATCCGTACTTGCAAGAATAGTTTTCTGAAAAGTCTATATGTAGTAACCCCTCAGATGGCGAAAGACTTTGTTTTATGAATTTTATAACGTTATACTGATTAGTGATGTTGGCAAGATGCTGCATGAATATAGGTAGGTTTTTATTTAAAATATTAACGAGCAATTGATGCGATGTCTTTACGCTTTCTTTCACAGTTTTCTTGCAAATCTGCTCATTGCCTTTAATTATTAGATACAGTACAATTCTTAGTTACCCATCTTTGGTAAATTATTGTATCATTGCATTTAACAAAGTGTACTTTGGAACTTTCTCGGATCATTGTGAACATTTCCGTTCCAAGCAAGGAACACTAAAAGCATTATTACAGCAAAGAGATTTAGCTAAATCGGTGGCAGAATTATGATTTAATATCTTATTTTGGTGTAAGGCTTGAACAATATAATCATTATTCGTATGAACGGCACACAGGCAAGTATTTCTTGACGCGGCTTTAGGGAACATTACCCAGAATGGACGATGTCGGCGGAATGTTTCGTATGAGATATTCAAACCAGTCGTATTGTTAATTTTTTTATGAAGGTTTAGAAGTGTATCATTTAGAATACGTATTTGCTTTTTGACTTTTCTGCGCGTGATCGTTTCCTTTTTACCAGCTGTTAACTATTTTCATCATTGATTAAAAATTCATGTATCCTTTTTCTTAAGCCAATATTTATGATAATCTCCTGTCTTTTACTTTTTTTAAATCTTATTATTCGCATCCTATATTTAGAGCTTCCGTTCTAAAATATTTAATCTTTCTATTAAAAATTGATTTTGATCCTTCAATATCCGGCGATTTCGTAATCGTATTGCTTTACCCACCTCTACACGTGAGTGTGATGAGCGAGAAGAACTGGGAGTAGAAAGCGGTGTATTCACGCGTACTATTTCTTCCGTTTGTTTTCTTAGTCGATCTCTTTCACGTCTTAGCTTGGCTTTTTCACGCCACATTTTTCGCATCTCTCGCTGCTGTCTCGGTGTAAAATCTTTAATTGTCTTCAATAACCCATTTTGTTTCTTTATATGATATCTTTCGCGTTCTTTTCTACGTCTTTCTTCTATGGCAGAAGCATCTAATTTAGCTCTAGCTCTTCGCATGCTAAGTTTTTTTTGTTCACGACGACGTATTTTCTTCTCTTCGTCAGTTAATTGGGTTCTAGACCTACTGGATCGAGGCATTGTACCTGAAACAAACCCAACCATGCTAAGCACCCCACATTTTGCAAAAAAAAGTCAAGCTCCTTTTTCGGGTGCCGATACCAATAATGCAGTATATATATCATGATATCTCAGCCTGCCCGTTTGTTTGACCAACATTGTAGCTTTGTTAGTATAGAAAACCGTTAAAATGTTATTTTTTGTGGACATGCATCTTTCCTGTGGACATTTATGTTCACAGGAAAGATGTCCACAGGAGAGATATTTCAAACTAAAATCAAAGCAGCCATTTTATTTTTAAGGTTAGAAAAACAACAAAAGAAACTTTGAAAATACTCCTCAAAAGGCACATCGGCACACTATTTACTAAAATATAAAATAATAACTTACTAAATTACAACATAAGCAGGAAAGACGCACTGAACTTTGACAAAAACACTTAATTTTATTTTAAAACTTCGTAAATTAGGAAATGACACGTAGCTGTACTGACAAGGACTCCAAAAAATGGCGGCTATCCAGTGTTGTCAATTTAAAAAATATTCTATACATGGTAGCTTTAGTAGAAATTAAAATTTGGTTGATTTTTAGGTCCACCAAAAAGACCTAAATCTGTATAACAGCATGTTTATTGGTAATAAAAAAATATATCTTGTGCAATTATTAACAACTTTCTAATAATAATAAAATTCATTATATATCACGTAAATGCGACAATGATGTTTTGATAAACATGTACAAAATAAATAACTACATCTATCCAAACACTCATACCCTGAATCTGAACAGTCCACACGAAGAGACTTTTGAAATATTTTGATTTTTTTTTTAAATAAAGAAATATCATTTCATAGCTTGAAATATTATGAGTAAACAGAAAAGTAACAATGATTTAACTAAAAAATAAAAGTCTTCAGTTACTGTCGTAAATTTTTGAGTTGTTTTATCCGAACGCCCATATGTGTATGACCCATTTGTAGAAAAATGTGATAGCGTCCTTAAGAAAGGACAGTGTCTGTTGTGTCAGCTAGTTTTAATATAATTTTATCATACCGTCTAGACGTCAGTACGACGAAAAAATTACAATGTATTGTTCAGAAAGTCATCCATACAATGTATGACCACCATCACATTAAAAAATTAGTAAAAATAAATTTAACTTAGTAAATTTTTCTCTAAGATGGGTAAAGAATGGTTTTGATTTCGGCTACTCAGAACTCTTGTTAATAAAATTCAATAAAAAAAACCAGTTCAAAATCAATTCATCCAATCAATCAATTTCCTGAAAACAAAAGAAAAGCATCAAAAAGAATTGACGGTAAATAATCTGTTAAAATAACCAAAATCTTGCATTCTAACACTGACAAAAATAAAAATAGTAGCTCTTTCATTAGATTGGTTATAATTGTAATGTTCTTTCATGAGACTTGAGATTCTTTGAGAGAGAAATTTAAGGAGATTAATGTAATGACTGTGCCTTCCCAGTATAGTTTTGAAAATCTTTTATATGCCCATAAAAATATTAAATTGTTTAAAAAATACAGTGATATCCATAGTATAAATACTAGGAACAAACACAAATTTGTTGTACCATCAACAAGGCTCAAGAAAATAGGTGGGCCATTCAGATGTCAATGTATACGCTTTTATAATAAACTTCCAAGCCATGTCCAAGATCTAAGTATCAATAAATTTAAATCATTCATTAGAGGTAAGTTGTGCCTGAAAGACTTTTATACCGTTAAAGATTATATTGTGGACAAAAAAAGCTTGGGATTGACCTGCTCCAATTTTTGCATACTAATTGTTTTTTTTTTGTTTTTGCAAACTTATACTTTTTGCCATTTGATAATTATTATTTACACTTTGACATGAATATTTACTTTGAGAAGTATAAAATTATTATCGTTTTAATTATTGTGAATGTGTTTTTCATCTGTTTCTCAGTTAGTTTTTAATGTTAGTCTGGCAGTTTGAGTACTTTATGTGGCCTACCCAAATATCCTTTCTTTGGTATTGTTCGTCAAATCGTTGAGCTTCTCAAGTTCTGAGTTGAGCTGCATGATTACTGATAAATGCCTGCAATGACCACAGGACAGGTCCACTCAATCTGTGTGGTTCTTTCCTCAAAAGACCATTTCAGACACCAATCCACATGGTCTTCACATGATCTGACCAAGATTATGTCTGGACTTTAAAAGAGACTGTGACCTCTGAGTTTTTTTCGGCCTTTTTTCTCAGAGTAGTCAGATAGGAAACGCCGACCTCACCTAGTTTAAAAAATATGATTGACGTGTAAAAGTGTTTGTACAAACCTACTAACAGAAATAAAATCATTTATCATTTATCATGTTGTGCGTTAAAACTTATGGAAATAGAGTATTTTATCTGTAAAAGTACTTCTGTAAAATCAATTAAATCAATCATATAGGCAAAATTTCGTATACGGGCCTCTCTTAAGAGGCAACTTAGTGCTTGGGAATGTTCTGGACCCCGTCACCTTTAAAATTGCGTAAACACTTAAACAGTCTCGTGAGATCGCTTTGTCTATTTTGTGGCTTCTGAAAAACTTACAGTTTTGAAATCGTCGTACCCACGTCACTTAGCGTGAAAGGGAAAAATCGCCCAAAATTTGGGTTTAACCACTACTTCTAGAACAATTTGTCAATTGTGCCTGTAACATTTATTTAATTAGGACGGTTTAAAATCAAATTAAATTAAAGACACAGTTTCTACAACAGATGATCAAAACGATAAAATTATGTAAACTTTTTAAGACAATATAAAAACTATTAAGATTTTGTTATTGTTATTAATATTTGAAAAGTTCACGATCACGAGGGAAATAAAATATCAATTTTCCAAATCGATCCATCCGTCTTCGAGTAACCGCTGAACATTTACAAAAAAAACTTTTTTCAAAAAAATAAACAACCGACTTCCAAAAAAACACTAAAAAGTGAAAAATAACTTTAATTTCGGAAGGCGGTGACAAAAAAATTAAATAAGTACATATTCAAAGTCACCAAAAAAGTTTTTTATTTTTCACTTTTTAGTGGTTCACATGTGCTTACCCCTGCACAGCGTACCGGCTTGATGTTATGTTATTAACTGGTGTAAACAATTGACAGACATGAGATTTTACAACAACTGTTTGACGTTGATGCAACGTTCGACATGACTTCATATTATACTCTTCGACCGGTCCCGAAAGCATTGGTGCCTACGAGAAATGCTCGAATCGATTTGCCGAGAATAGGTCAACGTGATTTTTGCAAGGGAAAAGTACGGATCAAACGACAATCACGAATGCGAGATTCGCGAGAATTGAATCTTTTAAAACCTCGTCCTGCCTGGAGCGGCTATTGTTTCCAATGTTGACAGTGCGAGCATTTATTTCCATTCCATGCACAAAGCCAGAAGCCAGCGAACATTACTGAAAAAAACAAACAAATAAGTTACTTTCCATCCCTTCAGAGAAAATCCGCAAGACTTGTGCACTAACACTGAGCTACGAAAACTAGCTACTTCGTATAATGCTGTTGTCTTGAAAGAGTAGTGACTGTACAATACTTATACAAAACACGTTGCTTTATAATAAACACTATAGGTAAGCTGCTATAATCAAAGACACGCTAAAATTAAAATTAAATGTTTACACTATAACAAGATAATTTTCATGCCGATTACAGGTACTTTGGACATCGTCTAGACTTTAATGATACAATGAAGTATTTTTGCAACAATAAGATAATTATATAGCACAATCATCAATGGTTCTAAAACACTACTTGAAACCAGTTTAATGTGGTCCTTGCTACCCTTTGTTATGGTACGCGGAATCGGAAATCGCTGTTTCATATTCGCCTCACGGAGGGCCTCTTTATTTTGGTTGGTGGGCACGTGGGCGGGGAGCCGTATTAGGGCGGAGTTACTGGGCGCAGAACCATCCCTCTGATCCTCATAACGACCTCCGTCACAATCACGTCAACTGTCAGCGGCGACACTACTGCTCCAACCATCGCGACTCCAAGGCGCCCTTTTGGAATTTAATTCGATCAGTTTTTCTAGTCATATGTTTTGTGATTGAAGTATTACAAGTGCTATTTTTTTTTTATAAAATTGTTTCAATCATGGAGGGGTCTAATGGAATCAGGTGTTCGTCGTTGGAAAATCCTACGAGTGTAGTGCCTTTACCCGTGGGAGGATCGCCGATCTCAGCCAACAGTTCTGACAACTACATATACGACGACGACTCGTCGATGTCCGATGGTAGCCTGTACGCCAGTGATCAAGAAAATCTTTCCTCACCTCAAACAAGGTTCAGATCTTTAGCAAAAATTAAGTATGTATGATTCCATATCCCAATGTTTCCTAATTATTGCTTGGCAATTTTGCAGTTTTTTGTGATGTAGTACTTTTTGGCGCGCCTAAGGTGTTGTGTCTCTCTGCGTAGAACAAAGTGATTATAGCGATTTTTTTTTTTACGAGGAATAACATTTTTTTGTGGTCGTCATATTTAATTTTCTCCAACTTCAGAATCATGAGCAATCAATACTTGTTTCCAAGTATAATGCTGGTTTAATTTTACTACAGCAATCCCGAAATCTACATAGGTACTAAACATAAATATCCTTTAGTTTGATTGGACGTAATGTATAGGATGTAAAGTAGGACTTTTCTAGAATAATTGACAGCAGGTAAAGCGAACAAGATGTAATTTTCAAATTAAACTCTCTCAAAATTACAAACTTGATAAATATCTTTTTTTTTATTGCGAGGCGGACTTATTATTTCCTTAGTCCGCCACTATGTTAGTTGAAAATATGAACTAGGCTGAAAAGCCTAGTTTGTCTCCGTATGAGGAAACTTTATAACTAATTATATCTGAGGTAAAGCTTAGGTACAATGATAAAAAATATCAAATATATACTTATCTAAATAGGGATATTCAGGGGAAATCTTTTGTGTTTGATTTTTTATGTACATTTACACTCGCTTTAAAGTGTGCGTGCAAATTATTTGAAACACAGCCTCAGCTTTTGCGCCCACTTACGACTTCAGTAGAGTCCAGCTTACTATAGTGATTCGGGATCATTTGTTTCTAGGTCGGACTTCCGATGCCTGCACAGACGTAGATCTTCATTGCGGAGCCCTAAGCAGCAGATCCAACAGCGGCAGGCTGCCAACCTACGCGAACGCCGTCGAATGCAGTCCATCAACGAGGCCTTCGAGGGACTACGAGCTCATATTCCTACCCTGCCTTACGAGAAGAGGTTGTCTAAAGTTGACACGTTGAAACTAGCTATTGGATATATTGGCTTTCTGGGTGAATTGGTTAGTATTGCTGTAAAGGCATTTTTTTGTTATTTAATTGAATAGTGTGGCAATAGCCTAAAAGTCTATGAAATGAGATAAGCTAACTAAATCCAGGTAGGATAAATAGGATATATTTTCTTATGAATTGCAAGCAATAGCATGGAGGAATAGAAAGAAATAAGGGACGTATCTACTCGTTGAAAGACTATAAACCAGCCCTGGCTCAGCGACCCAAGGCAATGACCTCCGAAAAGAAAACAAAAATCGTACTCTGAGTTTACTCCAAGCTCCATAACTAATACCTTTTTGATCCCTCAAAGATGAAGTGATTGGTAACACTTTGGAATAACATCTGTTTTCTATATACTCAGGTACAAGTGGACCGCTGTTCATCAGAAACCAAACGGTCAGGAGTAGCCAATACACACATCAAGGAGGAGCAGAACAAAGTTATCATTAAAGGTATGATTACTTATGTTTCTTACTTTAACTTAAGCTATGGATGCGGAAAGAACAGAAGTGGACGAATTGGCGGTGTTTGTCGGAGGTCTATGTCCAGCAGTGGACGTCTTCCGGCTGAAATGGTGATGATGATGTTGTGACTGTTATTTATTTTGTCGTAACCGTATAATTAATGTTGTTTAGATGCAAGGATAATGCCTGGCAATAGGATTTATCCGAAATTACAAACCTGCCTTTTTGCACTTATGGCCAATCCTTTCTATCACCTGCTTACGTAAGTGAAGATGGATGAAAATTTGAAATATCTTTTTCAATCTTTATCATTTTCTTGACCATGTCCACCGACTGTCTGTCACAGCAGTTTTTCTAGAGATCTGTGCAACGTAAGAATGAGAATGTTGGCGTTATGTTATGTCTCGGCGACGTGCATACGTGCGCTAGGTAAAGACATTTTTTTGCGAAATTTAACTCCATTTCTTTATTGTTAGTGCACTTATCTTGTTCCTTGCGATTCTGCGATGGCTGACAGGAGCTACAGTGGATTCGGCGGACACTGACTACTTTTTGGAAGAGATCACTTACTACTCTCGACGAATGCGTATTATAGTAACAACAGCGCAATTATAGGTTGGCTTGCAAAATTCGACACTGTGGGAAAAGGGACACATTTTTGTTTAAACATGATTTAATCAGTGACATTACGAATTAATGTACAAATAAAGTCATACAGATGTGCGGTGTCCAATGGAGCATGCATACCGGAAAGATGCGGTGGGTTAGGCGGTGGCGGTGCCGGGGCACGACCCCTGCCATACGTTTGTGCACCTTTTAATGATCGATACACTACTAATGTGCACCCTCGTTACAAATACACAATTAATTGATGTACAAAAATTGCGTTTTCCCCTTCATAGCGAAAAATCGCATTTGGTACAATCGAATTGCGATTTCCAACTTTGTGACGAAAGTTTGCACGGAAAATTCGGAAAATGCCTTTAAATTTTTAACTGTATTCTAAAACGAGGAGGTTCTCAATTCGAATCGCAAAACATACATACAAATTTTTGTATGTACCTATGTTCTGCGATATTTCGGCAATTGTGGATCGATTTCAAAAATTCTAGGGTTTCATATAAATTTTATTCACTTTGCTTGAGTAGTTTTTGCGTTAGCTTCGATAATACGTATTTAATCCACTTTGTGTATTTAGATAATGATCTAATACTTCCTGTCACTGTTGTTTACATAGCAAGTAGTGGTTAACTGCTATGGGTTAGGTAGGTACCATAACTAGAAATAAAATAAAAAACCACTTTTATACAAAACCAACCAACTTCCAAAAACAAATAACTACAACGTGAAAAATAACTTTAATTTCGCAAGTCGGTTGCAAAAACTAAAATACAGATCTAAAGACACTGGGTCGGTCTTTTTGCCTGTCGAACTTCAACTGAATATCAGATTAATTACTTGCGTGTGTTTGATAATCCGCTTTTTGTGCCCGCCATCCGTTTTACTTCTCGAATGCGTGCTCGCATTTCACTGCACTGTACACATTTGTCTTTAACAAGTTGAAATTGAAAATCAACTTGTTTGCGACAAGATGGTGTTTCCATATTTGGCCGAAAATTATTGTTGAAAAGTGGATATAACTGAAAATTACTTACCTGTGTGTAGTTTTTAAGCGGGTAGGAAAAAGTATGTAATTTTCTATCGGTTGCTAAAATCTCTAGGCATGATGTACAGAATAGTAATTTCTGCTCATCGGTAAAAGTTGCCAAATCTAAAAAATCCAAGTAAAAAAAATATTAGTTTACTTCTTACTAAACAAAAAGAATCAAGTACCTTATTTCATACCTACCAAAACTCGTTTTCCACTGAACATGGTTTATAAATGGAAATAATTTATGTCGTGCTACTGCTAAGTAGTGCTTTGTAGCGGACAGGGAATTACTAATTCTTTTTTAATTGAGTCAGAGGCGTTATTAACTCGCCTAAATTATTATACGATTATTACTCGAGTCGAGAAGGGCAACTAGAAATCCTGTGTGCTAAGTCTGATGTAGTGATTGGCCATTGGCGATCTGGCCCAACAATCAGGCTAGATCTCGTTATGGAGAGAAAGAAAACGCCCACTTTTTGAAATCATGCGTTTTTGGTTTAAAAAATTCTTAGACTTAGGTAATTAAAATGAAAACTCTACGTCTAATTGGGGTGATTGTGTTATATTTCGAAGGTAACAGATTAATCAAATCTTGAAACAAAAATATCAACGTTTTGTTACGTAATATATCATCTGCACTACAAACATAAACCAACAAATCATCACACCTACTATAACCCCTACCTATTATAGGTGTTGATAAAGGCTTCTCAAGAATCGTAGTGTGCTAAGCCGCGCGCAATCAGTTTCGAAAACTCGAAAACACGTCCGTATTTGTCGAGATCGAGATTGCATTCCTTAGCTACTGCATGCCGTTCCATAAGTAATTCTTGAAATAATTTGTAGGGAACTTGCACGGGCTGGAATAATTAAAATAAAATGCTGCCGCACATTTTGTGTTGTGCTACTGTCAAGTGTAGGTATGTCTTTCAGCCAATATCAGCTATAGAAGGACATTACTTTTATAAATGATGGAAGAATAAAGAATTTCATTGAATGTATTATTTTGTTGAATGATTAATCTTGTCAATTTTAATTACTAGGTATAGTATACTTTTAACACTTAGAAAATATTCAATTAACTTCTCTCATTTACTAAACTGTAGGTGCTTAATCCAACAAATAAATGACCATTAATTACCAACAATACTGATATCTGCATACTTAGGTAAATACCTATCTACTACTTACGCGATAATCTTCTATACTATGCCATATTTACATACTAGAGTCGCTTAAACACGAAGTCGCTTTTCGTGTTCCTACGATGAGATCTTTTAAACTACGCAACGGATGTTAATGCGGTTTTCATCAATAGACAGAGTGATTCAAGAGGAAGATTTGTATGTATGATACACCGACCACGCGGGCGAAGCCGCTGGCAGAACCTAATATTTAATATAAAAAAGCTGAAGAGTTCGTTTGTTTGTTTGAACGCGCTAATCTCTCTAGTCCGATTTGTAAAATCTTTTTGGATATGATAGTCACATTTATGAGAAAGACTTATGCTAAAACCCTAAGTCATAAAGAACGGTAAGGGAAAACGAAAAAAGAGTACGGGGAGGCGATGCAGTGCGACGGGGTCGGTCGGTGGAACAAAAAATGTCTCGGGGATGAAGTCGCGGGCAGAAGCAGCATAATTATGTATTGTATACGTCACAGTTAAAACCAGTTTTTAAATAGAACGCGTTTTCCCTAGTTAGAACTAGTTTTTACTAAATGCCTTTGTTAAAACTAGTTCGACGGTACTCTTCGCCGACAGGACTCTCCGTGGACAGGGCTCAGCAGGAAGGTAATAGGTTAGGTTAGGTTAGAAATGCGACCAACCGCGCGCAAGCCAAGCGAGCGTAGCGAGCGGTGCCGCGGTAGCGGCTGGCCAGCGCTACTTCTAAGTTAGTGGCAGTTACTTGGCTATCTAGTAATCGCGCAAGGATGAGCCTTGTCGGCGAAGTGTCCTGTCAGGGAAGAGTAGTCTCGTCGGTGTTCAGTCTGTTGGCGTAGTGTCTGTCGGCGTCTAGTCGTACACTCAAATCTATCAGTGGTAAATTCTAGTTCTGACTAGGTATTTCTAGTTTTAACATAGGCATTTAGTAAAAACTAGTTTTAACTAGGGAAAACGATTTCTAACGAAAAACGGGTGAGAATCAGCTGATCCATACATTTTGACCGCGTAGGTACCTATTGCACTTTTGCTATGTCTATGAAGCAGCTACTATTGCTATGAAGTAGCTGATTTTTTTTTGTATAATAGACGAAAAATTTCTACGCATGGGAATGTTGAAAATTTCTAGAATGATAAATCTGAATCTGGTCTGAATTCATGGTTACAGTTTGCACACTGGATAAAAACTTATCCTGTATAATCACTAAATATTACAAAACAAAGTCCCCCGCCGAGTCTGTCTGTCTGTTCGAGATAAACTCAATAAGTACTAAATGAATTTTCATGCGGTTTTTACCAATAGAAGAAGTGATTCATGACGAAGGTTTAAGTGTAAGATTTTGTACATTTTCAACAATTATCGTCATATTTCTGGTTAAAATGTGACGATAATTGTTGAAAATGTCGGAAATAGTAAATCCCCTGGGAGCTTTCATCGAAAACGATGCCTAATCCCTTTGTGATGTATACTTAACAAAACATTGTATGGCGGGATATTTCTCTTTATAGGTCTACAGAAAAGTCTACAATGGCGATGGAGGATAGCTTACTATATCCACTATAACTTCCAAAACTGGCAAACCGGGGGTGCCGACAGAAGTGAAAACTTGAACAATTACGTGTGTATTTTTTAATTCGTCAGGAAATATTTTATTATGCAGGAAATACTTTTTTTAAATGAAGTGTTTTTTAATTCGTTATTATAAACTACTACTACAAAAATTATATTACAATTTTCTCAACTAAAACTAACTTATATACAGCTGACTGTGTCGGTAATGGTGTCGCGATTTCAATTGTTTTTTTCCATCTCAAAAAATGCCCAACGCGCCTAAACGTGTTTTCACTTTAAAAACATGGTCTGAATAGATTTCCAATTACCGCATTGTACGTAAAATGCGGTAATTGGAAAGCCGGATACAGTATTAACTCTTGTCAACTTAAATACGTTATGTAGTTACACAAAATAAAAACAGGTCACACACCGATGACATGACAAACATGTAGGCATAATATGCACTACTACCCGTGCGAAGCCGGGGCGGGTCGCCAGTTTTACAATCATTTTCCATCGTTGCGAGCTACCTTTTAGGACTAAAGTTTGCACATGCTGGTCACCCATCGCGTGTGATAAACGCATAATTGTTAATTGTCGATTGGTCCAGTAGCATTGTTCTCACGGTGCATCACTATCGCGTGATGATGTGACGAGCCGAGTCCTCCCGTGCTCCCCGGCTCCCGTGGGATCCCCGCTTCCGTGTCATTTAATTTTATTGATATAGTACTCTCCCACAATGTGTTATTTTTGCGTCGGAAATTTTTAATTGAAAAAAAAAGATTTCCAAAACTAAAAAACAATTGACTTGTTTTTAGTGTTTTTTTCACTTTGTAATGTTTTATCGGAAGCCCGTTGTAAATTTTTGATTGGTTATTTTTTTTGAATTAGAAATGTTTATGTGTGTATTTTTCACTTTTTAGCTATGATACCTACCCTACACCAATTCGTATGCCACTTCTTGCTATTTAAACAACAGTGACAGGATGCAGCAGAATGTCACCAAGATACATAAAGTGGATTAAAAACGTATTATCGAGCTAACGCAAAAACTACTTCCCGAAGAAAAGTTGTAGCATGACCTATCCATTAAAAACAAGTATTTTCAAAATCCATCCACAAAAGACAGAGATATCGCGGAACAAAAATACAAACAAAAAAGTCTTTTTTTGTTTGTATTTTTGTTCCGCGATGGAAAGGAAGAGGTTCTCGAATTGAGAACCTCTTCCTTTTGAAGTCGGTTAATAAATATAAATAGCTACATAAAATCGGTGGTCTCCGTTTCCAGGAGTGTTTACACCCACACTGCTCCCTTGTTAATTAGTCCCATTTAATAGGTGGATAAAATTATTGAATCAATCATACATTGATTGATTCAATAATTTTATTCACCCTTCTTCTCAATTATGTTGGGGTCTCGGCTTCCACCGCAACCGAAAGGCAGGTAATACCAGTATTTTGTATGGAGCCACTGCCTATCCTCCATAACCCAGTTACTGGGTAACACGATGCCCCTTGGTAGGAATGGATGTCTGACTTGGGATTCTGAGTACCCGTAAGGGGGCGTCCATTAATTATGTGAGGCAATTTTTGCAATTTTTCGACCCCTACCCCCGCTCTGATGAGATGTCGTGAGATTTGGCTCGGCCCTCCCCATAATCTCTCATGAGATATTTCAAAATGCGTATTTTTAGTGTAAAACGTTAATCTGCGCTTATTTGCGTTGGATTTGTGCATTGCGTTTGACTGGCTCGGCTGGCCAGTGGCGTTTTAACAATCGAGGAGCTACTGTGCTATTTTGTGGCGTTCGGATAACCGCGATAAATATTATTTGAAGGATTTAGCCGGATTGGCGGATAAACATGTTTTACTTAATTTAATCCAGTTTTCTCGAAATTTTACATTGTTTCTTTGCGAACAAAATACATAAATTACGTCATATTACGCAGCTTGCAAGCTTTAGCCCAAAATCCGTTTAAGAGTAAATTACACAGCTCCCTCATTTTAAAAATTCTTTAATGTCCAGCGCTAGTAATTAAAAGGATGTTCAACTGGTTTGGATACCGACTCATTGTGGCATTAAGGGCACAAGGGTAACGAACGTGCTGACGCTTTGGCTAAAGATGCTTGTTCATCTTTATCGTCAGATCTCGGATACAACACTCATCACCTGTTGTCCATTCCAAAAAATAATCTGCAGTGTTCCTGGCAGGAGCAGTGGAATGCTTCTAGCAAGGAGAGAGGCAGTTTTTTCTATACCGTGCAACCGACTGTTAAACCAAAACCATGGTTCTCCGGTTACAAAAAAGTATGCCGAGACGCCCTCTCTCCTCCACGTGAGATTGGGTGAGATTCGACTGTACCTGCTCCCCCCCTGTTCCCCCTAAACGCCTCACGTAATGATTGGACGGCCCCTAATGACTGTGAAAGATCTACGAATGACAGCCAATGGCTTTACGTCCTTTCCGAAGCATGCGTAGCTTAACCTTCGATCGACCCGTGCGGCTGTTATTACTAAGCTACGAGACCCTTCGGATAATGGAATTGAATAGTATACCTTAATTGATTTTCTTTTTTTTAAGCACCTGTTATTTTGGGTGTCCTAAGTATGAGTACACCTCTGCCTAAGCCTTCGACGATAAGAGGTGTGATTTTGTGTTACGTTTATTGGGTTTTCGGAATTTTAAGAGCTCTACCACTTCGGATTCTGTGTCTCACAGTTTACAGCGTAGTTTCTTGATGTTCCTTATGCAAACGAACTTATGATGGTAATGGCTTTAAATTAGCAATAGTATGTGTGTACCTAATAATTATCTTTACATAGTAAAAAAACAAAGTCGCTTTTCGTGTCTGTACGCTTAGACCTTTTAAACTCCGCAACGGATTTTAATGCAGTTTTCATCAATAGACAGAGTGATTTAACAGGAAGGTTTTGTAATACACTGACCTCCGCGGGCGAAGCTGCTGGCACAAGGTAGTTTGTTTATAAATTACCTGATAACAATTTCTAAAAACATTTTTGTTGTACCTTTTTGAAAGTTCGTTTTCATAACTACCACAGATTTTTCCTTTTAAACATAAGACATGTAAATTATTTAAACGCACTCACAGAAATTAAAGTATCTTTCATAATAGAGCAAAGAGCTGTAGGGGTATAAATATTCAAAACAATGCGCCCCTAATTTGAGACACAAAAAGCAGTGTAAGTACGCATGTGACGAAACTGAACGCGCTAAAAGTGTAAACAAGGACGTAGGGAGCATTTATTTGCGAATCACGCCGTAACAAATTGAAAGATCACCCCCCGCTAACAGCCCGAAGTGTATTAGAACACTATTAAGCCCTCCATGCCACTTTAACGCGTCCCCAGACCCTACTTATGTAAGTAAGTGTGCAGATTGCCTTGTAAATTATTTAAAAAATCTATTAATCCCTATCTTAAAAAGTATCATCTCGAGACAAAGAGAAATTCTAAGACATCGCTTATAAAGGGTTAAAAAATATGTACGCACAAATTTATCAACTAGCATAAGACATGCAAATTCAAATCCGACTAAACTTAGTTTTTTAAAACTTAGCGTACGTAATGTTTAACGATTCGATTTTCAGAAATAGGAGGTCGCACTTTGTTGACTACCCAATGGACAAAAACTTTACAATTGAGAGTGAGAGAGAATGCAGAATTAAAAAATTTAAATCTCGCCTCGAATAGGTTAAGTTCTCTATTATTGTATTAGGCGTTTTCAGATGTTTTTTGAGTTTTGACTGTTTGTACACCTATTTTTATTTTGAAGCCAGGGCCAGGCTCTTACACCGCAATCCCGGCGCCAATGCGTCATATCAATATCGAATTAAAGCATCAACATAACGAACCACGTACTCTACAAAATATGGCCCAAGTGTTCATAAAATACTCTACAATATTATTCCGATGTGTTACAGATAGTGACAATACTATAGACGCAGTATAAACGTACCTATAATCTCTTTTTCAATTATTAAAAAGCACCTTATCGAAGCGTAATGTAGGATTTACATAGAGATTATAGCGCACGTGCGCCCTTTCACACTCGCGTTGTGTGGCGTCAAGTGCTTTCATTTCTGTATTGTTATATATTCACAAACCCATCCAAAAAGTATTTAAACAATGTTATTACGGTAACTGGCAAATTGTATACAGAAGCAAAATTTAAAATTAAAGTTTGGAACGTTGTGGTGTGAAACGAAAAACTTTGACGTTTTCATTATTACTTCGGACTTCAGCGTTATAATATTTTAGTGTCATAACTATGGTTATAAGTTTTAAAACATATTTTCTATGTGATTGTGAATTTTATTGACCTTTACGTTATACAAATTTAAGTAATTCAACAATGCCAATCAAACTTTTGCTCGCTCGTCAAATATTTGACGCGACGGCCGTGCCAACCGTCGAGGTGGATATGGTAACTGAACTTGGACTATTCCGCATTGCGGTTCCATCAACTGATCACAAAAAAGTTGCAGAATCATTACAACTACGAGATAATAATACCGCAGAATACCACGGTATGGGTGTTTTGCATGCTGTCAAAAATATAAACAATATAATCGCCCCAGAACTCATAAAACAGAACCTTGAGGTAACCATGCAAAAAGAAATAGATCAGTTCATGATTGCCCTGGACGGCACTGACAACAGATCGAGGCTCGGCGCCAACGCTATAATGGCTGTGTCGCTGGTGGTGGCTAAGGCCGGAGCCGCCAAGAAAGGCATGCCTCTGTACAGACACATTTCAGACATGGCAGGTGTCACCACCATCATATTGCCAGTTCCGCACTTCACCGTCCTGACTGGCGGAACATTATCCTCCAATGGATTGCCATTTCAAGAATATTCGATTATGCCAACTGGAGCGTCATCCTTTACAGAAGCCATGCGTATAGGTACTGAAATATATACGTATGTTCAAAACATGATATTGTCCAAATACAACGTAGAATGTTCGTACGTCAGCGCTAGCGGCGGTTTCTCCATTCCAATCCTAAGTCACAGAGATGCGCTTCTTTTCCTAACCGACGCTATAAAGCAATGCGGATATCATGGCAAGGCTGAAATAGCCATCAACGCTGCTGCAACGGATTTATACAAAGATGGAGCTTATGATTTAGAATTCAAGAACCCAAATTCAAATCCTCAAGAATATATTTCGTCTGACAAGCTCGCCGAAATTTATTTGGACAACGTCAAAGAATTCCCAGTGTGTTCTGTTGAAGACGGATTCGAATATGATGATTGGGCTGCATGGTCCCTGCTTACGACTCGCACATCGGTGCAACTATTCGGCAACGACTTGACGCAGACCAACCTGAGAAGAGTAGGTCTGGCCATCGAGAAAAAGGCGGGAAATACAATTGGTTTGCGATTAAATCAAGCGGGTACGTTGAGTGAGGTTATCGAATGTTACAAGATGATTAAAGCAGCCGGATTAGGCGTGGTCGTCCTTGATAGATGGGGAGACACTACTGATTTGTTCCTGGCTGATTTGGTGGTGGGGCTGTCCGCGGGCCAGCTGAAGTGCGGCGCGCCCGTGCGTGGCGAGCGCGTCGACAAGTACAACCAAGTGCTCAGGATAGAGGAGGAGCTAGGAGCGCTGTCCAAGTACGCTGGCAAGAACTATCGCGGGCAATTGTAAACAATAATTGCCGTTTTAGATTGAAACTTTTTATCTATAATAAACTCAATACAAGAATACAACATTTTTTTCCTTTTTATTTAATTTCGATTCCGACTAATTTTTCTACTGCATTAAACCTATACTTAAAAGGCTTCGTTCCTGTTAATATTAAATAACACAAATACGACTGTTCCGAGGAACGTAGCGAACGCACAAATTGCCGGAAATACTTATTATGTCCATTGTGACATGCACCATTGGGATATGATATAAGCTGTTATTATAACACTTGTAGTTACGGGGTAGTAATTAGGGGTGGACTCGAGACAAGACGCTAGTCGTAACACGAACTTACTATTGGCTAAGATACGGATTTAACAAACATCGCAGTTTGATAAAAAAAATAATAGACGTGTAGGGTACACCAAGCTTTTCATCCTGACCTAATTTTCCTCGATGGTGCAAGACAATAATTATTTATCTATAATATGTAGATACAACACATAAACCTAAGGAAAGGCTTAATTTGTAATTTGAAATGTAGACAATAATAATGCTTGATTTAGTACTTTTTTATTGTAGGTATTTAATTATTTTGTTTAATTTGATTAAATTAGTAAACCATTATCATTGTTACAAAATTTGCATGCCGAATTTAGTAGGCGGAATATGAAGAACTATTGCGTATGCGTCATAATCAGGCAAGTTAATGAATCTATCTCTATCTATCTAAATTTAATACGTATTTAGGCATTTGTCATTTACAAATAAGTATTTTGTTCTAAAAAACGACTCCCACCCTGTTATCGGTATAATGTATCAATGAATTTGTTATCAAGCGCAATACAATGAAAAAAATAACCGACAAGGGCAGGTCAACTCGTATCAGGGTGTAAAGAAGGGGCCTAAGGGCCCATAACAGTGCGCACGTGCGCTCCCCTCTTGTTGCGGCCCCCTCACATCATGGGGCCACACGCAGCCGCACGGGGCCTTAACGCATTTGTGTACTGTTTGGTTAGCCCTCTTTACGTCTCACAAAAATAATTGTAGATAAATAAACCTCAAGTTGAAGCGCTTAGGGGGTTCCGGAGCGATTGTGCGCGGATAATTAAAGTTGGACGATTAGCTCTTTGCCCCTGCTCATTTTTCTCGCGTTGATGTTATTATATATTATGACGTACCAACGTCCCGGCAAAGGTCCCGTAAATAGGAAGGGAATCACCTGGTTGAAGCAAATATTTCCCATAAAATTTTCGTAAAAAATAAAATTACTTGTAGGATAGCTTAGCTTCTTTTCTTCGGAGACAAATTGAATGCTGTCTCAGAAGAGAGTCTTAAGATACACACATCAAAGTAAATAGGGATCAAGGTATTTAAATAAAATATTTTTAGCCCTATTGAAATTAAATGAAAATATGTGTATGTATGTATGTGTAGATCGAGGAAGTAAGTACTCGCTGCTTTTGCATTAATAAATACTTTTACAACTTTCGCTAATGCTGAATTTTGCACCTTAGTTAAATGTATGTAATAATAATTCATTCGTAAGTAACGATCATGTCTGCGTGTGGTGATGTCAGCTCGTCCACCATGATGCTCTGCCATGCTGCCGGTGATACGGTACGTGTCCAAAGTCGAGTTTTAACATTATGCGTATTGCCCATAGCGCACTGCCACAGCACGATGCCGAGAACCAGCTGCCAGCATTCCCACGGCTCTGATAAATTTCTTTCCGCCTCATATAACTTCTTCTCTCCATAATAACGTTATTTTTAAATGATTCCATTCAGAAGTAGGTATGGCAGATATATTACTGATTTGGCCTCAAAACCGTTCCAGGATTATATGGAAATACGACTTGACAGTTTCATCTTTTGACAGAAATTCAAAAACTATTTCCGAAATCGTGTCCACAGGAATTTTAAAAAAAGAACTAAAAATAGTGATTTTTAGTAGCTAGCAAAATGGAGCTCGAACCCTAGATACCTTTGAAGGGTGTAGTTAAAAAATATAAGTTGACGTAAACACGGACACAGGGACGTAAAACATCGCGGCCGGATGTTCCATTCTCGGTGTTGAACCGAGCATTGAGAATCTAACAGTGTGCATCTCAGCGCGTCGAAATAACACATTGTTCGATTTTCAACTTTCTGCGCTTAGTAATAAGTTGAAGATCCAGTGCGCGAATATTTTCTTAAATCAAATTCTGTCACAAATACGCACAAATAAAGAGCTACTTGTGTATGTATATTCTACAGGCGCACATACAATGGTTTTAGAGTTACACGATTCAGCAAAACGTTACTCCAGTAGGAAATATATTATTTCGAAAACCTGAAGACGCACAAATTATATTTTTTGCGCACAGTTTTGCACAAATATAAGCTCTTTGCCCATGCACAATATTCCTCTCTCCGATCATTCGTTTAGAATTTTCCTGCTGGAACAACATATCTCCAGCATGAATCGTTATTTCAGTTTTTTCCCCAAACGACAAAGCGCACAATTTTTTTATTTGGCGCACATACACAGCAGATTATGCACTAATTACACGTTTCACTAATATCACTCTAGGAGTCACTGTCCTGCTGGAGTAACGTTCACATCAACGCTCGGGTCAGTTCATTTCATTCATTCATTCATAACCTAGTAAATGGTACACTGAACTGTGACTTTATATTACGCGTAGCGCGCGTAGTCAGGGCTACGAAATTCATAGAGCCCTGTAGCTCTACCATGAGTTTACAGAGCCAAAGCTCGCTAGCGTCTCCGTAAATGATATGTATGAAATATTGTACAGCGCCCCTAGCAGTCCACAACATAATTTAAATTGGACCAGGAGCACTATAGATTTCGTTAAGTAAGAAATCTAACGTAATGTATTCGATAATCACTAACGTTTTTCAGATGTCGCCATACTAATAGGCACTATGAGTCACTAATTTGATAGACGCTATCGAAACAAACGCATGCAATGCATAGCTCACCAGCATTTTAAGGTGTGAAACAAATGTTTACATTAACATTTTAAACGTTTATGAGGCAATTAAAGTCAAAATAATAATGGTTGAGCTTATTTACCATGACACATGTTAGTGGCCGCTGAATTTGATGACCAACGACGAGAACGACTTGAATTTCAAGCCAAAATGAGGATTCATGTTGGATACCAACTGAAAAATAAACTTCACTCATTGTTTTAATCTATTTTCTCACTTTATTTCATTTAATTTAAGTCAAAAGTGCAGCGAACTACACAACGTCAATAAAATCACAAGTCGATTTTATTTATACGACACTCGACATCGACAGTAACCTGTTATAAGGAATAAAAATTCAACAACTACGAAGTACCTTAAGTAGTCCACTAACCGCCAACTTTTCTATTTAGTCGGATTAAATTTCGCGAAACTGGCTCATTTTTAGCATGGCGATATCACTACATGTTGAGTACATGAGCAGTCTCTCTTCTTATTACTGAGAAAGAAATAAATAAAACACAGGAGTGAAGTTAGCTAGACGATACGTCATCATTTAAAAGACAAAGACAGTAAAATACTATTTGTACTTACATTATGGTAAGTGATTCCGTTTTAACTTCGGTTTTTATAAGACAACTTGCCAGCACTGCTTTCTTATAATTAGTCACGATCACGATCGAAAACGCACTAGTTCGCGAAGACGGCCATTGGCCTATAAAAATATTAGCATTTAGCCTTGCCAAGTCTCCTCTGCTTTTTATATTTTTAAGCTAAGCTGTTTAACCTCTATTTTGTTTAAAAAAATATCTTTGTTAAGTACATCTAAAATTTACGTTTTTTCCGACGAATTGAGAACCTCCTTCTTTTTGAAGTCGGTTAAAAATAAAAAATAATTTCATATTTAAAGCGCACCGCTGTACGTTTTCGAATATCTTTGGGCTGTGCTTATGTCGGTTCTGGATTACCAGACTAGTGAACCTTATGTAATATATTAATTGGTCAGATCACTGTGGTGTATAGCCAGTAAGTGTACCTTGGTACCCTAATCCCCCAATTCCTGCTAAGCATTCGATAGCACTGACACAGAGACAGACACTGCGGGCTTTTGTAGTGATGTAGTTTGAATGACGATGATGTTTGAAAAAATGCCCAGGTACCTATTTGGTTTCAGTTGATATGCTTTGGGTAGTTCCAAAGAAGAGAATCAATTCGGTTTTGGTAGAAATGTTTGATTTAGGCAACTTGTTTACAATATTGCGTACGAGTTTAGATAAAATAGTGTATGATGCACTTAGTTAGACATAATTTTTCATTTTCCTAAGCTACTAATTTGAAAACCGAACTAATTTTATATCCTCGCAGTAGGGGCGAAAAGCATAGTACTCACGGATAAAGGTGTCTTTGTCTTGGGCGAACTTGAATAACTCGCTGCACTCAGAATTCTAGTCTTAAGGGGAATCTTGTCACAGGCTCGAACTCACTGGTGGGTCTGGCTTAATAAGCATCGTGTCCAACAAAGAGTAGTATCAGTGATGAGCAGTTAGACGCCAGTCTACACGCACAACATTATTGAGTGAGATGCAGGATCATTTATAGTAAAACAGGCGCGTAAAACTTAAGAAAAGTCTTTCGGAAGATCGAGTTTTATGAAAAACCATTGCATAGATCAATGACCAATATAGTTTATTGAACTTTTCGATATTTGAGCATTGTCGGTACCGACTTGGTTTGGGAGATTTTACACTTCTTTCATTACCCAAACACGCCCAACGTTAGGTTAAATTAGCAAGAAAAACGAATCTTTGATGGCTACTAACTTTTTGATGGCTGTTTATTTTAGTATCCTAGCTGTTATCGCACAGACAATATTAATAATGAGACAACACCATACCATGTTTAATTTTTTATGTACATTGTCGAACAGTGGAGTAATACACTCCCGAGGTTTGTATGGAAAAAAATCGACTTTCGAATTCACCTTAAATGTCTCGCTTCGCTCAGGAGTTAACTCAAGAAAGTTGACGGCAGAAAGGGGCACACGAGGCCTCTAGAATCCTTCGTTATATTCGGGATACAAAATAGCAACCATGACAAAAGACACTGATTTAACTAAGTGAATAATCTATTCTCTTTACAAACAATGGCATCATATAATTTTAGACAAGCTTAAAAAGCATGTGACACCATTTTGTGAGAGACTCGGTGTCACTAGGAATACCTGTATAGCAGAATACCACCATTGTCTCGGAATGAGGACAATCTTGAACGTCTTGGCCCAAAATGCAGGTTGAGACTGTACCTTTGCGCAGAATTGTACAATACTTAACTTTTTTTAATTCGAAGTTTATTTGCAGGTAGCAACCTACAAGCGCATTCGTTGTCATGGTCTCGACGCGGGGAGAGGCTGCCAGGATCCACCCTGCACGCCAAGATATGGATGCCTGAAGACCCCAGGATTTTCGCAAGTACCATTATCGATAAAGACGAACTTACCTAAACACCTCTGTATAAAGCCAGATTCTCATTATCGTGTAGTGTCATGCCGTGGCGCCCTCCGCGGTGTTGGCCAATCAAAATTCATTGTGATATGACGTAGTCCTAAACCGAATCGCTTGATTGGTCTATCCCTCGACACGACACATGTTATTTTTGAATAAAAATATTAATTGATCTCATTATATTATACATACTGCTGCGGTTATTGCGTTATAATTTATTAAGTAAATTAAAGTAGTTTAGTAAGTTAAAGTATATTTTTAAAGATCTTTATCTCAATTATGTCATGTCAATTATGTAATTGTATGGTTAAATGTAACAACATGTTAAGTATGTCTAATTAAGTATATCAAGACTTTAGTCTTAGGTATTTAAATCTTTGTAATATTGAATACCTTCCTACATATTGTAACTACCTACTATAACTCTAGTCACTGTACCTATTGAATCATAAGATAAGTATAATTTTAGTAATAATAACAATATACATATACAGTTGTAGTCATTTAATTAAGAACGATTTGAAGTTCTAGATTTTAATCATGTCATGTGTAGTTATGTGTTCCTTCTTACAAGTAACTAGTTATGTTAAGATATAGCCACATGCATAGAACAAACGGGATTTGGAATATAGAACTAAAATGAAAAAACTATATTTTTACATATTTTCTTTATTCTCTATAGTAAAAAAATGAAATAGTAATGAAGCTGTACATATAATTAAAAACGATTTACGAAACTGATCGAGAGTTGTTTTATATGAAAGTTAGACTAAATAAATGACATTATTTTGAAGTACGTAAAGAAAAAAGCAATTTATTATATTTTAAACTAAAATTAATAGTTAGTAGCATGTCCACGGCCTTTATTTACGGCTTTGCACCAGCGAGGCATTGACTCCATCAATTTTTTACAATTCGCAAGAGAGATAGAGTTCCATTCTTCAAAGAATACGTCGTACAGCTCTCTTAAATTGCCACAGTCGATTTCTAACCTTTTTCTTGACTTCGCACCAAAGATGCTCTATTAGGTTTAGGTCTGGGCTGATACATAACTGGCCAATATAAGACAGAAACTGAGTGCGAAGTGAGAAATTCCTTAACGGTGCGTGCAGTTTGCTTTGGATCATTGGTGTGCTGGAATGTCCAAATACCCGGAAGCACGTCTTCAGCATAAGGTAATATTGTTTCTTCCAGTATATTCTTGTATTGGAATTGATCCATGTTACCTTCTATCAACTTAACATATCCAACACCATATCCATAAAAGCACCCTCAGATTTCCACATTACCTTACCGCTTTAATGTCTTTTTGTGTACTTAGTAGGGTCAAAAGCTTTATTGGGAGTTCGTCCGACATATCGTTTTCCATAAGAACAATTAATGTTAATTTTTTTCAAGTCAGAAAAAAGAACATTTTTCCACTGACTAACTGTCCTGTTTTCACACCTTCTTGCAAATGCAAGCCGGACTTGCCTATGGCACCGTTTCAACATGGGCACCTTCCTTGCTATCCTTCCGTGCAACTTTTCTTCTATCAAACGCCTTCGAATAGTGCGTGCCGAGATTGCTGAAGGTTGATTTCACTAAAATTTTCTTTTCTCAGCTCATTAGACCTATTAAAAGCATTTTGTTTTGCCTAACAAACGGTATTTCGATCTTCACGACAAGATGACTTTTTCCAACTGTACCAACGAATGTACTGCTAGTATGGAAAAGTTTTGTGATACCGAGAGAAATACAAAAAATACATGCAATTAGTTATACTTGTTAGTTTCTAATCTTCCCTTTAAATAAGCGTTCTTAATTATATGACCGCCACCGTATGTACCATTTCTACCTTACACAGTAGTATAAGTACCTATTCTATTCTAATAAATGATTTACCTACCTATAGCTGATATTTGATTTTTTCCAACTGCGGCAAAGCTAGTTAAAATTGTATAATTTTAACATTCAGGGTGCTCTCATAACGTATCTAGTACCTATAGGTAACTAGACCTAATATAACAGTGGGTAGGTACTGTTAACTCCCTAAGTAGGTACAGAGGACAATAAGATTGAAGTAAAAAGTAAGTTAATATATTTAAACCAGGGTACTGAAAACACGCTCTAAAAAGTATGAGACAGGGAAAATATTCTCATCTGACATCCGTGGTCAACACCACTTTGCCCCAAAGCTTATGATCGCATACTATTGTTACTGTGACGTGTTGTTTGTTGTCGTGCCTCTCCTTAATTGTAATGTACTCTTTGTTAGGAAAACTTATGAAATGGCTGTGTTGAGAGGATGAATGAAAAGCGGTAAACAAAAGGTGTTTACAAAGCAAATGTAATTGGAAAGGCCGGGAGAGAACGCTCTACGAGGACGTATAGTGACTGTATTGATGATTTTCTTCAGACAGCTCAAGTAAAACATAAAGAACTGTGTATTTTAAAATGCAGCTGCAAGGCAGAAGAAAAATAAAATTTTCCGATTAGATAACGGTACTGAGTTTGCGAACCAAAGTATGAAACGACAGCTCATTATAGCCCTCGCCCGAATGGCGTGGTAAACTTCCAAAGTATAAACAAGATGCAGTTCAAGCTGCTGCTTATTTGAAAAAAGGTCTCCTCATTGTGCAGTTGAAGATAAAACTCCTTTTGAAATGTGATAAGGGAATAAACCAAACCTCTCAAATTTAACAGTTTTTGAATGTAGAGCGATGGTACATGCAGAGAGCATGTACCATCGCTAGCCAATGCAAGAAGCTGGATGTCAAAGCTACGGAGCACATTTTTGTGCGATATACTAATGATATCCACAGTTACTTCTTTCATAGTTCTGAATCCCCACGCCGTATTAGCAAAGCGAGAGACGTAGTCATCATAATTTCAGCCGAAAAACGTCCGATGTTAGACATAGGCGTCCCCGAGCACCGCCATTTTGACCGGTTTTTCGCTTTTCGCATCCAGCGGATTCCTACGTCCTTCACCAAGTCATTGGTCCACCTTGTAGGAAGCCTTCCAATCCAACGTTACGTCTTCCGGTATGCGGTTGCCACTAGAACCAAGGACGTATCTAGTAAATAGTGAAATAGTTATTTTTTATACAAGAGTGCAAAGTTTTTTTTGTCCGCGTGCTCATTTTTGATGACCGAGCAAGCGAAGGATTCTAAAATTGAATGTAACTTTTCATCCCAGTGCGGCGTGAAAATGACTAAATGCAAAAAAAAACATTTACAATCACAAGATACTTTTTTTCAGTTTAGGTATTAACTACTACATTATGATAGGTAAGTATTATCTTTAAATTATAACAAATAATACTTAGGCATAGGAAAAATTTAAAGTAACTTTGCTGCAGTTACTTAAGTTGAGTGTAATATTTTTGTTAGGTACTGTAATGTTGGTGTTAGTGACTGGTGTAGGTACTGTTTTTCGGTATACTATCTGTCATACTTAATAGTTGTACCGATTCATCGGATTCCCTTGGCGTGAATATTGGCGAGGGAGGGCGATGCTTAGGTGTTTCGTATCGGCTCATTTTTGAAAGGCCAGACCAAGGATCTGACTGAGGATCTTTCAGTGTAATGGCTCCAACGATGCCTTTACATATTTTAGACTTATTTTGCATAGAATCCTCTATGTATCCCTCTACAACCGCGTTGGATTTCCAGCCTCCATGGCGCTTAAGGGACAGGAGATCAGCCAAAACTGAATCGGCCAAAAGTGTGGCTGAAGTTCGTCGGAAACAATGACTCGTGTACAACAGGGGTTCTGGAAGTTCAAGAAATGTTGCTATTTCTCGTGGGATACTGCCAGTTTTATTAGCACCCATAGGCCATCTAACACAGTTTCCGTTGCGATATTGTAGAAAAAATCAATTGATTGGAGTGTTTTGATATTTCTCAACAATTGTTATGTATTCTTTGCGAATGACGAAGTTGCGGTCTCTTTTTGTCTTTGTAATAAGTAGTTAAATTAATTAATAGTAAGTCATCTGAATGTTTCTCAATGTTTTTGACATTAAGTTGTGTTAGTTCATTAGTTCCACATGCTCCGTTCATACTGTAGTGACCTACCTTTATTTTACTTTTACATTTATACTATCCTACATTTGTTAAAATAAAGTAAACAATAATTTATATACATATTTCCAAACAACTTATAAACTAGTATTATATAATACCTAACTATATAAGTAACTGAATTCAACATGTCAACAGACAAACAAATATTTTATATTAGTAGATAGTTTGTTATCAGCTAGCCGGCCGCTATGACGCGTCCATTGTCTTAGCGCGAACCGGTCGGCCGCGTACGTCACACACACGCCGTGAGCGTGAGCGAGACGGCACTCTAATCTATTAGCGTCGCGCTCACGCACGCGGCCCGCTGTCCAGCGATGACTTGCCACCTTGCCAGTGTACTCACTGCGCTTGCTTATAGCTACCGCCTTACCTTTTCACCTAAGATTGTAAACATAGCTTCACTCTAACTGTGCTTTTAAACTGTTCTCTGCTATCCATATATTTCTATCACTCCTTCTTCTTAGTGTAACTCTCGTGTGTTGTGAACTGTAACCTGTGTCTGTGCAATAAACTTTTCTTTCTGTCTTCATCTATACCTACTTCTGACTTATTTCATCAAACCTCTTCACCCTTCACACACACCTGCCATACCTACATTGGTGACCCCTATCAAGAGCACGAGGATGGCCGAGGACAAAGCGCGCGAAAGCCAAGATGTCGGCAAGTTGACAGCGGAAAGTTTTCGTGTGGGCGTGCGTATACCGCCGTTCTACCCAGAGAAGCCGGGATTATGGTTTGCTCAAATGGAAGCACAATTTATCTTGGCCAACATCAAGTCGGATGAGACCAAGTTCTACTACGTAACAGGGAACTTGGACTCACAATACGCATCAGAGGTCGAAGACATCATCGAATACCCGCCACCCACCGGAAAATACGAGAAGCTTAAAGGTGAGCTTATAAAAAGGCTTTCGGCATCGCGTGATAAAAAGGTGAAGCAGCTCCTCATGCACGAAGAGCTAGGTGACCGAAAGCCTTCACAATTTTACCGCCACCTTCTCAACCTAGCTGGTCCAGGTGTACCGGAGGAGTTTTTGCGGACTATATGGACAAGCCGCCTACCCGCAAGTACACAGGCAATAGTAGCGTCACAGTCCAAGACCGATTTGGCTGAATTGGCTGAACTGGCGGACCGGATTCACGACGTCGTCGGCACCCAGGTAGCATCAACATCTGCCATCACGAATGCAGCACCATCAAGAAACCCGGGTAACATGTGTTCCGAGATCGCCGCTCTGACCAGACAGATGGAGAAGCTGGCGGATAAGGTGGCGCGATTGTCACGACCCAGAGGCCGGTCCCGTAGTCGTACGCCCCATCGCTCAGGTTCGACCAGATCGGAATCCAGTTACAGAAGGTTCCCGCAGTGCTGGTACCATCAAAAATTCGGGGACCGAGCGAAAAAGTGCGTGAAACCGTGCGACTACCCTACATCGGGAAATGTGCGGGGCAATCAGTGATGGCGACCGATGATTGTCCGAGCGCTGGTCGCTTATTCGTCACCGATCGAAGGTCCAAGGTGCAGTTTTTGGTCGACACCGGTAGCGACCTCTGTGTCTACCCCCGATCGGCACTATCAAGACGCGTAGAGAAGACCAGCTACCAGTTATGTGCGGCTAACGGAACACCGATAATAACTTACGGTTTTATAAATATTACTTTAAACCTAGGGTTGCGCCGCGACTTCACTTGGCGATTTATTGTCGCAGATGTAACAAAGGCGATAATAGGCGTGGATTTTTTGTCATTTTATAATTTAGTTGTTGATTGCAGGAATCAACGCCTCATCGACAACCATACTACGCTTTCCACCCCGGCTTCGCCTGTCCGTCGTTCTGATGATGTTTCTTCGGTGAAAGTAAGTCTTGGTGATTCCGCATATACACACATACTACAGGAATTTCCTGACATTACCCGCCCACCTGGTATACACCGCACTCCTAAACACAATACAGTACATCACATTCGTACCACACCAGGGCCCCCAGTATTCAGTTCACCGCGTAGATTGGCGCCTGACAAATTGAAGATCGCCAAAGACGAGTTTGACGCCATGTTGCAGTGTGGCACCTGTCGCTTGTCTGAATCACCGTGGTCGTCGCCTCTCCACCTAGCGCCTAAGAAAAACGACGGTTGGCGCCCTTGTGGTGATTACAGGATGCTGAACGCACGGTCCATTCCTGACCAGTACCCCATCCGGCACATACAGGATTTTTCCCATAGCCTGTCTGGCTGTACCGTGTTCTCCCAAATTGACCTGGTGAAAGCATATAACCAGATTCCTGTGCATCCAGATGACATTCCGAAGACTGCCATCACGACGCCGTTCGGTCTTTTCGAATTTCCGTACATGACGTTCGGACTTCGAAATGCCGGACAGACGTTTCAGCGCTTCGTGGATGAAATGCTCAGGGGTCTGGATTTTACATACGCGTATTTGGACGATTTTTTAGTATACTCGAAAGACCATAAGACTCACGAGCTCCACCTGCGTCAGCTTTTCACCAGACTCAGAGATTACGGTATGGTCATCAACAGTGCTAAGTGCATCTTCGGAGTGACGGAGGTCAACTTCTTGGGATACCACATCTCAGCCAAGGGCACCAAACCATTGCCTTCCAAGGTTGAGGCTATTCAACATTTTCCAGCGCCCCAGACCGTGAAAGAGCTGCGTAGATTCCTCGGGATGCTCAACTTTTACCGTAGGTTCATCCCAGGTGCAGCTACCTACCAGGCACCGTTAAATGCTCTCCTCACAGGTTCTGTTAAGGGTTCACACCCAGTCAATTTTTCACCAGACGAGTACGAGGCGTTCCAGAACTGCAAGGATGGTCTTTGTCAAGCAGCACTATTGGCCCATCCTGATTGCAGCGCTAAGTTGGCGTTGGTCACGGATGCTTCAGATAAGGCTATCGGCGCGGTTTTGCAACAGCTGAACGCAGGAGCATGGGAGCCTCTAGCGTTCTTTTCGCGTAAGTTGAGCCCAGCACAGGTTAAGTACTCTCCTTACGACCGTGAGCTGCTCGCCATTTACGAGAGTGTGAAGTATTTCAGGCACATGTTGGAGGCTCGTGACTTTGTGATTTACACAGACCACAAGCCCCTCACTTACGCCTTCCATTCTCGTAAAGAGAATTGCTCCCCACGGCAGTTCCGTCACCTAGACCTCATAGCCCAGTTTACAACGGACATCAGGCATATTTCAGGTAAGGACAATGTCGTGGCGGATACCCTCTCACGCGTCGAGGAGATTACTCAACCTGTGCCTGCTGAAAGGATCGCTGCAGCTCAACTCGAGGATCCGGAACTGAAGCAACTACTGGCTGGAGAAACTTCTTTGCGCCTGCAACAAGTAAGGATCCCCGGTTCGGAGAAGCAGCTATGCTGTGACGTCAGTGGCCCTACTCCAAGACCATTTGTGCCCAAGGAACTTCGCAGGTTAATTTTTACCAGCCTGCACTCCTTGAGTCACCCAGGGTCCAAGGCGTCGGCCCGGTTAGTTGCTGACCGATATGTTTGGCCTGGTGTGAGAAAAGACTGCCGCGAATGGGTACGTTCATGCCTGGCTTGCCAGCGTTCAAAGACCACACGGCATGTCTTTGCTCCACCAGGTACCTTCAAACTACCTCAATCCAGGTTCGAATTTATCCATATTGACCTCGTGGGACCTTTGCCACTGCGTCAAGGTTTTCGCTATTGTCTCACCGCCGTTGACCGTTTTACGCGATGGCCTGAGGCAATACCACTAGCAGACATTACTGCAGAAACAGTGGCAAAGGCTCTACTGAACGGATGGATTGCTCGTTTCGGATGCCCGTCGGATATCGTAACCGATAGAGGCAGGCAATTCGAATCAGCGCTTTTCAAATGCCTGTCTTCAATTGCTGGCTTTCAACATCGCCGAACAACGGCATACCATCCGGCCTGTAACGGACTGGTGGAAAGATTTCACCGTCAACTGAAAGCTGCTATCACCTGCCACGCCAACGACAGTTGGGTGGAATCTCTTCCATTAGTCTTGTTAGGTGTTCGCAGCGCTTACAAAGAAGATGCTCGGGCTTCGGCCGCTGAACTTGTTTACGGCCAACCTTTACGCCTTCCAGGTGAATTTCTCGATCCTCAGGCTGACGAGACCGTTGACACATCGGATTATTTGTCGAGGCTCCGAAGTATAGTCAGGAATCTGCAACCATCACCAGCAGCCAGGCATAATAGCAAATTTAAGACTTTTATTTATAAGGATTTATCCGTAACAACTCATGTTTTCCTTAGGGACTGCACTGCTGGTGGTCTGAAACCGGCATACTCTGGTCCGCACGAGGTCATACAAAGAGGTGACAAGGTGTTTAAATTATTGGTAAAAGGTAAACCGGTTACCGTATCCATAGACCGCATTAAGCCGGCCTACATACTGCGTGACCCTGACAGCACACCATGCTCATCACCTCCCACTAACATTCATCATAACACACCACAGTCACCACTCAACACTAACACTCATCACCACACACCCAACGCGGATAACCAAAACTTACCTTCCACTGACGACAGCGTCATCAGGACGACGCGATCAGGACGTCGCGTTAAATTTCCCGATTATTATCGCCCTTGACGGTCTCTGGAAGGGGGTGATGTAGTGACCTACCTTTATTTTACTTTTACATTTATACTATCCTACATTTGTTAAAATAAAGTAAACAATAATTTATATACATATTTCCAAACAACTTATAAACTAGTATTATACAGGGTGTCCAAGAACCTGGCGTCCAACTGGATTCCCACGATGCCCCAAGTTCTAACAGTACTCAGAAAAATATTTTAAAAAATCCACCCCATGTACTTACAGAATTATACTGATTTAAAAAAAAAAGGGGAAATGAGCACCCTGTGACATACTTTTGAATGCTGTGACTGCTAATGCTGATAATTTCGATATTTCTTGGAGGTTTTGTAATCTAGGGTATTGCTGTGTCTAAATAGAATGTAAAAATAAAGTACTTATTGTACCATTTTAAAATAAAATATTATTTTAACTAAAGGTGATATGGAAAACTATTGAATTTCGCAACTTTGACCGACTGTAGTGTAAAAAAAATGTACCAAAATAGTATGGCAAGTGACGTCAAATTTTGACGCGTTTATTCCTCTTTTTAAAAAGGTATAATACTTACACATTAATTTGAAAAAAAAAATTTTGATAATAGTTTTACTCAACAACCCAATTTTTACGATGTCTTACAGAATTCTTAGAAAGAAAAATTTACGACGAATTGAATCTAACCTCTAAAGAATTACTATTGTATGCTCATAAAAATAACAACAGGCCTCTCAAAAAACAGGTTAGACCGTAAGGGACGGTATGTGCATGCATCTCACCATAGTGATTCGTTATTACAACATGAGGGAGCAAGACAGAAACTATCTTTGCGATTTGCTGGTTCTTCTTTATGGTACCCCATTATTCAGGTAAGAGTGAGGGAGAAAAAGGTTAGAGGTGCGAGTGAGATAGATAGTGACGCTATCTGGGATCGTGCTATTTAGGATAACAGTACGGTCAGTACGCGTCACTGCCTCCTGCCGTTACTACGCACCTCTCTCTTATTGTTACCATTGATCACGTACTACGATTTAAAGCTTTGTTTATTGGACTCGATCACTCTTTGTGCTCTGGACTTTGAAACGAACTCTTTACGACGACCTTTGCCTGTGTTTGGACAGTTTGTGTTTTGTGTGTGCTACCATGGCGACCTACACTCCGCAAGAATACGCAAATATGCACTACATTTATGGAGAATGTAGAGGTAATGGACGAGCTGCAGCGAGACTTTACAGAGAAAGGTATCCGAGGGCTACGCGATATCCCGACCATCGAGTTTTCATTAATGTGCACAGATCACTATGTGACGGGCGGTTCCCCAATCAAGTAGCTGGTGAAGGACGACCCGTAAATGACTTCATACGCGATGAAGTTTTAGAGGCGGTGTCGGCAAATCCAAGCATCTCTGTGCGAGGAATAGAAGCTGATACGGGGATACCGAAGAGCACAGCACACAGTATTCTCCAAAAAGAAGAATATCATCCGTACCACGTACAGCGAGTGCAAAGTCTTTTACCTCGAGACTATCCGAGCCGAGTCGCGTTTTGTGAAACAATCCTGCAAAAACATCGAGAAGACGAAAACTTTATCGACAAAATTTTGTGGTCAGATGAATCAACATTTAAGAAGGATGGCTACATGAACCTACACAACTTGCACGAGTGGCATGTGGAAAATCCGCACTTGATGCGAGAAGATAGATCCCAGTACCGGTTCAAAGTGAACATGTGGACCGGTATTCTCTGTGGGAATATTATTGGTCCATTTGAGATGCCCGAGAATTTGACTGGCGAATCATATTTAAATTTTCTTCAAAATGATTTGCCAAACTTACTAGAAGAGACCCCACCAGATATGTGGTTCCAACACGACGGCTGTCCAGCACATTTTCGCGTATCCGTTAGAGAGTTTTTGGACGAGCAATACCCGAACAGGTGGATTGGGCGATCAGGAACAATCCCGTGGCCAGCCCGCTCACCTGACTTAAATCCGCTGGATTTTTTTTTCTGGGGAACTATGAAGGAGCTCGTTTATGCGAAGCCCATTAATGACATCGCTGACCTTCGTGAGAAGATAACACAAGCAGTGCAGGTGATACGTCAAAAAAGTTACTCGCGAAACATAAAGCGGTCCTTTTTAAGGAGAGTGAGAGCTTGTATTGCCGCGGGTGGTCAACATTTTGAACATTTATTGTAATAAAATATCTTTAAACTAACATTCTTTGCTTTTATTCTACTGGGAACCCATCTACCTGTGTGTATTTCCTTCTTGCTCACTCTTGGAACCGAAGTAAATAATAGTAGTAACATAACAGTTTCTAAGATAAGAAAGGGTCCGACAGTTACCGTTACTAGGTAGGCACTTCGTAAAAATTGGGTTGTTGAGTAAAGATATTATCAAAATTTTTTTTTTCAAATTAATGTGTAAGTATTATACCTTTTTAAAAAGAGGAATAAACGCGTCAAAATTTGACGTCACTTGCCATACTATTTTGGTACATTTTTTTTACACTACAGTCGGTCAAAGTTGCGAAATTCAATAGTTTTCCATATCACCTTTAGTTAAAATAATATTTTATTTTAAAATGGTACAATAAGTACTTTATTTTTACATTCTATTTAGACACAGCAATACCCTAGATTACAAAACCTCCAAGAAATATCGAAATTATCAGCATTAGCAGTCACAGCATTCAAAAGTATGTCACAGGGTGCTCATTTCCCCTTTTTTTTTTAAATCAGTATAATTCTGTAAGTACATGGGGTGGATTTTTTAAAATATTTTTCTGAGTACTGTTAGAACTTGGGGCATCGTGGGAATCCAGTTGGACGCCAGGTTCTTGGACACCCTGTATAATACCTAACTATATAAGTAACTGAATTCAACATGTCAACAGACAAACAAATATTTTATATTAGTAGATAGTTTGTTATCAGCTAGCCGGCCGCTATGACGCGTCCATTGTCTTAGCGCGAACCGGTCGGCCGCGTACGTCACACACACGCCGTGAGCGTGAGCGAGACGGCACTCTAATCTATTAGCGTCGCGCTCACGCACGCGGCCCGCTGTCCAGCGATGACTTGCCACCTTGCCAGTGTACTCACTGCGCTTGCTTATAGCTACCGCCTTACCTTTTCACCTAAGATTGTAAACATAGCTTCACTCTAACTGTGCTTTTAAACTGTTCTCTGCTATCCATATATTTCTATCACTCCTTCTTCTTAGTGTAACTCTCGTGTGTTGTGAACTGTAACCTGTGTCTGTGCAATAAACTTTTCTTTCTGTCTTCATCTATACCTACTTCTGACTTATTTCATCAAACCTCTTCACCCTTCACACACACCTGCCATACCTACAATACCATTATTAAGAACAACCTGTATACTATTGTAGTCTTTGCTGTTACGTAAAGAGTATTGTAGTAGATTAATTAATTAAATTGATATGCATGCATAATTATGCTATCAACATCTACTAAGTACGTATTAGATTATGTTAAGTAGTTGATTGATATACTTATGTAGATACTGAATGAGCAACTGACTTACTTTTGTCGCCAAATATACGGAATCAGGTGCTTAGTTAAAAAACTTTTCAATTTCAGATGCTGTGAAAATTTTCGATTTTTTTGGTTGATGACCAGATGAGGCACTTTTTAAAAATGTCACTAATTTAGGATAGGTGTTGATATGTATGTCTTTTTTCATGTTTATTGTTGCTTTTAGCATTGAATACGTACTTCCATAGAGTGCTTGATTTCTTGGTCTCGGATGATTCAATAAAGTATGCCAGCAAAACGTTTTCTGAGAAAGTTTTGACTCCTTTAGCTAGTCGCCACGAGTTAAACATATCGTACTGTTTCAAATACTTCTCGTGTGATTGTTGAGGGAGAAAGCTCATTTGCGTATTATTAACTGTTTCGAATAAACTTCCTAGTCGCTAGAACCACTCATTTTAGGTTTTTCACTTGTTACCAAGTTTCTTGTTTTTATCCTAAGGTTTTAACAATATGACGTGAAACCAAAATGGCACGTGCAAAGCAAATTAAAAAATTACACCAAAAAGGTTCCGAGTCGGAGTTTTTAACAAATTTAAAAAAGGTTGTATGATAAATTCGGCGCAGGCGCGGCGTACGCAGTACATTTTGTATGAATACGTTAAACGTTTTTATACAAAATGTACTGCGTACGCCGTTTCTGTGTAATTCGCGTCTTACGAATATTAAAAGCGCGAAAGTTTCCGAGGGTGAAGGGATGCACTTTTGTTTCTCTTTCACGCGAAAACAACTTACCGGATTATGAAGAAATTTGTATGATGGTAGAATGCTCATTGAATAGGGTATTTTACTCTATATGAGAAAAAATCTAAAAATATATTATTGAGATAGCTTAGGCAAAAAGCAGTCGGAAAATATTAGTGCATGAAATAATAAAATACATTTAAAAAATCAATTAATAGATTTTAGCTTTTTTTCATCCGTTTTTAAACAACATGAAATTGTAGCCGCCATTTTATTACGTCATACCGCTAAATAAACGAATCAACTGAAAAATTTATAGTTTTATTATTTTCGTAACTAAAGTAATTTTTAGTGAAATAATATCTTACATTCAGGAAAAGCAAACCAACGATAAGTAGAATAATTACTATTTTTTTAAAATTATAAACAATTATCATACAAAATATCAGCGCATTTGTTTACTCAGCAAACTGACGTCATACCCACAGACCAATATGGCATCCACTGCATCCAGCGCTGTCGTGCAATTAAGCGCAGAATATGATAATAACCTGGCTAAACAAATTATTATCTTGATTGCAGATGATTATGTTTCATTTATAATTTTTATTTGTTGAAAGTTTAAAATACTAAGGAGTACTTTGCCGTAACAATAAATAAGTTTAAGAATATCAGGTCCTAGTTCTATCATTGTTAGAGTTTAAGGCCATTCTCAGACAGTGCCCCCCCACTTTTTTAAAATTTTCAATCTTTCAATAATCATCAGCTTATCAAAATGTAATTAATTAATTAAAACAAAATTAAAACTTAAATTGAAAAACGACAACGTAGAAGTAATATCGCCGAGATATAAATATTAAAAAAATACTTACAGTTTAAATCAATTGGGAGTTAAACAAAATTTGTTAAATTTTTAGCTCACAAAATTTGAAATTTTCTCACGCCGTTATTATGTATTATCATTACAAACCGAAAATTTCCGGCGCATCCCGACGGCGACTTACTCTCTGGTAGGACTTTAGGTATAATTTGTTTCTTCGTTTAAAAATTTCCACGCGCGCTCTTTTGTAACCTCGCGCCCCTAGGCACGTGCCTAGTTTGCCTTATGGATAATCCGCCACTGCCCAGTTTACAGATATACATACAACAAAGCAACAGTGTTCACAGTGAGTTAGTGGAAGAAATTCGCTATCCAATGAAAGAACGGAATAAACTAGATTCGTGGTTGTACAAGACCTGTACGAAAGAGCTAATAAATGAAGATCCATCTAGCTACTCAGAAGCCATGCACGCAGAAGATATAGATAGTTGGTTTGCTGCGGGTATGATACCATAACAGAAATAAAAACTTGTATTTTACGAAAGTTATTCGTTGTAAATGGGTCTACAAATTGAAACACCACGCTATGAAATCCTGAAAATAATTAAGCAAGACTTGTTGCTAAAGGTTACAGTCAGGAGGCAGGAGTAGATTATTATGAAACCTCTCCTGTGGCGAGGAATGCATCTTTACCCATGCTGTTGCTTAGCTTTTGTTGTTCAGAACAAATATAAGCTAAAGTATTCAGACGTGGATACAGCATTGCTTAATGGTGGTCTAGAGCAATGGAGACGTTTGTCTTCTGAACAAATGTGTTGAAGCAAGCTTCGTGCGGTTGGAATAAAAAGCTTGATGAAACTCTTAAAAGTTTGGGTTTTAGTAGAACATCCTCAGAGTCTCAAAAAGTTTTGTATGAAAACGTTTAGGTACGTCTAAACTCGTTATTCTAGCTGCGAATATATGTCGACATTGTATTGTTGCAAGAACTTGATTAGCTGCTTGATGTTCCTATCTCGCTGTCAATACAAGGCCAGATATAGCGTTTGCTATCAGTTACTTGAGTCAGTTTAAATACGACATAAGACAAAACGCACTGGACAACAGCGAAGCGCGTCCTTCGGGATCTTAAGGGTACTATTATAGATCATTCATTGTCTACAGGAAGTCTAGTGAATATATCTCTGCATACGCTGTTGCCGATTGCGCGAACTGCACGATTGACCGCGGTTTGTTTACAAACTTTTACGTGAAACTAACTGGAGGACCAATTTTTTGGGTGTCAAAGAAACAGCCAACCGTTGCATTATCTTCAACCGAGTATGTGTCACTGAGTGCCGTAATCAGAGAAGTTGTTTTTTTGCGCAGACTCTTGCAAGAAATTAATGACAAGGTACAGGGGACAAGTTATTATAACGACTGTCAAGGGACGCAAAAACTAGTGTCAAACCCCGTTCACCGTAATAGGACTAGCTCATAGATGTAAAACATCAATATTAGAGAGATTGTCTAAGAATATTTAAATAGATTTACGATACGTTCAAACGCATGACATGAGTGCTGACATTTTGGCCAAAGCCTTAGGACGTTTACCACATTTAAAATAAGTGTATTATAAGTCGATTAAGTGTACAGTAAATACAGTAAATACTCTTAATTATATCATAGAAGCACTTATTCGTATTTTGTACTCTTCATAATCTATTTTCTGTATTGTAATACTGTCTGTCTATATGACATAAAATATAGTAAAACCCTGACTCACTGTTTTGGCTCATATTCATATTTAATTTATTTACAGCAGTTTTCATATTTCGTTTTGCTTCAGGCAGAATCAAATAGAAGCTATTAAAGTTGAAAATTGCAGAGCTCAATAGTGAAACTGTGGACGGTTGCACAGGTGTTTCCTTTCCCAAGGGGGTGAACTATGATCAACGCTACGTGCACATACCCATTCATCAAAACTCATTAGGGTTTACTGTTTTGACAAACAATTCTTAAAATTCCATGCAATGTTCGCCAGTTGACGGGATAGTGTCATTCGACAATGTCTCAAAGTAGTTACCTCTAAGATCTCAGGAATTAGCCCAGTTCCTGGTTGTTCTTAAAAAAATCGAAGAATTTGAACTACATTTGTCTGGTAGGCAGGGTGTTAACTAAAACCTTCAAAAATACGTAGAATAATCTGATAGTTTTACTTTTTCACTGCCAGGGTCGGACTGGGCCGGAACGGCCCGGTTGGCTCCCCAGAAGCCTGCGGCCCAAGATTGGAAGACTGGATAATAGTAAATGGGATACTATAGTAGAATTATGAAATATACAGATTATTAATTATCAACGATATTATAATTCAAAATTTTACGTATGGTATTTAGATGATGGAACCCTAGGAGGTGATGTAGACACCGTTTTGAAAGACCTAAAACTCCTCAAACAACATTTTAATCCATTGGCCCGGACCTTAACCCATCTAAATGTAAAATTTATCTTTCTGACGTCACCAAGAGACAATTGACCTTAGAAAAGTTAAATGCAATAGCCCCACAAATGAAAATTCTAGGAAAAGTTCACTCCTAGGTTACTGTGTAATCCTCGTTCCTAAGTTCCCGGAATCCCGGAATAAGAGACCGTATCAATGATATATATTACCTTTACAAACGTTACCGCGTACCATCCAGTGACGCGGCGCAACGCTAGCGACGTAGGTAACTAAATAATTATCAATATAGTATACTTATATCCTTTTCTAACAACAGCAGCATTAGCATGACGCTTTCTATTTCTATTCTACCGTCGAATCGAAATCGCTTGTCTACATTTCTCGGTACAAAACTGTTAATTGTCTACACGGAAACATCATTTTGTCAACTCTTCCTCGACAAAACGCTTCTCTACGGTTCTCGTGCCAAGCCTGCTGGAATCAGTATGGGTCTTTCCTGTTTTTCGTGCACTGTATGATTGTATGTACTAATAAGTAGCAACATTCATGGTTTACGCCGTTTTATGGAGTCCCGTACGGTTATAGAATTACCCTTGAACGGTATAATTGTCTACAGAATACATGGTTCACCGTTGAAGGGTATTACGAAAAAACTTTTAGTCAATACCATCATACCTACAGCACGTTTCGCCAAATAACGCTACAAAGAATGAATGGTTGGCCGTTCCCAAGATTTGCCGATGTCATGGTTTGCCGGAACACGCTTGAATTAAATAATCTTTTACCGATACCTATTTTCGCTGAAAGCATCTTTCTTTAAGCCGATCCAAAACAATTGTCTTCTGTTTCTTGCTCATACTATTTTGACAAGCGTCTATTAAATTGCATTAAAAAACGTAAATCCAAAAAAGACTAAGAAGTCTCAGATTTACGTACTTTTACGCTTCATGTACCCTTCATGTATAGATTTTTTACAGTATCGTGTTTAAAAACAAAACGTTTGTGTTTGTTATCCGTCAAAGTGAATGCGAGGCTCCAGGGCGGCACCCGATCAATATACACTGTAGATTCGGATTGGCTGCAAATGTCTTTTCCCACGGTCGTCCCACACTACCGCCAGGGACCGCATACCGATGGAGACAGCCCGCGTACAACGGCGCGTATCTCTAGCGAACACCGGTATAGATTGCGACCAAAATTAAATCAAAATAAAATATAAGTACCTGCGTTAAAATGTAGTAGTATAATTTACCATTTTAGATTCCTATCCCCCAGGCTGAAATCTAAAATTGTAACAGTCGAGACAAATGTACCTAAGTGTGTGTTTATGGATGAAAACAATCGCTTTGGCTTAGATTGTCCCACTGCTGAACATGTAGTAAAGTTGTTTTGTTGAGGAGCTAGTGTCGAATGTTTGGAGGATGGGATTGGCTAGGAGATTATAAACGCATCTCGGAAAATAGCTACGACAACGATAATGAAAAGACTGAAACATTGAACTAAAAAAATTACTCGTAACATGTTCAATGCCCCAGCATTGCCATCCCGGAGGGTTCTCTCTAGTAGCATTTGAGATGCCGGGAATCATCGTGGAGTGGAGGTAGGTTTTACTTAACAAAAATAGCGTTATAAAATGTGGAAATAAATTGTATATTTTAACAAGATTTATATCAGTCACGCGTTTTAAAGTACAAGTAGTAGGTAAGTAAGTATATTTTCAACCTGCAACCGGGCTCAGGCAGGTGGAAAACCATTTTCACGATTACAAATATTCATCCAAAACAAATATTATGAAATTATAAAACACGAGGATGAGTTTGTTACGAGGCCAACCTGCAAGCTCAACACATTGTACCGACTAAGGGACCGATCGTATTACGACACCGCTCTTCCCACGTCACTGACGATTGTCATCGCTTTCCTTTACCTAACTTCGGTGGGAACGGACACATTAAACCTAGCTAAATAAGACATCTATTTTAAAATCTATTTTTATGTGAAACTTGTGAACGTTAAAATATACCTATTTCGTAACCTAAAAGGACTTAATCATTGAAGAGTTTCCCGACACACGCCCCCACACATATTTGGCGCAGCCGGTGCTCGTTACAGACTTAAGGTGTGGTGATGTGAAGTACCTAAAAATCAGGACAACGCCGCATCAACCGTCTGGACGAAGAACCTATTGGAGGCCTGTCAAGGAAGCTGTTGCTACGGAGATTGGGACATCCAAAAATCGTTGAATCAACTCTCGCAAGCAATGCTACTCATGTAAGTACATAAGTCCTATTATTGGTTGCTATATTTCTAACGCAAGGTACTATAATTTTCCAAAATTTTTCACCCACGTGGTAATAGGGACCTTAGTTTTAGTAGGCGTAACGAACTCCGCATCGCGCGAAGTGACGCATTTCGTAATCTAGAAGATATATCAGAAAATTTGGAAACTATGACGGAATCGAGTAGTAGCTCTACATCCGACATAAATCAAACAGATTTATTAGATAAGATTTATAAATCACTTAGACTAGTTCCGGAATTTGACGGAAATCCTAATGTTTTAACTAGATTTTTGAACTTGTGCGATCAGTTAGTGCTCACTTTTATCAGTCCAGAAACAGGACGTCAGCTTTCGAATTTATCTTTGACCAATGGGATTTTAAACAAGATTACTGGTAATGCTGCACGTACTTTGGCAACCAACGGAATTCCAAGTGACTGGAATGGCATAAGATCAACTTTAATAAATACATTTTCAGATCACAGAGATGAATCGTCGTTGTATACTGATCTTTCTCTCTTAGTTCAGGGAACCGATAAGATACAAGTTTTTTACGAAAAAGTTCAACATTTATTATGCACAATTATGACGTACGTTGAATTACACGAATCTATCAAAACTACCATAGAATCCAAACGAACTCTTTATAAAAAACTAGCTTTACAGACTTTTTTAAAAGGTCTAGAAGAACCACTAGGCTCTAGGATAAGATGTATGAGACCTTCAACTCTCGAAAGCGCTCTTGAATACGCCCAAGATGAATTAAATATACTATATCTACAGAAAAGAAATAAATCTGTACCAGCAAAAGAAAAACTCCAAAATGATGAGCAGGTTAACCCTTCTACTTCTTGGTCACACCCTAATTTTCGTGCGTTTAGGCCAGCTAATCCAAATACAATATTTCAAACATATCCGAGACCTCAAATTCAGCCTATGGGATTTCAATATCCATCACAATATCTCGCACAGCCTGCACGACCAGAGCAGCTCAGACAACCCTACCCGAGACCTACAAAAACTCAACAAATGTTCAGAGCACCCCCTTCTAACATGTCAACTGGATTTCGAATCCCACTACGCCAAGAACCTCAGAATAGTTATCCAAGACCTATGAGTGGTATTAGTTACCCCGTCGCGCGTACTCTGCCACCCACGAACTACAATACCGGACGCAATTTGGGGCCGAATAATGTTCCACAGATTAAAGAAGCGCACTTCAACGAATCTTTTAACGATAATTATTGCTACTATGATGGCAATATCCAGAACACTGATGTTACCAATACAGATACAAACTGCCCTAACAACTTTTTGACTGACCTTGACGTTGACAATCCAATTTTTGAAAATGGCCAGAACCTTCAAAATGAAAATTTTTACCCAACCTTGGAGAAAAATGCCCCAGGATAGAATTACATTTGCATACAAAACGCCATTTACCTTATATTCAGATAAATGATCCACCAATAAAACTTTTAATCGATACAGGTGCTAATGAGTCTTTTATAAGCCCGGAAGCTTACGAAAAATTTTACCCTCATATCCCACTTGACTATGAACCCTTTCTGGTCACAAATACCCATGTGACTACCCAAAATTTTTATTCGTTAACTGTACCCTGTTTCGATGAATTGAAAGATTACATTCCGATAAAATTATACCTATACAGATTTCATAATTTCTTCGATGGGTTGATAGGTTGCCAACAATTAAAAAAATGGAACGCAAAAATCGACCTTGCTACGCATACGTTAGAAACTAAATTCACTAAAATTCCTATAATCTTATACAATCCGGAATGCTTAAACTATTATCAAACTACCATACCTGCACAAACTACTCAATTGATCAAGGTACCTACCAATATCGCTCAAGGAAACATTTACATTGAAGAACAATCTATCTCTGATTGCTACATCAGCGAATGCTTATCATCCGCCGAAAATAATCAAACTAATGTACAAATCTCAAATCCGACGGATAATGATATTGTAATTTCTATAACGAAACCCATCTTTGCACATATTTTTAACGAACAAACAATGCCAGTAACTCGAGTAGACGCGTCCGTGAATACCGATATGCGAACTCAGCAAGTCATATCGCACTTGCGCATGGAACACTTAAATGCAGAGGAGACAGCCAATTTAATTAATCTTTGCAAAGAATATGCTGACGTATTTTAATCTCGAAAACGAACCATTAACATTTACCAATGAAATCAAACATCATATCAGAACCATAGACGATAGCCCGGTATATAGTAAAAGTTACAGATACCCTTACGTACATAGGAAAGAAGTACAAAATCAAATAGAATCAATGTTACACCAAGGTATTATTCAACCATCTTCATCGCCTTGGAACGCTCCGATATGGATAGTACCAAAAAAAAGTGACGCGTCTGGTAAGGTCAAGTGGCGCTTAGTCATTGACTTCCGCCAACTCAATGCAAAAACAATTAATGATAAATATCCGATCCCGAACATTAATGATATTTTAGACAAGTTAGGCAGATGTTTATACTTTTCGACGCTAGATTTAAAATCTGGATTTCTACAAATTCAGCTAAATCCATCTGATATTCCGAAAACAGCATTTAGTGTAGAGCAAGGGCATTTTGAATATGTTAGAATGCCCATGGGATTAAAAAATTCTCCGGCTACGTTCCAACGAGTGATGGACAATGTCCTTCGCGGATTGCCAAATTGTACCACATACATGGATGATATTTTGGTATTTTCGACGTCCTTGCAGGAACATGTTGTTAATTTACGCGCCATATTTGACCGTCTTAGAAATTCAAATTTAAAAATTCAGATGGACAAGTCGGAGTTTCTCAAACACGAAACTCCCTATCTTGGTCATATAATTACGACAGACGGTGTGAAACCAAACCCGGATAAAATAACAGCTATTGTAAATTATCCGATTCCGAAAACTTCTAAGCAGATTAAGGCATTCTTAGGGTTACTTGGCTATTACAGACGTTTTATACCGAACTTCGCACACATTACTAAGCCCTTTACGTCAAGTCTTAAAAAAGGCGCTAAAATTAATTTGACCCCGGAGTATTTAACCTGCTTTGAACACTGTAAAACTCTTCTTACAAATGATCCTATCCTAACATATCCAGATTTTAGCAAAGAATTTATTTTAACCACAGACGCCTCAAACATGGCCTTGGGAGCAATACTTTCTCAGGGACCTATCGGTTCAGATAAACCCATAGCCTACGCATCTAGAACGTTGAACGATAGCGAAATTAATTACTCCACAATCGAGAAAGAGCTTCTCGCAATAGTCTGGGCTACAAAATATTTCAGGCCTTACCTTTTCGGCAGAGAATTTAGGATAATAACAGATCACAAACCCTTAATTTGGCTTATGAATCTTAAAGAACCAGGTTCACGTCTCACACGATGGAGACTAAAGTTAGCAGAATATGATTATACTATCGTTCACAAAAAAGGTAAAATCAATACTAATGCGGATGCTCTGTCACGCATTCAAATCAACCAAAATGAAACTATGTCCTTGTTCGTCAATCATTCTGAAACTGCACACTCTGATACATCTGCTACATTAACTGCTGAAGGCATAAGCCCAATACATTCGTCATCCACCCTCACTGCTAGCCCGATACATTCGTCATCAACCCTCACGGCTCATACAGTTATTGATGGAGGATCGAATGACCCACATATTGAAACCATACACACAAGCTTAGAAAACCCTGTTCTGGAAATTCCAATATCGGACGAACCTTTAAATAAATTCAAGAGGCAGGTAGTGATTAATATAATAAATGGTAAACCTAAAAGTAGACCAACAGTAACTCAACCTTTTCAATCCTTTCAGAAAACTACCGTAGAAATTAACGAACATAGCATTGAAGGGAGTCTTATTAACGTTATAAAATCTCACGTCGATCCAGAACTCCGAACAGCGATTCTTGTAAATCCTGCCGAAAAAATGTTGAGTATCATACCAATTTTACAGCAAACTTTCGAAAATTCATCCATGAAATTAGTTTTAGTCAAATATGAAGTACTTAACGTTAATAATCAGTCGAACCAACTAGAAGTAATAAAAAAATACCACGAAGGCAAGACCAATCATCGTGGAATCAATGAAACCTACCTTTCGCTGTCACAACGTTACTTTTGGCCGAAAATTAAAATAGATATTACTAAATTTATTAACGAATGCAATATATGCAGATGTGCGAAATATGACCGAAATCCAATACGTCCGCAGTTCAGAGTTGTACCTCCACCAACTCAACCGTTCGAATTAGCACATGCAGACGTTCTGACTATTGATCATGACAAATACTTAACTATCATAGACTCATTTTCTAAATACGCGCAGGCGTATCTTTTACCCGATTGTACTGCACCCAATATAGTAAAAGCCCTTTTAACGTACAGTACTCATCACGGTTTTCCTTTAAATTTAACTACGGATCAAGGTACCGAATTTAGTAATCAAGTAGTGTCAGAATTTCTCCGTTTGCATAAAATAGAACACCATATGACTAGTGCATATGCACCAAACGAAAACGGTATCATAGAACGTTTCCACAGTACACTTTTAGAACACCTACGACTATTTAAAGTTCAGTATAAAAACGAGTCCACCCGAAGTCATATACCGTACGCATTAATTGCCTACAATAGTTCTATCCACAGTTTAACCAAGTGTAGACCATTTGATGTCTTATCTGGACATTTTGATCCTCGGAATCCTATTGATTTAAATATGACAGACCGATATCTTCAAACTTATATTCAAGAACATCGTAGTCGAATGGAAACGGTGTATAAAATTATTCATGATTCTGCACTGTCCGATCGTATAGCAATAATGACGCGTCGTAACGCCGATAGGGAACCCGTCTTAGATTGCGAACAAAATCAAGTCATACATTTACGAAATCCAATGGCAAGTAGACAAAAATTGGCACCTCGATTTATTCAGGATAAAGTAGTTAAGAACTTGCCTGTACATATTTATACCGCAAAAAGTCGTGGTCCGGTCGCAAAATCACGGTTAAAAAGACTACCGAAGAAATGACATTCTTCATATCATTGTTTCAGGTACTTATTATTGCTGCCGGTTTTCCTAGTTGGTGCTCAAGACATACGTTTTGACAGCCTAAACAGTGGACCGGGTATACTACCGTTTAATCTCGGTGCTACCAAAATTATATCTCATTTCCACACATTCTTGCAAGACATTGACCTTGAAGAAATTGAGTCACATGTAAAAAGTATCAAATCCCAACTCGCCGTCACTACACATAAATTATCACGTGGGGACAGCGCTCTCTTCAACTATCAGATTAAACATCTATACACAAAGTTAGAAAGAGTTTCGGTGCAGTTAGATACATTTAGGCCAACTAGAGTTAAGAGAGGCCTGATCAATCCAATAGGCACAATCATCAAAAGTATTTCCGGAAATTTAGACAACGATGACGCTCTGAAATTTGAGAATGCATTACGTATCTTAAATAAAAACGATCGCACTTTGTCACAATCGTTTAACAAGCATATTACCTTATATAAAGAAATGACGATTCAGCAAAACCAGATCATCCGCAATCTTTCATTTAATCAGGAAAAATTGGAAAAAGCTCTTTCTTATGTCATGAATATGACTAATAATGATAATGAGCGAATAATTCATTACGCTCATCTTGTGCAAATCTTCGCGATTCTGACCGAAAATGTACAAGAACTACTGAGTGAAATCAATAGATTAGAAAACGTGTTAGCCTTTAGTCGAGATAAATCAGTTCATCATTCCATACTTTCTGTCAAAGATCTTAAAAATATGATAAGCCAATTAAAACGTATTTATAGTTCCGACGAAATAATTGACATAGATATTAGAAATTATTACGAGATTCTTAACTTAGCTTCATTTTTTACTGAGTCCACAGTTGTAATAGTCATCAAGTTTCCTATTACATTTACTACTAAGTATCAGTTATATGAATTGTGCCCTGTTCCAAATAACAATAGTGTAATTATAGTACCACCTGCACCCTATATAGCATCCAATTCTCAGGAATTTGTGTATATAGAGGCTGAATGCCCGAAGGTCAACCACTGGCACCTATGCGAGCAGAGGATCGTCCACCAGATTACGTCAAAAACAGACTGTATTCAAAAACTCATACAATCCCAGGAGATAGATGTAACGTGCAAAACCACGCCTATCTCTCTGACCAAGGAAGCTCTGATTGAGCTAGACAGCTACCATTACATAATTGCTTTTCCCAATAGCATAAAAGTAAAACTATCCTGTGGAAAAGAACGATATCAGATGTTACAAGGAAGCTTTTTGGTCACCGTTCCTCAAGGTTGCAAGCTAAAAACCCCAGAGATCAGTATAATCAATATGGATAACAAATTAGACGGACAACCATTAGAAATCATGGCTCTACCTCACTATGAGATATTAGCGAAGACGCGCAGCTTCCATTTACAGACTACAGATCTAAGCAGTCTTCGCGAAATTCAGAACCAAATTACCATGCAAGAGGAAATTCAGGTTGAATCGTTAGACACGACTGGAATGTACCATACCACAATTCCATTTTATTCACTGATACTATTCGGTGCAAGTGCACTGAGCATTTGGTATATCGTTCGTCGCCGCCGTCGAGCTGCCAAAGTAAAATTAAATATTACAACTCAAACAACGAATACCGAGATGACAGAAGATGAAAAAAGAGCAGCAACTTTTGGCGTCAAGGTCACCAAATAGTTGCTTATCTGGCAGGGGAGGTGTTACGAGGCCAACCTGCAAGCTCAACACATTGTACCGACTAAGGGACCGATCGTATTACGACACCGCTCTTCCCACGTCACTGACGATTGTCATCGCTTTCCTTTACCTAACTTCGGTGGGAACGGACACATTAAACCTAGCTAAATAAGACATCTATTTTAAAATCTATTTTTATGTGAAACTTGTGAACGTTAAAATATACCTATTTCGTAACCTAAAAGGACTTAATCATTGAAGAGTTTCCCGACACACGCCCCCACACATATTTAGTTTAACAATCGAGTTTCGTGTTCCGAATCAAAATAGTAAATACAAAGAGACTCTTATTCACTCACAAGAGTAAGATTGACGTAAAATAACAACGAGTTCCAGATCGCGGCAGGTAGGCACGTAAGTTGAACCAAAATGGCGGATTTTAATTCAACTTACGTGCCGCGATCTGTAATTTATCTCCAAACTTCAATACACGTTACATCAATGACTATGCCAAACGGTGACCTCATTCTTTTTCCGTGCGAGGCAAGGAGTGTACGCGCTTCTACCTTCGGTTGTTTGATCTGATTTTGGTTCAAGTTACGTGCCACGATCTGTACGAAAGTAACTCTGTCATCTTTTCACATGAACAGCACTGAAAGGAGATAAGTTGATATCCTGGGGAAGGACACAGACTAGTTTATTCATATTCATATTCATATTCATTTAATTGCGTTCCACAAGGTAAAAACAAAGATGTTAACAAAAGGCTTAGAGCTAAGAGCCGTTGTAGACCCTGTTAGGGCACAGCAAAATGTATTATTAATTGATAACTATTTCTTAACAATAAACTTAGCAACTAAAATTTAAAAATTAAAATAAAATTATACATTAACATTACACATTACTTAATTCAATTTGGATAACAATTTAATAACATAAATAATAATTTGGAAAGCTATTTTAATTAAACATTTACAATTTAATTAAAGTTATGTTTAGGTAATATAATAAGAGATCATTTTTTTTTTAAATTACAAATTAATTATTACTGATATTTGGTTTCACGTGTATCACAATTTGAGACAATTTATATTTTATAAATAACTTGTTGTACCCATATTTAGTAGTCTTATAATCCTCAATTAAATAATCTTCTCGAAATACAATATATAGTTAAAGAAATATAACTTAAAACAGAAAACATTTATTCCAATTATGGTTTATCATTGAAGTATTCATTTATATTATAATAACTCTTGTCCAACAGAAATAGCTTTAGTTTATTAATAAATATGTTGGATTTATTTATATTTCTTATTTTTTCTGGTAACTTATTATACGTTTTTATCGACATGACATAGGTACTTGTAGAGTGCATTTTTAATCGGGATGTAGGTATATTTAATCTATTTTTATGCCTTAAAGTAAATTTGGTTTGTAGATCTTCTCTTTTTGTGTAGAATTCTGGGTATCTACGTACAAATTTACAGAGTTCAAAAATGTAGATGCCTGGTAGGGTTAAAATTTTCAATTCTTGGAAGTGAGGTTTACAGCTATCAGTTTGTTCAATATTTACTAAAATTCTAACAAGTTTTTTTTGTAGGGTGAATAGTGTAGGTGCGTCTGTACTATTTCCCCATAATATGACACCGTATTTAAGCCATGCATAGGCATATGCATAATATGTTACTAACGCAGTATTAATGTCTGTGGTTTTTTTTATTTCCCGTAGGGCGTAAGAGAATTTTGATAACTAACATTTCTTAAGTTATAATTACGTATTTCAGCGTTTTTAAACAATCATCCCCCAAGGGGTTAAGGTGGTTTTAGAATTCCAAATTTCTAATATCAAACCATTTTGTGTACCTACCTTCTTCTGCTAAGAGATTTACGGGTATGGAACTAAAGTCATAATCCGTATCTTGAGGTAAAATTAATTTAGTCTATAATTAAAATTTGTTACAATTTAAGATCATAAAATAACTTGCACAATTAGCCTGTAGTGTTCCTACTGCTAGGACACAGGCCTCCTCTCTGTGAGAGGGAGTGGGCCATAGACAACCACGCGGGCCCAGTGCGGGTTGGTAGATGTGAAGACATATTTCCTCACGATGTTTTTCTTCCCCGTTTTGAGACCAGTGGTGATGAAATAATTTACACAAAATAAAGCGCCTGCCTGGGTGCGAACTTACGACCGTACAACTCATAAGTCACCGCCGTTACCACTGGACCACCACTGCTCTCGTAAAAATAACTTGGCTAAAATGTAAACCTACGACAAGAGCGTGACCCGACCCGCATAGTTCTAACTTTCGACTAACGATATCAAAAAATCAAGTAGAGCGACTCTTTGCCTAGAATGAGTGCGTGACAGCAGAGTCCGTTTGTAAGTACAGGTTTCAGAAAAACTTCTTCTGCCATGAGGACACGGCGCGCTACGAGTAGGTATTTTTGTACTCGCATCCAAAATGACTTAAAATATCATGTGGTCAAGCTGCAAAGTATTTAAAGAAGTAGAAGACATTCAAGACGAAGTTGATAAAAAACACTAAAAAGTGAAAAATTACTTTAATTTCGAAAGTCGGTGACTTTCGATATGTATTTTAATTTTTTGTCACCGCCTTCCGAAATTAAAGTTATTTTTCACTTTTTAGTGTTTTTTTGGAAGTCGGTTGTTTATTTTTTTGAAAAAAGTTTTTTATTTTTCACTTTTTAGTGGTTCACATGTGCTTACCCCTTCACAGCGTACCGGCGTGATGTTATGTTATTAACTGGTGTAAACAATTGACAGACATGAGATTTCAGCAATCCCTGTCCATTTGCTATCATTTATTGAGGAGTTCCGTTGCCTATCTCCGAAGTTCTTCATCAGATCTTCACCAAATTGAAATGGAACCACTCCGAGAAAGTATTCTTCCAAAAACTACACAAATTGCTTCAAGTGCGCCTATAAGCGAGCACAGAAAGTTATGATATTGTTACTCATCGTGGTTATCAAAATAAAAAAGCGGTACCTGGCTGGAATAAGCACGTAAAGAAGGCACATGAAGAGGCTAAAAATAATTTCAACAATTGGGTCTGGCATGGGAGACCCTCATCTGGATGCATTTATGACGCCATGTGTAAAAGTAGGAAAATTTTCAAATCACGACTTAAGTGGTGTCAAGACCACGCAGAACAAATTAAAATGGACACTTTGGCATCTCATTGTTCTAAAAATGACTTCAAAAAATTCTGGCAAAGTACTAATAAACTTAATATAAAGCAGAATCGGGCTGAATGTATTAACTCTGAAAGGGATCCTTGTAACATTGCTAATATATTTAAATCTAATTTTAAGGTAAGTCCACTTGTGTCTTCAGTAGCGTCGCGTTGCAGTCTCCAGCCAGATACTTCTTCTAGTATACAAATAAGACCTAAAGATGTTAAGAGTGTTATTGACAATATGACTCGGGGTAGATCGCCTGGACATGACAGCTTCAGCGTTGAACACTTACAGCATGCGGGCAGTCATATGCCCAGAGTGTTGGCCATGCTTTTTTCCCTGTGCATGAGTCATAGGTATCTCCCTCAGGATCTCATGAGAACAATAGTCATACCAATCGTGAAATGTAAAACAGCGGATATTTGTGATAAAAGTAACTATCGTCCGATCTCCCTGGCAACAATTCTGGCTAAAGTGTTGGATAGTCTGCTTAACAGGCATTTAAGAAAGAACCTGAACCTGCATCACGCTCAATTTGGCTTCCAACCTGGCCTTTCCACTGAGAGTGCTATTCTCTGTATGAAGCACACGGTTAGGTATTATTTGGATCGTAAGACACCTGTTTATGCCTGTTATTTGGATTTATCCAGAGCCTTTGATCTAGTTTGTTATGAGATCCTGTGGGATAAACTGCGTAAACAAAATGTATCCCCGGATGTAGTGGAAATCCTGAAATTTTGGTATGACAATCAATTAAATGTCGTTAAGTGGGCAGATTGTTTGTCTGAGGAGTACAAGCTAGAGTGTGGCGTGAGGCAGGGTGGAATTTCCTCGCCTACTCTTTTTAATGTGTATATGGATGGCCTGATTGGCGAGCTCAGTAGCATGCATGTAGGTTGTCATATTGATGGAGTCGCTGTCAATAATATAAGTTATGCTGATGACATGGTGCTGCTGTGCCCGTCAATTAGGGCCCTTCGTCATCTAATTAGAGCTTGTGAGCGGTATGCCGAGAGTCACGGTCTCAAGTATAATGTTGCCAAGAGCGAGTGTATGTTTTTTGGTTTTGGTGATGAAACCCTTCATGAACCTCCTCCTATTTTTCTGAATGGTTCTCCTCTCAGTAGAGTAAAAAAGTTTAAGTATCTTGGCCACATTATCACGGATGATCTAAGGGACAACGAGGACATTGAGCGTGAACGCAGAGCGCTGGCGGTCCGGGGTAATATGTTGGCTCGCAGGTTTGCTCGTTGCTCACCTCAAGTCAAGTTAGTGCTATTCAAAGCATATTGCCAATCCTTCTACACGAGCAGCCTGTGGGTTAATTATACTCAAAAGGCTTACAGCGCTCTGCGGGTACAATACAATAACGTCTTCAGAATGTTGTTGCGGTTGCCGCGGTTCTGCAGTGCGTCCGCTATGTTTGCCGAAGCGCGTACGGATGACTTTTATGCAATAAGACGTAAGCATGTGTCGTCACTGTTGGGCAGGGTACGTGGCAGCAGCAACGAGATTCTGAAGATAGTTTCCACTAAATATCAGTGTCCGATACACTCGCTCTGGGTAAGCATCGTGGTTGGGACGGTAAAATGAAATGTTTAGATTATTATTTTGATTACTGTTAAATATTTTGATTATTACGTATAAATATTGATATTCGTTGCTTACTAACATAGTTTATAAGCTCCTATTGTTACTAACCATTTTGGATCATGTTATCTGATAAATAAATAAATAATAATAATAATAATAAAATTTGAAGAGTTCTCTCTATTTCTCCAGGATCCCATTATCAGATCCTGACTTGATGATCATGGGACCACCTGGGAAGTATACCCTTTCGAACAAAAAATTTTTTATCCAAATCGGTCCAGCCATCTTCGAGTAATCGGGGAACATACATAAAAAAAATAAAAAAAGGTTCCGACGAATTGAGAACCTCCTCCTTTTGGAAGTCGGTTAAAAACCATATATACTGCGGTATATTATATTGAGTGGTTATGGCCCGTGGAAGAAAAAACCAACTTAAAACTTTAAAACAACGACACGGTTATCTATTCATTTTGCTCCCTATTTTTTATGTTTTTTCTTGTTCTAAAACCAGCGGAGATTTATAGCGGGTAAACCGCTATAAATCTTAGAGCTTCTACTGGAATCTAGTTGTTGATGTTTTATATAGGATGAAAGGTAGTCTGTGTGTGCATCGGTAATTCGACGGATGGGGCTGCAAACTTGCAAGGCCAGTAGGTATAATGGTATTTTTTCATGGCTTTCCATACCCCCAAGAGAAATTCATGTGTAGAGTTCGCTCCACACACTAGGACTAGAAGTCTGCTAAAGCTGTTCAAAGTGCTTCGTTATTAAGCTTGTGCTTGTAAAAGATCCTTTTCTAAGTACTAGTTTACTACCCTAAAAACTATAAAAGGAGTTTAAGTTTATCGTTATAACTCGACAAAGTAAGTTCTCTTAAGTAAGCACACAGAAACTATTCAAAGTAGGATAAAATTAAAAAACCTACGACCTATTCATTGAGAGAGACCTTTTCAATGAGCCCAAACACGATACTTCTGCTGTTTGTTGGTGAGTAACTTGGGTATCCTAGGAGTTCCAGGTGTTGCTCCAGCATCAGTTCAAGGTTACTTTGTTCGTCTAGTATCATTGAAGTAATAGAATACCAAATTTCGACTTGATCAGACCCGTGGAAGATTTTATTTCGTTGACTAATACATACAAATTATATTTTTAAATATTCGAATATAAAAAATTTATATATATAAACATTTAAAAATATAAAAAAATAGTAGCCCACCGGTATCGGGAACAGGGTCCAAGCTACCGGTGGTCAGGGCTGCTGAGGGAGGAACCTCCTTACTATACGCGCCGTGTCCAGTAATACTGCTGCCTAACGACAGCCTCCTGAGGTGTTGGTCGAGGCTCTTGGCTATAATGCCGTTGGCCGTCACGACTATCGGCACAATGACTGCTGTATCCACATCCCACATGTCGACAACCTCGTGTGACAGGTCAAGATACTTGATCTGCTTATCTTTTTCAGCTTTCACGAGGTTCTCGTCAAAGCGCTCCTCCATCTTGCATTGCATTGGGAACTCACGGATATCACCCCGCCATCATCGTATTCACCAACGCGGTTGGGTTGCTGTGCAACACTGGCTATATTTTGTTGCACCGCTACCCGTGGCTAAGCAGGCGTAGCATGGCTATTCTGTGATTCGAGGCGAAGTCGACCAAATACAGCGGCATCCAGCATATGGTTACGCTGGATGACCCACACCTGATCCGACAGTCATTGCGCCGACACGTTGACTGCTGGTTCAACCACCTGAAACAGAGAGAGCATCCGACCACGGTACGCAGTCAAGTTACTTTCCCCCTCTGTAGCCCCATAGTATGCGCGCATGACATTTTCGTTGACACTTTGTGTCCACTTCATGCGCTGCACACTTCCACCGGGAGCGGAGACCCTATCAAAGACCGGTGGGCCTCGGAGCACATGAGTAACCAAACGGAACAGAGACAAAGCTTCATACAACCGCGCGAATCGGTTGCACTACTACAAGCACGCGGGGCAATTTGCGTGACCACTGGCCGCTTGTCGCATACTCGGCGAGACTGGAAAAAACCGGTTTACGCTGGCACAGCCAGTTGACAACCTTAGGGTGAGACGCACGTTGTTTGTTTTATTAGTTGCAAGTTTGAATATTATAAAAACTTGAGTGGACCTTTTTTGTGAGCAAGGTCAGCTGTCAGATATCGGCGCGGGACTTGACAGCTACTTAACATCAAATTCATCGTCCGGCCTACACCGGTTAATGTAAAAACGTGGTATTATTAATAATGGTTGTATAATGTACTGTGTGTATAAATAATACTAGAAACATTAAAATATATCACATTTTAACTATTCCAAGGAGTACAATAGGTAAGTAAATATTAGATTATTACTTTTTCAAGTAACTACCAACCTTTATTTTATTGTTATATCCTTTTTTTAATAAAAAGAGGGTGTGTTTTTACCTTTTTATTGTTATTATAAGCTTTTACTAAACATTTGTAGATATGTGGGTGGGTTGGTATGTAGTAGGTATTATGTGTGTTAAGTTTAAATATTGCAAGTACGATTGGAACCACTTCCCAAAGTCTGATTGAGTTGAAATTTTGTATACCGTAACTTCGGTGACAATGCAACAATATGATAGATATAACCTGATGCTGCAGCCAGGATTGTCTCCTCACTAGGGAACTTTTCAACGGGTAGTAGCACGGTCACGAAATTTAGTATGTTAGTTTAATTTTGATAGTTTAACACGATTTTTATCATGAACTGCTGCTGCAGCCAGCATTGCCTCCTTACTAGGGAACTCTTTAACGGTTAGTAGCATGGACTCGAAACTTTGCATTTTTTTTTTTTTACTAAACATGATCTTCACCATCAACTGCTGCTGTAGACAGGATAGTCTCCTCACGAGGGAACTCCTCAACAGCTATTGTAGCATTATCATGAAAGTTCGAATACGCGTTTAAAAAGCATTTTTAATGAAAATTTACCATCAATACCTACATCGTTCTTATTTCTCGCTACTAGTCGGTCTGTCTTTAAATTAAATAAATATTTAAAAAATAGGTATCATCATCTCTCTAGCCTTTTCTCAACTAGCATATGGTCGGCTTCCAGTCTAACCGGATGCGGCTGAATACCCGTGTTTTACATGGAGCGACAGCCTTTCAGACCTCCACAACCCAGTTATTGGGCAACACGATACTCTTGGATAGACTGATGGTCAGACTTTCTGGCATCCTGTAACGACTGTCGAAGATCTACGATTGACAACCGGGATCGGGGACAAAACTTTATCTTAGATTCAGAATTTACCACATCATTAAAAGAAACAATAAATTATTTAAAAAAATAAACATGAGAATAAGTAATTTGTAAAGTATTCTAACATACCGAACAATAAAAACTGTTTAACAAATGTTTTGTTTAATTTGTCTTCACCTATTGTGACAACCCTACCAAAATAGGTAACAATTTTGCACGTTCTTAAGAAGCTTTGCCTCTGTTCCGTCTGGTTACTCATGTGCTCGGAGTCCTAAGCTGGCCGGTGGTCGGCCTCTTCCGCGCCGACAACATTTTATATAATTAATTATTAAAATATTGGAAAATATACACGGAGAAAAAATCTTTAACAGTCAACTCCAGTATATAATAATGTACTCTGTGAGTCAACTTGACAGTCGGGCCACAGATTATTGTTATTATTATTATTGCGTCCTATTTATGCGGACGTTTTTGAGACGCTGATTGTGTATCTTGGGTTTTTTTGTGTATCAATGGTTGAAATTCACGGGTTTCAACCAAAATTCGAAGTTTTGGTTAAACATGTCGGTCACACCCGTTAGCTAGAACGCGCGGAGACGCGTCTTTTGACACCTCGCCCGTGCGCCTAGCTAAGTATTAAAAAAAAATGTCAAAAAATTAAGCTCAAACTTAACCGACAGTGTTAGATAAGTATTTTCAGAAGAAAATCACTGAGCAAGTCCGCTCACTTTCCTAGCTGGCGCTCTCTCAACTTATGTTTCGAGCACTGCGTAATGTTTACAACGAGAAACAAAGAGCAACGAGCTTCCAACATTTATTCTTCGGGTACTTATACTTCGTCGGTTGCCACTCCTGGGCCCCATCGTCCATTTGTTCTGCGAGCAATGTGCCCTGCCCATTGCTACATAAGTTACGATTACCTTGTTTTTCCTGCGAATCTCTTAATTTATGATTCGATCACGTCCTCAGGGAAACTCCAAACATAGCCTTCTCCATTGAGAAGCCAATCAGCACCCTAATTGCGTGACACTTCCTACTAATCACAATCTGAACAATTTTGAAGGATATTGCAAACCCATTGCTTCATATGTTCGAAAAAAGGGAGCTGCTCCACAACTTAAATAACATAATGAATATTGTTGAACTGTCAAAATGAAAGCCATTCCTACTGTTAGTGTTTTACGCAATTACCCCACTGATCATTTGATCATTAGATATGCCTTTAATTTTGACTAGTCGTTGATTTTGGTTCCAGAAACGAGGCTATATGACGTTACGTGTTTGGACTGCAGACTGCTGCTAATATAATTTACAAAGTCAGGCAGGCCACACATAAGCGTGGGTAAGGTGCGCTTACACGAGCAACCAAAAATAAAATTGCTCCATCTTGAGCAATTCTCGTTAACTATGACGTCACGACTACATCCTGCAATTTAGGGCAATGGCAACATGTAGCCACCTGTTGCCAGAGATATGGCCACACAATATGGAGCAATATGAAGTAACTTAAAAGCTAGGCAACGCGCCTCCCCCGCCTGCCTGTTCCTCTCGCAAAAAAGAAAAAAGTTGTTATACGTACAAACGAGATAGAAAATTGACTAGAAATTTGCAAACCGATTGGATATTCGGCAACTGATGAAATATATGGAACAATCGGAAGCAATTTTGCCGAAACACATCGGCAATTTATTGTTGTTGTTCCAGGTTGTTCCACTTAATTGCTCCAGATTGATCCATTAGTGTTGCCGAGCAATAATTGCTCAAAAAATTGCCCGTGTAAGAGCATCTTAAGTAGATAATTATAATGATCGTCGAGTCACTGTGTAAATTATGGCCATTAAATAAATCAATGGTTTTCTCAATAGAAGATAGACCTCAGCCATCGCTTTCCCTCAGGGGTGATCGAGATCAAGAGCAGGCGCATTCGGCAAATAAAAAAAAAGGTATTTTGTTCAGTGTAATGTTCAATGAAATTCCTTTTAGTTTTATTCTCTTTATTATTGTTGCAACTTTAATATACAAACCAGGTTTTCGCCTCTATGTACCCTCCACGATTTTAAAGAACAGCAAAGATTTGTAATCTCCGCATTTATCTTGAATTTAACCAATAAAAAAATATGATGTGCTGATGTTACTTATAATTATGATTCAATTGTGCACCCGGATATACTACATATTTTAATTTCTATAGAAAAATATTTGTATGGGTAACAAAGATCTGTTTATATCATAATCATACCATACATATCAACTATAAAGTTTACAAATATTGTAAAATTTAAGAACACATATAATATTTTTTAAGTAACAACTCAGGCCTAATATCAGGTATATTATAACAAATTTCATTAATAATATCGTGCTTAACGCTGTCCTAAATTAAAATATATTATAACACTTATGTCTTATGTTTGTAACTACACAAGTTTATATAGTTCAATATAAATCATAAGGTACATTTAAATCACAATTTTTGTCTGCATTTATCAATTAATATAAGTTATTTTACATAATAATAGTCCACATAATATATAGCTAATCCACGCCTGAATACATGTACAATTCTTAATTATGCATTTCTAATCACGAGCTTTTAATTAAGTCAATTGTAGGCGAGAAGTTAGAAAGGTGCCTAAATTAGGATAACAGTGCTGTCTTCATATTGGTAAGTTTACTTAATGATCCTGTGGTGCGCTGACTTAATTACAAAGACGTGGCACCATAGGAGCTGTCAGTTACGGTATAAGTGTACTATAACTTCGGTACAAGTTTGAGACACCAAGAAAGAAACACACCCACTTAGAAATATTAAACAATAAAATTCGTTTTACACTTTGTCCGATGGTTACCGAAAGAAGAAAGACATACATATTATCCTCAGACTAAGGAAAGGAAGAGGACTCGGCATAACGAATACTAGTTATAGGTATGTGATGTTTTTCGACAGCATGGTTACTGACATATCGGCATCTCTTTTTAACTTATGAAGGTAATCATAAGTAAAAGAAAGACAACAGTAGTTTTATCATTACCAAAAATGGTAACATTATTTTGGTGACGTCACAATATATCTCACTGCGGCCGGTCGCCATGTTTTGTCACAGCCAACAACAAGTACATCAGCTGTCATCGCGACTTGTTTGTTTCAGTGTTTTGAAGAAAATTTAGTGTTATTAGGCGAAAATTGTGCTTGTTTATAGTGTTTTAACTTGCATAATACTGCATTTATTATGGGTAGGTGCAGTATGTTAGGCTGCCGCATGAAAAGCAACAAAAACATCCCAATATTACGTTGCACAGGTAAGTAACCGAATTCATTCAAAATATCTTGTTTTTTCTATTATTTTGAAAGATTTTGCTATTTGTGCGAAAGTTTATAAATATAAAATTGCTTTTCTGTAATCATTTACTGTTTTACTATTAATATTAAGTGATTTTTTAAGAAAATCATTCGTCATAGTAAATAGAGTACGGTACGGCATTTTCAATATATCGATAACTTAGCGACAGGTGAATATTATTTAAACTAGATTTCTTTTTTATGATTTTAGATTGCCAACATGTAAAGAAAGAAAATAACAGTGGCTGGATATACTTGGGATTGGAAATTTGAATACTACAACCAAACATATTTTTATTTGTTCCCTGCATTTAGAAGAGAAATGTTTTAACCAAACTTTAAATGTAACAAGACTGCGCGATGATGCTTTGCCTTCAAGTGAGTTGTTGGTAAGTTTTCAAAATAGACAAGATAAGTTTATAGTGTTTACCTACTTACTGACAAGTAACAGAACCAAATCAGTTGATGGAGAGAGAGAAGGGACGAGAAGCATGTCAACAGCAGCAGTTCTATATTGCTGAAATACTGGTATAAACTTAAGATTTATATACACATCAGTCAGAAAAAATAGATGAATGTACCTATGTTAAATTGCAAGTTAAACAAATGCGTGCGTGTCTTAGTGATTAAATTGGCAATGTTCCAATGTGCTTATTATTAATATTATGGTTTTTCTTTGTTTAGTTACCTACGCAATTTGACGAGTGTGAGGAACAACAATCTGTTTCTCGCAGGGTGTTGGAACAGAAACCTGTCTGCAGCACGTCTAACTATGCAGATGTAAGTGTAATATTTCATAATAATTATGATCCTTTATGTACTTACCATACAATCTGGACCTTTAAATATTTATATTTAAAATCACTCAATATTAAATATTATTGTTATTTCTCCTTTACAGTTACCAGCCCAATTTAATGAGTGTGAGGAAAAACAATTTGTTTCTCATAAAGCACTGGAAGAGGAGCCTGTCTGCAGCACCTCTAGCTACACAGATGTAAGTGTTCTCTTTTATAATATGTTACTATAGGTTCTGTGGGCAGCATAACTAGTAATTAAAAATAATTTACAGCAAAAAACTTGTACGAAGTTGCAGAAAACTAGAAGTTAATGTATTTTTTTGTTTCAGGATAAAGCGTTTGAAATTCATAAATTAAAATTAAAATGTGAACATCAGAAGAAAACAATTAAAAGATTAAATGAAAAAGTGCGAAGACACAGTAAGAAAATAGCAAATTTTAAAACTGTAATGAAATATTTAAAAGACAAAAATTATGTGAATGATGATCATGCAGTTGTGTTGGAGCAGTGTGCAGGCCCCAAAGATTTTCTAAAAAGAAACATTGTGAAATCGGTAGGAATGCCTTTAGAAAGACAATACAGTGAAGATATTCGAAAATTCGCATTGACGCTTAAGACTTAATATGGAAGAGTTAACGTCGGCATTGATTGCGATATGGACTCACTAGAAGTAGCCAATGAGTGTCTTGTGTTACTGCTGACCTGTATAAACGGTAGTTGTAAGTTGCCTATGGGATACTTTTTTATAACGGCTTTGTCTGGGGAACAAAAAAGCAGTACTAGTTAAAACATGCATCCATAAACGTGCTCTTATTTGATTAATTTGTATATTTGTATTTTTAGAACTTAAAAATTACTGTCATTGAGTGCTCAACGTATTTGATTATTGCGTATATTTTTATAAAATTTGTATTTTTAGAACTTTATTATGACTGGGATCGTTGGCTTTTATAGTTTTTAATAAATCTGTGTAAAATGGTAATATTCGTTTTATTATGAACGATCGAGCCAAGTAGTACAAATAAAAAATAAATCATTAATAAAAAAAAGTATAGTCTTAAAACGAGGAAAAAATCTGTATATATTTATTTATTCTTTTCATTGGTAATTAAAGACCTAAGTGCAGGTACTAAAAGCGTCGTATGCTTCAGTAATAGTGATACTTTATTAAGGCTCCTACACATATACCACAAGCCGCAGATACTGACAGTCCGCACTAAACTCTGTCTTAATTAATTACAAGCGCTAAGTAACCTTGAGCCGGCGGGACTGTGTGTAGGAGGCTTTATACTCGTATCCACCAGAGCGTGGTCGCCACAGTGGTTCTGGCCGCAATTTCGGTCGCATACACGCCCACAGGAAGAAGCGAGTAATATACACAGCGATCACAAGGCTACAGTTTTTATTCGTGATCGCCGCGGTGGCAACTGGGAATAAATGGGATAAACATACCATAGTAAAATTCGTTTTATTATGAACATACTTGTACAAATACAGAATATAGAGGATGTTAATTTAATTGCAGTAGCATCTATTCAGTATCCACGTGCCCTGCCATATAAAATGACACTCTGAGCGTGTGCGTTTTCATAGCCCGCATTACCACGTACATAAAACTGAAGAAAGCTAAAAGAAACTAATTTTCGACATTTTTTAATTCAATTCAACTATCGATATTATAATGTGCGCAGCTCTACGGCAAGCCGCCATCTTTGTGCCAGACTCACATTAGGTATACACGTTTTTTTCGTAGGTATGTCATGTCTATTCTTTTTTCCTTAGTCTGAGATATTATCCTTAAATGATGACATGTACATACATATTTTCTGTTATATTTATTTGGATATTTCCCTGGACCATGTAGATGTAAGTATATTATGTTACTTGAATAGTTACTAGGTATTTAAACTAACTATGGAACATAATCGTAGTTCTGAGGCTGAATTGGCGTTGTAGTTTGTATGATTATATTTTGACTACTAACTAAGCAACAATCGAAAAAATAAGGCTACTACTATAACAGCCCTTTTCCACTATTTAGGTGATTTTTTTTAAGTTATGTTAATTATATTATCAGACTAGTATAACCTACGTTTCTACACTAGATTAATAATCTGTATAAGAGCACGAGTTATTTGTAATTGTAGGCTAGGCAACGTCAGATGGAACTTACTTGCTAATTAACTTACACATAGCAGAAAGATAGGGATCTAGTACAGTTCTTGCGAAATACTTATCATAGGAAATATTATCTTATAGGTTCTTATTAAAAATTTGACTACTTTAATTGATCGAGTGTGTAGGAAATGAGAAGTTGTCAAGAGAGTAAAGTTACGAATACTAACGCCATACATTGATGTTGTCGCCTTTTATCAATAGGCGATGATCATCTGAATCATTGACGTAAGTGGAAAGAGTTTTGTTTTTGGAAAATTGTAGGATGTGAAAATGGAAAGAACATGTCAGTAAAGTTTATTAATAAACTTGAAATTTGTCTAAATAAGTATTTAAGACGACGGCGAGACGACAAGAAATTGGCTTATAATGAATAGCTAAAGAAAATTGTGTTAAACGTTTCAAGGTGACTTGGAAGGATTTAAAAAGCGCACTTTATAAACGAACCATAAAACAAACCAAAAATGCTATTCGTGAGTGGGGTATTAAGACCCTATTACAGGTAAGAATCCTTTAATTGTTTTTTAAATAGCTTCTGTAAGTATGTGTCGCATCGTGTACACATGACATAAGTACTTATGTGTAAACACACAGTGTAAACACTATTTTTGTTAAACCATTATGTCCAAACAAAATACATAGACAAAGTTTTAAATAACTAGTACCTATATAGTTTTAAATAATAAATGTGAGACGATTTTCATTAAACCGACGCGACGCCGCCCGCCAGCGGCATCGGCCAAGTGGTGCCGAAGGTTGAACTATGATTCCGCAATTTGCAACATCTTTAACACGAACCTTATATCATCGTCTACTTATATGCAAATTCAATTTATTATTTATTTTTTATACAATCATAAAGAATCAATATTGTACAAGCAGCCGACCAAATGTGCGTCATAGAGCAAAAATGTTAACAAATCGAGTTCACATTCTCAGTTGACTAATGTAAGGTAATTTGACTATGACCTTGCGGACTTGAGGGCGTAAAGGAGTGAATATGTTGACATCGATTGACGTCGACCAGGTTATACTTATCGCCTCAAAACATAAATCCATGGCCGATTAATGTACCAATAAATAAGTACCAACAAAATATGCAGTTCTTGCTGTCCAAGTATTTCTAGTGGGTATTGGTTGGTGGTATTATATTGACAGTCCATCCGGGAATGAAATAATGCGGATGCACCCAAGCGGCGTGTAGGAATTTTATGTAATAGGAATATTTAATGTGAACCACTGACTTTTGGTGCGCATAAAATAGATGACAATATTTCTTGCGTCAGAGGCGGTTAGTTCGGCGGCACGCCCTTTCTCACTTTTCGTTTTTAAAGCGCCTATTTATTATGATGGAGTTTACTGTTTATCTTAATTCTCTTTCTTATAGTTTGAAACGCAGACGAATTCAATTAATAGTAAACCTCGAGGCACCTGTTGGCATTAATCACATAAACTAAAACTTTGCTACTTGGTCTACGAGAAATGTCGTTCATTGGCATATTATATCGGCCCGAAAATTATACGGAGTTGCAAAAATAAAATATATAGCTAACATGCAAACATGATTGAAAGTTGAAAATTATATAAAATGAACCAAAACAACAATCACTATCATACACGTCTAGCAGTCACAATATGCGACGTGCTAGCGCGTGTCTTTCTCTTAATACATTTCTAACCGCGTGTTGTAACTCCGAATTGTACTTAGGCATTGTTTTGTAAATTATTTATGAATATGTACGACAGGGAAATACTAAACTTTGTAATAACTATAACATTATGCTAAATGCTCTGATTGTAAGCATTGACTAATCAATACAGAATATTCTAATTACAATTATTGTGCTTTGGGATGAGCTCCGCAAGCTTTAAGGCGTTTTTAACTAGGAGCTTGTAAACAAAGGACCACGGCAGAAATAGAATGAATCCTGAAAAGTATAAACTAGAATAAACAGTCCACCATTTTTAAAAGCTCTTGACGTCGAATGGCGCCAGACTCCAGCCCATAAATACTATTGTGTATGTTTTTGGTATAATGTAGAGGAGGTATTTGATAATTGCATTTTTCCACAATTTATGGTAGAATTCAGTTTTCAGTAGCATTGATTCTAAATCTTTCTCCGTGACCATAGTAAGGAATTCGTTGAAGAAGGTCATGTAGTAAACGGTGAAAACACGTTATCGCCGATATCTCGAGAGGTCAGAAGTTATTGTAAAATCTAGATTTGAATTTGTCATTTCTTGTTTGATACACAAAAATATCTTAGGTTTATATTTCAGTATCTGTACTACAATATCATGTTGAAATAAGTCGTGATTATATATCGAAGAAATGAAGCACTCGTTTTTTCTATATGTAGAACTACCGATAATAGGCAAAGATTCTTTTTTTGCCAAGTATCGGGAACTACGACATGGTCATTATCGAAACATTCAAAACGCATTGTATTACATATCAAAAAATGACCTATATCGGTAGCTCTACATATAAATGTTTTTTACAAAAAAATCTCGCTTATACTTACTTCCTTCGATAGATAATGACGACTTATTTCAACGCGATACCGTACTACAAAGCTCCTGAAATATAAACCTAGGATTTTATGTATTCAAAAAAAAAATAACAAATTCAGATCTGGGTTTTACAAAAAACTTCAGACGTCTGCGATGTCTTTCAGCAAGATATCGGCGATAGCGTGTTTTCACCGTTTCAATGGCGCGGCCATGGGGTTCTAGCCTTACAACTCCTAAAATATAAATCTAGGATGTTTTTCTATATTTTACAATAAAAAAACAATCTGTTAGTTATCTAAATTTCAGGTCCCTGCAACACTTACTTTTAAAGATCTCCGTGGTCGCGCGATTCTTCGCGTTTCAATGGTGCGGCCACGTTCAAACCCTTCTAACTATTTAACCATTACTTTGACAAATTTATGGTTTTGGAACCAACTTGTACAATTTTTTACAAATTCTAGGCATAGTTTTTTTTTCAAGATCGCCGTGGTCGCGCTTTCGAAACGCACACTAAGAGTTATAGTGCTAGCTCCGTGGCACCTATTACCTCGGACAGGAACGGAACTGGGCTCAGGCCAGCAAATCAATATTGTACAAGCAGCCGACAAAATGTGCGTCATAGGATCTTAATACTTAAATAAATTACAAGCGCTGGGATGGCATTATGGTACATTGAGATACCAAAATTATAGAATGCCATGTCGACTCCCGTCACGACGAAATATAAGGTCCGATATTCTACATTTTGCTTGACGTATTTATCATAAATAACCGCCAGCGGGTATCCTAGTAGGATAGATATTAATAGGTTCAATGCTGGCTCCGTGGCACCCATTATATAGGACAGGAAGGGAACTGGGATCAGGCCAGCAAATCAATATTGTACAAGCAGCCGACCAGATGTGCGTCATAGAGCAAAAATGTTAACAAATCGAGTTCACATTCTCAGTTGAAATCCGTTATTTGAATATGACCATCCGGACTTGATGGCGTAAAGGAGTGAATATGTTGGCATCGTTTAACGTCGACCAAGTACTACTTATAGTCTCAAAATATAAATCGATGATCGATTAGTGTACCAATAAATAAGTACCATTCAAATATGCACTTCTTATTGACCAAGTATTTCTAGTGGTTATTGGTAATTGGTATTGGTTGGTGGTGTTAAATTGACGGTAAATCCGGGAACGAACTAATGCGGGTGCACCCAAGCGGCGTGTAGGAGTTTTATGCAATAAGAATATTGAATGTGAACCACTGATTTTTGTGCACATAAAATAGATAATATTTCTTGCGTCAGAGGCGGTTAGTTTGGCGGCACGCCCTTTCTTACTTTTAGTTTTAAAGCGCTTAGTGATTATGATGGAGTTAACTGTTTATCTTAATTCTCTTTCTTACAGTTTGAAATGCAGACGAATTCAGTTAATAGTAAACCTTGAGGCACCTGTTGGCATTAATCACATAAACTAAAACTTTGCTACTTGGTCTACGAGAAATGTCGTTCATTGGCATATTATCTCGGCCCGAAAATTATACGGAGTTGCAAAAATAAAATATATAGCTAACATGCAAACATGATTAAAAGTTGAAAATTATATAAAATGAACCAAAACAACAAATACTATCATACACGTCTAGCAGTCACAATATGCGACGTGCTAGCGCGTGTCATTCTCTTAATACATTTCTAACCGCGTGTTGTAACTCCGAATTGTACTTAGGCATTATTTTGTAAATTATGTATGAATATGTACGACAGGGAAATACTAAACTTTGTAATAACTATAACATTATGCTAAATGCGCTGATTGTAAGCATTAACTAACCGATACAGAATATTCTAATTACAATTATTGTGCTTTGGGATGAGCTCCGCAAGCTTTTAAGGCTTTTTTAACTAGGGGCTTGTAAACAAAGGACCACGGCAGAAATATAATGAATCCTGAAAAGTATAAACTAGAATAAACAGTCCACCATTTTGAGAAGCTCTTGACGTCGAATGGCGCCAGACTCCAGCCCATAAATACTATTGTGTATGTTTTTAGTATAATGTAGAGGAGGTATTTGATAATTGTATTGTTCCACATTTTATGGTAGAATTCAGTTTTGAGCAGTATTGTTTCTAAATCTTTCTCCATGACCATAATGAGGAATTCGTTGAGGAAGGTCATGTAGTAACCGGACTGCGTGCCGTGCCACAGCGCGAGGAAGGCGAGCGTGATGAGCTGGCTGAGGTTGCGGTTGCCGAGGAAGCGCAGACGCTTGTATACGTACTCGGCGGCGAAATGGTTGGTGTTGCAGTTGAAGCTGTCGATGTAGTGTTGGAAGCGCGTGGCGCTCTCGAAGCGCAGCAGCTTGATGTTGTTGCAGCCGTCCCACTGGCTCACCGTCGCGCCGCCCTCCGTGCGCGAGCCGTTGTACGACAGACCGAATCTGATGCAAGACGCTGCAACAATCGATAGTCAACATCAAACATCATTCACAAAACAACTAATTAAGCGGACAGTCACTAGATTTTTGTGTGTCAAAAGTTGCCATAGACAGTTTCTAGCTCTTTAGATAGGGAGAAGAAGCTGCGCCACAAACTCCCCAGAAACGTATCCCTAACATCACAAGAACTTAGTACTTTTATCGCCCAGTTGATCCACATACAACAAAATATTCCGTGCTACATTTTGTGACAAAGAACAATTTCAATTTGTTTAAATTAAATAATTTATACAAAGTGAAATGACCTTAGTGCACTGATTGCCTCATGAACATTAAAATACTAAATCTGCATCAAATCAAAGCGGCCATTGTTCACAGCATAACGAATTATTTTGAAATTGGATTAAAAGGATGTCACAACTAGGCAACTGTGTTATTTTGTTCGAACACTTTCATTAAAAAAATATGATGACTTTTTGCAAGCATATCATGTTGCTGATTAATCGTTATCAGTATCATTATGCATTTGTTACGATGGTCATATTCCTATGATTACATATATCATTAACTCATCATTACTGATTATTTAGGGCAAATGTTGAAATATTTTGTAAGTACCACTATAAATGAGATATGTATTACATGATAAGAATAATGAATTAACGATAATAGTATGTTTACCTTCGGTGAGCAGCCAGCAGGAAATATATTTATACAAAGCGAAATGAGCCCAAAGTCCGCAGTAGATGTTACGATAGAATACTGATGTGTCCCGAAACTCGTCCGATAGCATAACTTTCATACTGAATACAGTGACTGAAACAAAAGAAAACGCAATTGAATTAGCATTGAGTGGTTGGTATTCTTCTACCAAGTGGATCGTTCTAGGCTTGGCGGTCAGTTGGGAAATAGTTGTGGGGCCATACAGTGTGTACGACAAGAACGTGAGCGACATAATTTGCATTTTCAACTATTATATCCTACTAATATTAAAAGTGTGTTTCATGTGGTGCCGGACGTAAAGAATAGCACCATCCCATTTCTTCCCGTGGGTGTCATAGGAAGCGAATATGGAAGCTACTAGAGAATAAGACAGCAGCGTTCTCTACGCATTTTATCACCATACTGCGATTGCCAACCCGCCTGTCAAGCGTGGCGATTATGGCAAATCTCCCCAAAAATGGCAAGCACCAACATAAAACGGCCCCTAGTACCCGGCGGCCCGCCTACCTTTGGCTACGTCGAGGCAGGGGTGCTAAGAATCCTCAGAAGAGATCTAGCTACCACAATCACCGAAAACTGGATCTGGCAACGTACAACACGCGTACACTCCAGACCGATAAGAAGATCACCGATCTGGAGGAAGAATTGAGCAGCTTACGATGGGGTATAGTAGGATTATCTGAAGTCCGAAGAGAGGGGATGACTCGATAATCCTCAAATCCGGTAACTTGCTTTATTGTCGGGAGAGCGATCAGCAGTCCCGGGGTGGTGTCGGTTTATTGTACTTATGGACACCTATATACCCATGTAGGCAATGTAGTGAAGATCGAGTGTGGCGACAAGGGTGGCGTACCTTATACTCAGAATATACGCAAGATATTCGTTGAAGGTCGTACAGGTTTACGCCCCGACGATGTGGTAGAGACCATGTATGAGGACATTTCCAGAGTCATGGATGGCTCTAAAACTCACTTCACCCTTGTCATGGGGACTTCAACGCGAAACTAGGCAAACGAGACGATGTTGAGCTGCGAGTGGTGCAATTTGGATTTGGACGTCGGAACCACCGGGGTAACTTACTGGCCAGTTTTATGGAGAATGAAGGCCTCTTTATGATGAACTCGTTCTTCAGAAAGCGTGAGCACAGAAAGTGGACCTGGCAGAGCTCTGATGGTGCAACTAAAAACGAGATTGGCTTAATTATGTCGGCGAAGAAGCAAATATTCAATGATGTCTCTGTGACCAACACGGTGAAAACCGGAAGTGATCACCGCATGGTAAGAGGCACATTGAATCTCAATATCAAGCTGGAAAGATCTCGGCTGATGAAGTCAACGCTTCGTCCAACACCGGTACAAATCCAAAACCCCGAGAGCTTTCAGCTCAAACTCCAGAATCGTTTCGAGTGCTTTGGGAGCTCCGTGGACGATTATAACAATGGGTTCGTGGAAACTGTCCATACGGTCGGGTCTGAAATTTTCAAGACCAGCCGTACAAATAGGAAACAGAAACTATCTAATCTTACATTTAAAGCTCATGGAGGAGAGGCGAAAAATGATACTGCAGTCTTCAGAAGACGTGCTCCAGTACTGGCCGCTCAATAGACGTATCACTTAGTCCTTGCAAAGTGACCTTCACCGCTTTAATACGGACCGTATTAAGGACGCGATAGAGCGGAACAAGGCCTCCAAGGTTTTTGCAAAGGATCTATCTATTGGGCAGAGCCAGCTTGCGAAACAGAAGACCGATGATGGCACAATCGTATTCGCCAAACCCGAGCTGTTAAGAGAAATCGAGAAGTTCTATGGATAGTTATACACGTCTACCAGTAAACCCGTTATGAATCTGGCAAACGACACAAGATCGACACTATACCGAATACATTCCGGACGTCAGCTTGTACTAGATTAGGATGGCTCTAAAGCAGCTCAAAAACAAACGACGGAACAATGACGGCCGAACTCCTGAGGGCTGGTGGAACACCCTTCTTGAGGCCGTCCAGAAGTTATTCGATCCTGTCATACTCAAGGGCAAAACGCCACAGGCATGGAACCGAGGTATAGTGATACTCTTCTTCAAGAAGGGCGACAACACCCCGATTAACAATCATAGGCCCATCTCACTTCTGAGCCATGTCTACAAGCTTTTTTCATGAGTCATCACTCCCGAACAAGCCGGATTCCGAAAAGGCTTTGGCACCGTGGACCACATTCATACGCTGCGACAGGTTATACAGAAGACGGAAAAACAGCCTCTCTGCTTAGCGTTTGTGAACAACGGGAAAGCCTCTCCAACTTTTCGGTGCCAAATTGACTATCGGTACATCGAGGTGCTAAAATGTTTGTATGAAAACGCCACTAAATCTGTTCGGGTCCAGGACCGGACCTCGAATCCTATCCTCCTGCAGCGAGGGGTGAGACAGGGAAACGTAATCTCTCCGAAACTGTTCACCGCTGCACTGGAGGATGTCTGCAAGGATCTGGACTGTAGAGGGGTTGGCATCAACATTAATGGCGAGTACTACACGTTCAGTTGCCGACGATATAGTTAGTCATGGCCGAGAGACTATGGAGGACCTCAGTACAATGCTCGATGACTTCAGTAGAGCTTCTGAAAGAGTGGGTCTTAAAATGAACATGGACAAAACAAAGGTAATGTCGCGCATGTAACACCTACTCTCATGAAGATCGGACAGTCTATACTCGAAGATGTAGACGATGGTTTCCCTAAGACAAACTGTCCAGTTAGATAGGTCCAACTTCGAGAAAGAGCTTAATCGTCGAATCCGACTGGGCTGGGCAGCGTTAGGTTAGGTTAGGTTAGGTTAGGTTAGGTTAGTTAGACCAGTGCGTGTTGCCAATGATGACGTATGGTACTGAAGCGTGGTCGCTCACAATGGGCCTTATCAGAAGGCTAAATGTCACCCAAAGGGCAATGGAGAGGGCTATGCTCGGAGTTTCCCTACGTGATCGAATCAGGAATTAAGAGATCCGCAGGAGAACCAAGGCAACCGACATAGCCCAAAGAATTGCCAAATTTAAATGGCAGTGGGCAGGGCACATTGCTCACAAAACAAATGGCCGATGGGGCCGAAAAGTTCTGGAGTGGCGATCGCGTACCGGAAACCGTAGCGTTGGAAGGCTTTCCAGAAGATGGACCTTGTGAAGGCCGCAGGAATCCGCTGGATGCGGGAAGCACAGAACCGGTCGATGTGGAGGAGCTTGGGGAAGACCTATGTCCAGAAGTGGACGCCTTTCGGCTAAAATGATGATGATGAATATTAAAAGTGTGAAAGTTTATATGTTTAGATGTTTTTATTACTCAATCACACAAAAACAGCTGAACGGATTTGGATGAAATTTGGCACAAAGATAGTTTATAACCTGGATTAACACATATGAAACTTTGTATAATAAATTAGTCGAATAATAAATTATTGGAGCATGTGGAGGTACTCTTTGCCTAGAACGCATCGTGACACATCGTGGTAAAAGCACTTCTCCAGACACGAGACCCGCGTAAGTAGCACGCCACTAGCAGGTGAACATGCAACCGAAAGGATCTAAAATATCGCATGATCAGGCTCTTAAGCGTTTCAAGAAGTAAAAAGATAAAGAGACATATAGAAACTTAAAACGTCAATAGCCGACAATCGTGGTAATTAATGTCCCGCCTGAGACAAAACTTTAAACGTGAAACCACCGATATATGTATATCCGTTATGGCCAGGGACTATTGATGAAAAAGAGTTTCAGCCCTCTTCATCAATAGTTCCTGTTACATCTCTCGTATCTTGTCATTATGTTGAGACGTAGTAGTTAAAGTCTCAAGATAATGTCAAGAGGCGCTTAGTGGAAGCCGACCTCAAATATAGAAGCAGCATGGTGCAACATTAAGAAACCATTCCTTACCTTTTAATATGGAACAGTATCTTAACGACGAACGGTACTTCAAAAAACACAAATTTTAGTGATCATAGCCAGCAAATTATCGATGTCTTAGACGGGCCCTCATAATTGCCATATGCTTTCCTGGTTAAAAGTGTTTGGCCGTTGATGAGGCTTTAGATGTGTGTAAAAAAATACACATCATCATCTGCCTAGCTTTGCCCCAACTATCTTGTGGTCGGCTTCCAGTCTAACCAGATGTAGCTGAATACCAGTATTTTACGTGGAGCGACTGCCTATCTGATCCCCACAACTCAGTTACTGGGTAACAAAATACTACTTAATGAGACTGGTTGTCAGACTTTTGGCTTCTGATGAGCCGTAACGACTATCAAAGACCCACGAATGACAGCCGGGACCAACGGATTAACATGCTTTCCGAGCCACGGGAGGTTTCGGTATATTAAGATGGTTACCTATACAAGTAACGAACGCAAAAAATACACATACCTGCCGACTTTCAACGCAAGTTGATATGGATGTCATTTCACCGCGATGTCGCTAAAAACTAGCGAAAAATGCCTTAATGGATCATATAGCGCATCCAAGTAAAAAATACTGAACCACAATTACTATCATTTACATAAGCTTAAGTTAGTTTTTTGAATTTATTTAGCCGAACACGCTCTTGTCGTACAGAGTATTAATAAGTATTTTGATATGCAAAAGTTCACGTATTTAACTAGAAAAAACATAAATATACACGATTTTTGTGCTATATATAATACAATTTTGTTATTCGACATGTACGACCTCCAAGCAGTAAGTATGTATAAATGTATAAACAAAACATTAAAAGAAAATTACCTCCAACTTGATAAGCCACCAAGTAGATTGCACCCTGAATTAGCCTCTTCATAGCTTGCCCCTCATAGACAGCAGCTTCCGTTTCCAAGGGGAATTTATCAGAGATAAAATCTTTGTAGCGTCTGAACGAGAATATGGGTCCCACTAGGAAACACGCCGGGAAATAAACGAATCCCATCAGCTCCAAGAATGTAGGCGGACTCTCCAGGGCCGTCACTTTATTATTCGCAGACAGTTCATCTCCTTTCAGCATCTTCTTACCATCCCACAGGTCGAAGGACAAAGCGATCAGCTTCAGAGTGAGCACGCAGTGCGGCATCGTCCATGTGATGTCGTAGTCCTCCGACTCGGTCACCACGTAGCCGGCCAGCAGATACGTCATGTTAAACGCAAAAGTCACTATTGCGTTGTTCTTTCCCGGACCAAGGATCTTAGTACTTAAATAAATAACAAGCGCTGGGATGGCATTATGGTACATTGAGATACCAAAATTATAGAATGCCATGTCGACTCCCATCACAATGAAATATAAGTTCCGATATTCTACATTTTGCCTGACGTATTTATGATAAATAACCGCCAGCGGGTATCCTAGTAGGATGGATATTAATAGTTTCAATGCTGGCTCCGTGGCACCTATTATATAGGACAGGAAGGGTACTGGGCTCAGGCCAGCTAAGCCCAGTATACTCAGCAGCAGGCCAAACATTATTCACCGATCTGTAAACAAAAACAACAAAGTTACTTTTCTGATAAACGTCATTTGTTTTGTGCTAGTGACTCTATTTATAGATAAGACAGGTTCATGATCGTAGGTTAACGTTTCTTAGCTTAATGCATGGCAGATATGCAAACAATGGAAATATGTATAATATTTTTGTACGTGTGTTGTAAAAGCCTAGCGAAAAGATGAAGTTTTGGTATATCTAAGTATCCAACGCCAGAGCTAAATGAACATAATTGAAGAATGTAGCCATTTAAATACCCTAGACAACTCAAGACCCGTTCTTACTGAAAAAAAAATCGAATGCAACTGAACGGATGCCATCCTCCGAAGTGTACGGAAGCGCATCCTTCCGAATCCGCGCGTATTCCGACGATTGCGAGTACGACCGTCAACATCTACATGGAACTTGACTATTTTTGAATTTACAGCTTTTCTTTAAAATGTTGTCTATGTTAGTAAGGGTTACCCAAGGTTGAATTTTAATGTTAAAATTATGATGTGACATCATCTTCCAAATGCAGTAACATTTAACCATTTATCAGCATAGTGCAAATTTATTTATATACATAGGTTAAGTTTAATGCCGATAACTGAATTTATTTAATTTCAATACCTAATTTGAACTTTTCAAGTGCCAGATCGAAAAATAAAAAACAAAAATGACAGCAAGAGACCGAAAATCAATCAGTCATACAAGGATAGATAGAAATATACCTACTGCCTATTATCAATAGCGATCTATCGTTCACAGAAGATAGGTTATTGGGTTCGGCCGTTTGTCCTACATACCTGCAGCGTGTATCAAGAATGTTTGGGTTTGATACAGACCATCAAACTGAACACTGTGGTCTGTTTCACTCCCTTAAATATGACTCTACTTTAAAAGCCATCTTGCAAACTCAAACCTTCCTCGCAGCTATAATCTTGACAGGAAAATAGAAAAATATTCGAAAAGTAACCCGTAACTGGGTGAAAAGGGAAAACCAAGTTATTAGGCGATGCTTTTACTATAGATAATTCAATTCAATCAACTCGAAATATGTCAAAAATAACTAACGGCAAACAATTGATCCCACCCTAACGATTTTAACTCAATTAATCCCGACAGGGGTTAAAAGAGGAATATATAGTTAGAGTTTGTATGATAGATCATGGTTAAATAAATTTATTTCTCAATAAGAAATTACAAAGATTTCACTTACTTGAAAACAATGTATTAAACTAAAAAAAGTGTATTAAAGTTCGACTTTTAATTACATTCAGGAAGTTGACAGTTCAAAGAGAAATAATGTTACCATACTAAAACGAATGTGTTGAGGTAGTGAACAATTTTGCGTAAAGAGCGAATGATAAAAACGGTGTCACTAAATTAAACCATTTTAATCATTTGTTATATAACTAAAAAATAATAATTGTAAGATGTGGAATATAAGAATAATTAATAATGTATTAATGAAAGTAATTTCCTTTATTATTTCTTCTAAGAGAAAGAAACTAAACTAAATAAATGACAACTTTTAATAGTGCATATCATGTTTTTAAGACAAATTATTCAATATAAAATAAAAAAATGCATGTAAGTACATTATTTCAAGTTCATTCAATTTCGTTCATTCTCACACCACCTCACTATCTTTTTTTTTGTCAAAACCTGGTAACCCTTCAACTGTCAAGTTACTGAATACAACTAAAAGTCGAACTATAGGTATAGGTATAGGTACCCATAACAAACTTTGACACTATAACAAACTAAGCAGCAATTGTTTTTCTTTACAACAAATTATTTATGTATCTACGCAATAATATTTCATTTCGTAGGTAGGTACTCAAATTACATTAACGAACGCATTAACGAACTTAAAAAATCGATCCACCCGCAAAAGAAATAATTATCGTCGTCGCGAATATTCAAACCCGGTGCCACAATAAAGTAACGCAGCAGTAGGGCAAGTATGTTTACGGTAGTATTTTTTATCATTTAGAATGTGTGTTAATTTAGTTTTCAAAATATCAAACGAGTTCGCATTCTTTACCTCAGGTAGCTTATTATTTTGTTATTGTTGCACTCGCGCAAAAATAATTGTTCTCTCGCCAAGGTCTTAATTCCTTCGGTCTAGAAACTTGAAACTTAGCACAAATACTTCGCAAGTAAATAATAAAGATCATCATCATTCTCCTGCCCTTATACCAATTTATTTGGAGTCGGAGCAACATGTCTTTTTCTATTATACTTCTCATTTAGTCGTTACCTCGGCAGTCACCTCCTTTCTACCCATATAATTCTAACCATAGCATTTTTCACACATTAATTTAGTCATCCATGTTTTCGTTGGTTATTCACAAGTCTCATATTCATACTTTATATAATATTCATAGTGTTCTTACGACATTTTCGTCCTTCCTCGGTACCACATGCATGCATACCATGAAATCCGATTTCCACGCACCTTTCAGTTGACGGTAACACTTTTAGACTTAAGGCTTCTTCAAACAGCCGCGACACGACAGCGCGACGCGACACTTGTAGAACCATTTCCTTTAAGTTTTCATAGAAATTGTTCTACGAGTGTCGCGACGCGACCGTCGCGTCGCGCTAGTCTGCACGAGCCTTTACTCTTATATAGGGTGGCAGGCACACCAACGCGGAAACTGAAACCACGAATTCAGCACGTGGATCTAGACCACCTTGCGTAGAAATGTGTCGTCGGTTACAAAAAAAAAATCTGCTGTTTCATTGAAAATACCATAGAAATATAAAAACAGTGCGCCGTCGAAATGTAAGGTCAGAGCAATTTTTATGTTTTACCAACGAAAAATTCAACCCAGGGGTTTCAGAATCATGTACCTACTGAATCCATGGTTATGCGGCGATGTCTCTGCCTCCCTGTATACTCATTTCTTATAACACCACACATACCTCTTAGCATTCTTTAACATTCATTCTTAAATAATAAAAATCATAATGATTAATTCGTCAAAAGTACCCTTTATAGGTGGGGGTGGTATTTTTAAGTTCTTAGGAGAACGTTTGAAAAATCGGCTATTGCGGACGAAGTGCTTGTTATACACCCCCTTATTCATAAACGATTATTAAAGTTAAATTATGTTTTAACGTCAAAAATACATGGTTAAACAGACGCTAATCATTACTTAACTTTAAGCATCGTTTATAAATAAGGGGGGAACAGTCTTAGCAACGCAGACAAGCCTCAGTAATTAAATCCAAAGACGACTAGAACTGAACTCTTGCCCCTTCTTAATTATTACGCATTTATTACGTGTATTTAATAGCGATTTCCATACTTTCTCACTCCGATGAAAAATAAGATTTTACAGACCTCGGTTTAAATTTACACAACAAGAAGACAAAGAAAATCAATACTGTGCATACGTAAATATTCATCAGACACGCAATTTCCCAAATTTTATTTTGGTTCGTATTTATAAGGAAACACTTATCCATAAATACCATCCAACTTACATCTGACCACCGTCAGTTGAGAATCTCAATTTGGTATTCGATTACCCTCATTTTGCCTGACGGCTAAAATGAAACAGACATACGAACCGCGTTTGCCGTTTCGCTCTGTGTCGAAAGTGAAATGATAACGGCAGCGTTTTATTCGTTATCATCAACGCAAAATAGAAGGATAAACTATTTATGATGCTTATCGCGCAGATTAGTCATCACATGAGCCACGTGATGATGATGACTTATCTGCGCGACTAGTTTTTTCGACAAATACTTATTTTTGCGCTCAATAAAACGAATATTGTGCACGCGTAAACTACGGAACTCTTCATTGTGCGTGGTGTACCTCGCACTCGACGGTTTCTTTTTGTGTTTCCCCACGAACGTGGCTTCTTTTTTTTCTGGCTAATGGCTTTACTAATTGCGAAATACACACAATAATACCTAAAATGTGTTAGTCATAGTGGTATGATCTTGTTCATTTTAAAATAAGCTAAGGGATCTTAGTACCTACGAACCTCGTTGTAACAACCAACACGTAATGAATATTTATGAGTTAGCGTAGATAACAAGACGTCAATTTAGTATGTCTGTTTTGTTAAAGTTACAAAGAATAGGTATTTGAGCATGTAATGATTTGTTACAAGTTAGTCGACATTCACACGGACGTAATACAAAAAAATCGCGCACTGGATTTTCAACTCTCTGTGTTGAACCGAGCATTCAGAATCCAAAAGAGTGCAGTGCGAGTAAATCTCAGCGCGTCAAGATAACAGTGTTCGATTTTCAACTCTCGGCGCTAAGCAACGGGTTGAAGAGCCAGTCCGCGGAAAAAATTCGCCGCGATATTATTGCGTCCGTGTGAATGTCAACTTACAAAAACAATCGTCATCATTTTCCTCCCTTGTTACCTGGGCTCGGCGCAACACGTTTTCTTCTTCCACTCTCCCCTGTCAGCCATTATTACATTATCATTCACTCCCTTTCTTTCTGAACATTGGCTGTCTGAACATCTGTACTTTGGCCTTCCTTTTCAACATTTATGTTTGTAGGTACTATAGCATACGCATCACCCGAAATGGTTGATATCTTTCTGCTTTCCTGGGCAGACCAGACGTTTGGTCTGACGATTTTCCACTGATTTTGTAATAAAACGATGTTCAACTTGTGTGCCGACAACAGTAAGAATATAATTAATGCAACGTACGTATACCTTGATAAAGAGGCATACCTGGAGGAGTCTTGCACAGGAGCGTAGGGAGTGGCACAAGCAAAGAGCAATGGGTAAAGTCGGGCTATGTATTATGATGATGACATAACTTATATAGACTGCGACAGCGCTACCTACCTAGCACCTATTGATAGAGCTGATGAAGGGATGGCAGAAGGATGCACCCGAAATCATAGGTATTTTTATCACACGTGGCAAGAAACTCTTATTCCAACGGAATAATTCCATTAACGAGCGGCAGCGTCTCGCTTGCGTGCACGGTTGTGCCGGGCGACCATAGAAAATAGTCATAGTTTGAGCCGATGTCGACTATTCTGCTAGCGTCTGGTAGTGACATTTTTGCTAGTTAAGGGGTTTACATCGCTCAAATCAAAATAATACCGTATGTTTCAAGAAGTTTGTAGAATGGCCGGGAAACAGCCTGGGATTCCCGACACCCAGGCCGTCTCCTGCGACGACTAAGGCCGTGAGGGCGCATTTACTGCCTCTCCCTCACGTGCACCGCCTCTATCTTCGCGAGCGTTACTGCTTCACAGGAGGAGGTAACGGCTACCTATACACTCTCGCTCCGTACCACGGCCTGGACCAGGGTCGGATGCGAGAGATCGCCGCCGCCGATCGCCTCCACGAGGACACGGCGTTGCTCCGTCCAAGCCGGGCAGACCTCCACCGTATGCTCCACTGTATCTACAGGGCGATCTTCGCAGTGGAAACACCCGAGCGTTTCCTCCCGCCTTATGCGAAACAGGAACCTCCCGTAACAGTTGTGTCCGGTGAGGCCCTGCGTCAGGCGGAAAGTGAGGACGCCGTGCCGCCTCTCAAACCACTCCTCAAAGAGGGGACCGCCGGTATTGTGGCGTGCCCAAATAAGAACATGGTTGAACATGGTTACAACAAAACAACGTGCCATTTGACCCAGATTTGAGAAAACCCTCGCTACTGGCGCTGGTAAAGAAACATAAGCCTGGTCCAGAATACGAAATTTATGGCATTATAGGGCATTACGGCCACACAGTGATAGGACTGCCACCGTACCATTGTGATCTTAACCCTATGGAGTCAATTTAGGCACTGGCAAAACGAAAGGTCGTTTCACAGAATGTGGGTGCAAAAAACATTAAGGAGCTAACGGAAGAAGCATTCAATTTCATAACAGCTCAGGATTAGAAGAATTGCTGTGAGCATGTTAAGAAAATTGAGAAGAAAAATTATGAGCGTGGAAGAACATTTTACCAGGACATACACCATTTAGTTATTCAGGTTGGTGCAGACAGCAATGACGATGAAATTGGTTCAGAAAGCAGTGACGAATTAATGCCAGGGCCGAAAATAGACGACACGAACATAAGTGATCCCCAGAATATTTAGATTTTAATTTATTAGATTAGTGTTCTTTCCTAATTATAGTTTACATTTTAGTGGAGTGGTTGTTTTATTACTACTACATACATACCTCCTTACTAAAAACGTATTATATCAGAAGAATAGTTACACAACGCTTTGTCTTCTTTCTCTTTCGTAAGTCAAATTACCGACGAGTGAAAAAGAGAAATCGGTGTGTAACTATTCATCTGATATAACACATTAATTAGTAAGGAGGCTAATCTTTTATCTATCTATCTATGCGGAACTTATTGAAAGCAATCTATACAAATAAATAATATTTAAGTGTCTGTTTGTAATGTCAAAATAATAACTATTGTGTTGTCTTAAGACTTCCACGCGAACGAAGTCGCGGGCACAAGCTAGTTTAAAATATTGACTCATTATTTAAAGCTAATAAATAAATAATACTATTCAAGTACCAAAATCAGCTGGGTCGTACTAACTGATTTGCTAACTGAGCAATTGTGGCGCCCTCATTTATTTTCTACTCTTTTATGTCGCACTGTAACTACTTCAATGCCAGTCCTACTGCAATTACTATCCCACTAATATTATAAATGTGAAAGTTTGTATGTTTAGATGTTTGATACTCAATCACCTGCATTAACACATAGGATACTTTTTATCCCGGTAGTACGTTCCCGTGGGATAATTTCCGAACTACACGCGGGCAAAGCCGCTGGCAACAACTAGTACTAATATAATATGCTCAAGAGGTACTGGAGATAAAAATAAACCTAGATAAAGTACACGTATCACTTAAGAAAATTAGACATAATTTTATATCTACATACATTACAAATACATACATTGAACCGGAACGCGCTCCGTAACGGTAACGGTTAAATACTGTCCTAAGTTTTTTTTTCCGCAAAATTAATGATAAGTTGCTAATCTGTTAATTTTTTCGTAAAAACTTAAGTTTAATCAAGTGGCAAGCATTTGCTGTATTTCATGAAGAAGCACCTAGTGTTTTGAAGACAATAACAAAATATCGTAAAACTGTTTGAAAGTGTCGTATCATAGTGCCTGTTCGCGAGTGCAAAGGATTCTCACCTTTAAGTGTACGGCATAAACCGCAAACTACTGCGTGCGCGCTCATTACCTGACTGTCAGTGCCACCAACATTCCGACGAATTACTCGGCGTGAGCGTTCCAGGTAACGAAAACGGTACGGTCCACTTACCAACAAAATTATTAAAAGTTGCATTGTGACTGGTGGCGCCACCCCGATCACATTATCATTGAAATAACTTCACTCGAAAATACGACACTGCTGAGGCACGTTTACTTTCTAGAATCATTATGCCACGCATTGTTCGAACTCCCCCAAAGCCGACAGATCTTGAAAATATACCGCAGGTTCAATCTGAACCGGATATGGAAAAAGTGCTTTCAGATACTCCTAACACCTCTACTGTAAATCCCCGACAGCAGAAACGACCGCGTATAGATAGCCCATCCTCTGTAGAGCACGTGAGTCAACCTTCTGACGAGATGCTGGAGACCATTCGCCACGAAATAAGAACAGCAGTGGCAGCCGAAATATCGGCATCGCTAAAAGCATGTATTGCTACGGAACTAAGTGAGTTAAAAGAAGCCCTAGTACTCATAAAAAAACTCGAAATGTCGGTTCAATTTATGAGCAATCAGTTCGACCACATGAAAAGTGAAGTCGACAACTATAGGGACACGAACATAAAAATACAAAAAGAAAACGAGGTACTCAAAAAGTCTATGTCAGATCTGTCTATAAGAGTTAACCTGCTTGAACAAAACTCACGCCAACAAAATGTAGAAGTCAACGGAGTGCCGGAGAACAAATCTGAGAACCTAGTTAAAACTGTGATGCAACTTGGAAGGGCGGTCTCAAGCACCATAAAAGAGACGGATATCGTATCGGCTGTACGTGTCCGAAAATTAGATCCCCACAACAACAATCCTAGAACCGTGATTGTTAAGATGAATAGCATTCCTGCACGGGATGAAATGTTAACATCTGTGATGAATTTTAATAAAGAGCACCCCGAAGACAAGCTGAACTCGAGTCTGTTAGGTTATGGTGGCCCAAAAAAGCCAATATTTGTATCCGAGCACCTCTCTCCTCTTAACAAGGAAATTCACGCCGCAACCAGAAAAGCAGCACGAGACAAAGGTTACAAATATGTATGGGTGCGCGATGGACGTATCCTCATTCGGAAAGCAGATGGGATACCAGCTGAGCAAATACGCAGCCTTGAAGCGGTAGCACTGCTGTAATTAGAATTATAAAAAATAACTTACACAAAACCCTGTACTAAACTCTCACGTTCAATATTTACTATCAAAATTTTAGAGGAATGAAAACCAAACTAAACAACATTATGCTGAACGCGCAGAACAGTATGTACGACATTATTATAGGGACAGAAACATGGTTAGATGACAGCGTTAACGACGGCGAAATACTTGACTGTAGGTACAATATCTACCGCAGAGACAGAGCCTCAACAAATGCAAGGAAGAAGAAGGGTGGAGGTGTACTTATAGCTGTCCTGAAGTCTATCGGGTCCGTTCGCATGTCACAATTTGAGACGGAGTCCGAAAACATATGGGTAAGTCTAAAGATCACAAATGGGAAAAAGATCCAACGCCTCAACATCTGTGCTGTCTACCTACCACCCCCGGTTCAGCAATCAACTCTTGATTCGTTCCTAGATAAGGTTACCTCAGTTATCGACACAACCGGAAATCAAACCTTAATAGCTGGCGACTTCAATCTGGGATCCATTAATTGGATTTTGGACGAAACAGGAACTCAAAGCACATTTACGTCACCAAGCAACTACAATACCCCACTGGGTTACTCGTTAATAGACTGCTTGTCCCTAAATAATATTGGACAGTTAAACTGCGTCAAAAATCAACTTGGCAAATCCCTTGACCTGATTTTATCTAACTTTCCTGGCGGTTTTGTTCATGAATGCAAAATCCCCCTGTCGGTTGTAGACTCTCATCATCCACCATTGGAGATTGTTATAAGAAATATGTCACATACCACACTTAAATGTAAACGCTCAGCAAAATATAATTACCGAAATGCGAACTATACACTGTTGAATGAGCGAATAAAACAGGTCAATTGGACTACATGCTTGTCCGATTGCGCAGATGTCAATGCAATGGTTGAAGTACTGTACAAACACCTCCATTCTATAACTGACGAGGTCGTTCCAAAAACGAAAGTTTCACATAATAGGTACCCCCCTTGGTTCCCAAGAGATCTTATTAGACTTTTAAACGAAAAGGAAAAGCTTAGGATACGGTTTAAAAAATATAAAAATCCCCGCGACAACTACGAATACAGATTGTTGAGTGAGAGAGCTAACATAATGATCAAAAGTAACTACAAAGACTACGTGGGGAGAATCGAGAAGGGCATATCACATAATCCCAAAGTTTTTTGGTCCTTTGTCAAAGCAAAAAAAGCGAACTCTAATGACATGCCATCTGAGATGAAATTAAATAATCAGATAGCCACTTCCGGGGACGAGGTCTGTAAACTCTTTGCTGCCCATTTTTCCTCAACATTCACCTCATCAGATGAAACAACGCATGCATCATTTCAGAAAAATCACAAGTATCCCCAAAATAGCTTAAGCCGGGTCACATTCTCTGAAAGAGAAGTAATTAAGGTCCTTAAAAAACTAAATGTATGCAAAGGTCCAGGACCGGATGGTTTTCCACCACTATTGGTTAAAAACTGTGCAAGTAGCTTGGCCCTACCGCTAAAAATCATTTTGAACCACTCTATCGAAACGGCACAATTCCCTTCTGAATGGAAAAACGCTAATGTAGTGCCCATCTTTAAAAAAGGTGAAGCAAACAATATAAAAAATTACCGGCCAATATCAATCTTATCTGTGTTTTCGAAGGTCTTTGAATCCCTCATGTGTCCAATTCTAACATCTCTTCTGAAAATAGAACTAGCATCCCAACAGCATGGATTCTGTGCACATAGATCAACCACGACGAACCTGACTCTCTATGTCAATGACCTAAACAAACTTATCGACTCTCGCTCACAAATTGACTCCATTTATACAGACTTTAGCAGCGCTTTCGATAAGGTCGACCACCAGATCCTACTGCAGAAACTTTCAAACCTCGGCATATTTGGCCAGCTTCTCCAATGGTTTGAGTCTTATCTGACTGATAGAAAGCAACGGGTCGTAGTAAAGGGGCATCAGTCTTCCTTTTATTACTCTACTTCTGGAGTTCCACAAGGCTCTCATATGGGTCCAATATTGTTCCTAGTATTCGTTAAGGACATTGTGAACTGCATCAAGCACAGTGAATGTTCACTCTTTGCAGATGATGTCAAGTTTTATAGGGAAATAAATTCACTCAAAGATATATCCTTGCTGCAAGAGGACCTAAACTCAGTGCACAACTGGTGCATAAAGAATAGAATGACTCTTAACGCCGAAAAATGCCAACACATGACCTTTACTAAAAAACTAAATACCATTCCATCCTCGTATTCGTTGAATGGTCTAACACTGAAGAAGGTTAACACAATTCGCGATCTGGGAGTCTGCCTCGACAGTCAGCTCAATTTCATTCCACACATAGACAATATTGTCAAAAAGGCAACAAAAATGGTAGGATTTCTGAAGCGCGTCTGCCGCGACTTTAAGTCGATTCGCACCCTCAAACTCCTCTACTTCACCCTCGTCAGAAGTATACTCGATTATGCATCGCAGGTGTGGAATCCTACCTACCAGGTCCATATCAATCGAATCGAACGCGTCCAAAAAGGTTTTACTAGGTACCTACGACATAAATCTAACAGCTGCCCCATCACATCTAATTACTCTGAAAGATTGAGTCATTTCCACCTTACATCCCTCGAAAACCGCAGAAAAGTGATGGATCAAATTCTGCTCTTCAAAATTATTAATGGACTGATCCATGTTCCAAAACTTCTGGAAGACATTAATGTATCTGTTCCCCGTAGTAGTCAACCCAGGCCGGATCGCAAACTAGCTGTGTTCTCTCTACCTACAGCTCGAACCAACCTTGGGCGATCAGCGCCTTTGAGCCGTCTGATGAGGACGTATAACGAAAGTCACTCTCGCACCCATAGCATTGACATCTTCTCCAACACCCTGACTCAATTTCGCAAACATATTATACGACAACTTGCAGATTGCTGATAGTTGATTCTTGTTTGTATTCTGTCATTCATGTCTATTTCTGTATTTTTTGTTACAATTTCAACTTTCTAACTAATTATTTTTTATAATTTTTAAAATGTTAAATTCACCCATTTCATTGCATGTATTATTATTGATTTTCTTGATTTTATAATTGTTAATTTCTTACTAATTTAGTTGATTTTATCATTGTCATTTTATATTTATTAGTAACTTATTTGATTTTATAATTATTAACTAATTTTATTTTATTTTTATTTTCGCCACTTTCATTAACCGTGTTTAATTAGGCAAACCATGTAAGTGCTGTGCACACCTTTAAGTGATAAGTTCACTGTAGTACTAGATTAATTATGACTAAACTTTCTGTAATGTTTATGTGAACTAGTCGTTGGAGTGCCATAATAAATAAATAAATAAATAAATATCTAGTAAGCCAGTAATAAGTATTCATCATTTAAAAGTTGATTAAAGCGGTTGGAATAGTAGAAAATCATAGATTATCGTCTACATCATTGTCTGAGGACATCATTGTCTACAATGATGTCCTCACATCATCTTTATCTTATCACAAGTGATTGTGATGAACCATATCCTACAGCAATCTGCCTCTTGGACCTATCAACTGTAATAGGTGTAACAAGGACTAGGGTGGCATGACTGACTAAAAGTCATGGAATTAGTACATGTTATGTGCTTATATAGTGCAACTGGAATGTTTACAAGCACCGAAAAGTCGGTCTTGAAGGAGAAAACTGAACTGTAGTACGTAGGTACTTCTCTTATAACTTTATAAGGTAACCATAAATTGATTGGAAAAGTAGGACACGATGGAAAAGTTAAGTTATTGACGGAATGTATTCGGAATAGACAGATTTCTTTTTTACATAAATAGACAAAAGTCTGTTTTAATATTAATTTACTAAAAACTACTTATTCCAAAAAAAAACCGACTTCCGAAAAGTTAGTTATGGTACCTACCCTACACCAATTCGTATAATGTACCTGCAATTTCTAAAGGACATCATCACCAATAGGTTTCAACAAGTGACTATAGTGTCGTCTTAGGGCGTCCCCTCCCGGCGGCATTTCCACTCAAATCTGCCTTGTAATATCGTGATGAGCATTCTTAAACGAGTTATTTTTTATTGCATTTATATATTTCATCCAAATTCCCTTTTAATGAAAAATACAGTTTATGTACATACAAAAACCCACGCTTTTTTCTCGTGGGGTGAGACAGAAACTACAGACCGCCACCTGCTTCTTACATTATCCTTTCACGCACGCCGGTTGCGCGTACTACGTATCTGACCTTTCTGAAGAACATCACCAATAACGTCATTAGGTCACTACAATTATATCCTCCTAGGGCGTCCCTCGTTAATGTAGTGATTTAATAATTAAATAATATTCTTACTTTCAACACGAACATTTTATGAAACTAATGTGCTGTGTTAACAATGACTATCGTGCTAATAATGTATTTCTTAACAATCGTATTTATTACCCTTAGGTGTGTTTTAGAAATTTCTTCTAAGTTAATATCAATATTTTATTTTGCTTCAGGGATGGTCCCATATAAATTTTATTTAATTTGCTTGGGTAGTTTTGGCGTCAGCCTCGTCAATAAGTTTTTAATCCACTTTGTGTATCTTGATGACATTCTACCTGTCACTGCTTCCTGTCACTGTTGTTTACGTAGCAAGTAGTGGTACCTATACGAATTTGTGTGAGGTAGGTAAGATAGTAAGATACCACAACTAAAACGTCAAAAAGTTTTTTTTATAATTTGTTGTCTCACGCAAGTACGTTTACTTGGTTTTTATTTTTATAGTTTTTTGTTCCAAGTTTCTAACGTGTACCTACATGTTTGTTGCTCCAAGTATGTTTACTAGTTTTTTTGTGTTTATATTTGGTTTCAGCTAGGTACGTCAAAAACATGCCAAATCATCGATCGCGAAAACGTATAAGAGACTAGTCTTAGGACTCCAGCAGCAAGTCGAAGCCATCCTCAGAGAATCGGCGTCGTCGCAGATCACGGCGCAAGCGTTCAACGCAGAAAACTAGCACATGACGGTTTTCCCGCACACATGAAAACAAGCCAAAACAACTGCGTGCTCGGTGTTGGGACCAGCACACAGTATTGCAATAACTGCAACCAAGTGCACCAGCTGCTACCAATCACACCGTATCACCATTGTATGTTAGCAATTTACTGTTTTAGTCTCTAGTTTCGCTGATTATAACTAATTATAATTTTCGACAGCTAGTTCTCTATTCGCACGAACGGCAGTTCAGAACGTGTTCGGAGTATGAACGAAAACGAACGACGAAACGAAACTAAGCGAAACCAAACTAACTAGGCTTATCTAGTTTGTTGTTTACGTGGACATAGTGGCAACAAAAATTGTTGTTACAACTATGGCCGATTTGTTGCCCAGTTAATCGGTTTACATCATAGCTCCACCACTTACTCAACTTTTGAAGTAAGATGTATGATGGCAGTGGTCAGAAGGTGACGAGAATGCTTTAGCTTTAAAAGGGGAATAAGTCAAAACCCATTTTAGCATTCCACAACCCTGCGTCTAAACTCAACTTCATACAGACGTTTTATAAATGGGCATAGCTGGTAGTAAGGATGCTCGTTTTACGTATATAAAAAACGTACATAAGTAGATATACAGTAAGAGCGGTGGCCCTTTAAGAAGAGATAGATATCTTACCTAGGTTGATGAGATGGTTGAACATTATGCAAGAGTAAGATTTTAAAATAGATAACAAAATACAAATATTATTTGTATAGAGGTATGAGGTACGATGCATCAAAGCTAAATGGATAATGACAGTACAACAGAGCAACCATGAACTTCAACGTATGATATCTATTTCAAAAGAAGAGGATACACGGTAGCTATGTTAGATATTAAAAATAAATTTTGTAATCAAAAGAAGGTTAACGGATTGAAAAACGGGAGATCTCGCTTGATTGTACAGAAGGGGTTATTAGACGACAGGTATTAAATGCTCATAATTGCAAGGATACGAAATAACTACAGTGTCTACTAATTTAAAAACTATACCAAACAAGTTCATTGGACGAGTAAAAGTGAAATAAATTGCCATTGTATGGTTGAAATCCCTTCACCAATCAGAAAAGACCTCAAACTTTCAAAATCGCTGAACAGGTTCTTATGAAACTTAGCTGAGAACCAGTAGATTAGACCAGGCCTACAAATAAAAATAAAAACATTTTAAAAAATCGAATTACTATGCTTGGCAGCTACAATGTCAGAAACAGACACACACACCTACACAGAATGACAGCAATATAAAACATAAATGAACCTGTGTCCCCACTAGCGTTGCAAAACTTCGGAATAATTCGCAATAATACGGAAACATTCCAAAGTAAATTTCGATTGGAAGGAATACTACCGCAGCAAGAATACAGAGTAAAATAAATATTGTATGGATGAAGTAAGTAACCTACATTTTATTACGAAATAAGAATTAAATGATTCCCAGTAATTACGAATACATTTATGCGTAGGTAGCTTGAGGAGACTCCCCATATATCAGATATTGTGGCGTGCCGTTTTTGAATTAACGCCATCTAGCAGACAACTTCGTGAACCGCCGAGCTCCACGGCCGTTCATTCATAAAATCAACGAAGTATTTTTCGATGCCTACGTACCTACTATGTGGGAATATTTCCCTATAAGTAGATAACTACTTGTGAATACTTATTATTTTTGTATGGTTTAATTTCGAATGGGCCCGGTTTCGGGCTGATGTTATGTATGTGTTATGTACAAGTTTAGTTAACTTCGTAAAAGTGTTTTTGCTTTACAATGTACGCAACTAATGTATTTTTTTTAAATAAATAAGTAGGTAGGGTTACTTGCGTATTTTTTTACGACGATTTTTTTGCAAAAAGTTTATTTCCTTTATAGAATAGGCAGTATTCAACTAGAACAAAAAATTAGAACCTATAGAACCAATTGAAATAATATAATACCTAGTTACCGTTTTACTATGTACCTCGATACATAATATTAAATATGTATCTAATTTAAACTCATCTTAGTACCTACCAACGTATTTATCTTTATATGTACATATTATTCTCGCAAAATAACATTTGTACAACTAAACCGCATACAAAAACTTATTACGTAAGTACATATCTAAGTAGATGCAAGAAACATTCGGAAGTTTACTAATCGTATTTTACTCTTAAATAATGAATGAACGCGTCAGAACATCAAACAAGAAATATGTCAATCGTCGCATAATTGAAAATAAACCACAGTCGAATGACTATAGAGTTGTTTATTGTGTACTCTTTTTACGTATTTATTACTTTTTCCGTTTAAAGCGCACACGGAATAGTTTAAAGAGCAAGTTCCGCTACCCGCCGCTAGATGTCACTATAATTCATCAAAGCTGTATTTCGTTACGCTTAAGATTTATATTTGCGTAACGAGGCCATTACTATTTCTCCTCCTATAGGGATGTACCCCTATCGTTTACTTATTTATCGACTTTCTGTTTTATTTTTAAGCAAAATACAGCAACAGCTAGAGTCAATAAATATTACTATGTTTGAAATCAAGTGTTTATATAAATATATTCTAATACATACTTACGATTTATAGAAAGTATATTTAAGATTTGTTACGTTAAACTAATGATCCGATTTTGAAAACTATTCTATTCATAAAAACATACAGTTGTGGAGTTTCTTTCTATCTTATGCGATAGATATTAAACTACGGGATTAATTACTACGGGTAAACCAAAACCGCACACAGGGTTAAATTTTTCCCGTTCTAGCATAGAACAAAGAGAACATTGTAAGTTTAAAAATATCGATAAATCATTATCGATAATGGTAATCTCTAATTGAGTAGCTGAGTGTAACATATTGTGCATTGTTGGAATCTTCGAGAACAATATGTTTGAGTTTAAAAGAAAGTAGGACTTTAAAATGAGTAGGATAAAGTCAACTTTTACTTGTCTTGTTTAATAACGCGTTGTTGCGTCTTCAACTAGCGGTCAATAGTCAAACTCTAGCTATATTTTCCTTGTAATAATAATTATTCTCGGGGCATATTACGGAATTTTACTCAAACATCCCGAATGATTAGCGAATATTACGACGGGAATAATACGGAATATTTCCCTCCAGCAACTCTAGTCCCCACACAGGTTCATATAACAAGATAATTCAAAACAATTAATTAACAATAACCTACTGTATTACTAAAAACCTTGAAAGTATCTATAGAATGCCCCAATTTTGATGATTTCAGCAACATACTGAAATTATCAAAATTAATTCTTTTTAAAAGTCACAAGCATACAAACAGTCAATCATATTATGTTATTGAAATAATTAAAATTGATTTCAAATTTTATTTAAATGATTTTATTGATAAAAAAAATAGTTGAGTAAATGGATCAATAAGAACAGTAGTGAACAAGATGCAGGTTTTGGGTTCGAAACCAGGCAGTCTGTTTACTTTGTGTAAATAATTTCATCACCACGGCTCTCAAAACAGTAAAGGAAAACCTTGTGAATAAACCTTTGGTGCACATCAAACATGCCAGAGCCAAAATTCAAAGACATGTGACATCTGCCAACCCTTACCGCGTGTGTGGATAAAGGCCCTCGCCCTCTCACAGGGAGTACGCTTGTGTCCCACTGTGGGAAAGTTATAGGCTGATTATGCTATGCGAAAACAAAATAAAAAAACCAAGAGAAATTAAATGTAGGTTATGAAAATTCAGTTGAATTAAAAAATGTACTTGATTCTATGAAGGGTAGAATTTTTTTTTTTTTTTTTTGTAAATAATTACTTATTTTAAATAAACATCCATAACTTGGGTACACATGCTGAATTGATCATACAAACATATTGTTGCGTTGGGGCGGTAGTCAGAATAAAATCCACGAAAACCGTGACCGTGATATTTCCCATCTACCCTCACAATTTCATTTTGTTAGGAAATGTTATGAATAGTGTTTTGTATAAAATCTGTAAAATCTGTATGTTAAGTTTGTAAAATTGTGCAGTAGGTGCTGTCAATTTGAAATCCCCCGACTATCTGCAATGGGAATGCAAGGTGGATGTGGTGGAGAAATAAACCACAATAGTGAGCAAATATCAATTGTATGTTCTGCATTAAATTTTATGAAAAAAAAAAATAAGTATATATAGTAATCTCACTCTCATAACTAAAAACTTCAACTTTAATACCTTACGTATTGATATGAAAACACTGCATAATCAGACTATAATGCTCCCACTGCTGGAACACCTGCTGGGCTCCTTTCAGTCCGATCCAGTCTGTCTGTTAAATTATCAAGCGCTGGCTGGAAGCCCTAATTCAGTAAGGTTACCACAGGTAAATACAGTTAAGCAGCCAACAACCAGGACCTGCGAGATGTCATTCCCATAAATTGACACAGGCCTGCTCTCTGGGAGAACTTCGAATTATTGGTTCTGCGAGCAGTGGTGATGAAATAATTTACACAAAGTAAAGCCTGTCAGGGTTGGAACCCTCCACCTACAACGTAAGTCGCGGCCATTACCACTGGGCCACCACTGCACTCACTTGGCCACCACTGCTCTCCAAAAACAGTGATGAAATTAAAATAGCATGGCATGATGGCAAGGCAGTATTAATATTACTTTAGCACAGGACCAGCACAGCAAGATTGTAACATGCTAACAACTTTAAAAATAAGGTTTTCAATCCTTCTGAAAAGAAGTAGGTACAGGATTGTTCGTCCAACCTTCACAAAATAATCTAAGTCTACCCTCAATAGAAAATATCTTAATATGTCTGCCAAGTTCAATCACAAAGGTGCAACATTTAATTTAATGTCGTTAGAAAGACTATTCAATATTTCTGGACCAAGTTTATTGTTTTCAGTTAGATTTAATTTCAAATTTAGCCAGTCGTATGTAAACCAGTACAACAAAAAATAGATTCTAATAAGTAGGTAGTTAATAATTCATTCAAGATTCTAATAAATAATATTTTATCTTCATATTTGGAATCTTGATACAATTAATGCCGATCGCAATTCAGGGGCATACAGTGAACACGTAACAACAATTAAGCAGAGCGCGGTCACGCTAGCTAACTTAATGTAAATAAAATGAAGGTACTATATTTAAAAATAATAAAGCTAATAACGATTAACAATATTGTTAGAACAGGGGTTTGTTGTAAAAAATACTTACCAACAGAAAAAACGAGCATTGACTTTATTGAAACTCTCTCGAACTTCGAAGTCTCCAAGACAGAGGCAAGCGATGCCCAAAACTATAATGCAGCAATCGGTTCAGAAAATTAATATGGATGGAGACTAATATGAACAATGCAGTAAACTAACGTGAATGTCGTCTACCTATGAAGAGCACCTTTGCGGGACAGCAATTCGAGTTCGAGACAAAGTGCAAACCCACAGAGTACAATAATTATAGACTGTGCAAACCACAGAGTACATTTTACATAAGGTGCAAACCACAGAGTACTGAACTACTGAGTCTACTGACTGACTCCGTCAGTGTTGTCAACTGGATGTCAGGTTTTCGGACTAAATCGAGTTTTAAAAAGGGCTAGATTAGCACAAAAATGTGAAAATAGGGTAATATATACCTATAATCCTTAAATATAATAGCATTAGACAGAATTTAAAAAAGGTTATTTTTAATATACACTATGGAACAACAGTACATTAAACTTGTTACTATTACGATTAACGCTAAATTTATTCAAATCTATTTTTATACCAGCTGTCACATTTTATTGTTATCATTTGAATTATTTATCTTACGAAATTAAGTGGCTTTCAATTAGATACCTATATTATTTCATTCCAATTTAAAATTAAAGTTTTAATGCAGAAAACCTAAAAGAAGCAGGGGTGAATAATGTCGCGGGAAATCGCGGCATGGCGGGCAGAGTTCCAGCGGGATCTCCTAGCACCGTGGAGAGTGCGATTGCCTGCCAGGGGTGCGGGTTGTTCGAAAGAGATACCGCGGCCTCTGGCACACAGGCAACTGAGGGAACACGGGTGGGTTTTAGTCAGTAAAAGTCTGACACGCCCTCCCGTTCCACCCAGCGGGAGAAGTTATTTGATGATTTCCCACCCAAAAAAAAAGCAGGGGTGAACAATACCGAGAATGTTTAGTGACTAAATTGGCTAATGAAGACGAACAAGTTTCATCAACATATTGTGTCTTATAATTATAAGCTTATAAGTTGTTATCCTACTAATATTATAAATGTGAAAGTTTGTATGTTTAGATGTTTGGATGTTTGATACTCAATCACGCAAAAACGGCAGAACGCATTTGGATAAAAGGCACACAGATAGATTATAATCGGGATTAACACATAGGATACTTTTTATCCCGATAATAATATTTTTTGTGGGATAATTTTCGGCCTGTGTTAAAGTGTATTTTATTGTTTGTTTCATACATTTGTTTTTTTTTGTAAGTTTTTAATGTGTGATGATGATGTTATTAAAATAAAGCAAAATAAAATTACTTTTATTTCATTGTTTATTACTGTGTATCTCAGTGTTTATTACTGTCGTAAATCTATCTAAAAAAAATATAATTTAACTTTGAAATAAAACATTTTGCACTATTGCTTCTACGAATCCCTTTTTTATGCTATAATAAATGGAGTATATATGGTTTTTACAGACTATAATATTTTGGAGTAGGGGCTAAATCTTTACATTCGGGGCTGAAAAAGAAAAAAAGGGCTACAACTAGCCCCGAAGGAGCTAAATTGGCATCACTGGACTAACTGCAGGTCCAGGAGCACTGACAAGTGACAAATGACAGAAACAACTTGACACTATAGAAAGTTGTCAGGAGGTCGAGGTGGCCGACCCTATGCAACCGGATTAGCACTTTCTGTAATTGAAAAAATAGTCGATAGTCATTTACAAAAATACCACGCCTTTTTCAAGGGGGTAGGGTAGGCAAAAATCTAAAAATACATTAGAAATAAAGACAAAATAGCTCAACCATTTTTTAGAGTATTGAATGTATAGACCCCAGCACATCAAGCTACAAGTGTCAAATTTTCCCAATTGAACAAGAACCTTAGACATAAGGTGTTAAATGTTAAAACTTAATACATTGAGATACATTTAAATTAAATTAAAGGCAATTTAAAACCCATATTAAAAGTACACGTTTTAAACAAGCATATTACAAATTAGACGATTATATCCAAGATAAGAATGCTTGGAAACATGTTGGTCCTGCTCCATTTGATAATCTAGGTGAACACAAATGTATTGAACAGCTGATTTTTTTTTACGATTTCTATCACTAGTTTATAGGTATTCTAACGTACTCTGTGAGTGTAGTTTATGGTTACCCGACTTACCTATTTCGCTATAAAAAAGTACTCTGTGGCTTCACTATAGTCACAGAGTACATTATGACTATAGTGATATTTGCGATTTGTGAAAGATTTGTCTCTTCTTTTTTGCCAGTTATTTCTTCTTGGCATTGTGTGTGATAACAATTATTTCTCAACCGTGAAGTTTCCTAGATGTGATCATTTACTTTCCGCCCAACTATCTAGTACCTACTCACATCACAGGTCGAATTCTTGCCTCGTATGATACGAAGGTAAGACGGATTTCGTTTATTTCACAGGTAGGGTCTGTCAGTTTTCTCATCAAAACTTAGACATGAATTATTAGACTTTATGAATTGGATTTTAAATTATTTATCCAAAATTCCAAACTTTCATACCTACTAATTACAGCCACTTGGGGTTGCCAGATAGTCGAGATTCGTCTGGAGTATCCGATTCGGGAGTCCCGACATTTTAAATGATCTCCAGACTCCTGACAAAACTCAATATCTCCAGACAAACATAACGAAACGAAGGAGTTCGGGCGGGCGCCGCCCGGGGGCGGTTGGCGTGGCGAGGACCGCTTTGGTGACATTAAAACTGCTCATAGTAGTAAATTTTAAATCTTTTCTGAATACTCCTATAGGATCCAAATTGGTAGACTCAGTTAAATCCAATGCCAAATACATGTAGCAACCCAACAATTAAGTGTACTCAAATTTCCTCTTCTCTTCTTGTCTTTCTTGCCCATTAATTTAAAGAAGAAATATCTTATTTTACAATTTTAATATATATTTCTCCCGACAACAATCCCAAAAATACCGTCAATTTAAAATTCTGTCCAGATATTATAGTCTTTCGATCTGGCAACCCCAGGGACATCGCAAATCATTGTTTCTTCACAATAAAAGACGAAACGATGACTTGTAGTGTCCTTGAGTACCTACCTACGTTTATCGTTGGTGTTGTCTTTGCGAGAAACGAAATCGCGAAAACAGAAAATACATGAAAGTTTAAAGTTGGAAGTGGTGCCTCCTAAGGATTTTTTATTATTCCATATCTCGGCACGGCAATAGCTAGATAGGTGAGATATTTATGCATAGAAGCCGTCACCGTGGCCGGCAAGTGTGAAATCAAACAACAAAAGTCTAAATATCCATCAAAAAAGCTACAAAACTGAAAACGCTTTACAAACCCCGCCCCTAAGAGATGACCCAGTGACCGAATCATTTGCTGAAACGAATAAACGATCAAACTTTACGTCCATTTCGGATGAATGGCGTCTTTGTCTTTTATTTTTATTTGCCACCGAGATTTGAATACAAAGGTAAACTTTGATCTAACAAGTAACAGTATTGTGTTATTCCTTCAGGTGATATTTCATCATGGAGTCTGCTGGCGACTGGTGTTTGATAGAGAGTGATCCTGGAGTGTTTACATTGCTCATTAAAAAACTTGGTAAGTGGAACCAGAACCCAAATTGTTGGCCCAAAACTTGAAATGGGGTCCTCATCCTTTCAAGTTTGGGCAAACAAAATTTGAATAACTGTTGTGCCAGTGACACGAAGAAGAAGGGTTAAGCCTTCTCCTTCTCCCCACTAAATAACCATCTCATACTTATATTTCAATCTAAATAAAAAATAGGGAGTTTTCATACTGAAGACAATTTAGCAGTAGAAGCCAAATCATAATAATTATGGTTAACAACATGATACTTATCATATGACGTAAGGCATTAAAGGAAGGTTAGTAGGGTAAATTAAACAGCATTTTGTAAAACACTAGCAACCCTTCCTCACTCCAAATAGTTTTTACGACTTGATGAAACATTGAGATTTTATATGTATATGTAAGTTTAATACAAGTAAAACAATTGAAGTTTTCTAATCTAAATTAATTAGGCTTTGTTTTAAACACAGGGCTATACTTTATCATTTAATTTTTTATCTCATAGTGAAAAAGTTTATACCCAATCACACTCAACCCGTTTTTTACACATATTTAATAAGAACATTTCAGTTGATTTCACCGAATACTAAATTTGGTTGAGTCTACTGGCTTCACTTAAACAAAATGGAACAATACTCATGTGGATATTTTCTACGTTTGTGAATCATAGGGATTTCCGATGCTTTCCAGATTTCACGAAAATGTTTTTAGGGTTGCATTGAAGTGTCGGGCAAAGAATGTTATGCATTTTTTTGGGAGATTTTTTTGAATGTGGGAGGCTAAATCATATCCGGGGGCCTTATTGGAATTCAGTCTGTGTCTTGATGTACAGTCTGCACGTTTTGCATGGCAGGCACAGCTGGAGATTCTGACAGGGTATTTCATCCACGTCAGATCCATTGCCACCATTATTTGGATTGAAAACATTTTCGAGATGAATTGCAAATACTTCTGCTTTCTCAGAGTCCGTTTCTGATCATGGATTTGAGGGGATGTGGATGTTCTAGCAGCTTTCCCATGGGTTTTCCCTGAGGAGACAAGCTTTCTAGAGTATTTCGGACCAACAGTTTGCCATCTTTAGTTGTTTCCCAACCTGGTTAAAGGCTGTTTCAAACGAAGAAGCTGAGATTGATGTCAGATTCTTCGTAGTCGCCGTTTTTCTACAAGGTTTGCTTAAATAGCTGCTGTTTGGGGTGGCAATGTCAGAAGGTGAGCGTTAAGCTTGCTGAGTTTTTCTAAATTAATTAATTCCTGTATAACTCGCCAATAATCAGGCTTGGCGCCGTTAATCAGGTTTGTTGACGTTCTCGCACACATTGTCGACATCTTCTGCAGTCTTTATGGGAATCATTACCTGAATTTTTTCATTCAAGAAATTACCTATGAAAACTTTGCCAGTCAGTTTTTGGATTAGATAAGGAGTGCGATGGCTCTGCATATATGTATGACTGAAGTGCTCATGGTAACGATTACCGGCCTAGAATCAGATGATCCATCAAGGTTCGAATCTACAGAGGACTAAAGATGACTTTGGTTACAAAGAAGTCCAGCAAGTCCGGAATCTTGTTATGATCAGTTGGCCAGCTTGTTGGTTCTCCAGAGGATACTGGTGTAAGGTGGTAAGCATCTACAGAGCTTTTAAGTGATCGGACCCTTAGCAGGGTCATGCGCGAACCCCAGTACGTATACTTTGCGTTCCAGTCTCCTCATGATATGAATTTGTTTTTAAGTTGAGAAAAGTAGTTTTCAAACATTTGCTGAGTGATTTTGTGTTTAGATAGGCGAACAATGTAATCGGGCCTGGTAGTGGTAGCCTGGATATGTTGTGTAGCGTATTCGTCTAGTACAGTGTGCTTTAGGTTGATCTGATTACTATTGTAGTAGCAAAGCTGAAGCGGTTACCCGCATGAGCTTTGCCATTGCCAAGATGGGGCTTGAAGTAAATGTCTAAACCTTCCAGTAACGACTGTTTATGGAGGCATTAGACTCAGAAACGAGAACTATGTCCAGTTTACTACTATTCATCACTTCTTTAAGTTCAAATGTGTTCGACGATAAAATCCATTGAAGTTCCATGTTGCAATGTTTCTGTAATAATAGTAAAAACAATAGTAAAAACAATCTAACCTATGCATGGTGGGAGCTAAAATGTGCGAATTTGCCTCGTCCGCTGGGTACACCCACCTACGACAAATTAACAACACAGACAAAACAGTTGAAAGTATAGGAAAATGTAGGCCCTCAATATTTTTTTATGGTTAACTAGCTACCATGTAGTTCAAACATTAATCTCCAGTGGCCTCAATTTTAATTGTTTCTAATAAAATAATATTTATCTTCTAGGAGCTACTGGGGTCCAAGTTGAAGAATTGTGGACAATTGAAGATGGTATCTTCGAAACATTAAGGTATGTTTTTTTGGAAGCGTGGAAATATTTCAATGGTGTCAACATAAAAAATATTCCTTTTTTTCACCCGGCTGGGGAGGCTAATGTGTTTATCAGCCTATATGTATATGAGTGTGTGTTTGTTCCTTTGTGACACTCTAGAGAGCAAACGCGTGAGCTGATTTTGCTGATTCTTACGTCAATCGATTTGTCTTAATCTTGTGAGTGGCACTAAAGACATGACATTAATCATAATTCAATAAGGCGACAAGACACCATAATGCGATAACGAAAAAAAAGTCAACGAACTATGTCAAGTGGGATTTCATCAAATAACGTGAAAAATAATAATTATTAACTTAAAAAAAGTGCAAAATAAAACAAAAGTTAATGAAATAAAGTATCAAAAAACTTGACTTCGTAAAAAGTGAACTTTAAAAGATGGACAACAAGAAAATTTTATTTTAAGATTTTGTTTATTGAACTTAACAGGTACTATAAACAATCTCATGCAGCCGGAGGCAATACAGGTTTTTATGCATATGCCTCTGACTGCATCATGCAGTTGGAGGCTTCCTTTCTTAAATTTATAGTACCTACCTATTAATTTGAATAGTGTACCTCTCATAATAAAATTTTCTTGTTATCTTCTTTTATAGTTCACCTAATATGCAGTTGGGATTGTTTTTTTTATTCAATTATATTAAAAACACCAATATGGTGATTGTGCTATGAACATTAAAAAAATCTGTTATGCATCTTATTTCAGGCCAGTGCATGGACTTATATTCCTGTTCAAATACTTGCAACATGAAGAGCCTGCAGGCGCCATTGTCACTGACAGTCGTCTCAACAAAATCTACTTTGCCAAACAGGTACATCCTACTATCCAAATAATATTATAAATGTGAAAGTTTGTATGTTTGATGTTTGAACATTAATTTATGTTATGTTTAGGTTATAAACAATGCCTGTGCAACACAGGCTGTTATAAGTCTGCTGTTAAACTGCGACCATCCTGACGTGGACCGGGGTCCAGAGCTAGATGCCTTGAAGGACTTCAGCATGTCTTTCGATTCGTGGATGCGAGGACTTACACTAAGCAACTCGGATACAATTCGTACTGCTCACAACTCCATGGCAAGCCAGACTCTCTTTGAGTTTGATTCTAAAACTGCTTCAAAGGTATGCGATGCACTGTATTCAATTGTACTAAAAATATGTTCAATTACTTACTAGCTTTTGTTTGTTTGATTGCATTGTTTTTGCAATCTTATTTAGGCTAGTGTGGATGAATGAAAGGCGACTAACAAAAGGTATTTGCAAGGCAGATTTGAGTCCCGGTAGGGGTATGGGGATGGACATGTGATCTTATTGATGTACTTCAGTAAGGACAGGTGCGTAGTACTACGCACCTACATGTGTATGAACGTAAACAAGGCAAGAGGAGTGTGTAACGATCGTAGCAGGAGGCGTTCTGAAGTTTCTGCCTCCCCGCGGGAAGGAAGTGTGAGTTTATGTATGTGTATTTACGCTGACGCCCTCTTGGCGTCTTGCCCTATCACAATAAAACTTTGTATATTGTTCCATTCCGATGAAAGCAGCACCCAGGATGCCATCAGGAAAGTCATAAATGGATTCTGGTAATTTTTTAAGTTTCTAGATGGGATGCAAATATAATTATTTGTTTTCTGTATAGTCATATTGCACAAACAATAATACAGAATGACTTTGATATTACAGGATGAAGATGCGTATCACTTCGTTGGTTACATACCAATAGATGGGCGTCTGTACGAGTTGGATGGCCTCCGCGAGGGGCCAATCGACCACGGCCCCATCGCTCCAGAACAAGACTGGCTAGATGTTGTCCGCCCTGTTATTATGAAGAGGATTAATGTGTACGTTGTTTTTTTTTTTTGTTTAATCGCATTGGTATTAATGAATAATTTACATGTTATCTGAAAACGAATTTTACTTTCAGCTGCAGCCTGGAGCCTGCTTTGTGGGTTACCTGCTGTGTGCGTTAGCTTTGTGGTTAATGGCAATAGGAGGCGGGTTATAACATGAGACTTATCCCGTGCCCTGACCTAAGGCGATCATCACGTGAGTACGCGAGCCACGCAATCGTTTGTATGAATTTTGACGTAAAATCGCGACTTGATTGATCGCGCGCGTATGTCATATTCATATAAAAGAGCGCGACGATCGCGTATTCCCGCGACGACCGCTTTCGGTTACCGCGCAGCCTCACTCACCTCTGCATGTCTCATGTATACCCCAAAGGGAGCCCTTGGGAGTACAAGCGTGATGCTATGGTTTTGGTTGTTGTAAATAGTTGACCAAATAGTTATATTTAATATTTCCAGATACACTGAGGGCGAAATCCACTTCAACTTGATGGCCCTCGTGTCAGACAGGAAGATGATCTATGAGCGACAGCTCCAAGATCTGTTGGCGGAATCTCAGATGCTCGGCATGGAAACAGATGAGATGGAAAACGAAATACCCAGACTTAGAATGTTGATCGAGTATGAAGAATTAAAGATGTTGAGGTATCAACAAGAAATGTCTCGCAGGAGGCATAATTATTTGCCTTTCATCATCATGCTCCTTAGAATATTAGCCGAGCAGAAGATGCTGTTGCCTCTGCTGGAGAAGGCTAAGGAGCGTGCTAATAAAAAGGGCCCGAAGAAACAAAAAGTATAACATATGTCTGGGGCTGGACCGCGGAAGGAACGCGCGCGAAGTTCGCAGCGTGACTCGCAGTCCAGCCCCTCGCGCGTGTTGCCCGCCGCCGAACATTACTCTTTAGCTGACTTAGACGCCATTTATAGAGAACCCCAAGATTTATTATTTAATATAGAACCCCAGCACATATTAGAACAAGCTATGGTAGAATCACATGAAGCATTAGATCGATCTATTATCTCGCACGCAGTTTCTCGTAGTAATATATTAGACTCTGATGATAGCAAAGACTTTTTAGGTGATGCTCCGCCACCGCCCGGTTTAATAACAGATAACATTGGAATGGAAGATATGGAACTTGATACAGACCTAGTCCATCAAATGGATCCGCTATTGGATGTCACACCACCTGAACCAGATTTTGAGACGGACTAAATTAGCACCATTTAGAGTCAGTGTTATTATAATGGGCGTCAATTGCTGCAGTGAATTAAAACAACTAAAATTTTACGCTAATCTAAATTAAAATTGTGATTTGGATCGATGGATGCTTCCAATATTATGTTTTGCAATCATATCAAGTGCGTAAATGTTTCACATGTAATTGATGATTCAATTATACTTTTCTTATACCTATTATGAACTGTATGTTTAGTATTAAAGTAATATTTCAATAAAACGGCGACGATAAAAATACGTACTTTTATTTACTAACAATATTCGTGTATGTAACTTATATCTGAGCACAGTAACGTGACAAGCAATAGTTCATAAACAATCCTGAAATATGGGTATTAAGTACAGTGTGGATTATTAGTGAATATTGCTTGACCACATCTTACTTTACATGCGGGCTGTTGTTAGTAACGAGAGGACGTCTCACAAGTGTCTGTTGAACTTTAAACTAATAGTCGTTGTAGTGCAAATTGTTTGATGTTGATAATATCATTTGTTCGTATATGTGTCTGTATACATAATTAAATCACGTGGTGCACGGAATCAGGTACATTGATGTGTATGTGCTAGTGGTTAATTACAAAAGAGCAATGTGCAACCATACATAAGTAATTGTTATTAAAATCATACATTAAAGCATATAATATAATATAATATTTCGAGAGTTAGTGTATTGATAAATGTAACATAAAATTCAAATTCCATGCTGTCATAATATTACGTTACATAAAAGTATTGTTGTCATTTTGTTTGCATCTTGTTGATTGCTGCATAGTAGTAATTATTTACATCTTATTACAAAAATTTACTTACATCTAAATTATAAACCTAATTAACGAAAGATTTTTTTATGTATCAAGTTTACATGAGTAATAAATTAATGAATTTGGGGTGTGATGTGGCACTTTAAACATAATCTAGCATCTGTTATTTACATCGGGGCGCAGTTTACACACGAAGATGCGGTGACATGATCAATGATTTACGAGTAATTATTTACAGAGATAGGTACATATATTGAGCTTAGCTGCCTGCTATGTTCCATGTCATTACTTGGATTCCGAAAGCTATCGTTTTGATCCGATTATATTCTTTGTACGGCTAAGTTTAGAGTCGAATTTCGATCGAAGAGTATCACAGATTAGTTGCTTCAGTTGAATTTCGACTAAAACGCTTGTTGAATGTTTTAGATATCGTTGATTGTGTGTCGAATCCAGGTAATGAGTGAACAGAGGCTGGATAAGTTGTGAAATGTGGCGTCATGTCACGACGCTTCACGTGTTGGGCAGCAGGCCTTTGGGCTTGATCATCATGGTGGCGCGCTTCAGTGTGTAGTCCCAGCCTCTCCAGCGGAACCACACGATACCTAGAACACATTCAAGTGTTAATAGCCATACCTGCTACGAACATAATACATTAGTTTTTCTACCAGTATTTGGTCATCACAGTATAGGTACAAACTGTCACCCTCCCACGCATCGGTATGTGCCCGCGCCTGTCAAAATAATGTTGGCAAACATCCATGATCAGAACTTTCTTCAGTTACTGTTAAGGAAACGTCCCAAATATGACAAGTTGGTTGATTCTTTCACGACTGTTAAGTCTTCTCTGGTGTTAGGTTGGACTTATGATTGTTAGTTGCCTACCTTGTCTAGCCGTGAGGTCTTGTGGGTCGTGCAGGTAGAGCCCGTTGAGGCCGCGGCCGCAAGACTTCCACCACCATCCTCCCTTCAGCATGGAGGCGCAGTTCAACGAGGACCTGTCGTTATCCCTGTAAATAACAGTTGAGCATAATTTCTACCGTGAGCGGTATGTCTGATATGAACGAGAAGCTCCTTATTTGCTACTTGTATTTGGTGTTGTCGTGTAGTAGATAGGTATATATCTGATCGAGTAGTCGATGTTGTCCGAAGGTACATTGTATTTGAAAGATTTAATTGGTAAGGCTGCAGATAGAAGCCAACGGAAGTCGTATGGTCGCATGCGGTGAGGAAAATTCTTGTTAGCTATTAAGGCTTCTTCAAACAGCCGCGACGCGACAGCGCGACGCGACACTTGTAGAACAATTTCCATTAAGTTTTCATAGAAACTGTTCTACGAGTGTCGCGTCGCGCTAGTCTGCACGAGCCTTATGTGTTTTGTATGGATGATAAGATATTGGGGGCGATCAGCCACGGTCAGTTTGCATTATCGCTAATCTTAGCCCGATAGTGTATAGGACAGGCATTACAATAGATATGTGTATAAAACAGATTAGTAGATGATGGTTCCAAATATTGTGCTACGGTCTGTAATGATAGCTCATTATTAGAATAGATCTATAGATTTTTTGTTAAAATTATTGCTTTGTTTTTGGTATTATTGGTATTTGTTTGGAAAAATAGCCTAGACATGTGTCAAGGGCTTTTTGGCAGATGCTCAGTGCAATGACGTAAACCCTTTCTGTCTCTGTCACTTTAAGGTGAACTTTAGAAACAGAAATACTGTACTATTTATTTCAAGAACGTCTCAAAGTTGTTTTTTTATTTAAATCGGTGTTTTGGCCGTTACAAGTCCACATACCTGTTGTAAGTAGAGAAGGGGCTGTTGTTGGATCCGTACCAGGGGTCGTTGAGAGAGTCTCCAGCGTTTCCCTCGTAACCCTCTATTTCAAGCTTGTAGTATTCCGCTTCCGAGTAAATCTTGAAGTGCGAATACTGTGCATACCTGTTTTGTCGGAACAACATTAGTCTTTCTATTATTTCTTTTACCTTAAAAAACGATTGTATCGCTAGACTTCTCTGTTTACACACACAGCCGGTGCACTTTATAAACTGTAGGTATTACCAAGTAATTTACCCCGGTTTTCGAAAGTATATGAATTAAATCCAAACTGTTATAACATTGCATGAAGTCATTTGATTGGTCGTAGTTAATTTGTTCAACCAATCGCAACATTATACAGATTTCACTACGTGATAAATCACTTTATTGTAACTGTTCTAAACTTACTTGTACAAGTAGGTACAATATCTAGTTCAGTATCTCGCAATTGTTGGAACTGTCTGCCTACAGGTTAGGTTAATACTAGCAATAAATCAGTCAATCAATCGTGTTTGTGAGTACCAAAGCAGGTGATAAACTTGGAAGTAGGTTCGCCCACGCTGCTACCTACGATGTAACTTGTAAGCACGTGTTTGAATCACATCTCATATATATGACTGTTCGTTAGCAATATTTTAGTGTAGAATCTATTGGCTTGTACCTACCTACATTTTTTTATCGGTAATGTTTATTTGGTCTAGAACTGTGTTATGATATTGTAAAACTTATAATGAACCTTTACTTTTTCTTCTCGTAATAGGCGGAGCTATGTGCCTTAATCAATAATTTTGCTAGTTATTATAGATGTCTAGAGCAATTTAAGTTAGGTTACCAGCGTGCAGTTACGAGTTACGTCTGTATTTATATTCTTGTTAATTAAACCTTATGTCAATGTCTGTAAGTCACATGACGCGCACGACTACGAATATATATGCTGATAGCCGGCTTACCTCTTATTACCGTCGAAGTCTTCAAGTTCAACCCTGAGCATGTAGTCATCGTTGTTGGTCAGCATGTAAATGTTCTCGTTACCGAGCCAGAACTCCTTGCTGGGGTCGCCGAACCCGTTCTTGTAGTCATTCCAGTCTTTGTTGAAGTTCTCAGCGGGGATGCCATAGTCATCTCGACGGTGTATTACCTGGTTAACAGAAAGGAGTTTTTAATAATTGCCGACAAGACAATGAGTGGAATGCGGTCCAACTGCACATAAAGCGCTTTGGCGTTCAATTACATCGCCCATAGCAGTCTACTGTTGGTCAAGCCCTCTGCCAAGTTGTGTCACAACGGCCCGTGAGTACAACGTTCCACATCCCGTGTCCCGGTCCCCTCCAAACGGTCGAGGTGAGGTTCACTTGTTTTTTTTATATTCTTCGCTCCTGTGTGAAAGACCTTGTGGTAATCCCTCAAACCGTTGTTTATAACATTTGTAAGTTAGGAGTCGGCAAGACTGTGTTAGTGTGGCTGGAGTCACAGTATGACTCAAATAAGAATAATCGTCGTAAGCACTCGAATTAATAACATAAAAGTGTTTTAATTAACTTACAATATAATTAATAGCATATTTTTTCAAAAATAATGACTAAAATTTAATTAAAAATATGTAGTAAATTGCCAATGTTACAGTAGTATTTAAATATTTTAATGTCATACTATGTCGGTATACACATGTTAAATAACTTAATGTTTTGTACTTCTTAAAAAATAAATCATTAGCATTCATTCGTACACATCATATTCAAATATTTAACAAAAAGCCAAACTGAATAGCATTTAAGAAATCAGAGTTGAAACATGCTATTACTATAAATACATCTTCTGCTGTAGAGAAGGAATGAATGTGCATGATCACCATGCTTGCTCAGACCGTGTCTAGTTGCTGGTTAATTATTACAGACCGTTAGCCAATAGGGAGGCGCAATTGACTTCCGGTATTAATTTATGTTCTAAGTTTCAAGCACCCGTATTTAATATTTCAATATTTGTATTAATGTTTAAATAAGTACCTCCTATTTAAATATACCTATATACTTACCTTTTTCTTGTTACGTCAAAGTAGAAACGATAGCAATAATAAGATTGCATACGGCCAGCATTTTTGCTATAATTATCAAGTTTGACTTCCGGTATTAATTTATATTGCAAGTTTGAAGCACCCGTATGTATTATTGCAATATTTGCAATCCTTCTGGACTACAATGTTGAATTTGCAAAATGTTGAATTCGCAAAATGTTGAATTCGCAAAATGTTTAATCCCAAAATGTTGAATTCGTAAAAAGTTGAATTTACCATCCGGACTACAATGTTGAATTTGCACAACGTTTAATCCCAAAATGTTGAATTCGTAAAAAGTTGAATTTACCATCCGGACCACAATGTTGAATTTGCAAAATGTTGAATCCCAAAATGTTGAATTTGTAAAAAGTCATTGTATCGAGATTATTGTATTGGTGTATTTTAGAAGATGTATTTTTATTTATTAACATACTAAATTCAAAACAAAAACTCTTTACGTGTAATCCGTAATTTTACAAACTCCACATAAAATCATTAACTAAAACAACAAAAACTCTTTACTTGTAATCCTTATTTTTTTTAAACTCCACTTGTAATCATTAACTAAAACACTACGTGTAATCCTTAACTAAAAAAATGAAGTCAAAAAAATTTAATTAAAGTCCTAATTTAAGTCTCATATAAATAACTTTTCTCAAACAGGAACCTTATCCGAAACAGGAACCTCCTGAAACAACCGTGACCGGTGAAGACCTGTGTCAGGCGGAAGGTGAGGACGCCATGCCGCCTATCAAACCACTCCTCAAAGAGGAGACTTACTGCCCCAATCGTGGCGTGCCCAGCACTGGGTTGCGATAATCGCACTCTCCACGTTGCCATGAGATCCCGCCGGAGCTCTGTCCGCTGTGCCGCGATTTCCCGCGGCAGCGGAGTTACGCCCTAGCGTTTGGCCTCCTCGTGCCTCCTGAGCTGAGACCGGAGACTCTGGGTCAGCGGGGGAGCCCACGGGCGGATTTTATCCCGCACCGTTTTATAGGGGCGTCCCCACGGGTCTCTGTTCAGAGTCTCCAACGACTCCTCTCGGGCCAGTACCCTGGCCCGCAGGATCTCCGCTCGGAGAGTGTTATAGTTAGGTAGGTAAATAAATATAAGTACGTATACCAATTTTACCAGGTGGTAGGTTCCTGTACAGGGTCGGCTGTGTGGGTACCACCGCAGTGCCAGATATTTCTTCGTGAAGTAGAAGTATGCTCATTATAATATTTGCTAAAAGACGACCACTGTTCGACATAGGCCTCCCCCAAATATCGCCACCGCGACCGGCCACGTGGCTCTCGCATTCACAGCATTCAACATTTTGGGATTCAATATTTTGCAAATTCAACATTGTAGTCCAGAAGGTTTGCAATAATGTTTAAATAAGTATCACTTAATTACTTATACCTATTTACTTAGATTTTAGTTACGTCAAAGTAGAAACGATAGCAATAATATGTTTATATAAGTTTTTGCTATATTTTCAATGAGTACCTAATCGTTATTTACTCCAAATATGTAGCAAAAACGTACACCCTACTTATGTTCAAGCAGCTATTAGAATGTGAATACGATAATAGTAGCCTTAACTGTTAATTTAAACAGCCTATAATACAAATACAGCATAATGCAGCGCACAGTGTGAGCTTGTTGCAATTGTACTAACTATAGCGCAGCTGTTACAGTTGCTAATACGTATGCACCCAAATTTACACGTTACCGTGATACTCGTTAAAGGGTTGTCTCTAAACAGAGACATGCCGCCGAGCTGACATTGTGAGCTCGAGTAATGTGTACTGCGAAGTCGGTGGAATAAGTACCACCTAGGATTATTTAGCAACACTACTTCTATACTTTAACACTTTATACTTGTCAAGTCCAAGTTTCACCGCTAATAGTTGCCCGTGTATTTAATTACATATCATTTTGTGTGGTTAATGTTATACGACGTACTTAAATACATTTGGTTTTAATGTTTTATGTTGATGTAAGTATGTTGTATTTTTATAATTTAAAACTTGGGAGTCTTGATAGATGTGATAAAGCGTAAGAGAAGTCTAAAGGGGATACATATTAATGTTAACCGTTAAGAATGCACAAAGGATAAAAAAACTTCAAGTATTATTGTTATTAGGGTGCTAATTTGAGAGTAATGGAAAATCCTACAGTTGTCATTATATTTTTCTTTACACTAAGTTCGTGTTAAAATTTTTGGTATTATTAACAAGACGACGACGTCTATTTTTTTAAAGCAAGCTTAAACCCTCGAGCCAGGTTTTGTGTTTCGAATTTAATGTCGACTCGCGATAAGATCTCGACGCAAATACTGACTTTATTACCGTTGTCAGTTTTGGTTGTACGCAAGTTATACCTCGCTTTGTAGTGAGACCGTTTACTACTCGTTTTCACACCTATTCGGTGTCTGTACCTAAGTTAAAATTGTTTTGTAAGCCCAGGTTCGCACAGGCGATTTTTTCCCGTTTTTTTTTCACACACTGCATTTTCAGCGCTCTGCTTAGCGCCGACAGTTGAATTTCAACTGGTGGCGGTGTGTTTTAAATCCAACAGTGTGTTTTATCGACGTGCTGAGATGCACTCTGTTAGATTCTCAACAACGAAAGATTAAAATCCCGTGCGCGATAAAACCCCCCCGTGATATTTTTACATCCGTGCGAACATTGGCTAATTGATGATTTGTTCTCATACAACGGTGATATTGTTATTTTCGGGTAATGTAATAAATACCCATAAATTACAATATTATTCACATACGTTCAAAGTCATTCTGTCACTATAAATTATATCAACTTTTGTCCACTGTACAATTCTTTGATTTCTACAAACCTATTCCTACACGTACAGTAGGCCACACATCAGTGGTAACTAAAACACTACAAGCTGGCCTCGCATTCTATTGTTACTACGCTAGGTCAGCTGAGGTCTAAGCTAGGTCAAAGTATTACCACCGACGTGTGGTCTACTGGATAGAGCAACATAAGACCAGCAGGCTTAGCATGACGCTTTCTATTTCTACTCTACTGTAGGATAGAAATCGCTTGTCTACATTTCTCGGTGAAAAACTGTCAACTATCTATACGTATACATCATTTTTGTCTACTCTACCGGCGACAAAACGCTTGTCTACGGTTCTCCTGCTAAGCCTGCAGGCCTGTTTTCCCCTAGTCCCGTCAAAATAGACATTTCAAATAACAAAAATACCCACAAAGCTTTATTTTGGTAGACACCTTGGGTACCTACACCATTACAAATAACAAAAGCCCCCTCTATCCCACGCATAAGATAAATATTAGGTAGTGTCGGATTTCAAGAACTACATCATCATGACACATAGACGTGGCAGTTCCGACTTTTCGTACTGTACGAAATTTCAAAAGCGCCACTCGCATCTTAAAGTTGTAGTTTTCTTCCTAAAAGTGCAAAGACGCACCTCTTTACGGAACAAAAGTAATGATAATGGAACTTACAGTCCAGCCTCCGTCAGCGACGTTCTGCTCGCAGAACACCTTCAGAAACCAGTAGGTGGTCCCTCTGATCTGCAGGTAGTAGACGCCGGACTCCCGCATGCCGCCGTTCATCAGGTCCACGCACGAGTACCCCTGCAAAGACACAAGATATCATTGTAGACTACAAGCTAAGCGTACATTAGGTACAGCCACATGGAGCCGCAGAGCATCGCATTTCAATAAAAAAAGGAGCTGATGGTTCATACAAAATGTACGCAAGTGATGTAGGTGGACTCTTGCAATGAGGGGCGGGCCCAGTAGGTACACAACATAGGTAGGCTCACGCAATTTATTATGAGCACATAAATACGTGCATTCATTTCAGCTATCTTTAAAATTGCGGAAATGATCTTCGGTGCACCCTACGCCTGCTTTGAATAGGTAACTTTATAAATTTGCAACGTCTTACAACATTCTATTCGCATAGGCTAGGTATAAGTAGGTACGTATTAAAGGTATTCGCGATGCGTTCGCAATGATAATTCACGTACTTCAATATGCGTGTAAAGAGAAGAAGCATTTGAATGGGTTCGAGGCGCGTTTAAAACCTTTAGTATACCTGCCACCTACCTACTCAAACAATGCCATCAATTTTAATGCCACCTGTTATGTATATCGTTACGCAATATTAATAACTTTCTTTCCCTTTTTGTAGGTACTACAGGTGGATTGATTACTTTGAAACTTTCTCAAGATAAATGTCGTATTTATAAGAATATTTGAACTTTTGTCTTTTCTCATACACGTTCGGCTGTCCCTACCCGAAAGGATTTATCTACATTTTCTTAACATTCGATCAAGAATACCGCTCACACTGCTTACAGTGGGAGCACGCTCACAAAAATATCAAAATACAGTAGGTAGGGTATGCACTAAACCAACCACAGATTTAGCAAAAAAAAAATGGGTAATAAAAACCGAGTAGGTACTTACATATGTAAATAGGACTTTCTATTCCACTTGAAACAATTCAGATCTCACGACATAGGTCACTGTAGGCCTATAGTAGGTAAACTACCTAAACGCCTAGATATCACCACGTACTGCGCTTAAACCAAGAGCTGCCAAGAGCCTTTTTACTGACATTTTGTAAACAACGTTAAGGCTTCTTCAAACAGCCGCGACGCGACAGCGCGACGCGTCACTTGTAGACCAATTTCCATTAAGTTTTCATAGAAATTGTTCTACGAGTGTCGCGACGCGACCGTTGCGTCTGCACGAGCCTTTACAGGAAACTATTTACACAGATTTCGAGCCAATTGGAACATATTCAGCTTATAAATTTTTATTTATCCCAACATATTATAATAGACACTGGTTGATAAAATACACATTCCTAAATAGAGAGAGATGTCTGAGGTAGGAGGGTCCTGAGCTGGCTCTCTTTGATAGGACATGTTAATTTACAATACGGTTAGAGTGAAGATATTATAATTACAGGTATTAATTGTCTGAAATTGCAATTTAGTATAACTAAGTAGCACATCTGCCGGATGTCAGACGACCAATGGGCCAAACTTACGACCCAGTGGGTTCCTCTTAATGGCAAGCGACATCGCGGCAGGCCCAGACGGAGATGGCGGGATGAGCTGCATAGCTATTCACAACTATTCGATACGCTTCCGTTCCGAATCGAACATTAATCAATGGTTTCCTAGGAATCCTAAAAGCTGTTTCATAGAAATAATAAGAAACAGCTAGATAACCGCAGGGCATCACAGAGATACAGAAAACCGCAGGACAGTATATGGCGAGCTGTTGGGTAGCGAAGACTTGTTCATCATCTCTGGCTTGCCTTTATTGGCCGGCTTGAGTGGAGACTCGCTAAAGCAAAAGTGCTCGGAGGAAGGAAGTATTCCAGTAAGCTGGTATGGATCTTGACCATCTTCCGGGCTGGGATTGTCCTGTGAGCCCGGGAATACCTCTTTACTTCTCAAGCACCTTAAGATATTTTGCCTCCTTGTCGCTTCGTCACGAAGCGTTAGCGACAGTTTCCTTGGGCCAAAATATTGAGTGTGCAAGTCACCCCTGCAATAGATGTAAGAAAGAAGCTGCAATTTTTCCATATACACTAAAACATTGATTAGGCAGGGGCCATAGTCATTCCATAGTTCCAGGTCACCAATCCACCTTAGCCGTCCAAGCACATATTCCGATTTCCATTGTTTCCATATCCTGCAATAGTCCTACACCAACCGGAGTCCCATTTCTTCCCGTGGGGGTCATAGGAGGCGACTAAGGGACTTACTAGAGAATGGGCACCAGCGTTCTATATGCATTTGACCACCATACTGCGATCGCCAACCCGCCTGCTAAACACGGCGATTATGGAAAATCCCCCCTTTTAGGGGAGGCTTATGTCCAGCAGTGGACGTCTTTCGGCTGATATGATGATGGTGATCATGAACCGGAGTTATCCTTGGGTGCACTTGCATTTCATTAAAAGCGTCTAACGGGCTTCTGGGAGACGGCCTCGGCCCCTCGTACGCCTTACAAAGGTCCGGGACCCCGGGTCTCTAAATATATCAAAGACATTTTTAATAATAATACGCAGAACAGAATAAAAGGATAAAATTAAAAACGTAAATCTGCTGTACCTACATATTGATTTTGATAATCATGAAATTACTGATAGGTACATAATTAACAGTTTTATGCAGTAGGTACTTTTAACATTACAGTTGCTATTAGAATTACTATTAGTTCCATTGCAAAGTTGACAGAAAAAACGCCGCTACAGTAGGTACCTATCTAAAGAAAAAGAGAGAGGTAGATACCTGAACAATATATTTTCAAGCATTAGTAAACATGTCTAAAACATTTATGCAAGAGCTTTAGCAATTAGTCAACGCAACCGTTTCTAATGAGAACAAAACATCATTTGTGTAAATCTTAGGAACTCATTCACGCGTTCTGGAATGCCTATTACATTGGCATAAAACGGACAGTTCAAATGACGGTTCATTAATATCTCTATACCCAGTAGTCAGTATTGCATTGCCTAACTTACTGTTCACCAACTAGATACTTATGTACGGAACCGGAGTACCGGTCGCGGTGGTTCCTGCCTATACTTGTTATTATATTCTTACACTAAACTTTGTTGCACAATTCAGTTATAGATACCGATACCATTTTAACCTTCCCTTCTACAAATATCTCGTATGTATGAATGTTGCCATAGACATCATTTTTAGCTTAATACAGTTATATTTAGGTAGGTAATTAAACCAATAAAGCAACGCACTCAACTTACCGGACCTTATCGTAGAAAGGTGGAGGAATACCTAGCGTAGATAATCCTAGTGATAATATCCTGAATAGACGGCGAGATAACAACAAACTACTAGTGGAACAACTGGATGCGGCAAATAACAACACACGTCTGACAAATCTTTGACAGGTAGGTAGATAGGTAAGTACCTACAAATTCTCTGAATAGCGATCGATCCGATCGATTTATCTTAGTCGTGGAAGTAAATTATTAATCTATCGGCAGTAGTTTTTTACTAACTGGACACGTAATGTTACGGTGGGATTTCATTCATTCACTAGTTTACTTTCGTTACACGAAACTTTGTTCTTTTCCTACTTAAATCATAAATTTACATCATCTTGACCGAACGTTACACAGACATTTTATAATCATTTATGCTGTGAAAGAGCATATAGGAACATTTAAAACTAGTGGAGATGGCAAGCCTACTTTGTAACGGGAACTGTGTGGTGTCAAAAGTCAAAACTCAAAGGTGAATTCATGGGCACGCCACAATTGCGGCGGTAACTCCCCTATTTGAGGAGTGGATTGAGAGGCGCCACGGCGTACTCAACTTCCGCCTGATGCAGGTCCTCACCGGACACGGTTGTTTCGGGAGGCTCCTGTTTCGGATAAGGTGGGAGGAAACACCCGGGTGTTATCACTGTGTAGATCAACCGGAGGACACGGTGGAGCATACGGTGGAGGTCTGCTCGGCTTGAGTGGAGCACCACCGTGTCGGCGGTGTCTGCGATCGTCGGTGACGATCTCTCGCGTACGGCCCTGGTCCAGGCCGTGGTACGGAGCGAGAGTACATGGGAAGCCGTCTCCTCCTTGAGAAGCAGTAATGCTCGCGAAGAGAGAGGCGGTGCACGTGAGGGAGAGGCAATCTATGCGTCCTCATGGCAATAATCGCGGCAGGAGACTCCCTGGGCGTCGGGAATCCCAGACCGATTCCTGGCCATCGAGGGCGCGGGCTTGGGGACGGCGAGTAATGGGTAGCTCGCCGTCCGGTAAGGACCAAGCCAGGATCGACGGCGCGTTGTGTTCCACGCGCGCCTCAAAGAGATGTCAACACCAACTGGTGGGGTCCACTAGGGCGTGTCAGACTTTTACTAACTAGAACCCACCCGTGTTCCCTCACTTGCCTGTGTGCCAGGGGCCGCGGTATCTCTTTCGAACAACGCGCACCCAGGCACAGGCATCGGCTCTTGTGGGCCCCATCAGTTGCTGCTGACATCTCTTTGAGGCGCGCGTGGAACACAACGCGCCGTCGACCCGGGCTTGGTCCTTACCGGACAGCGAGCTACCCATTACTCGCCGTCCGCAAGCCCGTGCCTACGGTGGCCGGGAATCAGCCTGGGATTCCCGACGCCCAGGGCGTCCCCTGCGAAGGCCACGGCTGTAAGGGCGCATGTACTGCATCTCCCTCATGTGCGCCGCCTCCCTCTTTGCGAGCATAACTGCTTCGCTGATGGACGCGACTGCTAGCCATGCGCTCTCGCTCCGTACCATGTCCTGGACTAGGGTCCGAAGCGAGAGATCGCCGCCGCCGACCACCTCCACGAGGAGACGGCGGTGATCTGCCCAAGCCGGGCATACCTCCACCGTATGCTCCACCATGTCCTCAGGGCGATCTTCGCAATGGAAACACCCGGGCGTTTCCTCCCGCCCTATCCGAAACAGGAACCTCCCGAAACAGTCATGTCCGGTGAGGACCTGTGTCAGGCGGAAGGTGATGACGCCATGCCGCCTCTCAAGCCACTCCTCAAAGAGGAGACTTACCGCCGCAATCGTGGCGTACCCATTCCTATGTTAGGGTTACGGTGAAAGTTGCGGTCCCCATGGTAACCGTTAACATTGTCCCTATGATTGTTAAAAAATCATACCGCACTATGGTGTACTCAGTGATTTATAGATGTTATTGTGATTTGCATAAGCGTGTCTAATACAAAGCGTTAGATCGACAGCTGCAACCCTCCGGGGAAATGAAAATAGGAGGTTTGTTTTCATCATTTCGTCTGCCAAGACGGTCACGATCTGTCAGTCTTCTGACGAGATACATTCCTAAATGTGATGGTTCTTAAAGCGAGTAATTTGTTACGAAGACGGTTTTAATAATGTGGTCCAATACCTATTCATGAAGACAATCACTGTGTCTTCATGAATAGGTATTGGACAACATTAGTGTCCACACACATCAATTTGTATTTTTGGGTTCTACCTACATTTCACGATTATGACTTGTGACTACATTGACACTTTAAAGCAGAAATGGAATTTCTTGTCGGCTCTTTTGCATAGGACCTACTATTTTTAGGAAGAAATAAGATCTAACGAGCATTCAACCTGCTTCAGATAGGTACTCAGTACTTACCCGATAATTTCGACTCATCAATTAATTTACGCTTCCAAAGTTATTCGATTACGAAACTGAATGTAAGCTTTCCATAACATTCTTATTTAAAATGTTTGTCTCACACTTAGTCCCTCCTAAAATAATGACTACCGCTGATCAATAGTTGAGTTTACTGTGGATATAGGCTCTGTAACATAACATCACACTTAGTTTCCCGGAAGGCTCTATAATATATCTTAATATGGGAGTTAAAAGATGTTTAAGCCGAGATAGAATACTAGGTAAGGAACCTACAATAGTAGAAATTTATTCAGTCACCTGCTCAACTGGAGTGGTAGGACTTATTGATAACTTTGTTGAAATTACAACACTTGAATACGTGGGTGTAAACTGTACAGGAAGTTCATTCGTAAAATTAATTACTTACCTTAAGTTAGGTAAGTTGCGAAATAACGACAACCTGCTACAGTTAATATAATAAATGCCGCTTTATGTAGATTCTGTTTAGGTATCGGATACCTTTTAATTACTGGGAATTGCAATACATGTTAGTTAGCTTTTTTCTTGTTAACAATGTTGTAAACGCGTATTCCGGCCAATTATAGTAGGTATTTATCCGTGATTATCCTTCATAATATAGTGCCTACGTTCATGGGACTAAATACAAAAATACGTATAATAATAATAAAACGTGTCTTAAATTAATAGTGGCAGTAAGAAGAAGTGAAGTATTTCGGAATGGTTGCAAACAAACAATAACCACAATGTATGTATTCGATTGCGTTCGTAACATAACGTAAGTATTTGGAGCGACATTTTTTACACAGGTGCGAGTCGTGCGCGATAGGTAAACATGTTATAAAACGTTGCATCATGGAGCTCCACATAACGGCTGGTTGTCGTACGCTAAGAACAATAAACACTTGTAATCATTGGTAATTGTCGCATGGTGGGAACGGCCGGTTTTTGCGCGGGCGCTTACAAAGGCGCGGAAAGTGCGACCCGTTGTATGAGTGTGATGCCGAACCAGATTTACGTAATGAGAGCCACGCAACTTTCCTTGCACGGAAATGTCGCGGTGTGTCAGGTTGGCGCTTTTTCATCGACAAACCAACAACAGAGCTTCGCTCTTGCCAAGTCTACCTACTGTTTAAAATATGAGCCAACACTTTGTAAGCGTCTTCAATGTTGTTTTCTTTTATTTTTTTGCGAAATGTTCGTTTTTGTTTTTGGGCAAGACAAGACACCTAAAGAAGTAGGTTCCCTAAATAATTGTAAAAAACAACTAAATAGGCCACTACTAAAGATGTACCGTTTGTGGGAACTATACCGGAGCAAGGGTCTGACAGATCTGACGTACCCAGATGGTACTTAGCTTTTTGAAAGCACTACTTACAATAGACAAGGATACTTGTATCATAAATTAATTTAGAAATTAGATTGTTAAAATTTGTGGTGGATAGCGAGCGGGTGTCATAAAATATTTGTCCAATCTTATGATCAGTATAGACTGGAACTTATTTATAGCCGTTTGTTTCGAATGTTTATATTCCGATAACTGCATACCAGAGCATGCATTGCGCAGTATTTGAGTTCCTTATTGCTAAACCGGGAGACGTAAATGGCAGTGTATCGGAGAGACTGTGTCTGCGTTGCGCACAACCAGACCGACAGGCGCTGATTAACATTCCGACAACACAGCTTAAATATGAACAGTAACATACCCGAGCCACCGCTTAGACTAGTAGACTTACTGATTTGTATCAATCCTCTATCCGTAGCCGATGCAATCGCCTTACTTCATCTAACCTACATCTAGACAAGAATCAATGTAACTAAGACGTATTGCTGCAGGTACCTATATGCAATCAACGTTTTTGTTTTACATTATGATATTGATGCACATTGCATCATTTCTTCTGAGCTGTCTGAGTTTCATACAAAGATGAGCTGCAAGATTATTTGGTTACTCCAAAAATCGCCAAATTAAAACGGTACAAAATGTACCAAAGACAATTTCAATTATGAATAATAGCCACAGGACGATGAAACACGATGCTCCGTGGAACTTCAATAAAGTTATATCATTCGCTCGGTTAGCACATTTTATTAATTGCACCGTTAAGATTTGTTCAGCGACGACGATAGGTGTGTTGTGTTATAATGAGTAATAATATTCTTTATGTAACTTTGACTCACTTTCACGTCTTTATAGTTGGCGACGATTTCCGAAGCGAAAGTGTTATTGCCGATGATGGGTTTGTTCTTGACGCTGGGGAAGATGATGCCGCCCTTGCGGCTGGCGGGGCGCGGGCTGGTGCTGCCGGCGCCTGTGCTGGCGGGTGTCACGGTCACGGTGGCGCCCGCCGTGCTTGCGCCCGACGCGCTCGACGTGCTCGTGCTCGGGCTGCGTGCGACACGGACATTAGTCACCGTACACCCCAACATCCCATGCACCGAAACGATATCGCGTGTGTAGGTTGTACGAGTAACAAACAAAATCGCCAGGGCTCGCATAAACATATCGCTCAGAAAAAAGTTATAGTATCATGGTAACAGTACAGTCGCAAAGGCATAATAAAATTGGAAATAGAAAGATGTCACCTGTTGTTTAGTGTAGTAGAGGGTGGGACGGTGGTGGCGGCCACGGTGCTGGTGATGGGGTCGGCGTAGGGCTCGTCCACGCGGTATCGGTTGGGTGCGTACTCCACCAGGCGGTCGATGGTGGGGTCCAGCAGTAGCTCGGCGGGCACCGGCCGCTGCGCCAGCGTCGCTACGTCGTCCTCCTGCTTCTTCAACCGTTTCTCCACCATGTCTAAATTTTCGATGATGAGATTTGTCTTCAGACGTAAGTCGTTGTGGATCTGTCCGATGGCGCGCTCTTGACGCTGCGTTTGCGTGAGCAGTTCATCGGACTTAGGAACCAAATCATCTACGGAACTCTTAGTGCCGACTACCACATCCCAAACTTCGTCCATTTTTTCTGAAACACTCATCATAGGGATAATTTTATTTACAAGGTTATCAATTTTACTGCTTTTTGTAACGGGAGCCTGCGTGCTCGTCGCGGTACGGTTCTTAAACAAACTGTTAACGTTAATTGACGCATCTTCGGGTTCAACTATGGCGGCGTGTACATCGGCCATCATATAAAGTACTTTACCTAAATTCTCAGAAACGAGATTTATATGAAACTGTAATTTACGATCTACTGTCGACACGGAGCTTCTTAATTGGTCCACTTCTTTCGTGATTTCAGTGATAACCTCAGTATTCAAACCTTTTGCAATTTCTATAACGTTCAAATTAATAGGTTTCTTTTCACTAGCCTCGGCATTGATGTCATCGACTGGCAAAAAGTTGCTGTCGATTTGATTTTTAAGGCCTAGCAGTGTCGTGTCGATGTTCGATACTTTTTGGTCTAGAGATTCCAGTTTTCGGTCGAGCAACTGTGCCTCACTTATCTTGTTTTTTATTTCGGCCTGTCTTTTTGCGGTGTTTTCGGTAACGCTTTCCTCGTTGTTTTGGCCTATGCGACTGAACAGTTTTAGGTCGAGGTTCCCCAGTTTTGATATGATAGCATCTGTTTTGTGTATGTTGTCATTTACTCTCGAGTCGAGCGCTTCTACTCTCCTCATCAAGTGTTCCACGGCCTTGTCCAAGTTCTCTATCCTTTGTAGTTTTGTCTCTAATGTACTCACTATTACTTCAAATACGTTGAATATGTACTGCTCTCTGAAACAATAAAAAAGAAACTGCTTTAAGTATTAAGTAGTTTATTTAAATCGATATCACACAACTTACGTGACACAAATTACGTGTATGAAAAAAAAAAGGAAAACTGTAATTAAATCATTTACCAATGTTGGGTAAACGCTAGTATACATGGTGTAGTTATTTTTTATGTTGGTACTCCTATAAACCTAGTGAAATTGACATATCTGTCATCAGAGTTGTTATGCAAGGAAAGAAATAGAAACCTTAAATACGTGCTACAACGTGCGTGCCACAAAATGTTTAATAGCGTCATAGACCTACGCCTGCTGTAGACATGGCGCTTACTAAGTACAAACGAGTTCTTGTTATTAGTCGTTTTATATTCACTTGCGCTTGCGCAGAGACTCTGAAAATGTATGAACCAATAAAATATCACATAGCAATTTGTTCCAGCGATTTCGTGAATTAAACGTCATGTCTAACCATTTTATGAGTCGGTGAAATAGCAAATATTTTTGTTGAACTTAATTCAAATCGCCTACGGTAAATGCTAGATTATATTGCTGTTTATCTAGTTATTTTTAAAACGTTGGTAAGTCTGATAGAGTCATAGATACTTGCTAGAATATTGATACAGAATGACATAGCGTTGACGTGTACTAAAAACGATACGCGTGTGTTTACTGACGCCATAATGTAAAATGGTTATGTCACTTTTGTTAGAAGTCATATCGCATAGTCGCATAATTATGAACCTAACGTAGAATTATCGTGTTTTTCATCATTGTTCCTCTCAGCCAAAGCACCTGACATCTATTCTGCTCGCCACCCTTGGTTGATTGGTAGAGAATGCCTAAGGCTTTAAGTCCGCCTTTGCACAATTTTGAAGTGTCCGAAAAAATAGGTACATCATCCTAGTTGTAGTGTAGATAGATAGTAGTTATGGTTTATGTACAGTATGTTAGGTTAAACGAGAGGCATACTTTAAGGGGTGTGGTACTCATGAAAATATTCAACTTTTGATATAGAGTTGACACCATAATATAAAGAAAAAATCAGCTGTTCCCTACATTTTGTCCAGTTATACGAACATACATTTATGGAGAGGTTGGTTTTTTTTTTCGCATTTTCAGTGTTGGTCCTTTAGTAAAAGTTTTTCATTTTAATGAGTACTACACTCCCTTAAAGTATGTCCCTCGTTTAGCATAACACACTTTATGGTCGATACCTATGGTCGATAGTAATCAATGTCTACTTAAGTGCTAATCTAATACCTTTAAACGAGCAATTATTGTATATATTTATAAATATCTTAGTCTTATTCAGCCTATATCGTTCCCACTGCTGGGACACAGGCCTCCTCTAGGCAAGAGGGAGTGGGCCGTAATCCACCAAGCGGGCCCAGTGCGTGTTGGTAGATGTCACATATCTTCGAATTTTTGGTTCTAAGACATGCCGGTTTCCTCACGATGTTTTTCTTCACCGTTTTGAGAGCAGTGGTGATGAAATAATTTATACTAAGTAAAACGTCTGTCTGGGTTTCGAACCTACGAGCTACAACTCGTAAGTCGCGGTCGTTACCATTGGGCCACCACTGCTCTCTCTATAAATATATATAATCTGAATCTCGGATACAGCTCCAACGGTTTTCATGAAATTTAGTATGCATTCGGGGGCGATAAATCGATCTAGCTAGGTTTCATTTTTAGAAAACGAAAAAAAAAAAAAAAAAAAACACCGAGCAACGCTCGGTAATACCAGATATTGGTAAGTAAAAAAAACGGTCGGGAATTTGTGAGATTCGACATTAATACAGTTAAATAATACTGTACTTTAATGCGTATCATTAGTATGTTAATAAACATGAATGGTATCGCCAGACGTGTTGATCCGACCAATATTTTAAATAATATATTAATATGGGAATTATTAATCACGGCGGTGTCAATGAAATAAACCAGTTTTATAATTATGTTTATGACCACTTTCCTCTTGATATTTGATTAAAATACTGATAAATCGTTGAGAACGCGAAAAAGCCATGATAAGCAATTTTAAAGAAGTAAGTTGCTTTTCTTACCATTTTGTTAAAAATAAAAACATATTGGTTAGCATCAGCGCGTAGGTATAGGTAACATTCATATAGCATTAAGATAACTGTAAACTTATATCGAAATAGATGCGGTTACGACATGATCCAGTATTCACGTTACAGTGAACGACTTCAGAACCAATTAAAGAAATTTGAGCAACAATATCACTGATATTATAACTTTCGAAGCTAAGTTCTGCTAATCTTGCAAACAGCAAGGTGTTCGGCAACAGAAATTCATTTCGAAATCACGAACGAATCTGTTACTGTACGTATAGAGGCGGTCGCACCACATCGACCTAAAGTGAAGCGAGAGGCTATCGCCCCGTATTATGCAAATCCGCTGTAAAGTCGCAGTTTGGTCAACCGGCCCACTTTAATAGTGTTTGCTTTACCTAATTGATCGCCTGTTACGGCCTGTCCTATCCGATACATTAACTTCCTGAAACCGATACATTTACTAAAGTGTACTAACGGCATTGAGTATCTATTACAACACCTGCCTCCTTTCGAACGCATTATAGGCACCTATTCCCGGGTACGGCACTACGGCTCTAGAAATTAAATCGAACAAGTGTTGATTAATGAAGCATTCAGTATAACTATTTGGGTGAGCGGGTTCCTGCCAGACGTGAAGTATTGTGTAAGTTGTGCGCGGAGGCATTCTGTAGATAGTTGCTAGCAGTTAGCCGCGGCTCGTGTGATGCCAGTATTTTGCCATAAATCGAACTCTTGAGATAACAGTGATTGTGTTAATCAATCACATTTATAATACGCGTGTCTTATTCGATAGAGATTCGTTCACTTGTTGCGGAGCTACTATATTAGGTAACATAAACAAACACTTAAAAGTATTGATTTTAACACTGCCTGTAAAACACCGAATAGCTGATATAGGTACCTAATAGCTAGATATAAGATTGATTATACAGGTTTATTTTTTAGTTACCGTCCAAATTTTTCAGGGTGATAAACTAAATCAATAAGTCAGCTGATCGATTTTGTATGGGAGGTCGGATTTTTTAAAAATATTTCGACCCATGTTCCTTGGAGAAAGTTGTTTAATTTCACGGGTACTATCACCCTGAAAAATTCGGCCAGTGACTAAAAAATAACCTTGTATATATATATTTCCATTAATGAGCCCTGATTCTTTGCCGTAAGACAATGTAGTTGTTACATAACATTCTATGTTATGGGTTTGGTTTCCGCACTTAGTCCTTCAAGTAGATAATTGTGCTTAATAACATTCAAAATCATCATAATTTAACATTAACATGGTGTAAAAATTATTGGAATCGATTCAGTTACTTATTCTGAACAAATTATATTCAGATTTCGCCTATACTAAAAATTATGTTGTTTAAGTATACTATATTCATATATACAGCGTGTATCTAACAGAAACCCTATTGCTATCCTTAAGCACTAAAGATAACAGCTGGTATAGAATCAATATACATAGTTTCAGCTCAAAATAAAATACTCTAAGAATTGATACCAAATTTTCGTTTCATATGTTTCTTAAATTCAAATCATAACAAACGTGTCACCGCACTACGTAGGTCAATAACTTTCCACGTTACTTGCCAATACCATGATAAATCTCTTCCGAGTGATGTTTTTATTTCAATTTGAAAAGTTCGGTTTCTGGTATCAATGTACTAAAAATTCTCTTAACTTCCGAACATGTAGAGATAGGACTAAAAAACCCTTCCAATTTCGTTTGATAACATCCTGTGCCCTTGGTATGTATATTAACCCTTTCCGTTACACGTTGTATACATATATTAGATATATATATATTCTTTACAAACATATTTTTAACGTGCTTAAGTTTTGAACATAGACACATCTAAGTATGTAAATAAAATTCCGTTATTCCGTTACACAATAAAATGTGAGGTGGATTAAATGTATTTATATGAATGCTATTATATAAGCCTTTGGTAATTGATAACCATCGTCGATAATTAAAATAGATGGGCCTTCAATATTATACAAGAACGTTATAAAAATGATTGTTGTTGTTTCACTAGTAGGTATAAACTACGCACAAATTGTTTCCTTGTTTACGTAAAAAACAAAATACTAAAAGGCAATAAATTATACTTCTTCAATGTTAAAATTTATTTTAAAGTTTCGTCCCGAGTCACACCTGCAACCTTATTCACCCCGTTTGTCGGTAACTACAACATGGCCTATGCCCCTATATTCATGCTATTTTCAGTTAGTGAAGAAATATTCTTATCTTAGATGGCAAGCATTCTAACAGGGCGCACCTTGCTTGGTGCAAGTTGACACTTTCGCTTCTCTCCTCTTCAACACTTACATATAAACCTAATACAGATAAAGAAACAATATACCGTGAGGAAATGATTGAAACGTCAATGATAAATGATTTTATTTCTAAAAGTAGGTTTGTACAAACGCTTTTACACGTCTATCGTTATTAGATGAGGTCGGCGTTCATATCTAACTACTCTGAGAAGAAAGAAAGAACTCAGAGGTCAGTCTCTTTTATAAAGTCCAGACTTAATCTTGGTCAGATCATGTGAAGACATGAAGATTGGTCTTTGGAGGGAAGCACCACGCAGATTGAGTGGACCTGTCCAGTTTCAGGACACGCATTTGTTAGTAATCATGCAGGTCAATTCCAGTTCAACGCTTCGACGAACAATACCAAAGAACGGATATTTAGATGGAAAATCGTATAATTACTTTTACAATGTTTGTAAATATGTGAGCACCATGTACCTATCAAATAATTTATGTATTTGTCATTGCTTCATTTTAATTCTTTTACCTAGTGTGGTATGGTAATTTTATTCTCGGTGCATCTTTTTCTCATAAAATTATATAATGAATGTATGTGAAATATTGTAAAACATTTTTACAGAGTAACGGTGGTATTTCTTGCCCATTCTTCTCCATACGAAACTACATTCTGGAAGGGGCGACTAGAAATGTTGACGTTCAAAAGTGCCTTTTATGTGCCTATTTGAAATAAATGCTTTGACTTTGACTTTAGGTAGGCCGCATATATTACTCAAACTACCAGACCATGATTAAAATTATACGAGTTACATGGAAGTTTTATATATTTTCCATTTATATCAATAGATAAATGGAAAAGATGGACAGAAAATTCAACCAGTACATTTAAGTGGTTGTGAATTTTATCCTCAAAGTAACAATCTCAGAACAAATTCCAATTAGCCTAAAACACTCTACTGTCCCTTAATCGGCAGGACTAATCCGAGGCAGAACATTCTTTTGCTAAGATTCGAATGTGGCTCATGGTCCAAGTATTGTATGGAGCTCCGATTGCGCTTACAACCCGCGCAAATGCGTTGTGCAGACGACGGGCCATTGTCAAACGAATATTTTGTTCTATTTGTTCCGTTCATAATGTAACTGAACGTGCTTTGTCTACACGTCGCTCCACATCCGACAGACCCACGTGCATTACTGAGACCATAATGGTGAGCGGTTTTGTTCGCCAGTTTGCGACAAGATTGTCTTTGGTTGATTGGAGACTGTTAGTTTATTGACCATCTCGAGCATTCATAGTTTTGGTCAGTTCGGTTGCGGTAGTCGTGATTTTGTTCATCTGTAATAAAATTTGCTTTGAGTTATATTCGTCATATTGAGAAATTGAATTCAACTTTGTTTTTCTTTAGTTACCGGTACCCATTGTTAATCTGTTTCTACCTTAAAAATAAAACTAAATAAAACGAACCATGGTAAATTATTCCACGTTCTACTAGCTGTTTTGTGAGAATTGTGAGACGTATGAAATTTTATCTTCTAGGAGGAGTTTTATGACATTAAGCCACGATTTGAATGATGCGAGATCTGGCAACCGTCACATCCAAACTGTTTTGATTAACTGTTCTTCTTGATAAGATGACTTCAATTCAAGTCTAAAATGTTTGTATCCAGAAATATTTTAAATATGGCGAGAATAACAATACGTTACATTTTTCTAGTTCATTGTTATTGCGTGCACCTTATCAGATATTACACCAACACGATAATAATCTACAGGCATACCGCTTGATGTATGTTACGGCCGACTCCACTGCAAGGACTTTATAAGAATCTAGGTAAATATAATTAGTTGGGACTTAGCTACGACATAATCGACAATAGAGCACTAATATGTCACCAAGTATGTTATATAGTTAAAACAACAAATATGTTCATGGGAATGACAAATATCACACAGTGGGACCTTGCGTCAAATCGTTGGTTTGTCGTTGGCTGAGCTGAGCACATTTCGTACGAATATTTTGATGTCGACTTTGAGATTAAGTGAGTGAGCAGTGCACACTGACCCTCGTGTGACCATGTGGCAGCGTCGTGCCGCCCACGCGCCTCGCCGCTAGCGTGTAATAGCTGTCATTAGTCTAGGCTGCCGATACGAGGAGATATTTGATTTCATTACGTTACATAAACATCTTGTAGGTACTTTGAGTTATTGTTTACTGACAACATAATTAAGATATACAACAATAGTGGTATCGATAGCGACTCATGTTTCTCTCATAAAAAAATATTGACAACGTAATCTTAGAGGCCTTAAAAGTCACATGATAACTCAATATGCCCACGATAATGTTCTTGTATTACATTCTACGTGCAGTTTTATGTTTCTATAATAACGGGTCCATAGTTTTATGGGCGACACGCGTCGACCGGCCGCACCTGGCTCATATAAAACGTATAAGTACCTACTACGTTTTCATTGTTTCAAGATCATGAGAAAACTGTTCGAGCATTTCAACGTCGTCAGTTGAAATTAGATCACAATTACGAAGTAACTTTACATAACTATGTGTTGTTACATTTGTATTTTTTTTAAAATAAAATGTGATAATTATTCAACACGGTTGCTTAAGTATATTCAGTTGTTAATTGTTGTTACAAGTTACAACAGATATCGGCAATTGTTGTGGGCACGCTTCTTGAAGATGTTGGCTCATGCGATTGGCTAATTTTGTTTGAACGAAGTCCTCATAATATGCTTTGCAGAATTAGCAAGAAGTCGAACGTCGTGGATCCACGAAATATCTTTCTGCATACCCATTTCCCATTCGCGTACACTTGTTTGTTTCATTCCCCCCTACCACGGTGCTATTTCTACCAACCTACTACTTATCAACTGTATGGTCGCCACAAACCGTGGTAAGTTACCGTTACAGAACACAGAGATGTTTGCTCAGCCAGCTCACACCGATATTCTCTCTATGACGTTCGCAACGCACCAGTGACTTCGAGCAATGCATTGAATTTGTACTTACCTACCTACATCTCAGTCAATAAAGCGTACCTATAATTATTTATCGATTTGTCTACGTTGATGGAAAACGAATTCCATAAGATGTTATCGATATTCTTACGCGACTATTGTTACGATAACATAAACAAAAAAAACTTATAAACCCTGTGTTTTAAACTAGGCACCCTGTATCTTAAGAGACAGTGTACGGCCAGATGGTTGCGTAAATTTAGTTGTACCCGTTTGAATGAAATAGTGTCGATGTATCTAAAAAATATTATCTGCAAAAAGTTTATTTTTTGTTTGTTTACGATGTCTTGTCATCAACCTTTTTGGTTGACGTTTGTGCCGTAGTTGTGGTTTAGATTACTTCTTTATTTTATTAAGAGTCCTAGTACAGTAAACACAACTACTTACTACATAGTTCAGTTTAGGTTTTACGACATAATCACACCAAGAATAGGTGGTAGCTTCATCATCATCATCTGCCTAGCCTCTTCCCAACTCTGTTAGGGTCGGCTTCAGTCTATCCGGATACAGTTGAATACCAGTATTTTACAAGGAGCGACTGCCTATCTGACCTGCACAACCCAGTTACTGGGTAATACGATACCCCTTGGTAAGACTGGTTAACAGACTTTCGGGCTTCTGACGACCCGTAACGACTGTCAAAGATCCACAAATGACAGCCGGGACCAACAGCTTAACGTGCTATCCGAGGCACGGAGGGGCCTTGCTATGTAAAGATGGTCACCCCTCTACGGACCAACCGCGTCAAGCGTAGCTTAACCTGATCGATCGACCCATGCGGCTATTATCACTTAGCTAAAAGCAAATACAATACTAACTTAACTAAACCTATTCACAAATAAAAAAATGGCGTCAAAAAATTCATCCGCATCGCTGTCGACTGGTAATGTTTCCAAGAGACTGGCGGCATTACCACGTTGTGTGGTAATGCTTAGCCACTGGCCACGGTAGAAAAGCTAAAGCCCCTCAAGAACAGTAGATTCAATTGTTCAAAATATGTAGATCACACTTTCGATATTTTTTATCCTATAAACATAACATCCCGCCTGAGGTTCACCTGCCTATAGTTGACACACATATCGCCGGTCATGTCTAAGTCCCGCGTAGGTGGTAGGTGGCGGGCTTATTGCCACTAGACGGGCACGAATCCAGACTCCGCGCTGCTACTGAGAACCGCCAGATGGAAATACCCAATAACACTAAGCCCAACCCAGGAATCGAACCCAGGACCTGATTCTCAGCACTAGCGCTATCACCCACCGCACCAACGAGGCAGTCAAATCTTAAAAAAATAACCTACTAATCCAAAATTACCAGCAAACTGCGAGTAACGACTGCTAGAATTTTAACGAACAAACGCCATTTTGTCAAACTAGAAAGTGAGCTCACACAGTTGGTACCTAATAAAGATTTTTATATTTTTCTGATGATATAACTAAACATTCAACATTTCTAGAAATAAGAGTTATTGTTTTAAGACCTGATTTGTTACGTCTGTAATTCATCTTATTTAAATAACATAACATGACGCCTGTAGATATTCCCCAAAGGTTTAGGCAGAATTTTACCTTTATTTCGTTTACCCACACTTAGTTAGTTATGTTTAAGACCCATGTAATAGGGGGATTGCCTATTGACATCACCAGGCACTAATCTAGACTCCGGGCTGCTACTGAAAAATTCCAGGTGGAAAAACCCAATATTACTTTCAAAAACCCGGAATCGAACCCGCAGCTACTTGAAGAATATATACCTTAAAAATTGGATAAGTCTTAGCTTACAGTTTGTTAAAAACTCAAACTCTGAATTAAACATTGACCGTTTCTTTCCCGATCGCTGCGGCTTGAAGAAAGTAAGCCGTTTCATAATCGCTCAAAAAGTCGGTCAAAACGGTTAATTTGTACGATTTTCCTGCTAGTGCAAAACTGTAGAGCCACGACCTTTATCTTTAAAAGAGAAAGAGCTGGCTCAGTGCTTGTCGTCTTTCTTTTATCTACTTAGTTCATAACGTGGGCTTTATTGGTACAAATCATCTTAATCAACATCTGTAGCTTTAATTTACTCTGCACAAAGCATTTTCGAATAAAAAGTTCATTAAGTTGTAAAAACTTTTATTTTCAAGAAGGAACAGTTAAAACTATGCTGAGTATGCAATTTATACATATAAATAATTAAATCGTAGTATTGGACCACATCGCCACCTCAGATAGTAAGAGATTTCTGACAAATAAGCAATTCAAATACCTATTTAAATAAAACAACATTTCCTGTTTAAGTTTAAAAATGTTGAAACAATAATTCCAATTTGTAAGACTAATTAGTCGAAACTTATTTTAATTCTACAACATAGAAATGAAGAAATAAGAGTATCTTGTAAACCAGCGCAAGCGGTTACAGTTATCCGAGGGGAACCGGTTTTTACAATGAGCATAGCCTGAAGACTATGCACTAACGACTTGACACGAACTGACGCAATTTAATAAACGTAGAAATGTATCTGTTCAATAATCTATAGGTATAAATAAAAATGAATTGACGTTTCTTAGTCTCATAAAAACTTGAGACACGATAAATATTTCAAAACCAAAACTAGCCAAATCGGACCCATTGGTGAGAAAATGTAATATCTCTGTATATAATATAGTAATTAATTGACGCTTGTTAGTCTCACAAAAACTTGAGAACGGCTAGACGGTTTATTGTCGGTACGAAGTTCGCCGGGTCAGCTAGTAGGTATAGGATAAAAAAATCAAACATTTCTTGGATATCACCAGTTTAACTGAAGCACTTTGCCCACCGCCGATGATTAGCGCGAAGAGAGTAGAGCTAGCAACTAGAAACGAGCAGCGACTGTGTTGTTCGGATAGTTTCGTCGCAAAGCTAGAAAAACTTGGCGAGCAATGAGCAGCGAGGGTGTTGTTCACATCGAATTGTGATGATCACAATTCGATGTAGCTTTTTAACCCGCGTAAACACCAAGGTGTAAAACATACTTTTTTTTTTCTGTCTACTGTTTTCGTTTCACGTTTGACACCCAACACAAATTGTGAAGAATAATTGTATCCAAAACTTGCAGAAAACTTCCCCAAAATGTCAAAAAGATGACAAAAAATAGTTGGACAGACATTTCTGAAACAACCGCGACAACGTTACCTACATGTTTTTCAGGATATGTTAGTTTTTGACAAGTCTTTTACAAGCTTTGTTGAAAACAGGTAGGTTGTATTGACAACCAGTAGCATGTAGGTAAGCGCGGGGTTAGACAGACAAGAGAACGTTATTACCCATCATCATGACGTGTAGGTATTATAATCCTTGTATCATCTTTTATTTCAAACTAGCTGACCGGCAGACGTTGTCCTGTCTTAACTATGAATATTGAATTCGCATTTTATTTATATAATTGTTACGCGCAACTTTTAAAATTTTTAATTTCATAATTACCTTCTCCTTGCAATAATAAACACAACAAAAAAAGAATTAGCAAAATTGGTCCAGCCGTTTACGTGTGCAGCCGCGACCAAGGGACATAGGGATTCATTTTTATATTTATAGAAGATATATATAGATATTTTATCTACACTGATATTTTTTGACAGCTCTTGGTAAACATAAACATATCTAATATTACCTGTCCACAAAGTACCTGTCGAATTTATATGATACGCTAGACTCTGTCAAGTATATAAATACGAAAATGTCAAGTAAACAAAAAAAAAAACAAACCGAAATATTGTTCTTGTATAAATATGAAGTTTCAAGATAACGTGATGGCTGTGTAACATGATACTCTAACTTTCTATCCAGCCACTGACATTAGAAATAAAGAAATCATCTCTAAAATGGTGACGCCGTGCGCTCGTTATGATCGTGCCTGCTCGCTTGTTCTGTGACTGAGCATATACTAAAAACTACTACTGATACTTGGCATTATATTTAAAAAATATTACGAATATTAGGAATTTCTCCTGTATCGTTGGTGCGTTTACAAACACAGATCTCACATGCACAAACACCAAAACCCGGAACAGCGCAACACCGAACAAGGCCAGGCAAATATTTGTTTCGTGCGGGAATCAACCGCAAGACGTTGACAATAGCCCAAACAATGCGCCAAGTATGTTGTCAAAACCTTAACAAAGCACTTGATGAGGAAGTAGAATTAAATGATGACTGAATTGTGAATAGACGAACTTATAATTTTTTTCTCATTGGCTGTGAAGCACTGATCTATGCTTATGTACAAACTACAATACCTACAGTAAAAACGATGGAATAAATGTATGTTGAAAATATATACTTCTAAATATTTTTATTGTCATCTATTAAAAATATTTGTTGTACCTGCCTACCTACAGAGTAATGACATTTTTTGAGCTGTAAACCAAACAAAGAGATGGCTATTCATTTTATCTATATATATATCTTCTTATTGAAACAGCTTCATATTCTAGGCGTAGTTAGCAGGATATTGTGAAAGCCGGTAAAATAGTCTACAATCTAAACTACCTACTGCAAATGGTTCAGTCGTCGAGGTCGTCACTGAGAGTAAATGTTTAATAAATGTAGTTACAGTACAATTCTATAAACTGTTAATTTTGAAAATAAAAGAACTGTAATTGAGTGTAACATTTAATTTATGTCATAATGTTTGCATATTATATTTCTTAATTACATTGAAATGAAATACAGTGCAGCAAACAATCAAATAAATAAGTATAATTAACTCGACAGCTAAGTAATCAACATACATATCATATTTTGTTATATACAATCAACAATCATATTTTGGAAAAAATTTAAAAATTATTGCCGCGCTCTGTAATTCAATGTAAACGTTTCGTCATATTTAAAAGCGTCTACTTGAGTAAAGCTTGTAAGTAATTTCAAGATTTTATCGATGTATGATTATTGTAGCACTATATTAGTAGATAAGCGTCCACGAATGATGGATTGGCTGCACTGTGCCTATTGCAACTGTCCATAACTTTATCAAATGACAACTCGTCTAGACCAACTCGTATTATAAGGTGTTCGCCATGTAAAATGTGTGGCCAGTGGCCAGCGGCCAACTGATTAGGAAATATTTTGATATATTATACGAAAGGCGAAGGAAAATTGCTGCAATCTGATCATGTTGATTAAAATTCAGATTATAGAATTTAAGCTCACATTCAGTTTGTGGCGGCTGAAGGACCAATTAACATTTAAGAGAGCGGAACACTTTACGTAAAGGAGGCATTACCGCCTAGCAAGGACATCAGAATTTAAGTACACTTTCGAAATATCAAATTTAAACGACACAATTTGAAAAATGTAACCCCAAACTTACGTAGCACCATCGTAGGCTCGTAGCGCCTACTCGACCTATTAAACTGCTACGACTCGGGAGCGCTACGGCGTAGCAGAATGGCCCACACATTTCTTTCTCATTATTTTTGTGATGAGTTCAGTTCAATGGGGTATGACTGATAAAACAAGGATACAAATGTTTACTATTGTTATTTTAGTTTTAAAACCCGGTTGTAGCTTAGCAAACCGTAACATTCGTGATCTCACAACATTAAACCGATTATTATCTGCTACGAACCAATCAGTAAGTATCGGACTCGTGTTGTTCTCTCGACGGGCGGTCCGATTTGTATTCACATTGGTAATTTATAATTATGCCCATGTGTCTCTATTATATCACGTATTTATCTATTCAGAATATTAACTTGAGAAAGGGACAACTTTCCTGTAACTTGATAACAGTTTAATATTAATAGAAAGCATGTAAACATTACACAATCACAACATATTAATTGCCTACAGTTGAGTACATAATAGGTTCATAAAAGCGATTGTTTTTTAAAAGCCTTTCACTGGTTGCTTTAAAATAAGTTTAAAATAAATTCGTCAGTCGTTAGCGCAGATGTAGGTACCAGTTAAATAAATCTTCGGACGTGTACATAACTTAAACATTTGACATGACTGACGTATCTCGTCCAAGTATTCGTACCGCGCCATAATTCTATCGCATTACGACTGAATAATTACATCTGATTCTGTTTAAGAATTCGGCCTGTGAGTTGACTAATACGGTCACACGACACAAATGTATGCGCCGCCGCCGCGCGGCGCTGTATAAACATAAGTTAATGTGCAGTCGCCTGCGCCCGCGCGCCCATGCTTTACGAGTATGTTCAGCCTGCCCCGATAGTATCTTACAACGTATCAGTGAACGACATGATTTTACAATCAAACAAATGAGTGATAACACAGTACAGTGGGATTGCATAGCTCATTCTACACGAACTTGTTGCATTAAGTGATTGTTTGAGCTTGAATTACGTCGAAGAAAGGAGTAGATTATTTTCAAATATAGCTGCCAGATTTACGAAGCGAGGTAAATATTGTCGTATCACGACGGGCTAGAGTTGGTAGGTTGAGAGAGGTTGCCACAGCTGGCGTTGGCAAATGACAAACAAACTCGACTCATTTTGAAATAGGATGAAGATCGTAACGATCGTAGTATGTTTGGAGCGAGTCCAACGAGCGATACAATCAGTTCGAAGTTGATTGACGGCTCGCGCCCGTTGGGGAAAGGGGCTTATGTAATGTCACATTACTAGTAGGTAGGTAAGGAACTGTGTATAGCACTGATGTACGACGGCGCAAGCTGCACCGACACGGCTCGTTAATATAGTTCACTCTCTTCGGACCGAGTCACTAATGACTGTGCAATCGGCAGCTAGACGTGTCGGCGCCGACGCACAGAAAGTTAAATAACTGGACGTTCATGGAGCGCTTTACTAACATAATGACGAACAAATCGGCGTAAAGAAAATAGCCTAACAGGATCACTTTGAAACATATTATTTGTTACAAAACACACTATGTAGGTATACAGTCGTCCGTACTTTGCTTAATCAGTGTATAAGTAATGTTCCTACTGCTGGGCCACAGACCACCTTTCTGTGAGAGGGAGTGGGCCAGGTGTCGTATGTCTTCGAATTTTTAGTTCCAGGACATGCCTGTTTCCTGACGATGTCAACTTCAGCATTAAGAAATAATTTCTACAAAGTATAAGTCTTTCCTGGGTTCGAACCTACCACCTAGAACTTGTAAGTCGCGGCCGTTACCACTGTGCCACCACTGCTCTGTCGGCTGGCACTTAGTATTTCCAATAGATACTTTAAATGTGCGGTCTCTACTGACGTTATAAACTTATGATGAATCATGGCGATTTTACGATTATTAATCCTACCATATAATATAATAAATGTGAAAGTTTGGATGTTTGTTAATCAATCACGCAAAAACGACAAGATGGATTTGGATGAAATTTGGCACACAGATAGTTTGTAACCTGGAATAACATATAGGCTATATATAACCATTTTATTCCAATAGTATGTTCTCGTGGGATGATTTCCGAACTGCACACGGGCGAAGCCGCTGGCAAAAGCTAGTAAGATAGTGAATCCACGTAAAGTTTGACAGGTGGAGTACTGATTATATAGGAAATTTATACAAATTATTATTGAAAGTGTAGAATATTTTTGTTTTAGCTTTATCTGAGGGCTTTATGTTGATAAGTTTGTAAATGATATATCATCAGTTGTTAAGGCCACATTATTATGAATATTATTTTCTTTATTGCTTTAACATACTTTTTAGTATTTAATTTTCTTGGCAAGTCTTGATACCTAATTTATGCGATAAGCTTGATTAAGATATTGGCTGATAAAGTTGAAATGTGTACAAATAAATAAATTTGTACTTATTGGTAGATATAAATATCGAAAACATTAAAAAATATAAAGACAGAAGCTCATCGGTATCGGGAGCAGGGTCCAAGTTACTCCAAACATGTCAGGGCTCCAGAGGGAAGACCCTCTTAATTAGGCTAAAAAGTCCCAATATTTTGAAGGCCTCTTCAAAATATTCGGACTTTTTATATTCGAAAATTTGTTTTTTTTTTCGGGCAAAAATCGACGTATTCGAATACTGAAAAAATAAGGTGTATCTTGCACCTTATTTTGTTAGATGCAGTAGGAGTCTGAGTAATAACAAGGAATAAATCAAAATTGTACTGCCTTATAAAAATACCTACTACACAAAAGAGAAAAGCAAAAGCGATCGAAACACGGCAAACCACAATAAAGTCGTAGTAATCGAAATCTCAAATCTCGATTAATTTATAACTATTATTATAAAAGGGACAGTGCAGGTAAATAAAAAAAAAAACTCTATCAAATCTTCAATGTAACATAACACTATTCTTACTTAATCTAATGTAAGTTTTGGTCACAGCACCGAATTACAAATATTATGGGATATATGTATACCAAGACAAACAGATTACCGGAGAGTGGTAAAACAGTATTATGAGAAAGAGCTATCTTCTTCATCATCATTTCAGCTGAAAGACTTCGGTGGATTCCTGCGGCTTTCACAAGGTCATCAGTCCACCTTGTGGGAGGCCTTCCAAGCCTACGTCTTCCAATACGCCGTCGCCACTCCAGAACCTTTCGGCCTCATCGGCCATCTGCTCTGCGACAAATGTGCCCTGCCCACTGTCACTTAAGTTTGGCAATTCTTTGGTTCGAGCTATGTCGGTTGTATTGGTTCTCCTGCGGATCTCTTCATTCCTGGTTCCATCACGTAGGGAAACTCCAAGCATTGCCCTCTCCACTGCCTTTTGGGTGACTTTTAGCCTTCTAAACTTCTAATAAGGCCCATTGTGAGCGACCACGTTTCTGTGCCACGTGTTGACGTGTATAACTGTCCATAGAACTCGATCTCTTTCACAGCTCAAGTCAAGTCATCATCTTATCCTGTTTCCTGCCATTGTTCTTCAAGATAATTTCGTTTCTTTTTATATAATGTACATCCAACACTCACATTGGATACCATACGCAAAACATAGTTGATGTCACGAAGGCACATGTCGACCACACATCATGCTTACTCTGTCAGCCACTATGCATGAACTTTAAAATTGTAAGTATTTTGTGCACATCAGGGTTCGCAGTCCGGTGTTATGGAAATTGGTCGAAATCGTTTATTATTCGAATAATTTGAATATTCGATTACAAACCCTACTCCTAATAAGGCGTGCCGTATCCTTTATTATAATAAAGTGTTATTGTACACATTAAAAAGATTTTTAAACTTTGCTTACTCCAAAACAGTGCGGTATAACAAATTTTGTAACACGCCACTCAGAATAAGTGGTATTTTAGCAAGGTTTATTTTAGTATCTATTTTAACAGCTAGACTAGTGTTAATTACCAACATTTGACATAATTAAGGTAGGTGTCTAATGTACTTATTATTTTCAACACCTTGTTATGTTTAGCTACGGTATTTAATAGATATTTCGTAATAACAAGAGGCACGTCCGCTAGTTATTACGGTCGGCAAGTACGTGCTCTATTATTTTTACATCAAAGCTGACAATTTCATAATGACACTGGGCCTTGGTTGGAGCACTTGAGAGTTTTTTGAAATCGCGACTTTTTCGGTAAACGTGTTACCCCGCGTTTACGTCAAGGTATAACACATTTTACATGTTGGGTCTACTATTTTATAACACTTAAAACTAGTTGCCAAGGCTAGTTGTATAAATATATATCTGAAACAATTTCAATACGTGATTTATAAAAAAAGAAATGTTTTCAACAAACGAAAACAAGCATCCCAACTTGTTTGTGGCTATCTGGAATTTTCATGAAGTATATAATTGGTGGATATGGCGGTAATGAGGAAACTAAATACTTTATTTCCAAAATATATGCTAAATGTTGATAAGAATAATGTGTAAAATATATCCATAAATAGACCACAAAATGAGTTCATTCTAATTCAATTTAAATTGACTAATTTCGTTACCTTCCCCTAATAAACAGTTTTTGTTCAAACCTTCTGTGGAATATTATCATGTTCCTAGGTACATGCTCTACTACGCTTCTATGTGAACCCATTAAAGTCCATCAATTTAAATAATACACCTACTTATATATTACATCCGCCGGCGCAGCATCAGCCTCCAACATAAATGGAAGATAATTTGCTCACCGTGAAACAAAGGGCTAGTAATAACTGGTAACAAGAAACAATATGCGGTAACTCTCAAACTGATATTTAACCGTGAGTTCAATCCGTGTATATTTTATTGTGCTTTTGTATTACTCATTATTACCTAGATTTTAGTTTAGGTAACCACACGCCTGATGGTACCTATATCCCAGCGGCAAAAATAACGAACTTCCATACAATCTTTCGCACCATATTTACCTACCCTCATTAGGGGATGAATTGTAAAATTCTTCCTTTTCGCTCACTTACGATACGAGGATACTCTTTTGCAATATTTCTTGCTTCCAGACCCGGTTTAGGGTGTGCGTTGTATGCCAGTAAATGTATTAAACATTTTTATTTGAAGACAAGTCAAGATGTGCGCACGTCCCGTTGGATTTTCTTATTGAAAATAACATAATTCCAATAATTTAATCATAATTTAAATGACATAATTCCGAACAAACTTTCATCCCCTATTTAACACTTTTAGGAGATGAACTTTGAAAAATCCTTCCTTAATGCTCACATTCATTAAGTCAAGATGTACGTACGTCCGGTTGGGTTTTCCCATCGGCAAAAATGACATAATTCCGAACAAACTTTCTTCCCTATTTAACCCCTTTCTTTAGGCATGGGTATGAACTTTGAAAAATCCTTTATAAAAGGAATTCTTGCGCAAAATTACAAGCGAGTCTTCAATCCTCGCTTGACTAAGCGGTTAGAGGCTGTGCGTTGTCAGTCAGTGATTGAATGAATTTATATATACAAACCCAATGGACGTTATGAGTTGAAATAAAAGGTTTTTACTTTATTAAATAGATTCAATGGCTTTTTGCTTTGCTGTGATTTTCTTAAAGTAAACATAAACTAAATATTTTATGAGAGTTCCATTTATGAAAAATAAAAATAATTAAGAAACAAGTCGGCTATAAAAGGCCGACAAGCACCTTAAAGGAACATACTATGTAGTACATAGGTAAGTATAATGCATAACGATTACAAGTTATAAACTAAATTTAAGATACAGCTATTGAGCTGATTTTAGAAACTGTTGAATTTTGAGAGACATAATTTAGAGTAGCCGAAATGGCAGCTTGTTTTAAAGTAACCTAGAAAGCTTTAACTTAACTGTATTGTCAATTGACTTTGGAATTTATTGCAACCGAACTAAACTTTACGATTGGCATGACGTTGTAACCAGTGGCGTGCACAGAGTTTTTAGACAGTGTAGGCAGTTTTTCTTTTAAATATACATTAAAAAAACAGAATAACCGATTGCTGTGTGCTGTAAGATAAGACAAGATATGATAATCATTTATTTGCTCAAAAATGAGTACAACACATACATACAACACAAATTGTCAGCATGCAAGAGATGCAACCTGTGAGCCAATTAAATGAATCATATTGTTTTGCATTGAATTTACTTTTAGTTTGTATTTGTAATTGCAAATCCGGTGTATCACTACTTTTCACGATCACTTTGTGTTTTTTTTCAACCGATTGTTATGAAAACGCATCATTTTTTCTTTTCTCTATACACACACCACCTGAACAACTTTCACAGTGAATTTTATCTATTTTGCACACTATTACCAAGGTTAATTTTAAAAACATGCTATCCTAGCTCACAACCAAAACAAGTAAATCAAAACAAATAATAGCGTCATAATATAAAATTATACGACAAATAAGTAATGGTTGTTTATGTAGCGACAATTCAATGAAACAATGCTACTTTTTTAAAATGGTCGCATAACCAACTTTGTTCGGAAAACTTCGGTAAGTTTCGTAATTTGTCGTGTTGTAAGAAAGCCAGTGACTACCCTGGACGGTTGTGTGCGTTATTTGTTGTTTGTCACGTATGGCACACATTGTAACAAATAACGCACACAACACACAGTTGTTGTCTCTCCCGAGGCACTCAGCGGCGAGTCCCGTACGGTTTTCCGAATTACCCTTGAACGGTATAATTGCCTACAGAAACCATGGTTCACCGTTGAACAGTACTACGAAAAGACTTTTAGTCGATACCATTATTTAGCGACAGCGCGTTTCGCCGAATAACGCTACAAAGAATGGAAGTTTGGCCGATACCAAGATTTGCCGATGTCATGGTTTGCCGGAACATGCTTGTACTAAATAATCTTTTGCCGATAGCTATTTTTGCTAAAAGCAACTTTCCTTAGGCCGCGCCGATCCAAAACAATTGTCTTCTGTTTCTTGGTCATATATTTTGACAATTAAGTATACATAAACTAACTAATTGATTCGGTTTAGGACTGTTGGTAACAAGTCTATGCAAAGTAGGTAAGCAAAGACGTAATTTACACAATCAAGCATGTGATCATTTGTGATTATTAATAGATAATAGACAGACATATAAATTGGTATAATTAACTATTATGTAAAGGGGGCCGATGACATTTTTGTTCTTGTTAAGGGGTCGGTGGCCCATAAAAGGTTGAAAGCCTATGATCTAAACGAAAAAGATTGGTATACACGAAAAAAATCAGCTTTAGCTGAAATGAAATGAAATGAAATGTTTATTTATGTAAGTAGATCTTAAAAGATACTTTTACACGTCAATATTTTGTTGGTCAATATTTTTAAAAACTAGATGGCGCCGGCATTTCCTAGCTGACTGTTCCCTGAGAAGAAAAGCCGAAACAAACTCAGAGGTCATGGTCTCTTTTAAAGTCCAAACATTATATTATTTAAATTTTATGTGAGTCTAACAATGCAGGGTAATGTCTGGAAAGGCCTTTTGAAGAAAGAGCCATTGCAGCTTTGAGCTGACCTGTCTCAACAGACGGCATGTATGTAGCAGTCACCGTGTAGCTCAACCCTATTTTAGGGAGCTCAACGACCCGTCACAAGACGCTACCAGATTTGCAGGACATTTGCGTAGGCCATTTACAAAATGCTCAAAACCACCAGACGAGTTATAAAGTAATGTTGAACACATTACTTTATAACTCGTCTAGCCTGCATAGTACTCACATTCATAGTTAGTTTTTTCTTTAAATGTCATCAAAAATAATGTCACGTAGATCAATACTTAAATATAAAATGTCTACAGTATCTATTAACATTTAACTTATTTATCAGTTTGTTGCTTGAGGGTACATTGGAGCAACTTAACTAGTCCCAAGCTTTTTTGTCATCCAAGTAATCTTTAACTTTATAGAAACCTTTTTGACAGAGTTTCTGTTTAATAAATGATTTAAATTTGGGCTTGGGAGTTTGTTGTAAAAACGAATACTTTGGCACTTAAATGAATTGTTAATTTTTTGGAGCCTAGTCGTGGGCACAATAAGTAAATCTTTATTTCTAGTATTTATGCTATGAACGTCGCTGTGTTTAGAATATAGATTAATGTTCTTTTTAACATAAATTAGGTTCTCATATACATATTGAGATGCGACTGTCATTATATTTATTTCCTTAAATTTATCCCTCAGTGAATGTCTACAACTTAGGTTATAAATTGCTCGAATGGCTCGTTTCTGCAGCACAAATATAGCTTGAATGTCGGCTGCATTTCGCCACAGCAAAATGCCGTACGACATTACACTATGGAAATAACTAAAAAGCTACTCTGCCAATATCTTTTTAAAATCTACACAATCACTAAAGACGAAAAAAAAAATTAAGTAGTTGTAGGTTAGCTGCCTGTACTTACACGTATCTTTTTGATTAACGATTACATTTGAAGATGTTACCTTGTGAGTTCACCAACACAATCATCACCAACGTGTGTCTACCCTTAATGAGAATCCAGCAGGGAGTATAATGTACCTGAAACAAACAAATAATTTTATTAGAAAACAGTTTATATGAACAGTTGTAATAAACTAGACAACCTAATTAAATATCTTATTCAAGAGAAGAGGAATACAAAACACACATTCATATTTTACGTCATAATCTGCATAGCCTTTTCCCAACTATTTGGGGGTCGGCTTCCAGCCTAACCGGGTGTAGCTGAATTCCAGTATTTAGCGACTGCCTATCTGACCTCCACAACCCAGCTACTGGGTAACACTAGGAATACCCCTTGGTAAGACTGATTGCCAGACTTCATATTTTACATGTAAGTATCAAATAAAACAGGGCCTATTTTGTATATTTAGATGAGTTTTTAATTTAAACAAAATGAATCAAGCAACTACAAACAAAGAATGATTTATTTCGTAGAAATTCTAATACCCAGTTTAAAATGTATTTATTTTTTAACACAAAACAACACTTCACACGCCATATTTTTTCATAATTAAGCTACATACATCAGGTTAGTTTAATTAAAATGTTTTAGAATTGGCTATTTTTGATCATTTAGTTAAGAACGTTAAAAGCTGTAATTATATGATCTTATCGTATTCTCTGTTTTCAGTGTAACTGACATCAAGGTTTCTTCAGGAATTCTAACAATAACAATACAATAGTATATTTGACAGTGTGCAATTAGGACTTTTCAAATAAGTCGTTTATTTTGAATCAAAAGTTACAAATAGTAACTAGACAAAAAATATTAAAATTATGGCTAGTAGGCACAACAAATTACTAGATCTATACGAATAGTTCACAGTAGTGCACATTGCTATCAAGAATATTTTTGCATTGCTATCAAGCATGATTACTTGGTAGCAATTTTGTAAAAATACTCATACCCACATTAAGTATTTTTACAAAATTGTTTTTGTGCATCCCTACTCGAGTGCGGTATAAGCAATTATGCATGTCTGAAAGCTAGTCATTATAATATTATTGTGACATAAGATATCGTAATATAACCGCATTTGATCTTAAAGAGCATGCGGTGAGGTAGCTCGCGAAATTGAAATGTTCTATTTTAGCAATTTGCAAGTGAGTGTCAGGCTGTAGGTATGTTGAACAAAATATGATTCGCGACCGTAACAAATATGGCTTTGTAAAGTTATAATCATTAAAATCATCTATAACAACCCTCTAAGTTCATTTCATGATCACTATTATCCACAACCCGACTTCACCCATTGCTGGGTCTGGCCTCTCTTTTCTTGTGCCAATCCCCACGCTTCTGTGCCATAACAATAATAACTTCATATAATTCAATTGAATAATAGGGCTTTAAAGGGGAAGTGCTAGGGTGGGGACCCTGGCGCTTCCCCCTTAAAGCCCTTTTATATTGCGCTATAAAGTTTGGTGCAAAAGGTTACTTTGTTTCCTTTAAAGGTTTTACGATGTCTCAAATCAAGTTTAATTAAATTAAACAAATATGTTGACGACGTTGTTCAGGTTTTACTGTCAATAAACGATGATGGGCTATTCAATAATTATCATTCATTACGACTATCGCCTTCTGCGTAATTGATATATTAAGTGCGATGGATTAAACTGTCACTGGGCTGACAAATATTAAGAGACGACAGGACTAGTTGGGGCAGTCGGATGGCAATGGTATTATTACCATAGCTGATTCAGGTTATCAGAAGTGCAACTTGTGGAAGACAGTCTTAAGAGCATTCTCCCCACGCGGGCTGGCAACGGCGCATTTATGGCGGTTTTTCGTGATTATTACATTAAATACAAACAAAAGCAAAAATCTTTTTCAGTCATGCACTAGATCGTTGGTATTTTCAAGTTTTTATGCTATTTGTTATACAAATTGACACACCGTAAATTATTTTCTATTTACGATTAAATGTTTTTATGAAAGAGTAAATATTTAAAATAATTATAAATACCAACGATCTAGTGCTTGGCTAAAAAAAAATAGTACTGTTGTTTGTATTTATTGAAATAATCAAGAAAAACTACTATAAATACGTTGTTGCCAGCCCGCGTGGAATGAATGTTCTTAACAACTAAATTAATAATAGTATATTGTTTGTTCACCGAGGGGAAAAGTGACTGATTGCTAACGAGAACGTAGTTAGAGGCCCGAGGCTTAGTCAAGGGTCTTAATACTCACGAGTTTGGAATCGCACTTTCTTCCGAGCGGCTCATAAAATAGTGCTTTATACTGTACCTACGAGGAAAGCAAAATACAGCGATCATTTGTGTTAACGGACTTATTTTCTAAGATTGTGAAGAAATTTAAATCAATGTTCAGCAAAAGTGTGTGGCCAGTATCATATTGCGCTTCGTGGTAAAATCTTTTTGTTTTTAGCATTATAACTAGGTATATTTAAATAAGTTGGCTACTTAATTGTCCTTACTAAAAAATAAAAAACGCAACACGTTATCAATGGATTTTCATTAAATTTTTCGACATTTGCACATCTCTCTCGGCGTCATTAAAAAAAAAAGATACTTTTAGAACAGGTAATAATCAGCCTATAATTTTCCCACTGCTGGGACACAGGCCTCCACTCTGTGAGAGGGTGTGGGCCATAATCCACCTCGCGGGTCTAGTGCGTGTTGGTAGATGTCACATGTCTTCGAAGTTTTTTGGTTCTAAGACATGCCGGTTTCCTCACGATGTTTTTCTTCACCGTTTTGAGAGCAGTGGTGATGAAAAAGTTACAAGAAGTGAAATGCCTGCTTGGGTTCGAACCCACGACCTACAAGTCGTAAGTCACAGCCATACCACTCCGCCACTACTGCTAACTGCTATAAACCATCAAGTTTCCTCGTTATAATTTAGTGTTTCATCTCACAACATAGCGCTACGGGAAGCAATTAATGCATTTTATCTCCACAAGTTAATTTTCTTCCAAATATTAGGTAAATTGAACTCTCTAATGGCGCCAACAACCTAATCATGTAACATCTATGGAAATCGGAAACCATTTCATTTAACTTTTGAGTCACAGAAAAGTGAAACTGACTTTAATCTGCGCTTAGTTAACCATTGATTAAGGTGCTGTAATAAATGGTGACGAACTGACGACGTTTTTTGTATTGTGCACGCAGCCGATGATCTGTTGGACTACCTCACTTCTGGCTCTAAGGGGCTAAGACTAGATTGCAACAAACCTACCTACCTAGATAATGTATGCAAGGCATCAGATGGAGGTAACTGTATTGCTTTTCTTTAGATAACATGCGAAGAAAGCTTAATTCTGCCTTATTTATAGATAGTACTGATTACACATTAATTAGCAATGCTTCCTAGATCTAGACGTAATGCAATATGGCGTAAGTGTAACACTGTTGTTACTGTGCTTACATAGAAAAACGACATGCGATATAAAACTGCACAGTGTTGTCGTCCTACAAAATTCTTTACTTATGTGAAATACTTAGCTCCTACCTAACGCATATCACATAGTGGCTACAGTGCAGGTACTTGGCGCTGTGTAAGCGCTGCTAACCGCGTTTCTATTCGTGTGATATGATAAAGATCAACCGACGCATTAGTGCATGCCAGTTGTATAATGAACGAGTATTTGTCTTTTGCCATACATTACGTAGGTACATATGCTTGTTAGACGAGTTATGTACAACCGCGGACACTAGTGGTGGATCACTTTTCACCCTTATGACTTATGCAAAAAGTTAAAAAGTGTCCGCGATATTATATGCAGCAGTCCGCAGGACAGGATGAGCCAACAACCGCCTTATTTTTTTGTACTACAACGTGACTCAATGGTAGATAGCTAGAGCTACCACTCAAAATGAGTTGTAATCATTGACAATTTAGCAATTATCGGTATAGTGCATTCCAGACGCAGTTACGCAATCTTCGAGGTTTTATAACATTTCGCTCTTTCTCTAGAGCTAAGTAATTGCATGTTCTCATTGAAGTTTTGAGAAAAAATGTTGTACGCTGATTTTACGTAATTGTACCGTTTATGAAGCTTATAAAATAATAATATACCCAATTTGAAGAATAAGGAAAATTACAAAATTCTTTTAAAATTCACCTCCATATTTTTGTGGTGCATAATAATGTGTATTAAGTAAGTTAATTCACAAAGTAATAACACCGAATTATTCGTGTGAACTAGGCTTAAGTAAAAAAGGCCGTGGTTGGTTATACCGTATCACGTAACAGTTTGCGTATTGCAAGCCAGCTGACGATTCGATCACGAATTGTAAACAAAAAATGGACGAGCCTTCGTGAGGCACGGTATTATAACGGGGAGGCCGGTAGTGCGGCCCCGTGACCGTGCTCATATCGATGTAAACGTGACAGTGCAGTGCAATGCACGCAGGAGATCCGCGTGCATTGCACTGCACTGTCACCTCTATTAATTAGACCACTTTTTACCAAACCACATTTAGTTGCAACTCTGTCGCAAGATCTTGTATCACCAGACCCTAACCTCTGCTCCGCCATTAAAAGCATTGCAAATGCATTGCGTGCTTAATATCACGGTAATTTCTCAATGTTTATGAACACCTAGCAATGAAAGCAAAACACAGCAAAAGATCAAACTATTTTTGAAACCTGTGCTCCAGGTTGATTTATGCTTATAGAGGTAAACTTTGTTAATTAATCGTTTACAAAGTTTACATAATGAACTAAATAAAGACTAACGTGATCGGTTTCCTTACGGATTTTCCTATTACGAGTATTTACTTTCATTTTATTTTACTTGTTGGACCCCGTTCCACTGCCCTATGGTTAACTCTGCCTTAACTGAAGTTTTAACATGGAGATAACTGTTGGAATGACAATGAGAATAACTTGGCTGTGTAATTAACATTCAATTAACAGCCTTTAATCCAGGAACTCACCGGATACCTGTAACGTTATAAGTTTTTTAATCATTCAGAGTGCAGCAATCGATACCAAAAGCAAGTTAACCAAATCATCTTTTCTGATGCAGAAAACTCTTCAGGGCGTATTGCTGCAGACTGCGTTCAAGATCTGTCAGTGTCAAAATTCCATAGAAAATAATAAAAGAATCAAAAAAATGATAATTGGTGAATTTTGCTCTTAGTTTAATTGATGAAACTCGATCAATTAAACTAAACGCAATCAGCAAAACTAACAGGGTTCAAGAGCTGTCAGTGTCAATATTCCACAGAAAATAATGCTACTCACAGCTCTTAAACGCGGTTTAGATTTTCTGATCGCGTTTAGTTTTATTGGTGAATTTTGAAACTGTCGTTTAGAAAAATACGTTATACGCTATTTAAAATATGCTGTTATGTTTAATCTTATTTTAAGTAAGATGTTTGCCGAAGAGCATGTCGTTTGCTAAATGTAAAAATTGGAATAGGTCTTCACAGTAAGTGTATGTGGGACATTTGTAGGTAGATACTGCGACATAAAGAATTGAGGTATGCGACGACATTAGCATTAAGTATATGTATACCTAGGACCGAATTCTCAACAAACATGCAAATCTTTCTTAGAAAAGGAAAAGTCAGGTCAATAAAGTTCAAAGTTAAAACATTATAGATGTACCTATTCTTAATGAATTTCAAGTAATTAAACCCTTGGCTGCTCCACTGTAGTGGATGATGCGTTTCGGAGACAGACAACGGAACTCTTCAAAAAATGACAGCAAATCAATCGCGATTGCTGCTATCGCATAAAAATGCATTGTTTTGACCCCAAGGATGAAATTTAGAATTGGTAGGTATTATAACTAAAAAGTGAAAAATAAAAACTTTTTCCAAAAAAAAAAAACAATCGACATCCGGAAAACAGTGCAAAGTGAAAAATTACTTTAATTTCGGAAGGCGGTGACAAAAAATTGTTATGCATCCAACGAAATTCATCAATTTCAATGTAACCAAACCTAGTGTTCTAAATATGATAGGAAAGCAATAAAGCTAAGCTAAGTTAGTATAAAGTTACAGCACAACATACGGTTTTAATTCACTTACCGCACAGTATACCTGCACAGATTAACACAAATAGCTGAACGAATCTGGGTCTAATTAATGGGCAACCATCAACATAACATTATAATCTGCGTAGGATGACAAATAACTAGGTATAAACTATTATGGAAATATGAAAATATAAGTTTTGTGTTTTGTGTGATTCATTTTATAAGAACCGGATGGTCGGTGTAGCCGTCGAGTCCTTGAATCGGTAGAGTTAGTTCGTGGGGTACCTAGGTAAAAGTATTACAGACCAGTGATGAAGCTAGCTGAGGTCTCTTAGTAGTACAGTGCTTAGTCGTCAAATGACTTAAGTGAAAATCTAAGAGAGCTAGAAGTGAGCTGTGATGCCCACCTGATGCTATGGATTGACAGCTTTCTTCAAGTTCTCGTCACTTAAGTTTTCAGTAAATTTTTTACAAAATAACGACCGGTCTATCATGTAAAATCTCAGCGAAAACTCCTAAAAATTTTGTTAGCCCAACATGAAAAGCGGCAACAGCTGAGAGTAATTTATAGATTACTAGCTTATGCCAGCGGCTTCGCCCGCGAGGAGGTTTAATATACTATAAGTCTGCCAAATGACATCCAAATCCTTTCGGCCGTTTTTGCGTGATTGAGTAAGAAACATCCAAACTTTCACATTTATAATATTGGTGCTTTGATGTCATCTGTCATCAAATTGAACCACGAGGAATAAGAAAAGCTGTCACATTGAAATCACGGTATTCTATAATTACTGATGGTATAGCGGGTCTGTACTTTTTCTGGTGAGAATTGCCGTTTGACACCTGCATGGGGACTTTAACCCTATTCGTGGTTATTGACGGGCCGTGAGAATTTCAGAAGGTTAATTCTTCCCACCGTTGTAAAACATACACTGCGAGTGTGAACATTTACAAGAAAAGAAGGTAGGAGAGACATCAGACACGCATGTGTATATGGAACCATCGTGTGGAAAAACGAAAACTGTAAATTGAGTTCATCGGCCTATAAGTCAATATGTTGCATATTATTAGCTTTTAACAACCGTGGTTTTTGAAAGCCTAATAATAATCAGCAATAATATTAGTATGTAATTTATTTTTCATTAATCACAAGAAAACACACATTCACACACATGTTGTGTGACACAATATTTTATTTTATTGATTTTGCTTTCTTAATATATTATTACGGGTACACACTTCGTATGGTACTCGTGGGTTGCAGCTGAAAATCAGCGTCAGGTGGTTCATACTGTGTTGCCATCTGACATATTATGCTGAGCTGAGGCCCTTTTGGCAATTATTATCATTGTTTTCTGTTATTTTTTTCTTCGCTTTTAATTAGTTTAAGTTTTGTTACTCATGATGTAATACCCACAAACGCATTTTCTTTCTTTTTTCTTTTTTAATGTTCCCACTGCTGGGACACAGGCCTCCTCTCTGTGAGAGAGTGGGCCGTCATCCACCACGCGAGAACAATGTGGCTTGATGGATGACATATGTTTACGAATTTTTGGTTCTTGGACATGCCGGTTTCCTCACGATGTTTGCCATCACCGTGTTGAGAGCAGTGCAGGTCATGAAATAATTTACACAAAGTAAAGCAACTGCCTGGGTTCAATTCTACGACCTACAAGTCGTAAGTCACGGTCGTTTCCACTGAGGCACCTCTGCTCATATATAATTATAATAATATTTAATAATAATATGTTAAAGGAAATACGTTTTGTTAAATAGGCTGTCTGGTCTATACACATGTTCTAGTCGGATCATTCAATTTGGCAATATTTGTTGAACAATGAAGCCAACCCAAAGTAGTTACCTACTACATACACATATTCGGCTTTCATCCGGCTTGCGTCGAACAGAAAACTAAGTTCGCCAACTATCCTTTTTTTTCTGGAATGGGAAATTATCAAATGACTTGACCCGCTCTGGGCGGAGCGTGTCAGACTTTTACTGACTAAAACCCACCCGTGTTATAGTTGCCTGCGCTAGGACCAAGGTAACTCTTTTGAACAAATCCGCGACCCTCGCAGGTCACAGGTAAACTTCGAGCAGCCCTAACCAATATCAAGTTTGCCACCCGGCTGTTCGAGTCATACCTATGTGTAGCATGAGGCATTAATAAAGTCGACAATAAAACAAATGCACACACATGACATACTCAGTGTCAGTGTGCATTGACACTGTTAGTTACCGTGTAAGTACCTTTAAGCGCCTATTAGAAGTGTGCTGGGTGGAGCTGAGCGGAACTCGCTCTGAGGTCGCCGGCGAGCGGTGTTTAGAAGCCGTTTATCAAACTCGACAAGGTCTCAGCCACTTACACTAGCCTGCTGCTTGTTATCATAACACTACACAATACTGGACCACACATTTTTCAAATACTCGTATTATGTAGCTGTGGTATTGATTTGAGTAAGTTTGTATACATATATAAGTACAGTCTGTTCACACTTATTGTACCTGTTAAGATCATTGTCATTGTTACAATAAGGTTACTTTTGGGTTGCTGCCACTAACAAGACTGTCAATATCACAAAGATCTTGACAGTTTTTTCTCGTTACTATAAAGTTGCTGTTCTGTTGATGCTAACAGAGGTAAAATAACTGTGAACAAACTGTAAGTACTTGGGCTCATAGTCATAAGTACCTACTGATAGGTACCATCAAAAATTTAACATCATCCGATCATACAAAGTAGCACGAATGCGTGAACAAATATTTTTGCTTTGCATAGTACCTAATTTAAAGTATATGCGTATGTTTAACTTTAAATTAGGTACTATGCAACTATTTGCATGGTACCTAATTTAAAGTAGGCTCACAGTACATAGTTCTCGTCCCATCATATGCCTAGAAACACTTATGTAATTCCAAATTCCAATACGGACTACAACTGACAGTCAGACCGTAATCTCCGTTCAGTACCGTAACGTTTAGTTTGTAGGACAACGCGAAGCAATCTTAAATTGATGTTGTTCTTGCACGTTAGCATATCGAATATTGACTTAAGAAACGCGCGAAATTGAATACAATTATAATTATCACGCCTACTGTTTATGTTTAAGCTATTCCGACTGATGTCATCGAACCGAGTGTCGCGATGGACACTAAGACAAACGGGAAACTGGAAACTGTCTCGTTATACTGGTTTATCTACTGTGAAATAATGTGTCAATGACAGATTTATAATTATTTCATAAGAGAGATGGCTTAATACACGTAACTAGGCCTGCGGTAGTGATACAACGCTTCTGGGCCAATTCTTTCTTCACTCGTGTTTCTTGGTCGGTTCAGTTCTCTTCTGGTATCCACGATACGGGCTTTGTGGGTTCGACTGGGAATTATGTAAAACCAACCAGCAGTGTGAACTGTGCGCAAATATTTTGTCATATGTACGTTCTGAAATAAAAAATTCTTATTGTAAATAAAATATCTTTTACAATGTGGTTTCATGCTCCGATGCTGTTGCTACACGGAATCGATATCGAATCAGTTAACACGCAAGAAACTCGATACATGCCTTGATATAAATACTGAATATACCTAGATGTTAAAATCACCATTATTATTTTAAATAAACAAGAACAAAATTGGTCTTATTGCTTCTGGCAGACTTACAACAACTGCAACTGGAGCCTATTTCCTCTACGGTGCACAAAACTGCAATTATATTTCTTTGATTGATAGTATTAGGAAATTATAAAACAATCCAAAACCTACACCTAGTTGCTCGTAAAATTAATTAAACTCGATTCAATGATAATAAAATATTGGCACGATTTAAAAAGCTCTTCAATTGGCAATCTATGCGCTGAGCAGTAAATTAGCAATAAAATTGTATTTATAACGTTGTTATAGTTAAGTAGTGTATATTTTGCACAGGTTTAGTTAAACTCGTGGAATAAAAGCTCTTTCTGTAGACTGACTTTTATCCTAGAAAGATAAAAAATTGCACTTTAATATACTTTTAATTGTTTTAAAAGGTTGTAAAACCTTTCAAGTGTAAACTTGTTTCAGTGTCTGTGTCATCCGATAAAAAGCTATCGTTTCGTAAAAAAATATCGTTCAATTAACTCCATATCTTATGAAGAACCCTGAATTGGAGCTCTATCTATGTAAATTATTTATTATAAACTAGCTGACCCGACATACTTTGTCATGTCAAAACCCCTAGAAAATGGTACATTCCGTATTTCGGAATTTTCACGGTAACTTTTAAATTTTTTCTCTCCGTAACAACCTGATTTAGACCAACTAAGACTAAAGTTTTAAGCCAAAAATTGCGAACACTATTTCTTTCGATTATACAAGGTGGAGATGACAAGACGATAATAAATTAAACTGCGTATATCTAATGGTGATCCCAGTGTGGATACGAAAATTCATTCAAAAATATGCTATAGTTTAGTCACTATTAATAATTAGTCAAACATTGGCAACACCCATAGACGGACTATCACAACTTAGTTTGTTTGAAAAATCACTTTGTTATTTCGATGTAAGGATTAATTTGATAGTTTCCAAAATACTCTTATTGCCAGTATTTTCATTTACCGCTTATTTTTCTTCTTCTTAGCGTGTTGATAGTAATCTAAATACATTCAGCCCAGAATTTGACTATGAGCTTGGCACTTTCAGCAGCGTCCATCAACCTGTAGCATGCAGACAGCAGGACACGCTGGACAAGATATTAAGTGCCCCATTGTTTGTGGGACAGCACCACATTTACACTCCAGAGCGGAGTCTTCTGTGAGTCTCCACCTTTGCAGGTGGATACACACAGATACCGCGTATTGAGGTCTCCACATTGTATAGACATAAAAAACGGTCCGGCAGTAGGTACAGCAATTTTTTTTTAAATGTAATGTTGAATCTGTGAATTTGAGAAAAATACTGTTTATTATTTAGGACAAGTTTTAGTAGGCATAAATATTTCTTAAATTGTGGATAGATACATTTAATACCTATAATTTTAAAGCAATCTAAAGTTAAGATTGCCTCGTAGAATCTTGACGATGACCTTTATTTAGATCAGCCGCTCTCTGTCAAATATGCAACGCTCGTTAAATTCTGATCTATCGGTGCATCATTCGATTAGCCTGCATCGAATCGGGACTCGATAAGTTATGCATCGAAGTTACATTCTGAATACTTAAGTTAATTAATGTTTAACGCCTTGAAAGTCAGAGATGCGCCTATAAAAGTTTCAACGTCTATTTATTTTTATAGATATCGGTATCGAACCTTTTGGTAATGAAAGGATATGAAATGCTGCTTCCCTTTGTTAATCGATGTCTGATTATGTTAATTGCTAAGCTACCCTTCCAGTTTGAATGCAAAGCACTTAAAACTAGAAGAAAATATCTTGTAGGTAGCGTCTTTTTTGATAACGCATACATAGTGTACAAAAGATAATTATTAATTATTATCGGCTTCACGAGAACGTTACAGTTTAAGTGATTGTAAATAAATACGAAAACGACTACAGGGTATGTTAGTAAATGTAAATTATATCACGCAACTCCTGTTTTTAGATCATAATCAGCCCATAATGTTCCCACTGCTGGGATACAGGTTTCGAGAGGGAAGTGGGCGGGTTGGTATAGAGCTCACATGTACTTATTCGATTTTTTGGTTCTACCGTCTACGACAAGACGGTTGTCTCAAGATGTTTTCCTGCACCATTTTGAGAGCTTTGGTGATGAAATTATTCACACAAAAAGCTAGATTTAAAAGTAGCACAATCTATCGTATGCAGATCTTGTACTGGTTGTACAATTATAATAACAGAAGGTGTCTTGTAAACCGATCGTAGATCAACGCCGACAGTGGAATTTAATGAAAGCTCGTTAGAACAATAGCTTACGAATGCGTAGGCGCGCTACTCAGGGACGACTTTCTTAAATTCTTTTAAATTATTGTCTGGGGCGTCTGCGGCACAATTCTTTTGTATCCAGCCTATTTGACTAATAAACACCTGGATAGAATTAATGTTTGCATTGTTGGACTAATGATCGCGCTACCGCTGTATCAAGTCCTCCTAGGTTCGATTCCAAGGTCGGGCAAAGTGTTATAGGGTTTTTCCTTCAGCGATTTCTCAGTAGCAGCCGAAGCCGGCAGTCTGGATTTGTGCCCGGTTGATGGCAATAGGCGCGGCCTAGCCTAGTTCAGTCTTAGGAGCTGAGGGCTACCCCAGCTACTAAAACTGCACTGGCGCAATATAGTTTATACCATGCAAGGAGGCAGGAAAGCGCTAACTGTAACTACTGTATTCATGACATGATTCTCGACCCCCTTACGTAGAAATCTTTCGTCGGTTACAAAAAAAATACTTGTTTTATAGAAAAGTAATATGTACGCGGTCAAAATTAACGGCCAATTCTTTTTAAAATAACCGACTAAAATTTTCAACGCCCTCTGCGTTTTAGAATCAGGAATTTAATCTATGGCAACAACTCCCTTCTACCCTGTAGGTACACCTCAGCCTAAGGCGCGCTGTCAGGACATCTGTCTAAGATGTCCTTTTTTTTTTTTTTTTTTTTCTTTTTTTTCTGGGTGGGAAATCATCAAATAACTTCTCCCGCTCTGGGTGGAGCGGGAGGGCGTGTCAGACTTTTACTGACTAAAACCCACCCGTGTTCCCTTAGTTGCCTGTGTGCCAGGGGCGGCGGTATCTCTTTCGAACAACCCGCACCCCCGGCAGGCATCGGCCCTTGCGGGCCCCTCTGTTGCTGCTGACATCTCTTTGAGGCGCGCGTGGAACACAACGCGCCGTCGACCCGGGCTTGGTCCTTACCGGACAGCGAGCTACCCATTACTCGCCGTCCGCAAGCCCGTGCCTACGGTGGCCGGGAATCAGCCTGGGATTCCCGACGCCCAGGGCGTCTCCTGCGAAGGCCACGGCTGTGAGGGCGCATGTATTGCATCTCCCTCACGTGCGCCGCCTCCCTCTTTGCGAGCATAACTGCTTCGCTGAAGGAGGCGACTGCCAGCCATGCCCTCTTGCTCCGTACCATGGCCTGGACCAGGGTCGGACGCGAGAGATCGCCACCGCCGATCACCTGCACGAGGACACGGCGTTGCTCCGCCCAAGCTGGGCAGACCTCCACCGTCTAAGATGTCCTGACAGCGCGCCTGCTGTCCCCGACAGGTGAGGCAGCTTAACCCTTCTGGGAAAACGGACGTAACGTTATGTATGTAGATAAAATGAATTAACTCCCGGATATGTAGAGTCATTACATGTAAGGCAACCAGAGCAACTAACGGCGGGTGGGCATTGCCGCAGGGCGGAGCTAGTCATTTTAATAAGAGACTAGTCAATACGCAACGCTCCGGCGGCGTACGCGCAGGTTTCGCAACCGCCGACTCGCCGATTCCGCCGCGCTCACACGGATAACTCGATCACAATCTGTTCGACACCTCGATTGTAAGCTACTATTTGTTACGATTGTATGTGACCACTGAACCACTGGCCGCCGATACCTTTGCTCAATTGCCTGCAGTCTACTGCACAGTGCTCATTACACAATCGGATGTACACCGCGCTTAACGTGCGTAACGTACGTGCGCTTTAAAACTAATATTACCTATAATATAATCAAATATTTATGTAGCAGCGAGAATTTGAAATATGCGTGTCCCTCCTTGTTATATTAGGTACGTGCGCACATACTTGGCGCTTATGCTTAAAAGTATATATTATTTACATAATTGATAAAATATTACATGCATTTGAAGTTAGATACTTTGCCGATAATTTTAAAACCTAATAAGTTGATAGGAAGTTATAAGTTCTGGAGAAAATCTATCCATTTTCATGATTAATTTTGAAGTTATCTCATCATATGTAGGTAATATTTAAATTAATGAATTCCTAATTTAGCTACTTATACATAAGTTACAGTCAAACGAGCGTATTTTTGATATTATAAATTAATAAAAATAAATAAAAACTAAGTTTAGGACATTAATTATTTCTTAATGTGTTAAGTTTATTTTGTTATGATTATGACCCAGTAATGGAGAGAAAACAAATTAATATCTTGTTGTTGATTACATAATGTGATTGGAGCAAAAAGTTCAACGTCCTATTTTGTATGAAAACCACTTTTTAAAACCAGTTCCTTAACTTGTATCTTTGGACAAGCAGAATACAAAATTGACGGTATAATGAGTTTGTGTTTACTCACATGAGGCACCTACACATAAATGAGATTACATTAATTATTACTATTAATAGCTTATGTAATCCGGGGACGGGGACATAATATTTAAATCATTTTATGTAACCGCTAGAGATACGTGCGGTTCTGTTCGTGTCCCTCGTGTGAATATAATAGAAGAGGGCGAAGGTTTTGCAAAATATCGTTTAGTTTGGGATTGATTAGTGATGACAGTGATGAACAAAGTTGGTGTTATTACCTCGCGGGTGACGCAATGGATGGCGTGGGACTGCGGGAGTCACCATCATCAGGTGGCCAGCGCTTGTCGTCATTCTTGTTGCGCTAGGTACCGTCTACACATACCAGCCCCTACGTCCCAGGACGAGCTGATAGTTCCTAGTAACATCTAGTATAGAAGATCCTAACAGTTTGTTTCTTCTGTCCATCGGCAAGACGAAAATGGCCACTATTTTATAATGTGTAAGTAACTGTAGTAAGTGCCTCGGAAGGCACTTACTACAGTTCTTGGATCTTTGGCAGTCGTTACGAGTCGTCGAAAGTCAGATGACTAGTCATACGAAGGGATGTTGCATTACCCAATAACTAGGTTGTGGAGGTCAGATAGGCAGTCGCTCCATAAAAAAAAAAATGGTATTCAGTTACATCCAGTTATTCTGAAAGCCGAACCCAACATAGTTAGGGGCTACGCAGATGATAATGAAGTACACTAAGTAAACTAAGTTTCCTCGATGTTCTTTCTGAACCTTCACCATGGCGTGCGCATGCGTAAGCACACTCTACAAACACCACATCATCATCGACAGTCCCATGCGATTTTAACAGTTCTCTCTCTTTTTACCGATCTCAAATAAGTACATTAACTTATTAATTTTTATTTAGTGACCCGAATTAATATTGCATGCCACGGCACGCAATGCCTTGCAAGATGTGATTTCGAATTCTTACATTACAAAAATGGCTACCGTTTAATTAGATATGAAGGTATGAGTGCATGCTTTATTTATGTAACTTTAAAATACAGATTGCATTGACCGGACGCTGTGTTTTATGTCGAGGAAAAAACGTTAAAAACTTTTAATAAGCGCATTGTTCTAACAAAACTGTACTTATGGAGAGAGTAGATACAGCTAGATTTTGATTGGCACTTCAGCCACATCCTATTAAGATCATCTCATCGATAAATACGCAACAGGCTGCGAGGTGGTCGAGATTTGAAGTTTAACATACCGATATGGAATCGTGGTAGATATTTGTAGGAAGTATAAAAGCCCTTTCCCCGTAGTGAAAGTTTGGTGGACATTTAGCGAATCGCCCGGTTTCACAATGTGCTCTCCAAGCGTTTCGTAATAATAAATACCGGGAAAGGCATTTTATCAAGTGCCGCGTAACGAAGTTCGTGGAGCGCACTGCTGCTCTGTTGGACTTATCTCGCGAGTGCACATTATTGCAGTCGGCTTCTTTGGATGGAATTTTAAGCAACGACGCGTTAACCGTAGGCTCGTGCGTTTTCGTCCGATCTTCAACTTCTTCTGAAGCACGAACTTTTGTGAATATGTAACAAGTTCATACCGTAGTTATTATACAGTGTGGCTGGGATCTCGACGCGCAAACTGTAACCATGAATTGTACTGTAACATTCAGCAAATGACGCCCTAGTGTCGATTTTTTCGTCGGTTTTCAAAAGAAAAATTAGGTGAATCATAGAAAAGTGCAATACCTGCGGGGTCAAAATGTATGGCAGAACTAATTTAGTTTTTTAATAACAGACGAAACATTTCAACGCAGGTGTTTCAGAATCTTGTACTGAATTTATAGTTACAGTTTGCACATTGATGTCTTTGCCACCCTGTATTAGCTAGAGAGCCGAGTTGTAACGGGCTGACGACGCCCAGAGAGCGCCGGACCTACATTTTAGTACGTACTTACCGCCTTTTTAATGCACTACGTCCACCTTGACCGAGTATATCTCAGCGACCCTGCACTATACAATCATTAAGCAAGTCTCTCCTCTATTGTTCACACTTGTTCCCGCAAGGGCGGAAGGTACTAAATCTCGCTTCTCTAATTAGAAGGTACTAACGAGTGTTGGCTTGACAACCGTTCCCTGCATTGTTGTTATTTTCTAACGAGCTGCATTGTTTAACGTTTTTAAATACACTTCTAGACAAACCAAGGTTTACAATTTCAAACACGTATTTGAAATGCTAAATGATTTACTAGCACTTTGAAAGAATGATTACTGAGGTCAAATCCATGTACATTTGTAATGTAGATGTAGGTACCTACATACCTACTGAAATATGACAAGGAGTAAACCACCGGCGGAAGTATAATCAGAGAAGCTCGTCTCGCAATTAAATACAGAAGCCATATGGTCCCCAGGTATCAAAAGCGCGAGCATGTCGTAAATATTTACACACACTATAAAACTGAATTACTTCCGTAAGACGTACTCGTAACATAGGGGTCCAGTTGAAAACCAGCGTTAGGCATTAGCATTTTTTGTTGTGTATGAATATTGTGTGCCTTGATGACCTTGTAAAGGCCGCAGGAATCCGCTGGATTCGTGAAGCACAGAAGCGGCAAGCGGCCAAAGTGGCGGAACTTGGAGGAGGCCAATGTCCAACAGTGGACGTCTTTCGGCTGAAATGATGATGATGGTGACGATTATGTGCCTTTACATGGGCCAAGTAAATTTATTCTCTTTCATCGAACCATTATTAATTGACCATAAAACAAAGAAATTTTATTCGCAAGACTTTTTGTTCTTCATCACACTATTTACTACTCATCTGGTGACACATATGCATTTAGAAAGGCGTTGCATTAGACTGAACTCCCTACTATCACTGAACTGAACCTATTATCACTGTAATTTGAAAACATTGTAAAACCCAATTATTTTTAAAAGAGTAACCGTGGAGTTTCTTGCCGGCTCTTCTCCATAGGAAGCGACAAATTGGAACCGTGCACCTATCTTCTGACGTTTCATAAGTGCCCTTGCAGGTTTATGTGAAATAAAATATTTTCATTTGATTTGATTTTGATTTGAACTGTGATCGACTATAAACTGCGTGCGCTATTAACTAATAGTCGTGTTTTCGCATGCGCAGCTGTAATCATCATTATCTAAAGTATGTTGCCGATGAATGAAGACGTTCTGAATGCCTTGTTATTTACCTTCTTCACACATGACGACTAATGCCAGATTTATAATAAAATAAATGCAAATAGAAATGAAGGCATACAACTGCGAAATACGCAATAAAAAGCTGTGTCACCCTGAAACCACTATTTACAAGGAGTTCGACAGCGATTAGAATCAATGTGTACCAAGTACATGTGGCGAGTGTGTTCAAGTTACGAGAATGAACATATTCGTCGACACAGTCGCTTATAGAATGATTGACATCAAAGTACGGCTTATGTGCAATTCATGATTATTTATTCTGTCGTCCCGATTTAATGGTCCGTATATTATAGCAGGCCGGACCAAAAATAGAAAGATTAGAATGAACGCCGACCACCTTGTTACATTTTCAACAGCCGCCGCGGGCGCAGGCAGTTCTCGAACTAACAAGTGCTAATGCGTATAATCGCCTTAAAAATTCGCATTTTCTCAATTGAGCGGCATGTGAAATAAATTCTTAGACTGTGCATAAATGTGCCTTAATTTAGATAAAAATCTTTGCTAATGGAAATATAACTACCGAAAATGGAGCTCTTGAGTATGAAGTTATAAAAATATTGCGAAGTAACTCGTAAACGTTAAGTTAATTAGAAACTCAATAATATTTTATGAGAACGATATGTGAAAAGTAACTGGTCTCTGATTAAATTGTGAATGTAATATATAGCAATAATAGCAGACGGACGGGAGTTGATCGAGATGTGAAGTGCCGCGGGTGATGCAGGTGTTGTAGTTTTAATAATTAATTAGGCTTTCAATAAAACTGTGAGACTTAATTGACAATCTCGATAGCATATGTATCGTCATCTCTTACCAAATCTTTTTGGTAAAAGTAGACAAAGAGCGTATCAAAACCTTTTCATTGACAGAAGTTTCTCACATTTACGAGTAGCTGACGACCTTCATGATGTGAACGTAATTCCAACTGATATACTTACTTATAATTAAGTATGTACTTATAATGGATTTTAATGGGCGATAAATACTAAAACGTCAATGATTAATCCTCATAACAACCTCAGCTTATAGAATATTCATGTCATCAAAATTATTTACTTTAGTATTTACTTTACTTTTTATTTATGTGTAAGCTAAGCTAAGTGACTGTAAGCTGGCCAAGATGTTTGTTTGGATGTTGGTTTGTTTTGTTTTACCTACTTAATATTTTGTTTTAGAGGTAGTTTCATGTTTATTTTGACAAATCTGACTAGCGTCAGGGGGAAGCACCACGGTAACCCGCGAAATACTCAGGTCAGTGACAGGTTGTAGGTATGTTGAAAAAAAAAAAAAAAATGTAAGAAAATTTTAAATGTGAAATGTTGAAATGTATTTGCTTGCTAGCAGTGTCGACAGGTCAAAACAAACCGACTCCCATCGGCTTACCTATGAGAAATCCCACCTCCCACAATTCATTATTTCCAAGTAAAATACATTTTTATGTGTTTCTGATACTGCGCGCAAAGAAAAGCAAATCTTTTGTACAAAATTCTATGATTCCAACTCAGTATCAGAGATAGTGGGGCCTTATCTTCTGTAGAAACTTTAAGCTTGCATCACACAGTGTGTTTTTGTTTAAACGGCTTCCACTGGCCATAATTTCACCCCTCGCCACTGCTTGCTAGCTGCTTTTCTGGCTTGTATACCATATACTTGACAAACAAACACTAACATATATTTATATTTTGATCAAGTAAATAAAAAAAATACTGGTATTCAGCTGCATCCGGTAAGACTGGAAGCCGACTCCAACATCGTTGGGAAAAGGCTAGACAGATGATGAAGCAATAAAAAAAAATGTTTGGCGTTCTTTAGTTCCAGGCTACCCCCAAGAGAAGAAGGCGTGACGTTATGTATAAATGTAGGTACTTATATATAAAAAAAACGAAGAGTTCATTGGGCATCAAAAAGTAGTAGTTTGGTTATCGGTCACCGATTCCATCAATGTTTCATTCGACTACTCAGTCGGAACGTCCGCATTTTTTGTGAACGTTGTGCTTTTAAACATGGAATGTAGTAGGTACCTACCGATGCACTGCGTGTGTCATGTATTTAGTGCTAAACATAATTAAATATCATTGCGATTACCATTCTTGTTTGTTGTGACGATGATTCCAATATTTTATTTAAATGCGCTTCAACCAGAGCTCGGCCATATACTTAGAGAGCCATTAAGCTACGGTTTTAGTGAGTATGGCTGTAATGACGGCTGACATGAAAATTAAGGCACAGGGGCTTGACTGCTAAATGCTCTCTAGGGAAACACACAAAACTTACTTTAAACATAACGTTTCAGTAACGTCATTCGGTAAATTGCTGCCGTTATGTGGCGGCCACCGTTCTTTAGGAAACCGTAGCTTTAGCAGTGGCTTCGAACATAGGTAGGTATCCATCAGTGACATTGATGCTGACGAAAACAAAACAAGGAAGAGATTCTTCTTTTTAACAAGAAAGAAGGAGAGCATTAAGGAAAGACTTTTGAAAATTCATGCCCCAAAGTAGGTTAAATAGATTATGTAAGTTTGTATGAAAGTTAGTTTTGTCGCTCTTCTTATCGTGTCCATGACAAAAATAACACGAACATTAAATATACTTATAAATAGTTATTTTTATTTGTTTCGTCCAAAATTCATCAACGCGAAAGTATTAGGTCCTCACGAATGCGGCGCAATGTGGGAGGTGAGCCATTGTCTGTAGAGAGACGCCACATACACACCGGAGGTCTGAGCTGACTTGCCGATGTAAAATCCCGTCGGGTACACGGCTTGGATTATCATAAATTATTATAGAAACTCAATTTTCTATTTCCTCATTATATGGAGCGACAGGAAACGGAACTAGACAAGCGATAGAGAGTTGGTCTCGATGGACTAAAATAATTACCTTAGGAAATAACTAATTATTCTACCGTTGTATGCATTTAATCATATATTATTTTCAGTACCTTTCTATTGTTAAATATATATTAGGGGTTTATCGACTTATTTTTTATTAATACACTTATCATTATTAGTGTAGAACTTGCAGAAAGCTTTTTTAGATACTCCATGGATACATTATAATATAACACGTAATCAGCAACCAAGTTTGGTGATATTGTAAAAAAGAGCAGTTAGTTCTTTAGTACTGTTAGTTAGATGCACTTCGGTATAGGTGTGCTACCAGTCTCTAGAATCATGTTAAAAGCAATGCCACGCGATGAGCAATTAAGCATCTCTCGCATTGCAGTTACAAATTGTAACCTTTACAGGCCGAGGAGTCATTTGCATCGCTATTTTCATTACATCATTTAAATTAAACTCTGAGGCGGCCTACAATGTTATGCACCGGCGAAATATCACTCATTCCGATACAACATAAAACTTCTACAAGTCGACGTCTATCAAACACGTAATAATGCTTCCGAACGATATTTTATTGCTTATTCGGCACTTCTTGGGCCATAGGGGGTCGTTAATGTATAAAGCATAAGAATGTAGGTAGACTAAATATCGTTTTTGTTTTCAAACACGAACATAATTAGAATATAATCGTTAACCTCGAAGTATATTGTTATGACACGTTGTAGTAGCAAGTAACACTTGCTTCTCGATGGCGATTGGCTGACTCTTGATCTCTCATTAAAACCAGTGAAAAATTAAATTGACTCATGAGTGTGGGGCCACTGTTAAGTGTGAAGCTCAAGGCGAATAGGCTTATAGAGAAATGAAATTAATTTATTACATACATTTATTATAGTATTGATCTCGCCATAAACCGACCCTTGTACTCAAATTAGAAGTCTCCTGTATCTATTCGAGGCGTAGATTTTACTTATGTCAAGTAAACCGATTAAATTTATTATTGTACAACAAACTGGGCATGTTCTGCAAGGAAGATAATGTTACATTCGAAGCTAGTGAAAACAGAGCAAGTTTATATAAAAGCATTCTCCGGCGCTGCGTGGCATTTAGTTGCACTAGTTATTCGCCGGTGCCCTATATTACCTAACGTGCAAAGATACCAACAACCGCTTCCGCGTCTGCGGACTACATCTTAGTGGCCACAAATCAGTGGCAGGCGAGTGGAAGCTCGTTTGCGCAATCTACTGGTATAACTGCAGTTGGCAAACACCGTCACTGCCTGTCCTGCACTGCACCGGCGCGGGCGCAACCAATGGGAGCTGCAGCTCTCACCGATTGCACTGCACTATACTATACTCCCACCTAATACATACAGTTTAAACGCCAAGTAGTGAGTTGTTTATTACGTTTGTATAATGAAGATTATAGACCCCACGGAGGCATGGCAACCTCCAACATTTTATGCGCTAAAAGAGGACCTTTATTATACAAAAATCAATAGATTCGAGCAGACTATACCTTCAGATGAGCTTGTAAAGGTTACTCAGTTGGCTCAAAATTATGTATTCATATATCTGTTTATGATTTACATAAATTATATCGACACATTTATCATATATCACAAGTAAATATATCATAACATAACGCGAATATGGCCTTTTACAAGACCTAACAAAACGACCACAAATTTTCTTTGAAGTAATTTGCACAGTAATGCAACTTACTGTGAAGCAATTCGATCAATCATGCATTATCATAGAAGTATCAGTATCAGGTAAGGGCTCTACAAAATTAACTTCACACACAATAATGCTGGCAGCACGTGCGTGTGGGTGCCTGTCATTACGTAAACCTGACAAACAAACACTTTCGATATAACAGTGTCTTACTTGTTTGTGCTCAAGCCGCAGATTGGCCTTTACGAAGTTATTTCTCAGCCATGGAACCTCATACCGAGCGCTTCGCAGATCAGTAAACAAAAGCTAACCCATTATTTATCACGCTGTGCGTTAAGATGAATAGAAACAATATCAGAGCAGAGAGCTCCAATCACGCGAGCCAACATTCACGACCTGACATTGGTTTTAGTAATTTATTCTGTAAAAATGTTGCAACACACGGTGCCGTGATGCCGTCTATTGAGGCCTTTAGTTAGCGTCGCGACAATGACCACGAAGCGAAAGTTCATTTTCATCACACAATGGCTTGGGAATTCATTACCGCCTCATCTAGAGAAATCTTTCTGAACTTTGCATAAATATAACTCCGTGTGTACCTCGCACAGATAGTCGGCTTTACTTCATCTCGTTCACTCGTAGGTCGCTATGGAAAGTATATTATAATTGTGGACATTAAACCTCAGTTTTTACTATGAATAACGTATTGTAAAATGTAATTAAAAGAACAATAATTTAGGCTTTCATATCCCACCGGGTATCATTAGATCGGGGACTTAGAAACTACGGAGCTGCGGTTCATAAAGCAAAGTGTGAAACCGCTAATTATACGTAGGTATATGTATGTTTGGGATTAACAAATACATATAGTGTTAATAACTGTAGATTTCCTTGATTAGCGGAATAAAGTGCACTACATAACATCGATAGGTAATCTGTGCAATGTGAAGTAATGTTGGTAATGAATTAATCGAATTCAAAAGCGCATAATGAGGCAGGCTAACCATAATATAATCTGGAGAGCACCGAGGACAAACTACGGTAGAAAGACTGTCGTATGATGAGAGGACTCAACTCTATAACTCTATATCTAAAGTCATTAAAGAATTCAAATCGCTTCCAACTTTTAAGAGGCTATTAAAACATCATGCCTTTAATAGTGTTAAATTGTATGTTAGTTCTTTTATTTTATACCTTAATTCTAGATTTTAACCCAGCGAAACTGTCGCATAACTCAATTTTTATGTTTTCCTCTTAGAAGTGAATATTGTATTCTTTTTGATTGTCTTAACCAATTGTGTTGACGATTGGTACACTACACTCAATAGCGGGTATTAAGGTGAAAGCTTTAGGGTAATCCGCTAAATTCAAATGTTATTACTTTCTAGCACTGACCTGCAAATTGAAAAAAAAAAGTAAAAAATAATGTTTTTCGCGTAGCTTCCACCTTAAGCACTTAGTTGGCAATTGTTATTGATGTTGTGAGTACAGCGATGACAATGTTTGTGGCTTATGGTCGAGCGGGTGCGCGCGCGCCGCTACCAGCTACCGGCTACACAACGTACTTGGCCTTAGGTCCGATGGTAGATACAGTAATGAGTTCCCAAAGCGTGAAGATTGCTTGGAAACGCTTTGTTCCCAACATCTTGATTAAAATTGAATAGCTTAATGTTCATTTTTGTTGTATATTTATCTTACGAGTATTTAATGTTATTTTCTGCAAATTGTGATGAGATTAGATTTATTTATTTACAATTACTGTTAACCCAGCTGCTTCAATCTATTGTCCTGACTTTATCTCGATGCGGTATCTCACATATGAATAGGAAATATTGTCCTTAACATCAATCGTCATGTAGGTACGTATATGCGCTCATTGAAATGTTTGTTTCGAAATGTCTACGAGTTGCCTTCAATGTTAAGATGATTTACACTAGCATACGTACATGTTGATTGATAGAACAAAAATGGTTAATTTGATTATAACTCGAAGATAGAGCGACAAATTAATTTGTAAATGTTACATTTAAATACAATAAACGACCATTAATATTTGATTGTAAGTTCGTTTTAATATAAAAACCTCTGAAGTTTGCTATAAAAACAAGATTGAATGTATTTCCTTGACTGATCTGAATTAAATTAATTCATCACTCACAATAGGTCATTAAACAAAATGTCGTCCGAGTAACGGAGGTTGGACCTTTGCCGGAACATCATAAATAAAATGTTCGATTTATATTTTGTCACATTTGATGCGCGATGAATATTAATTATAGTTATGTATTCAAGTCGTCGATGATAAAAATGCTCGATCTGCATGCGAATGACACGGGCAAATTGACGTCCAATCAAAACTATCGGAGAGTTATAATTTGATTTCAATTAACATATTGGATTAATTTGTGTTGATAGACTACTTTAAGGGTTATTTTGAAGTAGTTACGTTGCTAGATCCAGGTTTGAATTGGAAGATATGCCTTAATAAAGATTACTAAGCGCGCAGTGGCGTCCTACAGCCCACTCGGGATTCGCCTCCGTGGCTAGAGCTTCGTTTCGACCTTTTATTTATGTCACCGTATGATTGTGAACACCGTTAGTTTATAATCTATTTCGCGAGATCGTAAACTGTCGATAAATTGTAAACAGCACCATACTGCTTACAATGGCACCCCGACCGAATAGGTTAGGTTAGGTTAGAATTGTGACAGTTAGTGGCAGTTACTTGGCTTTTTTTTAGTAATAGCGCAAGGTTCTATCCATCGCATGCAACTTGATACCAGTTCACAATTTGTCGGTTTGCCACGGACAGATTATACTTACATAAACCATCGAAAAATAGTGCGTTAAATTGTAAATGGTTTTTGCAGTTCACAATGTTTCGATACTTTGTAATCTCCCGAGATAGATTATAAACTGACGATGTTTATATTACGGTGACAATTATAAGCTTTAGGTTGAATAGAAAACTTTTAACAGCATTCAATTCAATTCGATATGACGCAGCTATAAACCACTTCCAAATCGGCAATGCAGTTTTATTTAACTTAATTGTCGTATTTATTTGTTTGTTTAATTTCAGTAACTTGCAGACTGCAGTTGTGCCGGTTCACAAGTGTCCTGTCCCTAGCAGTGAGTCACGAGATCACAGCCTCCACGGCCAACCCTTTATGTTAACGTAATCTAGTTTACTTTGACAGATCTATAACTAGCAACTAAATATAAATAAAGGATGCAGAATTTATTATATCTTGCCATAACAGCAGTTTTGGCCGTTTTCGCAACGTACGTGTTTTTAGATCGCTTAACCAATCAGGGTTAGTTCTAAAGTTATTTTCTCGCAGTTGTGGTTATAATCTTAATGTGCTAAGAGAGGCAATTAAAGCCTGTCGCCCAGTCGGTTACCAGCGGGCTACGTAAAAGGCGTTGTAGACAAGCCCTTAAAATTAACTAGTCAGTTAATTTTATGTATTTTTTTTATTCTAGCATATAATTTTGAATTATATAGGCACATGTTTATGTGAGAGTTAAGTTCAAGTATTCAGTTCTGTGTGTCTTATTATTTAGTAGTAATCGATTTGGGAAGGTACTAAAGCACAATTGATCATAAAATAAAAATAAATGACTTGAGTTATAAAGCTGTACCCTGTGGCATGTTAATTATATTTTCCTGCTGCGGGCACGTAGGTATATTTTTTCAAAAGTAGATCAAGCAGGAAGTAAGCACCCAATTTGATTAAAGTTCAATAAAAAACTGAGGCACATTATAACGACGAGGTAGTTTTTTGCTAATAAAAGGCAATGGTCGCTTTTATTTCCACTTGTATTTCATAAAAATGACATTGTAGATGAAATAGTTGCGTTGCGATGGAATAAAATAAATAATAAAAGTAAATTGCCAACATTTATTTTGCAATTAGATTTTAAAGTAAATAGACATTTGTCGCCTGATTACAGAAAAATTCCTATAATTACAAGTTCGTGAACATTAAGTGTTGTGGAAACCAATTTTAGCTTCGTTTCGTTGGACTTTAATTGTATGCAATGTTGGTCGTAGGACTGGATCAGGTTAGATCTGTGGCTACACACTTTCCTGGTATTTCAGATTCCATGTATTAGCTACACAACATCATAATTTACATGCTGCATTTTAATAGCTCGCTTATACAAGTGGCTTACGTTTATAATATTTAATTGAACAAATATTTTCATGAATAATTGACGACTGTGATTTTACAACTACCGGTTGGAAAAGTTATAGAAAAAAGAAGAAAACATAAATAAATGCGGATATTTTGTGGTCACACTGCATAAACTGTTATTAGTTTATTACGCTTCGCTTGGGTCTTGTTAATCTTTTTCCGTCTGCATCCATTAAATCGTTGCGCGGTGCAGTAATTAAATATTTTTAGGTCTTCACTGGAAATATTTAAAATGTTTCTCAGTACCTTATATGTTACGTGAATGAGCTTCAATTTGTGACGAGCCTGTGTTGACGTTCTCTCCCTATTTGGGGAACGATGAATTTTGAACGGTAGGTGGGTAACTATGGGCGCAGGCGCGAAGCAACCGCGCGACGCGACTCTTGTAGAACAATTTCCATGAAATTTTCATAGAAATTCTTTGACAAGAGTCGCGTCGCGTTTTTCTGTAGGGGGAGGGGGGAGCCTTTAGAAATAATATTCAATTGTCTCGTAGAAATTGCGCAGACTGCACATAATTGTTTCAACTACCGGATTGCTGTAAAATATTTCTACTTATGCGAACTCTTACTGCAAAGTCATTATAAACTTTATAAGCAACAGATATATAATTTGTAGTGCTTAACTCATACTAAATTGCTAATAGTTGGCACAATATAGCACGCAAGTAGGTATGTCCGTATGCTAATTATCTTGGCTTTACTTTCAAAAATACTCAAACGTTTCAGCTTGAGAGGATCCATGTTTATAATTTTGAAGAAAAAATAAAAGAGGCATTTCCTGCTTGTTTATACGCGTAGTTTAATTAAAACAAGTCAAGGGTCTAGCGCAGTGATGGGCAAAGTACGGCCCGCGGGCCAGCTCCGGCCCGCGAAAGCATTTAATCCGGCCCGCCAACGCCCGACGGTCCTTCGACATGAATAGTATATGGCCCGCGATAATTATATTTTGACGGTCCAGAAGTATAAAGTAGATTCTACTTAGTAGAATAATAGACGTATAGGTAATGGAGCCAGACTAGCCTTTCCGCGTTGCTGAAAGTTACTTCGTCACAGCTCGAACCTGCATTCAAAACTATTATGGAAAATTAAAAGCAATTTCATGTCTAACACGCCTACCACGGCAGGGCTTTCGAATAAAAGTTAAATTGATTATTTAGCATTTGTGCAAGAGTGTAATGCTGTCAGGTAATGTTTTTAAGTATATCGAGGGGTGAAAGGCTATTTGTTTGAAGCGACATTTTGGGCGATACTGAGTTATATACCTAATAACTAACTGAATACTGTATATAACTCAATATCGTCCAAAATGTCGCTTCAAACAAATAGCCTTTCACCCCTCGATATGATTAAAAGTTTCACCACAAAATATTTTTTTTCCAATAATTCTAGCCCTCCTCAGAAATTTCTTAAACTTTCTGGCGACCCATTAAGAAAGTTTGCCCGCCACTGGCCTAGCGTCTACCTCTCACCCACATCATCTTTATTATCCCATTCAATCCAAACCTCTCGTAGAAATATGAAGGTCCTATGCAAGTTTAAGTTTACTTTTACCAAACAACGCGTCGTACCTAAAACCAGTGACCTTATCGCATTGATTTCCTTGTTGACTGCACTCATGTGTAAATGTATGTATATGCAGACTATCAGTGTGCACATTATACATTGATATATATACGAAGGTAATTAGAAAAAACTCGTCATTGAACTAGATAGCCGAGTATTAACTACACTGTGATCATAGCCGTGATCGGATCACGTCTGTCCGCCAAGCTGCCAGGCGAACCGGACTTGTACACACGGCTACACATCAAGCTATACATTTCCAGTTTACGCTGACCTCGCACTGTACGGGAATCCTATACAATGCGAGATCAGCTTATACTGGAAAATTATAGCTTGTGTACCGAACGTTAAATTATTTAAAGCTAAAACATACACTCGTTTGCAAAAAATATAGTGCAAGGCCATGTCTGTTTAAGTTTTGTATCAGCGCAATTTTGCTCCATCAATGTTAGAGCAGTCCATTAATGATTAATGTGATCAAAAAGTTCCATCCAACTTTCATAAAAACACTACTTACAACGTGAAAAATTACTTTTAATTTCGGAAGTTGTTGTCTTAGTTTTTGTATTTTTTTTTTGCCACTGACTTCTAAAATTAAAGTTATTTTTCGCTGTGGAGTTTTTTTTTGGAAGCCAGTTGTTTTTTTTCAAATAAACTTTTTTTTCAGTTTTTAGTTGTGGTACCCACCCCACAAAATTGTGTATATCTTGATACGTAATTTAGGCTAACTCATAAAAACACTAATCAGAACTTGACCAAATTTACGTAAGTACTTAAGTAAAGCCTTTCACACGAATAATATTTTTGCTAATCGGTTCATAAATGACGCAGTTCTGCAGGTAACAAACATTTTTAGAAATGCAACCGAATTGTTAACCTCGTCCTTTTTTGAAGTCGGTTAAAAAGTAAAACCGAATAGGTGTTTGGTTTAAAACAACAACACTTTACTTTAACTACACCGAATTTTGTCGTAAATCTAAGACTTATTATTGGTAAGAAATTCACAAACATTCCTCTCACTAGTAAACAGAACCATGTAAATATTTATTAACTGAATGCAGGTGTTACGCTTTAGCATTTATAAAATATATCAATTCAATTCAACAAGAAGATAAGCAAATTACGCCTAGGCATCTCTAGTGGCGAGTCGTGAGGATGCGGGCGGCGCGGGCGCCGGTCGTGCTGGCTGCAGACTATGGGAATGGAAAGAAACGTGACTGCCTCTGTACGCGGTTCCACAATCATAGCCTCTTTAATGCAACCGCCAACACAATTGTCTTTGATGCTCCTCGAAGGTCGCTCGCTCGATTCCCATCATCATTAAAGATAATATCCTTCAAATCTGTTTCTTCAATAGCTCTCGTTGTAACGAATTCATTATCTTTATCAGGATGCAATTCACTAAAACCTCTCAATATTGTTGCTTTAGTTGCATCGTCATTTGTAATCTCTGTTGCAAAAAGTCGAAACAACATTGCAACATGTCGGTTCAAGAGGTGAGATTGCAATTAATTACTATTAACTCAAAACTTTTATGCTCTGTCTTTCCACAGATGCATACTATTCACCAAAAAATAAAAGCATAATTAATTAATAAAACTTTGTAATCTTTACGTCAGAAACTTCTAATTTAAAGGAAGTATCTTTCATGTATATTTACACTAAATAAAATGATATTAAACCTTAATGATTTATGTAAAAGTGAGAACGGTTCATTATGCAAGTTAGTCATTAAACCCAATTAAGGCTAGTAGTGGAAAGTTGTCGAGTGGAACATTCACAATGAAAAACATCTGAAGATCGTCAGTGTAATGTGTCTTTAAGATCTTCTGAATGATATTGACAGGGTGGCGTTTTTTTTATTTTTTTCTTGTTTTGCTACTGAGCTGAGTGGCGTTGTTGAATACCTACTATTTGTGAAATTGTCTCTGTTATTGTTTTGAAAAAACAAGATGGCGCCGTTAATTCAAATTTTAACCACGCGCTAAATAACCCTTGTACCATTGTGGCTGTTGTTGGTTGTATTAGAAATGCATATAGAAAACAGTTCTATTGTAATAAGTTAATGGACAGTTGTCAAACGCGAATGTCACGCAAGCGACACGTCGCACGCCTGCCGAAGCAAAGCTCGGCTCTTCTCGATAATTATCGTTGTCGCCATGCTTCTTACTGTCACTCACGTGATAATCGCGTTGTACGCACTAGTTAGCGACTTTGCTAACCATGTTTTCTATTAGGAAACTACTGACTACCCCTACTCAGTAGTTTCCTAATAGAAAACATGGTTGGATGGCCAAACATAATGACTAAACATTCCAAAATAATAGTTTCGCCTAGCAAGGCGCAGTGATGACAGTTGGAGTAAAAAGCTAGTAAAAAGTTAGCAGCCAATAAAGATTCGTTTTTCTTGCTAATTTAACCAAACTTCCGGTGTGTTTAAGTAACAAAAGAAGTGTAAAATCTCCAAACCAAATCGGTACCGACAAAGCTCAAAAATCGAAAAGTTCAGTAAATTTTATTGGTCATTGATTTATGCAGTGGTTTTTTCATAAAACCCGATCTTCCTAAGGACTTTTCTTAATTTTACGCGCCTGTTTTACTATAAATGATCATGCATCTCACTCAATAACGTTGTGCGTGTAGACTAGCGTCTAACTGCTCATCACAGATACTACCTCTGTCGGACACGATGCCTGATGAGACAGCGTGCTTTTTAGCCGCTGAGTTCGAGCCCGCGACTAGATTCCCCTTACGAAACATATGAAACCGATAATTTGGTATCAATTCTTAGAGTATTTTATTTTGAGCTGAAACTATGTACAGTGATTCTATACCAGCTGTTATCTTTAGTGCTTAAGGATAGCAATAGGGTTTCTGTTACACCCTGAATATATGAATATAGTATACATATACATGATAATTTTTAGTATATGCGAAACCTGAATATAATTTGTTCAAAATAAGTAACGGAATCGATTCCAATAATTTTTACACCATGTTATATTTTTCCTAAAAAAGTTTTGCCAGTGTGATGGAAAATGTTATCACCAAATTATTACAATACACCCTGTATAGTGTGCACCTGGTGGCACTGACAGCACATAAGAAGAACAAAATTAAATAGTTATTTACTCGGTGTTGAAATCTAAAAATAGCAATTCATCTTTAACGTTTAAATAATTTAACTGTGAGTATTAAAGTTTCTGATTTCCAATTATAATTCAAATTATAAATTAACAGGATTGAGAATAAATTAATACAAATCTCGTGTCGGTGATGAATTGATGATTAATTTACGAATGCCAGCTATGCTAAACAACATTCTTAGCATCAAACTCTGAACTACAATAAATTTTAATGTATTCATTTATTTAATGTAGCAATATCAATCAGATATTTAAGATAGTGAAGTCACAAGGTTTCTTCAAATTTGTCCTAGTTAAAGTCTGTTTTTTAAACTAGTGATAGCGCGAGGTTTTTCCTTATTATTGTGTCGCTTTGCAAAATAAAACTAAAAACTTTACTATGGCACAGTTGATTGGTTTTATTGTGTTTTGATGGATGTTTGTATTACGTTTTAAAATACAAACAAGAGACCGGATTTCAAGTTTTCGTTTAACTCTTCTCTTTTGAGATTGTACACAATCATAATCTACGTACAGACGAATAATACTGAAAGTGATTTGTAGAATTATTGCCTTCCATTCTTGTTTTAACTTAGTTGACTTTTGTAAAAGCCAGCATCAGCTAAATGGTTGAACGTGTTGTCCTAAAATATTAACATAATTGATAGAGCATCTTGTTTTGGAACTTGGAACTACATACTGGAATGCCTAAAGTAACAAATGCTCGATTTTCTGCAACGTAGATATATCTAATTTATAAAACCGGTCTCGAATGATTCACTAACAATATCCAGTTTGTGTATCAACAATAATAATATATAGGATATAAATAATACGCAATAACACATCCGCTGAGGATTTAAACATATCAGTCTGCAATAACTTAGACCTTACTTATAAACATAGCTGCGGTGATGTAACAAGATTGATGGAGCTAGATGCTCGCCATTAAACTATTCTCTTATATCACTCGAACTAATACAATAACGTGAAATAAGCTCCGCTAGTTTACCTAGGAAACTTAATTAAAACGAGATTGTTTTGATAGATAACTGTAGCTTGTGCTTCACTTTATAGATATTAAGTGGAGAGAAACGTGAGCCTGCGGGGGGAGCCGAATTTTGCAACCTAAACGTGCCAAGTTACCAGTTGCCAACACTGACAATAGGAAATACACTGCGTATACGTAACTAAATTAGTCAATTTTTCATAGTAACCAATCCAAATAACTTTTGTTTTATGAGATTTATAACGAGTCGTACGTAACTTGATGTGCTACATTGATTCGTTAGGGTGGCAACACCGTAAGCCGTGTGATGCCTAGGATCATAGAAAGGGCATTGCGTCACGAGTGTGACGTTTTCGTCGAGAGATTACGAAAGGTCGTAAGTTCGTGCATAGGTCTGAGTTCAGTTGAGCGGCTGACCAAATGTATGCGGCACGGTATCTGATATCGTATCAGATCAAGCACAATAGGCTTGGTGCTGTGGCCGTCCTTGTCATGTGCTCCGTGGAGTAATTCACCCAGGGGCTAGCAGTCTCGCCCGTAATACCTCGTAGTACCTACAATGATAAGAGATATCTATTACTTAGTACCAAAATTAGTCATATGCACACAAACGCTAGCCATGTCACTCATCATCATCTGCCTAGCCTTTTCCCAACTATGTTGTGGTCGGCTTCCAGTCTAACCGGATGCAGCTGAATACCAGTATTTTACATGGAGTGACTGCCTATCTGACCCCCACAACCCAGGTCCTGGGTAACACGATATCCCTTGGTAAGACTGATTGTCAAACTTTCGGGCTTCTGACGACCCGTAACGACTGTCAAAGATCCACAAATGACAGCCGGGACCAACGTCTTAACGTGCTTTCCGAGGCACGGAGGGGCCTTGGTACGTAAAGATGGTCACCCATCCACGGACCAACCGCGGCAAGCGTAGCTTAACCTGATCGATCGACCCGTGCAGCTATTGTTCTTAGCCACAAGCCCCCCATGCGCTAGCCATGTCACTAATTTTGTATATTACAGTGACTACAAAATCTCCGACACGACATGTGTTGTCACAGCATTAGCATAGCTACTAATCTGACTAACTCAAATTAAACCATGCAACACGTGTTTGCCCCAAACATTTGGCCATACGTGTCATTATTTTTCATTGCAAACAAACACGAAAGAAACGTATCACGAACTCGATTACTGTTGACCATGTGAAGATTGTACATAGATATGTATACCTGTATATATGGCTGTGTTCACGAAAAGGTCACATTTACACGCTCAGTACACGAAGCTGTCGTGTTGGCCACAAGTAAGAGAGATACAAATACATGATTATAACAATGTTAATTAGATACGATATAGGTGGCCATTTACAACTAAAGTAGGCCTCACAAATGGTCCAAATGACGCTAATTTTACTAAACTAAAATATGGCTTTAATTTCTGAAGCGTGAGTTGTTATATTAACAAAATTGCAACTACAATGAAAGTGGCTGGTTTCAATGAGCGTTTTGCCAATGACTATTTTCGTGTGCCAGTGATGCCGATTTAGCCCCGATTTAGCCCCGAAGAGGCTAAATTGGCAACATATTTGGGGCTAGATTACCGGCTAGGGGCTAATTCGGCTGGACAAGAAAAAGGGCTAGATCTAGCCCTTTTTCTTCTTGTTCAGCCCTGAATATAATGATTTAGCCCCTAACCCGTAATCTAGCCCCAAATATTATTCCCTGTCAAAACCATATAAAAATAAATTGAATGAACAAGATGAACTTCTAGTATTCCATACCATAAATACGAACTGGCCTTACCAAGTTAAACTAAACTTACTACACATAGGTAATCTCATAGTAGGTCCTTCAATTTTTTTTTATCCAATTTTAATTTATCCTGAACAAGGTTGCGCGCAATGAGGCCAATGCCCAACAATCAACGTCGTCAGCGCAAAGTGAAACCCTTCGAGAGGAATTAGATGAAGACTGTTATTTAGATCGTAATTTTATGATTAAACAATATTTTATCATCCAGAATGATGTATTTTATTAATAATTTACACAATACTTATTCATGAAATCCATTTTACTGAAGAATCTTTTTTATTTTTCGTTATTTAATAATTTAGCCTTATATTTTTTTTAAATGTGCTAATCTAGCCCTTTTTTAAACTTGATTTAGCCCCAAAACCTAACACCCAGTTGGCAACACTGTCGTGTGCTAATATGTGCAAATTGGCATAATCAATAAGACCTTGTTTACTGCGTCGCAAATATAAAATATCTGGACAGTTTTTTAATATAATGACCAATGGTAACACATTCTATAATATTACTCTGTCTACGTATATTAGCGGCTCCTGTTCCGAGGCAATCTTTTTGAGAAATCAATAAATTATTTTCCAAAATCATTTCATTATTAAATAACCCTTTTGTTCCAGTGAAATTATTTCGCCACCAATGCTCTCAAAATGGTGAAGGGACAACATTGTGAAGTCAGTGAGACATCTACTAACTCGCACTGGCCTGTTTCCCAGCAATGGGAACATTTTAGGCCGATTATGTCGTTTTTATTTTACGTTTGCTCGATGATGGAAGGCCTATGAAAAGTGATATAATCTGGCTTAGAATATTTAAATCACCATAGTGGAAATACGAAAGTGCGAATACCTCTCGCAATAGTCGCTTACAGTAAATAAGTAAGATATAAGAACCACACACAAATTACTACATAAGTTACCTTTTCTTTTGTTCTTGCATTCGCCAGTAGAACGTAAGATGTGAAGCTAACTTGTTAAATAATAGAGGCAGTGAATTACGATTCTGAAATACTTATGTCATGCTATTCAATATATTAGTTAACAATTGTTACAGTGTGAAGCATGTAGGCAATGATAACGGCCGCGACTTAGGAACTCACACAGGCGCTTTACTTTGTGTAACTTATTTTCATCACCAATGCTCTCAAAACGGTAAAGGAAAACATCTTGAGGAAACATATCCTCAAACAAAAAATTTGAAGACATGTGACATCTACCAACCCGCACGAGATTACGGCCCATCGCCACTTCCCGGGAGGCTTGTGTCCCAGCAGTGGGAACATTATAGGCTGATTATGTTTAGCGTGAAGCAGCATCGCGAATTTCACAAAGCGACGTTCTATTGGATAAAGTTGATCGTATGCGCTTGAAAATGTTATGTAGTAATAATAATAAAATAATAATAAAAATGTTTATTTGCACTTTCAAAATTAACGTAAAGAAACAGGTTTACAATAAAATAGGCCGAAAGGTAGTTACATTATTGTCCATGTTTGTTTATTGTTTGTTTGTTGTTGTATTACAGTTGCTACTAATACCTAAGCTAAGATAACATAATGTCTTGTGATAAAGGTATCAGCGCCTACCCTCATTTCCATTCACATTATACTAAATATACATTAGAGCCAGAAAACTTAATATTATACTTTTCCCGTTTTACATTTTTACAAGAAATAAGAGCATTCTAGGTACAAAATAAGCCAGGTAAGTGAAATAGTTTTTTTTTTTTTTAATAATTTGAAAGACTACAATATAGAGACACACTACATTATTACGAATTGCATACGTTGCTACAACCAATTTATGATGTATAAGCTTTTGCCCGCAGCTTCGTACGTGGAGGGCGGAAATTATCCCACGGAAATCGGATAAAAAAATAGCCTATGTCCTGGAGCACTAATTTTATTGGCTGATCGGACGATCAGCCGTAATGTTGCGAACTGATAATAGACAGACAGATATACGCTCGCATTTATACTTTACTAGCTTCTGCCAGCGGCTTCGACCGCGTGGAGGTCGCTGTATTATATATATAAACCTTCCTCTTAAATTCACGTCACCCATCACTCTGTTTATTGATGAAAATCGCATTAAAATCCGTCGCGGAGTTTAAAAGATCTAAGCGTATAGACACGAAAATTGACTTTATTTTATACTATGTAAGGATTATAGTACGGCTATTTTTGAGTCAAGTACAGAAACAAGATAGCTAGCGGTCAGGAAGTTGACATCCTTTTTGAACAAAAAGCTAAAGTGAGGCCACTTAATGCTACATAGCCAATAAGTTAAACCTACGATTAGATTTCCGCACAGGATGTTAAAAGCGTGCGGTTTCTGATTTGAGAATTTGAAGTTCGGGCTTTGTCAAACTATAGTTCAGTAAGTATGTACTATATAATGTAAATGGTACACCACAGGCTACCAGCAGGCTTAGCACGAGTACCGTTTTGTCGAAGGAAGAGTACACAATAATGACGATCCGTGTAGACAGCAGAGTAGAAAGAGTGAACTGCACTTTTTACGAAATTCACTCTTTTACTTACATAATTCGTTTCAGAATTCTTTGTTTTGTCATAGGACTTTTTTTCTGTTTGATTCTCATTTTTTACTGATAATAAGTCACGTATATATAAACAAATACAACAGTTTTTTTTAAAGTGTCGTATTTTAAGTACCGTATTTTGCAACAAAAACATATAACAGTAATATTGGCCCCACTTAACCATTTCCTTGGTAATGTCCTATTTACTAAATGATGTAATAAATACATCAAAATAAAATTAAAAGGAAAAAAAAACTTTTTAAACTTTTTAGACTCTACAAGCTTAAAACTCAATTATTAAAATAAAAGCATGTTACATTTTGATGGCAGGAGAAATAAAGAACATTCATAAGCATGTTACACCTTCTTTATTTCTAACCGTCAATATGTAACATACTTTTATTTAAACCATTGAGATTAAGTTATTTTTAACTTTTTAGTTCGTTTTATTAACAAGTACCTAAGAATAAAAGCTTGTTTTCTAAAAAGTTTTTTTTTCTTTTAATATATTTTTTTTTTTGTATTTATGATGCGGAATTTACTATGGTATAGTTCATAGCTGCGTTTTTCCGTTATGTAGCTCGTAATAATTCGTAGTACCCACACATATGTGTTTTGAGCACTTTAAGTGTTATATATGGCCACCTTACAGCTTCAGCATCAGACCCTGGTTACCATATAGAGTCAAAGTACTCGTCAATACGAATCAAACGAGTCCAAACTCGATGGGGTTGTGCCATTTTATTGCGGAGTTCCAATGGCCACCTCCCAGCTCCAGCATCAGACCCTGGTTACCATATAGGATCAAAGTAGTCGTCAATACGAATCAAACGAGTCCAAACTCAATGGGGTTGTGTCGTTTTATTGCGGAATTCCTATGGCCACCTTCCAGCTCCAGTATCGGATCAGCTCCATGTCATCATAATATTGCATTGTCACGCGATATACATATGCATGCAACACTTTAGCTCAATCGGTTAAAGATATCTGCTTCAAAATTAAGTTAAAAGATTCCACCCGAACAAACATAGTTACATGCATACATTGCAAGTTAAATAAAAGCTTGTAAAATAGGTGAAGACAGTTTTGTTCTTCTATTAATGATCACAGCTTTACATTCAAAACGCTTTCCAGTAAAATCATGGATTTTGAAAATCGTACCTACCTATATAACCGTACCTATAACCGTACCTACCTCCTTTGTGGCCGTCGAGTAGAAAGTTTTCTGTCACTGTCACAACTGTCAGTTGTCAGAGTCATTATGACAGCTGGGCATAGAAAACGTTCTTCTGAAATAGTCTACATAAAAAGGACCTAGACAAAGATCGTTAAAAACGAAAGACAAAATGACACATTGTAGAACCATGTTAAAAAAGTGAAACGAAAAAGAAAGCGCCATGCTAAGCCCGCAGCAGCATTGTCTCTCCTTTCGCCCTTAATCCACCCACAGGTTGTCTTTAAAATATTACTTTTAGCTACCGCCCATGGTGTCACCTGTAGTAAAATTTCTTTATTTATGTTTGACTGCCTGGTTGGCGTAGTGGTCGCAAGCGTTACTGCTGAGCGTGAGGTCCTGGCTTCGATTCTCAGGTCGGAGAGTGTTATTGGATTTTTCTATCTGGATTTCTCAGTAGCAGCGCGGAGACTGGATGAGTGATTTATTTTGCGGGCGGTCAGAACATCAAATTCTCACCTCTAGAATCCGGGTGTTAGCTACTCACGAGCAAGTCTTATTTAACAGGCTAGCTTAGGTATTAAAATAAAAGCAAAACAGTGATAATTACAACTCATACTCACGCATAATATAGAATAATATTCTAGCATAACACATCCTTTACATCACATGTTACAAAAATAAGGAGGAAACTCTCTGTAACGTTGTAGTCAGTAGTCAACGACGTGTAAATTACGCCTAGAATAGGCAATTTACGAAATATTGACATGCAAGTAAATATCACCTTAGCCTTGTGCCGCACGCGTGGACTGCGTACGCGCAGGGCGCTGGTAGCAGCCTTCACACGAATCGGACATGTTTCTTCACATTTCGCAGCTTCATCCGGCATTTATATTGAGTTTTAAACGTCGTTTTGAGAGCAGTTTCATTATAGACCTACCGAAATAGTAGGTAACTTTCTAAAGGTGTATATTATGTGTTTGAATAAAAATGCACGGATAACATGTAAAATTATAACGTTGTAGACATCCTAGGTTAGCAATTAGCGCCTTATTGTCATGCCTGAAAACTGTTCGTACTGTTGAGTTTAGTAAATATATAGTAATACCTTAGACTAACTAAATGAGGGTGTTGTTTCCTAATTTCCTATCCAACTACCTACTCTGTGAAGAAACACCGAAACAAACTCTAGTATAGGTAGTCAGTCATAGTCCGAAAACTGTTCTTTGTCGTCAGCACAGACTCCCAAGAAGGGAAATATTGTCCAAGTCGGTTAAGTATTAACCTCCATCTTGGGAGATTGGGCCCACTAAGAGATAGATCAAGATAATGATAATAAACTCCACTTGGCTGGAAAGGATATCTTGATCGGGCTATATAAGGAAACGGCAATAGATTCGTTGAGCGATATGAAGCCTATCGTCACAGAAACTCCGAATTCCCAGAACTGGAAAAATGCATTCGGTCAATCTAGGTACGTAGATAAAACATTTTTCATAAACGCGCCCACCTTGCCTCACCGCGGTACTGTTAAGTATAGCGTGTTACTGATCCCTTCACGAGTACTTACTAGCGCCGAGCATTTTTACAACCAACTGAGCATGACAAGTACAATAAACATTTACGCCCGGTAATTTTCATTAAACACTTCGTATTTTATAGCAGTTTTTAATGGTCCCTAAAATAAGCGTTAAGTTTTTGTAAAATCCACAGAATTTCCTGGACATGGTTACGTAAACTTCCTATTGGCGACATAGAAAGGCTATACTTAGTTGGAGCAACGACCAAGTGATGTCGTAACTTTACTTTTACGGTGACAAGTGACAACTTTCCATAGAATGATTGCCACTCTAACCTCTATGAAATAGTTCAAACCACCTATTGATAATTTGTGAAATGTCATATTTTCTCTGACACGTCTTTGTATCGCACTTAATCTGACTAGGTGTGCAGTAACATACCAATATGAGTAAATACCATAATGCGAATAACCCAGATAATTAAGTTACTGACGTCCACTCCTTTTTACAGCGTTGATTATGAGACTTGACATGTTTGGGTGACAAACAATTCTTATTCACAATAACTGTAACAATATTATTGTTACCGTATTTCAGTTTACACCATATACATTGCATACTTTTTCATGCACTGCAGTGTTGTAAGATCGAGCGTCGATTGTAATGTCGTTCGAGTACCGACAGGGACCGCTACCAAGTACTACCGACCCGCATCAGAACCGGCCTCGGTGTGTAACTGTCGCGGATACACTGTGGCCGATACCTACTTGTAAATAGCTAATCGCCCCATTACACAATTAACCAGACCGCCACAACTGTCTATATATCAACTAATGGTTATTACGGCAAAATTGAAACAGGTCGAACATTAAATATAATTTCATACAGTTTTTCTAGTCCCTGTCGCAGTTCATTAAAACAGTATCGAGTATTTAGAATCCAGCGAGCGCTCTACCGTGGGAAATGGGCAAACGTTATTTTTTTACCGAATGTATTATAACTCTAGGAACAAGACTAGATTGAATGGCAAAATAAAAGTATGGCAAGAATTTTGCACTTGATGTCGTAGCGACGGAGATATATTGAGAAAAACAAATGATCACCTTCAATGGCATCAGATACAAATTGCAGCTAAACAGTTTTCTTCTCGGTGACGAGGTTACGCAGCTTGAATGCCTATTTTTAGGGCACAAAAAACCGTCGCAGTTGCCGGTCTTGTAAGAAGGCGGTTGTTGGCCGCGTAGCGTGGCTGCGCTGCGCTTGCGTGGCGGACTGGTGGCGGCGCCCGCGCCTTGCTTGCGTGCGCTGCAGCCTCATATCTGTGTTTAGGCAAGTTTTTGTGCTCTCGCAATAATTAAATTGTCGCTTCCTGATATTGATTTCGTCGTTTTATATTAACGCAAAAAAAATCAAACATTCCACGCGAAATGACACCGTAATATCCCATCGAAGCAACGAAAGGCCCATAGAACTTGCGTACGATTGTAAAAAATCCGATTTCATTGACGCAATGATTATTTAATTCCAATTGTCTTGAGCAAATGGCACCCGTAGTTAGCAAGTAATTAAAGCACACCAAAAGAATTTAAAGTAAGTTAATTCGATTTCTCTTTGTTACTTTACCTTGTACTTATCTTGAATTTAAGTAGGGAAAAGGGTCGGCTGATTTGGAACATTACTTAATACAAGGCGGCATAATATAAGCATGGCGGATGGTTTGATTATCTAAGAGTTACCCGGTGTCAATGACATCAACATTATAATGATATATGAGTGACCTATTGCCTTTTACATGCTCGCGGGATAATACTTTGAAGAAATTGTTTTTCGAATTTACTTACCTTAGCGAATACTGTACCTTATAAGTCTTATAACTTATAACTCGGTTCAGTCTTGCTCGTATAGCACATTATAAGCAAGCGAAGCAGATGTACACATCTGGTAAACTAAGTACTTATTAACCTTATAAAAGTTAACATTCGTTTACGGAGCACTCTACCATGTTGTGTGTGGGCAAGCGAAAATGACATCATTTTGATGACATCTTCTGGAAAACTGAGTACCTACTTTTTCTATTTCTTAGAATTGAATCAATTAGCCCACCGTGTCCCACACCGTGTTTGTAACAGGCAAGGTCAGTCAACCATAGACACCGATGAACCTATAAATACTAGTCGCTTCCCGCCATATCTGGAAACTTGTATTTTGGCCAGGCGCTCGCGACTAGCGGTCGTTATCATTTCGATTGGAAGCGGCACAGGTCATTTGATTTACTTACTGCGGCGAATCGCGAGAAATAAATAACTAACCCACGTCCCTTCTAACACCTTGTGCTCTACTATCACCAAATACTAATCTTTAACCTTTTACCATAGAAAATTACAAGAAAAATGTCTTGAATAAACCACTTAACGAAGAAAATATTTGTTAATAGGGTTATTAGCAAGATAACAATCTGAGAACATAAAGAATAAGCTGTCCATTATTATTAAAAGTTCTAAGCAGTGGGTGATAAGCAGTACAAATACGGACCTAACAATTTTCATACAGCGATACAATCAAAATAACCTTCCTTGGCGTAACTTAGAGAACATAATTCAAGTTTTCAACAATCGTATTGTTATCGAATGTATCTGAGCACGGCGCGGGCGCACCGGGCTCGAGGCCAGGTGCCGGCGGCGGCGGTAACATCGCATACCATAAAACAATGGACATTGTAGTTATTGTACAATTATCAGAAATATATGACCGCACGTCCGCACTCCGCGGGTCGAAGCAGACCTGCGAACTGGTGGAGCATCAAGTCAATGCCTTATGTGGGAAACATCTCTTATTTATTTTCATAAGTATTTATTTCAGAACATGGTCTATTTTATTTCATCCTTTAGGTATTCCTTCTGGGTACAGTAGTTGTGCTAATACAAGATTCTCTGTCGCTTCTCTTTTTTTGTGAACGTGTTCTAGACCATCCAAGGTCTGAATTTCGGCAAATCACCATCTACACCTTCATTTGACGGCATTTTTTTGGTTCTCATTCTTGTGTTGCAGTTGTATAATAACAACAATAGAAAATACTTCAAAATGACCTACTGTTTCAGAAACTTCCGCCTTAAGCAAGTTTTAAGAAGTTAAAAGTGACTTCCCGTTGCATAAAATCCCAACAATTTACAAGAAATATTAATTTGTTTCCTTCTATTTTTAGCCAGCGCTTTGTAAGTGAGTTGATTATCATAATTCTAGACAAAATGCATAGGTACAAAATGCCTGCACCAATCACCATTTTATGGAATGCCATTACTTTAGGGTACGTCCATCGGGTATAAGATACCTTTTTGAAATACTGTGATAAGGAATCGCATACTTTTCAGTAAAAACGATGCTTGAGTAAGTTAACAGTGCAAAACTCTGCAAAAGCCAGTTTTTATAATATAATACACACAGTCACATATACGAATTATTTTTATGGAATTGCATACACGCGTTTGTAAAAATCAAGAGTACCTATGTATGTGTATCAGTATTTTTTGTTTGCGATAATTATAATGACACGAACCACTATTATCAACTAAAGCGGATACAGTCATGCCCATTAGGTGCCTGTTATTCATTTAATCGTTACAAGCACTGTGAATGTTGTCCGCACAACAAGACACAACCTTATGAAGGACATTGTTCGAATATAGTTCAGCTAATAAGTGCTAACTGAACACACACCAACGAGTTATGTTCAAGTACAATACGCAAGTTGCGTTCACACACCAATTTGAGTGAGAATAATTCCGTAGCGGTTCAGTTTCATGTACAATTAAACCGTAGGTAACCGATTGTCGAATCAAAGAAATGTCACGATATATAGAGAGTACATTAAGGTAACGATGCGTTCGGTTGTGTTTGTTATCATCGTGAAGAATAACCAGAGGAATGATGTCGCACCGAAGAGGTCAAGGGTATGCCGCGGTTGGTGTGTAAACCGGCGCAAGCATGAACTTTGTGCAGCGATCTCGAAAGACTGTGCGTGCTAGCCTCCAGTGACCCCTCCGTCACACACGAGGCGCTGCCACGATATTAACCCAAATAGTGCTCATCTGTCGATACTAATGAATATTGTGTAAAAAACTAATATGAATTCAACAGATGACCGCTAAGAAAAGGTCGCCGCAGACTCCGCCTCAGTGCGTTGACTTTCGACTTGGAATTCTAACGGCGATTGTAAACACTCCATTACATCACTTTAAATTTGCCAAACATTTTGTTCACTATTGAAACGAGACGGAGAATTTCATGCATTGATGATTTTAACGATTTCAATTACTATGTCAAGAGTTGTTAAAATTGTGTTGTGTCCACAAGGTTGCAATGTCAATACTAACAAGCCTATCTAAGAACTGTCGGAGCGAATGATACAGAGTTCATTATAACCTATTATTAAAAATAAATTGGCCATGCCTTCTCCGGATTCGGATATTCTTAGCAAACGAGATAATAAATCATACAAATTAGTACGTCCGTAGCAAAACATTTTGGCTATTATTTCCCAAGAAGACCTAGTGGATGAATCGCTTTTGTCGCGAGTTATGTTCGAGTATTGAAGAAAAATGCATAACATCGTGAGTTACTCAAGCGGGCCAGTCACACAATGTCAACTTAATTTGCTGTAGCAGCCTCCATTCAGTCAGATGTCGGTCTCTCGAATGTAAAAGTTTAGATAATCTGATGTTTGAAGGTCACCACCAGTTTTGAAATGTAATCCCCTCGAGCTTTATAAAACCTGATTGGAGCTCGACTAGAGCCGAAGTCCGAGCTGATCACATAATTGTGATTTATGTGTGTGTTAACAACAACTGCGTTACTGACTGCTCTGATTGATAACGTAGCCGCACAAAAGGTCTAACAAATGAGCGGAAGATGTATTTTTTAAACAATGACTTTGAAGTGCAAAAGAGCTTTCTGTGTTTGAGGTGTTGCGACAATTAGTCTTACAGTTATGGATTGTTGTGAACAAATAACGAGTGTTTAAACAATATTGTTGGCACGAATTGTCGTGTCGGGCTCTGAACACTAACACTAGTGACGAAATCGCCTTTCGTCGAACGCAATTTAAGAAATTATGTTCGACATCATTTCGACAGTCTACTCGTAACTCGATTCTAGTTGGTTATCGTGGATATTTATTATGTATTGGATGTTAATGACTTCGACGGTGATGAAAATTTACTATGTTAGGTACCTTTGGAATTAAATTATAATCCGAAGATTATCTTTAATTACAGTATGAAAGGGCAGTAGGTGCCATGTGCAAGGCGAACATACGTGGTGCTAACTTTGCTGAGTCTTGTCATTATCACGTTCCAATAGAGCAAAAACAAGATTTACATTTTTAATTCTGCACTTAAAAAAATTATAACAAAATAAGCGTTATTACATGTTATCACGGTTACGTCAGGAAAAGTTTACGCAATGAAAAATCTACGAATTGAACCAACCTGGTTGGCATTTAACCGAGCCTTGAAACAACAGTTAAATCGCTACATTGAAAAGAAGGGACGATAAAAATAAACAGCAATATAATACTGTAACTCACGAAGGAGTTAACAAGTAGGTAGTGAAACTGAAATTATATCAATACCATATTTTTTTGCTCACAATCATAGTATGTCGAGTTGTCAAGGAACTTGGCAACGATTTTAAAGACATACATTTTTACTAAGCAACTCGGCCTCGCTGTGTATATGTGATGCTAAATTGAGATAAAGAATTGAGTAATTAAATATAGGTTGTTACAAAAAACGAACGATATCAATGTTTCCGTTCACTATGACTTTTAATTTTGAGGTTAAAAAGGCTATTAATTTGTAGTGCCACTCGTTTGGTGCATGTTTTTTTCTTCCGTAATTTATGAACGATGCATACTAGGAATAAGCTTAGTGTTTCTGTGCCAACATACATACCCACTGATAATTTAAATTGTAACATTAGGTACTTCTTATATTAGATCTATATTAGGCGATCATTTGACTGTTGAAGTGTTGACAGCCCTCGCTGTAGCCTATTTCAAATAGATACAATAACATAAATGTACAAATCATGAATATATGCATTCTACGTCAAGGTCAACAAAAACGTTGCCACATCAGTTACTATGAATTGTTTTGATTTTATATCGAAGCTCGCCTTATCGCGTTTGCATGATATGTAGGTACCCATCTGCAAGACGCACAGTCTGTGTGTCGTCACAGTCAGTGCGTACACCATTACAAACTGTATCTTGTCATGAAGGATACGGAACGAAAATTTATAATCGTATTGAATTTCAAAAGGACTTTAAAAAGATAACTGTAATTGTCAATAATTTTTCTTTTGTTTTAAGTTTCATAGCAGAAACAGAAAACAGATCTAAATCTAACCGCAATTAGTGAGTAGGTTTAATACTTATAGTGCCTTTGCATCGGGCGTTAAAACGCCATGTTTTCCTTATTGATATGATAAATAGTGACGGGAAATATATGTACGAAATAAAAATATAGGCTCCTAATACCCAATAAATAGCGCACACAATTGATCAAAACTTACAAAGAACAAAGAAAACAAATAACTTGGATCCCTCTCCATTTTTTTGTTCTCGTCATTCGTTATCATTTTATATTAGCACCAGTCAGTAGAGATGATGTTTCCTTATCAGAATCAATGTTGCGAACAATTCGAAATTACGTGGTTCTGTGACGTCAACGCTGCGACTACGCTGCTGCTACAGTCGTGCTACTGTTGGTACGCCTGGCTACGCGTCCCCTACGCGGCTACAACGCCTACGCTCCATAAATAGATCGATTTAAAAACTACTTAGGCATAGATTTTGTTCCATATTTGTAAGTGCCTATTGAATTTACGCCCCATTTATATTGTTGCGCTTTATACCGGCATTCCTACCTATTTAAAGAAATGAGTCAACTGGTCTCCTATCTAACAAAACGTCATAAAAAAGTGGACCTTGTTTGAAAAATAGAATTATCATAGACTTGAAATCATTATTGTACGAATAGCAGTCATTTATCTTCTGCAGTAACTCATAAGTCATAGCAAATATATTCCAGAAAGAATAATTGAAAATTTGACCAGTTTTGGCAGGTAAATTGTTTGCAAACCAGTTACCAGTATTTTACAGGATTATAAAAAAAAACTAAAACATGATGTTCTGAAATGCAGCTCAAAATATTACCCATGTTATCAGTTTGACGATAACATATACAAATATTTTTTATTTACCTTTTTGGACTCTAAAACAACCTACTAATCTACTCCAAAACAACCATAAGTGCATATTGGCTCGATAGCCATAAGAAACATGTAAACAATCTATTCTTTTTTAATAAAATGGGCGTAATAGGTATCTACGTTCGCCTGCGTGGGCGCAGTGCCTCTTCGGGCAGACGAACTTCGCAGCTAAATATCAATTTATAAGGTTATTTTAAGTATATTACGTGTATTGCCATATCACCAAGTGATCTTGTTCACAACAGACCTATTTAATCTGTTATCATCAGAACTCAATAAGTTATAGCTACATATAAGTGTCCCATCCCGGCTTTGCACGGTGTTTTCGAACCGGCTGCAGCTGAATACCCGTTTTTTACATGGAGCGACTGTCTATCTGACCTCTACAACCCAATTATATGGTAATACAATAAATACCCCTTGGTAAGCCTGGTCAGACTTTCGGGCTTCTGACGACCCGTAGCGACTGATCCACGAATGACAGCCGGGACCAATGGCTATTCGAGGCACGGACGGGTCTTGGTATGTAAAGATGGTCACCCATCCACGGCCCAACTGTAGCAAGCGAAGCTTAGCCTGATCGATTAACCCGTGCGGCTGGTATTACTTAGCCGCAAGCCCCTAACTTATTGCTGATATCCTACTTTAAAATTTAAGTAATACGTTTATAATAGTCGAAAGTCAACATTTGTGACGAGTGACGTTAAATTAATGAGTGGCTTAGTTCACTATAGCAGCAATATTATAATAAACCATGAATATTTACATTCATTTGCATTGATATAAATATCAAGTGCATACAAAAGAATCGCATTGTGTTATTATGTTACTTTCATTGACAGGTTAATATGGTCAGAGAGAGTTATCGTATTGTCAGAGAGATGTAGATGTCATGACAAACAAGGTGTTAAGTGGTATACGATACAGCTTGTATGACAGTTATGGTAATACAATAATAGTAGGTACACAGGTAAAAGATGTCTAGAACAAATACGAATCAAAATTTATAAAAGTTTATTGATTTCAAATTGCGTATTTAAGGTTACCAACATATTTGACTACGAGAATAACGACAGACATTAAACAAATACATTCGCTTTGCTCCATTTATGTAACTAACGATCCTATATCAGTGCCCAACGACTAGTGCCGCCCACTTGCTTGCTATAGTTGTCATTCCACGTTGAAACATGTCAATGGAATAAGACATACGGCTGAGAGTCGAATATTACCATAAGTAGGCTTCCGCCCTACAATCGAGTTGGTTACGTAAAGCGTAGACAGTCACTAGCGATTAGCGACTGTGCAATGCACCCGTAAGGAGTTACTGCACTTTAGACTTTATTTGCGTTCGGAATAACAAATGGTTATAACTGGTAGCAACCATTTCTATCGTAGGTTCTAATTGAGCCTAAAAAAGGTAATTAGTAATTGAGAACTTTAGTTGCTGCTTGCACAATGCTGTGCATGTTTTATTATTTGTCTTCATCGCCTATAAGTCGGTACATATTTTAAAACCAATTTCATAAAAAAACAACCGTCTTTCGAAAAAACACTATAAAGTGAAAAATAACTTTAATTTCGGAAGGCGGTGACTTTCGATATGTATTTAAATTTTTTGTCACCGCCTTCCGAAATTAAAGTAATTTTTCACTTGATAGTGTTTTTTCGAAAGTCGGTTGTTTTTTTTGGAAAAAGTTTTTATTTTCCACTTTTTAGTTATAGTACCTACCCCACTAATTCGAAATTTCATCATCCTTGGGGTCAAAACAATGCATATTTATGCGATAGCAGCAATTGCGGTTGATTTGCTGTTATTTTTTGAAGAGTTCCGTTGTCTGTCTCCGAAACACATCATCAGATCTATATTAAATTGAAATGGGACTACACGGGAAGCTCGAGCTTTCAAATAAAAAAAGAATCATCAAAATCGGTTCACCCAGTCGAAAGTTATGAGGTAACAAACTTAAAAAAACATACAGTCGAATTGAGAACCTCCTCCTTTTTTTGAAGTCGGTTAAAAAAAGACGCAAAACGTCAGAAACTTTTAATTTTGCTGGCTAGCTTGGCGCATCCTCCCTAAGTAAACTGTTTTATGTTCTTTGTTTAAACCAAAACCCAACTGACAAATCTTTGAAAATTCATTGAACGAGTTTGACAGCGGTTTGTAATTTTTTCAGCTTTTCTGAAAACTAGACAACTGGCTAACTATAACAAGCAGTTTTCCAATAATTCATTGGTTTCGAGAACATTTTCCACCTCATCTTTGTTACGGTTGAGCGAATCGAAGCGAGCCACCCGATCGCAAATGATGCGAAACGCTGCCTGCCGGTGCATCAATCTGTTGCCCACATGATGATTAAATAAATGCGACATCGACTATTGTACAAGCATGTAATAACAACTATCCGTTGGATAACGTCGTTCTTTGTAACAACACTATTACGTTCAAGTGGTTTTGTGTACAGCCATAATACATAATTGAAACAAAATATGATCACTTAGGTTCCTAGTTTTACGTAATTTGTTGGAGAAATTCTGCAGCTAATAGAAATTGAACAAATCAACTTTATGATTAGTCTTTCAAAAGGTTTTATTTTATTACAGAGACTTTTAGTAGATGAAAAGAGGGTGGAATCCGGAAAAAAGATTGAACAGATATGTCACACTCTCAACTGATAAGTGGGTACGTCCACTTTACATAAACATTACATAACATCACGCCGGTACTTCCCTAGGGGTCAGGCACCGCTGTTCCTATATTTCACTTACATTTCACCAGTTATGTTTAAGTCCCATGTAATAGAAGGCGATCCTATTGCTACCACCAGGCACGAACGCAGACTCCGTACTGTTAATGGGGATATTTTTACGGAAAATCTCAAGTACAGTTTGCGCGACCTGGGAACTGAACCCAAGACCTCACGCTTGTCAATCATGCTTGTCAGTGCGACCACTAGACTAACGAGCACGCACGCATTTTAGTTGCGAATCAAGACGATCCTGATTATGCAAGTCACGGTAAGATACTGTACAGTGTAAGCTTACATATCCTCAATCATCCGTACCCTTTACTGTAGGCCCCGTGACCCTATGCTGTAACGTGTCCCGGAACTCGGAATATAACAAGTAAGCATAGAAAAACCATCGCACATTCGTTTATAGAAAAATATTTAAAATGGACACTGCTTTTGAGCAAGACGTTAAGTCAGACGCTGACACTGCATAGACTCTGCGTAGACGCTGCTTGTTCATAGATGTTGCGTACACGATGTGTCTACGCTTTGACAACGCTGAACCAAAACTCCCAGTGCCAAGGTCACCTTAGGCTAGATTTTTGGTGATCTGATTATTTACAGTTGGTTCTATCACCGTAAGATTGTAAGTTGATTGAACTTTAAGGCATGTATGCATATCTTTGATAGCAAAATAAAAGGGCACTTTACAATTAAGTACCATAGAAATTATGCTCATCAATGCTAAAGTTTACCTATATGTATAGTATATAAAAAGATGATGAATATAAAAACATGTTCTCGGTTAGAGATTAGTTTAGTCCCGATCATTAACACATTATTCCATAGGTAATATTATTGTGATTGTATCTAAGTAGATTGTCTCAAGAGAACGTTTGGCGCACGAAGACTTCATCTCAACAGCGAGAATGATATAATTGTCAAAGTTATTGTTAAAACATATCTCATTCTTATTTGTTGCAAAAATTACAACATGCTTTAATGATATAACATTTATACACGTAAAGTCTAATGGAGAACGTTCAACAACGTGTTTGTATGTTTAACATGCATCTAGGTTAGCGGGTAGGTATGGATCTCCTAATTATAAAATAAACAAATGTCTTAGCTTGGCTGACAGGCATTCGTAAGTACCCGCAGAATAAACAGATCAGAAGGTAGGTGCTTTATTATAGGCTAGTAACAGGCGCGGGCTGTTTGGAACGCAGTTGTTCCGAAAGGTGATACAATCAGTACATATCCTTGTCGACAGTGTCCTTGTTATAGATAGAAAAGCCAGTGTTGGAGTGGTCACAGCCGGCGACATCGTAACACGCCCAGATCTCTTCCTGTATCAACGTAAGCCGACATTGACATTTGGACAGAACAGTGGTCCGCGCACCTCACACACTGGTCCGCCAACAACCTACGAAAGGCCGCTTGCACTGAAAAATACTCTTTGTATAATATATTTTTAGACCAGTTGCAAAGTTCATATACTGCATGCCATACATTCGCTCGATTAGCGTCCTTGGCTGGTCGACTGTCCCTTCGAGAACGGAGATGCGATCGCGACTTGCGAACGCGTATCGAATCCATTCATTTATTACTTGAATGGAAGATATCATCTCGGGCGGCGATTAATTACTAGGCAATAGGTATATGTGTAGCTGTAAGTACCATATGGTGTTAGGAACGTTGTGGTTGCTTTCATTTGTAAGTAGTAGAAGCAAGCAATGAACGAAGCTGTTATTGGCAGATTTTAGAGCTCGTAATTAGCATCAGAACAGTAACAATACGGGCATGTGACCTTGATCTCGTTTCGAGCGCAAGCTGCGCCTCTATCCACCTGTTTGTACTTGGAGCTTAGAAGGAACCGCCCAACTACACACTCGTTGTAGAAAGGCTACTATTGGCTTATTTTTTGATGATTGTAGAACACATTAGACTCAGATTCTGAAGGTGTAATTAGTGTCACCGGAGTAGCCGCTATACCGGTCGCCAAGGAGTATTATTAGACTTAAATTTCGCATTTATTGCATAGTGTAATAAGAGCAATTTAGCTGAATATTTCCGATCGAAATGGAAGTTTCGTCATCGTGTCCCGAGGCAGCCGCATCGGCTCGCAAGCTAGTGCTCGCAGTCGGCTGCATTGCCTTTGTATCGTATATATCTTGCATACATCATTATAAAGTCAGATTAGTATTAGGCATTATTGGTCGTCGCTTGACGCCGCTGTTGCGTTCATTTTATGTAATTTTGTTACGGCAAGAACGATAGAATGTCAACAAATAAAATATAGTCTCTAGACGTTTTGTTAGGGACCACTCGTGAATAAGCAAACATATCATTTATTTATGCGTATCAAGCTAAACAGTCTATTACAATAATGACAAATTAAGTATCGGAAACTATGGAATTAAAGTAAAACTTTCGTACCTTATCTTACCCATAAGTACGTATTTCGAATTGAACAATGAATGTCCACAAATTGGCTTATATTAATACGGTAGAGGAAGTGAACGTGGCCATGATGTGGTAACTACACGTTACTGTTCAAATGTTTGCTGCACGAGTACCCACTACAAGTAAATGTTTCGAATTATAGAAAAATGTAATGAATCAACACAACAAGCGAAATGTCGCGAGAGAATGTGGAAAGCGGCGGCGATTTCCAGCACGCATCTCAACATGAGAGCACTTCAAGTTAGTCACACAGATCAGGCGTAACTGTTGTTTCTTATTAATTTTATTTTATTATCAGTTAGATCTAAGCCTGTCAATAGATACATATTAAAACAGACTATCTACCTACATGATAAATTAAGCTATATTCCCAATGAAATACAGTGCCTATTCATGGCAATGAAATTGAAGGATTATTTTCGTTTCATATACTTACATATCTGTTTATTGAGTTAAATATTAAGCTTGGACGGAAAAAAATGCTAGGTGACCAACCATAGGTACTACCTACTGCTGTATACTAAATACACATGTGTGTATGTATTATATTATTTGTATTAATACATTTCCAAGAGCATTGAGTTCCCATTGATAGAAGAAATATTTGTTTTGGAGTAAAACTGGTATTCTAACAATGTTTACAAATTCGTTATGACATCATAACAGGTCCTTGGTGAAAAAACAGGTAATATACCTATATTTAATATATATAAACTTAGCGGTATATTTGTTACATCTGAATTAATTTACGCATTTTTAATTAAACTCACCACTTTACGCGGTTCATATCTGTCAAATTTGAAATTTAACGGCGTAAGGTGTTTTTTGCTTTAATTAATTTAATTTTTTTATAAATTCGTAGACATAATAAATTTGCGTTAACACGCATTTTGATATCCGACAAGATCGTTTACATTTGATTGGTTTCCTAGTTTTAAAATAATGAAATACCTGAGCAAAGTAGGTATGTTACTCTTACTATTTTGTACCAAGCTTAGTAGCAAGCTTAGCGTCCAATCCGCAGGGTTATTGCGTAACACACTAACAGTAGGAATGGTTTTCATTTTGACAGTTCAACGATATTAATTGCGTTATTTACGTTGTTGAGCAGACACATTTTTCGAACATTTATGAAGCAGTAAATAAAATAACGTCTTAAAAAATATGTGAGTAAACTTACGAACTAACCTAACAACAACTAATAATTACGTGGTTCAACACGCAATGTATTAGCAATATACTTCAAAATTGTTCAGATTCTTATTTATCAATAAGAATCTGAACAATTTTGAAGTATATTGCTAATCCATTGCGAGTTACGCAATTAGGGTGCCAGATACAGAAAAGCTTGAAACTTGAATTGCTAGGCATAATAAGTAAAGTTTTGGGAACGTTTTTTTTTATAATAAGGCGGAAGAGTTTGTTGGTTTCAACGCGCTAATCTCTGGAACTACCGGTTGGATTTGAAAAAATATGTTCGCATTGGTAGCTCAATTCTTGGGTAAGGTATACTACACAGGCTATTTAACATCACGATACGACCCTTAGGAGCCGCGCAGAAAAGAAGAAAAGTCAGAAAGAACGATAAGCGAAAATGTAGTAATGGGACGGATGCCGAGGAACTTTTATTTGTGGCTATAGCTTTAGGATATTGTGTATTTCACTACTTCCACGCGAAGGAAATCGCGGGCATAAGTTAGTGACTAAATAATGCACGTAAACCAATATTTTTTTTTACGGGAATTGGTACGATCAGCAACAAAATTCGAGAAATATTCCTTTCACACATCTTCTAAATTGACACAAAATTGTTCAATAAAAATAGGACAGGAAGATGGCGACCTTTTCGTTTAAAAAAAAAAACAGAATTGAGATCCTTTTTTGAGTCGGTTAAAAACAAATAGCGTGATAGGCCTAGAGCCACCCACACAATGCAACACCAGGAAACAAACAGTTCAAAAAACAATTGTTACTTAAATAACTTCCCACACATCAAGATTTTATGATAACATCGATCTTTAAAGTTTCGTATAGGCCGTAAAGAATCAGTTATCGAATATTAATTATGAAATACTTATAGACGATTGGTAAATAGATATTTATGTAGGTAATTTTGAAAGCTGACAGTCAGAATGGTATATTAATTCGTTTATTTTATATAAAATTCTATAATTATGGAAATTATTACCGAACAGCGCTTGACTCTTAATTGCGCAAATAACGAAAGTGAACATTTTATGTTATCACTATCTTATTGAATGGTTTTCAGTTTGTCCTGCTACTGAAGTCCTCGACTCATTAATGAGAGACTAGTGATCAAAATTTTCAGATAATGTAAATTATAATTAGCAAATAACTACTAGCTGACCGTACAGACGTTGACTTGTTTCCTAGAATTGGATCGCAGAGCCACCTATATCGGGTCCAATGTAAATCTAAACCATCCAAGGATCCGCTCAAACACACACAAAACATCATCATAATGAGTCCAGCAGTTTAGGAGGAGTTCAAAGATATACACGTACTGAAGAATTTTATATAATAAGGATAGTTGCTGACAGTATATATCATGGTATTGAGGAAATCGAGATGTCGCTCGCGAGGGAGCAGCGACAAGTCCCTACGAAATTATGAAGTACTAGGACTCTTACTTTCAGTTGAAAGAGTTCTTTACCAGAGTACCACTGGTGCTGTCATAGACACAGCCAGCGCCGCTAATCGGATTGGATTATCAACCGTTTGCCTTTATTATTTCGCCAATTATTTCAAAACTGGGCCGATGCCTTATTATTTCATTGATAGCGCGTTGCTGCCGTTCGGTTAGTCGTCGTACTTGACAACTTTATGCACAAAAGCTTGCGCGCGCGCATATACTCTTGCCTCACTTGGGACGGCCAGCCGAGAATCACATAATACTCACTCAATGTTAAGTGAATCTAACGAATATAAGGTGCCATGACATTCCAAACGTCACATTACCTGCTTGTAGCCTAAACTTATGTTTAATCACTGTTATGCAACGCAAAGTAGGTACGGGTTTCGAAGGGTGGCTCTTAATTATGAAAAGTAACGAGATAGTTTTGCAAATCACTGCAACACGAACATATGATTTTGAGGTGGGCTTTTATGAAATATTTGATTACATTTTGCTGTTGGGACATAAACGAAAGAGTTCAGTTCAAAATCACTTTCAGTTACAACAAATCATTCAGATATGACATTAAGGGTACTGACCTGTTTCTTACTGAAGACCTAGATGCGAGGGTGAGATTCCTCTGAGGCAATCGCGGCGCCGCTGAGGGCGTCGGCGGGGTTTGGGGCGCGGGCGGGGAGGTGCGGGGCATGCGACCACCCGCCGCCGCCGCGCTCGCCAGCAACACCACCATCCACCACCTGGACATCACGAAATCACGATACGCACGAGACGCGCGACTCACGTTTCGGAACGTACTGTCACAACAGCTACTCGCCGACTCACGGCGTCGTACGCGCACGCAACGACGTTCACTTTTGTTGTGCTTGTGAAGGCGCCCCACTCCGATGAAAGTGGGCTTTCACTGGAGCCCGCAGCGCCGCCGCGCCGGCAGCCGCAGAACGCTGCCCAGCCCTCCGCTGTCACCGACATCTTTATATTTCTGGTAGTTATGCCAGCTCAACTCAACTCAACTCAGGGATGCTGATGGACTATTCTACCTTTATTCCAAAAGAAACGAATAGTTACAACCGTGCGTGTTCGTTATCATGGAACTGTGGCCAGGCTGCCAACTTTTTAGTGAGCATTAAATAGTAGGGACGGGCGACATGACATTGAAAATCCATAATATGGATAGAGCTTCTGTTTGGGCCCTAAAGGTGTGGATTTAAGGCATTGTGTCTATCTACTTATTTAGGAGTAAGTGGGAACCAGGAGTAGAAAACTAGTAGCCGGACGATCAGATACCTGTACCATTTGAAGTGTGAAAAGTGAAGGTTTTAAATTAAAACCTGCTGATTTACCTATTATCATATCTGTATAAAGAGCGATCGGATTTTTTTAAAGAGGGTATAATGAGGATGAAATTGCTACTGGCGAACTGAATGAGTTTGACAAGAATTTAGGTTTATGTATATGATAAATAAATCGTATGATATAAATTAAAGATACAACTTATACAACTTCATAATAAACTTAAAGGGTCAATACAGCCCTATACATATATTTTTTCACTTTTTTAAAATATGTCGGGGGTTTTTCATACATTTTATTGCCCTATTGAAATGAAATAAATTTATATTTAGATTGGTTAAATAAAATGTTTCCGTATGTGTAGATCGACAAAGTAGTTACCTACTCTCTACTTTTGCATAGACTGTGAAGATCGACGAAGTAGGTCCCAACTCTCTGCTTTGGCATAGACTTCCAAATTCGGACTCACCTCTAGGCTTTCATGGAGAAAAAAAGGTGCATAACTTCTTGAATGAGGTCTGTCATTTGTTCAATAATCAAAAATCATTTCAATCGAAAATTTTAATTCTTGTTTAAATATAAGGAATGCTATTTCAATTAGAAGTGTGTATTTGTTTTCTATTGTTCGCATGTTTGACGTGAAAACGTCTTTTCGCTCGGAGTACTGATTAGTTCAGTTCAGTATTTCTGACCGACAAAAACATGTAAGATTTCAAACGCCAATAACTACGAAAGTTTTAGTACTAGAGTAAAAGTTGAGCATCCTAAAGATAGGTTACATTTATAAGCTTTTTTAGCAGGCCATAACTTGCCTATGACGTCACACTGCGTGGGCATGCGCATGCGTGCGACCATCTCTTTTTCACTATGAGTCGAAATTCCAATTCACGTAGAGCAAAACCGTGTTTTGATAGAAATCTGATTCTGGTATCGCTGTCAAGAGTTCACAAAGCACTGCTAGGGCAAAGAGAGATATAAGAAAAATATTGGCCGAAACAGGGTAAAAAATAAATATGAAGTTGACAATAGCAAAATAACTCCATATATCATCTCATATCGGCCGTAAATATGCTCAGAAAATTAAAAATACCAATCGAAGAAAGCTTGCATCAAAAGGAATGTAATTAGCCTAAAAAATCTAGCGCCGACCAAATACAATAGCTACGGCAGTGACTGAAACCGTAAGAAAATCTGCTGGAAATAGCAAAAAAGTATAAGATTTCGTCTAATATTGGCTGTAAATCTGCTCAGAAATGAAAAACATCATTATTGGTGAAAGCTTACTAAATAAGGAATGCAATGAGCCTAGTACATCTGGTATCGGGCAAATACAATGGCTACAATACAACAGTACCGGGAACCATAGGAAAACTTGTTACAAAACTCTTGAATATAGGTGAGGGTTTGATTTGGACTGTAACATCCGGGATCGATGTAAGTAAGAGAAGCCAGCATATCACGGCAGTTACTGGTGAAAGGCTTGCGCAGCCCGGGATCATTACAGCTCACGTATACCAGTCCTCGGTAAGGCAGGTTGGGTTTGAACTGTGAAAATTTCATAAAACCGAGCAAGTTGACCGCGCTTACCCAATAAAAAAGCGAGCGCTCACATGAGATAGCCGGACACGGACGAGAACAGCGCTTACGAACAAACTTTCTTCTATTGGTTTTTTTACTAATTTCTGAGCATATTTACGGCCGATATGAGACGGTATATGGAGTTATTTTGCTATTGTCAACTTCACATTAATTTTTAATCCTTTTTCGGCCAATATTTTTGTTAACTCTCTCTTTGCTCTAGCAGTGTTTTGTTAACTCTTGACAACGACACCAGAATCAGTGTTCTAAGTAAACCCATTGTTGCGCTACACGAATTGGAATTTTGGCTCATAGAGGGTCGCGCGCAAGCGCATGCACACGCAGTGTGACGTCATAGGAAATTTATGTCGAACTAAAATTGTTCTAAATATGACCCATCTTATGGGTGCTCCACGCTTACTTTAGTACTAAAACTCTCGTAGTTATTAGCGTTTGAAATCTTACATGTTTTTGTCGGTTAGAAATATTGAACTCACTACCAGTACTCCGAGCGAAAAGACGTTTTCACGTCAAAACATCGACAATCGAAGAAAGTTTACGTCTAACTTAACTTTAAGAATACAATAAGGTTATAAAGTCTGGTTATGAGCAAATAAAAAAGCCAGGCTAGCACCGGAAAACTTAAACAAATGATCAAAAACCGCCATACAATCGGTGCGGTGGCCCATGCAAGTAATTTTGCGTGAGCACTACGAGAACATTAAGATGATTCAATGGCAGTACATGAAATGGTATATAGGTGAGGTTTGATTGGAACTGTTACATCCGGGCTCGTCCTAACTAACTGAATCGAGCATATATCGGCAGTTGGCAGTTACTGGTGAAAGACTTGCACAGCCAGGGATCAGCTAAGCTATGCAGCTCACTTATACCAGTCCTCGGTAAGGCAGGTTAGGTATGAACTATGATAACTTCTTACGAACCGAGCAAGTTCAGCGTGCTTACTCAATAAAAGAGCGAGCGAAACGAGCGCTCACACGAGATAGCGAGTGACACGAACGAGGAGGCCACGCTTACTGACAAGATGAGAAAGCACTTAATACTAGCGAGCGTAGCGAGCCCATCCTCTACAGAAGTGAGCCAACCGCGCTTACTTACGATAAGAGCGAGAGAAGCGAGCTCTCTCACAAAAACACGGAAATGAAGCGAGCACAGTTTATTACCGAAGTGAACGATGCCAGACCTATGACGTCAGGACTTAGCAAAGCGCGCTTACTTAAGCAACAAGCTAGCGGAGTGAGTCGAGCGCACTTCCATATAACAAGAGCGAGCGAAGCGAGCCTCCTTCGAAGACCTGCTTGTAAAGCAGACCAATAACCAAAACGAGCGAGTGGAGCGAGCTACTACACAACGTAGTGCAAGCATTTACATTCGAAGAGCGAGCGAAGCGAGCCCCTCTCAATACCAGCACGTGAAGTAAACCTATTACCTAAACTAGCGAGCGGAGCGAGCTCAACCTCCCCACGAGTGGGTGGAGCACGCTTCCACATGCGTAGAGCGAGCGAAGCGAGCCCTTATTTGAAGAAAACCGAGTTTAGCGAGCCTACTTTAGCTACGACCGGACGAAGCGTGCGTGTGCACGCTTCGTCCGCTAGTCGTCACTTCGTCGAAAATAGTGAATGCCACCTACTGCGCTTCGCTCACTCGTGGCGAAGGTTGGCTTACTCTGCACACTAGTTTTATGTCAATGTGACCTATCATTTATAGTTGCCGTAGAGCAAGCTTGGCCGGATTGTGCCTGGCATAACTGTTTATGCATTATTGTAGGAACTTCTTTCACAAGGTTAGGTCAGATTGCAGTTGTGATCAAACGGCGCGGAGTCGGATTGCGCCTACTATTTTTTTAATATCGTCATATTCTTCAAGCCCCACACGAATAATTATGCTCGCGACCCAAGTTTAGGAATGCTGCCTTATCTCATCTACTTAACTGTGTCATTTCGTGATATTTGTTTATGCTGGATTTTTCACACCTAATTAAAATGTGATAAAAAGGTAAAAATAAAAGTTTGTAAAGGTTTTTATTGAGTAAAAGAAGTCTGTATTTCTGCCGTAAACACGTATAACACAATTGTAGCGATTAAGTAAACTCAATATGAGTTTATCCAAATCACGTTGCGGAATGGTCGCCGACGTCCGTTGTAACAGGCTTACAAGATTTTCTGGAGTGTATACGGCATCCATATTTGGCAGAGCTCTTTTTTGAAGTATATCCCATGCGTGCTCAATGGGATTCAAGTCGGGGATTGAGGCAATTGAGCAGGCCATGGTAGGTCGCTGATATTGGCTTGATGAGGCAAGTGTGTTTTCAACGACTCTGGCAGTGTGTGAACGTGCATTAACATGCATCAGCAGAAATGAAGCACTAAATTGGGTCCGCAAAAGAATGACAACATCTGAATCTGATACAATCGATTTAGCGTAAATATGCGCATGGAGATTCCCTGTGATCCAAATCAGTTCAGTCCTTCCGCCGATGCAAATGTTCTAATTGCTGCTTGTTCATTGCGCCCACGGGTTCTCCAACACCATGCACGTCTAGTATCTGGCCTTGTTCCAAAGCGAGGTTCGTCAGAAAATCACACAAAACGCTAGTCTTCTTCTGCCCCATTTCTGTGTTCACGAGCCCAATATTTTACATGGGCTCCACAATTACGGGGCGCAATATTATTTTGGTACACGAATTGAGAACAGCTCTCCTTTTTGAAGTCGGTTAATAAGAACAATTTCGGTTTGGGGAAATATGCATCACATCCTCCCCAAAAGGCCACACTCAGCATTATGCTACGACCCTACACTAGACATAGTCCCCACCCCTGGTTTTCAGCGCTGTTTCAAATATAGAAACAGTTTGCTCATTGAAATTAACTTATAAGTATAGAACGACGGAAAAAGATAAATACTTAGGTTTATTGGGTAGGTACCTAAAGGTAGGTATACAAGGTACCTAACGCCTTGATTGAATATGGAATTAAAAATAATTCTTGGTACCTCTATTAGAAATACATAATAATTTTAACAACATTTTTAGATAAAACGAGAAAAATCTAACTTTCATAATTCTCAATAGTTGCGTTTTATATTGCAGAGTAGCGACATCTCTCGAACAACTCAGAAAACAGACTAGCAATAGCTTTGCTTTTAGCTCTCCGTGCCCCCGATAGGATTTCCTATCGGCAAAAAAATTTACGAACTTCAATACAAACTTTAAAACCCTTTAGGAGATTAATTTTATCAGTCAGTAGTCAAACAAAACACCTGAGATGAGTTTGCTCGTGATATCGTCAGAAACTGGGTGTTAGTCTAGGTACCTACGGACCACAATCATCAGGTTTGAATGAACCCATAATATTAAAAACCCAGGCAACTCATATTGCCCTAGCTTAATTCGATCATTAAAGATATCCATGAGTATGCGCATGATCTAACGGGTCATGTGCATACGCGTGGATATCATCACACGGGCCACACGGGGGCACGGTATGCATGCGTGCTGTAAGTATGTATAACAAGTAATGACTTACCTTCTATACTCCTTGATGGAGTTGGCGCCTTGAACTGGACTCCTTTGGTAAAGACTTGTCCTGAACTCCTGAGTAGCTAGAGATACAGGCTAGACAAACAGAAGTGGGTAACTGTTTTTTATTTGCTCAATTATAAAAAAAAACGCTCCTTAATGACATTCTTACAACAATATAATATAATGTAGGTTATCTTTTCTATAACATTTATGTTTTCAGATTTCTTTAAACTGTGACGGAAATGTGTCTCAATAAATCAACCTGTTTGTACCAACCCTTTAAGTGTTTTTGTATCTAAATATGCACAAAATATTTAAATGCATATTATAAAGAATTCAAAAGTCGCGCGAACGTACTCGTCGTGCCGTTTAAGAAATCAACATCCGACAGAATAAGAACGCAATACGGCCCCTCGCATGAGGTATCTCTTTCTCGCCAATCACTGCAAAAACTTAGACGCTTCGCGCCGGATCTTAGTAATGGTGGACGTTTATTAAAATTTTGCAAAAAGTGGTAGTAAAAGTAGGTACACTGTTAATATTTAAGTGTCATATTATTTGAAAGGCATCTATTTATAACAGGGAAGTATTATTTTATAACAAAATTATGTTATTTCACGTATTATGAAGGAATAAAGTATTTGTATCTAAATAGATACTTTGCGACTTACCTCTATAAATCGTGTTTATTACACATGAATCCAAATAGATACTGGGCGTCTTTCGCAGTGATTAGAAACTTATTTGTTTGTCTCCAAAAAGATACAACGATACTTAAAGTTTGTTATAGAAAATGAAGCGAAATTTGAGGGTTTCAAGAATTTTGGCCCTAGTGCCTCCAGCTGACTCAGGGTCTGAGGCTTCTAACTCATATTTAGACCTGCCTTCAAATGCTTCCGATATCCCTAACGAGGTGATGGATATTTTTGAACAATCGGATAGCGGCGATGACTCTTTACCATCACAAACATCGCCTGAACAGTAATACTCATGATTACCCGATGCACGCCCTGTCTGTTACGATCCCATCTTCACCTTCTCTTGTGTCAGCAAATCCTTCACCCGAAACAACACAAAACGGTACAGTCGCCAATAACGCCAAATTCAATTTATTTCAATACTAGGGTCCTTTGATACCAATTCCATCCAGACTCCTACTCTCGCGCATATCAGAGGTTCAAAACCAAAACAATGGCTAGTATGAAGATCGCCCTGAGGACGGTGGAAGCATAAGGTGGAGGTCTGCTCTGCTTGGGCGGAGCACCGCTGTGGGCTCGTAGAGGTGATCGGCGGCGGCGATCTCTCGCGTCCGGCCCTGGTCCACGCCATGGTACAGAGCGAGAGTGCATGGGCAGCCGTCGCCTCCTTCTGCGAAGCAGTAATGCTCGCAAAGAGTGAGGCGGCGCACGTGAGGCAGAGGTAGTATATGCGCCCTCACGGCCTGGGGAACGGCCACCGCAGGAGATGCCCTGGGCGTGGAGAATCCCAGGTTGATTCCCGGCCACCGTAGGTGCGGGCTTGCGGACGGCGAGTAATGGGTAGCTCGCTGTCCGGTAAGGACCAATCCCGGGTCGACGGCGCATTGTGTTCCACGCGCGCTTCAAAGAGATATCAGCACCAACTTTTGGGTCCGCAAGGACCGATGCCTGCTAGGGGTGCGGGTTGTTCGAAAGAGATACCGTCGCCCCTGGCACACAGGCAACTGAGCTGACACGGGTGGGTTTTAGTCAGTAAAAGTCTGACTCCTGCGCCACCCAGAGCGGGAGAAGTTATTTGATGATTTGCCACTCTTCAAAAAAAACTATGCCTAGTATTTAGGTGCCATTGCAAAATGTTGAATGAAAATAAAGGGTTATCTCTTAAAGATTCCAAATTAACTGTTTCGTACATGCTTTTACAAAAAGGAATAGTGGTCAGTAGAATGGGAACTAATTCAGAGAAAATGAAACAGCCCGTTGTGCCAAGGCCGAAAAGGATATCCGCACTGATCGCTTACATCATATCCCTACTGTTGTAACGAAGGGTCGATGCAGGAACTGCCCTACAGGTTAGACAGTTATTAGTTGTCTGAAATGTGATAGAAGGCTGTATCTCACAGAAAAACGGAATTGTTTCCGTGAATTTCATACGAAATAGTCTATCACGGGTCAATAATTTAATTGAATTTACTTTTAACCTTTGATTTCATGGAAGTTCCTATTTAAGTTACCAATTTAATTTTTTTTATATAATATTTTGTTAAGATGTTAATAAGCCCTAGAGTCTTTTTGTGCATTTTTAGATACGAAGTTCGTAATAACCTATTTTGTGTAATAGTGTTTTTGTATCTAAAAAGCTACAACCTGAAAACTATTTTCTAGGTTCCTGAAAATTTATTTGTGTTTTAATTTTTGATTAAAGTATTAAAAAACATTAACTTGGTCTAGTTCTTTTTTTACTTAACCATCTTAATACCTTTTTGCTCCACAAAGGGTTAATATTTCTATTGAGTCTAACTGGTTAAATCTATCTACATAGCTCATTAATGGTTTATCAATAAATGTAAAACCTAAATGTTTTACATTTATGAAAGAAAAGTTAGGAAGGTAAATCCATTACCCATTACACAGGTATAATAAGCCCAGGTTCGCACGAGTGTGTTTTTTCCGCGACGATATTTTTTCGCGCACTGGATTTTCAACGCTTTGCTTTGCGCCGAGAATTGAAAATGCAACGGTGTGTTTTTTTGATGCGCTGGGATGCGCCCTGTTGGATTCTCAATGCTCGGGTCGGAACCGAGAGTCCAAAATCCAGTGCGCGAAAAAATCCCGCCGCAATATTTTACGTCCGCGCGAACGCGGGCTAAATGGCTTTCATAACTGTTTTTGTATAAGGAGGAAACGCCAAGGTACGCCGCGAAATTGAAATTTTCTTATTTTTTTGATACATATTTGCAGGTGAGGCTGTGTCTTGAATAAAATATGATTTGCGACCGTAAAGGTGCTCTTACACGGGCATTTTTCTGTATGGATTAATTGCAGCATTCTGGAACAACAACAATAACATGCGGCAATTGTTTCGGGAATATTGCATCTGATTGCTCCATATATTTCACATTTCTTTATTTAGAGGGTTGTAGCCTCCAACCCTCTGAGTTCATACGATCCTATTGAAAGACTTTTTCATGAAATAGTTAAAAGCCATAATTATGCTACCCTCGCGCCATTCCATCTTCTGCACACGGCGGACTGTGCTGGGGTGGCTGCTGCAGGTGCAGAGGACCTCAAACGGCGCAAATAAAACAACTTTATTTGGAGCTACCTTTTGAGCCATTTGGGGTTGAAACACTAGGACCATGGGGTCCGAGTGCTCATCGAGTATTTCGGGACAGCGCCAAGCGGCTGGTCGACTCTTCGCGTGACCAGAGGGCTGGCCTATTTTTCGATCAAAGAATCAGCATTGCCATCCAACAAGCAAGCCATATTTGTTACGGTTGCGCATCATATTTTAATCAACATACAATCTGACACTGACCTGAAAATTGCAAAAACGTAAGAAAATGTGAATTTCGCGGGTTACCAATTCGCATATTGGAAACTTCGCAAATAGAGTAGGTAAGTACCGTAATTTACCGACTAAAAGTCCGGAAGAAAAAGACTTGTTGCGCTGACCCCAAATAAATTGGGATAAGGGCAGGAGAATCAGGATGAGTAGGTAGTGGTACCATACCTAATTTCCAATCTACCGAAAACAGTTAACCATTAGTTTGTATTGAAGTATTGTTGAACCCAATTAAGTTCGTGCGTCATACACACAAGGTATATATGACCTTTGATGTCCGGCCGGATGAAGCGAGGTGATAGCTAAGGCGATTATAAGAGAAAGGCACTCGAGTAAGTTAAGGACACCTGCTACCCAACAGTATTAGTTCTAGCCATTGAAATGTGACATAAGAATCAGAGACATAGGTAGGTATATTTATTGAAAATTGCTGCATACAAAAAAGGTACAAAGGTACTTAGGCGGTGCCTTAGGCAATTTCCACAAAGTCCGTCAATAAGGGTGGTAAGAGATTGGGAGGAACAATGATAAAAAATATTATAAATTACTGAATCATAATGCATCTATACAGATAAATAAAATTGGAGTGTCTGTTTGCAATATTAAAATAACCGCTTTTTACTAAATGCCTATGGATGTATACACGGACATATACCAAAATAACAATCTTTAAATTTTTTGTCTGTCTGTCTGTTTGTTCCGGCTAATCTCTGAAACGGCTGGACCGATTTTGACGGGATTTCACTGCCAGATAGCTGATGGATATTATAAGAGGTAACTTAGGTTACTTTTATTTTAGAAATTTTATTGATTATAATTAATTTACATAATCTAATCAATAAAGGGTAGTATTTAAACGAGTGACTGTAAATTAAAGTTTTAAGTGACAAAAATAATGAATTTACGTTATAGTATTACTAAGTGGGCTACTGACTGCGAGTGACAAGAAATCAACAGAACAGCAACTTACAAACATTAATTTGGGTTACTCAAAATACTAAATGAGAAGCTTCATAATATTTGAGCGACCTAATATTTGTTTGAGTGTCAACGTTACGTCCTGCATTCTTTTCAATATTTGGCAAATGATTTATTTATACTGAGAGGCATTTCATCTTAAATGAAGTGTCACCCTCTTTTATTTCTAATTTTGTGATCCTTAAGTACTAAATAGCCCATTAACTGCAAACAACTTCGATGAAGCGCTCGCCGGCTGCTGCCGCGAAACTGCTGGCTTCGGTTGCTCGGATCGTGGATATTATGTCACAGATGCGAACAATTTCGATGAAGCGCTCGCCGGCTGCTGCCGCGATACTGCTGGCTTCGTTCGCTCGGCTCGCGCACGTTACGTCACAGCTCTCACCTAACCTTACCCATTTGGTCAGGGTGACCTGGCTTAGTTCCACACAAAGATAGTTAGTTCGTTCCTGGCTTAGTTGGACAAATTTTCGGGTATTCCCCCATTCTATCGATAGATGTTTGTTGTCGGGGGCAAAGCAAATCAGGTTATCGAAATATGTCATTTTCGAAACGACAGAATTATGAGAAAGACAGAGTAGGAAAAGATTGTTAGAATAGATTCAGACAGATTCATAAGATTTGCATTCACAGATTGAAAGTGAGACACAAGAAGGAGGAATGGTGGGTTGAGAAGAGAAAAGCGTGGTCGAAGCACGCAAACTTCTTCTTTGGCGAATGGACATCCAGTTGCGCTCAGACCAACACATGGTCTTACCTTTTTAGGTGGATTATGAACCGGGTACAATTGTTAAGTAGTCTGTCTAGCTTATCTAGCCAAACCTCATTCAACTCAAAGTAGCCCTCGTCACCTTAGTCGTTGATAGGGAAAATCAAAGATTACACAAGCATGGTTTTCGTCTTAGCGGGTAAAAAGATTTTCAGAAGATAAAGGGATCACAGAGTAACATTGACCCTTTGGCTAACACTAGAGACCTGGCGTTGCCAGCTAACTGTCGATTCAAGGTGCAAAACGCTATCTTTAATAGTAGGGGTAATGTATATGCTAAGCTTCACCCAACCCATCATGCACAGGCTTCCAATTACAATGGCCTGACACTTTGAGAGGACACGGACACCCCAAAACTATCAGACCACTTTTTGATTGCATTCTAATCTCGGTTTACATCTGCTATAGCGTCCCATAAAGATCCACCAGCTCAGCTGTATACAATTGAAGATCATCAGCATAAAGATGACACGAACACCGAAGACAGGAAGACAGTGAGATGTTCCTATGATTTCAGATATTAAGCCATTGTATTTCACCAACACATTACTTAGTAGGTTCAATGCATTCAGTATGAAGTAATCTTTCACCAATTATGATATGTTTCAGTTCTGTTCAGATTTACGGTCAATATCAGACTACATCTTAGACTATTTCGCTATTTGCATCAGAATTCTTGACGGCTTCTGAAAGTGTTTTTACTCGGCACTCTATGTTTTAGGGTCATTGCATTCCTTTTGATGCAAATTTTCTTCAATTGGGAACTTTTTCATTTCTAAACATATTTACGGCCGATTTGAGACATCTGAAATTATTTTGCTATTCTAAATTTCAGATTAATTTTTAACCCAATTTTGGCCAATACTCCTATCATTTAATTTCACATCACATGACTGTGGAGCAAGTAAGTGAGCTCGTATATTTGGGGAATCTTTTTACAAGGGATAGAAAGATTGATAAAAATGTGGAAAGATGTAGGTATGTGGCAAGGAGTCATAGACCTTCTTTTAATCTAACATATCGACAGATCCTTTTAGGAACGACGAACCTATTGGCTCATGGCTATGTCAATGAGGAGCAGCTCCTTAGTTCCGCGGGACCAATTCTTACATCTATGTGAGAGACAGACATGATGGAGTTGGTGTCTTTATATTGGATAATTTGGATGTAACAACTTTATAGAATGTCGGTAGACAACTGATCGGGTCTATGATTTTTGGGCACCGCAGTACTACCTGATTTATAGAGCAGGTCGGTTATTTCTGTCGGCTACTGTGGCCTCTTAGCATGCTCAGTGGTGTTTAATTTTGACGGCTACTAATCAATTGCTCACTTTTCTTAGCGACCTTTTAGCGCTAAAGAGCGTTTATTAGGAATTTTGCTTATTAGTTTCTACCAAATTATACTTTTTTAACAATGTAGGCAATAAGACTGTAGGCAAATGTTAACATTTTTATTCAATCAAGTTTTAACTGATAAATACTTCCAGAGATATATTTTCTTTTTTGTTTGGTTATCAGTTAGTAAAATTTTATTAATCTTTCAAACAGTACATTGCAAACTACAGTTATGTATAATTGAGATCCTTTTTTTTCTGTGTTCTGACTGTGCCAGCCTCGATGGTGTAGTGGTCGCAAGCGCTACTTCTGAGCATGAGGTCCTTGGTTCGATTCCCAGGTCAGGCAAAGTGTTATTGGGTTTACCTACGCGGAATTTCTCAGCAGAGTCTGGATTTGTGCCTAGTTGATGTGCATCGTATAAGCCCGCCCTATTTGGCAAAATGGGGTGTACTTACTATAGGTACATTTCTGCACAACCCCTACGGGAAAACAAGGCGTGATGTTTTTCCGATGTTGTAAATGTGAGAGCACCATGGAGCCATAAAGTTATGATGACAAGTACCTATATGTTGCCTTAAAAGAGCATCGTAGTTGAGAGTATGTCATGCTCACTCTCACTGATGGCGGCGCGTGTCTTGGATCATTCCAAGAAGGGTGGGCTTTTTGGGGGGACTGTCTTATGTAATTTTGACGTTCAAAACGTGCTGACTCGTAGCCTAGTTTGAATAAATGACTTTTGATTTTGGTTTTGATTCGGTTCCCTACAAAATGATTGGGCCGGAATTGGGGTCACAAAACCGCAGGTATATTAAAAACCTGGTTTGACGTTCTATTTAGTCACAAAATCGGTTTACCGGCTTTTTCGTTTTTTTTTTTTAAACCTATTTTTATGATTCTAAATTCGTTATCAATCAATCTATATAATCAACTTGAGTGCTAAATCAGAGTACACTAGTACATAACGAAAAACTCCCATTGACCGAATAAACGAAAAATAAACAACAACAATTATAACATCTGAGAATCAACAAAACATCTGACATTAACCAAACAATATAAATGAAACTCCTCTCTTATTTTTGATGCATTGGTAATGCGACCGTAAAATTGAAACAATGTCTAAGTGTCAAGATTCAGCTAAGTTACATAGGCAACCGGCTGATGAGAAGATTAATTCAGACTCGACACTCGTGGGAGGAACTTTCAACGAATTATTGTATACCTACCTGCAAAAGGTTTTTACCTTTTATGCCTCCATTTTCGTAAAGGGCCATCTCTATCTCTACTTAGATGATGGCAGTTAAATCATTCTTAAATTCCGTATCTATAGCGGTGGACGTCCTGTTAGGTTGAGACTCAGACATGGACTTTTCAATCGCTGCTACTGTAGTGGAAACTGTAAAACCTAATACGAAGTCATTGTCGTCACTTGAGTTGTCTTGACTGCTGGGCGGTATTGTCTGAGTCTAGGATTGCTCGATCTTTTGTAGGTCAATGACATCAGCGAATTGTTGACCCTCAAGACTCGGAAAAGACTCTCATCTTTCATACTAAAATAGTCCAATGAGTTCTGCAAATATTTCAGAACAGACGGTGCATTTTGGGGCAAAATGATACTAAACCAAATGTAAATAATAATTGCCAAAGATAGATTATTTCTTCATCTTCAAAAGTAGTAAATTTTCTACTCGAAAATTTTGGTTTTTACCATTGTAAAAAATAATTTCCGTTACCTCTTCACACATCATTAACAATAAAGTGTTGAGTTCAGGAAGATTTTTCTCTTATTAGATTTTTAACTTAAATTCAATTATTTAAAAAATATTTTATGTAAGTAGATATATTCAACTCACAATAAGGTAAAAAAGAACTATCAAAATGTAATAAATAGTCTCAGAAAAAAATAAAAATCGAATCAATATTTTCGCATATTTAGCTTCTACGCGTGAATCTTATTGAATTGAAATACGGATTATTTTACTGGTCGTTGTCTTGATTTGTTGCACAAAAATTTGTAATAAAAACTTTTTTCAAAAAAATAAACAACCGACTTCCAAAAAAACACTAAAAAGTGAAAAATAACTTTAATTTCGGAAGTCGGTGACTTTGGATATGTATTTTAATTTTTTGTCACCGCCTTCCGAAATGCCGCCGTGAGTGGATACTGTGTCGCTCTTAGTGAAAAAGATCGCTGTACGAATACAAAATAATTGACGTCATAAACTTGATACTTCACGTATTTTATACCGACTACGGACAACTAAAGTAAGATTTTATTCAAAATTTCTTATACTTTTGCTTAGAAGTAAGCAGGGATCACAAATTCATATTATTATTTTGTTTTGGATTTGATGGAGTGACCTGAAAGTATACTTTGAAATCTGCTACTGAAACTAATAGACGAGTAGAGCTAGATGTGCCGAGTTTGGGCTCGTTTTGTTAGTTATGTTGAGATCTTACCTCCGGACTTCATGGAGTGACCTGAATGTGTACTTCGAAGACTGCTACTGAAACTAATAGACGAGTAGAGCTAGATGTGCCGAGTTTGGGCTCGTTTTGTTAGTTATGTTGAGATCTTACCTCCGGACTTCATGGAGTGACCTGAATGTCTACATCGAAGACTGCTACTGCAACTAATCGACGAGTAGAGCTAGATGTGCCGAGTTTGGGCTCGTTTTGTTAGTTATGTTGAGATCTTACCTCCGGACTTCATGGAGTGACCTGAATGTGTAATTCGAAGACTGCTACTGGAACTAATAGACGAGTAGAGCTAGATGTGCCGAGTTTGGGCTCGTTTTGTTAGTTATGTTGAGATCTTAACTCCTGACTTCATGGAGTGACCTGAATGTGTACTTCGAAGACTGCTACTGGAACTAATAGACAAGTAGAGCTAGATGTGCCGAGTTTGCGCTCGTTTTGTTAGTTATGTTGAGATCTTACCTCCGGACTTCATGGAGTGACCTGAATGTGTACTTCGAAGACTGCTACTGGAACTAATAGACGAGTAGAGCTAGATGTGCCGAGTTTGGGCTCGTTTTGTTAGTTATGTTGAGATCTTACCTCCTGACTTCATGGAGTGACCTGAATGTGTACTTCGAAGACTGCTACTGGAACTAATAGACAAGTAGAGCTAGATGTGCCGAGTTTGCGCTCGTTTTGTTGGGTATTATGAGATCTTACCTCCGGACTTGATGGAGTGACCTGAATGTGTACTTCGAAGACTGCTACTGGAACTAGTAGGCGAGTAGAGCTAGATGTGCCGATTTTGGGGTCCTTTTGTTACGTTGAGATCTTACGTCCGGACGACTTTAGACCTGTTTTAACATGTGACGTCACAAAGTTTTTGACCCCCTGGCCCTTGTCACACAATGTCCAATTTCGTTGACCTCTCATCCATAAATTACGTCACACGTTAAGGTAAACGTGACGTAATTTATGGATGGCCTCTTATAACGCATTGATTGTTTTAGATGCCAAAGCCTAAGACGTTTGGGAAAAATCTCGTAAGTAACTTCGTGCCTGTAGAAGAGAAGAACTGCCTCTTTCCAGAATTTATCGATCCAGGATTCAAAAGAAATATGGAACCACGGGAACATTCTTCACATTGCCATAATAATATGATGAAAACAAAGAATTGATTTAAAAAAGTTTTTTTCGTTAGTTTTATTCATTTTTATCATTTACTAGCCCCTAGCCCGGCTTCCTAAATGCGTAACACACTTGGAAAGGCAATCCATTCCAATTTGGTAGTCCAACAATATCCATTGCATTGTTTTTGTTGGCGTGCAACTAAGTATTATTTTATTATAATACGCAATAAAAATTGTATAAGTTGGGCCCAGTGTGTGTGACAAATAAACGCATTTTCTTTCTTCTTTCTTTGCTCTCTTGTTTTCGAGAACCCGAGAAATGCAAGTCATTTGATACCATAACAAATTTATTATAATTTTGAAATACTAAATAAAACAAATAAAATATTAAAAGCTTATGATCAATTATTTATTTTCAAACAGCTTGTCGCGCAAATTGTAAATACATAGGTACTTTTGCAAGTACTTGCTTACCATTCAATCAGTGTGCAATTAAATTGAATACTTTTATACTTTTATGAACACATCACATTCCAAACTTTTTGGAAAAATATCAACCCAAGCATAAAAAAAACATAGCTAATAAAAGTAGGCTCAAGTATCTAGCCGTGTCAATTTAGTCATAATTTCGCCGCTTCGCGCAAATAGCTGTATGTGTAAAGCCGTGCATATGTAGTAGTAAGACTTAATACTTACCTAAAATTGAAGCGCGTCAATTCGTAAACACGTCCTTAATGCGATATGTAAATTGTTCAGGAAATTTAGAACTAGAACGCATTCATAGATATATCTCCAGTAATAAGATTTGCGTCGCGGCGACAAAGAGCCGCGACTGTCATCTTAGCTATTTGCAAACATTTGCTTACGTCCGTAAGTAGGTATCTTAAAGTCTCTATCCTGAAATGTTATTTCCGAATCTATGCCAAGCGATTTAAAATGCACCCTTTCAATTTAACAAATCGGTCACCATCACACTGGCACCGTCGGTGGTTATAGCAAGGTTTTCACTGAATATGTGTACATTGTAAGAATATCATTATCGTTTAATTATGTAATTATTATAGAAAGAAATCGAAAACACGGTTTTCGCTAAACTGAAGCCCGGTTTCTAAAAATTACCTGAAACCCGGTTTATTACCCCTGGGCCGTTCGGTTCAGACAGGTCATCTCTTTTTTTTTACAAAACTACTTATAAGCTATAGCAACTGTGCACTGAGGGCACCCCCTGCGGGGTTCGGGTCTCGGCTCAGGGAGTCACTGTTGGGAGGGCAGCAAGTGGGGACAGGCTGGATCAAAACATTTTCTTTATTATTATCAATAGGGGATTTTAACTCTTCTTGCTCACTTCTACGGGCAAAGGACGGTTGGAAGGCATTTCGTTAACTCGGGGTCTTCGCAGGGCGCGAGGGCTTCGGCGGCGAGGTCGGAAAGACGGTCTGTTTTTGTGTGCTGTACTGGTGGCCCTATTCTGTTCTTGGAGAAGAGTAATGGGGTCGTCTGGATCGGAAAGGATATGTCTCGGCCGGCGGACTCTACTGATTCTACTGGGGACATAACTAGCGGCCTTCACAGTCAAGGGATTGCGGTGTTGCGCGGCTTTATCGAAAAAACGCTTTGAATTGCGCTTCAGAAATTGAGCGATTGTGGGGACTTTTAGATCGAGATGGAGGATCTCGTTTCTGACGAACCATGGGGAGCCTGTGGCTTGGCGAAGGAATCGGTTTTGCAATGTTTGCATCCTATGGATGAATCGGGACTGGTCTTCTCTTAGCTTTTTAATCTTATATTTTGAATCTATTTTTTTAACATTGTTCTTCCTACTGCCCAAGCAGCACGCATGCGTTTTCAACATCAATATAACAGCCTATTTAGAACTTAGAGTTCTTTTAGAGACTTACAAGAGTGTCAAAAAATTATTTAGTGTTTTTAATAGTGATTTATGAGTCATTATACAGCTCAAACTGTATAAATCTTTATTAGGGGATCCGCGAAAGCTTAGGGTATTTAAACAGAATATGAAAACTCCACTATACAGCTTAAGTATTTTGTGACACTTTAATCTGGTTTTATCGTTAAAGCTGTATACAAGCTGTATTTTGCATGTGAACACTTACTTATTACAGCTCTTAGTGTTATTATCAGAGATCGGAGTAGGTAGATTGATTTAAGGTCGTTGACGTCAAACGTAGATGATAATATGGATATGCCTCCAAAATACCGGAACTTCATATTTATTGTGATATTTGTTCCGGAATTTTGAAATTAGCACGAATTTGTGTTTAAGGTGAAAAACGTATTAATAATATCAATCTACGCTACCAGTGTTAGCTAATGGTGAAAGAAATCACTATTTCATTTTATACAAAAATGAAATACTGATTCATATAATAAACGATTTTGTTAGCCTATCTGTATGTTTTTACTTTATTTTATTCCATAATTCCAATTCCGGAACTTTTTCCGGTACTTCCCGCACATTATGGATAAAATGGCATGTCCATATTGTAATATCTTGACGCAAGTATATAAAATCAATCTACCTACTCCAACCTTTGGTTGTTATAGTATCACTTAAGACTTGTTTCTGTACAATGGTGTATGCAAACTCCGTTCTAAAACTTATTTTTATGGCGTAATTGTACACTCTTGTAAATACAGTGGTTTTATGACTTCTGTTTTTGAGGGTGTTTTAAAACTAAAAAAATAAATGACAGCTACAGTACAGCTTTATTTTGTATTAATGACAGTCACTCGGAAAGACTTTACGGTCAACCGCCAATTCCGTCGACGTCCAACGAAGAGGGTTCCGTAGCTAAAACATTAAACAGGGTTATTAATGATCATAACAGTTATGTTAAATGTGTAAATTGAATTCAACCTTCGGAACATGATTATCACGTTTCTTCATAAAGCAGCGCAAGTAGTTCAAATGATGATTGATTTGAACCATGAGATCTAGTTCTCTTACTGCTTCGTCATATGACGATATTGATAGCCTTTTCACACAGTATTTTGAGGTGAACCAATTATGTAAAGGCCGAGATGTTTCATCCTTTACTAATTTGTTGACATCTAATCGCTTTCTTGGCCATCTTAACTTGCCTTTTGATTCCAACAAACTTGTTTTGCCCTTTCTCAATGGTTGCTTAAATTTTAGTCGGCATATTTTCCTGAAAATAAAGTAAAACTGATATAATACATACAACAAACTAATAATGCTTTACAATAAGTTTACTTAGGTATAAAATATAAGGTCAAATTGAGAATCTTTTCCTTTTTTTGTGGGTTAAAAATTGAACAGCTACCTGTTTCAGTTTTACTATATGTAAGTACGTATCATATTGAGTCAGCGTTTTTTATTTCTTTTAAGTAACCCATATGAGCATTATAAGTTATGTATAGAGAACTGATATACAGCCTAAGTAATAAAAATATTCTATTATAAAGCTGATTAACAGCCAAAAGCTGTACAATAGAATCCTTAACTTACTTAGTACAGCTACTCAGACTATAATACACTCCGATTATCGTTTAGGCTGTTTAGCAAATAGTCGCCATTTTCGTAATTTCGAATGTAGGTATAAAAAAAAATTTAAACATAATTTAAGGAATATATAATGATTTTCAGCTTGATATGAGGGCACAATGATCACACTACCCTCACTTCTGTTATTATAAAATTGGTTTTTATTCTAACCTTAAAACCAACATTGACTTACACAGCTTCTAGTATAACATCGAACTTAAATACAGCTTGTATACAGCTTGCAATGCTACTTGGGTGGGGGTCGCACTGAAAGTTTTTAGAATAAGCTAGTAATAAATGTAGGCGATGAAAAAAAAATCGAATTAGGAACTCTTTTGGAATCTGCAGATGAGTAATGAATTCTTTTAAAGTAAGTATGTAATTTGTTTTTACAAACTGGCGGCAATTTAAAAAGTGTCTGTCGTAAGTCGAAATGGATATAGAGTTACGACTTTCGTTGCGGTCTTAGTCAACAACATTGGTACGACAGACTTTGATTAGAATTTCATGAGGAAGCCTCATCCCGTGTGAATCTTTACAACTGGTGTAATTAGTTTAAACGTGGTCGAAGCATACTCATTAGGGATTCGCGAGTAGGACGTCCTTCTACGGCGACTACTGAAAATAACGTGTGATGTGAATAGAAGCTGATAGACGGGTGACATATCAACAGATTCGGGCGGATTTAGGCATTGGTATGAGTCAAGTACAAAGTCTTGCACGTAGGTACATTTAGGCATTAGAAAACTTTGTACTAGATGGATACCTCATAATTTGACAAAATATTAAAAAAAAAACGCCGTCGTTTAGATTGGTGCCGCTCAATGCTAGAAAGTATGACGGAGGTAACACGAATGCTGTATGACATCGTCACATGTGTTGAAAGCTGGATGTATTGTTACGAAGCCGAAACCAAAACACTCTGCGCAATGGATAGGCGGCGTAGATTTTCCGACAAAGTAAAGAAGGGCAGAAATCTAGGGGAAATGATGAATTCCTCATTCTTTGGACGGGGGATCTATAGCTATGTCCACACTGTGCCTTTTGATCTTCAACTTTCGTCTTCATCTTTCTATACAACTTTCTTTTGGCGCTTTCAATAATTGAATGCGTTAACGAACGCAACGCCAATGCAGTCATTTAGTTCAGTCGTGGTTTCTGTCAGTTTTTAGAAACGTGCGACGAAAATATTTTACTTGGTGGAATATGTGCGGCTTACTTGGTCAAAAGAAATTCCAGAAAAAAAAGAACCAGGAGAAAGTTTTGGATACGAGGTTATTAAAATAATCGAAGTAACGTGATTATATTCACGTTACTTCGATTATTTTAATAACCTCGTATCCATTTTATTATGAGTGAAGTACGAGTACGAGAAAATAAATATATTCTTTAAAAAAAAAATATACATATGTCCGAAAGAAATTTCGATCGACTTTTCAACCGACCATCTTGTTGTTGAACGCTTTGTAGCACAGAAATCCACCCGACGCGGGAAAACGTATATCACGGCGCGCGCTTCGCTTTCAACTGTCATCGCGCATGCGTGCCCTGTTGACCGCGCTAGGACGCATGCCCTTGTTGAACAAAAAAAAGGCACAGTGTGGATATAGCTGACAATTCTCCTAGAAGATAAAAGCACTGTTACTGCAGATTGGTATGTACGTCATTGTTTACCAGTTATCTTAGAAAATGTTAGCCAGCAGCGCCCAAGAAGCATGATCCTCCTTCACCACGAGAACGCTCCAGCTCACTCCACCAGACGGACGATCAAATATTACTTTTTTACGCGATGACCGACATCCACGCGGACGGAGCCGCGGGCAAATGCTAGTCCTAACTAATATTATAAATGCGAAAGTAAATTTGTTTGTGACCTTCTCACGCCTAAACCACTGAACCGATCATCCAGAAATTTTGCATATACGTTGTCAGGTGTACAGAAACGGACTTAAGCTACCTTTCATCCCGAAAAAAAGTATCTACTGTTCCCAAGGAAAACAACAATAACGTTTTATGATGATAGCGTCACGTGTCTTTCGAATCATGATTGAATTATGTTAGGTATAGTACAAGCAGAGTAAAACCCGAATTTAATGTCAAATTCTAAATTAACGCGCGCGAAGCCGCTGGAAAAAGCTAGTAAAAGATAAACTTGAGAGGAATTCGTTTTATGCACCCTGAACATGCCGTGGCTGCGTTTGAAAAAGGCGTGGAAAAGATCCCTAAAGAAGTGTGGGTCCAATGCTTTAGGTAGTCAATGGTTCCATCGCATGCATGCGACGGTGCTTAAAAAGGAACGAAGACTACCTACTTAGAAAATCAATAAAAATAATAACAGGCTTCTACATCATTCCGTTTTTTTATTTTCTAAAAACTTTGTGTGAGTAAGAAGTAACAAGAATAATGTTTCCAGGGTTTTTTAATATCTACATTGACATATATATATTAATATCTACGAGTATCCGTCCTTGCAATTTCTTGCTGCCCGTTCTCCATAGAGACCTACGTTTTGGAATGACAACTCTGACTAACTGACAGGGACTCTTAGATAATTCAAAAGTGCCTGTAAATGGTTTAACCGTATAGTTCGTAAGCGAAAGGACCCGAACAGACCACACGTTGGCTCGGTAACGGGTCCCAAAGGACCCAGGAATCACGACGTACGACACCCGTATTGGTCAAATCTTATGAAGCTTGGATAAAAAACTCAGAAGTAAACGCCCTTAAATCTTTCATATTTAGCACGCAAGTTTATCAATTTACCTTTTTAAAATCTAAGTCTGTAAATTCGATAATCGCCATTTTAATGACGGTGGTGTTCGAGGCTAAAAAACATAAAAATTGGGGATTTCAAACATCCAAACTCCACCGCGGGGCAATGGCAGCATACATAATTTAATTACATGACGAATTCATCAATTGTTCATGTCACATAAGTAGTGGTAAAGCAGATTACATTATTATAAAGTGGTAATGAAGTGTTTTGATATCCAAAGTCAAAGTTTCGCGTGAATCGTGTGTGTTTACATTTTATTTTTCATAAAATATCACCCACACACATGTAGATGCGAAAGTAGTTTCAGAGATATGGGGGAGAGGGGAGTGCGTATCTCCGACTAGATTTCATTTTAAATTATTAAACGTATACACCTACATATCAATTTGAGAAAATAACAAAGTTATCAAACATGTATTAAAGATATGTGGCACACTGTCGCTAAGTTTTGCAAAACTTTTAAAATCTATTTTCTTTACCCCAAAAGTAACCCACTCATTCGTAAATTCATTTATATAAGTTAAGAGCCATTACGCACTGTCGACTGCGGCGACTCGGTCGATGGCGACTGAGTTACTATAGTTTAAATAGGTGTTTACGTACTTGGTCGGCAGTCGCCCGGGCGACTCGACGGCTCGCCGCGTAGTGGCGACGCACAAGCGACTGGCCGACTGCCGGTCGCCGGCTACCAGTCGACAGTGCGTAATAGTTCTAAACGTCTGCGTTTGGGTCACAGTTTGGCTGTCACAGACGGACAGACAGAAACAAGTGATCCTATTAGGGTTTCTTTTTTCATTCGGACGTACCGAACCCTAAAAATCTAGTCGAGCAGAGGTAAATTGAAATAAATGCTTTGAGTTAAACTTTTAATCAAACTTGAAAGCATTTATGAATTAAAAGCTGCAGAGTAGCAAAGAAACAACATTGAAACTTTAATATTTATTAAACATAACTTTCAATAGACTTTACATATTAGGTATGTGCATATTAGATAATTTATAGTGTAGCAAAGTATCACTTTTTAGACAAACCGATTATAATAACTATGGTGTTATAAGCGTTGGGCATTTGGTCTTTCTCAGATAATTTTTGCCGGAAGGCATAGGCATCACGGTGGTGCCCTGCGGAAACACTTTAGGTATCTGGTCTAAGGGCACAGTAGGCAGGACCATGCAGTCATCTCCGACCTGCAAATAAAAGAAAGACAAGTTAATTATGGAATATAAGCTTACTGACTTCATGTTATTATCACTATAATATAATAATACTATTTATATACAGTTTTCTATATATTCCATAAATTCTTCATAGATTCTTTATTTTCTTAGCCCGACTCCGGTTTACCACCTAGTTCGGGTTTCGCTAAATAAGTTTATTAGACCAGAAATGTTGATTATCAGATCTAAATAAAAAGTGGTGCCAAGGAAACAAAAGCGATAACATTGAACTTTAAATATAACGCGATATCTGCGTGCCGCTGATTAATAACGCGCTAATAGCAAATAAATATTATCACAATCACTCTTTTACTTTGTGGAACACTATAAAACTATTAAATACAACAATATTCATCAATAAAATCGAAAGTCTGGGACGATTTTTTAATTCATACAAAACATTATCAACGACAGCCATTCGTTTTGTCTCGTCGAAATTTTTCGTCATTGATGTGACAATAAATGTATCGACAATATGTACAAAGAGTATTTAATACACATTTAAAGGATAGTAATAATGTCGTTGGTTTATAACGGATGATTATGGTAGGGTCAGTAAAAAAATAAAATAGTCTCGTCGAAATTTTTTGTCATTGATGTGACAATAAATGTATCGACAATGTGTACAAAGAGTATTTAATACACATTTAAAGGAAAGTAATAATGTCGTTGATTTATAACGGATGACTATATTAGTGTCAGTAAAAAAAAAGGTATAATAGACAGGCGGAGAAGAAGCCTATTATAGCGATAAATTTATTTTCATAAAACTAAAGAAACTGAAATTATTTCAAAATTCCGATCATTTTATCTACTGTATGCGCGGAAATGGTTATATTCATAAATTTGCCCTTATCAATATTATCATCGAGTACCCCTGAACTTAAAATTCATACAACCACATAGGTAACTAAACCAAATTTCCAAATTGAGCGGTTTTTATTGTTTGCACATATTGAGTTAAGCGCGCGTGGAACACTACGCGCCGCCATCTCGGGTCCTAAGAAGTAGGGGTGACAGATTTCCCCAGATCTGTCGCCCCTGGACCCATTTAGGGGGGCTGGAAGAGGGCGTTATCCGCCCTCCGCCGACGCCCGGTGCGTCTGCTGCGGATCGGGTTAGCGGAAGCGTCGTAACCTAACCTAGCCTAGCCTGAAGGCATCCTTACGTAAGCATAAAGGAACAAGCACCTACCATTGCCTTACAAGGACATACGGTGCTTGTTCCTTTATGCTTACGTATTATTGGTTTATGGAGAAGTCCTTTTTAGCAATTTACAATTGCTCATGTCAGCAGTACCCGCTTCCGGAATGCATGTATGACAGAATGTATGAAAGACAATCTAATAGTATGTTAGTGTTCATGATTGTATTAATATTAATACACGCGCATGCAGCAGTGCAACATGCACCAATCGGCTGGTAATAAGGTTTGCCATCAAAGGCGAAACAAAAAAAAAAATCTCGTCCCATGGTCGTACTGAACAAGCACAAACTAAACGCGAACGGGGCGACGTCGTCGGGTTCTCTAGATAATGGCTTGCCAACCAAGGCACAATTCTTGGCCCGTTCCTATTAAACTGAACCCACGGCTAGTTTCTTCATCAACAACTAAAGTAATCCGTAAATGCATTGACTTTTACTTGACATTTACTGATAGTACGGTGAATGTGTTTTTTCATTCAAGTCTAAAGCTATGTGACGTGGCAATGCCCCGGGTCCAGCCAGGACGCGCTTCACGCTAGGTGTACTGGTGGTCGCCGGAGGTCACAGGTCCCCGCGAGGCGTGCGTTGCTGCGCAGCACCAGCACACCAGGCACCGCAGGCTCCGTATCCGCCCTCCAGATATGGAAGCCATTCAGGCGGAGCTATACGAGGGCTACAGAGCGGCGAAGACCGCCCTGCGAGCGGAAATCCTGCCGGCCAGGGTACTGGCCCGCAAGGAGTCGCTGGAGACTCTGAACAGAGACCCGTGGGGACGCCCCTACAAAACGGTGGAGGACAAAATCCGCCCGTGGGCGCCCCCGCTGACCCAGAGTCTCCCACCTGGGGCCTGGCCTTTGAGGCTATCGGGCCTCGACTAAGAGGGCTCCTAAGCGCATGCTTGGAAGAGGGTCGGTTCCCACTTCACTGGAAGACGGGGAAACTGATCCTCATCAAGAAGCCGGGGCGCCCCGAAGACTCTCCGTCCGCTTACCGGCCCATCGTGCTGTTTGATGAGGTGGGCAAGCTCTTTGAAAGAGTAATTGCAGACCGGCTCGTCGGGCGGCTGGTGCGGGTGGGGCCGGACTTGGCGGAGAGCCAGTTTGGTTTCCGCATGGGGCGCTCCACGGTGGACGCCATCATGCGCGTGCGAGCCCTCACGACGGGGGATGCTGTGGCCCGGAGTACGGTCATCTCGGCGGTGTCTCCAGAGACATCGCCAATGCTACAACACCCTGCCCTCGAGTTGCATCAGGGAGGCACTCCGGTATCACCGGATGCCGACCTACCTCTGTCGTGTGGTCGAAGCCTATTTGACGAACAGGGCCGTCGTCCACCCCGGTTACCTAGAAGAATGGAACCGGCGAGAGATGTCGTGCGGTGTCCCACAGGAATCGGTCCTGGGGCCGTATCTATGGGACATCGGGTACGACTGGGTGTTGCACGCCGACCTCCCTAGCGGCGTCAGCGTAGTTTGCTACGCTGACGACACGCTGGTCCTGGCGCAAGGGAGGTCGTACCAGGCGGCGGCCGACTTAGGGACACACGGGTTTACGACAATCGTCGATAAGATCCGGCAACTGGGACTCGAAGTGGCCTTGCACAGCCTTGTGGTTTCATAGTCCTCGGAATGCGCCACCGACGGGTTCCCAGATAACGGCAACGAGTCGACGATGAAGTACCTAGGACTCGTCCTCGACAGCCGGTGGAACTTCGCGGAGCATTTCCGACGTTTGGCTTCCAGACTGGAGCGGGCGGGCCGGGGCAGCCTTGAAGCGGCTCCTGCCCAATCTAGGGGGGCCAAACGCCTCCTGCCGGAGGCTCTACTCGGCGGTCGTGCGGGCCATGACCCTATACGGTAGGTCCCATTTGTTCTATGGAACATGACGTAATAGAACAAATTGAGAAAATATTGTCCCTATTTGTACTATAGAACAGTTTGCACTTTTTCGTCTCAAATTGTTCCATAGAACAAACTAAGTATATAAACTTCTTGAAGCTGATACGTAAACTGGCCACTCGAGAATGATTTGCTACCACTTGTCTTAGTGACATTGATGATTAGATGGTTACTCACAGACAGAAATTTTAACGGATTTTGAGAGAGCTGCAGTCGCAGGGTACTCACTTCTTTATTGTTGTTTGTTTACAACGATTGGATTGGATCTTTGCTAATCGTAATGGAAATAAACGTAAATTTTGATAGTTTGAATTTTCTGCAACGGGGTCGTAAAAAAGTTTTACAGCATGGTGATAAAGAATAATTACCTACAGACCAATTACACTAGAGAAATGTCATTATGGCGATGTAAAAAAAACTAACAGGGACAGGTACATATTAGAAAACCAGCTACAGTTAACTGTTGGAGAAATTAACGTAGAAATGTTTTTGAACAAAACTATTTACTTGTTGACTCATTATTCATTAAAGAGCACACTGGCCGTTCACAAAATAATTCACAAAAAATAAGTGAAAATGTCAATACTTGTTTTGAACAAAACTAAAAGAATCTAAATTAAAATGAACAGGCTTGAAGTAATCCGTAAATTGTTCTCAAAACAACCAAAGACTTTATATGAAATGGCTTTGACAAGTTTGTTTAAGTACATGAAATCCAATATTGAAAATATGTATTTTATGTTAAAACAGTTGCAGTTACCAAAAACAATCTTGATAGATTTATTTTTTTACTCTCTGCAAGATTACAGTGTAATTATGAGTGAAGGGGGTATGTCATCCACGGGATGTGCATCTGGATTGTGGGCCCATTTTTTTTCTCCTTGTGAAACGAAATAAGACTTATAAGGAAATTAGTAAAAAATAGTAAAAACTTAAAGCAAAGGGCCATAAATTTCTTAAACGGGAAATAAAACTTTTATGATTAAATAACTTGGGCCCTCAGTCCAGACGCGTGCATAAAGTGGCATAGCCTTAATCTCAGAAAGTACTATCTCTGGGTTAATCATTTTTATTTAAGAATTTAGTTGAGATATTCTTAAATATTTTAAGAAATTCCCAAATCTGTAGAATATGGCATTACAGATTTATGGCGGTATATCTAGGGCCCACAATTCATTCATGTCTTTACTGAGGAATGTGCAAAACATTAATTTATCTGAAGAAATACATACATACGATTTTATTATATTTTACTAAGATACATCTGTAATGACCCAAAAGTTATTTGTTAAAAAGTAATTTCAGTAAGTCATTTCGTACTTTTGACGTAGGTACGTACCTGATCAAATCACGCATCTAAATAGAGAGAGAACTAATTTCCTAAATAAAAATGATTAACCCAGAGATAGTACTTTCTGAGATTTAGGCTATGCCACTTTATGCACGCGTCTGGACTGAGGGCCCAAGTTATTTAATCATAAAAGTTTTATTTCACGTTCAAGAACTTTATGGCCCTTATCTTTAAGTTTTACTATTTTTTACTAATTTCCTTGTAAGTCTTATTTCGTTACGCAAGGAAAAAAAAATGGGCCCTCAATCCAGATGCAGATATCCACGAGCCGTTGCCAGGACTGCCTACATCTTCGGTACCCGATGTATAATGACTATGAACCCATCAAAATTTATGATTTATATTGTAAATTTTGTGCTGGAGAACTCTTTCTACAAAATAAGTATTTTCCGGGGACTATTTAATATAAGAATATATTAGCGGTAAGAAGAATTGTTTTTAGTTTGTAGTTACAGAAACACGTATTGTTAAACTGCTGTTTTGGTTTTATTTTTGAAATTAAAAATATTATGTAGCGAGTAGTTTTAACGTCAGTGATTAATGTCATTCACGTCTTATATATCTCATCATGGAAGAATTTGGGAAAAGCGATTCCCATTTAGTTCTGTGCATTCACAAACAAATAAAAACAGGAGCAAAAGCTAGTATGTAGTTCTATAGTACAAATAGGGACAATATTTTCTCAATTTGTTCTATTACGTCATGTTCCATAGAACAAATGGGACCTACCCACCCTATATAGGGCACCGGTGTGGGCGCCTACATTGAGGCGCCAACCAACATGCCGGTTGAAAGCGGCCCTTAGGGTCATGGTACGGGGATACCGCATGATCTCCGGTGAGGCGGCGGGCCACCTTGCCGGATAGCCGCCATGGGATCTGGAGGCAAAGGTCTTCGCGCACACTTGGGAGTGGCGTGAGGAGGCCAAACGAGGGCGTAATTCCGCTGCCGCGGGAAATCGCGGCACAGCGGACAGAGCTCCGGCGGGATCTCATGGCGACGTGGAGAGTCGCAACCCAGTGCTGGGCACGCCACGATTGCGGCAGTAAGTCCCCTCTGAATAGTGGCTTGAGAGGCGGCATGGCGTCCTCACCTTCCGCCTGACACAGCTCCTCACCGGACACGGCTGTTTCGCATAAGGCGGGAGGAAACGCCCGGGTGTTTCCACTGCGAAGATCGCCCTGAGGACACGGTGGAGGTCTGCCCGGCTTGGGCGGAGCACCGCCGTGTCTTTGTGGAGGCGATTGGCGGCGGCGATCTCTGCGTCCGGCCGCCCTGGTCCAGACCATGGTACGGAGCCAGAGTGCATGGCGAGCCATCACCTCCTTCAGCGAAGCAGGCCTACAAGGGCCAATGCCTGCCTGAGGGGTGCGGGTTATTCGAAAGAAATACCGCGGTCCCTGGCACACAGGCAACTGAGGGAACACGGGTGGGTTTAGTCAGTAAAAGTCTTGACACGCCCTCCCGCTACACCCAGAGCGGGAAAAGTTATTCGATGATTTCCCACCCAAAAAAAAAAGCATCTAGGGGCCCTTGACTAAGGAGGCGCGTAAACAGGAATATTCATAACTTAGATCCCATCCAAGTAAGCTAGGGTGGACACCGCGCCGTTCTAACGGTCAAAAATGTTCAAGCAAATACTCAGCGGCAGCACATGTGGCCCAAGCACTAAACGTGAATTTGTGAACAAAATAAACCTTCAATACGGTGTTTTAAAAATGTGAATAGATTGCCAAGAAGCTTCTTTAGTAGCTTTATAAAGATATAAAGCAACTAAGTTCTCTCAACACAATAAGTAAGCAAAATATGGCCATTTAGTTAAAAAAAATCTCACTTCCCCTTGACCATTAATCTTGAAATTTAGCAACAAGCAAGGTTCCGCAGCCCTTATAAAGGAAAACGTTTGAAAATAGTTCACTTGTAGTTATTTCACAAAAACAAAAATATGTGCGTTAAATTTAAAAATTAAATTTGTGGACTTTCACATGAATGAAGCCGCGAGCAGGTGGTCACAGCTTTGAGACGGTAGCGTTAGGTCGCGAGTACTACTTGCACTTGTCTATTAAAGCCTAGGTCGGTCATTCTATTACTACCTCAGAAAAAATTCAACATGCCACATCTACATAGGTGGCTTGGGCCTGCTTGTCAATTCGTCGGAGCACGAACTCACATGTCAGAAAAAAAGAAAGAAATAATAGAAAACTATACCTAGGTTAAGGCACGCAGTAGGAGGCTATAATTCTTAATGAACAGAAGATTTGCTGTGAAAACTGACACTCGAGTTCGTCCTTCGTCGATAACAGCCTACGTAGCGTTATGGGGCATGTTTTGGCATAGCCTACCCCATCAATAAAGATGGTTCTAAAGGAAATTTTACAGCTTGGAAAAACGTTTTACTTATATTATTGCACTATAACCAATAAAAAAAATCCATCTATTCTCATTAAAAATCCCATAGGATAGGTTAAGTATGAACAAATTATTTTGTTATAATTACCTTCGATCAACAATAGTAACTAGATATCGGATCGGCGCAAAAAATACGTCTCGGTAAATAACAGCGCCCTTGAAAAGTGAAACACAACCAATGTAAACACGCCTCACAATGCCGCAGTGTGTTTTCAAAAGTTGCAAAAATAATGCCCGAAAAAGAAATTTAACGGCCGGAGTGTCTTACTTTCGGTAAGTACTTGAAGAATAAATTATATTTTAAGCTTTAACCTAACAAAAAACATCAAATTTTGAACAAAATTACCGATTTGAAACCACCGCTACAAATGTTTGCGCATGTGTGGGCGAGCCTTGGCCAAAGGCTCGCCAACACACGCACTAACTTTTGTTTAACAGAACAGTAGATGCATGGACTAGATTTGTGTTGTAATAATTTGTTACCAAAACTTCAAAATTTGTTGGTTAAAATTGGTTTATGCTATTTTTGTGTCTGTTTGTTGGACTCTCATTAGATAATTAGCTTCCCTTTTTTATTTTAGCTTTCCAAGCAATCCGCGTGCAGAAGCGATCTCGATTGTCGCCAGAGAAAGAAGTGGTGCACTTGTATTATGAAGTTTGTAAAGATGATTAAAAAGATGTGGAATTAAGTGATATTTTTATTTGTGACATCCAGTAATAGACACCTTGGCCAGCCCGGATACATTTGAAAACAACAAGCGTACCTACTGTAGCGTAAATCCGCTACGGTAAAAACCTTTTTGATTTCTAGTCCAACCTTTTCAATAAAAAATATTTTTTCTTCATAGCTTTTGATCAAATTTAAAATTCGAATCGAAAAAAATTGTCGAATGTTTTCTCTTGACAAAACCCTCACTACAGATTTGGGAGCCATTGACGGCGGCATGAATTCCGTATAAGAAAATTTGACAAGTTTTAAAAAGCAACGTTATTGTGTTGTGTGGTTAAACCAACCAGTTTAAGCTGTTGCCAAGTGCAAATAAGTGTTTCCTTCTGCATTTATTGGGTATGTATTCCGTCACCTTTCCTCTTTTCTGATCTATTTTTGTTGATTCCCCCCTTTCATCAAGGATTCTTGTGCCTGTGGTCTGAAGGCTCTTTTTCTTTGTCTTTAGACAAGCTACAGGCCGAGATTCGGTCTTCCCCACGGGCCTAATATCGGCGTGGTTACCCTTTGACCTACGTTGGCGTGCACCAGCCCTGAAAACCTGAGGCAGCTCGGCACGTGACGCGCTTCAAGAGTTGAAGCGTCGCTCCACTGCAGCCACGTAACCCCCGAAAGACCTTCCTATCTACCCGTCCGCGCGCTCCACCACCGGTCTAGTTTCTCGGACTTCAAAAGCGTATCGAAAATCATTACTTCATATTGTTTTTTTTGTATTAGATTACTGTTTGTTTTAAAAAAAAAGGATTAACATAGTCAATATTTCAGGTAATCCTATAAAGACGCCCGGTTTCCCTTAATGTTATAGCGTATAACAAACGTACTTTTGCGTACATAGGCCTTGCCATAACCGATTGCAATCGCTTGATAGGTCGTGTACCAAATAATTTACGTTTCCTTTTTTTTCCTCTCTTTTAAATTCTGTTTTACAAGTCTCTCCGCATCAACCTCCCAAATCTAATTTTATTCTACAATTATCACCCTTTTTTATATATTTTTGTATGTTGTTTTTATTTTTATTCACCAAATTAAACGTGTTAGTAGCAGTGTGTGTTTTTCACTTCAATTTTCTATGCTACACTACCTACATTTTTGTGTAAGACACATAAAAACACTGATAAAGTAAATAAACCTATTACTACTTATACACAAACGGATCGCTAGTAAAATAATAAGTAATGTATACTAACAAACATAGATGCCCAAAACATAAAAAGTAAATAACTTTTACGTTCATACCGTATTATACATTACTTTAGTGTTTAACGCGACTCCATACCTCCTGCAGTAAAATTCGAAGAAGCAAAAAGAAACGAAACAATACGATTTAGCTCGCAAGGCAATATAACGGGAAACAGTACTTTATTTGGTACCGCTTAAGGTTGATTTCACACTAAATGTTGTTTAACTTATGTCTTTTCATTTCTAAGTGACAGGAGCTTTGCTCGTTTTTTGTGACGAATGATCGTAAGTATTAGATAACATTTCGAACTTTTGTGACTTTATTACTAGGGTCCATGGTTGTAATTAGGTTAAACTTGAAACTGTTTTAAAACATTTCTCTCCGTTTGTTAGTAAACAAAAAATGTAGCTGTATAGGTATATATTCACGCGGACAGCATTTAGCTTTGATTTTGTACGTGACACGGTATCTAGTTGCTATTGTTGATCGAAGATAATTACAGATTAAGAGGGCTTTTACAAATCGAAGTGCTCAATTTTAGGAAAATTTAACGGCGCATAGTAGCCGATCGCGCGGGTGTCTAATGAAGTTACGCTACGCACACCAGCCCCGGATCTACGATTTTTTCGAACCGGGGCAGAAACTTGATAGTGGCGCCCCTCTCTCCAGCGTTTGAGATAAATTAATTAGGTGTGGGCCTGTGTAGCGAGTTTTTCTTACAAGTCGATGGTGAGCCAACCAACCAGGTTTCCGTATGCTAGGCGCTTTGTGGAGCAAGTTTTTTTATTTGTAATCATACTATTTTATGATTTCGGCGCCCCCTGAAACTGCCGCCCGGGGCGGGTACCCCGGTTTGCCTCCACCCATAGATCCGGAGTTGACGCACACATGCTAACCGCGATGCGTCGGACGCCCAGGAACAAACCAGCGCGGACTAAAGCTAACTCCCGCGCGTACCGAGATTTATTACTGATTTACAGCGTTGCATTCAGCAATTGATTAAAATATTATTTTTACTTTTAAATAGACTGTATTTTTTTCAAGCAAGCTGACTTATTAACCTTCGTTACTAAATACTTTTTGTTTGAATTCCGATTAAACATACTTAGATAAAAATATAATTTCAGATGAAAAAATATCATAAATTCATGTTTTACGGAATTATTATTGGTGTATTACTATATGAAACATAAAATAAAATTATTAAGCATTCTAAAGAACAAGGCACAGTCCTACCATGGACATTTTTATAAATTAATAAACTATTATATGTTCCATGTAATAAAGCATCTAAAGATAAGTAAAATTAAAATTTTGTAAAATTTTATGAAACATCATTCGCCGAGACAAGGTTTTTACTGACTTATGTAAACAAATTAAAATATTTTTTTAGAACACTCCCTAGACTTGTGTTGTGTAGAATGAAATTTTCTAAGACATGTATTTTTTTTTAATATCTAAACCATAATCACTCATCAAATCTCGAGTCAAACGTTCAAATACAAGAAAAAATGTTTAAGAGCCCTTAAGTTTCGTCACATTTAATGCAGCCGAGTGTATGTAATAAGCATAAAATTAAAAGTTGACCAACCACCCAGTCCACAGGTGTAGCGATTTTGGCGTTGTCAGTCAGCTGCAAGGAGTCCAACACACGCAGTATCTCACTGGAAAATGAAAACGACACATGTTTATAAATAATACCATACACGGTTATTAACACCAGCCTTTTATCATGGAAAGAATGGGGACATTTTACATTATGTCCTGCCCTGTATGGTTAGTAACAGAAGATACTTTTCACATCCAAAAGTAATGATGATTTGACTTTGATTAATAATACCGTAATGTATGACATATCCTCACGCCTGTAATACCCGAAGGGTAAGGCAGAGGACTACCCATAGGTAGTCCCATAGTATTAGGTTGCCGAAAAAGTCTTTTCGCATTATAGTATGTATGAACTTGTAATAAAATCTCTTTGGCTATACTACTTATTTGTATCTGGCTGGTTTTGGTATCAATGAAAGTTTAAATTTTAAAGAACATAATTCCAAATTCAAATTAGGAAAATGTGTGATTTTCATTCGTTTTTCGTACCGTCAAAATGAGTGAATCTAATGAAGAAATTCGATACATTTTAAAATTTTACTACAAAGGTAAAAATGCAACGCAAGCCGCAAAAAAAATTTGCGATGTTTATGGACCTAGTGTAGTGTCTGTGAGAGTAGCACAAATTTGGTTTAAGCGTTTTCAATCCGGAAATTTTGATGTCAAAGATGCACGTCGCTCTGGTCGCCCTAATACGGATAAAATGGATGCCATTTTTGAAAAAGTGGAGCAAGATCGGCATACCAGTAGTTACGACGTAGCTGAAGAACTGGAAATTGGCCACAAAACAGTTTTGGCGCATTTGAAAAAAACTGGGTACACAAAAAAGCTCGACATTTGGGTACCTCACGAGCTCACTGAAAGAAACCTAATGAACCGTGTACTCATTTGTGATTCTTTATTACGACGTAATGAAACCGAACCATTTTTGAAGAAGCTGATAACTGGTGATGAAAAGTGGATCACGTATGACAAGAACGTGCGAAAAAGGTCGTGGTCAAAGGCCGGTCAGGCTTCACAGACTGTGGCGAAACCCGGGTTAACTCGCAACAAGGTGATGCTGTGTGTGTGGTGGGATTGGAAGGGCATTATTCATTATGAGCTGTTACCACCAGGCGGGACCATCGATTCTGAACTCTACTGCGAACAACTGATGAGATTAAAGCAAGAAGTTGAGAGAAAGCGGCCGGAATTAATCAACAGAAGGGGTGTGGTTTTCATCATGATAACGCTAGACCTCACACATCTTTAGCCACCCAACAAAAATTAAGAGAGTTTGGCTGGGAGGTGTTAATGCATCCGCCGTATAGTCCTGACCTTGCACCTTCAGATTTCCACCTGTTTCGGTCTCTTCAGAATTATTTAGGCAGTGTCAGGTTAACATCACGAGAGGACTGCCAAAACCACTTGTCGCGGTATTTTGACCAGAAGTCCCAAAATTTCTATAGCAACGGGATCATGTCCCTACCTACAAGATGGCAAAAAGTTATCGAACAAAATGGTACCTACAAACTTTAGTTAAATGTAAATAAACTTTATTAAAAAATGTTTTGAATTTTCTTAAAAAATGCGAAGAAACTTTTTCCCCAACCTATTATACCCACATTTCACCAGTTATGTTTAAGTCTTATGTAACACAGGGCACGCCTATTGCCATCAACTGGGCACACATTCAGACTCCACTGGAAAATTCCTGATAGAATTCTGTAATATTTATAGCATAATTCTGAGGTTGAACCATCATCGACGCGCTCAGAAGAAGAAGATGGATTGAATCAGTTCTGATTACGAATAGCTGTAAGTCAGAAGATTATACAACAATTGTTGAATTTCTCGTCGTGGGTGCGCTTATTAGCATGACGTGTAGCAACTATTTGTGGGCTTTACTGTATGAATACTAATATAATTATGTCCCGTGCGGAATCCAACCCGCAACACAACTCAGAAGACAATAGTGCAGTCACCAGTCACTCGAGGATTGATAGCCACTGCGCCGATATCTACTGGTTGGGTTGCGATGAACAAGAAAGAGTTTTAGAATACAATAATGGTATTTGATACCACATTGTTAACATTGTATACAAAGTATAAAAAAAAAAGTTTAAAAAAAAACTAAAAAAACACGCTTTAAAAACCAAACTTAAAAAGCGTGGGGTGCTTGATATTAATTGATTATAAAAATACCTGAAAAAGCACCCCACGCTTTTTAATAGAATTAAATTATTTTCTACTTTTTAGTTTGGTTTTTAAAGCGTGTTTTTTTAGTTTTTTTTTAAACTATTATTTATTTTCTATTTTTTAGTTTTGCTAACTACAAAAGCGTGTTTTTTTATATATATTTTTTTAAATTATTGAATTGTCATAGGCCCTCGATAAGTCTACAAAGTTTAAATGAAATCTGACCGTTTAAAGTGGGTCAAAATAGCGTCGTCCAAAGGAGTCGGTTACATACAAACATACAAGTGAAGCTAATATAAAGCGTGTAATGACACACTGATCTTCAAAAGTATAACTATGACTAAGCGGAACTACCTATTATGAACTACTCTACTGTAACAATATTTATTCAAGTGTTAATACTTTTATAGTGTCACGCCACAAGTTTCAATACTCATTGTCCAGTCATTTTGTCAACATACTTCCTTGGCAGACAATGCGATAAACCATTGTCCCGTAATATAAACGTCGTCAAAGAAAAATATTATCATAACTACTGATAACATGACAAGGTAATCTACAGACTCAACAATGGCATCTTGTGTGATTTGTGGACAAAACTCATAATAAAGAATTCAAGTATTATGACTACTTGAATTCCTATATGAATTGAATCAATCTGTTGTACTTTATTTATAAAACAAAAATAATAGTGTAAGTGTGTAAATTAATAAGCAGGGTATCAAGCTTTAAGCATGTATTGGATTTACACTTTTTCTTAACCAGAAATAAATTGATAGTTTAGTCGAGGATTGGATTGAATACCATAGAAACTGCTCGAAAAAGACTGTTCTAAGTGCGCTGGTCCTTACCCAAACTAAAATTACCAATGGAAATTAAAGTTAGCATGTGCCCATCAAACCAAAAATAATGCATTTAAAAATTACGTATCTTGTTGCAATGCTACTGTAAATTCAAACATTGTTACTCAAGTATTGTGTTTTAATTAATCCTCACTCAGTAGTAAAAATTATAAACTGCACTTACTCAAAGTTTCTGCCCGTAGTGGCCGGGTAAAGAAAAGACAGCCTGAATTTCTTGGTTGGGTCAATGATGAAGAGAGCACGAGCGGTGAGAGGAATTCCTGAACAATCTACTTCATCTTTGTCCACCATGCAGAGCTTCTTGGCAATCTCTCTATTCTTGTCTTCAACTATTGGATACGGGAACTTCTCATCCTCATTGCAACCTGTGAAGTATTATGGATTTCTTGATGAAAAACATTCAGATGACACACCTTAATCTAAAATATCTTTGATTTTCTAGTTTTTTTTTGTTTTAATGATATTACCTAATTTGAACATCATGCGGAGGTGTTTCACTTGGTGCAAAAACAAAGATCAATGAGATGATCAGCAGTTACCTAGTCTCTGGATTTGTGTGTTAAATAGCAATACATGGAATTATAGGTTTACCATCCACCAACTGCCTGGTCAGTCAAGGAATGCAGGAATGATGGTATTATTACAAATACTTAGTGTGTTGTTCAATATAAGTTAAAACACAACATATTATGTGTCATGTTTCCATGTTTTAAGTACACATGCTTTATTATTAAGACTAGCTAGCTGACTCACTATACATTGGCCTGTCCAAATTTAAATATTTAACTATATAAAAAAGTACTTGTAGTTTTTCCCAAATTTTCCAGGAAACTTTTCAAATTATAGTTTCCATAAAACCTAATTCTTTCCATAAACATATTAAAATGAAAAATAGTCTGCTTACCACCAAACAAATACTCAATATATTTAAAGCACCTAAGATTATTTTTCCTACAAGTGGACTTCAGACGTTTGCTCATACTATGTGTACCAGTGCCATCCTTCTCAAAGTTATATATTTTTTAAATACTGTTAAATATTACCTGCAAAGCACTGAATGTCTTTGCACCACTCCACATGAGACTCAATACTATCACAGGACAACCCAACCACTTTGGTGTTGCGCTTCTGGAATTCTGGCATCAGCTTCACGACTCTGGCCAACTCTGTAGTACATACTGGAGTGAAATCTGAAGGGTGAGAGAATAGAATACCCCATCTGGAAAATATAAAACACTTTATTAGCAGGGGAAGAGAGGTTGAGAGAAACTAATTTTGACTAGACTTTTATCTTTGTTCTATATTCTACTTTATACTGTGCTGTTATTCCAAAAGCATATTTTAATCCTAATATGAGACAATCATTGCCACCATAAAGATAAAAAGTAAGAAAAGTCATTTTTCATTCTAACTGTGCTATTTTTACAAAATCTATGAAAGCAGTTAGCAATTAATCAAAAAGTTAAGGATGCACTCCTATACACCCTAGTAAATCCTGTAAATTCTCTTGATTGCTGCAGGTCAGATCTTGATGCCATTTTGCACAAGGGTTAGGATACACAAAATATCAAACTGTTTATGTATTGGTCCATAGACATGGTACGATACATTAAAACGTCATTTTGTGAATGTTGTGTAAACACAGATATGCACAATGTCTACTGGCAATTTATGTTTAAATGCACAAGCTGACTTTTAAGCAGTTATGTGTTATGAAACTATGAAACCTTTTACCTATAGGTACAGTATGCATGTTGTTTAATTGGCATCTATAGCAAGACATGACTTTGTTGGCATCTTCACTTGTTTCATGAGCCAAATCAAAGTCTTTGCTAATCTGTAGTATTTCTGACCTTAGACCGTTTCTGCACACTGCTACAGTTTTTTGCTAAATTGTTTCTCCTTAAATTGGGCTGCTAAGATAGCAGCCCAATTTAAGGCATAGCAGCAACCATTTAGTTTATTAAATTTAGTATGTGCTACAACGCCGTCGATTATGAAAATAATGTGCAACCACTTGGTTTGTACTACATTACTGCAAAATGTAGGTGTATGTTATTCCTCAAGTTTTATTTAAATAAAATGTATTTTATTAAGTGTAAAAATGGTGCCGGTTTTAAAACAGTTATAAGTAAAACTTACGAATCTCCAAGATGGTTATAAAAATCTATCTCTCCAATGGTCGAGTTGGCAGCAAAATTGGGAAAAACATCTCCTAGCAGCAACATTTTCAGGTTAGGCAAATATTATGCGCTCAATTTGTTTATAAACCGCAACGGCCAATGTATTCCACTTCTTTAATTTTCGCTACTCAAGATGACAAATTCACATTAAATTAAAATGTTACGAATGAAGAATCATTCGGAATTTAAATATATTTTTTAATTCCCGCCTGCTGCCAACGCGAGTAAAGTTATGGCCAGTATGTTGTAATCTTTTCTGCATGCATTTTTGATTGGGCGAACTTACAGAACATTTATACCTCAAGAGGGGGAAAAAACCATAATGGTAGGAAGTTTATAGAGGAATCGCACACAGAAAAGGTATTGTCTCTGGCTTACTATAAACGTACAATAGTGCTGGCAAGTAGCGATGGATGTCGAATGAATCGACAGTTCCCCGATAATCAGTGGACTAGTCGAATCCGTAGACGCCTCGGATGGCTTAACTTAAACTTAGAACGAGACGAACGACGCGAGAACGTAGTAGTATGTATTTCATATGTACGTTGTAATAAAATAATCGTGCCAACAAAAATTTGAACTTCAAATCTAGCAGGTGGGAGTTGATATTTGTACGGGTCGAATAAAATTATTGTGTTATGTGAAGAAAAGGATGCCGCTTTTTTTATGGTAGTTTCGCGTGTACGAAAAAGGAAGGCGATGGACTGCTCGGACATTGCGAGACAAACCGGCTTCTACTTGTTTGTTATGCTTTCATCTTGTTTTGATTTTTTCACGTTCAGTCGGCGGGAGACTAGTCTACCGCCTACGTCACCACTGCGCCTTGACGCCACCGTAGACTCCGTTGCAAAGTTAACGCGCAAACTAATCGACGAATTCGACTACCACTCCAACTCCAACCACTAGTCGATAAACGAAATTGGACGGTCTAGGTCCGTCGACGCCAAATACGTCGACGACCCATCTCTACTGGCAAGAGCTATTTGATAAATAGGTATTACACCAGTTTTTAAGAAGTGTCATAATTAGATTATTTAATGCTAATAAACCACTAAAAAAACAACATTTTTATTGTATCGATTAGAAAATGAATTTAAATTTTCCATTTTCATATTTCGGGCGTAATTTGACGAAAACGCTGGACGCAGTAGACGCCATATTGCTCTGTGTGTATGACGTCAGTTTTCTGTATAAACAAATGCGTTGATATTTTGTATGATAATTGTTTATAATATAAGCAGTCACTCCACGTAAAATAGTGGTATTTAACTGTATCTGGTTAGGCTGGAAGCTAATTCCAAAAATAGTTGGGAAAAGGCTAGCCAGATTCTGAGTAAATACAAATAAATAAATAGTAAGAATATTTTTGTTGCTTTGATCATTTTGACTTGAAAGTAGTTTTTATGAACGTATCGATCCCAGCACATCAAGCTACCACAAACTGTCAAATTTTCCCAATTGAACATGAACCTTATGTTTATAGATTAAAGTTGAACATCTATTAAAGAAATTTGACAGATTGGGGTAACTTGATGTGCTGGCGTCTGTGCATGCCTACTATAAATGTTTCTTGTACTTTTACTGAGAGGGAAGTGTTCTCCAGTGTTATATTCTTTATGTCTCACGCACCGATTTTGACACAGATATCGACAACTGCTGCAAAAATACGTGCAGTGTGTCGCTTAGATCGCTGGTGACTACAGCCGCTGCGTGTGTACCTAGCATTAGAAATGTAGCATAATATCGATGCTTCCGGCAACAAATGTCGTAAACGCCATTTTGGCGAAAATGAGTTAAGAATGCAGCCTTACTTAATTTTTGGCGCTGCGTCGATCTAAAAATGTGAAAAAAATATTCGCCTAAAAAAATACTTTTACACCCAAAATTTAGTATAATCAAGATTTTTTAGAAAAGAGGGTATGTATAACTCATATTGCTTAGAACCGAATAACCGTGCAGGTCGTATAATACAACGTACAAACAGCTGTCGGTCGTAAAAACATGAGTACATAATTAATTGTAATTACACCCCACAATCATTTTTAAAACGTAAGCTCTGCTGAGAAACAATTGTCGTAATGTCACTTGGTCTTGGAGAATTGGACCTTAAAGAATATTAATTGGAGAAACATTAGAGAAGCAACTTTCAGAAAGACCAATTTAAACCAAATAAAACTCAAGTATTCAATGAAAGAAGATGCAATTACACATCGAATCAAGTTGTTCGAAGATGTCAAGCGTAAAAGAAAGGGAAAAGGGAAGAATAAATCAAAAGAAAATACAGAAGAAATGTTAGAATTACAATATAAGCGAGTAAAGCAGTTGACTCCAAAACAGCTATATACGGATAAACTACCAATTACCGCAGCTAAATACAAAGATCTGCAACGATTGTGTGATCAGGGGACAATACACAAACGGTTTCATGCCGAATACAAACAGCTTCCTTGTCAGTCTCATAATGTCATTGATACTCTTCCTGAGACTGACGAGGAAGATGAAATTTCTGATTAATTATCTTCTATCAGAAAATCAGGTCTTCAAATTTCTGGTTAATAATCTTCTATCCAATGACAGAAGATTATTAATCAGAAATTTGAAGACCTGATTTTCTATAACTCGTCGTCGTATTATGTTTTGCATCTACTTTTTTATTATCTTGTCCCATTTTCACCAACGACACTAAAAGTTAGGTAGACCATAGTACAGAAGCTTTCCGAACAAACAAGATCTAGAAAGATGAACTACCTAAATTTTTAAGGGCGTTGGTGAAAATGGGCATTGTTTATTAAAATTATTAGAGCAGTAAGCTTGGTAGAATGTTTACTTATATTTTTTTGTAATTCATTATCAATACGTTTTAAAAAAATGTCGTGATTATAAAATCTTCTTGAAATCAATGAAACAAAATGATTACTTAACATTTTGAATTATGTCTGGCTGGTTAGGTACGCCGTTGGAGGTAGAACACTATAGGCATCTTGTAACAAATGCTTGATTAAATTATACGGGAAGATGCCTATAATATACTTACTTAAGTGAATTTTTATACCTTTAGGACCTGCCAGGTCCTAAAGGTATAAAAATTTCGAGCCGCGACACAAACAATGATGATGAATGATGATTGATGTACAAGATCCTCTAATGGAAATTTAAGTGATTGGTTTAGACATTTTTTTACTTTGAATTTGTATTAGTGCCTTGCTTAACCATTATTTTGATTAAACGATGACGGTCAATGAATAAAAAACCTTTTTTAATTATGTCAATTTGTGTTTTATTTTATTGTTTTTATTACAAGTAATGAAAACTCAACTTACAGTCTTAAATTCATTGATTTGCTTCAGATATTTCCATGTTTGTTACATACCATCGCATCAGATCGTGGTGTTTACACTCATTTTTATTTCAGTATATGGTTTTTAAAACCAAACCCAGAACTATTGTATTTAAAAACTGGTGCATACTTCTAACTTCCGTTAGACAAATCGTTCTCCATTGATTTGTTAGTGGTCGTAAATACCAACTTCTTGAATTTTCTGGGGTGTATGTCCAAGCTAACTTTTAAAATAAGGCTTTGACATAAATAGCAATAATAAATTATGAAACACCATCGTATTTTACGTATTTCTTGTATAGAACACAATTTTACAACTTTTAAAGTTAAAAAGATATAAGCCAAAAACGAAATTATTTTTTGTTTTTCGTTGATTACCAAAAGTGCTATTTTGGTGTTTACGACCTTTGTTGTCGGAAGCATCGTTAATATCTTGCTTCGGTTGTAAACAGATAGTCGACTACAGATTATACGCATTAGTACGTTTATTTACGAGAATAAGTCGATTGAAATTAGAAGCACATCACTATTCATCCAATCAATGGCGTCACCGTCAATGACCCAACCCGCAACGTACAGTTTTGTAGTTTTCAACTTATTTACACTGAGTTACAATTGAATTTTTTGATTTGAAAGTGTAACATCTTCATACGGTAAGTAAAATATCTTACAAAAGCTTTCATTTATCTATAGTATCATGATAGCAAGTTACTTGTGATCGAACTCTACACAAAATGGACGTCAAAGGTATTGTGACGTGATTATGTAAAAATACTTATCAATATTGGATATAACTGCACCGGTATGTGGATTAATTAGTGTTGTATTTTGTGTGATTTGTTCTGGTGTAGCAGACACCCTCCTATGTTCCTGTATGTGTACATCTAAATAGAACAACAGTCATGACGGAAACGAACAGGAAGGCATGTTAATGAGTGGCGGCGCACAGGCCACATATCGCGCTATCGGTGCATTTATAGAGACGTCTTTGTTTTTTAGCATCCTAAAAATCACCACACGTTTTTATTTACATGACCCCTTTTGGGGTCATTGCCCTATATCGTGCATGGAATGTAGTTCTATTTATCCTTTTATAATGCTTGTATTTTATTTGCTGTGCGAGTGTATTCACCTACATTTTACCCGCCTACACTGATTAGTCAGATGCTAAAGTAGCTACTTATTTTTGTCTCAGATTGTATTTAGTGTAGAATATTGTTGTTTATAAATGTATTCAGATGATGACATTTCTTTTTTATTTAAATGCAACAGTATTCAAATCTTTTCCATCTTGAACCCTTATGTTTCAAATGGAGTAAGTAATACATACAAAATATGTTAATTAATAAATTAAATCTAAATAACAAACTGAACAATAAGTATTTGTAATGTCAACAATTATTACATATTAGTAGGCAGTGAAATCATTTGTGTGATACCATAAGCAGCTAGCTGCTTCAGCGAATGTGCATTTTGTGCATACAGCCTTTATATCTGCTAACTGTGATTGTGTAAATGATGTGACTATCAGAACTTACAATAAAAACAAACCATCAATTTATGAAAACATTTTTAAAAGGCCAGATTGATTGATCTATAACAAGTTATTTGTTATAAAAAAGTGATTGGTGGATAAGCAATTCACTATTGATATATTTATATTAGAAACAATGGATTTAGATTATTCCTGTAGCTATGTGCAATGAACCACAAGCTAGTGATATACTAACATCTATTTTTACCTGGCTGCGCCAGAAGCAGGGTTATTGATAGCAACATCATCATTTTCTTGCCTTATCCTAAGTAAACCTGTACAGGGTAGCAGGGACATTGACGCATAAGCTGTTACCATATATTCAATAATTGAATCTGAACCCCCCGCCGGGTAGAAATTTTTCGTTGGATAGTTTAAACAAATCAGATGTTCCATACATTTTGACTGCGTAATTATTGCATTTTCCTATGCTAGTTGCAGTTTGCTCATCAATGTCCCTGTTAGTCTACTATAGTGATAGATATTTATAATATGTAGATTTTTCCTAAAAAAAGTAACATTTGACTTAAATCATCTTCAGGGATCCAGTAGAATATCAGCAACAGGTATATTTGCCGGACACATGCAGAACTAGATTCTCATTTGGTGCAACCTTAAGACACACACCACTCTTTTTTACTCCACCACATGTTATTTTAATTGAATTTTTGTTTTAAATTTGAAATGAATGTTAAATTGTGTCATAGCCTCTAGTGTCATCAGTATATGTCTTCCTTTCTTATTTCTTTTTTTCTTAGTATATTGGCAACTTTTTCTTTTCAAGTACCTAATTAGTTTTTATCTCATCATGCTTTGCATGTTGTGTTATGTCTTTTGTCTGTGCACCAAATAAACGATTTGTCTATACCTATACATCTATCTAAATATGGGAAAAATACAGTTTTGACAAAAAGTTTAATGGTTATTGTGATTGGATATGGGTATTTAAAAATTATACAGCTGTGCTTGTCGTATCAATAAGTTATTAGTCATGTAAATAGAGGTTATGTTCAGTGATAGATATATATACTTTGAATGGAAATTGGCATCTTGAATACTTAAAGCATTGATTTGCATGTGACATGTTGCAAATTGAATCCGCCCGCCGTGTTGCACGCGTCGGAAAATAAATTTTTTTGTGAATGGCCTACAGTCATCATTCACTTTGGTTGACATAATAGGATGAGGTAACCATTATCAAATCAGCTCTATCAATTTTCAATATGCTCTGTTCTGTGCTATTCTCATCTAAAATGCTTATTTATTGACCGTTGACCAGGGTAAATTGTATTAACCCATTAAAGGACACTGAAGGAGACACAATAGAAGTTTTATGGTTAATATGTCTGGGGGAGATAAGTGTCCTGCAAACTGTTATGTGTAGATAGCCTGACATTTTGTTTCTGCATTTTGAAATAAGTAGTTATTTTAATCAATTTACTAAATATCAACATAAACTACTCTAGTGAAAGGTGATGAGGAAATATTTGTTTTATTTGTAAAGCTGTTGTCCTAGTCTCTGTTGCTGACACTCACCTTTTAAATATCAAATGTGTTCTATTTTTACAATTTTTTTTTATTTATCTTATAACTAATACAAATAATGAATATTAGTCATTCATGATTTTCTTCTGTGACGGTTAGAACATGAACGGTTTATAACCTTATGTTTATCTCTGAATATTTACCGCTCATAATATTACTCACAGGCAATCATACTTAATAAGCAAGTTAACATAAAATATTTCATAATGGAGTTAGTTTGAGAATCAAAATCACTGACATTATTCACTCATGGTAATATTTATTTTGTCTTTATACCCACTTGTTATGATTTCTTTTTGCGACTTTTTGTAATACATACTTAAATAACTCATGTGAAATTACCATAAAATAAATGATTTATTGTTACTGCAAATGTTTCTTCTTGTGGGTAGCTAAGGTAGTCCCTTCAGTTTCATCTCATGAAATCATGGTTATGAAATCTGGTATATGTACTTCTCACACATGTCATGTTAAGGCACATATATACTCATTATGTCTCTCTTCTATAAAACCCATGAATGAACAGTTGAAGTTCAATTTGAAATGAATGTATAAAAATAATTGGCATTCATATTTTTAAATATTTCTGTTATGGTAGAAACTTCCTCATCTTTGTCTCAATATTCTTAAATGTTATGTTGTTGTTATTTACGTTGTATTTAAGTATAATATTTAGTTGTGTCATAGATGGGTAAATAAAACTGTAGGGTTGCCTGAAACACTGTTACTTGTATTAGGTTTGTTAGTATTACAAAAGCTTGCGTTATTTTGCTTTGCGCTATAGATTTATTCAAACGCAGCTTTATACAGCATCTGTTTTGTTTCAGACTACTTCTTGAGGGTTGCTATGGTCAGAGAATTGCTGCGGTGCGTTAGAAAAAGCGAATAAAAGTTTTCATCAAAGATATCTGTTGAGAAGTTACCCATCATTTGTGAACATGCAGACAATCAAGTGTGTGGTGGTAGGCGACGGTGCCGTCGGTAAAACGTGCCTACTCATAAGCTACACAACCAACAAGTTTCCATCTGAGTATGTGCCTACTGTGTTTGACAACTATGCTGTCACGGTCATGATAGGAGGAGAGCCTTATACACTGGGTCTCTTTGATACTGCAGGTAAATAAATTATTTAGTTTGTTTCTGTTCATCCAATGCTACAAAGTCACTGCTCTTTTTGTCCATTAGTAAATAAGATCAGAAACAGATTGTAGTACTGCCACCTTTCTTATAAACAGATGACCAGAAATGTTCAGTTACATACTCGCGATAGCAGAAAGTTAGTAAGTAACAGTTGGGTCAAATGTGGTCAAGAGTGAAAGTGACTTTTATGTTCCAGTTTATGTCTAGGCAGCCAATGAAGTAATTTAATTGTGAAAATAGAATTGTAGCAAGACATTCTCTGCTAAGTAAAAATCATTGATATTATACTTATTTTGTTGTTAATAACTTATTGACTAACTAATTTGTATGTTGGCTATAGGTCAGGAGGACTACGACAGATTGCGACCACTAAGTTATCCACAGACGGATGTTTTCCTTGTTTGCTTCAGTGTAGTAAGCCCCAGTTCATTTGAAAATGTCAAGGAAAAAGTAAGTTGATATTATTAACAGAATTACCAATGCATACCGCATCATTGCTAAACACATTGGTGATTCTAATATTACATATGTTTAAATGTCAATTAGCATGATGAAATAATATTATTTAGCACAATTTATTATGGTAATAAAATGTTTCAATAGAATAGCTAAATCAATAGCAGCAAGTCACTGACTCTCTTGCTATAAAAGTATTTTCTAATATACTTATGAATAAATACTGTTCAGTACTTTTTCAGGATTTAATTAAAACCATAATTGCTGACAGTTGCTAAAAGTAACTAAACATAATTGAATACTATGCTAACTAGTAAAAAATATACAGCTATCTATAAATCTAATTCATAACATGTAATTTCCAGTGGGTGCCAGAAATTACTCATCATCAACAAAAGACGCCTTTCCTCCTGGTGGGCACTCAGATAGACTTGCGAGACGACCCGGCCACAATGGAGAAACTGGCTAAGATAAAACAGAAGCCTGTGTCTCTGGAGCAGGGCGAGAAACTAGCAAAGGAACTCAAGGCTGTCAAATACGTTGAGTGCTCAGCGCTCACACAGGTATGGCCCTATTACTATGAAACTTGTTGAATGACTCCAATAGCTAGCTGCCCAGCCCTGCTGTGTACGAATGTTTATTTAAACATTACAACATTGTTCTAACTGATCTAATCTTTTATCGTTATATTTTAAAGGCGTGATTTAATATTACGCTTTTTTAGCACACATTCAAACATGAACGCTAAAAATGTGACATGTTTTGTTTCCATTACTATACGTGATCGTTGGTAAACAAAATGTTTTATAAATATTGACTTAAACACGTCTCCTACAGCATAAAATTACGCCTTGTTTCCCGGAAGGTGTGGGCAGACGTGTACCTATAGTACCACCACATTTCACCAGTTATGTTTAAGTCCCATGTAATAACACGTCTCTTATGTTTATAAAAAATGTGTAATTGATGTCATAACAACGTAAAAAGAAACTGTTGGGAAGTAATGACAACTTTCTGTTCGTTGTTTATACTGCTACCTTAAAACAACGAACATTGAGATCAAATAAAAATTGAGACTGAATTACACAAGTTTCAAATATCTACAGAAAGGACGGAACTGTTTTACCAAACCAACTTCACATAGTTTGGATAACTGTAATCTCATACCGAAGAACACTGCATTCCACGAAACAAATGTTAAAATGCTATGATGTGCGTGTTTGACTCTTTGTAGCTGCGTCTACCTTTGTGCAGCAAAATCTTTGCTTCCCAATTATTTCTTAAAACAAAATTAATTACAGTAGAATCTCACTAATCCGGTACTTCAATAGACCGATACGTCCAATAATCCGGCACCCTCCGCCCATGCCTAGAGATATTATAATTCTTCGAAACATGCGAGAAAAGGTTTTGAAACAAGGACTACAACTTGCAAAAAAAAAACAGACCTTAATCAAAGATTATTTTAAAACTATGTAATTATTTAGTTGTGAGATATGTTACAGTAAAAAAAAGACATTTAGAACATTAATCCAAATATATCATATTTTCTTTATGAAATTCGTTATTTTATTTACATATTATGAACTTTTCTATATAATCCAATAATCCGAACATTCCAATAAGCCGGCACCCTCTGGTTTTTAATAGTGCTGGATTAGTGAGATTCTTCTGTATTATTAATTTCGTAAATCATTATTTCAGTCTGTCTCCAGTTCAAGTAGATTTCGCAAATATTTGTCAATATTCATTTTTTTATTTATACAGTGCATAGACGTGTACAGGCCATTCCCAACGAATAATTGATAGTATTTTATTGAATAGCTAATACCAAGTAGCAGTCTGATCGACTGAGAAGATATGTCGTGTAAGATATCTGATGTTCCTGTTATTGTATCAATGAATAAAGATTAAGCATGTTCAAAGGCCATATCGTTTTATTTTTAGTGTTGAACATACTTCCCTGTGACGTGAGTTTAGTCTTTTTATTTCAAGTAAGGCGCATAATGTCATAGATACGATCATTTCTTCTTGAAAGGTAAAAAGGGTCAACTTTTTTACGCATTGTTCCCTCGTTTTCCAGAAAGGATTGAAGAACGTGTTCGATGAAGCCATACTAGCAGCGTTGGAGCCCCCAGAACCCGCCAGGAAAAAGAAATGCATACTGTTGTAAAGCGACCCGGGCCCCTTACGAGCCGCCCCACCACGACGCGAGTGTGCCCGTGAGTGCCGCGTCACGCCGCGCCACCTGGCCCTCCTCACGCGTACATTTTAGTATTTTACCATATAATATTATTCATAACGAAACGGATTTTGAACAAGTAATTAATTAACTTTTATTTATGATGTTATATTGATAGTCTTTCCGGGATATATTCAGATATTTAGTCGGAAATATGTAAAAATGCGTCGCTACTACATTTAATATCGTTTAATAAAAGAATGAAAAAAGGGAACATGTATTTAAAAAAAAATGTTTCAACATGAGTGGTGTTCTGGATTTTTTATAGAACGAATAGCGATCGTGATCTTGTTTAAGAAAGCAAACGAATACTTTTATAATAATTACTGTAGCTCAAATAGGTACTGAATGAACTATTCTAGTTTAGACTGGACTAGAATAAATTACATTAGCCTTTGCAATGAGTAGCAACTAACTGGGGGCATATTTACTGTTTCGTAACGTGAATCGTTCTATGCCGTTTCAATAACTATTCGATCCCTACCGCCGCTCGATTGGCACCCAAAAACCCATTCTAATATTTGTATAATCAAATAGAAACTTAGCTTTTGTGGAAAGGCAACTCAATCGCTATTGTAAAGTTATTGAATGTGTGTTGCCAACAGTTCCAATAGTAACTTCTGAAGTTACCACAACAAATGTGGTTAAACACTAAATATATTTGTATTTAGAGCTCATCAAAACGTAACTTACATCATATTAAGAATGTCTTCATACAACCAAGTAATATACATAATTAATTCAAAATGAATCCAAATTATCTCCAATCCATTATAGGACTGAATTCTTTATGCTCTAGTGTAGTTAATATTTAGTAAAAAATAAGAACAAAGTCGTTACTGTGACGTGTAGCCATGATATGCGTCAACGTTGTGTTCGATCATATGTCAACAATTGTACAGTGAAAGGAATTCGGAGCTTGTTTGGATTAAGCTAAAGCTAACTGTTTTAATGCTTTTTATTCATAAACTTAACAGTAACACCTCACAATGTATTTGAACCGTAAGTATTTAATTTGGCTATAGGCTCGCCCCCTATAACATGGGACATACGTACTTCCCTTCTGGGAATACTGGCGTGATGTTATATCATGTATTATTTTGTTACATATTTACGGTTCATGTGGAACCAATTAAGGCTAACAGTTAAGGCTCTTTAGATAATTTTCTTTCCCTAGTTATGATGGGAATGTTTTCATCCGTCGCTAATAAAGTAGGGTAATAATTTTAAAAAGTTCAATCGTCCGACTTTGCGGACTAGAAAATGTTTTTTTTTAACAGTTTCCTCTCTGTAGTTTGACTGATATGAAGAAATTATACACTAACAATAACTTTGTATTTATAGCATAAACATAATGGTATTGATCAGATAACGAAATTGTCTATGCTGGCTGTGTAAAAGCTGGAATCGATGAAGCAACTTCATGCACAATATTTGCTAAGCACATTGCGTCTATGTATTTTTATAAGTATTACTTGGTAACATACTAACTTTTATTAAAATCATATTTTTTTGATTAATACAACGCCTGTCTCAAGGGAGGAACTTCCACGTTTGTGTTTCAAATAATTTCGATGTGTTCTTCCTAGTTTACAAATAATTTTGATACAAAACACTAAAGATTTACATAACACAAAACTATTATAATTAGCATAATATTCTAAATGAAACCGGCTAGTTTTTGAACGCTGGAAACGCGCTGTTTCAAACGATAAAATAAATCGTAGAATTTGTGATGCTATACAGAGTATGAATATTATTATTATACAATAATTACGAATCATGCAATGAGTTTGGACTGATAATTACATAAATTCATCATTCCATGAAATATTTTTGCATTTATTGAAGATAAAATTCATTGGAGTACACAGTATAGTCGACTTCGTAATTGCTTTACCACATCAAGGTTGAACAAATAACTTTAACTTGTTGTGTAAATCAGCCGACTTATGAGTTTTGAATATAACTTCCCAACTTATTTTCACAACACAAAACATATGCATTAGATCGACGTTCAAACTTGAAACTTTCACTTTTTATAATAGAAAATGCAAGATTTTGATCCAATCCTCTTCTCTTCTCGCAAGGCAGACCGATTTCCTTGTAATTTAAAAGTGATTAATTTCTTAGCAAATAAAGCTTATTATAATTTGAATGAGTTTTTAAATGAGAGATTTTCATAAATTTTTACTCATTATTATAATGATCATGGGAGGCCTCCCACAAGGTGGACCGATGACCTGGTGAAGGCCGCAGGAATCCGCTGAATGCGGCAAGCAAAGATTCGGTCGAAGTGCCGGAGGCCTATATCCAGCAGTGGACGTCTTTCGGCTGAAATGTTGATGATGATGATACATATTATCATGGCATTTTAAATAATTTGACTCTGAGTGACATTATACATTATTTTATGAATATTTGGAAGCCATTGTCTAAGAAACGTGATGATCTGTGTTTATTTTTACTTTTAACATCTCTATCATGCTGACAGTTTGTATTGTACTTACTGGAAATTGTTATCAAAAGGTGGTGAAACAATTACTAGGACGACTATACCATAGTTAAAACCCACGCTGAATACGAAATACTTAGCGCCTATTATAATTATCTCGTGATTAGAAGACGAGGCGTATTCTGTATTATGAAGCTTCATTTCATCATAAGTGCATGTGTCGTCGGCAGTACTTGCTCCGCCAACGCACTCTGTTGCTATCGTAACAAGACATTAAAACAAACTAATTATTACTCTGAATACTATTGATCTATAATGATTCATGAAATTATAAAATGGGTGCAATTAATGATTATTAAAATAAAATAATATTATAAAACATCATTACTGACTTTGGGGGCTAAATATTATTATCAACTATAGCAAATATGCATGTACTCTAAATTATAACTACATTTCTATGTACATACACTCCCGGACATCTGAATCGAGCCACTGCATATTTTTGTCAAAGGTCTTTTTAAGTAACGGCAGTACAAAAAAACGCAATACGTAGCTTTATAGCAAGCCCCTCACTATTATTTCCGCTTAAAAAAAATTAGAAATAGAAATACTAAAAAAAAAAAACAGTTTAATTGCAATAAGTCTTCTTTTGCGTTTCAATTTCATTCAAGCTACAATAGGCTTTTACCTAAACATAAAACTGCACGGTGGCTCGATTTAAGAGTACGGGAGTGTATAAGCTACTGTATACTTTTTTACGCATGGAAAAGGTGGTAACAAGTTTTCTGAATTAATATAATATTTATTTAGCGTTCTTTGTAATTCACAAGAGCGATGATTATTTTCTATGTTTATGCATTATCAGTGCAGTTATATGTTCTTTGTGTCAAGAAGTAGTTATAGGTGTATATGGAATAAATATATAATGAGATTAAATGATAAAGTTTTATTTTATTCACTTAGCACACATTACAGCAACGTCGGGCCGCATTGCATCTCATTTCAATATAAAAAGCGCGGTGTAGCCCGTCTGTAGAGTGGTTCGTACAAAATGTACGAAACGTAGGAGGATTTTTGAGGTGCGGTGAGGTCCGCCCAAATGTGCGTCACGTCAGCCTTAATTCTACATGAATATTAAGATTTATTGGTTTCTAGCTATTTTAATTTGCGTACCCTTGAACTGAAGGAAAAGTTGGAATTTAATTCTATTGCAGTAAAGTACCTACAAGCAAACTATTGTTTGCCTACTTTAGGGCACATCATCACAATATAATACTTTAGGGCATAATCACACGACGTTTTCTACACACTGTCGTACTGATTTTTCAAAGACTAAGTGGAATCGAAGACTCGAAGTTTATAATATAAAGCGCGTAAGCCACTCGTTACCCGTGGTCCCGGTGGATCGACCCATTACCGGGTCCATGGGTTAGGGATTGTTCCCGGACTCCTGACTTTAACGATAGAAAATGAAAACCATCAGTTACATACAATAAAGTTTACAAAATTCCGTCCTGGGGAACAAAAAATAAAAAAGTTTATTTGGAACAACTTAAGTTTTGATGAATTCATAACCGATGATGCACACACTACTGGATTTAATTACTGGCGAATTAACGGTTTAATTTTTGGAGGTCTATGGGTAATTAAAATTACCCATGGACCCTTGATACTAGGTCGACCCATCGGGACCACGGGTAACGAGTGGCGCAAGCAGCACGTGTCCGTTTCAATGGCGCGGCCACGGCGTAATTTCTTAAAAAATATTTTACCAAAATATTGTAGAAATTTGTAAACTTTGACTCCCAAAACCATAAATTTGTCAAAGTTATGGTTAAAAAGTTATAAGGGTTTGAAAGTGGCCGCGCCATTGAAACGCGGAGAACCGCGCGGCCACGGAGATCTTTAAAACTAAGCGTTGCAGAGACCTGAAATTTAGGTAAATGATAAGTAGATTGAATTTGTAAAAATATAGAAAAAATCCTAGGTTTATATTTTAGGAGCTGCAAGACTATAACCCCATGGCCGCGCCATTGAAACGGTGAAAAACACGATATCGCCGATATCTCGCTGAAAAAACAACGCAGACGTCTGAAGTTTTTTGTAAAACCGAGATTTGAATTTGTCAAAATTAGCAAAAATACGACATAAAATCCTAGGTTTATATTTCAGGAGCTGTAAGACTAATACTAACCACTACTCCCCACCACCCTACCACCCCCCTCCCTACCTCGAATTACGAGAATTGCCCCTCTGATCTTCACCAAATTGAAATGGGACCACTCTGAGAAAGTGCTTTTCCAACAACTATCCAAATAGCTTCAAGTGTGCCTATAAAATTTTAAGAGTTCTCTCTATTTCTCCAGGATCCCATCATCAGGTCCTGACTTGATGATCATGGGACTACCTGGGAAGTATACCCTTTCAAACAAAAATTAAATAATCCAAATCGGTCCAGCCGTCTTCGAGTAATCGGGGAAAATACAGAAAAAAAAGGTTCCAACGAATTGAGAACCTCCTCCTTTCTGAAGTCGGTTAAAAACGAGCAGTTCAGCAATTTACCAACTAGATGGAGTTTCTTTAAGATAATTTTTGCAAAATATTGGTATTATCATGGTGGCCTTTGCCAACAGCATAATCAATAGGCAAAATATACAAGTTTACACTAAAACAGTGATATTATATTAACTCAAGGCAATGTTTATGTTCTTTCACCAGAATTAGCTTAGGTACCTATGATGATGACGGGACTCCCTTTTGCGAACTTAAACTCACATTCGGTCTGTTGTGCAAGGGGATTCTGGCTAACGAAGCCAGCCTAGCTCCACCCAAAAGCACAGAAGCTTTCGGGGAGCTTCACAGGCTTCGCGGAGCGACCTCACTGTTCCGAGGATTTCTTCACGTTGAGAAGCCACGACCTCGCATTCCAGGATTACGTGGGCGGCTGAATCCTGGGCTGTCTGTGGCCCCTATATTATAAGGATGTTTGTTAAGGGGGTTATGGTCCGTAATTGTTCCTATGATTTTTCTAAGGTTATTTCTACTCAGGCAGAGAAGTTTTTTGATTAATCGCGAGTATATAATCAGTAAAGCCAATTTTGAACGTCTATAGTCTGTTGCCCGTGACCACTCTTGTTATGGGGTTCGGTCGATGGTTAACGAATTCACGCATGCCATTGTGAGAAAGGCAGGGAGAGAAGTGGTACAGGCCACTTTCATATCGGAGCCTCTCTTCGCAAGTTCATCTGCGGCATCATTGCCTAAGGATCCACTATGCCCTTTGATCCACTGGAGGTTAATACGATTGGACATCGATAAACTCTCCAGGACTAGATGACACTCAAAGATTAGTTTGTTTGTTTTCTAAAGCTTTAAGTGCAGATAGGCTGTTGGATAGGAATTTAATGCCGTAGTTCCGGATGCCTAAGCGCTTTACTGCTGTTGCGGCTTGTGTTACGGCAACACATTCACATTAAGCTTACCTTTTGACAGTATATACGACTTACTTCATTTATGTAATTGTTTATTTAATTTGAGTGTATAAATCAATAAAAAAAATATTGACGACATAATCTACTCGTTACAATGTTTTTTTAATGAGACGTATTCCAACTTGTGGTTAGTTAGCGACCTCAACATTTTTTTATATTATTCTTGCCTGAGCAACCGGCAGCAAGTTCGTCATGCTCCCTTAGATGTTACCGCTTGCGGTAGCTTCAGGCAACAGGTTGCCAAGGGGAGGGTTGTGCGTTTACAAATTTATGTTTTGGCTTTCAACAACATGCTTCGCTTGCTTACCTGCTTGGCTTGGTTTTGTAGACGCAGACCTACCTTGCCTCCTCCCTCAGAGGCGGTAAGGTGGCGTGGCCTTGAGGGAGAGCGCAACGGTCGTGCAGATCCTCAAGGCAAGTCTGGTGATGTTCCTTCTCGAGGTTGCCGCCCCGTTTTTGGTCTAATTCCATATGAACTAGACGTAACAGAAATCACCGGGCGATTTACCTCAGGGGTGGCGAGGTCATGTCCCTGGGTGTCCACCGTCAAACAAAAGCAGATGATGGACAGCAATGACCTCCCGCGTGTTTGTGCCGTGCGCGGGGACCCGTACGGAGGGATGAAGGAATCCTGGTGGTTGAGTGGAGCAGATTGCACACAACACACTACTTTGGCCTGGATTTCCTCCTACACGGGAGGTCGTAGGGTAGCTACCTACGATCAACCGGCTGGGGCATCCCATAAGCGGGATGTCAAGCGAGGGTCGGCTTAGTGGGGGAGGGCAGCCGGCGCGGCGTGGGGTCTCGGGATGGGTTGCGGCATAGTCTCGTGTCGTATACAGTCCCGTGATCTTCCGTTGCGTGCGGGCTCGTCAATTTCCTACTAGGTTGACCCTATACCGAAGGAGTAGCTCTGGCGTTCGCTCGTTGAACGGGCGACGTCCCCGACTGAGGGCTCCGTGGCGGGTGGAGAGCTCCAACGGTGAATTTTCAACATCCAAACCCATGGATCAAGAGACTTCGACGATAAAAACACAAGCTGCGTCCCGCTCGTCGGATGCGCTTATAATAACCAACGCACCAAAGGCCGCGTCTTCAGATGCGCCTTTCGTTACACACACAAGGGTTGCGTCTCAAGATGCGCCTAAGCGGCAACCGTCTAAGGCTGCGTCCACAGATGCACCCGACACAGGCAAACGCTCGGCTGCGTCCAAGAATGCGATGAGGAAGGCAACCGCAAAGGATGCGCCACAACAGGCTGCGTCCCGAGCGATCCCAACCTCATCTGCGTCCATGGATGCGCCCCCTAACACAACCCTGACCGAAAGGCCAAGGACAGTTCTCTCTCGTGGCGACTCGAGGAGCACTGCAAATGTGGATGCGCCCAAAACACGGGTTGCGTCAACGGCTGCGGTCTCTGAGAGGGACCCGACGAGTCTGGCCAAAGCCCCACTGGCAGGAGGGTCAAACTGGCAAACAGTGCCGAACAAGAAGACGTCCCGCAAGGCGGTGTTGGCAACGGCCGTGACGCCAAAAGGCGAGGCTGCCACCGACACTAAGCGCAAGCGCAGCTCGAGGCCAAGGGGACGTAAAAAACATAAAAACCCTAATGTGGTACCACCGGCCCGGGCGCAGAAGCGTACGCGTCCCGAAGATTCCGTCACACCAACGGGGATCAGCAAGAAGAGCAAGCCTGCCCGCTCCCGTATGGTTGACGGAACTTTAGTGAGCTACGCCGAAGCGGCCGCGTCGTTCAAAAGTAACGAGCTGTGTGTCGCCGTCATGACCGAGCCTTTCTCGGACATGACGCAGGAGCAAGCGGAGGGGATCCGTCAGCAGATAGAGAACCAGCTCCGGGCTCTGCTGATGGCAGCTCCTGAACAAACGGACACTAATACCGCGATCCACTTCAGAGGCCGGGCCCACTTCGCTGAAGGCGTCCTCAAAACCTGGTGCGAGGACGACTTCACGCTGGCTTGGCTCAAGGGGGTCGCAAAAAACATACCGTCCCCGCTACCGGGGACTAAGCTCACCGTTCGGCCCCAAGCCGACATACCTAAAAAGGCCTTGTGCATGCTCTACGTCCCGGAGACCACCGAGGACACACAAGGTCTGCTCAGGATGCTGGCGAGGCAGAACCCGAACCTGAGGATTAACACCTGGACTCTGACACACGAAAGGGTTAGACAGGAGCCCCCGGGTACCTGTCTCTTCTTTCGTGTGCCGGAGTCCATGGTAAAAACCATAAAAGACCAGCAGCGGCGTGTATACTACCTTATGGGTAGTCTATACATCCGCTTCCTGGAGGAGGGTGGAACCAGGGAAGCCGCTGCTGCGACTACATCTGGGACGGCCTCGAGTGCGCCGAGGGGGGGGCTTGGGTCGCCGCTGCCTGGACGTTCCCCATCGCCTCCCGCGATGGGGACCGTTGGGGAGGCGGTGGAGCTGGCAACTTCCCTGGCAGCATTGGAGGTTGTCTCAACAGCGGGATCGACGAGAGAACCACCCTCGTCCGGTCTAATGTCGGACGAGGATTGCTTTCCGCCAGGGGAGAGAAGTGAGGGCGAGGACAGCAGCCTCTGCTCCTCTCCTCTGCGGGACTAACATCCTGCAAACCAACCTCCAGCACAGCCAATCTGCGTCGGCCACCTTGCGCAGAGTGCTGGAGAAAAACCAACACCAACATGGCAACACCATCGCCCTCATCCAAGAGCCGTGGATCAGGGGTGGCAAAATATGCGGTCTTGGTAACATCGGAGGTAAGTTGCTGCTGGACACCTCCGTAAGTAATCCGCGCACTTGCATTTTTGTCCCAAAACATGTACCTAACCTTTTAATTAACGAATTCTGTTCAAGGGACCTGACAGCAATCAGGCTTTTCAGAACCGAACAGGAACTCCCGGACATCGTACTAGCCTCGGCATACCTGCCAGGCGACGAGGACGTGCCTCTGCCAGAGCTCGCGTCATTGGTTGAGTACTGTGAAAAGGAGAAACTGGAACTAATCATCGCGACAGACTCCAATGCGCATCACACGCTCTGGGGTAATGTCAAAACTAACAACCGAGGTGAGGTAATGCTTGATTTTATTCTTAGTAATAACCTTGTTTTACTCAACAAGGGCTCTGAACCTACCTTCATAAACGCGAGATCGCAAACAATAATAGACTTAACTATAACAACCATAGGTATCTCCAACTGCATACAGGACTGGCATGTATCCAACGAGATATCATGCTCGGACCACAGATGGATACGCTATACCATCAACTTCAACCTAACCAAACCACAGCCGAGAAGGGTTCCTCGCAACACAGACCAAGCCAAGTTTATTAAACTCGTCGAGGCTGAACTGGGTAGATTACCCATTCTTCCGGCTGAAATACCAGTAACCAATTTAGATGAACATGTAAACAACATCACATCTATCCTTCTATCTAGCTATGAACAGTCGTGCCCCCTCACGGTACCTAGGCAGGGAGCTCGCCATTCCTGGTGGAGTCCTGAGCTGGAAAGACACCGACGCAAGCTGAGAAGACTGTTCAACAGAGCTAGGAACACACGGTCGCCAATAGATTGGGACCGCTATACAACAGCTCGTAAAACATACAAAAAACTGATACGCCTCAGAAGGAAGAATGGTTGGAGGCGATTCTGTACTAACATCGAAAGCAACAACCAGGCAATGAGAGTCAAAACCTGTCTTGCTCAAGAGACAGACCACTCAATAGGAAGCCTGAAAAAACCAGATAACACCTACACTACAAACGACGCTGAAACAAGCGAGCTACTTCTAACCACCCACTTCCCAGGATGGCAGACTGACACCCAGCAAAGCTGGGAACCACATGGGGAGAGGGTCACTAGTAGCTTGGATTGGGAGGTGGCGTTAGAAGTAATTGACAAAGACAAATTAACATGGGCAATCAACACCTTCTTACCTTTCAAGGCAGCAGGGCTGGACGGTATTTTCCCAGCTCTGCTCAGGTGGAGTCAGGATCTACTGGCTGATCACCTCGTTAAGGTGTTTCGGGCCTGCCTGGCCCACCGTTACATCCCCTTGAACTGGCGAGAGGTGAAAATAATCTTCATACCGAAACCGGGTAGGGGTGACTACACCCAACCCAAGTCCTTTAGACCCATAAGCCTCTCCTCGTTCTTCCTGAAGACACTGGAGAGGCTGGGGGATAGGAAGATTAGGTCCCAAATTTCGGTACAAAGACCCTTACATCCTAATCAACACGCCTACTGTGCAGGCAAATCAACTGAATCAGCACTCCATAGCGTAGTATCACGCATAGGAAATGCTCTTAAAGCTAAAACCCCAACCCTAGGCGCCTTCATTGATATAGAAGGTGCTTTTGACAAAACTAACTTCGTCAGCATCGAGCAGGCACTTGCCACGCACGATGTTGCGCGAACACTCATAGAATGGATTAATAACATGTTAAAATACCGTGCTATTCAATTTACCGTGAACACCACCACACGAGGTATCGTGAGTAGAGGCTGCCCACAGGGTGGGGTGCTGTCACCACTACTGTGGAATCTAGTCGTAAATGAGCTCATCGCAGAGCTCAACGCTAGCAGTCTGTACTCGGTGGGATACACGGATGACTTAGCAATTTTAATCTCGGGGAAATTTGAGGGCATCTTGTGCGATCTCATGAGAAGAGCCTTCAAAATAATCGAGAGTTGGTGCACGAAACACGAACTATCGGTTAACCCCTTGAAAACAGAACTTATAATGTTCACCAACAAAAGAACCATGGGACCCCATAGGCTTCCAAAACTTTTCAACACAGAATTAACACTTACAGACGAAGTCAAGTACTTGGGGGTGATCCTTGACAGCAAACTGCTCTGGAATAAGCATCTTGACTACAAACTGAATAAAAGCACAATTGCACTATACCAATGTAAAAAAATGCTAGGAAAAACTTGGGGGCTCTCTCCGAAGATTACTCTGTGGCTATATAAAGCGGTGATCAGGCCAATGTTGGCGTATGGCGCTCTGGTTTGGTGGACGAGGACTGAGCTCTCGACCACCATCGCTAGACTGCAACGCTTCCAACGACTGGCCTGCTCAGCCACCACTGGCTGCATGAGAACCACCCCAACAGCAGCCATGGAGGTAGCCCTTCAATTAACTCCCCTTGACCTGTACATACAGCAGGAGGCGGCTTTGGCTGCCATCAGATTAATGCATCTGGGCATATGGGGCAAGAATTTAACCAGTCCACACGCTAACATCCTGGATCGGGCGATTGAGTACCAGCCGCTCATCGTTGCCCCGTGTGATAGAACACCAAACCAACCTATGTTCAACAAAAACTATACCATACAAATAATAGAGGAGAAGAGGGATCAGTCAGGAGCCAAGGAAGTGCGCATCTATACAGACGGCTCAAAAACACAAACCGGTTCAGGTGCTGGCGCACATTCCCTTGACCTCAACATTAACTTTCACATACCGCTAGGCACACACAGCTCAATCTTTCAATGCGAATGTGTTGCCTTAACACAAGCCGCAGCAGCAGTAAAGCGCTTAGGCATCCGGAATTACGGCGTTAAATTCGTATCCGACAGCCTATCTGTGCTCAAAGCTCTAGCAAACAAACAAACCAATAACAAACTAATCTTTGAGTGCCATCAAGCTCTGGAGAGTTTATCGACGTCCAATCGTATTACACTCCAGTGGATCAAGGGGCATAGTGAATCCTTAGGTAATGATGCCGCCGATGAACTTGCGAAGAGAGGCTCCGATATGAAAGTGCTAGGCCCGTACCCACTTCTCCCCCTGCCTTTCTCACAACTTCGTGCGTGGATTCGCCAAAGATCAACCGAACTTCATAACAACAGATGGTCACGGGCAACAGACTGTAGACAGTCAAAATTGGCTTTACCAACTGTAAACCCGCGATTAACCAAAAAACTTCTTAGCCTGAGCAGAAATAACCTTAGAATAATCATAGGAACAATTACGGGCCACAACCACCTTAACAAACATCTTTATAACATAGGCGCCACAGACAGCCCGCTTTGCAGGGGCTGCCTGGACGCCGAGGAATCAGCCACCCACGTCATCCTGGACTGCGAGGCTGTGGCTACTCAACGTGAAGAAATCCTCGGAACAGTGAGGTCGCTCCGCGAAGCCTGCGAAGCCCCCAGGAAACTTCTGAGCTTCTGGGTGGAGCTAGGCTGGCTCTGTTAGCCAGAATCCCCACGCACAACGGACCGAGTGGGAGTCTACGTGCGGAGAAGGGAGTCCAATCATCATCATCATCAACAGGTTGCCTCTTTCCCTCAACAAATGCCGAGGGGGGTAATGGCTGCTCCTTGCGTTATGCTCGTGAACGGGTGCTGCTTGTGGTGTCTGGTCGTCTTGCTGGCCATGATTTTGTTATTGTTATTAGTAATTAACTGTTTAATTATTTTACTCCGAAGGTCCCAGTTTAACATTTGTTACTTCAAGTTATATCTATCTATATGAACATAATGCAAGCATTGCATATGCAAGTGGGTACACCCTGTATACCTGGAGGCTTTTAGATCAGTCTAGTAAGATAGTTATATTACTAGATCGTGCTCGTACGAGTATTACAGTCATATTCCTAGAAAGACAGATAGGTACCTCTTTTATATACCTAACTACATTAAGCAAGTATAGGTGTGTGCATACATACCCACATACATACATACCGATCAAATCATAACCTTAATTTTTGCTTCTTAATAACTGAATTTACTGTAAATTATACCTACAGGAAATAAACAGTCTGTTCCCAATTATTTATCTCTGACAGCAGTGACATCAGCAACCCTATTTAACCACAATAAAGAATATTGTGATAATGGGGTTTACTGCTTGATTTTGAATGTCATATGCCCGATGGCTACTTCCCCGAAGTCATTAGACTGAACGTCCGAATTGCCAAAATTCCATAGCATCGATGTACCACAATTTCGAATAGCCATTAGATCGAACGTCCGATTGACCGAAAAGCCATTGCAACGATAGTCCTATCCATCGAATGTCTATAGGGTCGACGTACCAGTAAGTCGAAAGCATAAAATATTAAAGAAGAGGAATGTAAAATGGGATAAAAAACAAACCAGCAGCGTTTGATCATCATATATATATATAAAAATTGAATAAACACACCAGTGATATTTTACATACTAAAAAATGACAGAAATAGGTAACTAAAATATTTTTTTTATCATCATCAACACTTCAGCCGAAAGACGCCCACTGGCCATAAGCCTCCCCCAAAAAGAGGTGGTTTGCCATAATCGCCACGCTTGGCAGGCGGGTTGGCGATCGCAGTATGGTGGTGAAATGCATAGAGAACGCTCACCAGTAAGTCCCTTTAGTCGCCATGTACAACACCAACGGGAAGAAATGGGATGTTGCTATTCTTTACGTCCGGCAACAAACGGAACAATATTTTTTTAGGAATTCGTTATCATCATTATGCAATTTGTTTTTATTTAGATCTCTATATGATGGGCGATGGCTCTTAGGAAGTCTAATATCGACATATCCTTCTAATTTCTTCAAATTCCTGATATATAATTATCCGTCATCTTCCCTCTTTTTGTCGGCGAAGGATCATCAATGCATACTTTAACTCTTTCAACCGTGTGTTTGGTGGCTATCTGTTCATCAACTCACGTATTGTTTTATAGAGGCCCATGCGACTGTTATCTACATTTATCTATTTTTACCTATTTTACATTCCTCTCCTTGAATATTTTATGCTTTCGACTTACTGGTACGTCGAGCCAATAGACATTCGATGGATAGGACTATGGTTGCAATGGCTTTTCGGTCAAACGGACGCTCGGATCTATGAGAATCTACGCTATGGAATTTCGGCAATTCGGACTTTCGGTCTGATGACTTCGGGGAAGTAGCCATTGGGCATATGACATTCGAAATCAAGCAGTAAATCTGTGATATTGACTTGACAGCCTTGTTAGGGGTAGCAAAAGCAACCTTATAGGTATAGGTAAGGCAGGGTAAGGCTCACAAATATCACTTTGATTTTGACAGTGACAAAAATCAGAGGTAAATAATTGTGTAATTATAAAGCCGCACCTGCCAACGGCATGGAATTAGTGTGTACTATATGGTATATACCAACGGTACCCTTTACCTGCCAGTATTTTATTTGTTTTGTACCTACTCAACATACGCACATAGATTTTGAGATAAAAGCTGATGTTTTGTTGTTCTAGGATTGATATTTTACTGACAACTTTGACGTAATGATTTTTTAGTGCTTTTACTATATCACCCTTTTTATATTTATTAATCAGTCGTTCTGTTTATTTTAAAGTTAGCGCAAAGCTTTCAAGTAGTGTGCTATGAAAATTTCAAGTTAATATGGGCGACGGTTTAAAGTTATCTAAAGGTTGGTCTTAATGAGTTTAGTATTTGTGACTAAGGTTGTGACAAGAATTTACATTTACGATTAACACGAGGCCTTTTTACTTCTTTAATACCTACACCGAAGTGAATTAATGCTAAAATGGTCGAGTACAAGGTAACTAAGCTATCTCAACATCGGTATTGATAACTCCATTGATTGTGGGTGATACTTAAGGTGACAAAGCGCGGTTATCGGTCAGTGAGTCGTCTTAGGGGCGACCTATTCTGTGGCCCCGGAGGAAGAGCCGGGCAATAACTTTTGCTGTTTTCCCAGCGACATAAATCGTCAGTTTTGCCCTTACCGTAGGTAAACCTTAAGTAGGTATACTTACATCGCGCGAAAAATGTCAATATGTAGGTAGATACCTACTACCTGAGTTGTGCCAGATCGCAAATCCCGAATAATTCGCTCAGTCAAAACCAGTTCGTGACTGTTGGAGAAACTTATCTTAGTGGTTTTTAATATTTAATTCTGTAGCTACCCACCTGAAAAATGCCCCCTTGTGCCTTTAGAAAGTGTTAGAACAATTGAAGAATTTAAATAAAGCTAACGGCACCTATTACTTTACATGTGTAACTTGTGTACTTACACCTACCAGGTACCACCTAGCAGGTACCTATTTAGGTACCTGCTTAGTAGGTACAAGGAATGCCTCGTTTTGGCAGTTAACTTGTGTAAGCCCATTGGCAAGTCATAGTAGCTAATGCATAGGTATATAGTTACTTAGTAATCACAATTATTACAGATAAGCGTCATAGGAGCTCTAGCAGTCTAGCTGGGGCCGCCTTAGAGGGAACACGTTCCGAACGGAAACTAGTGGACAAGAATGGTTCGTTTCTGCTCCATAATATTACCTACTGGAGGCACATCTAGTAAAGTTTTAGTAAAAAATGGCTACATTATGAAACATGCGTAGTTCATAGGTACATACCGTACCACTTCATTGTAACCGATGTTAGCGACCCAGGTCCCAGATTAAAAATCTTTCCTTTCAAGAGCTCTCTGATGACTAGCAAAGCCCAATGTGGTCTTGGAAACCACCGGTTTTCCATCAGACTGTTCTGTTTACTAGTACAGAACAGTCTACTACTACTACTACTACTGTAACTACGACTACAAGTCATCTAGTAAACATGACTTACTAAGAAACATGTCTAACGTAGACATCACAAATATCACAACACTTCTTGTTTTACATGTTATAATTAGTTGAGCACGCGTCTGTAGTTAACTGCGTGGCATGATCGCGAGGACGCGACGCGTTCACCTAGCTAGTCGGCCCGACGACAAAGTGTGAGCGCCGAGTGGAGACGTGATGTTGGTTTGATTGCTAAAAAATCCACCCATAGAATCCTCCATTTAAATGAAAAACAATAATTCTGTTGATGAGCTAGAATACGAAGCAATTTTATTTTCGCTCATCGCTTCGCTTCCTCGCACACTGTGTGGAAGCCGACCTTATACATACGTACCTACCTACTGCAATATTACAAAAAAAAACTTTTTTGTTTACTAGCTTCCATACCGGAGTTAGATGACCAGTTTTCTATAGCTGAAGTGCGATGCAACGACCTTCAGGAGAAAATCGATCTAATCAAAACATTAAAAAGGAAAAAGAAACTAAAAAAACGGAGGTACCGTACTACAAAAGGATTGTTTTCTTTACTTAGATATAGTAACTTGTCGTAGTAGTAGGTAGGTACCTAGTTTTTTTTAGATACAGAACGCGGCAAGTCTACTTCATTGGATCGATACCTAAGTATTCAGTGTGGTCGAAATGGCCATTGTTGGGATTCAGAAACCAGTTGTGCTACCAAACACGTACTTAACGGCAAACATTTAAAACTATTGTTTCAGATAACACCGAACTAAATATCGAACCGTGTGTGAGAAAGCTATAAAAATAGGAGAAAACTAAAGAAACCATGGATGGACTGGGTGAAAGATGAAATAGCTAGACAGGGGGTGACTACCACGATGACTAATAGAGAAGTATGAAAGAACAAATGTTGCCCCGACAGCAAATAAAATGGGGAAAGAGCAAGAGAATGATGTTGTGGGTAAGAAAAGTTTTCTCACACACGGTTCGATTAGGTGGGTATTTAAGTTCAGTTTTATCTGTTAAACGATGGATCGTAAATAAAGTGTTTTTTCCTAGCATGACCAGAATCACAGACCCGCCAAAGACTCCAGAAAACGTCCCTTTTATAACTGTGCGGACACAGCCGAAGAAAAGTAAGTACTGCTGAGTAGGCTTCTTTTCCCTCGGTGTCGTTTCGTGAAAATAGAAAAAAAAACATTTAAAATGTCAAATCGCGCTGTCTGATGAGGCTGAGGCTGACCACGCTGTAGTCTCAGTTCCATTTTTATTTAGAGAGCTTAAGAGCGGCCAACCCTTCATAATTCTCATACAAACGCTCGTACGTGTAGGTTTGACGGAGAAAGTCACATTGTTTTTCCTCTGCTATCAAGCTTTTTCGCACAGCACACAGCACTGGTGGAAAAACAGCCTTACTATCTTAGGGTGAGTCCAGACCTGGCGAATTCGCAACTCGCGAGCTGCTTGCTAACTGCGTGCGTGTGTTTCATGTTCCTACGCAGCCCCTGCGCCGACCGCGCGCCGCTCGCGCGCAAACTACGCGCCGTATTCGAGCGGCGCAGGAGGTGCTCGCGTGCCGCCCGCGGTGCACCTCCCTCGCCCCCATATTTAGTTCAAACGCGAAAGAAGCTATGTGCACACGCGCCCAACTTAAGCATTGCCGGAGTTGCACTAGAGCGGCGCACCAAACGTAGGCTGTAAACGCACGCGAGCAACACGCGTGCAGTTCGCAAGCGGCTCGCGAGCGGCGCATTCGCCAGGTCTGGACGCACCCTTATGAAAACAAGTTTATATTTGAGTACCTATCTATCCTACATATAGTTTTGTCGAAAACTGAAAGGGGTCACGATTGTTACTACACTTGTGACCCCTAAGGAATATATATTATTTCTTAGAGGGGTTTTAGGAAACTATTATTAGGTATGCAGCTACGTACTGCCTATGCTTTTACACGTAAATAATTTGATTAGGTACTTTGCACGTACAAAGGAAATGAGTTGCAAAACCTGCACTGCGTCCGCTGCTAGGGTTGTACCAGTTTCAGGTAGACTGCCTGTGTGTTATAACTACATTTGCTCTCTTCCATTGAATGGTTGTGCTTCTCAATAACTTCGTTTAGCATAGGAAAATTGCGCCAGCCTTGCTGATTACAGAGGTGTCGCAGCAAGCTGCGAGACTACGTCGGCTGGAGCTACCCCCTAACCCCACGCGAGGCTACCTGGATCCTGCCACCGTGGAACAGCATCGGATGATCGGCCAGGTGCGGGGCTACAGCAACACCTTCAAGAATCCACACCAGGAACGCGTTGGGGTCTGTGTGACGTAGCAGACGTACCTATTGCTAGAAATTACTTAATTTCTCGAATTTACAGGCTTTATAGAATTTAAACGGTTTATTTTATTTATCTAGAGTTTCCAATCAAGCGCGGATCATCGGCCTTACTTAAAACTCAAAAGGCAACGGTCACATGCTGACGGAGACAGTGAGTGTCATTTTCCTGCTTATAAAACTAAACGAAAAAGCGGTTGCTCACGTTATTTACCTACGTTATGTCTGTAAGTCTATTGCTTTTACCTAGGTTTGAATGTCTGTCTGTTCGTTTGTGACCGCCTATACTTCGGCTAAATGGCTAGACGGATGTTGAAGTGAACTGTGCGCGGTGTTACTCGATTGTTACCCATAGGTACATATGCGAAATCTAAAAAAACTTTATTCTTAAAATTATGATTACAAACTAGCCTTCTTATTTATGTTTTGTTATATCCTGTTTCAACTCAACACACGACATACATCGATCGTCCTTCAATTATGTTTCGAGGCGACCGGTCGAAGTCTACCGACCGTAATATAGTTGCACTAATACTTTGCTTACTAGTTGCACATTGTCCCATCCAGGTATGTGTAGCCAGAGTCATCTACCCAACGAAAGCCTGGAAGTAGCCTGCGGTCAGGACGAGATCGGCAATGAATTCACCAACTTCGACGTATATAACCGACCGGCAGAGTAGTAAGTTTCTTATTAACTTTGCTTGTGGTCTTGTTGGGGTATTGTAGCTAAATTGTAACTAAAGAAAATCTACTGGGTTCTCTTTGAATTCTAGATCATAGAAAAATAGATAAAACTTCATACGAATGGAATTAGATACCCAGAACCTATTGCGCGATTTTTTATGTGTTCATCCAGGTATTTGAATACGTAGGTACTTTCTTTCATCAGTGTACCTATAGTCAATTTAATCACAAAAAAAAAAATTTTACGTAGGTAACTTAATATAATAATTATTATTGGCTTTAGATAATACAACCCACGTACCTAGTAAAGATGCGTCCCTGTTTGAACCTGGGCCCCTGAGTTGCGACTTTGCGAGGTGCAGTATCTTTCATTACAATGTTGGATTACTCTAGGGCATTTAGCAAGCAACGTTGCTAATCTCTGCACATCCTAACGCTACACGTTATTTATCAGCAGCACCGCTGTCAGTGGTAAGAAGTCCGCGGAACTGCGTCAGGTTAAACAAACAATTAACCGGCGACGGCACGTGCCCAGAGATGTTCTACCAAAAGAAGGTAACATAACGTAAATGTATTAGTGTCCCAGAGTAAGGCAAACGCCTCATCTCATACAGAGAAGGCATGAGCATTGATCACCACGCTTGCGCAATGTGGATTGGCGATTACATATTTACCTACCTTATTTACCTACTATAAGCCCTGGTTTCCTTACGATGTTTTACTTCAACGTATGTCAGTAATGTGCAAGATGAATAACAGTACCTACCTACTCGTATAAATATTATTCAGCAGCATCACTGTCTTCTTTAAAATGTTGTTGAAAGTTCCTCAAAAAATCTTCTGAAAGTGGCCCTACAACAAAAAACCGGCGATTGTATGATGGTATTCTTTACGAGCAGAACGAGTGGCAGAGCATTGGCGCGGACCACAGGGTGAAATGCCTGCACCTCGCCGCAGACAGCCCTCCAACAAACACCTCCAGGCTTCGGGTACTTTGATTTTCATAACTAACACCCAATTGATTATGCGAGTACTACGCCCCTGACCTTTCTGAAGAACATCACTAATGACGTCATACTAGTGCGAACCCTCCCGGCATTTCCACTCATATCTACCTTGTCCTCGCAACATGACCAAACCATCTAAGCATAGGTGCTCGTAAAGAAATTTGTCACTACATTTTTTTTATAAATCCGCACTGTTGCTTTATCACATCATTCCTCAGCCTATCATTCATAGTGACACCACACCTGCTTCGCAAGGAACGTATTTCCACAGCATTTATTCTACTTACATGTTTCTTTTGCCATAACTAACATTCACTTCTATACGTTAGTGTAGGCACTAGGATACCATTTGCATTGTGAACAGTCAGCCTAGCCTTTTTGGACATCTACTGGTTAGTCACAATTGCATGTGTAGCACCATTCACTTTAAAATCCCCTGTAAACAGGCTACTTGTTCCACGACGTAATAATTTATTTTCACATCAATCTTCTTCTTTCTCAAACACGATTACCTGCATCTTATTTATAATTATATTTATCCCTTCCATCTTTAAGCTTCATCCATCACAGTCACCATCTTGCAACTGTTCTGTTCTACATGCTATAAAAGTATTAGTATAATCAGCCTTTAATGTTCGTACTGCTGGGACAAAAGCCTCCTCCCCATGAGTGAAAATGGGTAGTAACCGACCATGAGGGCCTATTGCGGGTTGTTGGATGTTACATGTCTTAGAATAAGCCGGCTTCCTCACGATTTTTTCCTTCACCGTTTCGAGATCGGTGGTAATGAAATAAATTACACAGTAAAGTGTCTGCCAGGATTCGCACCCACGAGAACGACAAGTAACTCGTTACCACTGGGCCACCAGTGCTGCTCATGTCACTGTGATGAGCGTTACCTATTTGTCCTGGTTTGTCACGATTATGAGTCCAAAAACACTATAACCAACGGCAGGCCGAACGCAAAGAGTAATTTTGCAAAGATCGTCGGACGTGTCCTGTGTACATGGTTTACAGTTACTCATGGCAGTGCGTCAAGTGGCTGTTACCAACTTCTATGAAGTTCAAAGCCGAAGGTAGTTTTAGTAGAATCATTGTTTGTTGTTTCAACCACAGCCAGCCAGCAGCCAGTTATGGAGGAGCGACCGGTTGTGGAGCTATTCAATAAATGTCGGATCATCCCCGCCAACTTACGGCGACAGGGCACCGCCCCCATGATCCCCGCTCCCATGAACCCCGTGCCACTCGAGAAAAAACTGAAAAAAGGTAAAGTCTACAATCAACATAATTTAGTTAAGTACTTAGAGGCTGTTAAATATCTTGGTAGCAAAATTCAAATTGATTTTAATTGTGTTACCAAGATATTTGACATAAGTGTAGAAATCTCTATTTAAACTAAGTATCTCGATACATATTGTACCTATATATTAAGTAGGTTGACATGAAGCTATGATTTCCCAAAAAAAGTAGTGCCGTCACATACATCGGCTGGAATTTTACCGCTAACGTAGGAACTAAGATGTAAAAGACCACTTTCAGTTTCATAACGGTTTTCATATTGTTAGTGGTGCTGTCCTGTCCTGATTGATTCGCAAGAAGTTATTCGCCCGAATCGCCCGAATTGACTTTCAAATAATGTTATGTTCTGCTTAGGTCAAAAGTCTTATTGAATTCAATGTGCACTACTGAAAAGAAATCCTCATACAATTTATTTGCATCGTCCATATTATGGCCCAGAATATTTAACTGATTCTTTAGGGTACTATTGAATCTATTTAATTTGCCAATCGTTATTGGTCTAAGCCCAGTAAAAGGGTTGTGGAGGTCAGATAGGCAGTCGCTCCTTGTAAAATACAGCTGCATTCGGTTAGACTGGAAGCCGACCCCCACATAGTTGGGAATAGGCTAAGCAAATGATGATATTGGTCTAAATTCTATTTGCTCTTTTTGCAAAGCAGTTTTAAAATTAAAAGTTACTTACTGTTTGTTCATTATGATCAGACGGCAGATAGAATTTACTCTAGTCAGGTCTGTAAAAACATTAGATACATAGAACGATTTAAAAAGGTTCAGGTACCTTGTAATCTACTGCAATTTGAATTATTTTCCAAAATATTGATACTAAAATCACCACAAATAATGGTGGGTTTGTTCCTTGATGCAAGTTCGCTAGGGCATCATCCATTTTGATTGACTCAAATAAAGAATAGTTCTGGTAATTATGAGGCCTGCTGTACACGCACAGTACAAAATGCTTATCTAGCTCAAAAAAGGACAGTTCGATAAACCAATATGTCTAATACGTTGCTTAGATTTTAAACAATTTTTTATCAATATACTTAATAGAACCTCAACGCTCCATAGATTTACGGTTAAAACAACTGCCCACGCTATAGTTTTCATATCTAATTAATTAGTATTTGGTACATAATCCTTGAACCAATGTTCTAGAAAACAAACAATGTCAAACTTTGTCTTTTCTAAAAACATTTCTCTACTCAAAACAAAATAGGGCCCACCATCATTTATTTTAAATTTTTGTCTTAGTATTACTCAAGAGGCAATGATTAACAAAATAAAGCATTTAGTTGTTTAGTTGACATGTTTATAAGTCATTAATAATGTTTCGAGTGACAACTTACGCGTTTTATTCAAGTGGGTAGATAGAACAAGTGAAGTGCTTGAAAAATAATGCAACATTGCACTAATTTTGTGCCTTGTGTTCTCAGTGTAAGTTTTGTGGTTAGACGTTGCTTTCTTAGACTAATTTAGTTTAACTTCTGTATTAATCGTGATTACTAAGGCTAGTTCTCGACGTCGTATGGACCTGGAAACTGCAGCAAGAGCAATTGCCCTGCTTCAGGAGGGAGAGTTCCAGAGATCTGTAGCAATACGTGTCGGTGTGTCGCGAAGAGCTATCAGAAACGTTTGAACGCGCTACCAGGAAACTGGGAGTATAGCTAGGAGACCTGGAACAGGAAGAACCAGAGCCACAACTGCTCATGAAGACCGTATATCGCTTTAAGGTTGTTTTGATGTACTTTGGCTTGAAAAAGCATGGCAGTTGAGATTATGTCATGCTCACTTAAATGTCACTGATGGTGGCGCGTGTGTTGGATCGTTTTGTTTCCTACAAAATGCTTGAGCTGGATGGTGCTGATCCACGAGTCAAGTTCGTGAACGGGCGCTGTCGGTTGAGACTGGACATCTCCTAACTTCCAGGGCTTATTTTTAATTAAAATTGTATTTAAAATTGTTTATATTTTTTTTACATTGTAATCACATATACAATATGTAACAAAAACCCTGTTGTTCCTTCTACCCACGTTTTCAGAATCAGTATACATACGTAATAAAGCAAGTCATTTATAAAAACTGTTCAACAAAAATATTTATAATAAATATTTAATTATGAATATTTGTAAAGTTTAACTGATTTTGATTAGATCAAAGAAAGCCGCCGAGTTCGTAGTCTATTGTGCAAAATAAGGATACTTGTAAAATCAGATGTTGTAAAAAAAAATTTCGAATATGTCGATTTTAATAGTTATTTGATACTGAACTCTTGACCAGCCAATGCTTATTTTTTAAATTATAACTTCGTAAATGTTGTGCTTGTAGGTAAGTGTATACGTCCCTAAAAGGAACAACAGGGTTTTTGTTACATATTGTAGAAGCAACAAGAATATTGTTCCCAAGATTTTGTAATATCCTTCCTGATTTTAAAAGAGTGTCCGTGGAGTTTCTTGCCCGTTCTTCTGCATAGAGATCTACGTTTTGGAATGGGCAAGTAGCTTCAACTTACTAACTGATCGACTTTTTGACAATTCAAAAGTGCCTGTAAATGGTTTAATTGAAATAGATGCTTTGACTTTGAGTTTGAGTTTATTGAGGTACCAGGGAAGCCACATGTGCAGAAGGAATTAATGCCAAACTTCCCTGTCTTCGACGTAGTCTTTTAAACGATAATATGCTTTTTTGATAAGGACACGTTTGATGTGAGTTTTAATCTTTCCATCGCTAAGTTCTGTAACCGCCTTTGGGAAAATAGACATTCACATATTATGGTGTTAATGAGGTACCAGCAGGCCTAAAGATTACGTCGTATCGTTTCTGCAGGTAATGTCATTCCCGTACATTTACGCTAACAGAAATGTGTTTAGTCTCAGGGCCCAGGGCAGCCAAATGTGCAGAAAGAATTAATGCCAAACTTCCGTCTTCAACGTAGTCTTTTATCTATAATATGCTTTTTTGATAAGGACACGTTTGATGTGAGTTTTAAACTTTCCATCGCTATGTTCTGTAACCGCCTTTGGCAAAATAGACTTTCACATATTATGGTGTTAATGAGGTACCAGGGAAACCACAAGTGCAGAAGGAATTAATGCCAAACTTCCCTGTCTTCAACGTAGTCTTTTATCTTATAATATGCTTTTTTGATAAGGACATGTTTGACGTGAGTTTTAAACTTTACATCGCTAAATTCTGTAACCGCCTTTAGCAACTTGTTATAGAAGCGGATACTGTTTATTAGAAATGATTTGCTAGTTTTAGTTAATCTAAATTTTGGATTCACAATTTCATGTTTACTACGTTGTATTTCGATTATGGAAATCGCATCTTTTTTTAAAAGACCTAAGTTTTTGCGAACATACAAGATATGTTCTAGGATATAAAGAGAAGAGTTAATGTATCAATTTCGTTGAATTTGTTTCTAAGAGATTCGCGAGGCCCCATTATAAAGATTGCGCTGATTGATTAGACGGTAGAAATTTTTCGTAGGTTTATACATAAAAAAACAACTGTTCCATACATTTTGATCGCGTAGGTATTGCACTTTTCTATGAAACAGCTGATTTGTTTTGTATAACCGACGATAAATTTCTACGCTGGAGGGTCTACAATGATATGCTGCACTGATGCACTGGATAAAAACTTATCCTGTTTAATCGGAATCTCGAATACGGGCTCGAACGATTTTCATGAATTTTAGTAAAAAAAAACCGAAAAAATCGATCTAGCTAGGTTTCATTTAAAAAACGTAAAAAAAAGATATTGTATATAAAAGTAAGATATAAATATAGGATAATTTTGAATCAAAGAGTTTTTTCTTTGATTATCACGTTAAACACTTTTTCGTTTGACTGTAGGTACTAATTTTGGCTTGATTTTGTTATGCAATTGTTGGTGATCTCAGTCGCCGGAAGAAAATATTAAAATCAAATGGATTCGGTGACTGGGACCGCGGAAACATAACAACTAATATTTCGATTTTGAAAAAATCGACGATTTTGATGAAATTGAACTACTCTATTAGACCTGACGTACTTTCGATGAGTTCCAGCAAATACTGCAAGAGACCATCTTTGGTGCACAGTAACAGAAATCCAAGAACAACGCTTGGCATTTACATAGCTAAGCTGAAAACAGGAGAAGCCAACGATAGGCTAGCTTAAATTTTTAAGATGGCGTGGCAAAATCTGGAGTAAAAATAAATATACCAAAACAATGCTTGACCACAGACTTCGTTCCACTTCATTTGGGGTTTAATCATGTTAGTCATGAAGAAGTTGCAAATAAGAAACTTTTAATACCCAACATATTGTTTGGCAGTCAAGACAATGAAAAGGCAATTGTGATTTGCTATGCTACATACATATATATACAAAAAAGTGCTAATTTCGCATTCCAAAAAGATACATACAGCTTTCATAAGTACAGAATTATTTTAAAGCCATTCTTCAATAGTTCGTTGCGTTGGATATATTCTAGATATGTTGTGCCGCCCTTACGCAGCGACGAAAAATCACGCTACCATTGTAAAAGAAGTATTACAAAATGAATATAGTATTCTTCATTGGAGTTTTAATAGCGAGGATGTATTTGTTTTAGATAGAGGATTTCGGGACGTTGCAAGTAAATTGGCAGAATTTGATTATCGGGTCGTAATACCAATTTCTAGCAGAGGCCCGGCACATCAGCATACTCCTGAAGAGGCCAATGAATCAAGACTCTGCAAAATTTGCCGGTGGCCTGTTGAAGTGGTAAACGGAAGATTTAAGCTCGATTTTAGAATTTCCCGTCACAATTATATTTATAAATCAATTCTTCATGTGTTTGAAGACTATATGAGCGCTGCAGCATAAACTATGTGTTTCATATTCCGCTAGAAGACAACCGACATGCCGCGGAATTTCTCAACATAATTGAAAATAGGCTAAACGTGCCTAACCGGATGGCGTAACTATGTGGATGTAAATAACTTGAACCAACAAAGAGTGACGTTCGGAAACATTGTAGGCGATACTTTTTTAATAATAATAAATAAGTATTATTACTTAAAAGTCCCTGGCAATACTGAATATTGAATATTTGTGAGACCTACGCGGAGGCCCATGGGCTCAGATATAACCCAAAGAAGAGTGAATACATGATCTTCAAAGCTGGTACTAAAAGCTACTTAACTGGACCACCTGTCATTCTCTGCGGCTCACATTTGAATAGAGTAGATCGATTCAAGTATCTGGGTCACTGGGTCTCTGATGATCTGTCCGACAGTGCGGACATCGAGATCGAAGGGCGTTGTCTTTCCGGTGCAACATGTTGGCTCGCAGGTTTGCACGTTGTTCTTCACAGGTAAAAATAACCTTGTTCAAGGCATACTGCCAGCCTTTTTACGCGTGCAGCCTGTGGACCAACTTCACTCTGCGGGCGTACAACGTGCTTCGTGTTCAATACAACAATGCGTTTAGAATTCTGTTGGGGCGGCCCCGATTTTCGGCGGTGTTCATCGCATCGGCGATGTTCGCTGATGCTACTACCGATGCCTTCTACAGAATAATTCGGAAAAGGAGTGCATCGCTCCTGCGTCGCTGTAGGGGCAGCTCAAACGGGATCCTGAGCGTGTTGTCCGAGCGGTGGGATTCTCCTTTTTTGCGAAGGTGGCTGCAGCTGCATGCCAGCGCCTGCACATATCGTATCTTTGACTTCGGTATTAAATTTTCTTTGGACATAGTGTGACATTTTATATTTTTCAATTTTATTTATTTTTTGACATTTTTAAACATTTTGTATTTCACTTATAATTCTAAATTCAATTTCAATTTCCGTAATTATTTTGTATGTCTATCTATAACATTTATAGTGCAAGCATGGCAACTGTAAATTCCTTTTTAATTTTATATGGGTAAAGGCCTGAAATAAATGATTTTTATTTTATTTTTATTTATTTATTAATACGTTGTGAACTGAACGTCAAGGTTTCCACTTTTTACATTTTAATCAGCGAAATCAATTTTAACCCAGTTTTACAACAGTTTTTCATAATACCCTGAAACATAATTCTGAAAAACATTGAAAAAAGTAAAAAGAGACCCTACTACACCAAAATGTAGTAAATATAATAAACAAACTGCCGAATCCGGTGACATGACAGATGTCACCTCCGAACATAATGAACAATCGGAAAACTAGAAATTGCATGCTACTATAAAGCAAGCGCAAAAAGAATACTCGCAATACATCATTCATTCCATCATATTATTTAACGCGCCAAAAAAGTATGTATTTTTTTAAAACACTAAGTAATTAATTATTATTTTATTGTTTCTTTCAGTTTCGTTCCGAGTTATATTCTAGGGTCTTTCTCAAATGTTAAAACGGGCCTTTTATTTTTGGACAACTTTACCTCCAAATCCTCAATAATGACTATCTTAAATATGTACGATATAAAAAATCATTATTTGTTCCGCCATTTAGAATTGCATTTATTTATTTCTAAACTCGTAATTATCTTAAATATGTACTATATATAAAATCATTATTTGTTCCGCCTTTTAGAATTGCATTTATTTATTTCTAAACTCGTAATAAATTTGGTACTGGTTGGTTTGGTGGTTTGGTTAGAGCAGCCCATTCACTTTATTATTACTTTGATCGTACATATTTATTTTTTACAAGAAAGCGATAGGTACCCGTACCCGTGCTTCCCAGGGCGCGTCTGTGCGCGGAATGACAGACCGCGTTTAGAAAATGAGGAAATTGGAGAGCGATCTTTATTTTTCTGTCAAATAAAAATGTTACTAAATTACAAAAAGTTAAAGTACTATATAAGCCACAGTTTCTTATTATTTTGGAGTTAAAATATGCAGTTGATCAGCAAGATCTACTGCATATTTTAACTATACTATACTGGTACTATGCTGCTATAATGGTTCCTATTCAGACCCCTTTTTTGTCATTTTATGCGATTATTGTGGTGGTGAAAACGGATTTATGTGAAAATTTTGTACGGTGCTATGCAATTTTTATGGTGTCATGGAGACTATATTACCTTTAAATTAAAACCATAATTGCCTCGCAGTTGTTATTCCTCTTCATGTAATTGGTACCAGAAAATCAGCGGTGTTTGTAGAAAAATGTAATAGCGTCCTTAAAACTCGGCACAGCAGCAGCATAATAAATTTTACCTAACATTTTGGTTGATGAGAACTCTGAAGGTATTCAGAGTATAAATCATTACTGCTGTAATTGCTTGACGGGAAGGCGAATCATTGCTGTCTGCGCTCATGTAATGGCTGTAGTCTGGTATTTTGCATGGGCCAGGCACCAAGACTCACCGTCCCGCAATTGTTTTAGAAAATGTCATAGTAAATTATGAAGATGATTACATTTGATTGATTGATATTTTCACAGCAATTCTATATTAGATAAAAAAAGGCAAATAAAACACACAGCTTTTTCATCGTGTTAACCTACTTTACTGTTAACCCTTGGTAAACAAAGTACAAAGTCCATTTTTTTATTTATGTGTGGTACACCTACAACACTTTACGATAGTGGTGTGCGGCGGGCCGCTTTCCGTGATTGCCGCCATGGGATCTGGAGGCAAAGGTCCTCGTGCACACTTGGGAGTGGCGCGAGGAGGCCAAACGTCGGGGCGTAACTCCGCTGCCGCGAGAAATTGCGGCTCAGTGGACAGAGCTCCGGCGGGATCTCATGGCGACATGAAGAGTGCGATTGTCGCAACCCAGTGCTGGGCACGCCACGATAGCGGTGGTAAGTCGTCTCTTTGAGGAGTGGCTTGAGAGACGCCACGGCGTCCTCACCTTCCGCCTGACGCAGGTCCTCACCAGACACGGCTGTTTCGAGAGTTTCGCATAGGGCGGGAGGAAACGCCCGGGTGTTTCCACAGCGAAGATCGCCCTGAGGGCATGGTGGAGCATACGGTGGTGGTCTGCTCGGCTTGGCACCGCCGTGTCCTCGTGGAGGCGATCGGCGGCGGCGAACTCTCGCGTCCGGCCCTAGTCCCGGCCATGGTACGAAGTGAGAGTGCATGGGTAGCCGTTACCTCCTTCTGCGAAGCAGTAATGCTCGCGAAGAGGGAGGCGGCGCACGTGAGGGAGATGCAGTACATGCGCCCTCACGGCCTTATTCGTCGCAGGAGACGCCCTGTGCGTCGGGAATCCCTGGCTGATTCCCGGCCACCGCAGACGCGGGCTTGCGCAGGGCGAGAGCTCCCTGTGCGATAAGGACCAAGCCCGGGTCGATGACGCGTTGAATTCGACGCGCGCCTCAAAGAGATGTCAGCACCAACTGATGGGGCCCGGAAGGGCCGATGCCTGCCAGGGGTGCGGGTTGTTCGAAAGAGATACCCCTGGCATACAGGGAACACGGGTGGGTTTTAGTCAGTAAAAGTCGGACACGCCCTCCTGCTCCACCCAGAGTGGGAGAAGTTATTTCATGATTTCCCATCCAAAAAAATGAACGATAGTGGTGTTTAATACGAGTATGCTAACATAAATAGTAACATATAGCTTATAAGTAGATTTCTAACATGTTAATAGATAAGAATGTGTACATAAATATCATGAATATAATTCTTGGCGACTAAAAGAAGAACTAATTGTTAATGAAGAGTTTGATTATACAATAAAAAACCATTTTACATAGATAGATATAAGTAGGTAATTGTTATATGGTATTTCTAAGCATAGGGCTAGTTTTGATCTCCCATAGTTCATAGTTTGATTAATACCTACAGATAAAGTAGCTAAATTAGTAGTAGTAGTTAGTAGAGAAATTGCTATAAACCAATCAATAAGAAACGTAGTTAGCACCCCACACATCCTAAAAATGTTACAGAAACTTGTCAATTAACTAACTTAATTAGTCGTGATCTACATCAATAGTCGGCCATGCTGTTTTTGTCAATGTTCGATGCTTTTTCCCTTCTACAAAGCTTTCTTCCTCCAAATGTATCGAACAAATAGTGCTATAGGTACTTTCTTGGGAAACAAGCTTTATTATTTCCCGTCGCCTCAATCCATTGTTCTTTTAAATTGAGATCATGTGGAAAACTAACAAATCACGAAACAATAATATTTTTTATTAAAATTGACTACATAATAAATATAAAACACAAAATGATTTCTCTGTTTTCGAAATCGATTCTCGAGAATCGATTTGTGTTGCATAGGATGAACAGCACTAATCGCTAAAATTTACAGAAAAATGATAAAAGCGCCTGTACCTCAAAATCGAAGCGATATACGACAGTAGGTATCACTTGTTTGATATTCATAATTTTGTTAACACAGAACGTCACATCAACCGCTCCAAGTAAAAGCCGCAATGTATTACGAATATACAGCATGCTTTCGATGACCTATGTTTTTCTCAAATTTGGTATTACTGTGGGTATTAGATTTTAAATAATTGATTTTAAAATGAATTACGCATAATTAATAATCATAAAATTACTTACCGATGGAAGGAAAAGTTAACTTTATTTTTTCTGCTCACATTTGTGCAGTTTTTACAATTTATTACAGCGCAATCATTTTTGTTTTTTTGACTGACGTCCAACTGGAGAGATGCACCGATGCAGAGTCAGCGCGATAGTTTTTTTTTTTTTTTTTTGATAATGGCACCTCGCAGTTGACCTTGAGAGGCCGTGACTGCTTAACCGGGCTTTCCTGTGGGGACTATTAGCTTTTAGACTAAGAGCCTCCAGCCAGGGCTTACAAAACTACGCTCAAAAACTACAGCAACCGCTCGCTGAGGGCACCCCCTGCGGGGTTCGGGCCTCGGCTCAGGGCGTCACTATTTAGGGAGGACAGAAAGTGGGGACAGGCTGGATCAAACAATTTCATTATTATTAGATCATGGGGATTTTAACTCTACTTGCTCAGCTTCGGCGCGGGCTGGCACTTCTGCGGGCAAGGGACGGTTGGGGGGCATTTCGTTTACTTGGGGTCATCGCGGGGCGCGAGGACCTCGGCGGCTAGGTCGGAAGGACGGTCTGTGTGCTGTACTGGTGGCCCTACTGCTTTCTTGAAGGAGAGTGATGGGGTCATCAGGGTCGGAAAGGACATGTCTCGGCCGGCGGATTCTACTGATTCTACTGGGAACATAACTAGCGGCCTTCGCAATCAGTGGATTGCGGTGTTGCGCGGCGGAATCAAAGAAACGCTTTGAAATGCGTTTAAGAAACTGAGCTATAGTAGGGATTCTAAGGTCGAGATGGAGGATCTCGTTCCTAACGTACCATGGCGACCTAACGAAACGGTTTTGGAGGGTCTGCATCCTATGGATTTATCGGGGCTTTATGTGTGCAAAGACTGCACTAGCATAGGTCATGATTGGCCTTATGCACGCCGTGTATATTCGCAACTTGCACTTGAGTGACAACTTGCTGCGTGCATTCAGAACAGAGTGCAACCTTCCTAGAGCGAAGGCGGCGCGTGAGCGCGCCTTCTTGATGTGCTCAGAGAAGGAGAGGTGCTGATCCATGATCACTCCTAGATATTTAGCTTTCTTCTCGCAAGGGATAGGTTTGCCAAACATGGAGATGGGTCGGGGGGGAGCGTAATAGTGGCCACGTTAAGCATTTTATGCTTAAGCCCGGCACGCGAAGTGGGTGCCCTTGCGTTATCTAGGTCTATCTATCTCTGTGGTATTTTATAATTTATTAATAACCATTAAATAAAAGTCTTCATCCGTTGAGCTTGGCCGTGTCTCCGGCTGTCTGCATCGTGTTGTTTTTTGCTTTTATAGTAGCAAGCACCACCCTAACTTTAATTAAATATGTTACTTGCACCGTGCATGTCATAAAACAAGTTCAAAGCAGTTTCAGATTACTAGGAATGATTGTTAGTTATACTAGGAACTATTTTTAATACTTACTTGCGAGTTTCAATAACCTAATAAATGATTATAAACCTTTCAGTTCGCAACGTCCAAAAGTTGGACGATGAAAACCACGATGCTCTGGACACCATGCATATATCGATGGAACCTAAACATGTACGTACCTTCTATGCCTTATAAGTCCTCAACAAATTTAGTGCAACAACAAAAGTATCGCGTTATCCAGTAGCTGGGTTGTGGAGGTTAGACAGGCAGTCGTTTTATGTAAAATACTGGTATTGAGCTGCTTACGGTTAGAATAGAAGTCGACCTCAACATACTTGTGACGGTGGTAGGCAGATATATTACTCTGTAGTGATGTTTGCTAGGAGGGCACGCATCATCCTCGGCGCGTCAAATACCGGAGTCGTCGGTACGAGATGCCGACGGTGGCCTCGCAGATGAAGCAGGCTGGCATGCGGAACTACTACGACACCTCGAACCACACCAATATACCGTTTGTGGTTAGCAAGAGCACCGCCCCTTCGCACAATATCGGCGTCAATATACAACAGGTACAGTAGTACCTGAAGAATATCGATTACTTTTTTATTTTAATTTCTTGTTTATTTATTTTCTTATACAAATATATACTTACGCATATTTTAAAATGTTTTTACAAAAATCGTACAAAAACATTTAAAAATTGTTGTTACTCTGAGGACTATCTCGGTCGTTATTTTTATTATTGTCTCAGTTAGGTAGTAGGTCTCGGTTAGGTTCTTGGTTGTCTGGTAGTTCGAGCACTTTATGCGGCCTACCCAAATGTTCTTTGTTTGTTGAATGCTGCATGATTACTGACAAATGTGTACACTGACTGGACAGGTCCACTCAAACCTGTGTTAACGCCCATAGTGGTCGACAAGATACACAATGTTTTTAACGCAAAGGATTGACCCAACAAAACCATCACCATGAATTTACCAACTACAACGACGAACTCTTAATGGATATAGCCAACAGGGAAAACTGCAAATAGAAATGACAAAAGCTACATCGTCCTACAGAATAACGGGTGCATCATCTCCAACCATAAAATAATCTGGGAACTACTAAGATAAAGCATAAACAATGCAACTATGCCACTCTCAATAGAAATTCTACCAAAACAATACGAAGACGGCATAACAAAAATTAGCAAATTTATAAAGGAATCACCCCAACGAATGAAATACCTTGAAACACAATAACAGAGGTATTAAAACTGACCTGAGCTGCTCAAGAAACTGATTCTTCAGCTAATTTACGCAAGAGACCATCACTTAGCTCTTGCTAACCTACAAAAGGCCCAATTTCTACAAAGCAGAGCAACAGGATAATAATCCAAATAGGCATAAAAATAAAAATGAATTCCAGACAACACTCCAAAAGGTCAAAGATCCACAAAAGCACATAATGGTGTCCAAATGGACAAAAAAAATAGGGCATTCAGATACCGACTGTTAAACTAACCAAGCTGATAACCGAAGCACAAAGCGCAGGACCGACGGTAGAAGAATTAATGGTAATCATCAATAAAATGCGAAACACCCTGTCCCCTCGCCTTTCTATATTGGTCATTGACGAAAACTTAGAACCCTTGAAGACGAAACCCATTTAATCAAACTTGATCAGGACCACGAAATTTCACTCACGCTGGTATTATAATTTGCGGACGACCTTATCCTCATTACAGATGATCTAGAAGGACTAGAGTGCATCTTATTCCACATTAAACTCTTACTAAATAGCGTAGGCCTCCAAATAAATGAAACAAAAACAAAAAATAATATAATTAGAGACCCCATAACATCACAGAAAACGACGAACGTGAACCTCAACGGAATAAATATACCAACAGTGGACGAAATCAAATACCTAGGCACATACATAACATCCACATTAAGCTGAAAAAGCACAATTAGAAAACGATGCCACGAGCTAGACTTTTGTATCGAATGGAATGATTTATGGCTTAAAAGTATCGACCATCACCAAAGCGAACAGATCAAGACTCAGAAGATATGAACGAGTTATCATGAGAGACTTGATTAACAACAATAAACCTTGAATTAAGAAAATTCACCAAATCTTAAACGGAAAAACCGTTACAAAACGAATCAAGAACCACAGGAAGTGCTACTTAGCACGAGTCTTCAGACGGGATAAACCACACCTATTGCATGCAGCAATGCAGTGCAAGACCAAAACTAAGAAGATCGGACGACCTCATTACACATGGAATGACAACCTAAAACAGTACATGAAAAACTTCGATATGGGAATCACGTTTTGGAAGGTCATGGCTTGAGACAGAAACAAGATCAAGAAAGCAGCTAGCGATATCTACAAAAAACCAGAAAAAATAACACAGAACATAGCGAAGCAACGGCATAGAAAAGAGCTAGTTAAACAGTTGACCCTACCCAAGAAAGTCGATCTGAATCAACATGCCGGCGACGTCGTGAAAAGACTATAAATAAATATATATAATACCACCCGTCTCTACAAGTCCAATGCTTACTCAAGGTTGCATATCTGGTAGGCTCACAATCCTTTCCTATCCTAAGGGCACGTGTACCTGACCATTACCGCGCCCCCCGGTCTACTTCTTGATATGCAATGGCTTCTGTAACACCATGAAGCATGAGGTTCCAGGGGCTAGTGCAAATCTTGGGGTTCATTCAATCAATCGAGTCTGGTCACGCTGGGATCGGTGCATTTCATTAATTGATTCATTCAGTTTGCGTGTCGAAATCCCTGGCATCCTAAATAATCGTATTAGCCAGTTATTGCCGTGGGACTACTCTCGTGAGACTGACTCTATTGGCCTGTTGTACCACCTCTGGATATGTTGCGTCTGACATATCTGCCCAAATATTTCATAAAAATCTGTTACAACTTTAAAATGTCTTTTGGCCTATACGACCATTGTAAAAAAGGCAAGTTTGACACGCTTTCATGGGTCTTTATAACCCTTATTATCTAGTACTTAATAGGATATAAAAAATCGAAATGTAACATCCAACTCCAGGAACACTAAACACACTCACAAGCTATTGATTTGATTAAGCTTGTTTTATTCTAGGTGTTAAATGGACTCAAAATTCAACAACCATTATCAGGCATTCCGCTGACTATCGCACATCACATGGGTAAGAAACATGTTCGTTATTTCTAAAGTTATCTCTCTATCGTTCGTTATTTCTAAAGTTATCTATACGATGGACGTTCACCTACCTTCCAGGCAATGTAAGTAAGGGTGGATTTTGTATAATCAATTCCTTAAGAACTCTGTAGATGTCGCTATCGTACTGAGTTTTATATTCACGAACTAAGTGACCTTCGTGCAAAATAAGTGAACTTCGTGGCGCTAATAAAAGTTGTCTGAACATATTGTGAGATTAACAAACGTATATTCATTTTTATATATAGATTACATTTACTTTATATTTTCCCACCTATTAAACCTTGCTTGAACTTCTACAAATAATTCAAAACCAAAATTAGTCAAATCGGTCCAGCAGTTCTCGAGTTTTTGTGAGACTCAACCGTTAATTAATTTATATATATATATAGATTTATGAAGGGAACTCGCGACCTACTCGCGACCTGCGAGCACGACCAGTCCTAAAGCATAGCATAAAGTTTAACAATCGCGCTTGAATCGATCAGAACGTCACTTAAAAAACGTTCAAATTCAAGTGGCAATCTTATCTCAAGGATACTTTTGTCAAAAACTTGTCACACTTTAGGTAAATAAGTATTTTTTAACAGAGATTAGAATGCGAACGTTCCTAAAATATTGGAATTGCCCCTCAGATGTAGCCGACTCAAATACTGGATACTACAAATGGAAAACTTCGCTCCATTTGCTTCTTCTGTAGGTATAAGTTTGACGAAGTAATGCATTATATTTCAGGCTTGGGCCACGTACCTACATACGGTTCGAAGAGTAGCGTTATGGTGAGTCTAATTGTAATTTTTTTGTCTATTATATTGCAATATCCTGCTGTCACAAAGGGTAACTTCAGGCGGTTGGGTGGTAGCGTCTCTGGCTATTCAAGCATGTAGATTATGAAACACACCCAACTTGAGAATTTCAAGCAAAACCAACTACCAATCCCCGGAAGCTTTACTGACACTGGTTACGGCAGTAGTCTGAGTAACGGTGGTGCCAGGAATACTATGGATCTTCTGCGGGACCGTAATCAACAACTGTTAAACCAAGTAACAACACGTGTTCACTGCGGAATTATTTTAAGATGGAATTATTTCTAGGGCCATCTGGTTCGATGTGACGGTGACGAATCGATATAATCTTGGAGTCAAACTTCACACAAATCATTTGAACGTTACCTACAGTTAATTTTTAAGGATCCGTTTTGGTTTTCCTCTTTTAAAATTTTAGATTGAGGTTTGACCTACAATGCGACTTACCTGACAGTGCCTTTTCGTTGTTACTTGGCACACGGGTAGATTATTAGCTGGATTAAGACATACGATACTTTTTATCCCGGTATTACATTCCTGAGCGATGATATATGACGTTCATGAGGGCAAAGTTGCTGAGAAAATCCCACCCACCCATATTTTATCAATACTTTCAGTTTACTGTACGTGCGTGCTCGCAACTCGCTCTTGGCCGATTTTTTATGAAAAAAAGTTGTCTATTATAAAAAAAATATGTACATTTACACAAGGCGTTGCACTTGCCTAGAATCAGCAACCCTCGCTAGACCACTACAGCGAGATCAACGCGATCCGCGTGGGCCGGCGCCTGGTGCGGCTGCCGTCTTACAAGTACATCTCGTACAACCGGCTGCTGAACCTGTATCGCGAAGGGGATGGCATGGTGCCTCGGTTCCTGCGAGCAATCGCCCGCCCGCACTACTTCTACACCTCCATGTACAAGTGAGTGATTAACTGCCAGGTTTACTTGCTGCTATGGTCAGACAAGTCTCGGAAACCAGTATGCTTGTGTTTTGATAAAAAATATTTAGGTACGAATGGTTATTTTAAAAACAGCCTACTTATCTTGACGCATTAACCTTAATATTACGCAAATACCTGAAATGCAATTTTCATTTTTCATACTTGGAAAGTACGTTTGAAATTACTTAATCAGATGAATGAAAACAGTACTTTTCGCAACGATTTTTTCTGCTGTCAAAACATTTAAAATATTTATAAATCAATTTTGTAACATGACATATCTAATTTACTTTTTACTAAAGGCTGATTTTTCCCTGTTGATGCTTGCAGTACCTACCTTGATTTTAATATGATGGTACTTACTGTAGTTCAAAAGAAATGCAGAAGTACTGAATTTGAACTGGTTAATATCAAGGTACATGACATAGAGAAACAGGGTAAAAGAATACTAGCTAAGTTACTAAGAGGTACTAAAATAAAAGTTGACTGAACCTTCGTAGTAAAGAAAGAATTTGTACAAAACATTGAAAAATACCAAGGATCGACCTAGTGATGAAAACTGTTAGTTTTCCTAAATTACCAAAAAGGGGAATTGTTTGAGGCAAGTAACTGGGAAAAACTAAATATCCGGTGTCCCGAGCAGATAGTCACGATCTTAATTTACCAAATCCAAAATAATATTCTGGTCACTGCTTCTTGTTAGCTGATTCAGGCGCAGATTTCACTACAATTAAAAGACACGGACGATGGAAATCGAGTCAAGTAGCCGAAGGATACATCAGTGGAAAAGACTTAAATATTAAGTACTTATACTTAAACGATAAATCTACATTCCTCGGAATTATCTCCGCAACCTAGTACTATCAAAACTATAGGAGCGAAATAAAAAAATCTGTTCCAGCTGATGAAAATGACAAAATATTGCTTTTTCCAACATTTATAGAAACACAAAAACTCAAGTTTGGCAAAAAATAGCCAATATTAATAATACCAGGAATTAACCATTTAAGTGGATAGGTATTATCTTACCATTATTGTTTATTTACGTTTTAATAAAATATGTTTTTTTTATCTAATCAGGTTTTTTTACTTTCCTCAAACCATCTCTTGCCTAAATAGGTCCCTTTCATCCCCTGTATATCAAAAATAAAAAAATCATCCCCTGTATAACAATTTACTATTTCTTACTGTCTCTAGAATTACTGTTAAATGCTGTTACCTATAACTGCGCAGTATCACTCCCGTGTTAACTACGAGAACCCCGAATAGATTTTGCGTTCTTAGGTTTAAACGGAATTTTTCAAGTGTGTATTAATGTTTCAAGCAGTCTCGCGACCAATCGAGAGGACTTTGATTGTGCCACGTCGAAGGGTCGTGGTGGAAGCCACGAAGCCAAGCAGAGCCTCGCAGAATACGCAAGTTTGTACCGCGAGTACGAACATATAGACAAGTGCATCAAGGAAGGGAACTGCGAACCGGAGTTAGAGCGACGCAAGGAAGAACTCACAAAGGAACTAGCAGCCCGGGAGGAACATATTCGCAGAGTGAGACAGTAGATTAGCTTAGATTATCTATACCTCCCCAAATCGAAAACGGTGACCAAACTTTTCACGGCACTAACTTTAATCCCTGTAGATCAGTAACTTGCCGTTAAAATGACTGGTAGTCCGCATGTTTTCCTTCTGCCAGGTGGTTCAAGAGTATCGAACGAGAGGTGAGCCGGATCAACCATTACGAGCGTCCGCGTCTACGGCTGAGGACGGCTACCGGCACTCGACCTTCAAGATTGGAGACAATCAACAGTAGCCAATCTTCGCACCGTGCGTCGTTAGGGTCCCTCCGTTTAAAAAATTCCGCCTGACAACACAAAAACCCGAATACACAGTTTGTGCAGTAAAAACGTCGTCGTTACACCCAGTTCTACGTAGTTGGTCAACTGCTTTAAGATTATTTCTTAGAATCGAGCGGCTGAAATACACATATAAAGCGTCACCAAAAACATTTCTAAATTCGTGTTCGAGATGTAAAAATGGTAAAATATCCGAAGAGGTCAGAGGAAAATCTTATATCGTTTCTGTGTATGTACTCGCTTTATTGTACGACATTTTGTGAAGTATTCTGTGTGCTCTTCAAACGTGTGCTTTAATAAAACACAAATAATCACATTCAAAACTTACAATAAGGTCGTCGTCGAGGTATTTTACCAACCTTTTCTCACCGTTACACCTTCCTCGCATTGGTCCAATTTACCATCTATGAGTCGTGAACTTAATAAGTTTCGTGTTATGCGTAACATGCATGTATTACCTACGATCGTTAGTAGTCTTCATTAATTTCCTCAATTATTCCTATAAAGTTGTAGTCCATTAGTAAAAGATTGTATACTGTTTTGTAGTAGCCGTAGTTTAAACTTTTGACACGAAACGTGCGTAAGTGTAATCGAAATAATTAGCTGATTGTGCACCTTTGAGTAAAAATAAGTTTCAGCGCTAAGTATTACATGAAAGTAGCGTCAAGCAATAGATTGTTTGTTGGAGTTTAATTGTTCACAGGTTTCGGTGGACGTTTTTAAGTGAACTTTCTTTTGAAACTGCGTTCGTAGTTTCTACGTCAAGTTTTAACTGAACAAGTTTCGGAAAAGTCCGTTCGGACTCGTGTCGGAGAGTTGTCAGACCGCGAGCACGACTCACGCGGAGAGCCTGGCCCGAGGCTGCGGCGCGTCTTCAGCTCGTCGGTCGCCACGTCACCCTTGTCCCTATACTTCGAACGTCGTTCCTATTACGATACGTAATCGTTATCGTCGTCTAAGCTGAGCTTGGTAAGGACGCTGAATAGTTTATTACCTAGTTCTGGATTTGTGTATGAGATTATATTCGCTGTGTATGTACTTGATTTGATTTGCATCGGACCTTGTTAACCGGTCCTATATTGTTGTCCACTGGTTTTGGCTGGCATTCGAAAGCATTCTTGATTGTTACGTCGAAGATGCATTCGAAAGCATTTTTGATTGTTACGTCGAAGATAAATTTTAAATGTTATGTAATCTATATTGGCTGCGAATAGCAAACGTTTGTGAATGATGTCGTAAATGTAAAGAAGTTTGAATACATTTCCTTTGACTTTTCTATTATTTTTTTATTAATTCCTTTGTAAAATAAAAACGATTGAAGGGAATAAGATATGAATTCTACTAAGCAATGTAAACATACATCTAGGCATGCAATTGCGGATCGTAATCACTATAATCCATAGAGAGATAAGTCACGAATATACACAATGTATTACCTACTTCTAGTGATGCATTACGTAGCTAAGTTTTTTTTTATCGATATTTATGTAATATATATTTTTATAACATGAAACAGTTTGACACATTTTATTATGTACACATAGTTAACAACAACGAAGAGTTGATTTACATTCCATAACTTATCTACTACTAATAACTAGATTTAAATAGATAGACATAGTAGGATAGTTACAATAAGATATTTGATAATCATCGACGAACATAACGTTTAAACTGTTCGTTAAAACAGATGTACTTAACTTTATTTACACAGAAATAAATAACGAGATCTTATTCTTCTGAAACTTTCTCTAATATATACGAGTACATGATGATCTACTTATAAGTGACACGTCGTTGGTGGGAAAGGAGAAGTATGCACTTTTAATTACAATTATCGAAACAGTAGGTTAATCTAAACATTTATAATATCTTTATATATCGATTATTTAACTAATAAATAAAAATAGAACTATTTTTTTTTTCAATAACACTAATATTGAGAGATTGAATTGGATGCTTTTTGTGATATACAAATAGTGACGACATCAACATTTAGGTATATTCAAAGTTGCTGGAGATAAAAGAAAACCAAACTTTAGTCGATGAAGTGTATACGATACGCTTAGTAATATGTTTCAATAGCGCGATACAAGCACGCATGTATAGAAATACTGCGTGCATGATCAGCGCCAGAAACCTATCTGTTTCTGACAACTGCAGACGAATACTAAAAACTTCAAGTGAATGAGATGAAGTCACACCCTTGCACGTAATTCTGTAATTAGTAAACATTTAATTGCGCGTGTCGGTAGAGGAGGGAAGGTTCTCGCCGTCGATCTTGTGGCGCGTGGCCTGGATGTAAGCCTCCGCGGCCAAGGCAGGCCATGCATCCGCAGTAGCCCCGGAGGACCCGGCCCCGGCCCAGGCCTCCGACGTCGACACCTCCGCTGGCCTCTCTACGCTCTCTGCCGCCTTTGGCGTGCACTCCAAAGACAGCGATTTTGGTGTCTCAATCCTTTAAAAATTAAACAAATCTGTTACATATTTGGTGCCTTGAAGCACCTCCTCCTTTTTTTAAGTTGTTTAAAAACATACAATGTAATTAAGAACGAAACTCCTTTCTGTGAAGTTAAAAACTCAAAACTATTTGCAATCTAATTCGACTCCATTTTGTGATAATCTATCTATTGATATGAAGTAGGTACTTAGAGGGACAAGGTGCGGTGCGGGCTCTTAGAGAAAAAATACCTCACGCGTTCTGGTGACTGCATGGCGTCGTTAGTGCTGGAGATCTCCAGGTCCTCGGCGTAACTCATGTGCAGCTTCTCCCCCTCACTGCGTGGCTCTTTTTCTAAACAAAATTACGAAATTTGGTTTACGCTTGACTGTTAGGAAGCTTTTTGTTTCTGTAAAGGTAGGCTTCAGAAATAGAAAGAATGAAATGAGGTCTTTGCCCAGGAGAGGAACAAGACGAATAAGCAATTAAGGTCCATGTCATATGGACACCCTTTGATTTAATTATTTATAGGAACTGTCGTCACGATCATTCTCTTTCTTTCTTGTTTGACAGATTTCCATCGGTGACAGCTTCTTCTCATTGTTTTATTCTGGTTGCAAGGGTGCCACTTAAACTACAGGGACATAAGATCTTATCATTCACTCGCAACACTGGGTTAAAAACAATTGAACCCGTGTTATATTTCATTAGGAAACTCCCCCTTACGAGCTGACCGCATTAGGATGCAACAAGGTTGCAAGTTGCGATCGATCGATGACACAGTGACATTTTGAGGAGGTCAATATCGCCATCGATCCAACCACAATCTTTCAAACGACCATTGAGACCATTCCTTATTGAATCTATAAATGAGACACAATCAGCCATGAACAATCTCTGTATTATTCTTCGGTCTCCTGAGGCCAGAAAAGTTAGGAAAGAAACAGCAGCGTTACCATCAACATGGATGGCTGACTCGGGCCAGCCGAGCGAGTCGCCCTCCACATCTACGGGCTCGTCTTCCGCATCATAAGGGCGGGGCTCACGGGGCCGCTCCTCTCGCCTCTCCTCATCGAGGTCGTAGCCGAGCATGCTCTCCACCGTGTGGTGGCGCTTGCGTGTGCGCAGCTTCAGCCGGCGCTGCCGGTTGGCACGGATACGCTGGTATGTCTGGCACCAATAAAAAACTTTTTCATTAGTAAACAATTGCAGGGAGTAGGTATATACCTACCTAATATGTAGTTAAAATAAAGAAATCGCTTCGGTACAAAATTTGATTACGCTCGCAGAGCTCTCGTAGTCTCAATTAAAAATGTAGGTAGTGCTATAATAATACAGTAATATAACCATATTAACAGCCGTTAATATGGTTATATTACACATAAAGCTTGGCTTTGTAGAGCATCGTCTCTATCAATCATGGCTGTTAACAGTCTCCTTCTAATGGTGCCCGGGTACTAGTTGAGTAGGTACCTCCCAGCGCGCATCTTCATCCTGGTGGTGCAAGGAGTGCTGTGGGGGCGCCGCCGTATCGCGCGGCAAGGCGCTGAGGCTGTAGAGGTGCTGCAGCTCCTGCAAGAAGTGCGCCTGCGCCACGCCCGGCCCGAGCCGCGCACCGCACACGCCACACGACGACTTGCGTTCCCCGTCCGCTGTACAAACATCTATAAGGCTGGAGTCCAGTTAACGTATCGGTCTAACTCTTAGGCTCATATTAAAGAACCTCAGTCAAGACTCAAGCATTATTTTTTATTTACCTACTTAACTAGTTTCAACCAATCTAAATGGTTTTAAACTAGTTTTGTACCTAATGATGAGTTTTGAGCGAGGTTCCATACCACGGGCTTAAAGACTCATTTTCAAAGACATCTTATATTCCCATTTTAGTGTGTTAATAAATTAGTCTTATCAGTCGTACCTCATTACATGTGTATCTATTAAGGTATATATGTCGAAACAGGGATTTTGCTGAACTTCTAAGAAACTTATCTAATACCTTTAAACGAGCAATTCTTGTTTATATGTATATATTTGTCGCAGCCATCTGGTTAAATTAGCCAGCTAATTGGACGCCTAGGCCCTTCATTAAACGCTGGGTTTCGGGCAATAAATCGATCTAGCTAGGTTTCAATATTGGAAAACGTCAAATAAAAAAAACCGGTCATCCAGATATTTAAACATGAACCTAGAACTAAAAAATCACATGGATTCAAATAGCAAAAACTTGAATTGGTATCTCTGGTTTAAAATGGATTCTGCAATTTTATACTAAGTTTGTATAAGTGCTATACCTCATTTCAAAATAGCTTGTATTAGGGTACAGACCCCAGCACATCAAGCTACACCAATCTGCCAAATTTCTTGGATAGATTGTAATTTTTATTCCAAAAGGATAAGGTTCATGTTCAATTGGGAAAATTTGACAGTTTGGGATAGCTTGATGTGTGGCGTCTGTACATCAAGCCGTGCCGCCGTGCCGTGCCGTGCCGTGCCGTGCCGTGTGTCTGTCTGTGGCATCAGTAAAAAAATTAGTTATTTGTTATACAAGAGTGCAAAGTTGCTTTTTAACCGCGGGCTCAACTTTGATGACCGAGCAAGCGAAGGATTCTAAAATTGAATCACGAGCGCAGCGAGTGATTCAAAAATTAGAATCCTGAGCGTTAGCAAGGGAATCAAAAGAGCACGAGGTGAAAAATCTTTGCACTCGAGTGCAACACGTAACTTTTCATCCCACCTCAGCGAGGAAATGACTAAATGCAAAAAAAAAACATTTCATTCACAACAATCACAAGATACTCTTATTTCAGTTTAAATATTAACTACTACATTATGATACGAGGGTCATTCAATAAATACTTAGCCTACAAAAAGTAAACGAAAATTTTGGAAAAGTGGGAATCTATTTTTCAACATAGTCTCCTTTTAGTTCGATACACTTAGCCCAGCGATGCTCCAACTTTTTTAACCCGTCCGAAAAATAGTTTTTGACAAACTCTGCAAAATAGGCCTCCGTGGCGGCGATGACCTCCTCATTCGATCCATATCTATTCCCGGCGAGTGATTTTTTCAGATTAGGAAACAGAAAGAAGTCACAAGGGGCCAAATCTGGAGAATACGGTGGATGGGGCAGCAATTCGTAGCGTAATTCGACCAATTTGGCCATGGCAACGGCAGACGTGTGAACCGGTGCGTTGTCGTGGTGAAACAGCACTTTTTTCTTCGCCAGATGGGGTCGTTTTTTCTTTAATTCGGCGTCGAATCGGCCCAATAAATCGGCATAGTAAAGCCCTGTAATTGTTTTACCCTTCTCGAGGTAATCGATGTAGATCACACCTTGTGAATCCCAGAAAACGGTGGCCATAACTTTTCCGGCCGATTTTACAGTTTTCGCCTTCTTTGGAGCACGTTCCCCGGTCTGAATCCATTGTTTTGATTGCTCCTTGGTCTCTGGTGTGTACCAGTGGATCCAGGTTTCATCGACGGTCACAAAACGACGCAAAAACTCCGCTGGATTCCGCTTAAACAGCGCCAAACACGTCTCCGATGTGGTCTCACGGTTGCGCTTGTTTTCTGGTGTGAGTAAACGCGGCACCCATCGCGCCGACAGCTTTCTCATGCCGAGTTCCTCGTGAAGAATATGATACACTGTTCCTTCTGAAATGCCTACAGTCTCAGCTAGCTCCCGAACCTTCAATCGGCGATCTGCCAATACGAGATCATGGATTTTTTTAATGTTTTCCTCCGTAGCAGCTGTTTTCGGTGCACCTGGACGTGGTTCATCAAAAACCGACGTACGGCCACGTGCAAACTCGTTGATCCAATTCTTGACGGTGGCCATCGATGGAGAAGAGTCACCGTACACAGCATCCAAGCGCTCTTTGATTTCGATGCGCGTTTTCCCTTCCAAAAATAGGAATCGAATCACCGAACGATATTGCTCTTTTTCCATTTTTGTAAAACCGATCGACACGTTCGCTTCCATAAGTTGTCAAATTAAAACAAATGAAGGGATTGGAATGAAAATTTGAAAAAAGAATTAAAAAAGAATGTGCTACACTGTGGTAAAACTCTTTTGAAACTACAGCGCCCTCTGGCGATGAGGCTAGGTACTTATTGAATGCACCTCGTAGGTAAGTATTACAGAATAATCTTTAAATTATAACAAATAATAATTAAGAAAAATTTAAAGTAACGTTGCTACAGTTACTTGAGTGTAATATTTTTGTTAGTTACTGTAATGTTGTTGTTGGTGACTTGTTTTTGGGCAAACTATCTGTCATACTTAATAGTTGTACCGATTCATCGGATTCCCTTGGCATAAATGTTGGCGAGAGAGGCCGATGGTTAGGTGTTTGGTAACGGCTCATTTTTGATGTAGAAGGGCCAGTCCAAGGATCTGACTGAGGCTCTTGCAGTGTAATGGCTCCTACGATGCCTTTACATATTTTAGACTTATTTTGGATGGAATCCTCTATGTATCCCTCTACAACCGCATTGGACTTCCAGTCTATATGACGCTTAAGGGACAGGACATCAGCTCTTGAATCGGCCAAAAGTGTGGCTGAAGTTCGTCGGAAACAATGACCCGTGTACAACAGGGGTTCTGGAAGTTCAAGAATGTTGCTATTTCTCGTGGGATTATGCCAGTTTTATTAGCACCATAGGCTGTCTAACACACTTTCCGTTCCAATATTGTAGAAAAAATTTATTGATTGGAGTGTTAGGCGGGCGTAAGGCTTGATATTTCTCAACAATTGTTATGTATTCCTTGCGAATGATGAAATTGCGGTCTCTTTTTGTCTTTGTTTTAGGTAAATTAATTAAGAGTAAGTCATCTGAATGTTTCTCAATTTAGTTCATTAGTTCCGCATGCTCAGTTTATACCAATAATAAGAATAACCTGTAACGTAAAGAGTACTGTCGTAGATAAATTAATAAAATTGATATGCATGCATAATTATGCCTATCAACATCTATTAGTAGATGTTGATGTTGATGTTGTTGTCGTACTTAGGTACGTATTAGATTATGTTAAGTAGTTGATTAACATACTTAAGTAGATACTGAATGTGCAACTGACTTTTGTCGCCAAATATACGGAATCAGGTGCTTAGTTAAGAAACTTTTCAATTTCAGATGCTGTGAAAACCTTCGATTTTTTTGGTTGATGACCAGATGAGGCTCTTTTTAAAAATGCGACTAATTTAGGATAGGTGTTGATATGTGTGTCGTTTTTCATCTTTATTGTTGCTTTTAGCATTGAATACGTATTCCATAGAGTGCTTAATTTCTTGGTCTCGGATAATTCAATAAAATATGCCAGCAAACGTTTGCTGAGAAAGTTTTGGCTCCTTTAGCTAGTCGCCACGTGTTAAACATATCGTACTCTTTCAAATACTTCTCGCGTGATTGTTGAGGGAGAAAGCTCATTTCCGCATTATTAACAGTTTCAGTCAATTCTGTTGGCGTCAAATTAACTTCCTCGTCGCTAGAATCACTCATTTTAGGTTTTTCACTTGTTTCCAAGTTTTTGTTTTTATCCTAAGGTTTTAACAATATGACGTGAAACCAAAATGGCGCGTGCAAAGCAAATTAAAAAAGTACACCAAGAAGGTTCCGAGTCGGAGTTTTTAACAAATAAAAAAAGCGGCCAAGTGCGAGTCGGACTCGCCCATGAAGGGTTCCGTAGCACCTAGTAACATAATATAAAAGTTCGTGTAGTTCGTGTTAACTTTGATCGATGTTTTAATCATTTTACTTAGGCACCTATTACAGATTTATTATTAGAAAATCATGGTTCATGGTTTATGCATAAGGTTTATGTTTATGAAATTAAATGGCTTTTTTTATTTTTATATTTGAGTTGATTGAATGAAAGGCAAATTGTGGTTTACGATTTATGACGTATTAAAAAGAAACGAATTACTAGATCTCGTTCAAACCAATTCTCAGTGGATGTTTACATGGTAATGTACATCATATATATTTTTTTGGTTTTATCATTCTCTTATTTTAGAAGTTACAGGGACACACATTTTACCACTTTGGAAGTGTCTCTCGCGCAAACTATTCAGTTTAGAAAAAAATGATTTTAAAACCTCAGTATCACTTTTGAAGACCTATCCATAGATACATACGTATGGGATTGATTTAAAAAAAAATGAGTTTCAGTTCTAAGTATGGGGAACCCCCAAAATTTATTGTTTTTTTCTATTTTTGTGTGAAAATCTTAATGCGGTTCACAGAATACATCTACTTACCAAGTTTCAAATAGTTTCGGAAAAAAGTGTCTGTGACATACGGACGGACAGGCAGACATGACGAATCCATAAGGGTACAGCTTTTTGCATGATAAATTCGGCACCATGGAGGGAGAAGTAAATAAGTTGAATGATGTTTTGAATTTACACAACTTAGTGCACACGATGTTCTAAATTCAATTTACTTTATTCTCTAGCGGATAAAAACGGCTTTTGCACTCAGATATCGAAGAGCTAAAACACTCTCCGAGATGAGGGTATGAAAAATGATTTTTCTCTTAAGTATGTCAATTGCCATACTTTAAAAGAAAATTACATTTTTTTATTGGAGAAAATTTTGATTTTGTTACGTTTTTACTGATCAGTATGTATCCTCATACAAACTATTTTGAAGTGAGGTCTTAAATAGCACTTAAATATTTTAAAAAGCGCAAGAAGGTAAAGTTGTAAATGTTGATTGTGCTTGTAATGCTACCTTTATATTTGCCTTTATTGTATATTAACTTTTGCCAGCGGCTTAGCACGCGTGGAGGTCGAAAACTGTCCGACGGGAACGTAGTACCGGAATAAAAAGTATCCTATGCGTTATTCCAGGTTACAAACTACCTGTGTACCAAATTTCATTAAAATCCGTTCAGCTGTTTTTACTAACAAACTTTCACATTTATAGTATTAGTAGGATTATTAAATTCTATTTACGTTACAAATCGTTTTCATAAAACAGTGTTTGAATAAACTATGTATTTTTAATACATTTCAGTGACATGTTTAATTTTACAACACTCATCAGGGCTTTAAATTACTCCATAATGTAATAATTGAAACTAGATTGACTGAGGAGTAAAATATTGTTTTACCTAAAACTTTTTTCGCTATATTAGATTGCTATATTAGATTTGCCCATATGCAAATTTGCCATTGTAAAAATTTGCCCGTAAAAGATATTGCTGTTTTGAGAATTTGCCCTTTAACGAACAAAGGCCACTTCAGTCTGCCAATGCGTGCGTCTTCGCAGTGCAATCACGTGGAAACTCCGGGCTTAACTGAATTGTTATGGTACATAGATCATAATCCTAACAAAAACAGGCTAACTCGTATGTGTACCACATGAAATTGAGATTATTTATAATTCAACCGAAATTTTCCCATAATTATATTATACATCCGCGAAAAAGCAGCTACGTCCCAGAATCTAAAGCGAATCTGGGACATTTCCCGCCGCTCTCCTTAGAGTACCTACGCACTATGCGGTCGGCCGCCCGGATGACCGCAGGATGCGGTTGTGCTTGCGGTCGGCTTAGCCGGGTACCGGGTAGCCGAAATCAAAATCCATAGTTAATTATCTGTAGTCATCAATAAAATGCGCGAGCGTCGGTGAACACCTATACCGTCAAAGGTGGGCAACCACAAACTGGCACTATCTGCTTAGTGTGTATAGCAACTGTCCGGCTGGCCGTCAGTCGGGCCGCAGCATTCAGAACGACCGGAGCAGTCAGCCGGTGGCCGCATCGCAGTGCGGATAAAAACTACTTTCTCGTAGATATTTTTGATTGAGGTCAGCCGGACGGCTGACCGCATTCCGGCTAACCTTAGTACGTAGGTACCCTTAGACTCTGTAGGCAATACAATGATTTGTCAAACCGTTTTAACTTGGCTAAAACCCTCTCCATTTTAAAAGACAATTTTTATTAGAAAGAACCACCACAAATGTGCGTCTGGGACGTCCTGCCCTTGCGTAACACTACCATTAGGAACGCTTTTTTGACAGTTCAACGACATTAATTGCGTTATTTAGGGAAAAAAAAATTCTGTAACCGTATATAAATTGTTGAGCAGATTATTTTTTCAAAGATATTAAACGATGGAATAGCAATATCCTTCAAAATGATTCAGATTCTAATTGATGGTTTGTTACACAATAAAGTTGGCGGTTCATAATCGGGTGATACGTAAGTGTGCGCGGCGTGCTTGATCATTAGGGGGAAATTCAACCTGATGTGCTGATCGCGATCAATTTCTCTGGTGAAATTCGCCCTAAGTTTAGGTATAACGTTATTATAAGATTACGTATGACGATACGCATACGTATGATTTTATAGAGTCCCGTATGATTTATAGAATTACCCTTGAACGATATAATTGTCTACAGAAAGCATGGTTCACCGTTGAACTGTTGGGCACGCCACGATTGCGGCGGTAAGTCCCCTCTTTGAAGAGTGGCTTGAGAGGCGGTATGGCGTCCTCACCTTCCGCCTGACACAGGTCCTCACTGGACACGGCTGTTTCGGGAGGTTCCTGTCGCAGGTCTTCACTGGACACGGCTGTTTCGGGAGTTTGCTGTAACCACCGTGTCCTCGTGGAGGCGATCGGCGGCGGCGATCTCTCGCGTCCGGCCCTGGTTCAGGCCATGGTGCATGCTTAGCCGTCACCTCCTTCAGCGAAGCAGTGATGGTCTCAAAGAGGGAGGCGGCGCACGTGAGAGAGAGGCAGTACATTCGCCTTCACGGCCGTAGGCTTCGCAGGAGACGCCCTGGGCGTCGGGAATCCCAGGCTAATTCCTAGCCACCGTAGGCGCGGGCTTGCGGACGGCGAGTAATGGGTAGCTCGCTGTCCGGTAAGGACCAAAGTTTCGCGCGCGCCTCAAAGAGATGTCATCACCAACTGGTAGGGCCTGCAAGGGCCGATGCCTGCTAGGGGTGCGGGTTGATCGAAAGAGGTACCGCGGCCCCTGGCACACAGGTAACTGCACGCACTGCACACAGGCAGCACGGGTGGGTTTTAGTCAGTAAAAGTCAGACACGCCCTCTTGCTCCACCCAGAGCGGCAGAAGTTATTTGATGATTTCCCACTCAAAAAAAAAAACCTCTGCTGTAGCTAAACTGTAATACGAAAAAAACAACCGACTTCCGGAAAAACACTACAAAGTGAAAAATAACTTTCATTTCGGAAGTTGTTGGCTTTGGATATAAAATACAATTTAAAGATTTCAGTTTTTTTATGTGTTTTTGAACACCATGAAATAGTAGCCGCCATGTTATTACGTCATACGGCATGTCAACTGAGCAACTTTGTACTTTTATTATTTTCGTAACGAAAGTAATTTTTATTTATAACACATTTGCTCGTAAAAGGTCTCTTATTACCCCAATTTCAATATCGTAATGTATGTCATTACGCACTTGTGCGTTATGAACGCACGGTTTATCAAGATGCTCCGTCTAAAACGAACGGTACTTTTTAAAATCTTAGCAAAGAGTTTTTATGTCAGAAAAGTGGTCACATTTTATCAATAAAATTAACTTAGAGAGATAAAATTTAAAAAAAAAAATTCTTTAATTTAATTCGTTTTGACAATAAATTACAACTATTTATTTGTAACAAAAACAAAAAAATATTAATTTACTTTATTACTGGTCGACTTTTTTTCGAAATTCCAACCAATTTCAAAATGAATGGGCTAATTTAAAAAAATCTAACCTTGCTTCAAATTTTACACATTTTGAAGGATGATATTACTCTTGCAAATTTCAAAGTCGACCAGTACAAAACATTTGGAAAGAAGACATTGCCAAAAAGAAGCAAGAAGTATGTTGAAAGCGACGATTTTATTAGAGAAGCACAAGTTCCCTCAGCGAGGAAATGACTAAATGCAAAAAAAAACATTTACAATCACAAGATACTCTTATTTCAGTTTAGGAATTAACTACTACATTATGATAGGTAAGTATTACAGAATAATCTTTAAATTATAACAAATAATACTTAATTAAGAAAAATTTAAAGTAACGTTGTTAGAGTTACTTGAGTGTAATATTTTTGTTAGTTACTGTAATGTTGTTGTTAGCGACTTGTGTACTGTTTTTCGGTAAGCTATCTGTCATACTTAATAGTTGTACCGATTCATCGGATTGCCTTGACGTAAATGTTGGCGAGAGAGGTCGATGGTTAGGTGTTTGGTAACAGCTCATTTTTGATGTAGAAGGGCCAGTCCAAGGATCTGACTGAGGCTCTTGCAGTGTAATGGCTCCTACGATGCCTTTACATATTTTAGACTTATTTTGGATGGAATCCTCTATGTATCCCTCTACAACCGCATTGGATTATTTATACTATTTCTCGTGGGATTATGCCAGTTTTATTAGCACCATAGGCTGTCTAACACACTTTCCGTTGCAATATTGTAGAAAAAATCGATTGATTGGAGTGTTATGCGGGCGTAAGGCTTGATATTTCTCAACAATTGTTATGTATTCTTTGCGAATGACGAAGTTGCGGTCGCTTTTTGTCTTTGTATTAGGTAAATTAATTAATAGTAAGTCATCTGAATGTTTCTCAATTTAGTTCATTAGTTCCACATGCTCCGTTTATACCAATAATAAGAACAACCTGTAACGTAAAGAGTACTGTAGTAGATTAATTAATAAAATTGATATGCATGCATAATTATGCCTATCAACATCTACTAAGTACGTATTAGATTATGTTAAGTAGTTGATTAACATACTTAAGTAGATACTGAATGTGCAACTGACTTTTGTCGCCAAATATACGGAATCAGGTGCTTCGTTAAGAACCTTTTCAATTTCAGATGCTGTGAAAACCTTCGATTTTTTCGGTAGATGACTAGATGAGGCTCTTTTAAAAGGTCGGGCTTGGTCCTTACCGGACAGCGAGCTACCCATTACTCACCGTCCACAAGCCCGCGGCTACGATGGCCAGAAATCAGCCTGGGATCCCCGACGCCCAGGGAAACTCCTGCGGAGGCTACGGCCGTGAGGGCGCATGTACTGCCTCTCCCTTACGTGCGCCGCCTTCCTCTTAGCGAGCATCACTGCTTCGCTGAAGAAAGCGACGGCTACCTATGCACTCTCGCTCCGTACCATGGCCTGGACCAAGGCCGGACGCGAGAGATCGCCGCCACCAATCGCCTCCACGAGGACACGGCGGTGCTCCACCCAAGCCGGGCAGACCTCCACCGTATTCTATAGTATCTTATCTATCTATTATCGTATAGGGCGATCTTCTTAATGGAAACACCCGGGCGTTTCCTCCCGCCTTATACAAAACAGGAACCTCCCGAAACAACTGTGTCCGGTGAGAACCTGCGTCAGGCGGAAGGTGAGGATGCCGTGCCGCCTCCCAAGCCACTCCTCAACGAGGGTACTTACCACCGCAATCGTGGCGCGCCCAGCACTGGGATGCGACAATCGCACTCTTCACGTCATCATGAGATCCCGCCGGAGCTCTGTCCGCTGTGCCGCGATTTCCCGCTGCAGCGGAGTTACGCCGGGGGGTTTGGCCTCCTTGCGCCACTCCCAAGTGTGCGCGAGGACCTTTGCCTCCAGACCCCATAGCGGCGGCGTATTGTTTTTTATATTTCTCGCGTGATTGTTGAGGGAGAAAGCTCATTTGCGCATTATTAACAGTTTCAGTCAATTCTGTTGGCGTCACTCATTTTAGGTTTTTCACTTGTTTTCAAGTTTCTTAATTATATCCTAAGGTTTTAACAATATGACGTCAAAAGAAATTGGCGCGCACAAAACAAATTAAAAAAAAGTACGCCAAGAAGGTTCTGAGTCAAGTGAGGAAAGAGTCTGAGTTTCTAACAAATTAAAAAAGGTTGTATGATAAATTCGGCACCATGGAGGAATAAGTAAATTGGTGTAATGATGTTTTGAATTCACAAACTTACACACGATGTTCTAAATTCAATTTACTTTATCCTTTAGCAGATAAAAACGGCCTTTGCACTCAGATATCGAAGAGCAAAAATACTTTTTCAAGACGGGGGGAAGAAAAGGTATTTTCAGTGGACTGGCTGTACGGAAAATTATTGTGTCCGTTTCGATTGCTCGGCCACAAAGTCGTAGAAGATAAACGACTACGTCAACATTACGAAGGAATTTGTAAAACACTAAAAGTGAAACTCGCAAATTCGTAGATCCAATATTCAGAAAGTTGTAAATGTTTAACCATGGCCGCGCGGTCGAAACATGGAGAACAGCGCGGCCACGCAGTTCTCTAAAACGGAGCTTAGTAGAGGTCCCATTCTTTTTGCTAACCACTGATACGATTTCGAAGAAAATGTAGATAATATGAATAAAGTCCTCATATTTAGACTTCACGACCTACAGAACTTAAATGCTATGGCCGCGCGGTCGAAACACGGAGAACCGCGCGGCCACGCAGTTCTCTAAAACGGAGCTTATTACAGGTCCCATAATTTTTGCTAACCACTGATACGATTTCGAAGAAAATGTAGACAGTATGGATATAGTCTTCATGTTAGGACTTCACGACCTACAGAACTTAAAACCTGTAATGCATGTTAGAAGAAGGGTGACCAAGATTTATGGTGCGTCAATCAGGAATTTTCAATTTTATTAAGATACTTTTTATTGTAAAAAGGATTAATGATTGTCTATTTGATTAGTACCTATACAAAAAACTATACCTCCTTTCAACGTAGACACTGCTATTTTAATAAATTAAGCGCTCGTTTAAAAAACTGATTTACTCACCTATAATTTTTAATGATTACACTTAAATTACCTACTGAAATATTGCAGTAGTGCAATGGACCTCATCAATTGTTTTTCATTAGGCATGATCGAGGTCAAGAGCAGGCACTTTTAGTATTAAAAAAAATTACACACGTTTTTGCAAATGCAATACGCATTTGTATGTCAGTGTGCTTGCTTTGCGGGTAAGCCATAGATATCCGATCGATATCCGCGGGGTAAGACGTTTTAAATAACCTCCATTCTTGCACTCTGAGCCAGACGTATCGACACCCAAAACAAAACAAAACACTGGAGTGGGGCGGGGGTTGCGTCATTTAAACCACATATCACACATGTCATTTGTATTGATATGACATCTTAAACCTTAGTGTGCATAGTGTGAGAAGGAACCAAAATTGATCTTTGATAAACATTTTGACAGCAGCATCTGTGCTGCTGGTCATCATCAAAGAAGGAAACATACCAAACTGTAAGTATTTAAAATGTCTCAAAATGTTTATCAAAGATCAATTTTGGTTCCTTCTCACACTATGCACACTAAGGTTTAAGATGTCATATCAATACAAATTCTTTAAAATTGTAAAGCGTCAATTATAGCAAAAAGGCTATTTACCACTTTTTGGTGTTATTAACTCCTTTAATAAATGTATTTTTTTCTCAAAAAGTTCAAATTTTCATTAGATTGTGACATTAATTCGTTGATTTATTTTTCTATGCTGCCTAAATAGTATTCGATCCTCTGAATCTCTTTTTTATTTCAATTAAGAAAAAACAATATTTTTCCTGTCAATTTTTCGCGACCGACCGAGCGACCTCATGAAAAAGTAATGTGCAACCAATTCTCAATTCTTTATTGCATTCCATAACGTGTTGCAAATTAGTGGTCTTAACATGGCATTAATAATGTAGGTACCCTGTCGGGCAAAGCACAGTTTAGTAGGACAGAGGACGAAGTGCGCTAGGTATTTGAATGCGATTCAATATTTTGTTAATACGTTAGTTCATAAAATTATTTATTTATTGTTATTTGTGTTTTATTAAATGCTTTTTCGATACTTAATTTATTTTTACCCAACTGCCAAGGAAGGGTTGTGTATGTTTTTTTGCATGTAGGTATCATGTTTATTTATTTATTATAAAAAGATTTGTTACTCATTTAGAATAAATATTGCGTTATCTTTTTAGTATTCATTTACTTACATACACAGGATAAGTTTTTATCCAGTGCGCAAACTGTAACCATGACCTCAGCATATCATTCTACCCCCCCAGTGGGGTTCCCGCATTGTCGTTGCGGGGGGGCTCAGTAACCGTGGTCACCCTCCCACGGTGAAGCGAAGAGGAAACCCAAGGTGGGGCCGCTCGTCAGGGCTGGTGCCTCCAAGCCGACGACGTAGCGGCCAAAAAGTAGGTTGCGGTGAGGTGCATCGCAACTGAGGCGGGCCGCGATGTCGAATGGGAGGCATCGCGGCTGAGGGTTACAGGCTACGGCGGAGGAGGAGTGCCGGTACTTCTGAGTAGCGCTCTTCCCTTCCGTAGCCTGGACCGGGCCGCCACCGTTTGATGGCGGACGCGGTGGGGCCGCAGGGGAAGAGGAGTGTCGGTATAGCGTTGGCCGCTCTCCCTATCCCCTGCGGCCGAAAAGTGGTAGGCGGCGGGGCCACTGTACTGACCCGTCGCAGGAGGACGTCAGCAGCAGCTGGTGGGGCCCGCAAGGGCCGATGCCTGCTAGGGGTGCGGGTTGTTCGAAAGAGATACCGCGGCCCCTGGCATACGGGCAGCTGAAGGAACATGGGTGGGTTTTAATCAGTAAAAGTCTGACACGCCCTCCTGCTCCAACCAGAGCGGGAGAAGTCATTTGATGATTTCGCACCCAAAAAAAAAAAAAAAAAAGCATATCATTCTAGACCCCCCAGCGCAGAAATTTTTCGACGGTTATACAAAAAAAATCAGCTGTTTCATAAAAAAATTCAATACTTACGCGGTTAAAATGTAAGGAACAGCTGATATTTTTTGTATAACCGACGAAACTCGTGATTTTAGATGTCTGTGAAAAAATATCTAAGCTTGCATTATGATTTCAATCAATACAACGTAGGTAGGTACCTTATGCTTGTTAAATTATAATTGTAGTTACAAATATGAAAACGAACTGTGATTGTTAAGTGATAAAAATAAATATTTTAATAAAACTCTCTGCCTATTAATACGTAATTTTATGTTTAAAAATGTTGGTGTTGTTGTCGTTGTTTAGTTTTAAATTATGTGTTTTGTTGTTTTTGTTTAATTTTAGGTTTTAGCTTTGAAAGAAGCTAGGTACATTTATTTGGCTTATTTATATTTTCCCTATCACCTTTTTTTAGTTTAAGTACGTTTCGGTGCCAGAGTTGAGATCAGTGATAAAGATATCGCATACAGTATCGCAATGCGAAAGCATTCTGAAATCAGATAAAAATATTCTATTAAAATTCAACTTTCACTTCAACTCTATACATATAACAAAATAATTGTATACAAATCTTATGTCCCTGCATATGTACTTAATTCACATTAATATAAAAGAGTGTATGATTATTTATGTGTTTTCTTAAGCAAAATTTTAAAATTCGTATTTACGAATACGATGTTAATTATTTCGTATAAGCACTTCACCCAATCAACCACACCTATTCCCTCATTTTAATAATAGGTAATTACGTGATATAAAAACGGCGCTTTTGGAAATGTTTCTTGACGCACCATAAATCTTGGTCACCCTTCTTCTAATATGCATTACAGGTTATAAGTTCTGTAGGTCGTGAATTCTTAACATGAGGACCATATCCATACTGTCTACATTTTCTTCGAAATCGTATCAGTCGTTAGCAAAAAGAATGGGACCTCTACTAAGCTCCGTTTTAGAGAACTACGTGGCCGCGCGGTTCTCCGTGTTTCGACCGCGCGGCCACAGCATTTAAGTTCTGTAGATCGTGAAGTCTAAACATGAGGCCTTTATTCATATTGTCTACGTTTTCTTCGAAATCGTATCAGTGATTAGCAAAAAGAAAGGGACCTCTACTAAGCTCCGATTTAGAGATCTGCGTGGCCGCGCGGTTCTCCGTGTTTCGACCGCGCGGCCATAGCATTTAAGTTCTGTAGGTCGTGAAGTCTAAATATGAGGACTTTATTCATATTATCTACATTTTCTTCGAAATCGTATGAGTGGTTAGCAAAAAGAATGGAATGGGACCTCTACTAAGCTCCGTTTTAGAGAACTGCGTGGCCGCGCTGTTCTCCATGTTTCGACCGCGCGGCCATGGTTAAACCTTTACAACTTTCTGAATATTGGATCTACGAATTTACGACTTTCACTTTTAGTGTTTTACAAATTCCTTCGTAATGTTGACGTAGTCGTTTATCTTCTACGACTTTGTGGCCGAGCAATCGAAACGGACACAAATTATTGAATGTTCGAATTTCAAAAACTTTTTTCACGCTAGCAGCTAAAATGCACTTTTGCACGCAGATTTCGAATGACGAACAGAATCTTTCCGAGCCAGTGAGGTGAAAATAAAACTGTTAGGTAAGTATATCACGTCAAGTTTAGTAGTGTAACCAGTGGCGTGCACAGAGTTTTTATACAGGGTAGGCAGATATTTAAAAAAGGCAAAAAAAAGGGCAACCGATTTCTGTACCTACCTACACAGCATGCAACCTGTGAGGCAATTAAATGAATCATATTGTTTTGTTTTGTATTGAATTTACGATTGACTTTACCTATAGTTTGTACCTATTAATTGCAAATCCGGTGTGCAACTACTTTGCACGATACTTTATTTTTTCACCGATAGATAGTCTTGAAAATGCATCATTTTTCTTTTCTCTTTATACACACAACCTGAATAACTTTCACAGTGAATATTATCTATTTTTCACACTATTTATCAATGTTAAAATCTAAAATACATGCCATCATAGCTCACAACCAAAACAAATAAATGAAAACAAACAATGGCGTTGGAATTACTCGGCATATGAAAATAATACGACTAAGAAATTATGGTTGTTTATGTAGTCACAATTCAATTAAACAGTGCTACTTTTTAAAATAGTCGCAGAACCAACTTTATTCGGAAAACTTCGGTAAGTTTCGTAATTCGACTCGTTGTTAAAAATGGTAAAAAGCCAGTCACTACCTTGTACGGTTGTGAGTGTTATTTTTTACATTGTGTGCCACGTATGTATAGGAACGCACACTGAATAAATCTGCATGAATGACCACGAGAGCACACATACAAACAGACACGAATAGTTCATTCCTCTCCCGAGGCACTAAGCGGCGCTAGTGCATCGCAATGCGAAGTTGCGTCAAATTGTACGAACGAACAGGATGTTTTATCGATGATACTAATGCTCGAGAGGTGGCGCTGATTTATGAATAAAGATTTTTTATTTATTGATAAAATAATATTAGTTTTACATATTTATCTGATTTGGGGTAGGGTAGGCAGTGTCTTTCTGTCTTTATGGTCTGCACGCCACTGAGTGTAACGCATATATTGATTTTACTTTAAAAATTGTATGAAGTAGTGACATAAATTGTTATTCTACTTTAAAATCCTTTTTTTAACGATTTGTTCTTATAGTCAGTAGTGGCATTATCCCTCTTGAGGCTCCAACAGTAGGCTGCAAGCATGACTGGCTCCCATATCTACTACTCTACCCTGATAACGCTTCTTATACTCTGTAATTTCTTGATGAAATCTATCACTGTGTTCATTGCTTACTAAACCTATGTTATCAATAAGAAACTTAATGGCAGTTTAAGAAATTTATTTTCAAAGACATATTGCATCCTAGTTTGTGATACGCATCACTTTTTTTTTTTCATGAAAATCCGGTGATTTGTGATTTCCGAAGATTTTTTTGTGACGTCGACACAAGCCAACCATGCATTCTTTTCAATTAGACCGAGGCTCGATAAAAAAGCGGGATCATTGATTATGAGTAGACTAAATGTTATGATGACTGTTGCACATATCAATGATATAATTTTATAGCTACCCACGACCAAGTGTTGCGGAAAGTAAATAAAGTAAGATTTCCGTTACTAATGTTTTGGGACGTGATATATAAATATAAATTGGTTTTCTGTTATTTACTAAGTATACCTAATACGAATCACTACTCGGGATATCGGTAATTTTTTTGGTGTTGCTTAGTGTAATTAGTTGGCCTGCAAAGCTCGAGGGTCAAAGATCCTACTAGGCATACGGACACATCTTTTTACGTGATGTGAGCGCCTTTATTTCATATGTAGGTAGGTCTAGGGGGCTGTGCACACGTAGTTTTTTATAACACACATCTAAGGCAGGTCGTCGGTGCATTTTGTGCCTTGAAAAGCGGCGCTATAGGCGCTGAGTTCGATTTTTAAACCCAGATTATCTACTATTTTGACAGGTAGTATCAAACTCCTAAAAAGCAAACATAAGACTTGAAATTTCAGATAGACCTAGATAGTCTGTCTTACGAAAAAAGTCATGGCAAATAGTAGGTCAATCAATCAAGTCCACTGACCGCAGTACCTACCTACAATGCGAGACCAGACTCCCTTTTAAGGTTATCGATACATCTAGCTGCTAGGTACTTTAGATTTTGTTTACCTGTTCGCGATCTCCACTGAAAGACTCTTCCGCTGCAGCGGGCCTTAGACAGTTCAGTTTTTTTAGATAAGTTGTATACTTACGTGAAAAAAAGTCGTGTGAGTCAGTGCAGGTAGATGCGGGCGGTGCATCGTCGTCTTTGCAGGGACGCGGCGAGGCGGACGCGGCTGAGCCTGGTGAGCTCGTGTCATCTCGTGCTGCGTACCCGTGGCGGTATAGGGGCGGCGTGCTGCTGTCGTCACGGACATTCTGCGTCATGAACAAGAAGTCATTATTTCATTTAGCTGTACAAGTTTCCATGAGTTAAAGTGCCGCTCCCTTACTGAAGCACGGTTAAGCTATGTAACTGCACAGTAACTGTGTTCGGGTAGGGTTCCAGTCTAACCGGATGCAGCGTCTTTGGAAAACCGGCAGTCAGTCTTCTGGGCTTCTGACCGCCCGCAAAGACTTTTGTGTATACACATCCGCTGTACAACATGTAGGTAGGCGTTATTGTGTTTAAAACACAATCATTGTCGGCTGTTACTGACATCGTTATTATTACCTACTTTAAGATGAATTCAGAGCACTGGACTTAGATAGAATATTACGTTCCTTATTACTCTATAAGGGCACGATGTGGCAGCGACGGGTGCCAGTTTAGCAAGCAAAATGGTAAGTACACTGCAGCAAGGATATTTTGGCCACAGAGCTGTAGGTGTTCGATTTTCACAAGGGGCGCGGTTGGTAAGCATTTGTGCTAATATTTTGTGAAATGCATTGAAAAATAAGATAGCGGCATTTGTTTTGATGTAGGCCCGTGCCAAAAGATCCTTCTACTGAGGATATTCTAAAAACAAACTGAAACTCACCCTTAAAGCTTGCCCGACGCTCTGCCCGAGTGCGTACTGCTCACCAAGATGCCTGGCAAAGGCCTTCCCCGGGTACAGAGGGTGGAAGGCGCCCCCTATGGGGCGGAAGGCGCCACAGCCGAAGCTCTGCAGTGCAGGGTGGAGGAACTGCGGTGCCATGTGGTGGAGGAAGCCTTCCATGGTGGAGGTTACACTCTAAACACACAGGTTTTTAAGCCATCAGAGATTCTTTGAGAGAAACTACGCCAGCAGAAAATAGTAAAGTTTTGCAACGGAATCGTTTCCGCTGCTGAAAAATGTTCGCACGTGTGCATCGTTTCTAAACGCTCAGCAAGTAGGTACAAGAACCAAAAATCTTAACTTTATGTGCCATAAATAATTTTCCTTTCAGCGCTATACAACAACATAAGCGCTAACGTTTGTATTCAAAAGATTTTAATTTTACTTGCGTATTAGGTAGTAAGGGCCAGGGTATCTTGCAAATACCCTACGGTATTACCTTTCTGGAATTGTTTTCAAAAACAATGTCAGTTATGTATATCTTAATGATTTCAGTTACTACAAACTAAAAACGATAACAGTCTAAAACTATTTCATTACCGGCAGGTCGTACAAAGCTTCTTACGCCACAAAAAACATTTTCACAGAAAGTAGTCATCGTAACGGTTTCGGGGAAATAAACAAAAAAAGCCGAGTTACAGCCACTTAACCACACACGAATAGACAAGCTGTTTATTTTGAAAGCGTTCATAGCGTCGCGAGCGCCCGTTTGCGGCGGAAACATAGTGGAGGACAACGAGAACAAATAAACAACATTACTCATTCCTGCCGTCATCACAAATCTTCTGCCTTATAGCGTAATATTAAAAAAAAATCCTAATGAAAGATGAGCATGTACCTAATGTTCCGTCACGTCAGTACGAAAGGTTCCTCATACAGACGTTTACCTACTTAATAAATGCCGGTGATTATTTAATTATTATTGCATTATTAATTCTGATTTTTCTACTGAAAGTACCTAATGAGTACCTACATAGACCAATATTTGCTTTATTGCTACCACAAAACGGTCAAACTGGAATCGACAAATAGGATAGATAGCCGCGTCGGCGGTGTCAGGTTCCAATATACTGCCATGCCAAACAGGTAATAGTTTAATGTGTAATGATTTGCTGTACAGTCACTACAATCCCTTTGGCGCTTCCTGTTATTTGGCGACGAGACCACAGCTACGAGAACTCGCATAGGTAACCTGCCTTTGTGTTACAGAATAGATTGTTTCGATTGTGTTTGTTTTGTTTCCCCAATTTATCATACCTTGCCCCTTTCAAGATCGGCTAATGAGACACAATTGATTTTCTATTGTAATGGTACACATGTGAACCGGTCGGATCCCGGAGCATAATCCAAATATTGTTATATTTAAAATATAATTATTTACCTAACTTTGTTTTGACAGTTACGTCTTGGTGTCCCAGAGGTTTAAGGAGGTTGCAGTAAGGTTCCTCGCGAAATTCTTTTTTTTTTTTTTTTCATTTTGTATTACAGTGTCAGGTTGAATGTTAATTAAAACATGATATGCGACCGTAGATTTACAGAGTTTCAGCAACACAACCATCTAAGTTATATCATATAAGTATTATTAAATAAATTAGAACAGTAGGTACGGTATAAGAGGCCCTGCCTATAATTCGTTTGAAAGTTATTTAAGGAGTCGAAAACAATGCAGAGAAATTATAAAAATAAATCCAGAGACTAACACTCAGGTAACTTATAGGTCCCCAATTCCCCATACTCAACGAATCACTGAGGCGTGCCGCAAGGGACTGTGCTAACCCCGATATTGTTTTTAGCATATACGAATTGCCAAAATCAACGGATCAGTACATTGTGTTATTCGCAAATGGACACCACTGTTTTAACGAAAGAAGCTAATATTGATCAAGCGATAAACGTCGCCAATGAAGTTCTAAAGAGTATATATACATGACGGGTTAATTGTAAATAATTTAGAAATAAATACCGAAAAAACTAAATACATGAGATAAAATGTAAATAATAATAACATCATTGAAGAAGTAAATTACATAACATTTCTAGGAAAAATATTGATAAGACTGGCTTTTTAGACCTGATTTTAAATATCAAAAATGTTACCGGTTTTTTCTGTCAGCTCTAGTTCCCGAGATAAAAAGAAATACACTTTTAAAAAATTTATATTTTATTGGCATTAAACATCAAGAAATAATATTTTGAGTGATTTTCTCGAATGAAACTGACTTGGGCAATCTCACATGATTTACCAACAATAGTCGGCCATCATATGAGTGTCCCACCTTCCTTGGTAGCTATTCTCCATCGTTTTTATGTCTTGGTGGACACGTTCCCTTTTCCTGCGCTTATATCTCCTAAATTGTGTTGGAATTGATCTATATGACTGTTAAAATAGTGTGATTTTATACTCATAAAACAGCCTAAATCTTTCAATCGAATCAGCATTTCCTCTACTAATTCTATATAATTGTCAGCCTGATTTCCGAGGGAATTTTGTGCAACTGCTACAAAGATTTCCATGCAAGCTTTTCCACATCAATCATAAAAGTCTCAAAATTAGTGGTGTCTTTCATTAATTGACGTCTTTGAGGTCCATCAAAGATGCCTGCTTTTAGTTTTTCAGGATATATATATCTGTGAAATAAAATGAAATCGTTTACCATTTCTGTCGAGAGCCTTGACAAATTGCTTCATTAGCCCTAATTTTACATGCAATGGCGGAATAATGTTTTTTTCTCTTGAAACCAAGGGTTTATTTATAACATTTCTTTCCCCAATAACAAGAGCATCTCTCAAAGGCCATTTTTTTGAGGATACCGAAGTAAGCAAAATACAAACGACTCACAGTGTTTGTAATCGATTTACGCTGATCTTTCAGTATATATTCACCATAAAAATAACAAAATATATCAGGATCAGATCCTGATATATTATGTTATTTTTCTGGACGTACTAGCCATTATTAAATTAAATCAATTTATATATAGGTTTTAATGTAACAATGACAGTTTACGAACAAAACTTAAGAAAAAACAAAAATGAGGGTAATAGGTAAACTAGAGATGATGACTTAAAATGACATATGTCAATATACTGTATGTTACCTATTTTATCGGACTTAGACACAAACAGAGCTGCACCAAAAAACATTTTTTTTTTGTAGGCCTGTGTAATTATTGTAATTGGAAATCTCATGTAGATCTGTTTGTAAAAAAATCACAAATTCGTTTACGCACTTCGTAAAATACGAAAAATAACTAGCAAATAAACAGCATTAATGGTACAGGTACCACAGCCTTGTATGTTCAGTATTGAGGTATGGTATCATATGGGGAAACTCTACGGACGCCTAGAGATCTTTTATAGTCCAGAAATGGTTAGATGGACAGATTCGTGCCGACCAATATTTACTGATATACTTTTACTTACACTTCCATCCCTATACTTTTTTGAAATGTGTAAATTGGTTTTGTGACAGATGTTTTTATTCAATAGAGCATTATTTAAATTTTAAACTGACATGATAAATAACTACATAAAACTAGCACTTTTTAAAATTATTGACATTATTTATAAATCTTATCAATAAATTGATGAAATGTCTTAACTGTGAGAAATAATCCAATGTAACTATTTAAACTAATTTATTATATTTTATAATGTAACCTAATTAATATTAACGAAGCAAGACTATATGATTATGATGTGTATGCAGACTAATGAGATGACATTGATGTAATTTCATGATCTTATTATGAATGTAAGTACTTAGAAATATTTGGACGACTGATAAGTCGAATATAAGAAACAAAAAACTGACACAAAAAATATTTTCCCATGTCACCATGTGAGTACTTAATATATTCTGGCAAATAAATAAATTTCAATAAGTTCATATAATCCCATTGAATGACTTTTTCATGAAATAGGGTTCTATTGATGATTTGAATGATAACGTGTTCCAGTCGCGAATCATCATAATCAGCCGTTAATATTCCCACTGCTGGGACACAGGCGTCCTCTCGTTGAAAAGGAGTGGGCCGTAATCCACCACGCGGGCCCAGTGCCGGTTGGTTTATGTCGCATGTCTTCGAATGTTTGGGTCTACGACATGCCGGGTTCATCACGATGTTTTCCTTCACCGTTTTGAGAGCAGTGGTGATGAAATAATTTACACAAAGTAAAGCGCCTGCCTGCATTCGAACCTGTGACCTACAAGCTCGTAAGTCGCAGTCGGTACCACTGGGCCACCACTGCTACAAGCGAAATTTATTTTGCGAATCATATTTTGTTCAAAATACAGCCTGATACTAGATTTGACAACTGTAATTTGACAACTGTAATTTGACAACAGTAAATTGACAACTGTAAATTGCAAAAGAAATCGTAAGAAAATTGAAACTGGCGCCAACTCCTTAACTAGGAAACATTAATAGCGGCGGTTTTTACGTAGGTGTCAATGCAGAACAAAATCTTAAGAAAATCTGAGCTTAGAGATTGCTTAGAATCTGAATTAGTCTGACAGCCGAGACCCAGTGAGTAAGAGTCGTGGAGGTCATTTCTTTTCAGTATGAGAAGTGCAAATGGTCATTATCCCAGTCAATAATTGTATCGATTAAATATTAATAAAATGCTTACGAAGAATTTGCATGTCACGAAAAATAAAAATGAAGTAATAAAACTTTTTAAGTTATCTATAAGAAATTTTATTATGGTTTAGATAGTGTGCTAAAAGCTAAAAAATAATTATTTAGGTCCTAGGTCGATTTTAAGATACCAGTGGGTGGGTACCTTAAAAAAAAAACGTGGATTGTGTGAAATTTCTATCAACTTAACAACGTTTACTGCTATTTACTCTGGCTTAATTACGCCCAACGATTTTACTTTAGATACCAGCACCTAGGACCTAACTAATAATTTTCTAGTTTTTAGTACATTACCTAAACAATCCTTTTTTATGGTGTTTTAGTATTCATGTTGTTACGACATATTTCTCAATCTATTTAACTCATTGAGTGCCCTAATTATTACAGTCCAACTCTCAATACATTTGGAATTCGATTTTTTTCATAGTGTACTGCATTCTACTAGTCCAGCCCTTTCAATTGATACCCATATTGAGGGGGTTGTGAATAAAAAATGTAAATCGCGATTTTGTAGCGTCGGACTAACAATGATACTGATTGTATGAAATTGTATCGGAATAAAAGAAGACCTTTCAGATCAATCTGACAACAGTAAGGGGGTTAAATATCAATGTCTAAATTTGACCTAAAAACATCAAACGGGGCAAACTGAATAAAACCGTTCAAAAAGCGCAACAATCACGTTGAGCAGTCATCATAAGAGCACCCAATTACTTGGTTTAGTTCCAACTAATTATAGTCCTAATGCTCATGATTATCGTTGGCTATCCGCTCCAATCAGCGTCCTATCTGATTAACAAATAGCGCACCTACATACCTACATGACAACATCTCAATATCTGTCCGTTTCAGTCTCCAATTAGTCTAGCGGCGTAATGGCTTAAGTGTTGTCGCTGTAATCAATCGGGGAGTAAACAGTTGCTTTGTGACGTCACAGACAATTAGGTCTCAAACACACGAGGGTAGCTTCTGATGTAATTCATAAATTAAATCAAGCCAGTCATGGTTGTCGCCCTACAATTCCGAAGCTCACAATCACAAAATGAATCGATTACGAATTATTTTCATGATACTCACATCTGTTATAATCAAACTTTATAAAAATTCTCTTGTAGGTAACTCCAAAGTTTGTCGTCAATTTGAATACAAATCTATTTAAAAAATGACCGCGATATCAAACATCAAGAATCACAACACAACCCTGAAATGTTCTACGTGCATTGACGCTAATGTAACAAAAGCATTTATCGAAAAAAGATTCCCAATCCCCGCATATCCTGCAATAAGCAGTGTCTAGTGTGATTGAGGTGCTCTAATGTATATACAATCGATGATCACTTATATAGATTCAATGTTATTGTTAGGGCATGTTTCACAGGGTTCGTTTCGGCAACACGACCAGAAAATCAAATATACATCAGAATGAATATGAATTTATCTGCCAGTTAAGTTAAACGAAATTTATCAGGAGGTACTAAAACCATAAGTAATATTCGAGATGCACTAAAAGGAAAGTACAATTCACAAAAAACGTAAAGCTTTTTTACAGAGCCGCTAATGTGAGTGAGGGAGCGAGCAATCCACGGTTTGTTGATTTTTTATTTTCATTTATTTTACGTTCACACTGATCTCACGAAACGCCGTTAGTTGACCAGTACGACTACTGCTGATAATAATTTATCAGAAAACTTACCAAAAAATAAAAATAACCAGGGTCGTCGGATCTCGTTGAAGTTTAGTAAGAAACGGATGAATATTTTCGAATTACATTTTATTAAAATAATAGAAAACAAAGTTAATTTACCAGATTAAATTTTATTCGAAAAAATCCATCGGTTGTTTACTAAACTTCAAATATATCCGAAGACATTGGTTACTTAGCGCTTCTGGTGACTGCACTTCACTATAATGACTTTTAGCGACTGATTCAGCCCTTATTGAGTTTGGCACAGCAGTCGAAATAAAAGTAATACCTAACGATTCTCCTTACCGACTTTAAAGTGGTTTAGCTGCGTGTTTGTGTGCACCGCAGTGTGACCGCGCCGCGCGCCACCTACTTACGGACAGTTGGGCCGCGTTACTTGCAGCTATCTATTCTATTGCCGCGACGTGTAAACACTGGGAAAAGAATAGTATGGCCGGAACAGTAGGCGATAAACACAGCCAGTGTAAACGTTATGAAATGATACATACGGTGCATTCCGTTTAATTGTACTTGTACGTATTTATGGAACACTTCTGGGTGTTCTAGAATATTGGCTTGAAATAATAACGGCCACGTAAGTTGTAGGTACTGAGCGCAGCGTTTGTTATTGTTACACAGCATAGCTATTCTGTATTGAAGTTTTAGTTGCTGTATTAGAGCATGAATTAAAACTAGCTACCGGAGTATCTATCCTCAAAACTGTGAATTTTGTCATTCAGCCAGCACATCAAGCTACCCCAATCTGTCGAATTTCTTTGATAGATTTTCAACTTTATTACAAAAGAATAAGGTTCATGTTCAATTGAGAAAATTTGACAGTTTGGGATAGCTTGATGTGCTGGCGTCTATATCTAACCAAAGAAATGAACAAACATAACATCACGTCTTGTTTGCACGAAAGGTCGGACAGAGGTAGTACACCGGCATTTAGCCAGTTACGTTTAGGCTCGCCCTCCTATTACATGGGACGTAATAGGGGGCGAGCCTATTGCCATCAACAGGGTACGAATCCAGACTCCGGGCTGCTACTGAAAAATTCCAGATTGAAAAACCCAATAACACTTCGGCCGACCTGGGAATTGAACTCAGAGACTCATGTTCAGTAGTAGCGGTTGCGACAACTAGACCAACGAGACAGTCAAAGAAATAAATGTTGCACGTTACTAAAATATCATTTGTTAAGTTCTATTGGTCAAGGTTGGAACTGTATCCGCTCTTCTCCGAGGTGCTAAATGCGCAGTTGAACGCCATGTCGCCGACGCGACCTATAAATATATCTCTATGTCAATAATAGTTCTATTAGACCGTTAATTCTATCGGTGCAATATATCAGATCGTAGTTACCAATAAGTGGGCAATAAAAGAGCCGACATCGCCTGAAAGAAATACGCGTGCTCCTGATTTATGCGTGATAGGATCGCAGCCGCCCCTTTTTCAATAAGGGCCTGATAAGAATCATTGCCTATCCCCGCGTGACGACCGGCGAGGCATGCAATTAAATCGCATTTTTACAAGACTTTCTGAAGTGTATAAATTATAATGATTGTTATTAAAGTTAAATGCATGACAAAATCAAAATTGAATAAAATCCATAAATTACGACTATGTAGAGAAGGTATTGATACCTACTTGTTACTATTTGCTCAGGATGACTCGTGATTAACTGTTTTTTTTTTCTTATTAAGCGTTCTACAATATTTAAAATGTAAGCATGAGCACCTACTCATAATCAAAGATGAGACATTTTCAAAATAATCGTATTTGAAGTGAGTATGAAGTGAACTGTCATCCCTCTTACTGCTGGAAATGGACGCTACTGACATCTCACTTCAAGCTCGCTCCGCCTACTTATTTTCACCTTCACTACACTTGTGCACTAACACGTAACTAAATTGAATAATTCACTATCAAAATTATACAATTTAATTAGCTATTTCACTAAATTCTATGAAAATGAAAATTCGTGCGACATGTTCCAACGCGATCCCGCCAAAAACTCCAGATCCATGTCCATGATCCCCAGCCTTGACATTAACAGTCAATGGACAATATTGTTTAAACTTTTTCTATCTGCATACGGGGCTTTTAGCTACTTTGTAAGTGTATATTTTAAGTATCTGTTTTTGTTCTATTTTTTGTAATGTGCATTTTGTTTGTGCAGAATAAACATTTTTTTTTCTTCTTCTTCTTCTTTCTTTCTTCTAAGTTTTAGGAAAACTTCGGACTAAAAAGATGAATCCACACCAAAATTAATTCTTGTGGAGCAACGTCTACAAGTGTTACTGGGCAACAACGGATAACAAAAAATTATAGTAAAAGCCGCAAAAGTTATTAAAATTTACTAAATGTTATCATGTTGCAAAATGTTGCTTTACAAAAAGTTACTTCGGTGTGGGTAGGATATACGCTCTCACTCACTTTAGGTGCATCCTAAAATGAGTGAGAGCGTATATCCTACGAATATTAACAATGTAAAAGTTTGTATTTTTGGGTGTTCGGATGTTTAGATGTTAGGTACTAAATTTGGTACACAGATCGTACATAACCTGGATAGACACATGGGATACTTTTATCCCGGTCGAACGTTCCGTGGGATAATTTCCGATTAAACGCAGGCGAAGCCGCTGGCAAAAGCTAGTATATTATATACTTCTGTATCACTCATGTTTGTGAAAGTCTTTTCTAATGCACGACGCATGCATGTCAACGGCTGGGCATTGTGCTATTAAAATAAGCACAGATGAATCAAATAATACAGAATTAATCTAAAATCGTGCGATGTAATGTGACAGATAAAATCAGTGCACCACATAATGTATATTATTATGTGATGTTTTACTAGGAAACTTACTTGTAGCTATGCCTACGGCTCTACTTGCGTGGACCATAGTATTGTGGGTAGGGATTGCAATCCCGCAGCTCATTCAATCCCGCGGGATTGATATGCGGGATTATTCAATCCAGCGCGGGATCTCGCGGGATCCCGCTTCTTTGAAAACATTTTATAAAATCAAATTGAAATTATAGATTTGTAAAAATCAAATTTTACTAAACATTTCTTAAATAAATTATTTATTTTCTATTAATTAAGTATAAGTAAATTACTAATAATGTATATACTTATTTAATAGAAAAGAAATAATTTATGTTGCTTAATGTAAGAAATGTTTAATAAAAGTCGATTTTACACAAAAATCTGCAGTTTCAATTTGATTTTATAACATAATTTCAAAGATGCGGGATCCGCGGATCCGCGCTTTGAAAATGCGGGATCCCGCGGGAATGCGTGATCCCGTTTTGCGGGATTGATAACTTTTCGAGAAATACTATTTGTATTTGTTAGTTCGTTTCGGCCGATCTTCTCAGGATACTCAGATAGGAAACGCCAACTTCATCTAATTTTAAAACAACCCCATTGGCCAGCTGGTAGCGACCGCCAGGGCCGATAGCTTCTTTAAAGCCGTTGAGCTCCGCTGCGCCATAGCTGTCACTAAGAGCCTCGGTTAATTGCCAGGTCGCGTTATAACATTATGTCGTTTACATCCAGTTTTCAGAAGGGTAATTTCCGTATTTTTAAAAAGTTCTCACTTTAATCTCAGTAAATTTTTTACTAAATTTTGTTTTTTTTTATTATTTTATGATTTACTCAATTTTTTTTGACATTGTTTATCGATGAGATGCGATAGCAACTAGATTTAATGCGTTTTAAATCAGTGATTTAAATAGTCTTTTACTTTGCAGAGCTAATTGTGGAAATAGCTTATTAATACCTTCTATTAGTTTGGGTAACTAATTAGAATTCAAGTGCTAATACGCGCCAAAACTTATCGATATTCCCATAAATAATATTGATAAAATCAGACAAGTGCAAAGTGTAAGTCTAACAGCCTGCACTATTCCCACTAGTGGGACAGAGGCCTCCTCTTTGAGAGGGTCTCTCCATAGGTATAAACCTATTTCAATCAACGTGCAAAGGATCACAAAAATTATTCAAATAAGGAACAGACACAACCGCTGAATATTTAAGATGCAGAAGAGTTGACGCAAAATAAAAATTGTATCTTTATTTAAGGTAGAAGCTCATCATTGACACCTGTGATTCACACAATAATTTTGAATCATCAACACAACCCGCTAAGTTATTTTTTTTATTCGATTCAATGACTATTTCATTAAAAAATCATTCAATCGAATTAAATGAACTTTAAAGCCATATTTGTTATGGTCGCGAATCATATTTTTGTTTAACATAAAGCTTGACCCTGACCTGATATATCAATAAACGAGAGAAAATTTAAATTTCGCGGGCTAACCTGGAGCTTTCACCTTAATCATCACCCTAATGGCGTAACGCACGATCAATCATAATCTGAATCATTTTGAAACAGTTTGTTAATCCATTGCTTCATATGTTCGAAAAATGCGTCTGTTCAAGAACGTTAATAACGCAATGAATATTGTTGAACTGTCAAAATGAAACAGATTATGATTGATCGTGTGTTACGCAATTAGGGTTGCAGTTTCAATTAACGGTAAACGGAAATCAATGATCAGTTGCACGCTGTGCTTGAGCACTCTGTACCATGCAGGTTTATATTAGATATATTTATAGGTATAACATCATATCTATTTAATTACTCGTTAAAATTGACCTCTATTACCCCTTGGATTTTTTTTATTCCCCTTGTTAGTACAAATATGAACTATTTATATGCATTTGTAAAAGTCAGGTTTAATTTAGATCGGTCACACAAAGGCAATGGTTTCGTAGGCTAATGGTATTTTTTGGTATCAATTAATGTTTTGTAAATGTGCGGTATACAGGTGTAACAAGTCCTATCACATAGCCACCGTCTACCACTACCATTGAGTGAAAGTCATTGCTGCGAAATTACTTTTATTTTTGGCGAGAATAGTCGCTGTTTACGGTAAAACGCACGAAAACTATATTGCATATGAATGCATGAACTCAGGTCACGTGCGTGTATCTAAAGGTAAGTTTTGACACTGTTTTTAAACTGGTTTTCGTAAAAAAAGTTCGAGGTTTTAATATCTTCGTAACCAAAAGGTTGAAATGAAATGAAATGAAATGAAATGAAATGTTTATTTATGTAAGTAGATCTTAAAAGACACTTTTACACGTCAATATTTTGTTGGTCAATATTTTTTAAAACTAGATGGCGCCGGCATTTCCTAGCTGACTGTTCCCTGAGAAGAAAAGCCGAAACAAACTCAGAGGTCATAGTCTCTTTTAAAGTCCAAACATTATATTATTTAAATTTTATGTGAGTCTAACAATGCAGGGTAATGTCTGGAAAGGCCTTTTGAAGAAAGAGCCATTGCAGCTTTGAGCTGACCTGTCTCAACAGACGGCATGTATGTAGCAGTCACCGTGTAGCTCAACCCTATTTTAGGGAGCTCAACGACCCGCCACAAGACGCTACCAGATTTGCAGGACATTTGCGTAGGCCATTTACAAAATGCTCAAAACCACCAGACGAGTTATAAAGTAATGTGTTCAATCTAGCCTGCATAGTACTCACATTCACAGTTAGTTTTTTCTTTAAATGTCATTAAAAATCAAAGGTTCCCAGGTATGTGCGACTACAAAAAGAAATGTCACAATGACGGGAACAATAAGTGACTCTCGGCAGTCTTGGCTTCCTTATGCGTCTATTAACACCCTTTATACCTCAGCTTTATACAATCAAATAATTTCGCCATCGTTTGCTTTTCTGAAATAATGATAATGAAAAACTTTTCTGAGTTTCCGTGGAAAAATTATGATATCCGTGAAAATTAAGATCAATCCTACATACAAAATGCATTATGTAATGGTTACTAAGTAAAAATTTTTATGAGTTTTGTCAAACAAGTTTAAAAAGATCTTTTAATCTTCTTAAAATGTTGAGGTTCATTTAACTTTAAAAGTCTCCAGCTACTTCGTCGATTTACACTCACGGAGAGTATTTTACATGCGTCCAATATATATGTCAATGGTCCAGAAGCAATAGGCGCGAAAGTACGCGGTCGTCGTCACGGGGATTTACGGCTTTTACATCTTCATCAGTTTTCAAATTTATCAAGTCAGGAAACATAATATACCTTTCGAAACTAAGTCACTGAACAGACTATTGTGTAGGAAACTTTGTAAAATCAGTTCATAACCAAGAGCAAAATACGTATACACACATCAACACCGTCTAGGGATATTTCGGATTTTCTCAATTAACTCCATATTGGCTAAAAATAACATACGACATGTATATATTTTACATTTATCAGACTAGACTTCAGAATTAAACAAAAATATTATTTTTGCATAGATAACATTTTATTTCAATAAAGACGAAAGTGAAATAATGGTGTAAACTAACGATGAATGTATTTTTCAACATTAAATGAAAAAATAAGCGAAATTATTCAGTTTTTGGCAATTATGCGAAAAGTCAGTGACGTTAACAACGGTCCTGCAACGGTTTTTCAAGCTTTGAACCAAGTTATCAAAGTCTTGCTGCGGGAGATTGTCCCAGGTCCTGCTAAGATGCCAAAAAGTTGCTCTTCAATCGCTATGTCTGCAGGAAAATTCTTCAAAGCCCTTCTTTGGAACATGTCCCACGCGTGCTCTATGGGGTTTAGATGTGGTGATTCCACAGGCCAGTCTAAGACCGCTACGTCATGGTTCTGCAGCCAGCCACTCGCGCTGTCTGCAGACGGGCGTTGTGGCGCATGAGCGTGAGTTAGTCCCTTTTGTAGTCGATGGAGGTAGACTACCGGTACTAGCACCTGGTTACGGTATTTTTCCCTCCCGAACCATAATAGTCCCGCCGTGGTATGGATGGACTTCCTGAGGGTGTAGCAAACGACTCTCATGACCAGGAACTCGCCATACGCGTACTCTTCACAAATCGGGATGGAAACCAAATTGGGACTCATTGGTAAACAGCACTACAGACAGCGGTCTCTCGAGCTCACTTTAATCTTATTCCGAGATTTCCTCGGCATAGTGCTGGAGTACGAAGCGGTCTACGAGCATAAAGGTTAGCTTCATGCAGTCTTCTCCTCACAGTTTGGTCACTCAAAAGCAACTGGGGCTCTGACTGGAGCTCTTGAACCAACTGCATGGCCGCGACATTTGGTTGTCTTCTCACAGCATCTTGCAAAAATCGGTCTTATTGTTTGGTGGTTATGCACTTCCCGCCTGGGCGTCTTTCAGCCACTTCACCAGTAGCACGATAACGTGACCATAACCTTCGTTTTGTTTTGTTTGCTGCGGAGTTCCTCAGCAATACTCCGTTGAGTAACCCCAGCTTGGAGCATGCCTACTGCCCTTACCATTTCCTCTCTCTTTAAATGGCGCCGCTGTATGATGGATACGATTTTCAGTATATAATAATGTACTCTGTGGATACGATGGTATAAATTCGAAATTAACTGCTAACTTGTTTTAAATCTTCCGAAAATTACCAAAAACTGTGATATGTAAATTGAAACCTTCAAATTTCGTGCCGTGCAAATCTTTTTTTAATTTGTTTTTTTTTTTCAAATTCAATTTTAGAATCATCCATAAACGCCTACAAAATAAGCTATCTTGCAAAGATTTTAATACCGGCCAGTATTTTTGGAGTTTGAGAACTTTAAACAAAATATCCCCAGACGGTGTTGATGTGTGTAGTTGATTTTTTCTCAAAACCTTTCTACTGGCCTCGCCATTTTATGAACATCACAATTTTTTAAAATTTAATTGTGTGTCTGTCCGTGTCACAATCATGTCGGGCCTGACTTTAATAAAGAAGGCTGAAGGCATTCTGTGGAATTGACACTAGGACACAAATGCATACTCTGTGAAGCAGGTTCTATCGTGGAATGAGCAGATATAAATTACCTTTAAGCTGACGAACATATTTTGGATGTAACTATACAATAAGTATATGAAAATTTTGACTTCAACGAGATTGTTTATCCCTGCATCCCTACATCTATAGTAGGTAGTTGGAGATTCTCAAAAAAAAATAAGTTGGATAAAATCGCCAATGCAGATAATTTATATATTCAAAATAATTACCATTTAATCAAAGACATTACGGTAAGACTCCATTGTTTTATATCCTGCGCCCATCCGACGGTTTAAAACTGAAAAAAGTTTTTAAAACTTTTTGTTTAATGCGTTTAATAGTTTTGTACTGGCAGTACACAAAAAATAAAAATAAAACTTTTTAAGGTTTTTTCTAAGGTCTTTCTAAGGTTGTTCTTTTTAAGTTAAACAGAACCTGAAGATTTTTCAGGTTCTTTTTACGCTTATCAACGAACAGCATCCATTTTTATTATGTAGGTATGGATAGATCGACAAATTGATCTCTCGAATCGATCGATATAGATAGACAATTGTTATTAAATTTGGCAATCAAACATACGAGTACCTATTTCATTAATTATTTTCAACACACCGCCTATCATTTATCAAGATAAAAAGTTAATCAAAATTAATAAAACGCTACTCAGTATTGTGATAATAGTAATAATGCTTTTTACTGAAAGTTTTCCGTAGAACATTAATAATCTGCGGTGTAGAAAACAGTAGAAATACTAGAAAAGATTACATAACTTATGTAATCTTTTTTAGTATTTAGTATTAGTTATTCAGGTATAACACAAATATCGTATCGATCTTTTATAGCAATAGTTATTGCGATAAAAACGAGTCACAGGGTTTTAAAAACGGACCTAACTAGCTTTATTCCTTACACTTTGACATGATGGAGATGTACTTAATTTTTAAATCAATAACGTGTACTTCATGATCCAGCTAGCGCAGATAATAACAGTTCTAAAAGTAATTTGATACGTAGAATACTAAATCGATTTCTAAGATTTTAAAATATGGCCTTACAAGCTTATTAGTTCATTAATTAAAGAAATCCAGTGCCTCTTTATGTTTGTATAATTCTTAACTTCACGAAAATTGTAGTGTGCACTCGGCTTTACAATTTACTGACTCACAGTAAAAAAAATTCGTTTCAGTGATTGTTCTCAACTAAAATCGAAAATTTATTTGAATAAAAAGCACTTTAAATAAAGGTCATTTAAACTATTTTAATCATTTTTAAGTTATATTAAAGTCATTTGTACGTAAAGTAAAGTATGTTCGTGTAAAAGTGTTTGTACTTACCTACTTACAGAAATAAAATAATTTATCATTAAAAAAAGAAAAACATCTAAACTTATTCATTAAAGGCGGTTGCCGTTATTTTCAGCATTTTATGAAGGATTAAACAAACAACAAAAAATCAAACCGTAATACCACATGTAATACGGTCCACTTTTCCACTACATCCTAGGTGTTGTTTAATCAAAATGTAATTTAAGAAACAACCTAATTTTTTATTTGCTTTTCTTACTTTTAGCTATATTTTCTAAAACATGGATGTAGGTAGTAGAGCCAACTTATAAAAGTTTAAGACAATTTTTTATTTTAAAATAAACTAGCTTCATATATATAATGAATTTCAGAATAGTTAAATAAATTATTTAAATATTTCTCATTCTACAAGTTGGGACAATTTTTTTTTGTAAAGTTACGTAACACTTTTCACAGAAGATGTAAACTATTTCACGATTAGTAGCGCAAAGTTCTTTTTATTTGTTTAAAAAAACTTTTTAAACTATATGAGCGCTCAGAAACTTTTGACACTAAAAAGAAACGACTTACCTATTAGATTCCGCGACGGATCTGCGTTTCGTGCGTAAAAAGCAAGAACGCGCGAGCACGGTACTTATCACGGACGTGCAGGGCGCGCGGTGGCGACGGAGAAACTGCGGTGCACGCCGCGCTCTGGGCGGGCGTCGCGAGCGACACGCCCCACACCCAGAAATAAGAAAAACAATTTTCCTACCATCTAGAACTTCTTAGAACTTTGAATTTATAATAACTTTATCTTCTGTTTAAATCATTATCGTAAATAGTGGCTTCAAAGGCAATCGAAGCCAGACATAACAGAGCACGTAAAATTGTTCCTCGAGAAAGTTTTCGATGTTCCACATTTAGTGGAACAAAAGTGCTCCTGGGAATTACTTTTATATAAGCTGCGTAGATTATTGACTAAGCACAAAAAGTTGTGGTTTCTTCCAGATTAACAATAATAAAACTATAAAATGAGGACACCTTTTACTTTTAAATCTCACTCAATAAAGTAAGATATATTTTAGTTGAAATATAGATGTACTTAACAGATAACAGTACACGCAATTCATTGCGAATATGTTTATCATCATCTCTTAGTTTATTATTTAAAAAAAAATTAAATTGAACCGTAAAGAGTGTGACAGAAAATTATTAGAGAAGAGAGCGCTGGGCGGAGCGTGCGACCACTCCCAGTCGGAAATGAGGATTACACGGAAAACAAATTGATCCAAAGAGGATTTGCTGTTTTTACTTTTTTCATCTCGCTGCGCACACCGTCATAGGCTCATAGCTGTACTTAAAACAAAACGATTTCATGCTATTACAAAATAGGCATTCATTTTAAATCACAGAAATGGTTAGTTTATGATATACCTGCAGTAATCTGCAGCCTTATTCAATATGTTCAAAAAAGAAAAAAACTGTTTTTTATCCGTAATATAACGTAGTACAAATTAAGTCCAACCAAATCTCAAAACAGTTTTGCTCTGCCAAGAACGATTTCATCTGATTTTAGGCTACAACAGACTTTATCTAAAACTTCTGCAAAATTCATATCTGCAAGCGTAACGCGTCGTAGCAAACTGCTACGCGGACCTACGCTGGGCTGCTACGCTTCTACTTACACATTATTACGCACATTCCTCTTTTATATGTATACCCTCAAATGACCCTCGTTATACAGAAACCTATGAGGCTGAAGATTCAATTCAATTTGATGTTCTAGGGTCTACAAAGAAGTATGTTCGGCGCAGGTTCGGCGCTACGCCGCCGCCGTTACGAAAGTGCTACGCGGTGCGCTGTTCTCACCAATATTTATAGTTTTGTAATTCGTCCAGATAGTGAGATATTTTATCATTCATTTAGATATAATCATAAATACATTTATTGATTTGCTGCATTTATGATTATATTTTTTTATAAGAATATTCTTAAAGCAATCTGTGCAGTGAGTACCCTCACCACTTAGCAAAATATATGAAACTTTAAAAGATTAGTTCTGTTTTGTTCAGTTAATTCAAAACGATAATTAATAAAAGCAACATGATAATCAAATACCTCTGAATCTCATTAAAACTAACTACCTTCAACAACAAAGATTGTAATAAAATTGTAGTCATTTATTACACCACTAGCTTAAGAGCGGGCAATAAAAATGAGAAATTATTTTTAATAATATTGCCGGTAGGCACCCCCCTGTCAGTGACGTGGCACAATATTTTGGCGCGGCTAATACCGCCCCTTATTACGGCATTCTTTACCCACTAGTGCCTAATAATAGTGGCGAGACTTACTTTACGAGTTTTCGGGATATTTATGCCAGATTAAACGGCGCAACCTTTGAGAATGTTTATGAAGGTAAAGTCATTGTTATTTCCTCTTTGTTGAGTAATTAATACTAAATAATTGATGAATATACTTAATCAGCAATAAAAATGTGTTTTATTTTAAAAAAGATGTTGATGGAGCCTTATGATAAAACATCTATTACAGACGATGTTTTAGTCAGATAGTTTTGGTGTTTGTTCCATGTCACACATTAGTGACGCTACTTTAATATGCTTCTCACAGACAATAACATATATTTTCTGTCTTCTTGAGAACAGGGTGTCTAAAAAGGCCACTTTGGCAGAATCATAATATGATAATATTATGAATCATATTTAAAATCGTGAAATTGTCATAAACTGACAATTTCACGATTTTTGAATGAATTCATATATTTGACAGTTTTGTATGGAAATTCGTAAAATGGTCACCAAATTATGAACTGCTTTATTAAAGTAAAATGTCAAATAGCAGAATTATAGGGGAATTCAGGAAATGAATCACTTTTACTTCACTTTTTAATCACTTAATGTGGCCTTTTTAGACCCGCAGATATTATGACGAATCAGGAAACCTGATTGCATTGGGGAACTGTCTATACTTAGTAACTACTTAAATACACTTGCGTGCTAAATGGTCATACCCTTACTCTCAATTTGAAAGACGGTCTCTCAAAAATGTTGCTGAATATTTAAATAATTTTCTATTGTGTAGTGTCAGGTAGGTACTAGATGAAATTGATTTACACATAATATCTTAGACATAGAAGCTTCTTGGCAATATCGACTCAATTGTTAAGATAAACTCACTTTTCCTCGATAAAACTGTGCGCTTTTTTTGTCAATGAAATTGTCAAAAGCTTTGTTTTTTTCTGTTCGTATATTGATCATTTGAGTTTTGAAACGACCGACTAAAACAAGCATTCGACCTTCTAAGCTTGGAAGTTTGTGATTTTCTCTGTTTTGATATTTTTTTGTACTTAATGTATTTATGCTCGTGACTGTACTTTCTATTGATAAATGATAATCTATTTATAATACCTTTCAACGAGCATTTCTTGTATTTATTTTAAACTGTTAATTGTTTATTTTAAACTTTATATATATATAATATATAATCTGAATATCGGAAATGGTTCGAACGATTTTCATGAAATTTAGTATGCAGGGGGTTTCGGGGGCGGTACATCGATTTAGCTAGGTTTCATTTTTATAAAACGAAAAAAAATAAAATACCGAGTTAAGTCCGGCAATACCAGATATTGATTATTAATACGTGAAACAGAAACTTTGTACCCCTTTTTGCGAAAATCACGCAGACGGAGGAGTATGAAACCTGGCACAGTTAAAGTTTACATGGAGAATAAGTGTAGATAGCTAATATTTTTATGTAATCATGCATTAGTTTAAACTTAAAATTTATGTGAATTATGGTATAATTTCGACCACTGGTTGATCACTGTTTAATTAGTCGTCAAAATTTCACTTGACGATACTAATAACACATATTAGTTACTAGGAGTACTATCTCAACTAAACACTTCATCAAACGGACCTGATATGTATTTGGTTATTAACACATTCCTTACTGGTTCACCTCTGTCCAAGATTGCCAGGATACCTTGCAAACTAATGCTTAATAAGCCGCACGGAGTATGCGGTAATGTTAATTGAGCTCACTTTCCGTGAGGAGCTGCTGATGGTACATAGTGGTCTAACAGCCTCCCGCAACCTGTGGACATGACGTCACATTTGTGGCCAAATCGCTATTGCTAGCGTGACATCGCCGTTACCACAATTATAATGGTGGTTATATTCGACAAGCATCGATTAGGTACTCCTTATTAAATTTGGCTACTATATTCTAGGTATATACGTTTAAATCATTTAAAATAAAGTCGTCAAAAGATACATTATAACAATACTAGCATCTGAGCGAATCTCCGCTTTGTTACTTGCGTTTTCTCTTAGCGTTCTTTCTTACTTTTTTCTTATTGCTCGTCTCCTTAGTCTTAGCGTGATGTACGTATTATACGCAAAAAAAATATTTCAAATCCAACGGGTAGTTCGCGTTCAAACAAACAATCTCTACAAAGTTTATATATACACAAATAATATACAAAACATATATTTATATTCACAATATATTACATACTTAGGACATAAGTATACTCATAGTAAGCTTCAACGTAAAAAAATAGTGTTGCTTCCCCATAACATGCTATGAAATGTGATATGATATAGTAGCGGTGTCACCAGTCAAGGTAATTTCTGAACAAGAGATATTTTCCAGAGGGAGGACTATCCGGGATCGCTGTGACGAGGCTTGGAATGCAACACGATTATGAAACGCCATTTGTCAAGTTTTTATTGGGCACCCTTGAGCAGCGTCTATTGTGGTGAACCCTCTGCCCCTCCCCCCTCGATCCGCGCCGGACCCTCGCCGCGTTGATGTTAATTCATAATTTTTATAACTTGTTAACATTTCGCTGCCGCAAATCACGATTATTGTTTAATTAAATTTTGTCCACCTTTTATGATAAGAGCTACTAAAAAGGCAATCGATAATGGTTAAAGTTACGCTAATAGAAGAAAGTTTGGCATGTAGGCGTAACTTGTATCGTTATGTCATTATGTTATGATGTGTTTAGTTCGTTAATTAAGTTAACTTTTAGTAAATCATTATTTATTTGTACAGTTTCGAAATCAGTTGGAGAATGCTACCACGTACACGTAACGTAACCACGTAACCACGTACCAAACGTGACGAGTGACTACTTAAAATAAAATAAAATTCTTTAATTTACTTGTACTTAATTACCCTCCTTACTTACATACAATACCCAATTACAACTGTCACACGCAATCAAACCCAGTGTTTACTGAGTTTGGTTGCGTGTGATAATACATCTTAACTTTGTTAAAATCGGTGTGCATTCTGATTTCAATATTTGCGTTTGATTGGCGTGGATATTAAAACCGGCCCCGCATAACCCTGGGTGGTTGAGTTCCGGCGGTGCAGCCATATTTCTCGTCTCGCCGATCAAAGCGGGCATGCCACAACAAACGCACACTTCCAATATCAGATGCGCTGCCTCTATACACTAACTTGTGCAAAGAACTATAAAATGTAATAAGGTAGGTAGGTACCGATACTGTTAGGAGACATTAAGAGGCCGTATACGAAATTTTGTCGATTTCGTTGATTTACTTGATTTTAAAGACGTACTTTTACAGATAAAATACTGCATTTCCTTAAGTTTTAATGCACAACACGAAAGGTCGTTTCAATTATTGTCTAATGAATGAGGTCCTTTTTTATTTTGGTCAAAAATTATAATGCGAGATTTGTTTTAAAAGAATAATTCCTGCCAAATTTTTTTTGCATTTTATCCCCGGGTAACGGATTGATCTTTTATGATTCTTATCATCACTGAAGTTTATTTCTGTTGATTAATGTTTTTGAACGAGAATTCTGAGTAGCTAAAACCAAACCCAAATCATTTTCTCTAAAATTTGACTAGGTTTAATATATTTTTAGGGCGTTCTTTTTATATGAAAGAGGTAAAAAGTGATTCATAAGACAGTATATAAAGTATAAGTATTTATAGATGAACACAACAATAGCTTGTATTTTTTTTATTCCATGTAGATGTTGAAACGATCCTAAATATTTGATATTCTAAACGTCTTATAGCAAATATCTTGTAACAGTCACCGGTTCGAGGTCGATAAATCAAAATCAAATAAAAACAAAGTCGGTAGCTCATACATTATTTTGATCATGATTGAAATTATCTTTCATGTGATGCATTAAAACTTTAGAAATACAGTAGTTTAAATGAAAAATCACGCCTATAAAATCACGTAAATCGGCGAAATCGGATAAAAAAATAGGAACTAAAACACTTGTACCATATTATAGGTCCTAAATTGATGCAAGTTATTTATTACATGGTTATCTATGTCTCATACTGTAGACATAATTTTTTTAGTTAGTTTTGGTACAGTTGTAAGTGCAAGGTATGTACCGATCCCGGGTCGACGGCGCGTTGTATTCCACGCGCGTCTAAAGAGATGTCAGCATCAACTGGTGGAGTCCGCAAGGGCCGAAGCCTGTCGGGGGTGCGGGTTGTTCGAAAGAGATACCGTTGCCCCTGGCACACAGGCAACTGAAGGAATACCGGTAGGTTTTTAGTCAATAAAAAAGTTATTTATTTCCTCACCCTCGAAAAAAGAAGGTATGTACCGATTTTGGTTAAGCTACTTCATTACTCTACCAATTGTCTCCCTGGGTCGTAATTAGTATGGGTCATGGGAATGGGATCAATGGGGGGAATAAAACTAAAAAGTTCAGTTATGGAAAACTGTCGGATTATATTTAAAAAAATATTGAGTCCTAAAAAAACAAACAACATGTTTTTCAAGAATTAATCTTAATCTATTATTGCTCATTTAGTTTACATTTGTGTCCTTCACCACACAATAACTTCATGAAAATTATTTTTGAGAACCCAAAAAAATAAACAATAAATAGTCATAAATAGTCACCAAGGTTAAAACAAATAGTCGCATTATGATTCTGAAGTTATGGTATAATATATGTTGGTGAGGATTGTAGGGTGAATGTCTCCACACAATCCTCAGCTCAGTGCAAGCAAGCGGCTGGGAATATCGACTTGGTTTCTATAGGGAACGTGCACGAACTATAGATGACTTGGATATATTAAACTATAGATAAATTAAAGCACATCTGTGCTTTAATTTACTTTAAAAAATCTCCAGATAGTGCTATAACGAAAACGAACAACAATTATTTGATGTTATTTTTAGTTAGATTTGTTTGTATTGAATAGTACTACTACATACAAAACTAAGGTATTTTTACAAATAACATTATCATGTAATTTATAAATGTTTCGAAACTCATACTTACACATTTTTTTTAGTGCATTTATCGACTTTTGTCGTTTACCACGTAACCAAGGAAAGTAAGTAATATCCGTGGGAAAGTAAAAGAATTTCACACCATTTGATTTATTGGGTTTTCTTTGAAGTGTCGTTTCTTCGAGCATCCAGAAACACAACAATACATTTTGACTTAGTAATTATGTTTTTTTCACTTCATAGACGCGATTATGTTATTACGTGAAGTGTCCATTTCAAGTAATGATTCCGAGAAAACTTCAGATTTGCGCCACTAGATGTCAGACGCTTCGTCGCGCACGTTCCCTATTCCATAAAATAGTCAAAAAATTGTCGTAACGCTATGCCAAATCTCGAAAATAGTCATTAAGGGATTCCGTGTCTTGGTGAGGATTACGTGGTGAGCCTTTCTCGCCACAATCCTCACCTGATTACCGCGGAACGTTTACGTTTTTGGATTTTAATTTGGTGTCAAAAAATAGTCGTCTCTAACCCTGATAATTTTGACCTAGTTTACTATGCAGAAGTATGTTAAACTTCTACATACATGTTTGGGTTCAGTCGCGAACACTAAAATTGCAAGACTATTTTATTTAATATTAGCATAATCAGCCTATAATGTTCCAAATGCTGGGACACCGGACTCCTCTCTGTGAGAGGGAGCGGGCCGTAATCCACCACGCGGGCCCAGTGCGGGTTGGTAGATGTCACATGTCGTTGATTTTTTGGTTCTAGGACATGCCTGAATGTGAAGAAAGGCTCTGGAATCCCTTAATGACTATTTTTGAGATTTGGCATAGCGTTACGACTATTTTTTGACTATTTCTTGGAATAGAAATCAAGTCGATATTCCCACCCGTTTGCTTGCACTAAGGTGAGGATTGTGTGGAGACATTCACCCCACAATCCTCACCAACATATAGCCATAACTTCAGAATCATAATGAGAGATTTTTTAACCTTGGCGACTATTTATGACAATTTATTGTAAATTAATTTTCATGAAGTTTTCAAAGGTGAGGATTGTGTGGTGAAGGGCACTTACATTCTTATGTAAAACACGTTAATGATTTAACTATACACAAGTAAGTTTTTACAACTGTACAAGCCGGTTGCCCGATTGGTTTTCCTACAAATTACAACTCAACAAGGGGTTGAATTTCTAAAATGCTCCCTTAGTGCTCACTTCCATTATATATGGAAGCGTTGAACTTCTTGTTCCTAGCTCATTTAATTTTAAGCAGATATGTGCACATCATACAAAAACGTTTGAAAACAAATTATTGCTATTTCAAATTTTATGTAGCACGCAATACCTAAATTGATTTTTGCGATGAATCTTATACCGAATAAATTTCATTTCTAGTATCTCAATCATCAAAATCGCAATTAAAGAGGAATTCAAAGTTACAGTTTGTCAAAGTTGTAAAAAAACGTAAAAGTAATGGCTTATCGCGTCAAAACCATAAGGGACAGTTTTTGGGATCATCTCCATCCCAGAAATATAGTCAGCTGCATAGATGTGGGGTATTGTCAGGCGTGTAAATAAACATGATTGTTGTAATGGCACATTAGGCTAAATTCGAAACTATGGGTGGATAGGGTAGAGTAGTCAGAGGAACCATGGCCTTATTTTTTAAAGAAAATACAACTATTTTTGTTACCCCCCTACACCCAGGCAGCTGACTAATTTATTTAGGGGTTGACAATGAACCCACTCGTCTGAAGAGGTATTGGCGGGATATCATTTTCCTTTTTTTTAAACTTTGGCTTACTCTAAATTTGGACTTCCCTACCACTTGAACAGCTGACACTCAATTGATTAATCAGTAAAAAAACAATAGAAAATCCTCTGGAACTTTGAAAAAATAAAAACTTTAAACGAAAAGGGGTGCTCTGCCACTTAGATTTTGAGGTCAGCCTTGGTGCACTAACAGTCAGCCGCTTATTGGCCTTAGGTGACGTGACAGTAAACTAAACTCTAATGCGTGACTCTTGGGCACACCACAAATTGCGGCGGTAAGCCCGCCTTTGAGAAGTGGATTGACAAGCGCCACGGTATCTTCACCTTCTGCCTGACGCAGGTCCTCACCGGGCACGGTTGTTTCGGGAGGTTCCTGCTTCGCATAAGGCGGGAGGAAATGCCAGTGTGTTTCCACTGCGAAGATTGCCATGAGGGCACGGTGGAGCATACGGTGGAGGTCTGCCCGGCTTGGGCGGAGCACCGCCGTGTCCTGGTACGGAGCGAGAATGCATGGTTAGCCGTCACCTCCTTCAGCGAAGCAGTGATGCTCGCGAAGAGGAAGGCCGCGCACGTGAGGGAGAGAGAGGCAGTACAGGCGCCCTCACGACCGTAGCCTTCGCAGGAGACGCCCTGGGCGTCGGTAATCCCAGGCTGTTTCCCGGCCAAAACAATTTTTATGTGTTTGTTCCGGATTATCTCCGAAACAGCTGCAGCAATTTTGACGGAACTTTCACTGGCAGAAACCTGCTGTTATAAGGAGTATTATAGAGTATATGTAACTTTTTGTCCCGGTAGCATCTTTGATAGTACTTCTCAAGTTCTCATCTTGGAAAAAATCAAAACTACAGGAAAACACAAGAAACATGAAGAGTGAGACCGAGTTGGAGTTTCATTTTAAGGCTCCAGGCTTTTTATAAATTAACTTACGACTATTATTTAATGTATGTATACTGCATAGCAATTTTGTAAACATTTTCATTCGCACATTTGCAAATAAGTGAAAAAATTAATTACGTCCATACGCACAATACGCGCTTGGTCGTTTGCGGACACCAGCCCGTTTACAATGCAATCATTAATGGCTTAATCGTGGAAGAAAAAGCAAGTAAATGTCACAGAATTGAATAAAATACTAACGAAAATAAGTAACCTTAATGTAACCTAAAAGTAATTGTACCTACAATCTATGGTAGAAACTCGAACAAAAACCAGGTTCTAAACCCCCGCGGGGCCTACAAATAAGGTACATTTGACCGCCATCCATGGAATCTGTAAAAAAATCAAAATATAAAAAAGTGACCTAACAAAAATTGTCAAATTCCAGATTTCTCGGTAGTTAGGATGTTTTTGGATACACTGTTTTATTATATAATATAAAGAGGTCGTGTGTGGTTAAAGCCTCCCCTCTCATGCATAAGGTTGTGGGGTCAAGTACAGTCAGCCCCAAAAACATGTTAACACAGACAAGGATTTTTATTTTTTCATCAACTATCTTTGTTCCATTACATTGTATCCATGTACAGGGTAAGTTTTTATCCAGTGCGTAAACTGTTACCATGAATTCAGCATATCATTCTAGACCCACAGCGTAGAAATTTTTCGTCGGTTAAACAAAAAAAACGAAAAATTTTTACGCTGGGGGTCTAGAATGATATGCTGAATTCATGGTTACAATTTCCGCACTGGATAAAAACTTATCCTGTATATGTACAAAACATAGTATACAATTTATTTTACAAAAACAAGCCAACGATTTGGTACCAAAACCGTATGATGTACAGATAAAATTCAACATATAACTGTATCTGAAAGTTCATTCAATTTAAAAGTTAGTATAAAGAGTATGTGTGAGTACTATATCGATTCATATGTACTTTTAAGTTTTTCGAAGACCCTACCGATATCGGTGAAGGAAAACATCATAAAGAAATCTGGACTTATAGTTAATATGAAAATAACTAAGCAGCCAACCCATCTTGGGCAAGCTTGTGTGCCTGATCAATGCCCGTGCCATCCCTGTCTGAGATGAGGCCTTTGCCCTGGAGTGGAATAATAATAAGCTGGTATTCGATTATGATATAACAAATATGACAACTAATATGGTCAATAAAGTACTTACAGTTGTAGTAACACAGCCACAAATTTCAGACTTGGACAACAAACTAGAAGAGGCGCCTCTTCTTTATGATGGGTATGTAGGACGCTTCAATGATGATGTGGTGTAGGATGACGTCGGACAAAGCCCTGACGTAAGACGGGTCGGCGCGCAGCATCTGCGCCAGCCTCGGCGCGAGGTGGACGGCCGCCGGCAGGTGCAGGAACAGCGCCGTGGCCGACACCGCGCCCGCGCACACGAACAGGTTGTGCACGCACGGCCTGTCGGGATCTACACCACGAACTGTTTAAATTAAACCAAAAAGAAATCCTAATGTACTCGGTATCCTAAGGTATAAGGAGTCTCGTATGGCCCAAATGTATGTAACGTAAATAGATTTGTATGAACCCAGTCTGCCGGATCACTTTTTTAATGAGATTTCGGGGTGAATCTTGTGAGGGCCGCAGGAATCCGCTGGATGCGGGAAGAACAGAACCGGTCGAAAAGGCGGAGCTTCGGGGAGGCCTATGTGTCCAGCAGTGGACGTCTTTCGGCTGAAATGATGATAACGATGGCTGGAACTATGAAATAGAGCGTTTTTTTTAAATAACCAATGTAAGATAGCAGTGGAGCACGTCTTTGGGCTGAAATGATAATGATGTTGATGGATCGTCGAAAAATTTCTACGCAAGGGGAACTAAAATGATATACTGAATCCATGATATCAGATTACGCGATAATGTCCCTGCCACCATAGCCTGTATGTTTTAACCATTGGAGCAGCAATTAATTAAACTTGCTCATGCGCGTTTCTTTTAGTCTTGTAGTGTTATTATAATTTCAAAAAGGAGAATCGATCCCCAACTAATTCAACGCCAATATTTTTCCCACGTCATGAGCGATACAGGAGAAGCAAGGTGAGGCGCTCCTAGTCACACCCCGCGTTCTCAGTGTGTTCTCAAGCCGCACCAGCGCCTCATGAAAGCGGTTACCCTGCTACTCACAATTTTTTTTCTGATACTAACAATGAACTCTCGTATTGGTCTAGTGTAGCTACTAGCTATACTGAGAACACTGCCTGAAGACTCGAACGCTGGACTTGTACCCGGTTAATAGCGCTCCTATAGGGAACGTGCACGGCGAAGGGTCTCCCATCTAGTGGCGCAAATCCGATGTTTTCTCGGAATCATTACTTGAAATTGACACTTCACGTAATAACATAATCTCGTATAGGAAGTGAAAAAAACGTAATTACTAAGTAAAAATGTATTGTTGTGTTTCTGGATGCTCGAACACTTCAAAGAAAACTCAAAATAAATCAAATGGTGTGAAATTCTATTACTTTCCCACGGATATTACTTACTTTCCTTGGTTACGTGATAAACGACAAAACTCGATAAATGCAGTAAAGAAAATGTGTAAGTATGAGTTTCTGGGCACGCCACAATTGCGGCGGTAAGTCCCCTCTTTGAGGAGTGGCTTGAGAGGCGGCATGGCGTCTTCACCTTCCGCCGGACACGGCTGTTTCGAATAAGGCGGGAGGAAACACCCGGGTGTTTCCATTGCGAAGATCGCCTTGAGGACACGGTGGAGCGTACGGTGGAGGTCTGCTTGGCTTGGGCGGAGCAACGCCGTGTCCTCATGGAGGCCATCGGCGGCGGCGATCACTCGCGTCCGACCCTGGTCCAGGCCATGGTACGGAGGGAGAGTGCATGGCTAGCAGTCGCTTCCTTCAGCGAAGCAGTGATGCTCGCAAAGAAGGAGGCGGCGCACGTGAGGGAGATGCAGTACATGCGCCTTCACGGCCGTGGCCTTCGCAGGAGACGCCCTGGGCGTCGGGAATCCCAGGCTGATTCCCGGCCACCGTAGGCACGGGCTTGCGGACGGCGAGTAATGGGTAGCTCGCTGTCCGGTAAGGAACAAGCCCGGGTCAACGGCGCGTTGTGTTCCACGCGCGCCTCAAAGAGATGTCAGCAGCAACTGATGGGGCCCGCAAGGGCCGATGCCTGCCAGGGGTGCGGGTTGTTTGAAAGAGATACCGCCGCCCCTGGCACACAGGCAACTGTCGGAACACGGGTGGGTTTTAGTCAGTAAAAGTCTGCCACGCCCTCCCGCTCCACCCAAAGCGGGAGAAGTTATTTGATGATTTCCCACCCAAAAAAAAAGAGTATGAGTTTCAAAACATTTAGAAATTACTCAATAATGTTATTTTTAGAAATATCTCGATATAGAATATATCTGAGTTTTGTATGTAGTACTACTAAGTATTCAATACAAACAAATTCAAGTAAACATAAAATCAAATCATTTTTGTTAATTTTTGATAAAGCACTATCTGGAGATTTTTTTAATTAAACTAAAGCACCGATGTGCTTACATTTTTCAGATAGGACTGCCTTACATTTGCAATTTGCTCTTCTAATATTTATATTGCTATCAAGCTGAAAAGAAGGCGACATGAAAATAAATAATAGTATGGACAAAATATTTACGTGAAAAATGAGTTCAGAAAATACTTATTTTGACATCATAAGCGTTACAAATCGTCGTTTGAGCTACCATTTTACCAGTAATTACTGCATTTTCAGGATTCATAACTGTTACTTCTACATCTAAGCCACGCCCGGACTCGGAAGAGTTTTTCTCCTTTGGACATATTTTGACCACGCTGACGATTATTATTAATCGGCCGGAACCTATATTTTATAATTTTAATTATTAGAAACGATTTAAATATAGTCTAAACATTAACATAAACATTGGCGGCAACACGATGACAGGTCTAAACAGTTTCTTTTTTTGACCACACCGTGGCTCTCGTGTCGATTTGTGCTGCCATCTATAGTTCGTGCACGTTCCCTATTTCATGGGACTTATATAGAACCGGCGAAATGAGTTTTGTCATATATATCAACAAATGGGCACTCACTGGTTCTATTATGCCTGATCCAGATCCTCATGTATAATTCGAGGGTATCGCGGTAGCATTCCGTCAGGTCGATGATGGCACCCAGCGCTTCTATGACCCGAGTCTCCGTCAAGCCCACTTGAACTGCCAGAAATTCAGTTATCTCCAACGTAGTCCATAGTGGCAAACGATAATCTGGAATAAAAGATAGTGTTAAATCGTTTGGGGAAAATGTTTGAGTTCCTTATGCTAATTGTGATCTCTGTTGTAACGGATGGTGTTAAACATTTCACAACATTAGATTCATTTTTATAGCCGAAGCTAATGATGTAATAAGTAAAGATCCAATCTGGACCCGCCATGAGGTGGTTGACAGCTAACTCCCCTTCATAGACATGCCAAGTCTGTGTCCTGAAAGTGGGAATATTACCTATAGCCCGATTATTTTATTATTATGAAACTTCAAAAGTTACTCTGTGTTGTACAAAGATAATCATAATCAAAGCCGATAAGGTAGATTCTACCTAATAAACAAGCTTTTAAAAATACTGTCCTGTCAATAAAAAACCTTGATTGACCCCGGACCTGATAATTTATTTGTAAACAGCCGAAACTACACAACTTATGCACTAACACTCGCGCCGCTAACACTACAATAGTTTATTTTTATATTTACATGCTAGCGGGGGCCATAGTGCTACAAATTATAACTGAATGGCTATAAATTGTTTTAGTGATAGCCCTTGTACCAAAATCATCTCATAGCCTTTTCCAGTAAGTATTTTACATGGAAAGGACTGCGTATCTGGCCTCTACAACCCAAGTTACTGGGTAATACGGCCCTTGGTCTGGTAGTCAGACTTTCTGGCGTTTGACGACCCGTAACGACTGTCTAAATCCACATGTGACAGCCGGAACCAACGCACCAACCATGGTAACCGTAGCTTAACCTGCACCCAAATTGCAGAACACAATATAATCAGAATCCGAATTATTTTGAAGGTTATTGTTAATCAATTCTTTCAGATCTTCGAAAAACTGGTCTTCTTAGCAATGTACACGACGCAATGAATGCCGTGCAACTGTCAAAATGAAAGCGATTCCTACTGATACTGTATTACGCCATTACCCCTCTGATCGAGCGCCCCGTGCGGTATTAGTTTAGAAGAGCAACTTGGTCACACACAGCATAATCAGCCTAGAGCATTCCCACTGCTGGGGCACAGCCTCCTCTCTGTGAGGGGGAGTGGCCATAATCTGCCACGCAGGCCGTGTGTGGGTTGGTAAATATCACAAGTCTTCGAAATGTTGGTTCTAGGATACGTTTCCGCATGATGTTTTCCTTCACTGTTTTGAGAGCAGTGGTGATGAAATAAATTACACAAAGTAAAGCGCCTGCCTGCATTCGAACCCACGACCTACAACACGTAAGTCAAGGCCGCTACCACTGCTCTTCACTGAGATTCGACACAAAAATTGGTTTTCATTTATAATTTGTTTACATATAGACACGTACCGAGTACACTGTATACGTGGGACTCCATGTTCACGATCTCCGCCGTAGAGTGGTGTATGCCTGCCTTCTTGAGACAGTTCCTCACGCGGTAGGCATTCAGCGGCGCCTGTAAGTCACTCATCTTGGCCGCCAGCAGGACGCACGACACCGTCAGCAGGTAGAACCGGGTCGTCATCATGTTAATGTACCGTTCCCATTCTTCATTGCCTGACGACAAAACATTACCTACAAGACTGCAGGTGAAGTCACATACCTACAACTAAAGAAAAGGAATAATAATAGGTATTTAAAAGATTTTTTTGAAATATATATCGTACAATATTGCATCATAATCAGCCCATAAACGCGCAGAAACAGTTCGCTGCAACGAATTAAAACCACCATTCACATATTATGGTGATTTTATTTCGTCACAGCACAGTCAACTTCTTTAACAGTGCTTTTTTTTGTCTCTTTTCTATAAATTCTAAGGCCATCCTTAGAATGTAAATCGCTTGATATTGGCTCATTGACATAAGTAGCTCTAATGCCATGATCTGTTTTGATGGCCGGGAGAATTTGCCCCTCAAGAAGACTCTATGAGTAAATGTAGGTATACTCACTACGGGTTTCTTGTAAAAAGATTTGGACGTGACGAGATATGTATCTTTCCAATAGTCTGCAGGCACATCCTGGTACTCCTTTACCGTTCACGCCAAGTATCGAGCTTATAGACCATGACAGCCTTCTTCCAGATTCGGATGTTAACAGAATCGTCATCCAGCGAGCTTCCTCTTTAACTGGAAATAAGGAATTAGCTATCAATCATTATGAACTCTTATATGCAAAAACATTTTCAGGGTTTCCCGAATGTTCCAATTTTCCGAGCTAGTTTTTCTTTTTTCCCCCTATATCCCTCATTCGAATATTAAAAAAGAAAATTAATCAAATAAGTGGGTCCAGCCAAGTGACGAACAGCATTTCATTTAAACGTATAAAAGATTTCCGGTTAGAGAGAAGCGCACAACGTAGCCCGCGAAATTCAAATTTTCTTACGTTTCGTGAAAAGTGTATAATAGTGTATTACTGAGTGTTGAACTTTTATGTGATGAAATGGATACCATACTACATTATTGCATGTCGCACCAATCACTTACTGCTGTAACTATAATTTATCGTATTTATCAAGATCATCATGCATATATAACCAGAGAAAAGTAATATAGGTATTCATAAATAGATGAAGATGTACGCAATAGGTACACTTGTGCAAAAGCCGTATTAATGTTAATACTAACTTGTAGAAGTATCAGCGAGCATTGTAGTGTAGTGGCGCATACTACACACCTACTTACACTACGATAATTTACGCAACTTGCCAATCAATGTTCAATGTACCTATGTCTAGTACTTTGGCTGCATACATGTTAACTTCAATCAATTCTAAATGAAATTTTCAGTTAACTTTTATCTGACGAATTGAATTTGGATTTTCCCTAACTAATACAAAACATGAATTAACAATTTATTACCTTCTTCCTCGTATTCCTGTATTAAAATTTCTAACCACTCATTTCCTGCGAAAGCAGAAAGTTTCCTTGTTGTATCCATTTTAAAACACCGGCCAACACTGAATGTGAAGACTTTTCCCTCCTGAATTTTAACAACCTAAAAGCTACCCACATTCGTTTTGTATTTGTTTGTTTTGTATGAATCGACGCCATCATCCATAGACAACTACGTATTTTTTTGTTTCAGTCGATGAAATAATTATAAAAAATCATGTTCTGTTTTTAATAGTTTGTCGAACTGTTGTCAAATAAAATATGTATACTAGTATTTGTTATGAATGATCGAATCACAATAGTCATAAATATTATCACTGTTTCAAGAACGTTTAATTCTTCCATGGAAAGTTAGACATTTTTTTGATAACACAACACACAAGCACACAACCACAACTGACTCAGTTCCAAAGAGTATAATAATTCTCCAGACTAGCGTGTTCCGAAATCAAATTGATTGTCATAACAACAATTTCTATTTTTAAATTGTTAAAGTTTTCAAGCCTGTATTTTTTATGTAATATTGTTACAAATTAGTTCTTATTATTTACATATGGCTGGTAAACTTTTTTATTGTAACCTCGTTTTAGCTAAAATATCGCAAAATGTTTACGCTGTAAGTAACCTACCTTTAATATTCTATATAAATGTAAACTATCTAACAGCCCGTTTTGCTCACTGCAGGGCAAGGGCATTACTCTCCCTTTTCCACACAATTCTGTGTTTTGAAAGAGAAAGAGTGCCATAAAAGAACATACATACATACAGAGGCTGAACACCCGCCTATGCTTTTGATGCTAGCAAAAAACGAAAAATACAAAAAGAAATAAGCAGAAGTTAATAAAAAAACTTAACAAAAACACTAAAAGCCTTCTTTTTAGAATCAACATCGAAAAGCTTTACTATACGGGAAGAAATATAAAGTTTATTTTCCATATTATTATATATATTTCATTCATCATCTGGCTCTAGGCTTTTCCAAACAATTTTTGGGTCGGCTTCCTGTATGACTGGATGCAGCGAAATATCAGTTCTTATTTTACGTAGAGCGACTTCATTTTAATTTCGAAATTGTCTTCACAGGATCGGTAATGGCTGGATTTACCTTAGGTACTCATTTGCGAAGCCTCTCTTAGTCTTCCCTGCGATTTTGTTAATAATGGAAGTGATTGTTCGTTGAATTTGTCTTGACAAGTCCTAATTACGAGTCCAGATTCTGCTGATGGAGCAGGAAGGTGGTGATAAGACCAAACATGAGAGCTCTATCGCTTTTAGGCTTGATAGACCCATAAAACTAAACCCTTGCGAAAACGCGACAATTACCGTCTAAACTCAGGACCAGTGAACTGAGCATATCCCACTGCGGCGAGGGGTGACACAAGGGGTCCTAATTTCCTCGAAATTTTTCTCTATGGGTTTTTTCTCTTCTACAAATAACATTATTGAGTAATTTCTAAATGTTTTGAAACTCTTACTTTTTTTTTCTGGGTGGGAAATCATCAAATAACTTCTCCCGCTCTGGGTGGAGCGGGAGGGCGTGTCAGACTTTTACTGACTAAAACCCACCCGTGTTCCCACAGTTGCCTGTGTGCCAGGGGCGGCGGTATTTCTTTCGAACAACCCGCACCCCTGGCAGGCATCGGCCCTTGCGGGCCCCATCAGTTGCTGCTGACATCTCTTTGAGGCGCGCGTGGAACACAACGCGCCGTCGACCCGGGCTTGGTCCTTACCGGACAGCGAGCTACCCATTACTCTCCGTCCACAAGCCCGTGCCTACGGTGGCCAGGAATCAGCCTGGGATTCCCGACGCCCAGGGCGTCTCCTGCGAAGGCCACGGCTGTGAGGGCGTATGTACAGCATCTCCCTCACGTGCGCCGCCTCCCTCTTTGCGAGCATGACTGCTTCGCTGAAGGAGGCGACTGCTAGCCATGCACTCTCGCTCCGTACCATGGCCTGGACGAGGGTCGGACGCGAGAGATCGCCGCCGCCGATCACCTCCACGAGGACACGGCGGTGCTCCGCCCAAGCCAGGCAGACCTCCACCGTGTCCTCAGGGCGATCTTCACAATGGAAACACCCGGGCGTTTCCTCCTGCCCTATCCGAAACAGGAACCTCCCGAAACAGCCATGTCCGATGAGGACCTGTGTCAGGCGAAAGGTGAGGACGCCATGCCGCCTCTCAAGCCACTCCTCAAAGAGGGGACTTACCGCCGCAATCGTGGCGTGCCCAGCACTGGGTTGCGATAATCGGACTTCCCACGTTGCCATGAGATCCTGCCGGAGCTCTGTCCGCCGTGCTGCGATTTCCCGCGGCAGCGGAGTTAAGCCCCGGCGTTTGGCCTCCTCGCGCCACTCCCAAGTGTGCGCGAGGACCTTTGCCTCTAGATCCCATGGCGGCACCGTTTCAGACGGTGATCTAGGAACGACGCCGAATTGACATCAACGGCGAGTACATATCATACTTGACATTAACAAATGACATCGTGATACTTGCTGAATCGTTGCATGACTTGAAGCAGATGCTGAACGGCCTAAATGATTCGTCTACACGCCCTATGTGCGTAGACAAATCAATTAAACCTTCCGGCATCTCTCCGGATGAACTTGGACAAAACCTGGGTTATAACGAACACGTCACACCGTCCGGGACCGATTGCTGTTAATGGTGGTGTTCTCGAGGATGCTCGAGAATATGTTTACCTCGAGCAAACTTCGCAGTTTGGTAAGAACAACTTTAAGAGAGGGGGCTTGTTCAGCGTACGGGAAGCTTCATCGAGTCTTCGTCATGTATTATTCTACAGAGCCAGCTAGGCCTTCAATCAGTGTGTCAGTTACGGTACGGCTGCTCAATAAGTTCAAGGTAACGCAGCGAGTTAACAAACCTAGCTATGCTTGGGATCTCTTTGAGGTGATTTGGCAGAGAACTAAAGCACAGGAATAACCAAACTGAAGTGGCAATGGGCCGGCCATATACGTGATACACGCCGTAGAATCGATGACCGTCAAGAACACGTCTCTACCCCAGACGTGTTCTTGCGTGGAAACCCAAAATCGGCAAGAGTGGACTGCTGTAGGCAGATGATGGTGGTGGTTGACCCTGTATTCCATTTTTTTTTTTTAAGAAAGTAAGATTTTCCCAAAAATTAAAAAAAAATGTGTAGGTCCTAAACTCTAATCGCTAAACATACACAAGGCTATTTTGGGAAGCCCTCAGAGAAAGATTTCTAAAATATATTTTTGAACGTCGATTCGTAGTCCTGTATGAGTAGTAGTTATAAAAAGTAAGAAATGTATACTTAGTACAAACTTGTAGAAGTATATAGCAGCCAATACAATAAGAAGCTCAGCAAGTATGCAGTAGTGCGGTACTTTGATATGTTACGTAACACGAGACCGCTGCGTGTGTGAGACGTCTGAGCTCGTACGGAGGACATAATAAAACGAAAATAAGTTAAATACTCGTGTGGAAAAGCGAGAGCACGAGGGCGTGGCGCCGGAAAGGCGGTGTATTTTTCACGTAAACTCCGCCCAGTGGAAAGTGCTGAGACACGCCCTCGCGCCATTACTTCGCGATCCACATTAAAACAAGGATATCTGCATTGCATTAATAATGCTAGATGGTCTCTTATATTGATCGCGTCATCAAATTTGACTCCGGTTATCGACAAAAACGAAAACCCGTTGCAAAAAATAACATATGTTATCATGAGGATTCGGCAAATAGTTATATTGTTTGGTACAACAGCTTGGAATTGAGAACCACATTATTTTAACTTTTATTTTAATAAACAGGAATAATTAACAGCTACATTATGCAATACTACAAACAGAAATTCACATATGTAATAATATAGCGCTATACACAGATTACCATTAGATAATAAATACAACTTTAAAGTCACTATGAGGTAAACTGATCATACAGCTATCAACTTATACATATGGCAAAAAATGTTAAATAGGCACTAAGAGATAAGTAATTAATAAATCCTCTCTACCAAAGGGTCAGATTGATTAAAAAAGAGTACTTTGTAACGGAACGTTAACATGGATTGATGCCTAGTTCGTTGTAAGTGAGGTTGTAAGTGGTAATCCCGATCTAGGGTAAGTTTTGAATAGCACACAAATCACGTACACCATAATCTTTCTCGTTGTATTTTTTTTTCTTAGCCAATCATTATTTTATGTTCCTATGTATATTTTGTTATATTCATTTTAAAGCGAAAGTAAAATCAAATCTTTGTTTTTTTTTTTATTTTTATTTTTTCGGTTGCTTACTCCATTTTGTTAATAAGCACCATTTAGTAAAAGCATCAGAAGTTGTCAATAATGCTACATCATGCTACCTATTTTTCATCTACCTTCATATGCAATAATCATTTTGAAATTTAAATTCGTAACGTTTTAACCGAATCTTAATGTTTTGTTCTTTATGGTTTTCTTTTTTTGCTCAAGCTTGCATAACATGTTAACTCTGTTCTGGTCAGTGCCACCACGTCAATACTACTGCTAAATAGGTACTACCTTCTTGTGTCGTCGTTGGTACCCCAGCACGGAAGAAATTAGGCCAAAAATTGATAAGCTGGAACGGATGATTCCAAGTTCTACGGCGTCATTTACCCGGCAACAGTCCGTACGGCAAGTTACCCTACTACGAGCCGAACGTCCCCGTGTGCCGCTTCGCCTGCAACTACAGAGTACCTATCCCTGCAGAAGTGTTAACAGACGACCGAAACCCACGACCTACAAATTTTGTGTGCCTCCGGCTAAACTTGGTTGCATTAAATTCGAATAAAAGTATAAGGTACACGCCCGTTTCATTTCACAGTTGCCCATCGTAGGTGGGAATAGAACGGGCGGAGGCTACAACTTACTTCCAAAGTCTGACCATCCACTCAGCAGTATTCTATATTTTACAATAAATTTTAATCAATATTCAAGATTTGATAGAAACATCAAAACACAACATATTTGACACCGTTCCTGTTCCCTGCCTTCTATCTAAACCAGAGTGTCTCGGGGTACGTGATATACAACTCCAGCTTTCCCATTCACATCTTTCAGACCGTCGGCAGATAGTCAAAATCGACGGTTGCCTTAGTGAAGAGCTGCCTATTTCATTCGAAGTGCCTCAAGGTAGTGTTTCAGGCCCTACTTTGTTCCTGGTGTTCATAAATGACTTGTGCAACATGCACCTGAGCTCGGGTAAATTGTCTCTTTTGCCGACGATACTGCAATTACCTTTCATGATGAATCTTGGGCTAAACTGAAAGCAACTGATCAAACTGAATTTGACTTGATATATAGATGGCTTATCTCTCACTCACTCACGCTAAACACGAATAAAACTAAACTCCATCCATCGACACCCATTGAAACTATTCATGAAAGCTCACACCACTAAATACCTCGGTATCATCCTAGACAAACACCTTAACTTTTAATCACATGTCACCCACCTTACAGATCGAGTTCGTAAACTAATGTATATTTTTAAAACACTTAGACACATTGCCAATACTTATGTGATACGCATTGTGTATCTTGTCATGTGTCAGTCAGTCATTACGTAATGCATTAATTTGGGGTGGAGCTGCAAAAACTACACTCAAACCTCTGGAAGTGGCTCAGAGAGAGTGGCCATTCTTAAGGTTGCTACTTTCCGACCAATGCTCTTCCCAACCTTTGATCTTTACAAAAACTGCAAAGTTCTTACGGTCCGGCAAACATTCTTTCTCAACACTTTATTACAACACACACAAACTCTTTTTACACTAACTCAATCCTCACTTAGGCGAAAGAACGAAATTTGCAAAGCACCCTTCACACGCTTTGCTTTGACTAAACGTTTCTTTTACTACCTTGGGCCGTTTTTATAAAACAGAATAAACAATACTATACCTTTACATCAATCTTCTTACGAAACGTGTAAAAAACAGATAACGGACTTTTTAACCAGTTTAAACTACGACGACACTGAATATCTGTTCACTTCACAATCATAGTGACTACTCTAATACTCCGTATCTATGTAAACTCAACCTCTTTCACATCCGTTTACACACACCACACCTACATCACATAACACATACGTACACAACTACATCACAAAACAGACCACAGCTCCATCACAAGACACACACACGTGCTAACACTTAGTATAAGTTAAATACGTTTGCACCTTGTCCTAAGCAGTCTCTATTAAAATGTTTGTACCCCTATGGGAACGTGGGCTGTCGAGCCTTAATACAGGTTACCATGTAACCTAGCTAGGACGCCAGATTCAATTGTGTTACTTTCTTTCTATTCATTTTACCCTAAATTGTAAAATTACGTTTAGTGTAACAGACTTAAAATAAATAAATTATTCAATCTTGTCCCACATAAATCCTGGTACTCAGATCTTTGTTTGATTGAATAAATTACTTATCACAAAAATGATGTTCTATTTAATTACAATGCCAATAATCTTGTCCCATAAAAATTCTGGTACTTAGATCTTTGTTTGATTCAATAAATAATAATAAAAAATGCTAGGACTCCTCTGTTTGGCGTTTTCACTGGCCTTCCCCCGACTGGACAATGCTTTGATCAAAATATTACCCACATAAGGCCAATATTTTTTTTTTACCTTTTAGAGTTTCTGTTTGGGTCAGGGGATTTTAAATTTTAAATTTAAGTTTTATTTCCTGGTTTTTTAAATTAATGTCTCGCTTAAATCTGAGCAGCGTTGCCTATGTTTCCCACGGTGAAGTTTGTTACTAATTTAACCTCATTCCTCGTTCTGATCACCATTTATCTATAACCTATTCATTGAGACCTTTTAAATGAGCCCAAACACGATACTTCTGCTGTTTGTTGGTGAGTTACTGACCACCAGGTGATGCTCCAGCATCGGTTCAAGGTTACTTTGTTCGTCTAATACTTTGAAGTAATAGAATACGAAATTTCGACTTGATCAGATCCGTGGAAGATGCTCAAATCCCTTCATTAACCAGAAAAGAGCTGATAAACTTAAAACGGCTGAACCGATTTTGATTAAACATATCTAAGAAAACTCCCGACTAATTCACCTTACAAACAAAAAAAACAAAATCAAAATCGGTTCATCCATTTGGGAGCTACGATGCCACAGACAGACACACACACACACACACAGACACGTCAAACTTATAACACCCCGTCGTTTTTGCGTCGGGGGTTAAAAACACAAATAGATTCATAGATCTCTGTAGAAACAAACATTACCTTTGTACGTACATTTCTGTTCATTTCTTCTTGTCTGTTTATATGTGTGTGCATAAATGGTTAAATAAATAAATAAAACTGACTTATTTTTGTTACCACGCCGAGGACAAGACCGATACGAGATAAAGGAAGCAGTTATCGGGGTACAGCTGTCTGGCTACCTTGCTGTCTGGTTATGTACGATGAACGATTTTTTAAATGATGACATCAAAATAGGATGACTTCACCATTATTTTATTCATATTTAGACATTAATTAATTTATTTTTACTTGACTTTTGTTTTTATTTGATTTTTTTGTACGTTTTATTGTTTGACTTATTCTTTATTTTATTGTTTACATTATTTCATCTGTGACATAATTAATATTCATTTCTTCTTATGTAATTTCTTTCTTTCAATGGATTTGTATTTTACAACCCTATTATTGTTATATTATGTATTTACTTCAAATTACTTAATTGAATTTTAATGGTACCCTAAAATGTAATGTTATTTATTTTTAATTGACTAGTTTTTTAATGATATCCGAATCCCTATCTCGTTTTTTTTTTAAATTATGACGTTTATTATTTAAAGCATGCTACTATTTATAATTTACTCAATAGTTGTGCCCGACAGCCCATGTGAACTTTTATTTATTTTTAATTGACTAGTTTTGTAATGATATCCGAATCCCTATCTCGTTTTTTTTTAAATTATGACGTTTATTATTTAAAGCATGCTACTATTTATAATTTACTCAATTGTTGTGCCCGACAGCCCATGTGAACTTTGTAAATAATATTAAGATCTTGTACACACATGAGATATGCAATAAAGATTTGAATTGAATTGAATTGCATGTATATTTAGGGCTTCTTCATACAGGTGCGACGCGACTCTAGTAGAACACTATTCCTAAAGTTTTCGTAGAAATTGTTCTACAAGAATCGCGTCGCGCCTGTTTGCGGGAGCATTTAATCATAAAGTGGCAGAAATACCCAAATCTAGAAAGTATGTAAAAAGCGCAAAACAATACATTTTTTAAAATAATTTTGCGGCGGTTAGACACTTGGACGAGAAGTGAGAGTGAAAATTTCAAGGACGCGTCACGTTTATACATATTTCGTTACGTAACGCTATTTGTCTCTCCCAAATACCTTAACGTTTATTTTTTGAGAAATATCACTTCTGTCACTTATACGATGCTGAACGCGCATTTCTTTTTTCATCCTTTCGTCTTCACTGCCCGTAAATAAGATCAATTCCGTACAAGTATAACCTACATGGTAACCATTCAATAGCTAACCAAGTCCAAGGACACAACCAGAAATCGTCAGTAGATAATAAAATATAATCACAGTTCAATTGAGTAAATAAGTACCTATTGCAATCGTTAGTGTGTATAGAAATGTACTGGATGTACAGTGAAATAAGCATTAGCTTGTTTCACTGTACTGCCTATGTATGAATTTTTGTCTGCATACCAATTATGGTATGCAGACAAAAATTCATACATAGGCCGAACATCTACGATCTAGGATCTGTCCACTGCACTGACAGTATTCATTTTTACACACCTATTTTAAAAAATGCAATGAATTGACTATTCAACACACTCACAGCATTGTTTAAAAGTTGCTTCAGCATTAAGGTAGCTGCCTGTATACCAAAAAGCTTGTTCGAATGTACCTACATGACTGCGCTTTTACTGAAGTGACTGACATGTATTAGTAGTGACGAGGCGCCAATTAGGAGTCAACGGTGTGGCTGGACAAATGGCCCCACGTTGCCATTCCTCACGCGGGCTCTGAGCCGCCGCCGCCGGCGTGCGTCCGCCCGCTCCGCCGGACAGCGCCCGCCGGCTTTATTTTCACAACTAACTCTTACTCTCAAATACTTAGTTGAAAGTTTGACGAATGTGTTATTAAGAGGTGAGTAAGGTATAGTCAAATCAAAGAACAAAATAATTGTGGCATCAACCACAACACTATTATCCATACTTATGGTACTTACCTACATTGAAACTGATCAAACCGATACTTCCACCCCAACCACTATTAACAGTTGAAGGGATTGCTCCGTCAACAACTGATATGTAAATACCTCCAAACTTAAAGGTTCGGAAAATTCTCATATTTATATTATCGTTGTTATTTATTTTCTCTGGTGAGCCGTAAAATACGGCTGTATGGAAATGTGGGGATTTGCAGCGTGTTATAGTTTGACAAGATGACAGTTATACAAAAAGGCCCGGTATGCGGAGCGGCGGAGGGTTATGAGAGTACACCCGCCCTGAGATGTCCTGTTAACTCGTTTATTGCCATCTCCCATTCTTTATGGAACGCTTTCTCCCTTTCTGATATCATCACATTTTATTGAATTATAAAGGTCTACAGAATATTACTTATAGTATCGCGGCTACTTAAAATAGTGATGTTGTTGCTATGTATCTAAGTATGTAGGCACACAGTGCAATTTGCAGAGCAGCAGTGTAACTTTTGAATTGAACAAAACCTTTTTTAAGTGTCCAAACGTGTTCAATATCCGGAAACAATGCAAGGCCCAGGAGCGGCGCGGTGGATAGGTTTCTTTGTTCGTCGAAGCGGATGTAATCACATGCTAAACGAAATGGGACGCTGCCTACAGCAAAAAGCTACTATCTGACTTATACTGCGGAGGTATTAGATACATCCCTAGGTTTATACGTCTTGCAACATGTCATTTTCTTGCAACAATATTCAAGTAGGTAATTAGTTATTATTTCATCGTTCTTTTGTATGTTGTGCTATGTCTTTTGTGTTCACCGAACTAAACGAGTTATCCATGTATCTATACAAACATAAACTCACGCCTTTTTCCCGTGAGGGTAGGCAGAAACTGCAGAACGCCTCCTGCTACGATCCTTACATACTCATAAGCCTCGTTTACGTTCATACATCTGGTCATACACGCACGCCGGTTGTGAGTACTACGCACCTGGCCTTCCTGAAGAACATCACCAGTAAGGTCATTATATAATATCCTCCAAGGGTGTCCCCTACCGTTGTTTACATTCATATCTGCTCTGTTAGCCGCCCTTCATTCATCTTCTCAACATGACCAAACCATCTAAGCATACTCTTTTCAATTTTTGTCACTACATCTTCTTTTAAACCGCACCGTTGTCTTACCACATCATTCCTCAGCCTATAATTCATAGTCGGGCTACACATACTTCACTATCTATCTATCAACAGTCCATTATCCAGTTTGTCCCTAACTTGTGCGGAATGCAATTGAACTTCTTCAACTATTACATATTTCAGTTCTGACATTTTCGTAGTCAACATTTGCATCAAGGATAGAGTTTTGTGGCTACAAATTTTCTTACGCTCTAAAATAAAATTTCAGTAACGATAAAGAATCGACGCTCACCGCATGTTGTCCAACAGGATCTGATAAGACTACCTAAGCATCCGCAATGACATATGCTTAAAAATCGCTCCAGCAATAGCATACCGAGTCTTGTAGCCCACACAATAGGGTACACAGTAGCGTGTACACATATAAATTTACACACGTATGAATTGCACATTTAGTTGCGAGGGTGCGAAAACTTGTTGTTATCTTGAACGAGCCCAATTTCAGCAAATGGATACTAAGTCCTAACTCTCGTATCTTTTTTTATGTCGTGCGGAGCTTGTGTTCTTTTAAAATATCGACATATCTCGGCGACGGCGGCGGCGACGTGTGCGCGACGCGCAATTTAGAAAGGATTTGCTTTACTGCCGCGAGGCTAACGGAAGCATCGTTCGCGAGAGCTGACGATCCATTCTTATTATTGTATAATTTACACTCCATTTAAGATAATAACTGAGGAAGAACGTTCTGAAATTCAGCAATTTGATGTCACTTTAATTCTCCTAATACATGGTTGGCCATGTTCGCCTTCTATGACTAAAAGTCGCTTAGGTATTCCTTGTTGCCTGCATAGCGCGAGCTTAGACAAAGCTATAAATGTAAGTATGGTATCTATAGCTGTTTTTTTTTCTACTAACCTAGCCTAACATCTCCACAAACCACACATCAGCCTCAAAAGATTTGTTTATTTAAATAAGTTTTAAGTTACCTAAAAAACTAATCACCACCAATATCATCCAATATCAAGTTCGATAAAATGCGCCAGACCAGACTAACCTAGTAACAACCGATGGATATCCGTCACCGTCGGCGGTGATCGGCAAACATGATCACGGTGTAGGTATTGCATGGAACCCTTTATCTCGACGTTATAATTTAAGTGTTAATTAATATCACCGGATAAAAATCAGATGCACGTATCTACAAGGGGCTACGCGATTAAATACATAAACTAGTTAATAAGAATATCATATCAGTTTTACCAAGAGGAATTGTGTTACCCAGTAACTAAGTTGTAGAGACAGTTGCTCCTTGTAAAATACCTACTGGTATTCAGCAGCATCCGGTTAGATTTGAAGCCTTTTTTTTTTATTACGGGTGAAAACCTCATGGATGTCCTCCGCCCTCCCCAGGGCGGAGGAGTCTGTCAGACTCTTACTGACTAAAACCACCCCGGTGTTCCGTCTCACACTTGCACCGGGGATCACGGGAACTAGTGTGACTTCCGTGATCCCCGGAGATTTGAAGCTTACCCCAACGTAGTTGGAAAAAGGCTAGGTAGATGATAATAAGTTAAATATGAATATCATAAAATAAATTGTATTATTACTTTTTAGGGTTCCGTACCCGAAGGATAACCAACGGGACCCTATTACTAAGCCTCCGCTGTCCGTCCGTCCGTCCGTCTATCTGTCGGCGGGCTGTAGCTCAAAAACCGTAATAGGTAGACAGTTGAAATTATTACAGAATGTGTATTTCTGCTGCCGCTATAACAAAAAATAATAAAATAAAAACAAAGTTAAAAATTAAAGGGGTTTCTATACAAGAAATGTGTTTTTATTATGATGATGGGAAAAGAAATCTTGTGTCTAAAACACATTTACGATACATTTATAGATACGTTCATCAGGTTCTTCACCGGCAAAATGTACCTTCATTGATTATTATAGGTAGGTATCGTTATACCGTAGCTCAGGTACACTATTGTATAGAATCATGTATCAATTTACTTGTGACCAGATTACTCTTATGGTATGGTATGCTACTGGTGATACTGGCCCCTATGGCCATTCTTATGCATTTTAAACTTTATTAGACGGAATCTTTGCTTATCCATGGGAGAAAGACACACATGCGGAAGAAGGTTTTTACACCTATGCATAAAACTTAGTAGTTAAGCAGATTTACAGTATAAATCTCCCAATATTATGTATGAAGTTAATAATAAGGATACAAAATATTGCGACGTAGGGACCGTTTATTCCGTAAATTTAAAAGAGATCGCACTGATGAGAACTGGACACTATTTAAGGCTGCAAGGAATAGATGCAATCAGACGATACGCAACGCTAAATGCCGCCACATTCTAGATACCATCAATTCTTCCTCTTCTGCCGATATTTGGAAATTTCTTGGAACTCTTGGTATCGGCAAACCGCGACATTTAGACCTTCGTAATTCTGTTGACTTGGACGATCTCAACCGTCATTTTTCTACTGTTCCCACCAAGGATCGTCTTACCAAGTAAGACTAACTTCTAGTCTCACGCGTACTGATGTTAATCCTTTCAGTTTCGTCCCAGGTGAACCAAGAGAGATCCTAAAGATCATTCTATCCATTAAATCAAACGCGGTAAGATGTGACAATATCACCCGTGGTATGATTTTAAGTATCCTGGATCATCTCCTCCCCGCTATTACCCACATTGTAATTTTTTCTTTACACTGGAGTATTCCCTTCCCTGAGGCGCAAAGCTTATGTTTTTCCACTACCTAAAGTTTCTAATCCCTCTCTTCTTACCCACTTCCGCCCCATTTCTATCCTTCATTTCTTATCCAAAGTACTGGAGGCCTGCGTTCATAAACAATTCTCTAAGTTTATTCATTGTAACTCTTTTATTAGCCTTCTTCAATCTGGGTTCAGACCCGAGCATAGTACTGTTTCCGCCCTCCTTAAAGTGACTGGCGATACAAAGGCAGGATTGGAAGAGACCAAAGCAACTCTACTATTGTTAGTTGATTTCTCAAAAGCCTTTAATACCGTCAGTCACGAGATCCTGTTAGCCATTTTGTCTTATGCTATGGTCTCTCCCGAGGCACTGGAACGGTTCCACCTCTTACCTTCAGTAACGTCAGCAGTCCATTCGTGTTGGGGATTCTTCATCATGCTGGTGTAATTTGGAAACTGGCGTTCCTCAAGGCTGTATTCTTTCTCCTCTTCTGTTTTAAATTTTTATTAATCTCATAACTTCCGAACTTCAGTGTGCGTATCATCTGTATGCTGATGATTAGTCATGGGAGGGTTGAAGAACTACCGGCAGCTATCGACAGACTGAATAGGGACTTAATAGCCTTAAAAGCCTGGTCTGATCGATTGGGGTAGCAGTAAACCCCAACAAGTATCAGGCAATCATCATTGGTAGTTCTCAGAGCATATACCGAGAACTACCAATAATGATTGCGACGTAGACAAGCAAGACGTTGGCAAGGTTGTACTATCCACCCAGTAGGTAGCAGCAGTAGGTAGCAGGTAGGTAAGGTGGATAGTACAACCTTGCCACCAGTACTCTTCGATGGTACGATCATTCCTTTAGTACTGATGTGAAGGACCTAGGCTTGCACATTGATAGTATCCTAAACAGGCGTACTCAGGTCGCTAGGGCCAGCCAGGTTACTGGAACGCTGCGTGCTATGTACCGACTAAAGAAAACATTACCAACGAGTACGAAGACAATGCTTGTGCAGGCCTTAATTTTCCCTATCATCGATTATGGTGATGTGTGCTACTACGATCTGAATGCTGATCTCCTCGACAAACTTGACCGTCTTCTCAATTACTGTATTCGATTCGTCTTCAATTTACGTAAGTATGACCATGTCTCAGCACAACGGTTGCTTCTGAAGTGGTTGCCCATTCGCCAGCGCAGAGAGCAAAGGGCGTTGACCACATTGTTTTCTTTTTTTGACTCTCCCACTTCCTCTTGTTATCTAGCCCCCCACTTTCAGTACATTTGTGTCAACCATAACAAAAATCTTCAATCATCTAATAATCTCGTACTTCAATGTCCCACTCTTCGCACAGACTTTATCCACTCTTCCTTCTTCGTTCAGTCTATCTCTCTGTGGTATGCGGTCCCCCTGGAAATCAGGATGGCAACCAACCGGTTATCCTTTAAAGTGAAAGTTCGCGAGCACATTCAAAAGAAGCTGGCAGTATCTTCACAACGATAATGTTTTCCCATTGTTTGTCTTATTTGTCGTAATATATTTATGTGTATTTATGTTTGATTATTTGTGCTTATATTTAATTATGTATTTATATCATATTTATAGTCTGTATATATATATATAAAGACTATCAATATTATAACATTATACATATGTATATATATATAAATAGGTATAATACGTGTATTAAATACTTATATTTGAATAAATATTATTACACGACTTATGTAATAGCCTACCACTATCTGTCTCTGCATCACCCAAAGGTCGACTGGTAGAAAATGCCTATGGCATTAAGTCCGCCTGTGTACATTTTCTGTGCATGAAGTATTAAATAAATAGATAAATAAATACTAAGGCTAACTACGATTACTAACTAAGGATTGCCTAACAGGATCTTAATAATTGGTTACTAAAACATACGATGAAAATTCCTTTATGGGATACACAAAAACACAACAGCCTACACAAAAAAATGTCGTTCAAGTATTCTTAAACAGTGAAACTGGTCAAAACGAAAATGAATTAAATTATTCTATGAAGAGCATTTGTTTGTGGGCTCGGATTGTGCGGATTGTTGGGCGCGTCGCGTCGGTCGCGCTGGCCGGCTCGCGCCCGGCTGCCCGCTCTTTGACAACTAGCCATGCGAGAAGTCATTCACTTATCAACGCGATCTAATGCCGACATTTTTCTCGTTTTTCCCCATCTTTTCGCGTGAACGAGTGTACTCCAAACGTGACATAATTGAATCAGTGGCCCCGTCTGCACGCCTAACGGAGATTGGTACAAATTAATACGGACTTACGTAAAGTAAACATATTCTGGTAGAATGGACATACAATGTCATTCCCGTTTTGTAAAAAAAAAAAATAGAAATAGAATTTGGCCGTTAAAATGTTTCAATTTACAAAGTACTATTGTTCTTGCAATTGAAAAAAAAATCTCAAAAAGATTACAGTTATAATTTATCAGAGAATTAGAAGTGAAACTAAGCAAGTTGCATACAAAAATTAAAATTATAATGCTCGAAGGTTTATTTGGCGCGTCGACAAAATCGGAACTAACGCCGCCATCAGGCTTTTAACCGACTTCAAAAAGGAGGAGGTTCTCAATCAGGCTATATGTTTTTTTTGTGTGTTTGTTCCTCGATACCTCCGTCAATTGTGGATGGATTTCAAAATTTAGGGGTGGTCCCATATAATTTTATTAAGTTTGCTTACGTAGTTTTTGCGGTAGCCTGTATAATCCGTTCAATCCACTTTATGTATTTTGATGACATTCTGCTGCTTCCTGTCACTGTTGTTTATATAGCAAGTAGTGGTATACGAATTGGTGTAGGGTAGGTACCATAACGAAAAAGTGAAAAATATTTAATTAAAAAAAAACACTACGGTCGTAAATTCGGTGATAAAAAGCTACAATACATAAGACACCGACTTCCGAAATTAAAATAATTAAACACTTTGTAGTGTTTTTTCGGGAGTCAGATGTTTTTTTTTTTTTAGAAAAAGATTTTTTTCATATAATTCAACAATAAAAATAGAAAAGTTTACTGACAACGGCCCTCTGTCTATGTCATTCAAACGCCAAAAGATCCATTTAATAGCTATTCCTTTTGCAAAAATACCTTTATTAACACCAAAACGGCTTGGCGGTTTGACATCAAATTGCCTACCTGCCTAATATCACCCGGAATTTTACCGGTAATTCACAAAAAGACATTACTTATTCAAAGAAAAAAACTCTTTACTTTTAAAAGCACAACCAGAGCGCTACAAAATGAAATAAAATAATATTAAACGAGCTACATCTGTAATTACCTACGTACGAGTGCTATCGAATATAAAAAAGACGGCTGTAACGGGGCCCACTCGTATCACAGCAAGTGTAATGCAATTTGAAGCGTGTTTTAAAGCGTCGTCCCAGCCCCTGTCTTTCGTTGTACCTTGTATCGTACAGATAGGGTAGTTAAACTCTTTTACAAACAAGTTTTGCCTTTGCAGCGCTTTCTTCTTTAAAACGAATAGATAATGAAAGCTACGCCAAGTAAAGCAAAACAAGCGAGTATCAAGGTTATTTTCACAAATTATTTTTGAGCGATTCAACAATAAAAAAATGCTCTCAATGTTCATTTAAAACAAACATGAATGAATAACTCGCACGTAGATGTTTTCTCCCATTGTCCTAAGTAAAATATTAATTTGGTCCAACCAATCCAGGAAAACTACAATTATTGTGTCACCGTTTTGTTGATAGGAATATGTATTTCTAATAAAACACCCAAAGCAAAATTAAAAACACTAAGCTTAGTATTAATCCTGGCAACCATAATTTTATGGTTTAATGTTGAAGATGTCTGAAATGCGTTAACTGCTTCTGCGTACTTACGTTAACAATTTCTAAATAGCTTCATTACCAGAGTGAATTCGTAAACTTACTTCAGTAAACTTGATTAAATATTTTAATAAATAAACAACAAACAGTTCCAAACATGGAACATGTAAATAGTGTTGGTACAAGTGTCCTAGGGCGTAGTTTGCGGTCGAGTAGTGCAGCGGGCACTCGGTTGCGTTTTGCCGACGCTTTTTGCTGCGAACAGCGTTGTGGACACCCCTGACCACGCCGTATGTCCGGCGTAACGTAGGGCTGCGACCTGCGAAAGTAACGTTATGGATAATCTGCTTTATTTTAATTTTATTATATTACGTTCATCATTATTCGCCGTAGTTTTAACGGGTTGTTGCCTTGGCCCTTGAGAAGCAAGAAACTAGTGGTAATGGTAGAGAATTAATGATGTGGCTGTCCTTAATCACCGTTTATCTCTCGTCGAAACCCGTCGCTATACGTCACTTTGTATTCGCAATTCTTAGCCGAAAACGATGCATCATCGACAGAAAATCGAAAGAGAAGCGAAGATTTATCCTCGAGTGATGACGGTTCTCAACAGTCGTTTAGCATATCATGCGCAGTCAGCCAAGCTACCAACCAGCTAATTGGCCTAATTTTTACTGCATTTTCTCATACCTTGTTCCGACACGAGAACAAAATAAGTATCGATGATTTGCAAACTATGCTAAAACGATGTTGATGGATGGTGAGCGTGGCATACCTAGCGGTCGTACGGCGCGTCCGGCGCGTGATGCCGTGTTTTGCCGTGACACGTGACGCCGTAATTAGTGCATGACCGCCGCCCGGCGTCACGGCTGTCGCGCGCAGCGTGCCCGCAACGTCACATCTACACATTGTTTATGCTCATTATGGCGGGTGCCTACTATTAAAATTGGCCGTGCAAATTATGTTTGTGACTATTTTTTGTTGAGATCTGTACATGATAAGTTTTTATCCAGTGTGCAAACTGTAACCATGAATTCATTATATCATTCTAGACCCCTAACGCAGAAGTTTTACGTCAGTTTTACAAAAAAAAAACAGCTGTTTCATAGAAAAGTGAACCCTAGTGAACCTACGTGGTAATAATGTATGGAACAGCTGATTTTTTTTTGTATTGCCAACAAAAAAGTTATGCGCTGGGGTCTAGTGATGATATGCTGAATTCATGGTTACAGTTTGCGCACTGAATAAAAAACTTACCCTGTATATAATTAATATAGTGTGTTAGTTAGCTGTACCCCGGCCATCTTGGCTAACGGTGAATCTAGCACAGTTTAAACTGTATTAATAAAACATGACTGGCAATGGTTATGCACTGCATCTGCCTTTTCCCAAATATGTGTTGCGCCGGCCAGTCTAACCGGATGCAGCTGAATATCAGTATTTTACGTGGAACGGCTGCCTATCTGACCTCCACAACCCACTTACTAGACGACCCGGAACGACTGTCTAAGATCCAGGAATGACCGGAACAAACGGCTTAACTTGCTTTTGGGTATGTAAAGATGTCACCCACCCACGGACCGACCTCGGCAAGGTTTGCTTAACTTGATCGATTTAAGCGTGCGGCTGTTATTACTTAGCCACGACCCTCCAGTTGTCCAGTTTAATTAGGCCTTGACAAAAAAACATTGACACAACTTTTAAAGTTGCCGCTTCTAAATAAAGGAAGTGACTAAATAACACTTCACACTACAAGTACTAAGTTCACAGAATACAACTGAAAAAAAAAGAAATCGGATATCTCATACGTATTCTAACTCAAAATCGAGAGGGTTTCAGATGTGTCTGTGGCACAATCACTTCGTGGTAAATTATATAAAAAATACATTTCAAGCTTCAGCTGACTACGAAATGGTTTCTTTATTAGTTTTCCCCGCGGCAGGCGAGCGCCGGCTCGCGGGGGACGTGTGAAAAAAATCTTAGCGGGATTAAGGGCCCGTATAACAGCGCCGAGGCGGACTTATTGCCGTAATACAATCTCTGTTATGTCGCGCACGGATTATCCGTATCAGAGGGTTTCACACAAAAACGTCTTTTACACAAGCTCGTACAAGTTAATACGGTGCTTTTTGCATATTCTTTTTGCACCCCTTTTTGATAGTAGCATTAGGCGCTGAATATGATAAACCCTTAGGAATCACTGGTTTGTTTATACAATAACAGCGTTACAAAAATTGCGCTTGTAAATAAATAAATCATAGTCACGTCTATTCAAACCTCAAGTTACAAATCCCTGCAAATTGAAAAGGCCATTATCGAGCGCAAGCAATTTACACGCAGCTGGTGCTACTACGGGGCGCGTCTAACCGCCGCGGCTACGGCGTAGCCGCTACGACCGACTGCACGCACAACTATAACACTCATTTGAATTTTTTGATGATTTCTTTTATTTTCTGTATGTTAATGTACTATTTGCGAAGTTTTTAAATATTTAGAACTCAACTTTTCTATCGCCAATTAATTTCTGGGAACTAAATTGTCAGTGGCTGTGCTACAAAATAAACAAGAGAGAAAAGAAAAAGTATTTCAGTTTGAAGTATTTTTTAAAGAGGCTCCAGTTATAAAAATATTTTGTTCTGAGAGAAAATCTTGTATTTTCTCCGACGTCAGCTGAAGTCGTTAGGGTCGGATCTCGTAAATAAGTGAGATGTTGACGAGTGAGCCGCGAGAGGAATTGAAAATACCACCGACGCCGACACCGCGGCGTAACGCGCGAATATACGACCGGCTTTCAATGTACGGACCATAAGTGAAAAAATATTTAACGATGTGTAGCGGTTGAACTTAAATAGCAATGGAATTTTATTTGTTATTAGGATTTTATATTCGTCTATCCTTTCCTTCAAAAAGTAATCTGCCTGGTCCTCATATGAACGGACTAAAATAATGTCATGCCTATGCCTATAGAAATTGAGTTCTATGAGTTTGTTTCTGAGTTCAAAAAAGTCGTAAGGAAACACCGACTTCATCTAACTTTCAAATATTATTACGTTTTTTTGACGTGTTTTTATAGCCAGTCCCCAGAAATAAAATATAATTTAACTATACTTAAATATTTTAAGTAAATTAAAATCTTAGTACGAAATAGCAATGGGTTTCATAACCTTGACCTACTCCGCGGTTTTAGAAGTGACAAAAAACGAATAATTAATCAGTTTAAATAAATGCAGCTTGTCAAACCATTTCCCAATAACATAATACAGTATGAAAGTTTCCAAAAGATATTACAGTATCAATAATCATGAAACGTCCACTAATGACCAACTGATCAGTCGACCGCGCGTTTGCATATTGGTTTTTGTGCATCGTTAACGTGGTGTGCATAGATATGATTAAATAAAACCAAATCGTTAATCATTCACATCAGAGGCCATCAGTGGGCTATTAATAACTCGTGATACCTCCAATTATAATAAAACAGAAGTGGAATACCGTGAGATTCAGTTGTAAACCGCGTTTTATGAAAGATATTGTTGCATAAAATACGTCATTGAGCTTTTAGGGGAAAGCGCCAGAGTAACACGCGTAACTCAAATTTCCATGGTTGTTCGAAAGAGATACCGTGGCCCCTGGCACAGGCAACTGAAGGAACACGGGTGGGTTTTAGTCAGTAAATGTCTGACATGCCCTCCCAGCTCCACCCAGAGCGGGAGAAGTTATTTGATAATTTCCCACCCACAAAAAGAAAAAAATAGTATGTAATTTACAGAATTAAAATCATGAATACAACCATATCAGTTCACTTAATCCCATTGAATGATGTAAAGTCCTATTTGTTACGGTCGCGTCAACGTACAATCTGAAACTGACCTCGAAATTGCCAAAAACGTAAGAAAACATGAATTCCGGTGGCTATCGTGGCGCAGCCTCCTTAGTAAGTAGGGGCGGTCATACAAGAAAGTTGTACAGGAAGGATAATAATTAACGACAATATATTTGCAGACTTTTAAAGTAATACATATATTATTACGTATAACAAAATCTTTAAACCCCTTTTTACAAAAATTACTTGGACGGAGGAGTATGAAAATTGGCACAATTAATTTTCATATGGAGAAGGAGTGCAGAAAACGTATACAGGGTGTAAGGGAAACGCTTCCGAAAACGAAGACAGGTGTTAGGCCTAGTGATTCTCAATACAGTACCATCAAAAAACCTTCTTTTTTTTATTTTGCCTAATTTTTTAGCAGTTTTTTGTACACTATGCTGTGAGAACAGTTAAATGAACCATTATTTGAGATTAAACCCATTTAAAAACGACCCCAAGTCCAGGCGACGACTTTAGGTTTAGGCATCCTTTGTATAGCGCCGCCAAAATAAAGTAAGTAGAAACATTACAGAAGCGTCAAACGTTTTAAATTGATGCAAAATAACCAATTTAAGGCGAAAGGTTATTGGTACCCGTTTGCATTTAGGTTGTTTATAACCTACGTTCTGGCTTCAGAACCGTTCCCCTTACATACTGTATTATTTAAAAAAAAATACATTAGAAATTGATTAAGCTGTAATTAAAATATGGTCGAATTTCGACCACTGGGCGACCAACAGTACCTATAAGTAAATTGCTAAATTAAAAAAAATATAGTCGTACCTACATTATGTCACCGTCGCTATAATTAAATCATTTTCGTTTTCACATTCAAATTTATTGGCAATTAATTTGCGTACTTAATACAATGTTATTGTAATGTTATTACATTTATATCAGGGGTGAGACGAATCAAAGTCACAGTGACACTGGCTGAAATGTTGGCGTGTTTAATATCAGCAGAACATCTGTAAAACGAGCAGATTGACTTAATGGTGTTTGGAAAGTTTCTCGCAGAGAAAATTTTAGTTTGCTGCAAATCCTACTAATGCCGGGAATGAGGGAGGGGAGGGGGTGGTCTCGATTAGTAGCAGCTGTCATACCTCGCGAATATGTTATTTATTGACGACATGAAAGTCGGAAACTTGATATGACCTGCATGTTTATGAAGTGCGTTAATGTAGCCTTCTTGTTTTATGTTCGATTTAGGGAGGTATCTACTTAAATCTACCTACGAAATATGTTATGCATAAATATAATTAAAAGTAAATAAACGTTTGACAAAAACTACTATTCAAGATGCTGCAATAATCAAATTATATCAGCAGTTTGTTTTAAATATTTTGATACCATTTTCGAAATTGACAAGCTAAACCTTCGACAACGTTCTGATGATCCACAGAGTCAGAAGCCGCATCCACCAGCGGTTGTGGCGCGACTAGCGAGTGCTTGCGAGCGTTGCGACCGCACCTGACAGAATATTAGATCGACGACATTAATCTGTCGCCACAGACCCCCCCCTCGAGCCCTCGGCCCGCAGTCCCGCTGCCTCCACACAACGCAAGCAATCAAAAACCCTGTTCTAAAATCGCGGTTTCCCATCGTTTTCATCGGTGTCCGGTTTTTGATGGGGCCAGCGGCTTTGCTTACACAGGAATGTGCAAACACTCCACTATTATGTGTACCTTTAACTAGACAATAGATCTATCAAATGTTTCTCAAAAAACCAGGAAGTCTGAAGGGGTGGTGCGTCACCTTTACGTGAATTTGATTATAGTTTTACATAAAGCGTCGTCCACGGTTGAAAGGAAAGAATTTCGCAAAGTGCCTTATAAAACGCGTAACGTGCAATAAGGCTCTTTGTTATTTTGTGGGGTCGAAACTTATTCATCCCGCAAATCCGATCATGTATGAAACAAATCCCGCCCGGTCACCGCTGATTGCATTGTCATGTCTACTAGCCAAACGTTTGCTAACACAAACCAAGCTTTATTGCGTATGAATTAGAGCTTATTGTTCGTTGTTCATAAGTCGAAGTCACCGGAAACCACGTCGTATCGGTTTGTAAAACAAGCGAGCCAACGTGATTGGAATGTTTTATTCGACCCTCGGAACATATGAGACCGTTATGATGTATGTTTTTCCTTTTGATGTGGAATTTATCGCCGTATAATTTAGGTGTTGATGTAATTAAAATGCCAATACCAGAATAATTTGTTAAGTATAAGTACTTATATCTTGGTTGACCTTAAACCGCATGCTCAGGTCATCAGCACTGTATGTATGTAAAATCGTTTTTGTAATATAGGAATTTTGTTGTTGTTATCTTTATGTTTATTTGTGTGTCGATAAATAACGTAGATATGGCAAGATTTTTCTGTGGTCACGTAGGGATTCCCTTGGCTGCGGCCGCACCCTTGTCTTCAAACTTGTGCAATAACGTGACTAGTGACGTGACACCCGCGCGAGCACCTGTTCACACCACCATTATCCGATCACTGTACCACTCAAAAAGTTCATGGTATCGCGACTATTAATAAAGAAATATGACGTAGAACATTTTACGGTTACGGTTGTAATGTTCTAAATATTTTTTATCGTACAGACCAAGCTTTGTCCACATTGAAATTATCATGTTATCTATTATATACAGTATTTATGTAGTTGTAGAATTTGTTGTAACGAAACAAATATTTGTATGACCTACAAGTAGTTGTTCCGGGTCTGGCTGTTTGTGCATGTGAATTTAAATGTTTGTAAACGCACCCACAATACAGGAGTAATTCCTAGTGTGGGGCAACGTTTAAAAAAAAACTTCACATTATCTTGTGCAATACTTGGGGGATGCTTATGTGTAGAAAGTTTATACTTTTGTTCCTCTATATTTGATTTGTACATAAGATAATATACATTAATAAAAAACCGCTCAGTCACAGAAGTTATTAAACCTGTAATGATTGATGTTCCCCTACATAGATTTCAATAAAAAATATTGTAAAATGAAATTTTACAATTCCAAAAAAAAACTAAATACACAACTTCAGAAACGTATGACTAACAAGCAATATCAACCAACTTTCACCCAATATTCCTACAAATACATAGGCTTAATTACGATTATCGTTTGAAATAGGTGTGAGTGAGCGTGTAACACGGAGCAGGACTTTTAAGTCGTGCCGACGTGTTAACCCCATTATCAGGCGAGGCTTAACCGACGCTAAGCCGACCCGACACCGCCCGATTTATGATCGGACGCAATTTGCCGATTCTGATCGTTTATTGGCCGCCGGCGTGCTCTGTCTAACTAATTGTAATGCTGAAATGTGAATTGCGTACCTATACCTAGTACCTAGACGCAATTCCTTTACAGTTAGTGAAATTCAATCTTAGCTAATTGATACACTACGTCATTTTGGCGTGTTGCAGCCATTTCATACTACCGTCAAAGAATGAGTGTACCGTACCGTTAACGGGAACCACGTACGCAGACGAATCTTGAAAGTAATCACCTAACCACATACAAAGGATAATTAAACAACATTGGATTTCCTAAGGACAACTCGCTTCGTATTTGACATACTACTGTAGCGAATTAGCTCGTGTTATTCATAGCGACTACGGCGTAGCGGCGCGCTACGAGCCGCTACGCTAATCCCGGGATCCGCGAAAGCCGTGTATTTCACGCCTCTTTATTACATTAATTTAAATGTTTGCGTGCCGGATTGCCATCCTCCCTGCACACCACATAAATATATCCACACTACTGATCAATGTGGTATGTAATAAATTCGACAAGCATATTGATAATTGTTTATATTGTTCACTTTGTATTAGATATCTATGATTGAGGCTTTACGTGTATATCATGTAAATATATCTTACTTGGTAATGTTTTGATAAGATTTGCCTTCAGTGATTCGCTTGTGAGAGTATAAGGATTAAGCGTGTCGGCGCACCTGGACACGTACAACAAACGGGTGTAATTAGTCAGGCTCAGGCCGCGGTGCAAACGAAAATATTTACTGGAGTCAACAGCGTTAAGTTATTGCCATATAATCCGATAAACGAAGATCGCTTGCTGGAAAATTGTGTTATCGTTGCTGTAAAGTGTTGACAAGTCGCCGCTTTACGAGGGCAGGCGCCGCGGCCCGGGCCTGGGGCCCGGGAGCATGCAAACATAAAAATTCTCCATCGGGACTAATAGGAGCGAAACAAATAAAAGGATACGTAAATAGAAGCGTCAGATAAATTCCAGTGGGGCTGGAGTGCGCGTAAATCCGCGCGATTTGTATCTGTGACAGCGAGTGCGGGCCGCGCACCCCTCGCCCCGGCGCCCCCGCACCCCTCGCCCCGCGCCCACAGCCCTCACCTACACTTCTCACAATTAATATGGTAATCTTTTTTGTAATGTGCTGTAATGGTTTCAATTAATATAACACTCATCTTCCCTGCTTAATGTGGCCAAGTTGTTAGGGGCACCTTCTAAATATGGCGTAAAATTTACTATATATATATGATTATAGATATTACTTACATTCATTATTTGTCCTATAGCAGAACGAACTTTCATCTGAAAAAAAAAATTAAACTGATTGTTACCTCAGTGTTTACTTTACAAAACCACAATAAGCTTCAGATATCATCAAAAATGTAGCCACATCGGAAAGGTACCCGGAAGGCGCGCGCAGGTCACGTCTATGCAAATGATATTAAATTAGAAACGCTTAATAACAACTGTGCCACCGCCGCCAGTAAAGAGATGCAATTACACCAATCAAATTGCAATTTTGCCGAACTAATTGCGACCGACATGTTTTACGGTTCCGCTTCATGTCGTACAGTTGCAGTGACGTTGGCATGATTAAACGCCGAACGTAGCACCCCTTTGATATATAAAGTAATTTGTATGATTTCGCATCGTTTAATCTCTGTACCTAATTTAGAATCAAAGCTGTCGGCAGGTGTTTCTTAATTTTGTTATTTTGTTATTTTTTTTAGAAATTAATACTTACTTATGTTTAACTTATGTTTCAGCAAGTTAGTTATCAAACTATGAACTCAGGGCTAGTTAACAGGAAATTGCTGTGATATGTTTTATAAAATACGTCCAATACACATATGTATTCAGTGTGTGTAAGTGAATTGTTCGTATGTGTGTGTACTGTCAGCTTGTAAATCACGTCGTGTGGAGCGAGGAAAGGGCCATCAATAGTGCGGTTCGGTGCGGTAAGCCGGGCGCGCACCTGCGGCTCGCAGCTAAGCCCGAAACTTAGCACCCCGGCGCACACGCCGAAGCATTGTAGTTCAAATGTATACTAAACTCGCCTAATGCAGAACATTAAAAGATAATTCGACAAAACTGCATGTTATAGATAAGCGCAGTGGCGGTTTTTATTATTTTTATCATTACGTTACTTTACGAACTGATTTCAGATAATTTCTGAAAACTGTTCACAACTGCTAAAAAGTTACATTCGATTCTAAACTCTAAACTGTACTTTACTTTTTTACTCTAACTTGCTACCTAGTTATATATGCACAAATGTACGATCGCTTTTATAATGTAACATTAAACGTAACCAAGCCGCTGTAACCTCTCATCAAGCCCCTACTAACTGTAAATAATTACTTTTAAAAACAACGCAAACTCCCTGAAGCTCTTCGGGACAATCAACAAAGCGCGCAATTTAAAGGCCAAATAAGCGTCTTATCACAGAGTTTTTCTTAAGGAGTCTCGTCGCAAACTACGTTAAAATGATTTAATTCCCCCCAGATAGCGTTACGGGCGCCGCTATTATTGAGATCGCCGGCACGACCCGCTCGGCTAATAAACGCTTATCAACGCCCCCATTATCACACCCTTGCTCTTGAACAAAACATATTTAATCACATTTTTTCCCCGGCGGCGGCGGTGAGGAGAAAACTTTTAAATTTCATAATATTCACAGCATCTCAGCGACCGACGGCGACGGCGGAAAAATGGCCGGCGCTGAAACTTGGTCGACGGAGGGCGCGAAATGCGGTTAAAGGGTAAACCTTTCTTCTAATAAAATTTGTATACTTGGTCATTTATATTTTGATTACATAAATACACATTGTATGAAGTTACAATTCCTATGACTGAAATAATCTATACGGCACCTATTGAATCAGTTCATTACTTATTTGAAATTTGTTAAATTACACTATCGTTTTGGGGTGGCTAGTCAGTGCTAGCTTTGTAGATGTATTTATTATTACGTGTGTATCAGTTGGTAAGTGCGTGTAGAGAGCGAGACGCCCCGCGGCGCCGCCCGCCGTCGTCGCCCTCATCTTTTAAGCCCGATTTTACTGCTGGTTCGCGACACTAAATTATAATATAACAGCTCATAAATTTCTGAAACTATCCTTCTTTGACGCGGCAGACTTAAGGATTTTGAGTCAAGCTTTAATATCGAGAATGCTACCGAGTGAAGCTTCACAATATGAAGTCGCCCGAAAATACATCACACATAGAACGAAAATTCTTTAATCGAACGAAAAGATCGCTAATAAAATAGTAAGGTGTTATACATATATGTGTGACCTGGCAAAACATCGAACGATGTTTTTGAAAATTCTTTTTTTGTTTGAATGGGCACAGAATACTTCGAAATTGGTCCCATTTTAAATCGAAAAACACAATCCACAGTGTAGCAAAAATTAAAATTGTAAACCGAGGACACAAACTGAAAAGCACAAAAGAAACATGTAAGTTTAACTAAGCTCTTACTCATCTTCAGTCGGCGCCAAATAAATATAAAGGCCCCAAGTAAAATAATGGCAGTTTCATTGGCCTGCAGCGTAATAATTAGGTATTTTATTTATTTATTTTTATAACTGCAGCTATGAATCAAAAGTAACAACAGCGAGCGCAGGTGAACTCATGCGCTCAGCCTAGGATTTGTCGAGTATTCCTTTGAACGTATCTCTCCCCCATATTTAAACTCAAAATTAAGAGCCAGCCAGCAAACAGTATCAGAAAAAAAGGGTGTCGTCGACTAAGTAGCTCCTCGTTACCCGTAATATTTGAAGCCACGAAAGAACCGAATTGAATATTAAATGAAATAATTTATGCCATATTTATCATTTTGCAAATGAACAGTCTCACCTTAATGAAAACGTTAATAACATTTTTTTAGACGTTGTGTTTGTTTTGAAAATAATTCCCGAACGTTTCGCTTTAATTATAGATTTTCGTTATATTTTTTCTGCTTAGTAACTAATTAGATATGTGTTATTTTGCGTCTATGAAGCATTTAAATATAAAAGAAGATAGATTTTCATAAACATTTCTTTAATTATCAATTAAGTTACGAAAACGAGCTTCCTTCGACAGTTCTGTCAAAGAAAACTCGCTTTTCCCAAATCCAAAATACAGCAATTTTATTTTTCAGCGACCGGAAGTTACAGAAAAACATAATTTTAAAAATAAGTACCTAACAGCCTTTACTAAGAAAATTGTAGATTATTTTCAGTGAATAACCTCGAATCCCTGACAAACACTTTTGTATATTATTTCATGGCTGCGGTATCTAAAGTCCTTATGAAAAGGGTGCAACATCTTGGTTGCGGTAAGGCTGCGTGCACATTAGCCACCGGGCGGCCGTAAATCACGCGGGATCACTGCGTGCGGCTATCTGCGACAGGCGACAGCGGCCGGCACGTCTCCACACTGCGCCGTTCGTACCTCATCCCTAATTGACTTTACATTTCGACTATGGATCACGTATTTGTGTAAGTACAAACTGCGGGTAAATTCGTAACACGCTATAAGCAGCAATGGGTTTTATATTGACAGTTTAATTATATTCATTGCGTTATTTACATTGTTGACCAGACAATTTTTTCGAACATATGAAGTAATGGATGATTAATAGTGTGTTACGCAATTAAGGTGCTATTCAATATCTGTAGAGCAAAATTGCAATTACTGAAGCGTAGATAGATCTCAGAAAGTTATTATTTATAATGTCAGAACAACTAAGAACAAAGGAAAACCAACCATGGTATGTGTTGACATTAAAAACGCTTACAAAAGTCAGTAGATAAGTGAAAACAGATTCGAAAATTAAATGCGGGCAGGTAAAGGTGGTGGGGGGAAAGTGGAGGCTAGTAAGGGATCTTCGTTAAGGTTTAATTAAATCGTCCTCGGCGGCCTCTCGCGCTTTAATTCCACCGTTATTAACGCTGTTAAAAAGTGAGTATCCTGGATAAGGCAATGCGTGGAGCCGATATGTTCTAAAAATCTCTGAAAATAAAATGATCTGCATTTAATAGTATTCTATCGAAGGTTATTTTTACCCGAAGGCTTGGTCAGAGGTGTACCTGCAATACACCCAAATTTCGCCAGTTAGGTTAAGTCCCGTGTAAAAGGGGCCATCAACCGGACACAAATCCAGACTCCAGGCTGCTACTGAAAAAATCCAGATAGAAAACCTTTATAACAATGCTGCAACCTTATGCTCAGCAGTACCACTTGCGACCACTAGACCAACGAGGCAGTTAGCACAAGAGTTGCCTAAGCATAATATTGGACTGTACGAACGAACTAAGTTTTACCCATCGATATACAAAAAACCCAAGATACACAATCAGCGTCTCAAAAACGTCCGTTTATATAGGGCGCAATGTGCGCAGGTGTCAAATATATTGTCCGTCATCTTTCAGTCAGTCTTTTAGGACATGCTTTGTAAAAACCATTAACCCATGCAAGTAAGGTTAAATTTGCAAAAAAATGTGTTTTATCATAACAACAGGATAACTTTTTAACCAGTGCGCAAACTGTAACCGTGAATCCAGCATATCATTCTAGACCCCCAGCGCGAAAATTTTTCGTCGGTTATACAAAAACAATCAGCTGTTCCATACATTTTGACCGCGTAGGTATTGCACTTTTCTATGAAACAGTTGATTTTTTTTTGTATAACCGAGGCAAAATTTCTGCGCGGGGGTCTATAATGATTTGCTGAATTCATGGTTACAGTTTGCGCACTGGTTAAAAACTAATCCTGTATAAACACTGACGTATAATTGGGGACAGTTTTGAGTGTTACTTTTGTTCGAGACTGTACATCTTGGGTTTTTTTTATATATCAATGGAGTTATCTATAAAAATAAATGAAAGCTACACAAACAGCTACTCCACTTTTAGTCCGCGGCCGAGTGGTCGCGGTGTTTCCGCAGAGGAACACTCGCGATAAGACGCGCTCACCTCGCAGCCGACAGCACCCCCCTCCGCACCACCCGGGCTCACCCAGCTATGTTCCCGGCTCTCAGCAAACTGTTTGGATTTTAATATCACCCTTAAGTGTTGTTGCTAAAGACGTCCCCGGGTAAGTACTAATTTGTCCCAACTTGAAACGATTGAGCCGTTTCTACATCTGCGTAAAGTAACATTAATTTGTTTTAACTGTGTACACTCGGTCTGTTTAAACGTTTCGGACTTTTATATAAGGCCTTTTAAGCATATTCATTCCTTGACAGCTTCTTTTTTATAACTGACCTAAAACAGGTGGAGGTTTTCAACTCGACTGTTTTTTTGTGATATCTTACCAAATAGTTTTTTTTATTTTTTGGAATTATTGATTCTTTTCATGTGGTCCCGTTTGAATATGAATGATGAAGAATGAGTAAATATGAAGGTATTTGGAGATAGACGATGAAACTCTTAAGTAAACTACACCAAATCAGCCGCGATTGATGCAATCGCATGTACCTATCTATACGTATTGTTGACACAATATGATAACATCACGCCTGTATACTTTGAAAGGATTCTCAGGTGTGTACAGAACACTCACATTTCTGTATCCTTTCACTTTTACACAAACAATTATGTATCATTTTAGTATATCAACCACTGTGCTCACTCTATATTTAATGTAATACTTTGGATAAATAAACGTTATAATCATTAGCATTTCGCCAGTCATTTTATTTTATTGGTATGTTTGGTACCTACATAATGCATGTTGGATCACGTTCACGATCAAATCAAACTAACTTATTCGAATGTGGACTTTTTTTGTTTCGGAAGATCTGCCCTCGCGCTCGCGGACTAAGAATCAGTCATTACGACATACTAAAATTATTCTTAAAATAATAGAGGTAGCGGCATGAATGACACTGTACGTTGTAGATAATTAACCAGTTAATAAAACAACACCAAATGTTGGAAACATTACCTATTAGGTAAATTGTCAAAATTATATTTAAAAAAAAATCAATAATAGGGTATTTTCCATTATTTATTCAAAACTATTCTAATTTGAAGATTGGACCGAAAAACGTACCAGAAAAATAAAAGCAAATTGATTTTATATCCATTTTCTCAATTAAAAATGATTAAATCAAATTTATTTTTCGTTTTTTTTAATTTACCGCCAAAATGTTCCTTACGACGACTTTTTATCACATGACCACACGAGACGTCAACTTTGTGTAAACTAAAGTAGTTAGTAAGTAAACAAGTGAATGTCCAGTTTGTAATTAAGTACCAAGATTTTTAATGGATAGAAAGTGATATTACTGGTGTGCGGTGCCTCTGAGCACAAACACTTCTAAAACTGCGCCAAACTAAGTATTTGTACCGGTGCCGTTTACACAAAGCTGACGTCGCGATGTCACTTGATAAAAAAAGTCATCGTAAGGAGCGTTTTAGCGGTAAATTCAAAACCACGAAAAATAAATTTGATTTTAAACGTTTTTAATTGAAAAAATGGATGTAATTAAATTTATTTTTATTTTTCTGTTAAATTTATCGTCCCAATCTTCAAATTAAAATAGTTTTTTATTAAATTGGAAAATACCCTATTGAAACGTTGAAAAACTTATGTTTGCATGGTACCACCACACATACAACAAAAAAAAAAGAACTTTAAAACAAAATTAATGCTTTATAATGCCTTCCCTGATACTTTTGACAGTTGCCAGGCGAGGGCATGCTACAGATTAACTTTCTTACGTGATGTGTCGGAATATTTGTCCATTCTTCCACTAACGGATGTTTCAGGTCGCGAAGTGTAGCTGGGCAGGGTTTCGGTTTCAAACACACCTCCCAAGCTCGTCCCAAGCGTGTTCAATTGGATTCAGGTCCGTGCTTCTCGCGGGCCAGTCCGTGCGACTGATGCCAACGTCCTGCAAGTACTCATTTACAATTTTAGCTGTATGTGGTCTAGCGTTGTCATGCATAAATATTGAATTTTTACCTATACCTATTAATTAAATATTGGCTGACATGGTCATTAAGAATTACTTCCATCAACATTAACTCCGTGCGACTCTCTGAAGAGATTCCAGCCCAAACCATTACAGATCCACCGCAGAGCTAGCAACCATAGAAAATAGCACACAGACGGGGTAAGATATGCTCAAGAGAGATCCTTAATGAGTATGCTGGGCCATTTTTAGTAAATATGGGTGATGGATCGATACTGATCAATACTGATGCAGTATAAGGCCTAGCCACACACCGCTCGTCGTACAAGAATACATTCAGGAGGTTGGTATCAACTTAGTGCCTTGGCCATCAAGAAGTCCTGTTCTTAACCCGATCGAGCCCGCCGGTGATGAGCTCGGGAGGCTGCCGGCGGTCAGAAGCCGCAAATCACCCTCAGGGCCCTAAAACAAACCCTGATGGAGAAAGGGAGAATATCCCCCAACTTCGCCTCCGAAACCTCGTCTCCAGTATGCCAAACCGGCTCGACAATCAGAGCCCACGAAGGCATTATCAGTTATTAAAATGTTAATAAGGCGTAAAACATACATATAAACGTTGTTTGAGTTTTTGCCAGTAAATAAAAAATAAAAATATTTTGGTTTTTATCTTTTTATAAGTAAAAACGTTACTAATGTATAATAAATAACAATTTCAAAGAAAGATGATGAGATTCGCTTTTTATTTCAAAACTATCACTTCTATACTTTAATGAGGGGCATGTGGCTAAGCTATCCATTAGGAGCTTAACTGATAAGTAGTTTTGTAATAAAAAGCGAATCTCATCATCTTTCTTTGAAATTGTTATTTATTATACATTAGTAACGTTTTTACTTAAGTATAAAAAGATAAAAACCAAAACATTTTCATTTTTATTTAAGCGTAGCTATGCTTACCGCGGTTGGTCTGTGGATGGGTGACCATCTTTACATACCCCTTTTTAACACGCTTTTATTAGGTTGACCTCTATGTAACTAACTATGTAATGGAATCTGAGGTAACTAATTTAACCATCTTCCAAGGGTCGTAGCGTAATGAAAATTGGCAGCTGTATGTAGTTCTGATGACAATAAAATAATATGGTACTGTCGAACTGATCTGATGATGGAGCCGGAAGATATGAACTGGAACTTCATGATGGAAAATCGTATCATAGCTGTTTTGGATTTCTTAGAAAAGTCTTGTAATGAACTTTGACCACGATTAGGTTTCAAGGTCTGATGATGAAGCCAGAAGATAGGCACTTGCATTCCATGATGGAATATCGTATCACAGTCGTGTTTGCACTTGTGAGAAAGGTCGTGAAAAAACCGAGCATAGCTCGGTCATCCAGATATTTATTTTTACACGCTTTATATTAGCTTCACTTGTATGTTTGTTTGTAACCAATTCCTTAGGGCGCGATTTTGTCTCACTTCAAACGGTCTGATTTCATTTAAACTTTGTAGACTTATCGAGGACCGATGACAATTAAAAAAAAAAACAAAAAAAGAAACGAGAAAACTTAAAAATCACGCTTTTTTAGTTAGCAGAACTAAAAAATTGTAAATGAATAATAGTTTAAAAAACTAAAAAAACACGCTTTAAAAACCAAACTAAAAAGGTAGATAATAATTTAATTCTATTAAAAAGCGTAGGGTGCTTGATGATAATTGATTATAAAAATACCTCAAAAAGCACCCTACGCTTTTTAATAGAATTAAATTATTTTCTAACTTTTTAATTTGGTTTTTAAAGCGTGTTTTTAAACTATTATTTTTTTGCTACCTACACGTAGAAACACAAATGATTTATGTGGGTTAGCCACAATTACCATTTATATGTTCACATACATATGTATATAGATCTCTAATGTAGATCAAAATTGCGCTTTACCATAAGCATATCATTACATAGGCCGTATACGAATGTTTTCCGATTTCGCTGATACATTTTTTAGACGTGAAAGATTTAGATACAAGTGTCTGTCGTGCATCGTAATGGATTTGTCTAGAGAAAATGATCGCCAAATTATTTATTATTTAGAACTTTCGTAAAAAATAAAATAAAATTTAGGTGTCAGAAAGCTTGGTGCTAAATGGATCCTCACAATTTGACGAAAGATCAATATAACGCGGTCGTTCAGAGTGGTGCCGCTCGTGCCGCTCAATCCTTGGAAAAGTAACTATGACGGAGGTGACTTCGAATGGTGTAGAAATATGAAATCGTCACAGGTGATGAAAACAGGATTTATTTATACGCATCCGAAACCAAAAGACAATCTGCGCAATGGATGTTTCCATTCGAAGATTTGCCGACAATAGTAAAGAAGTCAGAAGTCAAGGAAAAAATATGATTGCCTCGCTGTCCTGGAAGATAAAAGGACTGATATAGATTGGTTGGTCGTCATTGTTTACCAGTCGTCTTGGAAAATGTTAGACGGCAGCGCCCAAGGAGCAGGATCCTCCTCCACCACGACCACGCTGCAGCTCCCTCCGCCAGGCGGGCTATCGAATATTTTTGTCTATCGAAGGAGTGGACCGAAGTGGAGTTAGTGAGTCATCCTCGTTACAGTCCCGACCTGAGGGGTAATTGCGTAATACCTAGGTAACCTATAAGCAGGTAGGTATAGCTTTCATTTTGACAGTTCCACAACATTCATGGCATGGTTTACGTGCCAAGCTGACAATTTTTTCGATCATATGAAAGAATGGATTATCAATATCCTTCAAAATGATATTCAGATTGTGATGAATATTGTGTTACGAAATATAGTGCTGGCCACCTTGTGACTTTTGCTAAGAATTGAAAATCCAGTGCACGAAAGTCCTGCCGCGATTTCATTACGACCATGTAATACATGGTCATGACCACGGAGTAAATACAAAGAGGAGACGGCCTAAACAACTGTGCACTGTGGTTGTCGACTAGGTCCTGACGTCATAAAGTGGGCGTGGCCTTAGTCAGTGTATTGTTGGCGTTCGTCCTGTCAAGTAGCAAAAACACAGGGCCGTAATTAGAATCCAATTATTGTACAGAATGTCCCGCAGCTGTCTCATAAATGGAAATACTCATAAAAATACCATCTCCTATAAATTAAATATTCTATCTAAATTAATTTATTAAAAGTACTTTGCCTCCGTGTGACAACTGGTATGGTCTATACGAGTTGTCTCACAGAGGGAAAGTAAAGAACAACTACCATACTATAAGGTAGTTGTTGTTTACTTAATTAAAAGTACTTAAAGCCTATCTAGTCTATTTAGTTAAATTTTAAATGATGTATGTTCTATATTTCTTTCCGAAGATAATCTAAGACAGTAACGGATTACAAAAATTAATATTACTATTTCATTAAAAAAAAATACGTATCAAGATGGTTCGCAAAATTAATATCAAATAACGGAACTCTGGTACGAAAACTCTGAGTACGACCCTGTTGCATCCTGCACTTAGTGACATCTAGTGTGAGATACTTACGTCACTAGAAAGTAAAATCTACAGAACGAGCGAGTAGTTTTGCTATTGACCGGTAGATAAAAAATGAAGAAGTGGGCGGGATCTAACACCCCCTCACCCCGCAAATTGTCACGCGTTGTTCCTAAGGGAAATCTAATTATACCATCTCCTCTTTGTATTTACTCCGTGGTCATGACACAAATATCTCAAGAGCGCTCTCACTGCCCATACTGCGCCCTCTAGCGAACAATACAAGTTTACTCGTTTAGACGAGGCGAGGCTTACTTTTAAGGGCGTATCCCTGAGCGTAACGGTCACTGCGCCATCTAGCGAACAATACAAGTTAGTTCGTTTACACGAGGGTTGCCCACAACCGAGGTTCACTGAGTATAACGCCCATAACTTAATGTTTGCCAAATTAACTAGAGGGCGTTAATGAATGGTAGACCCAAAGCTCACTTCTACCAACACCCAGCTACCTTTCTATGGGTTCTATCTACTCCTTCCTCTAGTAGTTGGCAGAACTATATTGTGTGACTTCTCGAAACTGCTGAATGTCATCCATTACAGTATTAAACGACACTCGAGTTTACAATGTGAGACGGAAAGTTGTCCGTTTACTTTATGAAACTTGTTTCATGAATCCAGCGTTACAGCTGACACACGTATTGAAATCAGTACTTAGACGAAAGAGAAACATACCGACCCATACACGATATACTTAAGTACCTAATATTATTCCTGTGTTGCCCCGTTTACTATCTGTTATTATTTAGTCAAATTAAGCTGTTTCCTCTAGCAAGTCTTATTCGCAGAACGCTGTATTTATAGTTATATACAGGGTGGGGGAGACATCTACCAAACCACAATGGGCCTGCGTAGTAGATTACGGTGTACGTTACTCCAGCAGGAAAGTGACTCTGTCCCTATCACACGTTACGTTGAACGCTAAGCAAAAAAATGTTCAGGCCGCGTCGGTAAATGATGGTCGACAGAAAAAAACAACAGTTACCAAAGAGTGAAAAGTAATTTAAAAAAAAAAAAACTGTTTGTAAAAATTAAACATAAAAGGTTGTAGCAAATATCTAGTATTCAAAGTAAAAATAATCATCATCATCATTTCAGCCGAAAGTCGTCCACTGGTAGACATAGTCCGCCCCAAAGGTCCACCACTTCGACCGGTTCTGTGCTTCGCACATCCAGCGGATTCCTGTGGCTTTCACAAGGTCATCGGTGCACCTTGTGGGAGGCCTTCCAACTCTACGTCTTCCGGTACGCGGTCGCCACTCCAGAGGCTTTCGGCCCCATCAGCCATCTATTCTGCGAGCAATGTGCCCTGCCCTGCCCACTGCCACTTAAATTTGGCACTTCTTCGGGTTATATATTATCTTGGCTCTCCTACACTCATCTCTTCATTCCTGATTCGATCACGTAGGGAAACTCTAATCATAGCCCTCTCCATTGCCCTTTGGGTGACTTTATGCCTTCTTATGAGGCCCACTGTGAGCGACCACATTTCGGCTCCATATGTCAAAACTGGCAACACGCAGTGGTCAGACTTTCGTCTTGAGACACTGCGGTATGTGGGACGAGAAGATATTGCGTAGCTTTCCGAACGCTGCCCAGACGAGTCGGATTCTACGACTAACCTCTTTCTCGAAGTTGGACCTACCCACGGAGCAAATACAAAGAGGAGATGGTGTAATTAGATTTCCCTAAGGAACAACGCGTGACAATTTGCGGGGTGAGGGGGTGTTAGATCCCGCCCACTTCTTTAATTTCCATCTACCGGTCAATGGCAAAACTACTCGCTCGTTCTGTAGATTTTACTTTGTAGTGATGTAAGTATCTCACACTAGATGTCACTAAGTGCAGGATGCAACAGGGTCGTACTCAGAATTTTCGTACCAGGGAGTAAGTTACTAACTCCGCTTTTTATATTAACTTTGTGGACCAGCTAGGTACGTATTTTTTAAATTGAAATAGTGATATAAATTTTTGTAACATTGCTGTCTTAGATTATCTTCGGAAAAAAATCTAGTACATCATTTAGTACAAAATTTAACTAAATAAACTAGATAGGCTTTAAGTACTTTTAATTAAGTAAACAACAACTACCATACAGTATGGTAGTTGTTTTTTACTTTCCCTCCGTGAGACAACTAGTATGCACCATAATAGTTGTCTCACGGAGGGAAAGTACTTTAAATAAATTATTTTAGATGGAATATTTAATTTATAGGAGATTGTATTTTTTATGAGTATTTCCATTTATGAGACAGCTGCGGGATATTCAGTACAATAATTGGATTCCATTACGGCCCTGTGTTTTTGTTACTTGTCAGGACGAACGCCAACAATACACTGACAAGGCCACGCCTACTTGATGACGTCAGGACTTAGTCGAGAATCACAGTGCACAGTTGTTTAGGCCGTCTCCTCTTTGTATTTACTCCGTGGACCTACCTAACTGGGCAGTTTGTCCTAGGTAAACGTACTGGTCCACAACTTCGAGTGCAGTGCCTCCGACCGTTATGAGAATGGGTGTTACATGCGCATTGGACATGACCGTTGTCTTGCCCATATTCATTTTAAGACCCACTCTTTCGGAAGCTCCACTGGGGTTATCGAGCACTGTACTGCGGTCCTCGGCCACGACAACTATATTATCGGCAAACCGAAGGTGGTACTCGCCGTTGATGTTGATGCCAGCCCCTTTCCAGTCCAGAGCCTTGAAGACATCCTCTAGTGCAGCGGTGAACAGTTTCGGAGAGATAACGTCTCCCTCGATAACACCTCGCTGCAGAAGGATAGGTTTCGAGGAATCCTTGAGATATAATTTCTTACACAATAGGTGGAAAGTTTTCTGTAAACAATAAACCATGGTCACCCTAACGGAAATTCAAAACGTAATTTAAGGGTTTCTATAACAAAATAATTGTTTTTTTACCTATTATCGGCAGTTCTACATATTAATAATTGTTGTTTACAAAAAATATCTCGCTACTACTTACTTTCTGCGATAGATAATCACGACTTATTTCAACCCAATACCTCTGCGATGCTCTTTCAGCGAGATATCGGTGATAACGTGATTTTCACCGTTTCAATGGCGCGGCCATAGGGTTATAGTCTTGCAGCTCCTAAAATATAGACCTTGGATTTTTTTCTATATTTTTACAAATTTTTACGAATTCGATCTATCATTTACCTAAATTTCAGGTCTCTGCAACGCAGTGTTTTATGAAGCCCGATTTTCGGACATCCCAATTTTATTGAAAAAGCTGACAGAAATAATCATTTAAATGCAAGATTTCGTATCCCCATTTAGCTACCAAGTCTTGTTTTTGAGTTATATTTTTTTGAAAATCGTTCAATTTCTAGCTCGATATTTAGATAAAAAATTATTACATTTAAACTAAGCATGATACGAAATAATAATGTCAGGCACATTGATGGTGTATCTTATGCCGAGTATTTAAGTACACAAATGAACCTCGTAACTTTGTTAGATCCAGATATATACGAGTTTTTCGGTTTTCAGTTTTTCTTAATTTTCTCGAAAATTCCACCAAATCGGGAAAAGTTATTTATACTGAAACGATTTTGATAACTCTTCCAACACACCACATAAATTTCACATCCCAATTCCATGGAACTTGGAAACCAGAACGATTTTAAGTTTGATCCGGATTTTACGTGGTCAGGGTTGTCAAAATGTCAGATAATTATTTATATCCGGATTTTAAACTGGTGCATTTTTTTTTCATTGTAACTATGGAACCTTTACTTTTACGAAAAATTTGATCCACAAAATAAGGATAAAAATTTGACAACCCTAACAAAAATAGTTAAATTGGAACAACTTCTAAGTTCCATGGATTTGGGATTTCATAATTATGTGGTGTATTGGGGAAGTAAATAGAATTATTTCTGTATAAATAAGTTTTCCTGAAATGGCGGAATTTTCGAGAAAAAAAAAAGAAAAACTAAAAACCAAAAAACTCGTATAAATCTGAATCTAACAAAGTTGCGAGGTTTATTTTTGGATTAAAATACTCAACACAAAATACGCTATCAATGTACCTAACATCATTATTTCGTATCACGCTTAGTTTAAGCGTAATTAATTTTTTTCTTAATATCCGGATGGAAAAATTACGATTTTCAAAAAAATATAACTAAAAACTAGACTTGGTAATCTCCGTGGCCGCGCGGTTCACCGCGTTTCAATGGTGCGGCCACGTTCAAACCCTTATAACTTTTTAACCATAACTTTGACAAATTTATGGTTTTGGGAATCAACTTTTACAAATTTTTACGAAATCTTGGTAAAATTATTTTTTTGAAATTTCGCCGTGGCCGCGCCATTGAAACGGACACAATCTACATTGGGTCAATGTAAGGCCACGAAAAAGCGGGAAATTTTATTTAATCATTTAATCATATTGTACCCTGTAACAAAATGTTTGTACAGGTGTTTGTACGCTGGAATCACCAGAATATTAAGGACATAACAATTACCTACTGTTACAACAATGCATTTGTTAATACAGATGCAATAATTATTGTAACCATTTTTTAAGTTTAAGAAAAAACTTGTGACTTGTTTTATCACGAAAGTTATTACTGTTATTAGTTACTTGTTTAAAAATTGTGTGCCCACCTGTACCAACCCAATAATGGTATAATACTGGAAATTTTAGAACATTAGCTCTTTATACTGCACGGCCGCTTTTTCGTAGCCACACAAACTTGGTCGGTTTATCCATGTATATACTACCCTTCCGCGCCACCTACTACGAGACAGAAGTTCAGCACAGTTGAAAATACGAATCGACTCAGAAGAAACTTGAAAGGGAAGGCCAATGAAGCGGTTGAAAGTCTTCTGATAACCAACGCACATCCAACTGAAGTGATGAAGACTTTGTAGTCAAGATTCGGAAGACCAGAAGCAATAGCCATGATGGAGATGGAGACGCTTCGACGTCTGCCACGCCTTACTGAGTCACCAAGGGACATCTGCATATTCGCCACGAAGGTCTCCAACGTAGTGGCGACATTGAAGACTATGGGTTGTTTCAACTACATGTACAACCCCGAACTCGCGAAGACAATAGTGGACAAGCTGACGGGCACTCTATTATACAAATACTACGATTCCTCAGCCACGCAACCACGTGAAGATCCTTGCCTCATCAAGATAGAATAATTCTTCAAAAGGGAAGCGGAGCTATGCGTACCTTACGCGCTGCCTGAACTGATGGCAGCACTTACTACAGCCGCTTCACAAAAGAAGACACAAAGGGTCAACAACGTGACTGAGAAGACACAAGCAACGAGGTGCTTCATTTGTGAAGATAAGGGGCACACCAATGCAACAGAATGCGAAGAGTTCAAGAAGTTAGATGCAAGCGCAAGATGGGACATGGCCAAATCCAAACGTCTCTGCTTCAGATGTCTTCGCTACAGAAACAAGACACACAACTGCAAACCCAAGTCATGTGGTGTCAACGGCTGCAAGTACTCTCATAACAAGATGCTGCACTATGAAAAGAAGACAGAGAAGGCAGAAGCAAAAGAAGAGCCTACAGAAGTCATCAACTCAACTTGGACAGTCAAGAAGCAATTCTTCCTGAACATCCTTCCAATCCAGGTGAAGGGACCGAAAGGAGATGTCAACACCTTCGCATTGATGGACGACGCCGACGGGTCAACAGTCACTCTCATCGACGACAGCGTGGTAAAGAGCGTCGGAGCAACAGGACCCATAGATCCACTGAAGATTGAAACCATCAATGACATGAAAGCATCAGAGTCAGCATCCAGAAGAGTCACCATCAAGCTGAAGGGGCTCAACGATCACGAAGAGCAAACACAAGCACGTACAGTGAAGAACCTGCAAGTCTCGTCTCAACGGGTTCCACAAGAACTAGTGGAAGGGTGTCAACACCTATCTGACATCCGAGGACATCTCACATATGCTAATGCGAAGCCACGAGTTCTCATCGGTCAAGACAACTGGCATCTTCTGCTGACGTCGGAAGTAAGAAGAGGAGACAAGAACCACCCAGTGGCATCTCTCACGCCGCTAGGTTGGGTACACAACGGCAGCCAGACACGAACCTTCGGGAAGCAGATCGATTTCGTATCACACATCACAGAAGATCCAGAAGGGAACTTAGAAGACCTCGTGAAGCAATACTTCGAGATGGACGCGCTCTGCATAAACCCCAAGAAACCGAAGACTGACCCAGAAGAACGAGCACTTCGTATTCTGGAGAAGACCAGAAGAAGATAAGAATAAGCATCACCTCTGTACCTATTTTTCTGTTCTAATCTTCTTGTCTGTTTATATATGTGTGTACATAAATGGTTAAATAAATAAATAAATAAGATAGAAGATGGAAAATTCCATACTGGTCTTCTCTGGCGTAAAGAAGATGTCAAGTTCCCGAACAACTACGAAAACTCACTGAAGAGGCTCTTCAATATAGAGAAAAAGATTGATCGTGAACCCGCATTGAAGAAAAGTACGTCGAACAGATGGACGTTCTTATTGCAAAGGGGTACGCTGAACCTGCCCCGAAACAGAAGACAGCTGACATGACTTGGTACCTACCTCACTTTGCGGTAGTCAACCCGAAGAAGCCAGAAAAACTCCGGGTAGTACACGATGCCGCGGCCAAGACCAAAGGGCTGGCACTCAATGACATGCTACTCATAGGCCCTGATCTACTACAGTCACTACCAGGCGTCGTCATGCGGTTTCGACAACACATTGTCGCAGTTACGGCGGACATCAAAGAGATATTCATGCAAGTCAAGCTGCGAACAGAAGATAGAGATACACTGCGGTACTTATGGCGCGGGGATCGACGAGACGACCAACCTCCAGAATAGTACAGAATGACGTCGTTAATCTTCGGAGCATCGAGTTCCCCTTCGACAGCAATCTACGTGAAGAACCTGAATGCCAAACAGCACGAGGAAACTCACCCAGAAGCCGCAGCAGCTATCATACAGAAGCATTACGTCGACGACTATTTAGATAGCTTCAGAAACCTCGAAGAAGCCAAACGCATCACGAAGAGTGTGCGAGAGGTGCACATGAAAGCCAGCTTCGAATTGAAACAATGGAAATCGAACTCAGCGTCACTCCTAGAATCACTTGGAGAAGACAACCCTACAGAAGACATGGAACTCTACAGAACAGAAGAAAAGACTGAACGAGTCTTGGGTGTCATCTGGAAAATCAATTCAGACGAGCTCACCTTCAACCTCAACTTAACCAAAATATCTTCCACACTCATAGAAGGTAAACAGCCGACGAAAAGGGAAGCACTAAGAATAGTGGTGTCACTTTTCGACCCACTCGGGTTCGCTTCGCCTGTCACAATCAAGGCGAAGCAACTCCTCCAGGAAGTCTGGCGCAGAGGAACAGCTTGGGATGACAAGATCGACGAAGACCTGGCAGAGCAGTGGGAAATGTGGATGGGGCATCTGAAGAGCCTCCAAGAAGTAGCAATCCCGCGGCAATATCTCCACTACAGCGACGCTGCCTCCCTAGAACTCCACGTCTTCAGCGATGCCAGCCAGTCAGTCTACTCTGCGGTCCTCTTCTGGAGAGCAGTGACGACAGACGGTGAGGTCGGCCTATCCCTCATCATAGCCAAAGCAAAGGTCGCGCCGTTGAAGTTGACGTCAATCCCAAGATTGGAGCTACAGGCAGCCGTCATGGGAACCAAACTCGCAGAGACAGTCGTCGAAGAGCTCGAGAGGAAGCCTGACCGCAAAGTGTTTTGGACAGACAGCAAGACAGTACTAACCTGGATAAGAACAGGGTCACGTTCATACAAACCCTACGTGGCTCATCGTCTAGCAGCAATAGAAGAGAGTTCCAAGGTCAACGACTGGCACTGGGTCCCGACGAAGCTGAACGTGGCGGACGACGCCACTCGAGACGTACCATCAATATTCGACAGACATCATCGATGGTTCAAAGGGCCGGACTTCTTATACCAAACAGAAGATTCATGGCCGACAGAGACCGCAAGGACAACACCAGAAGAACCTTCCGATGAAGAGAAGACGCATAACGTGAGCGACAAGAGAAGACTGAAGCTAGCAGAGGGTCTGCCTGATCCAACTACGTTCTCCAACTAGGATCGACTTCCATACTACAGCACGTGTTCTGCAGTTTATTCAACTCTGCAGAGGCACCAAACATAGAGTCAACTACAGAAGAACGAAGAAAAATAAAGAAGCAGATCCTACTTGGATGAAGAACAAGGCTACAGTTAAACAACAGGCGCCCACGATGCCAAAGTCATCACAAGGAGGAAAGAAGCGGCTACCAGTCACAGCCGAGCAGCTCAAGACAGCCGAATAGCTCCTGATGCGGTCCTCTCAAGAAGAATCCTTCGCAGAGGAAATAGATATTCTGAACAACGGGAAACCGATCAACAAAGAAAGCCGCCTTCACCAGCTCAGCGTCGAGTCCATAAACGGCGCACTGAGATTCAGAAGCCGTATTCGAGCGGTCCAGGACGTGAAGGAAGAATCCAAGAACCCGCTGGTAATCGACGGTGGTCATCCTACGGTCAAGCTCTGGGTACAGGCTGTAAATCGACAACTCCATCACGCTGGTGTAGAAGCACAGTAAACGAGTGCATGCAACAGTATTGGGTACTACGACTGCGCCCTATCACACGCCCAATACTGCGAACATGCCTATTCTGTAGAATGAAGACATAAGTACCGCCACATCCAAGAACCGGGGACCTGCCAGCGTGTCGTTTAGCTCATCACAAGCGACCCTTCACCTTCACTGGGGTCGACTACTTCGGTCCTCTCTCAGTGACCGTCGGACGAACTCGACAGAAGAGATATGTGGCCATCTTCACATGTCTCACGATGCGAGCCATACATTTGGAAGTCGCCGGCTCGCTTAGCGCCGATTCCGCGGTGATGGCAGTTAGAAGAATGATCGCACGAAGAGGAGCCCAACTGAAATATGGTCGGATAACGGCACCAACCTGAAGGCTGCCGACAAGGAACTAGGACAGGCGATCGACGCAGCGACTACAGAGGAAGCAGCGAAGAGGACCATCTCCTGGCGCTACATACCGCCTGGAGCTCCATTTATGGGCGGATCCTGGGAGCGCATGGTTCGCTCGGTCAAAACGGCTCTCACCGCGACGTTACATGAGCGTCATCCGACAGAAGAGGTCCTCACGACTCTACTAGCAGAAGTAGAGCATACAGTCAACGGTCGTCCGCTGGCTCACGTCTCAGTCAGCCCAGAAGATCCAGAAGCCCTAACTCCCAATCACTTCTTATTGGGAGGGCGAGGGCGCGTGCCACAACCAGGTACTTTCACCGAACAATACACCCTTTCACGATCCAGCTGGCGAGCCGCGCAGAGGCTAGCGGACATCTTCTGGATACGCTGGGTGAAGGAGTACCTCCCTGAGCTCCAACACCGGCGGGAGCCCCATGGACGAGGTCAAGCAGTGCAGGTCAACGATCTCGTGCAAATCGTTGACCCGAACCTTCCCTGCAACGTGTGGATCCGTGGAAGAGTCGTCGCTACGTACCCAGGCCCCGACAACGTCGTGCGAACTGTGGACGTGCAGACCAAGGGAGGTGTTCTGCGCCGGCCAGTAAGGAAGCTGGTGATCCTGCCCCTGTCTACGAGCAACGAGCCTGCGCCGGAAGTTGATACGACGCGGTCGCACGGCGAGAGTGATGTGCGGGACAAGTGATAGAACAGTGTACATAATAGAATAGTGTATATAAAGTGATACATAGACGCTCATAAGACAGTACAAAGTGAATAAGTTTACTATAGTTTAATAATTCGTATTAGTTGTGTAATTGAGTACTAGGAGTAAGCAGTAGTTCAAGTGTTTATGTTATATTTTATACTAGCTTTTGCCAGCGGCTTCGCCCGCGTGGAGGTCGGTGTATTATACATGTAAAGTTTCCTCTTGAATCACTCTATCTATTAAAAAAACCCGCATCAAAATCCGTTGCGTAGTTTTAAAGATTTAAGCATACATAGGGTTATAGGGACAGATAAAGCTACTTTGTTTTATGCTATGTAGTTGATTTTATATTTTTCTTAGATAGTTCTTATTACATAGAGTCCGATTATATATAGTTTTACCTATGTAAATGTAATAAAGTTAGCAAAGAACGCAAATAATGTACCGCGGTCCTCGTTACGGTAAAGGGTCGAGGTATTTATGGAAAAATGTTCAATATATTGCTCGCTCTGATTGGCTGATGCTTTACGCGCGTTTTTTTATGATATTGTGCCTATCTCTAATTAGCTGACGCCTTTAACCGCGCTTTTTTATAATTATGATTGGTTAAATCGATATCTTAAATCCTTGCAAAATTTTATAAAAATAGGAACATTTTTGTCATTCGACACATTCAGCGGCGAGCTACCTAGAATAAAGTACTCCAAATATAGAAGCAAGAAGTCTCCAGTGGTTTCATTCCCCGCCAACCCAGCACACAAATGCGGCTTTAAGCCACTAGTCGAAAGTAGATAAATTGTATGAATATCGACATAGTCAGTTCGCCGGTGCTCGCGACTCAATTGCTCTCGGTTTCAATTGCGGTCAGAAAAGGCGCCTTCGCAGCTTCTTCAGCCTTCGCAGGAATTTTTCCGTTTTCTCTGAACTGACCAAAGAGTCAGTTACAGTACATACTTAGGTAAGTACCTATGTAGTTAAAGAAGTAGGGGATTAAGAAATAATAACAGTCACCTGCTCCGGGACTCGACATGACGGAGTATCACACCGAATCACATTGCAGTATATATTTTTGTAGATATAGTTATATTTAATGGCGACAGAATGTTACACTTGAAATTCTTAAAGTATGTGTCGACTGTGGCGTCGAAGCTCAGCTGTTTCGTCGTTATGGATGGCGACCCATTACTATCTACATTATACTTAAGTTTAAATATTGACACATTAATTGAAAATCACAATTACTAGTTATAATAAGTGAATGAATTATCATTATAGAAAAAAAACGTAACTATAGATATTACAAGGTTCTTTTTTTCTTAGGTTTCCCTACGTTTCTAAACAGTATAAACATACATACTTGAAATACTTATAACATATGAGTAATTATGATTAATTTGTATAATAGCTACTAACTTATAACAATTTTATAATGAGGGTGAATAATTATTTTATGTTGATTAATATCGATTAAGTATTGTATTATATCCTACCAAGAGACAATAAATTGGGCATCCTTATCCTCTAAACACTCTTCAATCCATAGTACTTATCTCTTCTCTGACAAAATGCAATACGCCTTTTGTATCACAAACCGATGGTCACTATGCTTGCGTTTATCTTTATTGTCTCAACAATTTAACACGTTACAATGAGAGTATGACATTTAATATTACTGTGATGCTTAAATACTAGTTCTAAGCTAAATCTATACCTATGTTCGTAAACATAGTCATTTTGAAATTACCCTTAGAAGTTCCACTACTATGCAGACAATCTCATTAAGTTGCGTAGCGACCGCGTGTTCGCGCTACTGTTCGCAAGTAGCCAGCTGTCAATATATCGCATTACACTGAAACAGGCTCTCATACCGGATGGTCAAACAATCTTCAGCCTTATTAAATACATCTAACAATATTGTAAATCCTATGAATTAATGGAAGGTGGTTACGCAGCTACTCAGATGCTGTTTACCTACGCAGCTACTCCCAGGCTGGTTCGCCACGCTTCTACCTACAACGAATGCGTACGCGACGAACAGTACATCGTTCCCTAAACTATTTACTCTCTATGGCTCTTAAATTTAATTCCTTACTTTTTCTAATGGCAGTGATGGTCAGCAGTTTTCGGGAGGGACCAAAAATGTCAACCATGCCCCGGAAAATTCAAATCATAAATTTAATAAGACAAATAAATTCGGAACCAAATTTTTTTTTGTCTTTTTCCTGTTTTTTATTATTATTACTATGAGCAGAGCGGGCCTTTACTTCATCCATACCGGCCTCAGCTTCTCTTACACTAACGTAATTTTGGTTACGTGGAATACCTAACTATTATTCTATGATTACCATTTATTCGACATAAACATGTAGCAATTTCGAAACCTATCCATACTTGATAATTTTAAACCCTAACATTAATCGAATTGAGATGTTAAGATGGAACTAAAAGCACAGGTAGTACGTACTGTGCTTACCTACAAACCGACTAAAATCGACATTCTACTTTCAAGCCACGATGCGAAAACCATTTACTTACATTATTACAAATTTTAAAATTAACCATTCAACTTCATCGCGTACTGCCAATAACCTGATCGATACACAACGTTAAAACGCTATCGTGAAATGATGTGTGAAACTGGAATGTACTTTAGTGATTTACTACCTACATATATAACTGTAAGCCTGTTTCAGTGCCTAACGCCGTAAGTCAACCCTGAGCACAAACATTTCTGAAAATAAAGAACTTTTCATTCAATTATTCAGTCGTAGTGCTGGCTTTAACCAAACTGTTAAGGAATGAATAATGAGAAACAGTCTTCATTGATTATTTTACAAAACCTGTCTAAACGTAGTAATAGATAACTAAGGGCTAGTCGAAAATTATAAAATAATTAATGAGTATGAAAACGTGCATTATGAGACAGACGTGACGTCAGCGTCGAAAGCGCAGAAACATACAGCATGAGCAACAGTAAGTCGAAACAGTGGAGACGACTGTGGTACATCGTAATATTTGTAACCATTGTTGGAGCAGCCGCGTCAAGTTTCTGCGTTTTCTTGATAGTAAGCAATTACAAAGTCATCGACTGAATAATCATAATGCATGAAAGATCATAAATCTATAAATTTTGAGTACATTTCTTTCTAAACCTTAACAATTAATACAATATAAAAAATTTATGGACTATGAATTATCAATAACATGAAAAACAGTCTTCCAGGTTTTTCGTTTATCAAAAATTTGTAAATTGTAAATTTTTATTTGTATAAAGATAAACCAATAAAGTACAAGAATCTCAAAACAGTCTAATTATACACATTAGCTCTTTCTTTACAGTTGAAGAGCTATGTTTTTAAGAAATGCATCATTCTTTCAATTTATCTAAATCAGCCAATTTTTGGTATCAAATATTCTAGACTTACAAAATAGAGAAAAACATAGAGCGCCATTGGCACCGAAATATTAATGAAATAATGAGATTTGTGAAAACATAACCTCCAATATACGACGCCTCATACAAAAGAGGATAATAATGGTTTGCCTCGGCTTGTAACTATAACGATAAATTTAAAAGTAGCGCATTCATAGCCCTGTTCAAAGACCCTGTCAGAATATTACGGACTCTATAGAAGGTAACAAACCATTAGCTTTAATTGTATACTATGGTATACGGCAATGATGCAGCGTTTGGAAATTATAGGTAACAGTTATTTTGAAGCAACTTGGCCCAGTACTTTTTCACTTCTATCTCTATTGACGAATACACGCCTGATGGTCATTTTGCTTCAGGCGAACAACTGCAGACTCCAGTTCCATACATGACGATACATTGACGCGATGCAAGTGGACTATCTCGAATTAATTACATACTCTATTAATCATTTTGGATAAAATGCTTGCCTAATCCTGTAAGAACCTTATAAAATGCAATACTTATCATATTTTGAATCATTCAAACATTTAATGACAGAATTATCAAATATTATAAACACATTATAGCATTGAACATTACACACAAACTACTTTCATAAATACATATTTTATCGAACAAAATTTCTCTCTAAGTCAAAATGGGTTATATACGACACGACATCACGTGTACTGTTTATAATATAAAAATGGAGAGCACAAGAATATTACAATAAAGACGCTATCGCGTATTAACTGAAAGTAACGGGAAAGACAAATGGATTTACACGCTTATAATTTACAGAATCTACGACGAGTCTGACTCTTGAGAGTATAATTCAACTTGTTAATTATTAAATGGTATAATGAAAATCAGCGCCGTACATTTTGTGTTAGTTTACTTTTCCTTCTCAGTGTCTTTGTCCTTGCCTTTTTCATCTGCTTCCTTCTCCAGTTCCTTTTCTTTTTCGTCGCCCTGTAACAGTGAGATTACAAGTTTAGCTTCTAATTTACAAAAACAATGCAGGTAAGAAAATGTTTTATTTTTATAAAGTTAGTGGTATGTACCTTGCCCTTTTCGGGTTCATCAGGTAGCGGCTGCTTCTCATTGGGGCCGGTGCCCTCTTTGGTGTCCTTGGTCTCCTTGACGGGCTTGGGCAGGTGCGCGTTCAGGTCCAGCGTGGAGCAGATGTCGTCCCAGTCGTTGAAGGCGCGCTCCTTGATACGCGACACCAGCCCCACGAGGTTCGGGAACAGCTCGCTCATGGCGTCTCGCAGCGGGTGGGGCACTTCTTTGTCGATGAAGTGGACTTGTGCGAGATTTGCGAACGCAACCACATCCAACTGAAGACAATGTCATTAACTCTCATTAGCATTCTAGTCTCAAAAATTACATAACAAACGACCAATTTTATCGAGGCCTAAAATTGAAATGTCCGTTTGTAATGTTAAAATAACAGCTTTTTACTAAATGCACAAAATAAGAATGTTTTTCATACTATATACTAAATAACTTCATATACTAAATATATTACTAAACTTTTTTTTCAAACGTATAGTTATCGATGCTCCTTGCTTAAAGCCATTTATGTTATCTCAGTTGGAATCCCATTAGGGTAATGGATGAACAAAAGAAAACGACTTGGGGTCTAAAATAAAATCACATGAGTCACTCCAGCGCAGACCACACCGCAAGCTTTGCGACAGGTAGATTAAACTAGCGCCTGATTTTCCTATCTAGCCGATGGAATCTGTGTTTTAAACAAAGGCGTTACGATTCAGTGTTGTCGATAAATCAAAACTAAGTTACTTTAGCTCGTGATGTGGTCAGCGCTCCTTTACGAACTAAATTGTGGATTAAAAATGCTTACAAGAGTTGGCTCATCTCCGAAAAAGAAAGGTCTATCTGACAGAAGATCTGAAAGCACTCGCATGTCATTTTTACCAAATTCAAGGATTTCTTCTTGCGAGTGCACACCAATGCCATGTGCCTTCGCCTTTTTCATGCCCTGAAAGTAATTAAATATATTATGACAATGAGGAAAAGATGAAAAAATATATATTATTCTTTGATTGTGACAAACAAGTAGGTACAGTAGAAACTAAAATTATTAATAAATAATAATATTTTTTGAAGTACGGCTTCACATAAAAACCAGCAAGGAGCGAGTCGGATTCGCCCACCGATAGTTCCGTACCGTGGTAGGAAAAGTATACACACATATTTATACGTATGTATTTGCATTTGAAAACTTTAGCATTAAATACATTTTAATTTTTTGCGACCACAAAACTAAGTTCGATTGTAAAAGATTTTGAGAAAAAAATAAGTGTTTCAGTGACTACCGCAGTGACTACAAAGGAAAACCGATAGGCGCCCTCTGTCCACGCGACCGCGAAGCTCCGGGTCAAAGAACTTTTTGCACGGAACCAACAAAATACCAAAACTATAAAAATATAAAGATATTAGTTTGGAAAAAGAAACCAAAACATAATTGTATCAATCCTATTTTGAATGCGTTGACAAAAAAAATCAAATCATTTCATCGATCGGATCTCAGGTTGTTAGGAAAAAATCTTACAAAAATTTAAATGTTCCTTGATTTTAAACTTTTAACTGACTAGAAGACTGTTGTATAGATTGCGCATTCCTAGTGTTTTAGGTAAGCCATCCCATTGGGCTTATTATTGCTGGGCTTTTTTTGCGGTCATAAACTTAAAATAATGCAACAGGTAGAGCATGGATACCGGTTTTCGATAATATCGAAAAACCGGATTATCGGACCAAAAATCCGATATTGAAAAACCGATATTGGATGTCACTGATATCGGTTTTCCGATATTTGATATAATAAATCTTGGTAAAAAGTTTTCTTTGAGTTTTGATGAATGGACATCATCTCGTAACGCCAGAAATATGAACATTCACATAGGAGTTGAGTTCACAGATGGCTCACGTTTCAAAAATCAATCTGGGTTGCCAGCTTTCTTTAGATAGAGATATAGTCGCAATAGTCACTGATGGCGCCAGCGTCATGTTAAAAGCTGGAAGAAGCCTGCGCGCTTATCATCATGGCTGCCTTGCACATGGTATTCAATTAGCTGTACTTGACGTATTATACCAGCAAGACTGCGCGGAAAATGTGCGATCCCCTGGTACTGCCTAGTGGAAGTGAAAGTGACTCCAAATTCGAGAACGATGCAGATAGTGCTGAAGACGAAACCGGAGGATTTGAAGTAATACCGGTGGAGTCAAACCCAAACGAGCCTAATAATGACGATAAAAGTGTCATCAGTAAAGTACGTGCAGTAGTCAAAATATTCAAAAATTCTCCAGTGAGGAATGACATATTTCTACAGAAACATGTAAAACAGGATACGGGAAAGAACTCTATCCAGCTACTAGCCAATTTCCAAAGCACTGATTGATATGAACTTTGATATCAAGTTCACACAGAGTTTGATACCTTGGACAATATCCAGAAAAGTCTGAATATTATCAAAGTGACAGTCGAAGCACTGTGCCGGCGTGATGCAATTAACTGCTGATACCGCTATGAAATATATGCTGCGTAAATTAGATAATCAAAATTCTACACTGTCAAGACATCTCGCAAGATCATTGCCCGTGCGCATTTCCGAAAGACGACTTTCTATTACATCTACTTTGCAGTATCTCCAAAGTCCTGAAACATATTTCAGTGAAGTTGCTACCGCCGAGTTTCCAAAAATCCCAGTAATGGTGGAGGAAATTTATTCACTAACTCAAAATTTAGAAAATGAATCTGTGGTCATGGATGATTTTTCCTCAGATAATAGCGCCAGCAGCGTGAGTGCAGATTTCAAAAGCGTCGTTGATTTACTTTGTAAAAGTCTCTTATTTGTAATATTTGATCCCTAACAACGTTAAAACAACATTTGATAAAAAAAAAATTGCCATAATATCGGAAAAATATCGAAATACCGGAATATCGGTATTAAAAAAAATAATATCGAAACAAAACCGGTATTGGAAAAATATTCTGATAGTCCATGCTCTAGCAACAGGTGAGATCGAACTCCCCGCTCACTCGCTAAGCTGCCGGCTTAATCATTAGCCGCTTGGGCACGCCACGATTGCGGCGGTAAGCCAGGGCTTTGAGAAGTGGATTCATGAGATGCGCCACGGCGTCCTCACCCTCCGCCTAACACAAGTCCTCACCGGACACGGTTGTTTCGGGAGGTTCCTGTTTGGAATAAGGCGGGAGGAAACGCCCGGGTGTTTCCACTGCGTAGATCGCCCTAAGGATGGAACGATCGGTGGCGGCGATCTCTCGCATCCGGCCCTGGTCCAGGCCATGGTTCGGAGCGAGAGTGCATGGGTAGCCGTCACCTCTTTCTGCGAAGGAGTAACGCTCGCGAAGAGGGAGGCGTCGCACGTGAGGGAGAGGCAGTACCTATATGCGCCCTCCTCACGGCCCTAGTCACTGCAGGAGCCACCCTGGGCGTCGCAAATCCCAGGCTGATTCCCGGGCACCGTAGACTTGCGGATGCCGAGTAATGGGTATCTCGCTGTCCGATAACGACCAAGCCCGGGTCGACGGCGCGTTTTGTTGATGGGGTCCGCAAGGGCTGATGCCTGCCAGGGGTGCGGGTTGTTCGAAAGAGAAACCGTGGCCGAAGCCGTGGCGTGTGGCCGTGGCACACACACAGGCAACTGGAGGAACACGGGTGGGTTTTAGTCTTTAAAAGTCTGACACGCCGTCCCGCTCCACCCAGAGTGGGAGAAGTTATTTGATGAATTCCCACCCAAAAAAAAACCATTGGACGCTAACCTGTCTAGAGTTGCCTGACAAAGGACATGAACGTTCTAAAATAAGAAAGAAACACAATATCAGTGGGCAGTATCATCTTTCGATCAGTGCAATATCCATAGTTACAAAAAAAAACTTAAGTTATCCGGGTAAACAAGCTAGGTAGTTTAAAAAAATATCGTATCTCTTCTCTTCTTCTTTTCTCTTATTCTCTATCTCTCATGGATTCTGAATTGACTTCATTCACTCTGCAGTAACATTTACAAATGGTTACCCCTTTATAATGCATTCAACTAGACAAAGGATTTCTTTTTACTGACCTGCGAACTTTTAAATAAGGTAACAAATCGAACGCATAGAATGTAACGACGATCACAATAGTCAAGGAAGGGAAATTAAAAACAGAGAAGCCACTTTGTCCAAAAAAAATTTAAATTCAAAGTAAAATTAATTCATTATTCAACGCGATCACGACTTGTTTTATAACGGATCCACCCTAATCTAGTTGTTATTGTTAGGTTACACGTACCTTCCGGGAAGCCGTTAACTTGTAGCAGAAGTTGAGAATCGGGTTTGGCAGACGAGTGTTGAGCGCGTTCTGAAGATTCACTTGGTATCCCTTTATCACACTGTCCGGGTACTTCGCACGCCACCACAGCACCACCCAAGATAGATGGTTCTCGATCATGGAGATCATAGCATGAGCCACGACCCTCTGCTCCGACGTCAGGGCTGTATATAACAAATAGGTCAAATCAGGCGAGCCAGGTTCCATCACCTAGATTTTATGCACATGCGCGGCGTCCCAGAATTATCTAGGACTCAGCTCAGGCCGCCCGGTTACCCGAGAAATTGCTGTTGAATTATATCAATACCAGTCCGAGCCCCCACCCACCAATGATGACGCACGACCTATATTGCTACCTTTACGTTTCAGACAAAGAAACCAAAAATTTTAAACATTTTACAAGTGATAGGTTAGTAATCCATTCAGAGCGCAAGACAATACGTACCGGAATCAAGATCTTTGTTGAATTTTTGAGAGAGTTCTTTGATGATGAAAGTACTGTCCGCTACCTCTTCGCCGTTCAGCTCCACAAATGGCAACTGGCCCTTCTTGGAGCGGAACTTAGTTTTGTGATCCACATTCTGTAAAATGTATTAATTGCTTAGTTATTACTACAAATTGTTATTTTACACACAAGGGAAAAGAGCCGGTGAAGGCCTCTCAGGACAAAACAGCCTGTGTTAGATTAGATAATATTACATTACATGTCATGACATCGAAAATATTGTAAGTTGTAAACCAGGTAACATTCTAATTATAGTATATCGTACCCAGAAGATGCTAGCGGGACCTAATATTATTTGCCCAGCGCAACTCTTTGTAACTCGTTGATAAAAGCGGCAGAGGTTTTGGCCGCGATAACAGGTTTGGTCCCATAGAAGAAGTGGTTCATATGAGTATAATGATCCGAGAGTTCTTGACTAGGGTTTACAAAAACCAAGCTTGTACAAACAACCTCCCTTTCGCCACGGCTAAAAAATACTGATGAATATAGAAGACAAAGATTTTCGTAACTGATGAATTTAGATTTAACTAGAGTACTGCTTCGCAGTGTTTTTATGACTTGACAAAACATTGAGATTTCTTTATTTAATGTTAGTTTATTATACACCTTCCGATTTTTTTTCTAAATTAAGGTGTAATCCGCATCAAAATCCGACGCATAGTTTAGAGGAACAAAAGGTCACACAGCAGACACGAAAAGTGTATTTTTTATAACTAGCTTCTGACGCCACTTAGTGTGGAAATCGTAAGACCACAATATACTAAAATAACAACCACATTTTTTTTAACCTTCTTGCACCTATAAACGTCGTATCGTTTTGGTCTTAAGGCTCCTACACACTATGCCGGCGGTCCGGCCGACGAGCATGCCGCCAACAAGCCCGGTGGCATACTCGGTTTCTGCGGCAAGTACCGGCAGCCTAAACACCTGCAGCATACCCGCAAGGCTAAAACCACCGCCGGCATAGTGTGTAGGAGCCTTAAGCAGCCAAAATATGAAGAAAGTCAGGGCTGGTCGGGGTACGCGACATACAGTTGGCCGTGTGAGCAGCACCTCGTCCTGAGGTCGACTGCGTCAGCGTCAACGTTTAGGAGTATTTTCCCAAAATTGCGTTTTTGTGATTTAATGAACGCCTGTCTGGCACCTTCCTGTATTATTCCTAACAAACAGCTATCACTAAAATAGTATACTTAACAGTACATTGAAAATTGAGATTTCTCATTAACAGTCACCCAGACATAGATATTTATTTTTGTTATAACGAAAGATGACAGAAGAGGCCTAAACTTCCGGTATACCTTTTAGGACCTATCATAGTTAAAATACTTTATAAAAATGTAAAAAAGTTATCACAATCTATATCAATTGTTAGGAATCGAACATAGGTTTGCAAGACTACTGTCCAACTGCTAAACTATATTTAGTCCTTTTTATATGTCATGTAGTCATAATTGACTGCTTAGCTTCATAAAGATATAACGTCACGACAATCAATTACAAGGTTAAACCTGTAACTATCTGCAATATCAGCAGGCTGGTCTTTTTACAACTTGCAGTGAAATATAAAAGAATTTGAACTAATTGCAATATTACTCACTCCACATGTCCTACACATTAAAAATGTATAAATTGGTCATGCAAGTACAAAGGAAAATATTTTTGCCTGTTATGTATACCTAAAGTGACCATACGTCCCGTTTTGAACAGAACTGTCGTTTTTTCCGGTTCTTCGTCCCGGTGTCCCCAAAAAGAACCTGGGGGCATAAAATTGACCCGTTTTCAGAAAACACGCGATGATTGGCGTGCCGGATAATTTATTGCATGAATAAATTGTAGATGACTGGAAAACCCTGTTACAGGTTCCGGTCTTTAAGACAACGTTGATAACTTAGGAGAATAAAAATCGTGCCAAGAATTTTGTTCTTACTTAAACTTATCACCAGTTGTGTATTAAAACTTTATTCTGCTGACAAATATTAAAAGGACTGAATATGTATCTTGCTTTAACCTTTCAAATCCTACTAATATCATAAATGTGAAAGTTTGTATGTTTGGATGTTTGATACTCAAACACGCTAAACGACCCAACAGATTTAGATGAAATTTGGCACACAAATCGTTTAAAACCTGGGTTCACAAGGGAGACTTTTTCCCGTGAGATGATTTTCGAACTGCACGCGTGCGAAGCCGCTACCAAAAGCTACTTTGTAACAAATCATTTTGATAAATAAAAAAATGAGTTATTTCTTTTTCTTAGAGAAGTCGCGCTGATATTCTCTGAATTGAGTTTCCTTTATAAATCGGCCCTACTAATTGAGATAAATTAACAAATGTCCCCTTTTGAGTCAGAAAATAAATGGTCCGTTTACTCGTATGTATACCAAATAGCTTGCTCAACACTTCGACTGCAATCGAACCAGCTTTTCTCCGCTTAGCTATTATTGGGTTGACTCCATAAGGTTATGGAGACCACCCACGGGGTTATAGTCAGGGACAGTTTGCGTGCTGCTTTTACAATAATCGAAACACTAAACCGAAATATACTCGGGGATGTAAGTGTCAAATCATGATATCACTACATTATTATAAAACAAAGTCCCCTGCCGCGTCTGTCTGTCTATTTGCGATAAACTCAAAACAGTACCGAACGGATTTTCATGCAGTTTTCACCACAATAGACAAAGGGACTCATGAGAAAGGTTTAGGTTTAGTTTAGGTGTATAATTTGTTAAAGTTTTGTTTAAATTGGTTAACGGGGGCGAAGCCGCTGGTTAGTTAGTAAAAGTCGCTTTGGTGTCTGAATGTGACCGCGTTGTTCTTCTAAAGTCCGTAACGGATTTTGATCCGGTTTTCGCAATCATTTAGGGAATTTAGTAAAAAGTCGGGTGTACATTGTAACTTGTTATTCTTACTTCGTTATTAGCATTATGATAATCCGGCTAACGTTTTAGAAATAAAGGGTTGTACTTGTAAGATAATCAATTGAGGTGAGGTGTAGTAAACTTAGTAATTGCGGCACTTCGGCCAAATCGGGTGAAGAGGTACCTAAGCAACACCATGCTCTTATTAAATAGATTAAATATTTAAAGAAGTAAGGTGTTCATGGAAGATTTGCCGATGAAGGCGACTCACAGGGAACAGTCGGAAACTGTGGAGGAGACCTTCACCCAGCAGTGGGAAAAGACGGCTTAAAAATATATTATTATTTATTACTTCTCAACTTAAATGTGTGCGTGTGCGTTTGTGTGTGTGTGTGTGTTCGAGAGAGACTGTTTGTGTGCGAGTGTGCTTTTGAGTGTGATTATGAGTGCTGTCAGTTTATTTAGACTGACTTCATATGTTGCTATTTGTATATAATCGTTTCTGTTGCGTCGTAGGAGAGTGTAAGAAAAGCCAGTACTTTATTATCTTTTTACACAGGGATATTTTGAGGTCTATTATGTTGCAGTTGTTTACAAGTTACCTATATATGCCTGTATGTAAATAGTTTGAAGAACGTCTTGCCATACGAGTTTTCTTGGTGAGAGGGTATCCTGAATGTGCGTTTTGAGATTGTCTCTGTGCAGTCTGGTCTGGATTTTAGTTTTCTGTGTGTTTGAAATACTGCATTTAAGATTAAAAGCTGTGGACCCGTGTGTGTACACGAAGGACCGGGAAAGCCTTATAGAAATTGTCAGTCGAATACATTAAAAATTTCTTGAGCATTACTTTAAGGAAGGCTCTTTGTGCTCTTTCGGCTTCAATAAATACAGCCTAACCTGCGCCACCCCAGACAGAGATACCTTATTGAAGGATGGCCTGGCAGAGGCCAAAGTAAACAGTACGCAGCGGGTCGCGCAGTTATGTAGTTTTTTTTTTTCATGATGTAGATAAGTTTCTTGACTCTGCCGGATAGTGCGTGTATTTCTGGTTTAAGAGAGGTTTCTCGTCTAAAGTGATTCTTAAATATTTTATGGATTGTATACGCTTAATCACAGTGCACGAACAGCCCGCAGTTCGAGGGCTAGGGGTATGAGAGCAAGTATGAAGTGTGCGAGTTAGGTGTTGGGGGTCTTGATGTCTTGGTTTTATGGAAAGTAATAATCTAAGTCTGTTTTAGGTTAGTAAATTCCTTTCAAGAGCTTTAGCTATTGGGCGTAGTCCCTCTTCGGCAATGTTGTACACCTTGTCCCAATTTTTACCATGAAATATGATCGCTGTGTCACCTGCATAAGCTATTGTTACAGCGCTGGTAAGATCAATATTCAAGATGTCTTTCATATAAAGTAAGAAAACCGTCGGACCAAGTGAACTACCTTGCAGGATGACATAGTTGATAGGAAGTAGGTCGCAAGAGATATCACCGAGCTTGACTTTGCCTTCTATTAGAGAGGTAACTTTTAAGCCAATCTAGGGGAGTACCGCGTATACCTGCAGCTTCCAGCTTTTTTAAAAGATGAATTGAAATAGTGTCGAAAGCTTTAGCTAGGTCTAGAAAAATGCACATAGTGTGTTCTCCTTTATCGACAGTTGCCGACACAGTGTTTGTTAGCCTGGCTGAGTCTTCAGTTGACCTACCCCTCCTACAGCCGAACTGATTTTTGGAAATCATGTTGTGTTTCTCGAGAAAATTCGTAAGTCGTTTGTTTACAACTTTTTTGAGCAGCTTAGAAAGTATAGGCAACAGAACGATAGGTCGATAGTTATCAGGGATATCTGTTTCACCAGCTTTGTGGATTGGACTGATAGCTACAACTTTCCATCTGTCCGGGAATATTGCAGATTAAAAGCTAAGGTATAATATGAGAGAACGTGCCGTGGATGAATAATAGCAGTTTTTTTATTATATTTTAGTAGTCTTACATTGAGATTATTGGGCCCACGAGCGCTGTCATTGTTGAATTAAGTCATAAGGCTTTCTATTTCTGTTTCATCTATGGGGTGTAAGAAAAATGAGTGTGGGTAGGTTATATTTGGGGTATATTCGGCAAGAGAGGATTGTGTTTCCGCGATTCGCGAGAGAATTAAGTCAGACAGTTTTTTCCCAGTGTAGTGAAGTAAGCATTGCATTTGTTAAGAGACTCTGTTGGGTTCTTATTGGTAACTAGTTTATCCGAGTCATTTGACGTCTTATTACGTCGCTATATAGCGATTTTAACGACTTCCAAAGTGTTTTGGCTCAGTTTGGCTATTTTCGATTTGGTTAATGTGGTAGTTGGTTTTTAACTTATGTAGCAGACTGATGCAAAAGTTTCTATACCGGGAGTGCATTAATCGTTTCATTGGATCATCTGGGTGCGCACGTGATGCTAATGGGAGTTTGTGGCGGTGGCGCATGCATCTTATTAAGCCTGGGGTAATCCAGGGCTTCATTTTATATTACTTCTACCTACTTTGACTTCTCGTGAGTGGTTTTTGTGATATCGCTGTGATTTTAATAAAAAAATTGACGGCGGAGTTGGTGCAGTTGCTTTAAAAATGATTTCAACTTTGGATATATTTAGTACCTACTGCTTTCTTTTAACGTAGAAATTACTTTATACCTCAGAATTTCTGCGTCTTGTTCTCCTCAAAATCTCAAATACGAAATACTTCAATATAAAATAGGTACTAAATCGCACTACTCTGCAGAGCCACTTAACAGAGTCAATTACAGAAGGACGAAGAAGAATTAAGAAGTTGATCCCACTTGGAAAAAGAACCAGACTACAGTGAAACAACAGGCGCCCACGACGACAAAGAAGTCATCACAAGAAGAGAAAAAGCGGCTACCAGTCACAGCCGAGCTGCTCAAGACAGCTGAAGCACTCCTGCAGGCTTAGCACGATGTTTTCTATTTCTACGAAGAATAGACAGTGCTTTTTCAACATAAAGTGACATTTCGTTTCTCCATTTCTGACATCGCACCATAGATATCCTTCCACAATCTGTTATTTTGTCTTTCGTTTCTAACGATCTTTGTATATCGTCCCCGTAGAGTGAAAAGTAATTAAGTCGCAAAATCGTGTTTTGAGATATTGATAGTCTTTGCTGCCTGCAAAGACTATCAATATCTCAAAACACGATTTTTCGACTTAATTGACGATATGTCCTTGTAAAATGTAGACTATTTCAAAAGAATACTTCTTCCCAAACTGTCAAAATCACACTGACAACAAACTTTCTACTCGACGGCCACAAAGTTTGTAGATTATCTACAAAATCATAATTCGTTTAGAACGCATAACTGTGATAATTAATAGAAAAACATAGCTATCTTCTCCTATTGTACATCATTTAGTTAATTTAATACTCATGTCTATTCTTTGTCGACAAATCGCTGTTCGTGCTAAGCCTGCTGATGCGGTCCACTCAAGCAGAGTCTGTTAGTTGTTTTAGTTTTAATCATTCGTTCATACCTGTACCATACATCGTAGACTTAGTATTAGGGGTAAGCAGTAGTTAAGTGTTTGTGTTATGTTTTTATGTTGATTTTATTGAACTTATAATTTTCTTTGATAGTTCTTGTTTCATAGAAGCTAATTTTATATATCGTTTTTTTTATGTAAACCTCGTAAAAGTTAGCGAAAAACGCAAATAATGTCACGCGGTTCTCGTTACGGTAAAGTTTCGAGGTACTTAAGTAAATTGTACAATATTGTGCCTCGCTCTGATTAGCTAATGCTTTAAGCGCGCTTTTTTGTGATTGGTCGAGTCCTTGGCAAAATTTTATAAAAGTAGGAACATTTTTGCCATTCGCCACTCCAAACCCGATTCCTCCGCCAGGCCACCGGTTCCCCATGGTTCGTTAGAAACGAGATCCTCCATCTCGATCTAAAAATTCCCACTATCGCCCAATTTCTGAAACGCAACTCGAAGCGTTTTTTCGATATAGCCGCGAAACATCGCAATCGTCTGATTGTGAAGGCTGCTAGTTATGTACCCAGTAGAATCAGTAAAATCCGCCGGCCGAGACGTGTCCTTTCTGACCCCATTACTCTCCTTCAAGAAAGCAGTGAGGCCACCAGGACAGCATACAAAGAAAAGAAACCGTCCTTCCGCCGAGGTTCTCGCGCCCCGCGAAGACCCGGAGTTAACGATGAGACCCCCGACCGTCCCTTGCTCGTTGAAATGCCAACCCGCGCCGAGCTGAGCCAGTAGAGTTAAATTCCTCAAGATTTAATAATAATGAAAATGATTTGATCCAGCCTGTCCCCACTTGCTGTCCACCCGGACAGCAAGTGGGGACAGGCAGTCAGTGACGCCTTGAGCCGAGGCCCGTACCCCACAGGGGGTGCCCTCAGAGTGCAGTCGCTTAGCTTATGTAGTAATTTTACGCCCCTGGCTGAAAGCTTAAGTTTACTTAAAGGCACCACAGGAAAGTCCGGTTGAGAAGTGACGGCCTCTCAAGGTCAACTACGAGATGCCATACACAAAAAAAAGCCATTCGGCACATTCTGCGGCAAGCTACGTAGAAGAAAGTACTCCAAATATAGAAGAAAGAAGTCTCCAGTAGTTTTATTCCTCGCAATCCCAGCATACAAATGGGGCTATACGCCACAGAACAAATAACTAAAAAAAATTGAATTAATTACTTTTAATTATGATGCGGGAAGCACAGAACCAGTCGAAGTGGAGGCGCTTGTGGGATGCCTATGTCCAGCAATGGACGCCTTTCGGCCGAAATGATGATTTATGATCATAGCATTATTCATCTTTCTTTATTATCATAGCATTGTAGTCCAGCTAAAATATCATTTTTTAATGGTACCCATTCAATATGTAGTATTTTTTACTTAAAAAAAAAATAGTGATTATCGAAATACCCTTAAAACTTAAATATCTCGAAAACTATTGAATTTTGGGCATACATACTCGTATGGGGGGCTCAATTCGTTGCATTTTGGCCCCCTATCAGATGACTTCCCCCTCAAAAAAAACCCCTCTATACAAAAATAGCGCTTTTGCAAATTACCAAATAAAATGCCCCTGAAATACGAGCCCAGTTTCTAAGCTTAAATAGAAAGTGACTCAGGCAGTGTGTCTAATCTATACAGCTTTATTTCTAGGTTAGTTATATAGTTTAAATACACCGTCAGATTGTTTAGGGTCCTCGTTATTATGCCACGCCGTTTCACCTCAGAGCAGGTAAGCAAAACCAACACGGACGGACCTTTTCCTTCTTGGTTACGGAACCTTAAAGACCTAATGGGCATTAGAGATGCGGTTGAGATAGGCCACTAGGGTTGCCAACCGTACTCTAAAAATACAGTATTGTACTCTTTTTCTTATGGGTATGGGTGTACTCTATAATCTATAACACTAATAGAGTACGCCAAAATACTCTTTTTGGCAAGTGGTTTCGTTTTTTTGCGGTTTTTCTATATTTTCCACTGTGAGACTTGACTATATGTCAGTCAAGAACGTGAAGTGGCGAGAAGAGGGGAACAGGGCTTAATGAATATTGATTAAAATGAGCTCCTGATCTTATATTAACGTAGAGTGCGGATATTTGGAGTCCTAAAATTTTTGTAAAATCAATAAAAAAAATTATATACCGTAAAAAGTGCTACAAAAAAATACGTATAGAGAAATGAATATTTGGTAGGTACTCTATTTTATTAATACAGATTAATAAAATACAGTACCTACCATTTTTTCTCTTTATTTACTCTCTCTGAAACCAGAAATACTCTATTTCTTCTAGAAAAATTTGGTAACCCTATAGGCCACCGCCATGGGATCTGGAGGCAAAGGTCCTCTCGCACATTTGGGAGTGGCGCGAGGAGGCCAAACGCCGGGGCGTAACTCCGCTGCCGCGAGAAATCGCGGCACAACGGACACAGCTACGGCGGGATCTCATGGCGACATGGAGAGTGCAATTGTCGCAACCCAGTGCTGGGCACGCCACGATAGCAGCGGTAAGTCCCCTCTTTGAGGAGTGGCTTGAGAGCCGGCACGGCGTCCAGGCAGGAACCACCCGAAACAACCGTATCCGGACACGGTTGTTTCGGGAGGTTCCTGTTTCGGATAAGGCGGGAGGAAACGCCCGGGTGTTTCCACCGCAAACGGTGGAGGTCTGTCCGGATTGGGCGGAGCACCGCCGTGTCCTCGTGGAGGCGATCGGCGGCGGCTATCTCTCGCGTCCGGCCCTGGTCCAGGCCATGGTACGGAGCGACAGTGTATGGGTAGCCGTCACCTCCGAGGCGGCCCATGCGAGGGAGAAGCAGTATATGCGCCCTCAAGGCCTTAGTCGCCGCAGGAGACGCCCTGGGCGTCAGGAATCCCAGGCTGATTCCCGGCCACCGTAGGCGCGGGCTTGCGGACGGCGAGTAATGGGTAGCTCGCCTTCCGGTAAGGGCCAAGCCCGGGTCGCGTCTAAAAAGAGATCTCAGCACCAATTGGTGGGGTCCGCAAGGGCCGATGCCTGCCAGGCGTGCGGGTTGTTCGAAAGAGATACCGTCGCCCCTGGCACACAGGCAACTGAGGGAACACGCGTGGGTTTTAGTCAGTAAAAGTCTGACACGCCCGCCTGCTCCACCCAGAGCGAGAGAAGTTATTTGATGAGATCCCACCCAAAAAAAAACCCATATAGGCCACTGCTAACCTAAACACAGATTACTAACGTAGGTAATGCCCACGACCCGCATACTGACAAGACTAGTGTCCAGATTTTGGACACCTCAGATTAATAGTAATTTGAAATCAATTAATTTATCTGTTGAACAATGTCCTAGCGTCCGTACTAATACACCTAAAGCGAAATGCTAATACATATTGACGGAGAGATATTTCCAGTTAGCTAATTTTCTATTAGGATATAACTTTCTGACATCCTTCTGATCTCCTCTGCTTTTTTTCGTTCGTTTTACAATTTTAATGTTATTTTTTACAACCGCTAGGTACCTAAATTACAAAAATATACTATTAATTCATACTTTTTAGATAACATACAAAAATGGTACGTTATTTAAATCCGAAATGTCGCTAGTGGTACCTTATTCGCAAATAGGAGCTCTATTCATTTATGTGATTTGGTTTACGGTTAGAGACACATTGTAGTTTCCCCTCTCTATTGACTCACCCTAAGTACCATGCAAAGGTCATTTACAGTTCGAAATATTACACTTTACGAGACCATGAGACGAGCGTGGCAACCGGATACACGAACAGAAGCTTTCATAATTACTTTTAAAATAAAATTATAAGTAGGTATAACAAGGGTGTTGATGTAAGGTTCTGTGTTTTTACTACCTTGGTAGGTACAAAATACGAGATAAATAAATAGGGATAAATACCCATTTATCCCTTTATTTACAAAGGTTGCTTAAAATTAAGTAGTGATTAGCAACTGTTTAACCATTCATTTTTGGCGATTAAACCTCTCTTTCTCGTATCTTTGAGCAACTTTTATAAATATGTAAACCCCATTGTTTTGTTAGCAAAGTAGGTCTTTTATCTTTATAAAATGTCGTAGGTATATTTTCCTGCATAGATCCATAAAACATCGATTTATAAATGGTAGTAATCACAGTGTGTACTTGCCAGTGCCAACTACATTATTATATAGGTACCTCATCTAATACAAAAATTTATGTTACAAAAGTTCGTTCACTTTCTTACACTTTCTCAGTAACGTGTTGAATTTAATTCCACGTGGTACGTATCAACAGGTTGTTCGCTGTCTGCATGGTAACAAAAAAAAGTTTGAATTCTTTTCAACAGAGTGTTTAAACATGCAGGATTGGGTCGCCCAGGCCTCGGAGGGAAGCGTATGGCCGGCCGGAGGGGGGTGCGGGGAAGGACGAGCTGCGAGGGGGTGCCGCTCGGGGCGAGAGCGGCGGGGTCCCAGCCGTTTGCTTTATCTGGTAGGTATCCATGGCGACGGGCTCCAGACAACGCCGCGCGCAGCCCGCCGAGTCGCGCGGGGAGAGAGTGAGCAGCTGTATTGATTTCGACTAGCGGGGTTCAGCGGCCGGCAAACTCGCCCCACCCGCCACACCGTGCCTCTCATCGGCTCCCGGCCACATTAATATCAGTCAAATCATATTGAACTATACACTACATATTTTAGTTGTTAAGAGGCCGTATACAACATTTTTCTGATTTCGCTGATTTACGTGATTTTATAGGTGCGATTTTATAGTTAAAATACTGTACATATTTCTTTAAGTTTTAATGCACCATATGAAAGATAATTTCAATTACGATCTAACGACTTTTTCATTTTTATTATTTCATTTTGATTAATCGACCTCAAACTGGCGACTGCTTAGAGAATTTTGCTGTCGCATATTAATATTTACGAACCATTTTAACATCTACACGGTATGAAAAAATGTCTAAGTCATCTAAACAATGTATGACACTTTTTACCATTTTAATTTTTTGTAATATAGAAAAAGAAAAGTTACTTAGAATTGGCAGTAAATAATCTTCCAAAACAACCTAAATGTCGCATTATAATTCCTTTCAAAAATAAAAAAAAACGGAACTCATTCATTACATAATAATTGAAACGATCTTTCATATCGTGCATTAAAACTTATGGAATTGCAGTATTTTAACTCTGAAAGTACGTCTTTAAAATCAAGTAAATAAACGTAATCGACATAATTTCGTATACGGCTTCTTAAATTAAATCACTTAAACCAAGAATTTACCAATAATAATAAACGAATGCATATGATATCATCATAAAATACCGTATATTATGTAGAATAATACTTGTTGCCAATAAAGATAAATAATTTATTACATTATGTTCAGTGATTGTAGGCTTACATATAAATTATTGATTTAATTGAGTCCAGACGGTATAGGTACCTACAGAATTAATTATACATAAAGGTTGAGTAGCTGTATCATCAATTCATCATTCATCAATCATGCCAAGGATTCCGTCCTTAACACAAAGAATCACCGTCAATGACAGGGGCACTTAATTTGTATGGCACAGGCGTCTAGAATAAAGTAGTCTGAGCTAAAACACTTGTTCACTCATATGAGGACCAGGCAAATCTCTACTTAATTCCTACTAATATTATAAATTCGAAAGTAACTCTGTCTGTCTGTCTGTTACGCTTTCACGCTTGAACCGCTGAACCGATCGTCATGTTTGACAGAGATATCACCTGGAATATAAAGACAATGGCAAATGACTGGAATATAAGGACATAGGCTACTTTTTAATGCGTTAACCGACATCCACGCGGGCGAAACCGCAGGCAAAAGCTATGCTGTGTATAAATCTCTAATTGACTCAGATTTTTATCGTTCAGTTTTAGTACTGAAAATACACGGGTAATTAGGAAAATAAAATAAGATTTATCTCTCAACTTTTAGCTCTGTATTACTCCTACATGTATCCAATCTAGACCAAGTACATAAACTGTTATACGATAGCGGAGCAATGACTTCCATTCCCATTACCGATGCATCGCCATAGATTTTCGCTTTGACACAAAAATAAATATTAAATAGAATAGTTGTACGTACTAAAATAAAATAAAAAAATGTTTACGAGGAGCTTTGTATTTAAATTTATATAATTATACACAAAAAATAAAATAAAACTTAAAAAACAACTCAAAATAGAATGCCACGGGTGAACGAAAGAAAATGACTTCTTGAACTGCGTATTCATTAAGAAGGTAATTCATTTTTACTTTTTAAGTATTTTTTTTAGTAGTTATTTTAGTGGAAACTACATAGAAAAGCCATTGTATGCAGGCTGCACCAATCGCGAGTGACTTATTAATATTTATTGAGGAGTTCCTACCCTATCTTCGAAGCTAGCGAAGTTCATAACATTTTGGCCTCATTAATTTGGGGCCCAGTAGAAACTATGCCTTTCCAATTAAAACGCCGACTACGAGGTAATAAATAAAAAATAAACCATAGGGTCTGTTCAGAAATATTAAGAGCCCCTATACGACATGTTTCCGATTTCGCTGATTTACGTGATTTTATAAACGTGATTTTACAGTTAGAATACTATATTTCGATAAGTTTTAATGAACTATGAAACATAATTTCAATTTTGATCTACTTTTGAATGAGCTACTTTTTATTTTAATTATTTGATTTTGATAAATCGACTTCAAACTGGCGACTGTTTTGTGAATTTTGCTGTAAGAGGTTTAGAATCATATTTATGAATAGTTTTAACGTCTATACAATTTTTGTAAAATCAAGTAATGTGAAATCGACAAAATCTCGTTTATGGCCTCTTAATGTATTTAAAATTAGTTAATAACCTATACATATCCTAATAACCTAATAAGTATCCTTTACCAGTGTAGGCTTTAAACATTTACTATTAGTGACTACCTTCTGCCTGCGATTTCGTCCACGTGAAATTTCTTGTTTTAGCGTAAGCGCACAGAGACAAAAACTAGGCTATCATCATGGATTTGTGCCCCCAATTGATGGCAATAGGCTGGCCCGATATTACATGAGAGTTAAACATAACTGGCTAAATGTGGATGTACACCTCTGCCCAACATTTTGGGGAAACAAGGCGTGATGTTGTGTTTATCCTGGTATGCTACTAGCATCTGCCTGCGTGGCTGTCAGAAATCATCCCACGGGACGTGATTCCGAGACAAAAAGTAGCCTATTTTCTATCTTCATGCTGAAAGTTATCGAAAAATCGACTTAGTTTGGAATTTATAATAAACTAGCTGCTGCCAGCGGCTTCATCCGCGTGGAGGTCGGAAATTATCCCACGGGAACGTGGTGCCAGGATAAAAAGTATCCTATGTGTTGTTCCAGGTTACAAACTAGCTGTCTGCCAAATTTCATACAAATCCGTGCAGCCGTTTTTGCGTGAAAGAGTAACAAACATCCATACATCCATACTCACAAACTTTCACATTTATAATATTAGTAGGATGTTAAGTATGGATGACACTCGTCAATACTGTAGCTTCTCATTAGTGAATTAATTGAGTCTTGATCTGTAGTTCCGAAGATATTGTAGCTTGCTATTATATTAGGATTGAAGTATAGATCCATTAAGTAAGGGCGGATTTTAACAACGTCGGGTATGTTTTATCCATGTAATAAAATTGATCTCTGACAGTTTTTGTAATGAAAAATTGACAAAAATTCAAACATAACGTTCATCATCTTTCTGCCCTTTTCGCACGTTATTGAGATCGGCGCAAAGCGTTTCCTTCTTCTATCCTCCCCTGTCAGCCGTCAAACTATCATTCATTCCCTCCTCTTTCATATCATTCCTCACAAAATCTATCCATCTTTTCTTTGGCTTTCCTCTCCCTCCATCAATATTTATATTTATCACTCTTCACATGCGTATCTGCCTTCCTCATGACATGCCCATACCAAGACAAATGATTTTATTTTAACTTTTCTATAACTTTCAAAATTATCCTTATTTAATTATCATTTCTAACTTTATTCATGTTCATCACTCCACACATCTCATCTCCGCTGCATGCAAATGTAATCTCAAATTCAAAAATATATTCCTCTCAAATATCAGGCGTTGGTAAATTCAGCAATGAAGTTTGAAAGCTTGAGCTGTTTATAATCTAAGCGACAGACATATTAAAAAAAAAATGTATAATATTTATCAGATGTCCTATTAATGTCCTTGGTCCTTATGTCTTTTATTTTCTCATCATACCTGGTACAGAAGAGAAAGACGAAAAGTCTAGAGAAGTATGAAAAAAAAAACAGACATATTGCGTCGACCCTTAATACATTGGGATAAGGGGAAGAGAAAGATGACGACTTGATAAGATATATCCTTGCAGCTGTTTATCAACGTTGGTGCACAAAGTACTAGTGTGTCCTGTTGTCTAGCCCTAGCAGACCCGCTTGGCGCCGGAGACGCGCTCTGGTATAAACTTGAAATGAATTTAGAAGTTTAGGGATTCGTTTTTCCAATACGACAAAGGGTGAACTGACTGTTATTTTTATAGTATGACATAATTCGTACACACAGTGTAACCCTAGGAACTAAACTTCGAGTTGATCAAACCGTATCAAGCAATATTCTGCATTTGCAGAAGTATTTTTAGTATTTTTAAAGTTTTTATTAGGTATACAATATTAGTACTAAAAAGGAATGCTTTGGTTTATGAAATTAAATCGTTTGCCTTGACTTGCCCAGAAAAGTTCAATAAAAAAAGAACAAATACATACTTACTTGTTTTTTTTTTATAAATATTAAAAACCTGTAGTATACTACATATTGCCATTTCATCCCCTAAACTACGAAGAAGTTACTATTTGTGTTTGGGCGGGCAGTTTGGGTAATGCTGACTAGCATTGCCCAAACTGCCTAAGTAAGACTTTACAGGAGGACAACAATTATCTCGATTTAATAACAAAGTGATAAAGCGGAGCGCCAGACAAGTACTTCCTTTTTGTATCACCATACTCAGATAATGTACGTTATAGCTCATAGCGAGGGCGCTGCCGACGACAGCCCGGGCGGAGGCGCACCCTGGCCGGGGAAGGCGCAGGGGCGCGGGGTGCGGGGTGGCCGGGGTTGGTCGATGGCCGGCCAGGCGCAGGCAGGGTCGCGCAAGCGCTCTAACGATCTCATTCAGGTCGAAGCCCTCGCGGTTGCCGACCCCAGCGTCTAGGCGTTCCCGTACCTAATAATGACATTTTCATCCGACGTTACACTGAGTATTTGGGCATCAGAATATTTTATCAGCTCATCTGATGTTCTCAGTGAACGTAAGTAACTAACTTTGGTAATAATAATGAATGAGGTTCATGATAACAATGACTCTGTTCTACTTAATCAGTTAGGCACATGCCGCATAAGAACAATAAAAGTAAATTATAAAATCCAACCTTCTAGAATCCAAGATAAAAGCCGAACAAATAAACAACGGTTAGCAATTCGTAAAAGTGTAGAGAGACGAGAATCTATATTAGGTACTTTTTCCGGCTCGTTATCAACATGAACCAGAAGAATACGGTGCACCTTTATAGTTATTTTGTAACAAAGAAAAATCAGATCATCCCGCCTTTATTCTCCAAAGCGAGCTGCGGTACCTAAACCCATATGTCACCAGTTATGTCCAAGCCCCTAGGGCACGGTATCTAGTGCTATTCGGTCATAAATCTAGACCGCTCCTCCATTGATTCATATCTTACTGTGTACCTCACTTGCGTTGATAATACAGTGTTAAGTCTAAGCCCTAACCCAAATTTTATACATACAAAGCGATACTTCGGCTGTTTAGCATGTTTTCACTAAATATGTGAAATACCTCGCTAGGTGGAAGAAATAACATTCATTGAACTGCGGCTAATTTTAACAATGTACGTTACTGTTAAGTATCGTGTGTTAAGTGTAAACAACGCAACATCACACAATGTGCTACCGTTACTTAAACAGTAGCGTTCGGAGAACGATCAAGCCATTGTGCTTGTGCTACTATTTCAGTCTTCAGTTTATTGATTGATGCACTAAGAAGATACACGATACTCTTAGCGAATCCACCCACAAAACTGGCCATATTCCCCCAGTGTTAAATAGTCAATTTACATTGGGATTCTGATACAAAGAGCTTGTTATCGTGTTTGGTGACGTAGTAACAAGTATTACTTATTTGCGTATTGAATGCAGCAAAAGAGAATAATTACCTACTGTACGGATAGGGTATAGCTACTATTTCATTACGATAATGATAAGGGTTTAACAACCTTAGGAACAACTCGCGAAGGATTTTGTCAGACTAGAATTTACGTTAACTCGCTTTCCACCTTCTGAAATCAAACTATCGTTAGTTTCATAGAGAACTACTCGACTAAAGGACCAAACCAAATGTAATGAAAACCTTCTTATCCTATCGAAATGGTTGAATGGTCGCAACTACTGAAAGGGACATGTCTGACTGTTCTAGTCGACGCTCCAGAATCGCAGCTGATTGCATATTTGGAAATATCCTGTTGATGAATACAATGGTAATACTAGCTTTAAGCCAGGCGGTATTAAATTATTGAAATCTAAGAAAACATTATTTCGTTCTTCACAGCAAGAAATTAAATCGCTGCAAAGTCATCTCTTGTAACTTGATCTAGGCTTGTATTATTGCATGTCCCAGTGTCGTGACATTCCATGCATTTGTTGAGTAATTCAGAAGACAAACAGGACATTACTGACATGCCTATTCTGTAAGGTGTTTGGTTTGACTCATGTTACCAGATCCTAAATAAAAACATCTGCAAGTTTGTAATAATAATTTAACTGTATGAAGGAAAAAGGTCGGTTTGAGTTTTTCTCCCAAGTTAAATGAGTTATGATTGCATAACCCTTCTTTTAACGCAGTCGAGTAAAACTGAACTCCGAAACACTGTTTATCAAACAAGACGCTTACTTGCGTGTCTTACGAGTCTGTACGGCATAACATTATAGGTACTACATCCGACTGCGACAATTCTTTAGCAGGTTCGAGTTTACTAAAACGGAGTGAAAGTGTGAATAGGCATAATAAAATAATGTTGTTTTTTTTTTCCGCAGAATTAGATAATTAACCGAGTGACTTATGTGAAGCTACTGACTTCTTTTAATAATAGTCTCCAGTAGTGTGCCCGGAACTTGAGAAAGTGCAGCCGACATACCGTAGCCGCACGATTTCATAGCTCAGTGGGTAACTCGCAGCTGCGGTTTCTCGATCACATTGCAACACACAAGTTTTACCGATTTGAGTTGTCCTCCAAGTGAATGAAATGAATATTAGTTCGTGACAATAAGATGACTTCAAAAAAGAAGAGACTTAATTTGGTTTTTTCAAGTAAAATTGGTATATTCTGTAGCTATCTACCCAATTGGTAAACTGCTTCACACAATGCCAAATAATGATTTTATTGTTTTTTGGTGAACAAATAAAACAGACTAGATTTCATTCATTGAAGGACTCCACGCAACACAAAATTTCATGAAAAATTCTAGATCATGACGTGTGCGCACACGTCATGATCTAGAATGTTTCATGAAATTTTTACCAATTTGGGACCAACTCGGAGGACCTATCTTGCAAACATTCGCGAAAATAATGCATAACATACAAAATAAAAATATAATAGTGAAAACCACTTAGATGCCCAAATAAAGATCGATTTAAAAAATACCTACAATCATATTGCGATTTGAGAACCTCCGCTCCTTTTTTGTTTGAAGTCGTATTAAAGGTCCTAAGTACCTTACTAGGTCCATTGTCCTAGTTAAAATAATTAATTATGAAAGACTAGTCAAACTAATTGTTATGTATTACATGTCTTCTTTCATAATTAGGTTACTGTGAAAATATGGTACGGTAACGTTCCTTAAGGGGCGCGGGGCCTCGATGCAACGCTTAACGAAGGTCGTACTATAACGGTGCAGGTGCTACTTATTAATATCGAGCCTATCGAGTCGAATACGAATTAATTAATGGCTTTGCAAAGTAGCATTAAGCAAGTCAATGCGCACTTCCGTCGTGCAAATGGAGACAGGAGGGATGGCGCGGCTGGCGCGCCGCCGACCCGCATTCCACCACCAAATACGTCGCACGAAACACGACTCTCAGTTGGAATAATAAACGCATTGTTGCCGATGCCTCACAAAGCAAGCGAAATCGATTACACACATAATACGAACAACCGACTCACTGCGACGTTATAATTGGGTATATATCTCTGCTGTGTTTATAAACTGGCTTTATGTTTTATGCCTACGTACAATGAAGTCATAGTTCTAGTACATCTAGGCTTTTGTAATTAGCAATGAGACTGGTACTCTCATAATATCTATACTTAATTATTGATAGTAGGCCAGCCTCACTGGTCCAACTCATGACATGACATAGGGTTTTTCTATAACTAACATGGATAAGGAATTATGTAGGTTACCGTGGCCAAATGGCAGAAACGAAACCCATTAAATTTAATGTTGGAGACTATTGGTACACATCAAGCTATAATTTTCCAGTTTTCGCTGAAATCGCACTGTACGGAAATCCTATAAAATTCGAGATCAGCTTATAATGGAAACGTATAGCTTGATGTGTAGCCGTGTGTACTATCGATGAAAATTGGACGTAGTTAAACGAAAAGGATCCATTCCACACAAGACTTGTGGGATGGGATCATTTTCGTTTAACTACATCTAATTGGAAAGTTGTATTTCGGTGGATCGCTAAACAATGGTGTTGCCAAAATACGAAAAATAATATAGAGACCCATAGAGCCCATACCATACATAATTGTAAGTGAAAAATTTAAAAAAATAGCACATGGCGTATCGTTGGACCCCATATAATTTAAAAGACCATGATGTGTCTAACTGACTTTTTTATATTTGTCGGTAGTTCGTAAGCCATAGGATATTTTCGTGCAACCGCACAAATAAGTATGTTTTTCATATATTTTTTCAGAAATACTATGAAATACAAACCACTCGTTCTGTACCAAAAATTAAGTATGTTAAACTTGCAGTTTCCCCGTAGCTCCTATGGATTTAGATTTTCACGCAGTACTGTTTGGGGCTTAGGGTCCAAAACGCCTGACTAACTAAATAAAGGAACTTCTAATAAAGGAAGTTTCGTAACGTTAACATCTCACATAACGTACGAAATCCTACAATTGAATAACTAATCGAAGTCGAATAACTACTACTGCTACTGGACTAGATGTAGATACCTGAGTTTCTACTGCGCTGTCGCTTTAAGAATTTTCTTCACGTTAAAGTAAAGCTAAAACCATGTACGCACGGACATGTAAATATCGCGGCAGGACTTGATCGCGCACTACACTTTCAATTCTTGGTGGTGAACTGAGCATTGAGAACGCAAGAGTGCATCCCAGCGCGTCAAAAAACAGTTCGATTTTACAACTCTCGGCACTAATGGCCGACTCCTCTAGTTTACGGACAGTTGTAGGTTAAAATAATGATTAATTATAACTCTTGTATTTTTACCAATAAAGAAGTAAAGACGTAGTGGACCCCCTATTTGGAGGTAACTATCACAGGTAAAATTAGCTTACGAAACTACATATTTATTTGCCCAGATGGGAAATAAAAAATGAATCGCGTTTTGCTTACCAATGCATTAGTAAGCAAAACGCGGTATCCCTTTTGTTTATAGGATTGGTAAGCAAAACGATCCGTTTTTGTTTATAGGAACCGAACATAAGAGATCCAGTGCTCGAAAGTCCCACCGCGATATTTTTACGTCCTTGCGAACGTGGACTATCGTCAATCGGGGTCGTTGAAAGTATGTCGCATGCATTAACACGCGTAACAGCTTTTCTAAGAAACCTTCCAGTTTTATTAAAGCAGTCACTTGTAATTTCTCTAGCAGTCGTCGATAGCGTAAAATAGCTAAGGAATAACGTGGTAGTGGAAGAATAAATCCTATAAAAAAATAATCGTTTCAATTTCAAGGGGGAAGCGATAAGGCTACGGAGGTGCTTTCGCATTAGATGGATTATAATTTTATAAATATCTCTCGTCTTTGTATTTCTATTACCCAGGTGGGTAGGTATGGATGGAATTCCTTCCATCCATACCTACCCACCTGGGTAATATAAATAACCATAACAATCATTTACATCAAGAAAGTGCTCAAGGCTAAAAGCACCACAGCTCAAAAAAAAATCTAAATGTTTCAATCAAACATAGCTTGCAGAGTAAGCCAGTTGAAGTGGCAGTGGGCTGGCAATATATGTCGAAGGAACGATGGCCAGTGGAGCAGACGAGTCTGGGAATGGAGACCACGTATCGGCAAGCTTAGCGTGAGACGCCCCCAGCTTGTGGACCGACGCGGACGACCTAAAAAAGGCGGCTGGGACAGACTGGATGCGGAAAGCGGAGAACAGGGCGTGGTCGCGCAGCATGGGAGCGGCTATGTCCATAGTCCAGAAATCTTTCAAAACATAGTTTTTTTTTTTTATAGAATAATTTTATTGCTGATGTAGCCAAAAACTGAACGTGTTTTGTAATAGGATTGTCGGGTGATTTTATTTTTATTGTCCCGCCGTTAATAGTATGTCAATGTAAAGTATATTATAATGTTACAAGGTTAATACTAAAGGGCAATGGCCGCGGGCGGATACTGCACGTCCTACCCTCCCTCTCCCTCACGCTAGCTAGAGACTACACAACACATGCTTATTTATAACGTATAGTTCCAACTATTATTATTCCGTCCAATTTATAATGTTGGATAGCTTACAATACTTTACAAAACCAACTAGGTACTACCGCAACTTTTTCTATGTAAGTATTAAAGTAAGAAAATGTTTACATATTACTATTGTATGTGTGATAATTATTACTAATAATTAATGATGACATCTTTCCTCTTAATGAATCATTGTTGGATAGGTAATAATTAACTGCAATAAACTTTGTTTATTTTCCTCTCTTTACGCAAATAATAGTTACCCGTCTTGTCCTCTCTTAGCAAGTAAGTATGAGGTACTTACTTACACGTTTTGTTTTTATTCATTATAGGTACCATTGACAAAGAAATATGACCCACCATAAGCTTATTTTCTTACAGACATTCAAATACAATTAGGTCGACATTCGCGTAAACATACATTTCCATGGTAACGACCTTGTTATCTGCCATTTAATTACACAGAGAATTATCTGTTGCAGCCTCTATCTTTGTTAAGAGCTTTTACACACGAGTGCGATATAAAGCGAAATGCACATCCAAAATAAATACATACGACGCGTACGCATTGTCGTACTAAAATCAATGTGTTTTTAATCTAATATAGGTACCTACCTGATTTATTATTTAGTTTATATGCGTTCAGCATAAATGTGCTACAAACGAGATTCCGCCATCTTTGCATACATCTGCGCTGAATTGTGTTTGCAAAGTGCGTTAAGGCAACAATAAGAAATAGGGAAGTAAAACGCTTAAAAAATATAAAAGTTATAATGTTGAACTCATTATTATTTAACAATTAAGTAACAGTTCGTAGTAAAAGAAAATGAACTTCTTTGTCAAACATAGATTATCTCTGAATACAAGAATACTTTACTTTGCAACCTCAGGCTGCGGAATTTAAGAAAATCGCAATACCTACTCGGGTCTACGTTGAAATATCATAAGTTCTTAATTTTGTGGAAGGTGTTTGTGAATTGCATCTGATTGCAGCAATATGCACCAGAGAAAGAAAATATTTTATTACCATTCCATTATGCACCACAGATCTGGTAATAGTTGCAACATCAATGTTTGGCGAACGCCTATTCTAATCATATAATTGTAATACCGATGTTCCGTTTTTATTATATCAAACTCACAAGACAAAAATACCATTGTGTACTTTTTACAATGTAGGTACAATCAGTGGTACAATGTTGATTAACAACGAGTTTGCATTCCAATCTCAATTCATTAATTATTATTGTTTTCAAGTTGTTATTTTTGCTTTCCAGTAGTTTTACTTCCAGGCTTGTGTTCTTACTCTTATCAACCTTATCCCTACTAACATTATAAATGCGAAAGTAACTATGTCTGTCTGTCACGATTTCACCCCTAAACCGCTGAACCGATCGTCATGAAATTTGGTAGAGATATAGCCTGGGATATGGAGAAGGACATTTTGACAAGGCTACTTTTTTATGCGATTACCAACAACCACGCGGGCGGAGCCGCGGTCAAAAGCTAGTTACCAATAAAGCCAAGAGAGGAGAATCGAGCTTACTTTGCTATTTTCCGTCCTTATTATGCGATCAAAACGTTGATGATTTTTGTGCGGGTTGGCGATGTTCGTGTTCGAGACCGCTAAGCAGGATTTTTTTAGACTGACACGATACGTAATGTGTACCGTGTATGCGGCGCGGCTGCTTTACTCTCGTATTAACAACTCCACAATTCACACAATGTGGTTCCATTTTAATTTATTATTCAGAGATACAGTTTCCAGTTAACCGTACTTCTTTCTGCATTTAAAGCTCCCGCAAACAGGCGCGATGCCACTCTCGTAGAATAATTACTATGAAAACAACATGGAAATTGTTCTACAAGAGTCGCGTCGCGCTATCATGTCGAACCTGTCTGCGGATGCCTTTATACTTTTGTAAAGATCGTACCTACACCATTAGGGCGAAACTTGATCTCAGCCCCTATTTAGACACTTTCAGCCATCGTGAATGATTCTTGTTAAGTATCCGTCAATGTGCTGCGTAGCTTAACCTGATCGATCGACCCGTGCGGCTGTTATTACTTAGCCACAAAAACAAAACCTTGCTCAACCATCGCGCGACGAAGACGAGACGATTTTCCAGCCGGTATACGATCCATAAACCCTTTCTTTTGTCACGCAATCGGGTAATAAATTGAAAATGACGAAGAGGTAGGCAGTTATTTTCAATTTATTAAGGAATGTTTTAGTAAGCCCCCAAGGCAAGCGCAGTTAGCGCTTGCCTTGGGGGCCTCGTGGCTGAATACCAGAATACATAATAAAAAATAACAGCCACACGGCTTGATCGAAGGTAACCCAAGGTTACCCAAGATCGGTTCGTGGTTGGGTTCCCATCCATACCCCGTCCGTGCTTCGGAAAGTACGTTGAGCCATTGTCCCCGGCTGTCATTCGTAGAACTTTGACAGTCAGAAGCCCGAAATCTGACAACCTAGGGGTAAAATGTTAGCCGGTCATCGGTTGTGGTCAGACAGGAAGTCGCTCCATACAAAAAAACTCCGGTAAGACTGAAAGCCGACCCAAAAAATGTTAAGGAAAATGTACTTTTTAATATAATAGTAGCTACAATACGAAACTGAGGAAATAATTTATTGTTTTAGGAAGAAACCGGCCAATTGCGAGTCGGATTCGCACACGTAGGGTTCCATACAAGGCTAAAAACGCCGAAAAAATACACGTTTCTTGTATGGAGACCCCGTTTATTTTTAACTTCCGTTTTTATTTTTATTATTTGTTGTTATGGTGGCAACAGAAATAAATACATATTGTTTTCAAGGTTTCCGGTTGCCCTTCGGGTAAACCAACTGGTACCCTATTACTAAGCTGTCCGTCCGTCTGTCAGGGCTGTATCTCATGATCCGTACTATGTACACAGTTGAAATTTTCACAAAATATGTATTTATTTCTGTTGCCACCATAACAACAAATAATACAAAATGCTGCAAGCAAAACTTACACTGTACAGGTGTACAGTGCAAGTTCTGCGATGAAAAACCATTCCTCAAGATGCACTATCCGCCACGCCACAAATTACTTTGGTCTCAGTGCCTACGTATTTACATACTTCAATAAGGATATAATATCCGCCAATAAAACGACCCCTCTGACTTATTGTTTTGCGCGGTCATGTGGTCACCGCAAGCGCAGCTTTTCTTAGTGCGTCGTGACGCGGCGCGGGCGTTGTCGGCGCGCAAGTCGCTTCCTACTCTAATTCGATACCTACCCGCTAGGACAGAACCTAACACCTTCGAATTCTACTATCAATATTCGGGACGGGAATCAATACTTATCATGGAAATACACTAATAATTCCTAGGTATTTACATTAAGTTCACTGATGTTTCAATGTTTACCTCGTTTACCCTCAACGAATGTGAAATTTGAAATTCTAAAATGGGCAGTCTATTGTGAATTCGCAGGGCCAAATTCGCTGTATTTTCTGCTAGTATATACGTTTGGTACCCTTTGTGCCTACAAAGGGTCCTGGTACCTGACTAGGTACCTTTATAAAAATTAAGTTGGAACAAAATAAGATATTATTAAACAAAAGAATGCGTAGCGAATAATGTCTGCACAAACTGGTATTAAAAAGAATACGCAAGCAAAACTTAAAAAGAAATGTTAAAGACAGTTCTACGGTACACTTACCTCGTACTTGATGCCGGCCAAACGAAGCCATGTTTCAACTTTCAAGCAGTACGGCGAAGTTGAGGGCAACAAAGGAGTTCGCGAGAATTGGTACAAATAAACGACATCTTTTTCAAAGTTAGCTTTGTGCACCGTGATCTTGGGCGGGGCAGCTTCAACTTTCTTTTCTTCTGTCTTTTCTTCAACTTTTTCGGCCGGAGGATCTTCTTTAGTTTGGCCATTGTCTACCGGCGCGTCCTCCTTTGCTTCCTTTTCTTTCTCAGTGTTCTCGGGCACGTTATTTATTACTTCAGTGGCCATGTTGAAAGCAAAATGCGTTTAAAAAGTCTGGTCAGTAATCTCGCACACTTTAATTTACACAAAGAGCTACGATTAAATTTTTACAATCTTAATTCACTGCAACTCATAAAGCAAAATACACGTTTCCCACCGCCTATGTTGTCTCACAGACTGCGGCGAGCGACGGTCGACGGACGACCTGAGGGCGGGGCGCGCGCGGGGTCGTGAGCCGGCCGGGCGCGCTCCTTGGTAGTGTTGCCAGATCCGGTAAGACAAATTTCGGGATAGAACAAAAAAATCGGGAAGTTGGTTACCTATTCAGTTGATTGACTTAGATCAATTTTGATTCTGACACAGTATTTTTTGTGACGATAAAAATGTCGTTTCGAAAGAATGAATTTCATAATATAAACGTTTTTTTATTCTTATTTCAAAATCAATGCTTCAACTACTTTTTAATATACAGGATGGCAAGTACTACGCGCAACCTGTTAATAAGGATTCTGTACATTAATCTGTGACCCCCTGCCTTGAAAGTTTACGTTAGATTTTTTTTTAAATGTCCTTCCTCTAACCTCGTAGGTACTGTACTTTTCTATGAAATTACGCTTATTTTATTTTTAAACCCTCAAAAAAAAATCCTTTGGGGGTCTAGAATCATGTTCTGTTTTTATGGCTATAGTTTGCACCTGCTATCCTGTACTGCGTACATATTTTAACTAACATAATATGTTAATTACTATTTAGAATGATAAATACTATGGTTATGAAATACTATGGTTATAATGTTTGCTCAAACATTGTAACCTGACACCCAGCACTGACCTCCAAATTGTATAAAACGTTTGTAAATTTGAATTTCGCGGGCTCCCTAAGCACGTATCTGCATTTATTACATTAAATTACAATTTAATTTGAAAAAGGAGTGAAAAGGATTGTTTTAGCATAACTAAGTTTTTGTGTAGAGTTTAAAAAAAACTGTGCTAGTTTGTAGACCTTTTGTGCAATTTGTACCTATCACACACATATTGGAATAAAATGTAACTTGAATATGTATATAATGTCAGTTCATTTACCTGTTTATTTAATACGCCTTATATTTATTTTTTTAAATATGGAGAACGAAGTAATTACTTACGCAAAATGGTTTTTACTGTTATGAGGTACACTTTTAATTTTAAATATTTTTCGTTTTAAATTAGTTTGGAAAGCAGTTAAAAACAAAATAATAAAGAGTGCGAATTAACAAAAGTGCGCACAGAACACAAGAGTCGACCCTGACATTACAAGAGAAACCTGACAATCGTTTGTTTATAATAGTGCTTTGGTTTACTTGTACTTGTGAAAACTCGTCGCATTCTTGTACTCGAGTACGCTATAGATCTATTTGAAAATAAACTTAGATTTTCAACTAATTAATTGGCTTTGAAAACTCTTTACATAACAGTTCAAATTCTGCGAATGTCATATCTTTTTAAATAATTTTCTTGAGTTTATACGGTTGACTTTGCCAGCGAATGGGGATAAAAGTTGCCACTTGCTCACTTTAGATGTCGCTGCTGCCAACGTCACAGAATTTGACAACTAGCTGTCACTATCCATAACTTTTTTAAACAAGCGCCTTCTTTTACGCTTATGTAATTAATTTAATAATCACCGTTGCGCAGATCTTGACTGCAAAAAACCAGTACCCATATATTTGCCAAACATTTTAAGAGATGAAAATTGCGGGGGAAATCTCTCTGAGAATAAAATTGGAATTCCGATATTTCGTCGAGACTATGTCTAAAAGAAACGACCCCGCCATCCCCATCGTGGTCATTTTGTTTTTAGACCAGAGAGCGCCGCGGAACAGGGCCAGACTACGCCTTTTAGGCACCTTTTAAGTGTTTTGAGGTTAGGTTACAAAAAATTATTATTCTCGGAAATGGTGAGTTATCTTTTCATGGGAGTGGTGCCAGTGAGGAGGGCGCAACCCTCCCCTTCACCCCACTCCCTCCTCCTGCCAAACGATACTAAATTTTTACCGCTTTTTTAGTCAGGTAGATCACGCTCGAGTTGATTCTCAAATCTAATCAGGTTATTTCTGTCGTAACTAGCGTTGCAAAACTTCGGAATAATTCGCAATATTTCGGAAACATTCCAAAGTATATTTCGATTGGAAGGAATACTACCGCAGCAAGAATGCAGAGTAAAATAAATAATGTAAGGATGAAGTAGGTAACCTACATTTTATTACGAAATAAGAATTAAATGATTCCCAGTAATTACGAATACATTTATGCGTAGGTAGCTTGAGTTGACTCCCCATGTATCAGATATTGTGGCGTGCCGTTTTTGAATTAACGCCATCTAGCAGACAATGGACAACTTCGTGAACTGCCGAGCCCCGCGGCCGTTCATTCATAAAATCAACGAAGTATGCCTACGTACCTAATATGCGGGAATATTCCCCTATAAGTAGTTATCTACTTGTGAATACTTATTATTTTTGTATGCTTTAATTTCGAATGGGCTGATGTTATGTAGTATGTGTTATGTACAAGTTTAGTTAACTTCGTAAAAGTGCTTTTGCTTTACGATGTACGCAACTAATGTATTTTTTTTAAATAAATAAGTAGGTAGGGTTACTTGCGTAATTTTTTACGACGATTTTGTAGCAAAAAGTTTATTTCCTTTATAGAATAGGCAGTATTCAACTAGAACAAAAAATTAGAACCTATAGAACCAATTGAAATAATATAATAGTTACCTTTTTCCTATGTACCTCGATACATAATATTAAATATGTATCTATTATAAACTCATCTTAGTACCTACCAACGTATTTATCTCTATGTGTACATATTATTCTCGCAAAATAACATTTGTACAACTAAACCGCATACAAAAACTTAATACATAAGTACATATATAAGTAGATGCAAGAAAAATTCGGAAGTTTACTAGTCGTATTTTACTCCTAAATAATGAATGAACGCGTCAGAACATAAAAAACAAGAAATATGTCAATCGTCGCATAATTGAAAATAAACCACAGCTAAATGACTATAGAGTTGTTTATTGTGTACTCTTTTTACGTATTTATTACTTTTTCCGTTTAAAGCGCACACGGAATAGTTTAATGAGCAAGTTACGCTACCCGCCGCTAGATGTCACGATAATAAATGCATTCAATTCAAAGCTATATTTCGTTACACTTAACATTTATATTTGCGTAACGAGGTCATTCCTATTTCTCCTCCTATAGGGATGTACCACTATCGTTTACCTATTTATCGACATTCCGTTTTATTTTTAAGCAAAATACAGCAACAGCTAGTCAATAAATATTACTATTTTTGAAATCAAGTGTTTAAATAAATATATTCTAATACATACTTACGATTTATAGAAAATGTAATTAAGAATTGTTATGTTAAACTAATGATCCGATTTTGAAAACTATTCTATTCATAAAAGGATACAGTTGTGGAGTTTCTTTCTATCTTATGCGATATAAATTAAACTAATTGATATATATTGATATATGATTAAACTTATGCGATATATATTAAACGGGATTAATTCCTACGGGTGAACTAAAACCGCACACAGGGTTAAATTTTTCCCGATATAGCATAGAACAAAGAGAACATTGTAAGTTTAAAAATATCGATAACTCATTATCGATAACGGTAATCTCTAATTGAGTAGCTGACTGTAACATGTGCATTGTTGGAATCTTCGAGAACAATATGTTTGAGTTTAAAAGAAAGTAGACTTTAAAATGAGTAGCATAAAGTCAATTTTTACTTGTCTTGTTTAATAACGCGTTGTTGTGTCGCCAACTAGCGGTCAATAGTCGAACTCTAGCTATATTTTCCTTGTAATAATAATTATTCTCGGGGAATATTACGGAATTTTACTCAAACATCCGGAATGATTCGCGAATATTACGACCGGAATAATACGATATATTTCCCTCCAACAACTCTAGTCGTAACCCCGTCGTGGTCTACCAATACCGGGCGATATTTTTATTGCCTATTTTAAGTATGTACTTAGATTTTTTGATGACCAAAGTCGAAATTATCCAAAATCGGAACATTTGACGTCACGATCATGAGGATATAGTAAATATTGGGACGTCCACGCAACTCGGGACATCTGGTGACGGTGAGTTGCAGTGCTGTCCTTTTTGACGCTGGCTGAGCGTTGCTAGCCCCGATAAATGTTACTAGGTTATTAGGAGAAAAATATTTTTAAAATGTAACTATAGGTACATTAACTAACTCATCATTTGTGGTAATTGGTGTACTTGCAATATACCATCTTAATCTATAAGCATGTGTGTTCCTTAAAAAATAAAAAAAATGTTATTTTGTCTAGATATTTAAAATATAATAAAATACAGAACTCTTACATCCACCGCTCAAAAAAGTTGTCGAACCTAAATCCTAAATTGCTTAATATAATCTAAAAATAAAAACTAAAATACATGTGATACCACCAAAAAAAGGACAGACATCCATAAAACATTTAATCAAATAAATGCCATGTAGGTACCGAGTTCTCGGTCGTTGGTTTTTAAATTATCAGAGTCAAATTACTAACTCATATTTTTTACGGTCATTTCAAAAACTAAACCTTAACAGGCAAACAATTCCTTTAAACCATGTGCGTGTGAACAGATTGACCACACCGGGAATTAGCGAAATATAAATCCTAGGAATTAGGAGTACCTACTTAATCTCAAAACAATTATAGAAGAAATCTGAGAATTTTTAAACAAATAAGTAACATAGTAAAGCGCTGGGTGCGGGAAGCACAGGACCGGTCGAGGTGGCGGAGCTTGTGGGAGTCCGATGTCCAGCAGTGGACATGGATGATGATAATAAAAACTGTAACAGTTGCAGGAACTGGAGCAGGAAAATCGGCGCATGCTGATGATAGCGATTATAATGTTGGTCCCTCAATCCTCACATCCACTGACGTATGATGTGCGTGTGCTAGCTGCTTGACGAAGGTATATCAGGAAGTACTTATATAGTGTTTTAACTTTTAGTAACAAGTTTCTACTAAATAATGGTAAACAAAATTGTGAATTGCTCACCTCTTAGCTGAGATAACATTATTTTAGTAATCTTATGAACACAGAGATTAGTGTCACCACACAATGAAATAAAATGTAGACAGTACTTAATATTACACCTACTTTATTTAATATGGCACTACACGGAATTGAAACAAGGTACTATGGTTAAATCGAGTGCACGACTAAATCACGCCGCGATTTCATTACGTCCGTGTCAATACAGTCCAGTACACTTCGTCGACACTATGCGTACTGCATGGAAGAGTAGACTAAAAAATTACAAAAACAAAAGAAAATATATTCAAGGGCCCTTAAATATTTAGTAATAGTTAATTGTTATACAAAAGTGGAAAGTTGCTTTTTAACCGCGTGCTCAATTTTGATGACCGAGCAAGCGAAGGATTCAAAAACTAGAATCCTGAGCGTCAGCGAGGGAATCAAAAGAGCACGAGGTGAAAAATCTTCGCACTCGAGTGCAACACGTAAATTTTCAGCGAGGAAATGACTAAACAGAATAATCTTGAAATTATAACAAATAATACTTAGGTATACCTAATTAAGAAAAAATTAAAGTAACTTTGCTAAGTTACTTAAGTTGAGTGTAATATTTTTGTTAGCTACTGTAATGTTGGTGTTAGTGACTGGTGTAGGTACTGTTTTTCGGTAAACTATCTGTCATACTTATTAGTTGTACCGATTCATCGGATTCCCTTGGCGTGAATGTTGGCGAGGGAGGGCGATGCTTAGGTGTTTGGTAACGGCTCATTTTTGATGCAGAAGGGCCAGTCCAAAGATCTGACTAAGGCTCTTTCAGTGTAATGGATCCTACGATGCCTGTTTCGATGACTTTACATATTTTAGAATTATTTTGGATGGAATCCTCTATGTATCCCTCTACAACCGCATTGGACTTCCAGCCTCCAAGGCGCTTAAGGGACAGGAGATCGGCTCCTGAATCGGCCAAAAGTATGGCTGAAGTTCGTCGGAAACAATGACCCGTACACAACAGGGATTCTGGAAGTTCAAGAAATATTGCTATTTCTCGTGGGATACTGCCAATTTTATTAGCACCCATAGGCTGTCTAACACACTTTCCGTTGCGATATCGTAGGAAAAATCGATTGATTGGAGTGTTAGGCGCGTAAGGCTTGATATTTCTCAACAATTGTTATGTATTCCTTGTGAATGACGAAGTTGCGGTCTCTTTTTGTCTTTGTATTAGGTAAATTAATTAATAGTAAGTCAAGAGTCTGAATGTTTCTCAATGTTTTTGACATTAAGTTGTGTTAGTTCATTATTTCGACATGCTCCGTTTATACCAATAATAAGAACAACCTGTAACGTAAAGAGTATTGTAGTAGATAAATTAATAAAATTGATATGCATGCATAATTGAGTCGATTGGTATCAAAATTAGTCAAATCCATTTATTTTACATACATTTTGACCAATTTTGATACCAATCGACTCAATTATGCCTATCAACATCTACTAAGTACGTATTAGATTATGATAAGTAGTTGATTAAGTAGATACTGAATGTGCAACTGACTTACTTTTGTCGCCAAATGTACAGAATCAGATGTTCATTAAGAAACTTTTCAATTTCAGATGCTGTGAAAACCTTCGATTTTTTGGTTGAGGACCAGATGAGGCTCTTTTAAAAAATGGATAACACTAATTTAGGATAGGTTTCGATATGTATGTCTTTTTTATCTTAATTGTTGCTTTTAGCATTGAACCACTCCACTCCATAGTGTTTGATTTCTTGGTCTCGGATAATTCAATAAAATATGCGAGCAAACGTTTGCTGAGAAAGTTTTGGCTCCTTTAGCTAGTCGCCACGTGTTAAACATATCGTACTGTTTCAAATACTTCTCGCGTGATTGTTGAGGAAGAAAGCTCATTTGCGCAATATTAACAGTTTCAGTCAATTCTGTTGGCGTCAAATAAACTTCCTCGTCGTTAGAACCACTCATTTTAGGTTTTTCACTTGTTTTCCAGTTTCTTGTTTTTGACTTATGGTTTTAACAAAATTACGTGAAAAGAAAATTGCGCGCGCAAAGCAACCAAGAAGGTTCCGACTCTGAGTTTTTATATAATTAAAAAAGGTTGTATGATAAATTCGGCACCATGGAGAGAGGGAGAAGTAAATAGGTTTAATGATGTTTTGAATTCACAAACACAATGCACACGATGTTCTAAATTCAATTTACTTTATCCTCTAGCGGATTAACGGCTTTTGCACTCAGATATCGAAGAGCAAAAATACTCTTTCCGAGATGGGGGGATGAAAAATATTTTTACGTACACTGTCGTGTCTACCTATCCCTAACAAATGAAAAGATAGAAATAGACCAGACAATTAAATTTAATGTAAGGTATACAATATAGAGAAGCTATGAAATGGTACCTGCCTAAAGGGAAACGCACTCAATGAGAGGTGGGGAGGACAGATCACTTGATATCGTGTCAAGGGTGCGGCGACGTTTCGGCGTTCAGGGATGCGGTGACGAGTAGGCGTCCAGGGATGCAGCAACGTGAAGATGTCCAGGGATGTGGTGACGTGTAGGCGTCCAGGGAAATGGCAACGTATAGGAGTCCAGCGATGCGAAGACGTGTAGGCGTCTAAGGCAGCTCCGTGGCTCCAGACATTATCTCAGTAAATGGTAGCACTGCTTTTAGTTTTATGCAGCAGAAGAAACTAACAAGAATTGGTCTCCTGTCTTCAGTTACAAAGCGAATCATTAGTCAGTTCGCTTCCCAAATCCATCGCTCCTTCAATCAGTCCTCCCTCTGTTTCTTTTTTTTCTGACATTCTAAATTCCTTCCTCTTTTTCTTTTTCAGCCGTAGATACTCTCTTATGCCAGTCTAGTCGGCCAAGACTTATAAAACCTCCTTCATATAAACCGAGAGTGCGTTTAAGAATCTTATAATTATAATTTAGAATTTTGTTATTTAGTTGACAACGTAGTTAGATAGAAAAACCAAATTTAGGCTATCCAAAACGATATAAAATGATTTTTAGTAAGTACAATCCTAATTCAACCTTCCTTAAATAGACTGCATGGATAATTAAAAGAATAAGTAGACATCAGGGCGGGATCGCGTTGGAACATGTCGCACGAATTTTCATTTTCATGAAATTTAGTGAAATAGCGAATTAAATTGTTTAATTTTGGTAGTGAATTATTTAATTTAGTTACGAAAAGTCCACGTTATTCACTTATTTTCACCTTCACTACACTTGTGCACTACAAGTGTAGTGAAGGTGAAAATAAGTGAATAACGTGGACTTTTCGTGTTCCCCCCAAAAACTCCTATTAGGTTGTTGTAAAGTTACTACCGCTTTACAATAACTTTGACTTGACTGACTAAAGACGACTATGACTGATTTGTAACTTCGTGCCCGATATCGGGCTATTTACTTGATCGGAAAGAAAAATTACTTGACACTGGCTAAATGCACAAACCGTGTGAAGCCAAAACCCAAAACAAAAAAAAAAGTAGACATCAGTTTGACACGTTTGACTTAAATGTCATAACAAGAATATTAATAAGTAAAAAGATGGAAAATTCTAATGTAAAATCAGGTAATTCTATATAGACGAATCGTTTAAGACCGATTCGCAGAGTGCTAATGTGAAATATAATAATGTAAGAAATTCGTAAAAGGATAATAAAACAATGATGATGTGGATTAATGAATAAGAAGCGTAAATACTAAACAGATACTATAACACACAGAAAGTATCTTCCCCAAAATACAATTATATCTTCTTGCCAAGCTTTATCGCAATCCGTTTAAGCATGGAAAGGTATTTTTTTATAATATATTCAGACATAAAAATTACAAGAATTTCTTTTGTATTTAAAATATTAGTAGATTTAGCTATGAGACTTTTAATTTCACAAAAAAGTAGAGTGAATAGGGCATGCTCCGACAAGACGAGCCGAAAAAAAAGAAAAAGGGCACTACCCCCTTTTTCTCGAAGCGTTTCGTCGTATTTTCAAAGCTTCGGGCTGGATGATGCTAAAGAGTTAAGTCTCAGGATAAGATGTAGTTAGCAGAATTAAAAACACAAGTTTTATTTAGCTAGCTTTTATACTTTGGATTTTAGTAATACGTAAAAGTTACGATTTCGTCACTGACCACTGACTGACTCACTCGTCAAAACCTCTAGGGCACTTCCTATGGGTAATTAAATAGGATTATGGATTTAATAATAATTAAATCACCGCTAAAATTTAATAAAAAGAGCACCCTACAAAAATAAATGAAATGAAATGAAATCCCGCCAAAACCATACAAATAAAGTAGGTTGCCAATACGTAATAACGCTTTCACAATTAACAAATAAAATGATCTAATGTAGAGCCAAGCCCAACTCACATGTTGGTCAAAATGTTTATAATGCTGGGCTATTCCATTGAACTATTATATGATACAGAACACTCACTTAATTTCTTACTATAAGCCCATATGGGGGAGGGACCAGCAGTCCTAAGGTCCCAGGGGTGGGAGGGCAACCAGCAGTTCCAAGGTGGTGTCGGGTTAATCATTCATAAGTCCCTTGTGAGCAACGTGGTGAAGATCGAGACAGAAGAGAGCCCTCTTTATGATGATCTCCTTCTTAAGAAAACGTGAGCATAGGACATGGACCTGACAGAGCCCTGATGGTGCAACAAAAAATGAGATTGACTTCATTATGTCGACGACGAAGCAAGTATTCAATGATGTCTCTGTGATCACCATGGTTAAAACTGGAAGTGATCACCGCATGGTAAGAGGCACTATGAACTTAAATATCAAAATGGGAAGATCTTGACTGATGAAGTTTACACTTCGCCCAGCACTGATCCAAGTCCAAAACGCCGAGAGCTTTCAACTCGAACTCCAGAACCGTGTCGAGTGCCTAGGGAGCCCTGTGGACGATTTTAACCACGAGTTCGTGAAAACTGTCCATACATTCTGGTCTCTGGCCGGCAGGCCATTTCCGCGGGAAAATCAGCTGTTCCATACGTTTTGACCGCGTAGGTATTGCACTTTTCTATGAAACAGCTGACTGTTTTTGGAAAACCGACGTAAAATTTGTGCGCTAGGGAGTCTAGAGTGATATGCTGAATTCATGGTTACTGGAATTTGAAAAAACGCGGGAAAAACTTGGAAATTATTCTCTAACGCACTAGAGGATGTGTTTAAGACGCGGAACTGGGAAGGACCCGGCATTAACATCAACGGCGAGTACATCTCACACTTGAGATTTACAGATAACATCGTCATACTGCCTGAATCGCTACATGACTTGCAGCAGATGCTGGACGGCCTAGTTGATTCTTCTGTACGCATTGGTCTCCGGATAAACTTGGACAATAACCAGGTTATGTTCAACGATCACGTCACTCCGGGACCGATTGCTATCAATGGCAGTGCTCTCGAAGTTGTTCCAGAATACGTTTTCCTCGGCCAAACTCTGCAGTTTGGTAAGAACAACTTTGAGAAAGAAGCTATCAGAAGAATTCAACTGGGCTGGGCAGCGTTTGGGAAGCTTCGTCGAGTCTTCTCGTCGTGTATTCCGCAGAGACTAAAGACTAAAGTCTTCAATCAGTGTGTCCTCCCTGTTATGACTTACAGAGCCGAAACGTGTATCTCTGAGGGATAGAATCCGGAATGAGGTGATCCGGCAGAGAACCAAAGTTGTCGACATAGCTCACAAAATTAGCAAGCTGAAGTGGCAATGGGCCGGCCACATTAGCCGTAGAACCGATGACCGAAGAACACGTCTACCCCAGACGTGTTATCCAGTGGACACCGCGACTCGGCAAAGTAAGGTAGGACGCCCTCAGGCTAGGTGGAGCGACGATCTTCATAGGGTGACTGGTAGCAACTGGATGAGAGCTGCCGAGAATCGAGCTGAATGGCGTGCAATTGGAGAGGCATATGTCCAGCAGTGGACTGCTGTAGGCTAATGATGACTAGTAGCCACCGAAGACTTCCACCTTTAAGCTCCATCATCAGATCAAACTTTCCACAGGTAGTCGTCAGTCTGTAGGCTATAACTATCTATAAGTACATTGTCATGCTATTTGCTATGGGGGATGAGCAATGTTGCATTTGTATATTTCGTATACTTCTATGTCTTTGTGCGTTCCGGTGGCACTTGTCCGCGAAAGCGGCGGAATACTACATCCTGTGGCCAAATGCTTTCTTTCATCACCTGATGCAGGTAGCATGTTGGTATGCCCACCACAAACGCCTTAAGGTTGACGTTGCGATGCGACTCCAGAATCTGCACTCTTGGCGCGTAATTCAGCCTTTGGCGCACGTACTTCACAATGTCTTCCGCGTCAGTGGTCTAGTAGAGACGGGAAATATACACCGGGGTATTCGTCTTCGCAGCAAGCAGTTTTTCGTTGGGCTCCGTAGCAGCCTTGCCGCACCGATTCAAACAGATACTCTGTCGGTGCTTCCTCCTTTGCACCGTCACGAAGCCGTCATCATCAGACCGGTTCGTTTTCTTTATAACCACGGAATTTGCGGGGGGAGCAATGGGGATGCTCACAGTGACCAACGGGTCGGATGGTCGCGTCGATCGGGCAGCGCTGCTGGGTGGAGCTGCGGGGACGGGAGCAGGGCTACGAGACACGCTTACGGCGCAACACGCAGACTCAGCAATCGGCGCCGGCGACAAAACTGCTGACGCAAAACTCGTGACCGATGTCACCGATGTGTCTGGGCAGCCAACACCTCGGCGCTTATTTACGTTTGAAACTAAGTATTTCATATTTATATAAACTAGTGGTCGCCCAGTGGTCGAAGTTCGACCATAATTCATTTATTCATTCCAGTAGGTACATTATTATATAAAAATACTAGCTTTTGCCCGCGGCTTCGCCAGCGTGGAGGTCGGAAATTTGCCCACGGGAACGTACTATCGGGATAAAAAGTATCTTATGTGTTAATCAATCATTCCTTAATACATTGTTATCACATAAGTAACTCTATTGGTTTACGCGGCGCACGCCAGTGAAGATTCCAGCCGGCATGATTTTAAGCGACATATTTAACAATTATCGTCGTATTTCAACCAATTTACACAAATCCTTAACAAATTATATACTAAAACCTTCCTCGAGAACCACTATACTATATCCATTGGTGAAAACAGCATGAAAAATTGAAAATCGGTGCAGTAGTTTTTAAGTTTACCGCGAACAGACAGACAGACGCGGCGGAGGACTTTGTTTTATAAAATGTAGTTTGTTTTATAATATGTAGTGATTAGCTTTCTGCACTCCTTCTCTATATAAACTTTAACTGTGCCAAACATACTCCTCCGATCGCGTAATTTTCGTAAACAGGGGAGCAAAGTTTTTATACAAATTTCTCGTTTACAACACCGTTCCAGTTCATAACAGTTCACAACTCAGTTCCTGGGTAACATGATAGTGTTACCCAGGAACTAGGTTATGGAGGTCATACATGCAGTCGTTCCTTATAAAATAATGGTATTCAGCTGCATCCGGTTAGGCTGGAAGCTGAGCCCAGCGCAGTTAGGGAAAAAGGCTAACCACGTTGATTTTTGATCCTCGATAGAAGGAAAATAATTAGCGAAATTGGTGATAAACACACTTTTTATTTCTTTATTTGCTTATTATGGCATTTTAAGAAAAACTCGTTTTAGCAAATCATATCTAATATAGCATAGAAAGCTTAAACACAAAAATATTTAAACTTTGGATATGTCCGAAAGTTATTCCAATCACAAACAGAGTAATATACATAGAAAACGAGTACTCACAGTGTTGTCCTCAATTCGAAGTAATTTTATCAAAAATCTAAGAGCTCCTTTACACTAGACAACGCAATGCACGCGTCGCGAAGTCGCAACGTCTGCGCTGCGCATAACGTTCATCGAATGCCTACGCTGGACAAACGCCAATGTGAAGGGGCTCTTAATGATTCAAATCAATTGAATTCAAACTTTTTAAGTTTAAATTACATTACATTTAAATTCTTTTCTTTTTGGCATTCATGCCGCATGGAAGTAGTAAGTACTACCGTTCACTGGCCGAATCAAAAGACTCGCTGGCTGGCTGGTTCGAAATCATCAATATGAATTGGTTTCGATAGGAATTTACAATCAGCTGTCTTTCAATGAGAAAGTTTATGTACCTAAAACACATTACAAACTATCATATTAGGGCAAAATTAACTTTAGATAACGAACTATAAAACATAAGTCAATGAGCACGTACAATACTGTTCAAATTGGTCACCCTTCTTAGAGAAGAGCAGGCGCGAAGAGTTTTACAGCCTCTCTGGCTTGCATTGTTAACACAGCGAACTTTTTACTTGTACGGTTGTACTTACTACTTTCATGCTCGACCATCCTAGACCTAGAGTTACGGTTATATATTACGACATTGCGAATGTCTTCAGATGCAGCCAAACTGCGGTCGCTGCGACGTCACTAACGTCGACCGTTCAGGGCGATTCATTGTGGTGTACGGCATCCGGATGACGTCGATCGTTGGTGTGGATTTGACTAGCTACGATCGTCCATATTAATCGATTTATGGTCGTCTGTTCATCGATCGACCTTCGAATGATCGACGTCGATCGCTCGCAGTCAGGTTGCACCTTTTCTCGACTTAATTCTAATGATGCTTATACACAATAAAAATGTTATAATACTAGATATGTTATATCCGCATTAGCGACACTACGGATGATTTAATTCCACTGCAAAATTAAATAGCACGCAGCACTTTACCACTGTACTGCGCGCTGGTACTCTAAGTCACAGAAATCTAAAACTATTTTAAGTGGCAAAGCTGCTATACCAATCGCTGATCCAAAATTCAGTTTATTTAAGTACATAAAAACTTTCAGTGCGAAAGCACATTTAAATTATCATTAAAATGCGGTGGGTAGAATGAAAACGGTAGCAGTCTCAATACCTAGAAAGTAGTCGTTCAACACGACATTTTACGACACGATCAAAACTTTACAAACTTGAGCATTATTTAGGCTTTCTAAAAATAATTTTAATTTATTATCACTAATATGCAACTTGCAACGTAAGTAACATTTTATATAGAATAGTCGCTATCCTTCAGATGTCGCTATTACGAAAGCAGCTTACGTGACTAGATTATAGAAAAAGACATGATACTTCGTATAGAAGCGATGCTAATGCCCACCCACATTTCCTTGTGCGTGCGTCGATACAGGCGGCGCATTATCCACCTTCCTTTCTGTACCACGCTCGTCTAGAGTGTAAAACATATAACAATATGCACAATACATTGATATAATAAATCCACATGGTTGCCATTACTACCCAATAGTCATGTTTTTAAGGACGCTATCACATTTTTCTACAAAAGCCGCTGGTTTTCTGGTACCAATTACATGAAGAGGAATAACAACTGCGAGGCAATTATGGTTTTAAATTAAAGATAATATTATAGTCATCTCCATGACACCATAAAAATTGCACAGCACCAAACAAAATTTTCACACAGATACCTTATCACCACCACATAATCGCAGAAAATGACAAAAAAGGGGTCTGAACAGAAACCATTATAGCTAGGTCAACTGCATATTTGAACTCCAAAATAACAAGAAATTGGTGCCGATTCTCTTGTCACAAATTTCTCTAAACTAAACTAAAAATCACTAAAATTTAGTTTATTCCTGTCAAACGACGATTTCCCATTCTGAAATTGACTAAAGTGACACAACATAACTATATTTTAGTTTGACAGCACTAAGATTGTACTGAGTTTTTAATTTAGTGAAAATGGTAATTTTGCTATTCTGTTGTTGTCAATTTCATTATTCTATTCAATATAAAATTTTGATTGTCTAACTAAATCTGACTATTTTTAATCGCGATTAAAAAGGTGTGGAATAAAATTAGTTGTCAAGAACTAAAATTCACACTGACACCCTCGACTTCGGGCGCAAATACAGTACTGTATCTTTTTTTCTTTTCTTTTGCTTATATCTCGAAATTGGTGTGTCCTATCGCAAAAATAATGAAAATTTCGACCCCCTTTAATAAACGCCATACACCTCTAAAACTCAACATGTAGGTAATAATTTTTCATATTTTCGATACAAAAAGTAAAAAAATCCATTTAAAACACGTCGAGGCTGCCCCCCTACGCGATTCCGGCTCTAAAAAAAATCCCGGGGTAGGGCAAACGTGGAGTCGCGATTGTCAAATTCGATTTTCGTTGTGTCAAAATTATTTTTAAATTTAGAGATCTTTTTTTGCAGAATAGCTTTAAGATTCTCATAGCCAAAAGTAAGGAATTTTAATGATAGTTTAGTTAGTTTAGTTCGGTGTACAAGAGAATCGGCACCAGTGTGGCTTCTAAAGTCCTGTAAGCAATCAACAAAATATTTTTTAATTAAAATAAATATCAGGCTACTCAGAAAGTATTGCGAAAAAAGTTTTTATGTATGGGAGACTGGCCAGTTATCATCTATTTTAAAAAGGTACGTTCCAAATTCAAAATTTCTCTTCACATTCTTTACGAACTAATTTAAATTATCGTATCTCATAAAAAAAATGCATTTGCGCCGGGAACATTTTCGCGCTATGATTTTTTACGATTTCAAGTGTCGCCTGAAACTGGACGAATCGTGTGATAGACTTCAAATGACATTCATGGATCAAGGTCCTTCTAAGGCAACCATGTACCTACCGTTGGTATAACGAATTCAAGCGCGGTCGACTAACTTTGGGGGATGAAGAAAGAAGTGGTCGCCCTTTGACGGGTTTTACGGAAGAAAACGTGCTAGGAGTGAAAAATTTAATCCATGACAATAGGCGAGTTACGTATCAAGAGATTCAGCACATACTGCAGGTTGGATCGGGAAGCCTTCACAAAATTCTACACGGGCATCTTCGCCTGAGGAGGATAGTTTCACGCTGGGTGCCGCACAACCTCACCGATGCTCAGAAGCAGGACCAGGTGGAATGGTGTCGTGATATGATAAAAAAAATTGAAGCAGGCTCGTCTCGGCGTGTTTACGACATCATTACACGTGATGAGGCTTAGATTTATCAATACGATCCAGAAAGGAACCGCCAGTCGACGGTTTAGGTGTTTCAAAACGAATCAACGCCTACCAAAGTGAAACGATCTAGAAGTGGGGGGAAGATTTTTATCGCGAGCTTTTTCTATTTGACTGGTTAGTTGGTGTTAATTCCTTTACGGAACCAAAGAAGCATCAACGCTGAATGGTATACTACCAAATCCTTGGCAGACGTTTTCTCTGTTGTGAGCAACAAGCGACGAAACACAGAGCTCCGCAAGCTACTGCTCCACCACGACAACGCGCCTTGGCACACCGCGCTCAAAACGAGGGACTTCCTGGACAGCACGCCATTCAAACTCCTGGGTCACCCTCCTTACAGCCCTGAGCACCGTGTTACTTCTTTTTATTCCCGAAAATAAAAAATCAGTTCAAAGGGACACAATTTTTGTCGACGAAAGATGCGCTGTCAGCGTTCGAACAGGCTGTAAACGAGGTGTCTGCGGCGGACTGGAAAAAGTGTTTCGTAAACTGGTCCAGACGCATGAAACTTCGTATAGAGGCTAGTAAAAACTTCTTTTAAAAGATTCAATAAAAAAAAAATTACCTATAGAACATTTTTTTTTAGCAAAACTTTCCGAGTGTCCCACGAACATTTTTATATAACAGAAAAATAAAGATCGCTCTCCAATTTCTTCATACATTTTCTAAACGCGGCCTGTAATTCCGCGCTCAGACGCGCCCTAGTAAACATGGGTGTATTGCTTTCTTGTAAAAAATAAATACGATCAAAATAATAATAAAGTGCATGCCGTGCTCTCTACTGTGGTTAGAAAAAGTTGATACTGTTCGGACCAAAAGTATGAGTACCAAACCAATTACGAGTTTAGAAAAATTCTAAATGACGGAACAAATAATGTTGTTTTAAATTGGTACATTTTTAGGATAGTCATTATTGAGGATTTTGGAGATAGTGATGATTATGAATGTAATCAGTTTAGTTTATACGAATACTAGATGGCGGATGAATTTCCTCTTTTTTTTAGTATGGTAATGATAATGACGCGTGCATGTGTCATCCATTTTTGGAACGAAGTGCTGGAGCCAACTGTGAGGTCAAAATGAAAATTGAAGATGGCGGCTGCGGATATTTTCCAATTTTTCACCATGGGTGTCGTTTTCATGGTTTTCGCGGGTGCTGAAGCTGATAGTGAGCTCAGAAAAGAAATGCAAGATGGCGGCTGCGAAAATTTTCCATCGTTGAAGAAGAAGGAACTTTGTTCCCTGACGGGAGTACCCGAACCCTACACGTATTTGTCATTCAAGATGACAGATGCTTTTTTTTTTAAATAAAAATGTGGACATATCTATTAATTTTACTGATTTTTAGGGTTGTGATTACGAATGTTTTATCCATATTTTATTCAAAAATAGCTGGTGTAGTTTTATATGAAAGTTCCATAACTATACTGGTTCCCGATTTTGGATATTTTGGGGGTAGTGATTACGAATGTATCGTTCATTTTTAATTTAAGATGAGAGACGAAAAGTCGACATGGGTATCAATTTTGGGGGTTTTGGAATTTATGATCAACAATATTTTAACTAAATTAACTTTTGTGTGATCGGCATACTTGTTTAATAGCCAAAAATATTATTAATGTATTTTATTAGAGATGGGCCGACTATGACTTTGGCCGACTAGTCAGATGCAGAATGGCCGACTAGTCGGCAAAGCCGTTCATTGCTTTCGGTGAAGTTCTGGTGACATCTGTCATGTTTGTGACTACGCTTTCGGCTCGTAGGCGAGGAGCCCGGCGACCAGGCGGAATTGTCGGGACATGTTTTTATTTACTTTGCATTTATTCTATCATTGTTTACATGCGAGCCGGCGTTTCTACCTATTCCAATTTGCTATCCTATTCTAGATTGCACTGAAAGTAAACTGTTAAAACTGATTCTATTATAAAATAATAAACGTAAAGATTTAAATCACCATCTTTTAAATTTTTAGGCATATTAATTGGAGTAAAAATGGGCCGACTAGTCGGCTGTTTTGGCCGACTGGTCGTCGATTAATCGCCGACTACAAATATTGCCGACTAGTCGGTACATCACTATATTTTATTATTAGTCTTCACAGTGCGAGTCCGAAAATTCGCAAGACAAAAATTCAAGCAATGAATGAAAACATCGAAGAAGTGTGAGCTTCTTCGGTTTTTCCTCCATTGCTTGAATTTTTTTTGTACTTACGAATTTTAAATTATTCCAAAAATAATGATAATCGTGCAGACAAAACTTAGTTACTGTTACGAAATGCATAAAGTTAGTTTACTACTAACTTTTCTCAACAATATTCTAGCAAAATTCAAGTACCAAAATTAGTTCAGTATTGTATAAAAATCGAGCGGACGATGGGTTTCAATGTGTGCGTGCGGGTAATGTTGTTGTTTTGCGACTTAGATAACAAAACTTGACTGGTTCAAAAATGTGATAGCATCCTTACTCTAATTCATTAAATATACTTCGGTACCCAAGTATTATAAATTGAATCCGAGTCTGGTAATCTTTAAATATTGAAAATCTTTTAATGATTTTCTGAATTAGAAGGAATTGTATTAAAATTGTGTGGCCATGTTCAAAATATAATCATACAAATAGTGTCGAAACGTGGAGACACCGAGCACACATCGTTGTTGCGCACACACGCGACGTGCAGCACGCGCTTCGAGCGACGGTACACTATAGTTGACTGATGAGTAGACTGTAGGCAAATTGCCTGATTTTGAAAGCAGTTGAAGCAGCAGTTTCACTTCTATACTATATGCTTTTTCTATTACAAAGCACAGTTATGAATGCAGAATGTATGATTAAAAATTTAAATCATGATTCTAATAAGCTTCAGTTTTGAAGTTTGTGCTTAAATAAGTTAAAAATTATCTTCTTCGGACATCAGGATCGCGGATGCCATACCTGTTTAACAAAAAGTATTATTAGTACCTTCTTTACTTTTGAAACCACACTGTCTTCCTGATAGCCTTGAGCATAACAGCACATACACCGTGTGTTTGGAATACAATGCGGATAGGTACATTTTTCATAGCAGCAATGTTCCCGCTGCTGGGACACAGGCCTCCTCTTTTTGAGGGGAGGGGGCCATAAACCACCCGTGTGCGGTGGTGGATTTCACAGGTCTTCCAACGTTTGCTTCTAGACATGCCGGTTTCCTCACGATGTTTTCCTTCACCGTCCTTCACTTGAGTAGGTACTTTTGAGTTTAACTTTGATTTCTTTGTTTGTAAGGATATCAGGTTTTCGCGTAATTACTTTAAATGATTACCATTTTCTATCAATAATTACAAAGTCAGTGTCATATATCCTACAACTCATTAATTTTATGAGTGTACAGTCATCAAAAGAGATAAGTATCCAGGGTCTCCGAATATAGGTGGTGTTTTGTAAGAAACCGTTGGATGTTTGCAAATGAAATCGAATTAGTTAAGTGACCTGTTTGTTTTGTATTCATTCAAATAATTTTATTCTAGAAAATCCATGGGTTTCTTACTAAACTTCAACTATATCCGAAAACCCAGGTTACTTATCTCTATTGGTGACCGTTTATTGTTGCATAATGTACTACTGATAATAAAAAGAGTATTCTTTTTTATTATATGTAGGTAATATATTTTGATAAAAACCTGCAGTATTTTTTTTCAATATTTAATTTTTTTTAATTGTGGGATATCTGAGGACACCAACGAGCATTAGAATTACAGAATTTATAAGAAATTTAGGAAGGCATGTATACTGACCACTCATGCTGAAGGCCGATGGCAGTTGGTCCGAGCTGTCCGAGTCGCCGCTGAAGTAAACAAAATCTAATGTTTCGTCTCCAGCCTAAAAATTAATAACATATTGCTGTTAGTTCGTTTTTATTACGAATGTTGAGATCTCTATGAATAAGGGTCGAAAAAAGAAACGATAGACGGACGGAATTTTGTTGTTAAAATATGTACTTTTATGCTGCATGAAACATATTTTAAGTAAATATATTTTAAAAAGCTTATGTATTTTAAAAATTTATAAGGGTGGGTATTATAGGGTGTTCGATAATTATTGGATTGGACCTTTAAACAGTAAAGGTCCAATCCAATAATTATCGAACACCCTACATACATACATAACCAGCCTATAATGTTCCCACTGCTGGGACACAGACCTCCTCTCTGTGAGAGGGAGCGGGCCGTAATATACCTCGCGGGCCCAGTGCTGGTTGGTAGATGACACATGTCTTCGAAGTTTTTGGTTCTAGGACATGCCGGTTTCCTCACGATGTTTTCCTTCACCGTTTTGAGAGTAGTAGTGATGAAATCGTTTACGCAAAGTAAAGCGCAGGCGCGTGGGTTCGAACCTACGACATACATCTCGTAAGTCGCGGCCGTTACCACTGGGCCACCACTGCTCACTGGGCCATCACTGCTCCGGACACGCGGACACCCTGGATGAGACAAATTCAGGCAAACTGGTATTCGACCACCTTCGTGGCAATGTGGGCCGAATACCCAGCTATCCGACATTGTACGTAGGTATAGGATAGTCGGATAACCAGTATCAAACAGCTACACCTCTTCCATTAATAATTGACTCAGTTTTTAATTTTTTTGCCAGAGAATTAATTACATATACGAATTACTCGTTTACTTTCAAAATTGTAGTGAAAAAAAACAAATAAATGTATAAAATAAAGAAATAAACCAATAAATAAATCAATTTATTTATTTTTGCTGGTGTCCAATATGTTTTTTTATATTCTAATACAGAAAAGTTCATAATAAACTTACTTCTTCGTGGTTATCTGTGTTCGTTGGCCTACGTCCTTCTTGTTCAAAGTGTGTTACGAAAATGTCGAGTAACTCTTTGATATCTTCCCCCTTAACTGTTTCCTCCAGCGGGGACATCAAACATTCCAAGCCTGAAAAAATAAGTATTGGTACTGAGGTAATTCATGATCACAAATGAGAGTTTAAGATATAAATTACATATACATAAAGACATAACGGGCATAAAGACCAAATGGCCATTTCACGTTGAGTGATTTTTAGAACTGTCCTCAAATGAAGTCTGGTATGTGTCCAACGCACCTGTCCCACGATCGCGCCGACGAGAAAACGACTTGCTATCATAGATTTTCTCTTTCAAGAAACATACAAAAGATTGCTGGTCCCGTGTAAGAAAAAGAGATACTTAAGTAGTTGTTAGTACTTGTTAGTTGTACTATAATAGGTTTAGTTGATCGTTAACTATTCACATCGCCAGCGACTAGAAAAGACAGTACTCGCTCAGCGACGCTCGCTTGGCGTACAGAACACTCGCTGAGAGATTCACGCTTGGTACATACGTAATTACATACCCGCGAATAATCTCTTGTCACAAAGTCTAAATTTCATTCAATCTTCTTTCTTTTCATTCAATCTTGTTTCTTTGTCCAGGCGGTGTTTCTTTGGAATGCGCTCCCTCTGAATATCAGGATGGCAACCAGACGGTTAATGTTTAAATTGAAGGCACGTGAGCATATTCGTAAGAAGTTTGCAGAATCATCCCAGAGCTGAATTGCTGGATTCGTTTTCTCCTCTACCTCTACCGTTATTTCTCAAGACAAAGTTACTTTTTCGTTATGTATCTATGTATTAACTTGGCGGGGGCACTGCCGTGCCTCCAAAAATGTATTATTTTTCGAGTTAATTAACCCTTATGTTGCACCTGCCATGTTTTGTGTCTGCATCACCCTAAGGTTGACTGGAAGAAAATGCCTTAGGCATTAAGTCCGCCTTTGTACAGTATTTTTTACTTGTGCATTAAGTTTTAATAATAGTACATTATGATATAAGTGCGGTAAGTTGAAAATTACAGCCGAGCCGTAGGCGAGGGCTACAAGAAAGTAGAGGCTGTAATTACCAAAGCGCACGTTTGTCATACGACGTTTTATAACATATTTGCGAGGAAATAAATAAAAGTCGGACTTTCTTAAACGAGTAAATCTTTAATCACTTGTTAAAGCAGTTAGAAAAATTGGAACAATTTGTAAAATTGATTATTACTTGTTGACAAATTAGCGATGCGCGCGCATCCGCGCTTTTTTTTTTTAAGGCAAAGGCACAAAAACGGCCAGTATAACTAATAAAGTAAATTAATATTTTTTTTTTTGTTTTTGTTACAGCTATATGGTTGTAATTTATTGTCAAAACTAATTAAATTAAAGAATTAAATGTTAATTTTTTTTTTTTTTTTTTTTTTTTTTTTTTTTTTTTTTTATCTCTCAAAGTTAATTTTATTCATAAAATGTTGACTACTTTTCTGACATAAAAACTCTTTGCTAAGATTTAAAAAAGTACCGTTCGTTTTAGACGGAGCATCTTGATAAACCGTGCGTTTTACATTACAATAACGCACAAGTGCGTAATGGGTTTTTTTGGCGGGATCGCGTTGGAACATGTCGCACGAATTTTCATTTTCATTGAATTTAGTGAAATAGCGAATTAAATTGTATAATTTTGATAGTGAATTATTCAATTTAGTTACGTGTGAGTGCACAAGTGTAGTGAAGGTGAAAATAAGTGACTAACGTGGACTTTCGTGTTCCCCCCAAAAACTCCTATTAGGTTGTTGTAAAGTTACTACCGCTTTACAATAACTTTGATTTGACTTGACTGACTAACGACGACTGTGACTGTTTTGTAACTTCGTGCCCGATATCTAATATCGGGCCATTTACTTGATCTAAAAGAAAAATTACTTGACACTGGCTAAATGCACAAATCGTGTGAAGCCAAAATGAAAAAAAAAAAAAAAAAAAAAAAAGTGCGTAATGTGACATACATTACAATATTGAAATTGGTGTAATAAGAGACCCCTTTACGAGCAAATGTGTTATAAATAAATAAATGCTATAGTTACCAGCGCGGCGGCCTTCATGCCAGGCGTCCTTGAACTGGTAGAACACCAAGCCAGCTTCTGCCAGGATGCGACGCAGTTGTGTGACGCGCCGGCGCCGCGGCCGAGCGCTACGCAGCAGCGGCCTCATCACAACGTGGAATGTATTCTGCCTGCAATTTAAAAAAAGACGTGTTACTGATATAGGTCATCGACGAGCCGTGCGCGTTTGTACGGAACTTCCATAAAAACTTTTATCCCCTTTAACCCCATAAGATGATGAAGTGCTCACCATCGAGATAAGAATAACACAAATACAATTATTTTAGTTAGTACTTCCTGACTCAAGCGTCAAATTTTCTTACGCATTTTATTATTTTATCAAAATCAAAATATTTTATTTCACATAAACCTGCAAGGGCACTTATGAAACGTCAGAAGATAGCCTGTGCGCGGTTCCAATTTGTCGCTTGTTATGGAGAAGAGTCGGCAAGTAACTCTACGGTTACTCTTTTAAAAATAATTGGCTTTTACAATGTTTTCAAATTACAGTGATAATAGGTATGGGAGGACAGTGCAGACCTGTCAATAAGTACCAGGTACTTATAGGAATGAAAATAAAGAATAGAAAATCGTCTATAAATCTGTAGATTTATAGACTCTGTAAGGCCTACAACGTTCTCTCATTCACAATATGTAAAAGAATCAACATAAGTAAAATCAACCTATTTAAACCAAGTGAGATGATTTTCATGAGAATCACTAATAAATAGTCGATATTAGAAGTGATGTATAATGTCAAATAATGACGAGAATATGTCAGAAATTGTAAAATTAAAAATAATAAAATTAACATTGTAATTTGGGAGTAGTTAATAGACTCTCACATAGTTATGCTGTTAATGCGGTACCATGAAAGCCACATGTGCAGAAGAAATTAATGCCAAATTTCTTTGTCTTCAACGTAGAATTTTATCTTATAATATGCTTTTTTGATAAGGACACGTTTGATGTGAGTTTTAAACTTTCCATCGCTACGTTCCGACTTTGGCAACTTGTTATAGAAGCGGATACTGTTTATTAGAAATGACTTGCTAGTTTTAGTTACTCTAAAGTTTGGAACCATAATTTCATCATTACTACGTGTATTTACATTATGGAAGTCGCATCATTTTTTGAAAAGACCTAAGTTTCTGACGAAACAGCCGAGGCCTTGTACGAAGATATTGTCAAAGCAATGCACAGTACGACCAAGGCTCACTATAACGTTGTTATGGGGGACATCAATGCCAAAGTGGGAGTACAAGAACGCGGCGAATCGAAAGTCGGACCGTTCGGTTTGGGGCACAGGAATCACAGGGGGCAAATGCTGGTCAACTTCTTAGAGTCGCAGGGGCTCTTTTTGATGAATTCGTTCTTCGAAAAGAAGCCCCAAAGGAAGAAGACCTGGCAGAGCCCCGATAACGTGACAAGGAACGAAATCAACTTCATCATGACGGATAAGAAGTTCATATTTAGAGATCTCTCCGTGATCAGCAGGTTCAATATCGGAAGCGATCACAAGCTTGTCCGAGGCACTCTAAATATCAATTTTCGAGCTGAGAGAATCCGCATGATGCGGCCGATCCTCCGACCTACGCAGCTCCAAACTGCTCTAGGATCCGAAAAGTTCCAACTGAAACTTCAAAATCGATTCGTCCTGCTGGAAACCACGGCCACTGTTGACGAGAAAGCCGCCGAGGTGGTCAAAGCACTAGGTGACGTGTGCCGCAGACTTTTCCCGTCGCAGCGAAAAAGTAAGGTGTCCAAAATTTCCTCGGAGACTCTCGGACTTATGAGGGAAAGACGAGAATTGCCATCCACGCAGTCGCCTTCATCAGAGAAGAGGGCCTTAAACCTAAAAATACGAAAGCTGACGCGACGCGACCTTCGGTGCTCCAACACCCGCGACATTAAGGTCGAGATTGAGCAAAACCGGGGGTCGAAATTGTTCGCTGAGCAATTAGGAAGTTCCCGTCTGACGAAACTAAGAACTGCGGATGGCAGAATCGTGACTTCAAAGTCCAAGATACTCGAGGAAGTCGAGGAAATTTATGGGCACCTTTACTCAAAGCGGACCGGCGGAAAAACCAACGCAACATAGTGCAGATGACCACCGAGCCGAATTAACGCGCCACTACACGGGGGCATCCCAGATGTCGACCAGTGCGAGATTATGGCGGCTCTCGAGCAGCTTAAGAACAACAAGGCATCGGGCGATGACGGAATAACGATAGAGCTCCTTAAAGCGGGCGGGGCTCCAGTCTTAAGAGAGCTAGCGAGTCTCAGCCTTGTGGAATCAGAAGTGCCGTACTACAGGTATGTGCCCGACCCAGTTCTCGAAAATGGACATGTCACACTGTATTGGGATCGATCCATCATCACTGACAGGACTATTGTTGCCAATAAGCCTGATATAGTGGTGGTGGATCGACTAGAGAGGCGTGCAATGATCGTTGATATAACGGTCCTGCATGACGAGAACCTCGTGAAAGCCGAGAAAGATAAACAAATCAAGTATCTTGACTTGGCTCGCCAGGTTGTCGACATGTGGGATGTGGACTCAGCGATCATTGTACCGATAGTCGTTACAGCCAATGGCTTGATAGCCAAGAGCCTCGACCAACACCTGAGGAGGCTCTCGTTGGGCAGCGGGGTCAAGGGCTTGATCAAGAAAGCGGTACTCCTGGACATGGCTCGCATTGTTAGAAGGTTCCTCTCTCTGGAGCCCTGACCGGCCGGTAGCTTGGACCCTGTTCCCGATACCGGTGGGCTACTATTTTTTATATTTTATATTGTAATATTTAAAAATGTAATTTATATGAGTATATTCTGAAATAAAGGAGATAAAAATAAAAATCTTTTATTTCAGACCCATAACGTCCATTTGGTTAGTATACAAACGATTTAGAAACTAGTCTTAATACTTATATCTACTGGAGAATCAACAAAAACTATATTTATTATTACGTGTCGTAATAATAAATATAGTTGCATGTAGGCGTATCCAATATCCCAGTATGGCTATAGCATTCAGGATGCTGTTGGGGCTGGCGAGTACCCTATAGTTAGTATAGTAGTAGTTACTATACTAAAACTAATAGTGTTGGGGTAGTGAATGATTTTGCATAAAAAATTAATGATAAAAATGGTTTAATTTTAATTTCGTTATAAAACTTTAAAAATTCGTTTGTAACATGTGGAATATAACAATATATGTATAACAAATTCTACTATTTTTAATAGGTAGTGCATATCAAGTTTTTAAGACAAGTTACTTTTTTTTTGCATGTAAGTACATTATTTTAAGTTCATTAAATTTCATTCATTTTTACACCACCTCACTATCTTTTTTTGTCATAATCTACCTTTCAACTGTCAAGTTACTGAATACGATTATGAGTCCAAGTATAGAATATACGATTTAGAAAAAATCCTTCGACAAACTTACCTTTCCAGCAAAATCTTGAAACTTTCGAGTTCGCTGAGTTCATTGTCAAGGGGGCGGGCATACTCGAGCGCTAAGGCCATCATCTCGCTGCTGGGCGAGCTCCCTAGATATTCACCCCCGGCAGAAAAATCCAGGCGGTCACCATCTGCTCACACAAACGTCACAGATCATTGGTTTGTTGAAATAAATTAAGTACGCCTTGTTGGTGTTTCTTATTGAATGAGACCAATTTTATGCACACAGCTATCTGTTTATAATGGTCATCCGCTTTATTCTGAGCACATTCTAGCTTACGCCACTATGGAGGCACATAAGGAATAATCCATCACGCATCCTCGGGTATGCTAGTTATTATAACCTCAAAGCTAGTTAGTTCTCTTGCGGTTTTTATAGAAATAAGTAGGTACCATAAACGAATTAACAAAAATAACACCGAACTATTTACTAATATTTACCTTGGTTGGCCAGCTGCTCAACTATCTTGTATGTAGCTATAGCCCTATCCACAGCAGAGTCTACACACTGCGAGCCTTTATCGAGCAGCAGCGTCGCCAGGAGATGCAGGGAAACGGATTTAACCGTACCCATGCACTTGTCATAACACAGAGAATAGCTGTCCGTAAAGCCAGCTACAATACTCTGGAATCTTGGCAAAAATTTGTGGCTGCGAAGTTATAAATAAAATTCGTATTAATGACAAAATGTAATTTAATAAAGTTTTCATATTGGGTACCCAAATGTATTTATACAAAATATTTTACTTATGTAAACAAATTACTTCACAACCCTGGCTCTTTTTGTGCATCCAATCGCTAACTTACGCATCTCAAAATAAACATGTCTAGTCTATTTCGAGTACAAGGCAATCATCATCACAAATCCTCCTCAAGGTGATTTTGTACCTAGTTAGGGAGTATTACCAGTTCAAGTGAATAAATATGGCGTATTTATAGCTGACATGCTTCCAATCAAAGCTGGTGCAGCTCAGCCATTACTACAAGAAAAATTTCAGCTCAAACGGTTAAAGATATCTGCTTCAAAATTTAGTTGCAAGATTCCACCCGAACAAAGATAAATGTAGTTACATACATTGCAAGTTAAAGAAAAGCTTGTAAAATAGTGCGTTGTCGTAATTCAAAAAGACGGATACATTTTGTTACAGAATAAACATTTTCATTCCATTTAATCATTCGTTGATAAATTAATATTCGAATTTTCATTTAGGTAGCTAAAATTATTTTTAAGTAACTCTGCATAGACTCCTATAATTAATCTGTAGTAAGTCAATACTAGCGTTGCAAAAAAACTTCGGAATAATTCGCAATAATTCGGAAACATTCCAAAGTATATTTCGATTGGAAGGAATACTACCGCAGCAAGAATGCAGAGTAAAATAAATATTGTAAGGATGAAGTAGGTAACCTACATTTTATTACGAAATAAGAATTAAATAATTCCCAGTAATTACGAATATTTTTATGCGTAGGTAGCTTGAGAGGACTCCCCATATATCAGATATTGTGGCGTGCCGTTTTTGAATTAACGCCATCTAGCAGGCAATGGACAATTTCGTGAACCGCCGAGCCCCGTGGCCGTTCATTCATAAAACCAACAAAGTATTTTTCGATGCCTACGTACCTACTATGCGGGAATATCTACTTGTGAATAAGTACTTATTATTTTTGTATGGTGTAATTTCGAATGGTCCCGATTTCGGGCTGATGTTATGTATGTGTTATGTACAAGTTTAGTTAACTTCGTAAAAGTGTTTTTGCTTTAGGATGTACACAACTAATGTATTTTTTTAAAATAAATAAGTAGGTGGTTTTTTACGACGATTTTTTAGCAAAAAGTTTATTTCCTTTATAGAATAGGCAGTATTCAACTAGAACAAAAAAATTGAACTTACAGAACCAATTGAAATAATATAATAGTTACCGTTTTACTATGTACCTCGATACATAATAATATTTATGTTTCTAATATAAACTCATCTTAGTACCTACCAACGTATTTATCTCTATATCTAGCGCAATCTATAAAATGGGGCCTCGCGAGTCTCTTAGAAACAAATTCAATGAAATTGATATACTAACTCTGCCTTCTCTTTATATCCTAGAAAATATCGTGTATGTTCGCAAAAACTTAGGTCTTTACAAAAAAAGATGCGACTTCCATAATCTAAATACACGTAGTAAAGATGAAATAGTGATTCCAAAATTTAGATTAACTAAAACTAGCAAGTCATTTCTAATAAACAGTATCCGCTTCTATAACAAGTTGCCAAAGTCGGTTACAACAGAACTTAGCGATGGAAAGTTTAAAACTCACATCAAACGTGTCCTTATCAAAAAAGCATATTATAAGATAAAACACTACGTTGAAGACAGGGAAGTTTGGCATTAATTCCTTCTGCACATGTGGCTTCCCTGATACCTCATTAACAGCATAACTTTGTGAGAGTCTATTAACTGCTTCCAAATTACAATGTTAATTTATTATTATTTTTATTTTTTACACTTTCTGACATATTCTCGTCATTTTTTACATTATACATCGCTTCAAATATCAACGATTTATTAGTGATTCTCATGAAAATCACGTCACTTTGTTTAAATAGGTTGATCTTACTAATGTAGATTCTTTTACATATTGTGAATGGGAGAACATTGTAGGCCTTACAGACTAGATTTATAGACGATTTTCTATTCTTTATTTTCATTCCTCTAAGTATTTGGTACTTATTGACAGGCCTGCACTGTCCTCCCATACCTATTATCACTGTAATTTGAAAACATTGTAAAACCCAATTATTTTTAAAAGAGTAACCGTGGAGTTTCTTGCCGGCTCTTCTCCATAGGAAGCGACAAATTGGAACCGTGCACCTAGCTTCTGACGTTTCATAAGTGCCCTTGCAGGTTTATGTAAAATAAAATATTTTGATTTGATTGATTTGATTTGATATGTACATAGTATTCTCGCAAAATAACATTTGTGTAAAAAATAAATAAATAAATCGCATACAAAAACTTATTACGTAAGTACATATCTAAGTAGATGCAAGAAACATTCGGAAGTTTACTAATCGTATTTTACTCTTAAATAATGAATGAACGCGTCAGAACATAAAAACAAGAAATATGTCAAACGTCGCATAATTGAAAATAAACCACAGCTAAATGACTATAGAGTTGTTTATTGTGTACTCTTTTTACGTATTTATTACTTTTTCCATTTAAAGCGCACACGGAATAGTTTAATGAGCAAGTTACGCTACCCGCCGCTAGATTTCACTATTACTATTTCAACTCCTATAGGGATGTACCACTGTCGTTTACCTATTTATCGACATTCCGTTTTATTTTTAAGCAAATTACAGCAACAGCTAGAGTCAATAAATATTACTATGTTTGTAATCAAGTGTTTATATAAATATATTCTAATACATACTTACGATTTATAGAAAGTATAATTAAGAATTGTCATGTAAAACTAATGATCCGATTTTGAAAACTATTCTATTCATAAAAAGATACAGTTTCTTTCTATCTTATGCTATAGATATTAAACTACGGGATTAATTACTACGGGTAAACTAAAACCGCACACAGGCTTACGTTTTTCCCGATATAGCATAGAACAAAGAGAACATTGTAAGTTTAAAAATATCGATAACTCATTATCGTTATCGGTAATCTCTAATTGAGTAGCTGACTGTAACATGTGCATTGTTGGAATCTTCGAGAACAATATGTTTGAGTAGAAAGTAGACTTTAAAATGAGTAGAATAAAGTCAAGTTTTACTTGTCTTGTTTAATAACGCGTTGTTGCGTTGCCAACTAGCGGTCAATAGTCGAACTCTAGCTATATTTTCCTTGTAATAATAATTATTCTCGGGGAATATTACCGAATTTTACTCAAACATCCCGAATGATTCGCGAATGTTACGACGGGAATAATTCGGAATATTTCCCTCCAGCAACTCTAGTCAATACACAAACGAATAGTCTAATTACGATGTGAAGTGAAGCAGAGACGTCCGGCCAATGTTTTCAGACCCAGACATAACTTATTGTAACTATACATATATTGGGTAAACTTGGGTAATTAAGTGTTACAACTAATTCCGTGACAACATGTTTCAAATCGAATACTGAATTATATGAGACGATTTCATACTTTTAAAATAAAACTTATGACGACGCAATAAGTCTTCTATTCGTGTGTAAAAATCTGGTTTCACTGAAGCAAGTGAGAAAGCAACAATCCGCATTTTTTTCACTAAACTTGCAGTTTTGTTTACCGCGCGGTAATTGAAGTTTTGATGCGTCGTATTTAATCGAATTTTAATAGAAAAAGTGAACAGAGGCCCTCCCTGCAGTGGTGACGGACCAATCGGAGCGCCAAACGCGGTCACTACGTTTGGTGTAGATGGTTAAATGAAACTCACACTAGGGCCTCTGATTTCAACAAAACTTACACATAATAGTTAGTGAAACTTGAACTTTGTGCTGCAGTATAAATCATTAGCCAATATCGTATAGTTTTGAAATAGTTGCTTATTTTATTCACTCGAAAAGTTAACGATTTTACAAGTTTTGAAATGAAGACGGCCACGGAATTAACCAAGGTAATTTTAAATAACGTGTGATATTCTGTTAATACTAAGTGTTTTTAATTATTAATAGCAAAATAATAGAGATTAATGTTTTTTGAGCGGTTTGAGTTCAGTTACAGACCACTTTTCAATTATTTTATCACGGAATTAACTGAGCTATATTTTACTTAGGCAGATATAACGTTTTATGTTTCAGACTATTGAAGTTGACAATCACAAAAAAAAAACGAAAATACAATGAAGCAACATTTAAAGCTGCCGTTGATAACGTTTTACAACGATATGACCGTATACAGATCATCCAAGGAATTTTCTATTCCTTGGACTTCGCTCAAAGAGAATGGTCGTCGCGCGAAAGAAAACAACAAGAAAGGAATAACCACGGAGTAAATACAAAGAGGAGACGGCCTAAACAACTGTGCACTGTGGTTGTCGACTAGGTCCTGACGTCATAAAGTGGGCGTGGCCTTAGTCAGTGTATTGTTGGCGTTCGTCCTGTCAAGTAGCAAAAACACAGGGCCGTAATTAGAATCCAATTATTGTACAGAATGTCCCGCAGCTGTCTCATAAATGGAAATACTCATAAAAATACCATCTCCTATAAATTAAATATTCTATCTAAATTAATTTATTAAAAGTACTTTGCCTCCGTGTGACAACTGGTATGGTCTATACGAGTTGTCTCACAGAGGGAAAGTAAAGAACAACTACCATACTATAAGGTAGTTGTTGTTTACTTAATTAAAAGTACTTAAAGCCTATCTAGTCTATTTAGTTAAATTTTAAATGATGTATGTTCTATATTTCTTTCCGAAGATAATCTAAGACAGTAACGGATTACAAAAATTAATATTACTATTTCAATTAAAAAAAATACGTATCAAGATGGTTCGCAAAATTAATATCAAATAACGGAACTCTGGTACGAAAACTCTGAGTACGACCCTGTTGCATCCTGCACTTAGTGACATCTAGTGTGAGATACTTACGTCACTAGAAAGTAAAATCTACAGAACGAGCGAGTAGTTTTGCTATTGACCGGTAGATGAAAAATGAAGAAGTGGGCGGGATCTAACACCCCCTCACCCCGCAAATTGTCACGCGTTGTTCCTAAGGGAAATCTAATTATACCATCTCCTCTTTGTATTTACTCCGTGGGAATAACACAATTCACAAAAAAATGGTAGGCCATTTTCTTTAAGTATAACTTTGGAACAAAAATTAGTTGTTTACATACTAGAAATGCAAGAACTTGGTTTTGGGCTTAACGTGAATCAAATCAGGAAAATTGCATTTTCTTTAGCTGAAGCAAACAATCCTAAACACTCTTTTAAAGCAAAAATCAAGTAAGGCTGATGACGACTGGATTTGTAACACATGTGGTGGATTATATTCTAATGACGTTTCATCAAGAAATGGTGCCGAGTGGGTAACCTGTTCTTTTTGCACATTCCCATAACACATTCACTGTCAAAGCCAAGATGTTTGCATTAGCCAAGCAATTTTTATATGTGACATTTTCAGTGTGAATCAAGAAACAGAAAGTGATGATGATTTTTGAGTATTTGACTATTTTGAATAAATTCTGTTTGACTGTATAACTGGCGATTAAAAATCGGCCCTTATTATTATTTATAATGCTCTATTTTCTTATTCCGTGATTTAAAAATGATTACGTCTGACGTAATTTCGTGACAACGTAATTAGGTAAGTATGTATCACGGACTTAAGGAGAACCTAGTCGCGGGCTCGAACTCACTGGTGGGCCTGGGTAAAAAGCACGCTGTCTCACCAGGCATTGTGTCCGACAGAGGTAGTATCAGTGATGAGCAGTTAGACGCTATTCTACACGCACAACATTATTGTGTGAGATGCAGGATCATTTATAGTACAACAGGCGCGTAAAAAATTAAGAACAGTCCATCGGAAGATCGGGTTTTATGAAAAAACCCCTGTATAAATCAGTGATCAATAAGATTTATTGAACTTTTCGATGTTTGAGCTTTGTCGGTACCGACTTGGTTTTTTAGATTTTACACTTCTTTTATTACTTAAACACGCCCAAAGTTAGGTTAAATTAGCAAGAAAAATGAATCTTTGTTGGCTCCTAGCTTTTTAATGGCTTTTTATTTTAGTATTCTGTTTCCGTACAGACAATATTAATAATGAGACAAAACCATACCATGTTTAATTGTTGATGTAAATTGTGGAACAGTGGAGTAATACTCTCCCGAAGTTTGTATGGGAAAAATGTGGACTAGGTTCACCTTAAGGTGACTGTCACTTAATTACCAAAGTGAACAATGTCTAATAAAACACATATAATTTTATGGATATTTGTGATACTTATCACGTCGATGGATAAAACTATGTACGAAAGTCTGATCTATGTTCCTACAGAAAAAAATCTATTATGTTAACTGCATATTTTATTTCTTAGTGTATTTTACCACGTAATTAGATGAGGTCGCCCTAGGTATTTGCCTATACCAGCAGGCTTAGCATGACGCTTTCTATTTCTACTGAACCGTAGAATAGAAGTCGCGTGTCTACATTTCTCAGTACAAAACTGTCAATTGTCTACACGGAAACGTCATTTTTGTCTACTCTTCCGTCGACAAAACGCTGGTCTACGATTCGGGACTACTATTTAGGGACGGCACACGCTTGCAAACAAAGCGATGCTTTCTCGTTTTAACGCTAAGTAGGGTTGCCAACCGTACCTACTCTAAAATAGAGTTTTGTACTCTTTTTCTTGTGAGTGTACTCTACAATCTATAACACTAATAGAGTACGCCAAAATACTCTTTTTTCATAAACTGACCTTTTTGAGGCAAGTGATTTAGTTTTTCTGTGGTTTTTCTATATTTTCCACTGTCTATTTGGCAGTCAAGAAAGTGGAGTGGCTAGAAGGGAGGAACAGGGCTTTATGAATATTAATTAAAATTAGCTCCTGATCATATATTAACGTAGAGTTAGGATGTTTGGACTCCTACAATTCTTGTAAAATCAATAAAAAAATATGTACCGCAAAAAGTGCTAGAAAAAAATACGCAAAGAGAAATGAATAAACGGTACTGTATTTTTTTTAAATCTGTACTCTTTATTTACTCTCTCTGAAACCAGAAATACTCTACTTCTTCTAGAAAAAGTTGGCAACCCTAACGGTAAGGTTGTATATTTTGTGCTATCTCACTTTATCAAACGAACCAAGCTCGAATGCTAACTTATTGATCTGTCTGTACTTGTAATTGCCTAGATATAACTAGAGTATTTAGGCGTTCGCCGGCCCTGCAATCGGGCTGTATCGATCGTTATATTGACGGAAGTACACGAAGCCTCGCTTCGTATTTATTATACACTAGCGACCCGCCCCGGCTTTGCACGGGTAGAGCATATACCTACTTACATGTGCTTTCCGTCGTAGGGACGCATCAACCGCTTGAATTAATTTCGCGCACGTTAGACTTTATTTTGCGATAACTCCCAAGATATTCGTTCAAATGATATGCTGTATAGGATTATCATAATGTGCACGAAATCCTTAAGGTAACTAACGTATTTAAGTTGATAAGGATTAATACTGTACATTCTTAAACCGGAAACCTTTTTACACGCTTTATATTATACAAACAAACAAACATACAAGTGAAGCCTCACTTGTATGTTTGTTTGTTTGTATGTAACCGACTCCTTTGGACGCTATTTTGACCCACTTTAAACGGTCAGATTTCATTTAAACTTTGTAGACTTATCGAGGACCTATGACAATTCAATAATTATTAAAAAAAATTTATAAAAAACACGCTTTTGTAGTTAGCAAAACTAAAAAATTGAAAATAAATAATAGTTTAAAAAAACTAAAAAAACACGCTTTAAAAACCAAACTAAAAAGTAGAAAATAATTTAATTCTATTAAAAAAAGTGGGGTGCTTTTTGAGATATTTTTATAATCAATTAATATCAAGCACCCCACGCTTTTTAATAGAATTAAATTATTTTCTACTTTTTAGTTTGGTTTTTAAAACGTGTTTTTTTTTTACTATTATTTTATTCAACACATAACCAAATCCACCTAGATTTTTATGAAATCGGCCACTTTTATATTTTGAGTGACAAGTTTTATCTTACCATTCCATCTCGATAAAGGATATCTGTCTTATACAGAGTTTTGGGCTTCCAACTTATTTAAGGTTTGTTTAACTCCCAGAACATGTTTATTTAACTTAGCATTTACCACAGAAATAGATAGACCTAAGTAACGCAAGAGCACCCACTTCGCGTGCCGGGCTTAAGCATAAAATGCTTAACGTGGCCACTGTCCCGCTGAGTCTGCATTGGTGCGCCTCGTTAGTTGGACGTCAGAAAAAAAAAATGCCTATTTGGGCTGTGACAAATTGTAAAACCCGCATAAATGTGAGCAGAAAAAATAAAGTTAACGTTTCCTTCCATCGGTAAGTAATTTTATTATTAATATTATACGTAATTCATTTTAAAATCAATTAATTTCAATCTAATACCCACAGTAATACCAAATTTGAGAAAAACATGGGTCATCGAGAGCATCCTGTATATTCAAAATACATTGCGGCTTTTGCTTGGAGCGGTTGATGTGACGTTCTTTGTTAACAAATGATGAATATCAAAACAAGTAATACTATCGTATGTCGCTTCAGTTTCGGAGTACAGGCGCTTTTATCATTTTTCTGTCAATTTTACCGATTAGTGCTGTTCATCCTATGGAAAACAAATCGATTCTCGAGAATCGATTTCGGAAACAGAGAAATTATTTTGTGTTTTAAATTTATTATGTAGTCAATTTTAATAAAAAATTCTTATTGTTTCGTGATTTGTTAGTTTTCTACATGATCTCAATTTAAAAGAACAATGGATTGAGACGACGGGAAATAAAGATTGTTTACCAAGAAAGTACCTATAGCACTATTTGTTCGATACATTTGTAGGGAGAAAGGTTTGTAGAAGGGAAAAAGCATCGAACATTGACAAAAGCAGCAGTCGGACATGCTGCTTTTGTCAATTTTCGATGCTTTTTTTTATTGATGTACACACGGCTACACATCAAGCTATACATTTCCAGTTTACGTTGATCTCGCACTGTACGGAAATCCTAAACAATGCGAGATCAGCTTATACTGGAAATGTATACCTAGTTTGATGTGTAGCCGTGTGTACTAAAGATCACAACTAATGAAGTTAGTTAATTGATAAGTGTCTGTACCTTTTCGAGTTTTATATAAAATTTTGAATTGTACGTACTGCTGGCTGCGTGAGCGTTGGCGGTAGGCCGCGGGATGGGGCAAAACGGCTGCCACACGCGGCGGCGTCTTTGAATCGATTTGGTTTTCCCATCACTAATAGTGCTTGTGATGTCATAGTAAGTAGTCAAAAAATGCCATGCTTGGTTTTCATACAGATCGTTATACTTGCGTTATCTAGGTCTATCTATATCTGTAGCTTTTACCCACGACTTTATCTGCATGGAAGTTAAAAATAGCACTTAAGATTTTTTTTTAATGTGAAACGTGTCTTTTAAAGTATCGTTATGGGAACAAAAGACCTTTTTGTTTTGAAGGCACTCCATGTTGCTGTCTACTTGTCTAACTTCATATCTTTTTATTTTTCGACAAACAGATACTATTCCATTCTTTTTTTTTTTGGGTGGGAAATCATCAAATAACTTCTCCCGCTCTGGGTGGAGCGGGAGGGCGTGTCCGACTTTTACTGACTAAAACCCAACCGTGTTCCCTCAGTTGCCTGTGTGCCAGGGGCGGCGGTATCTCTTTCGAACAACCCGCACCCCCGGCAGGCATCGGCCCTTGCGGGCCCCATCAGTTGCTGCTGACATCTCTTTGAGGCGCGCGTGGAACACAACGCACCGTCGACCCGCGCCAAGGACCAACTTACCGGACAGCGAGCTACCCATTACTCGCCGTCCGCACTTCTACTGCATTCTTAGGCTAGAATTAAGAAGCAGTGTTTTTAAGGTACTCACCGTATCAAGCGTTCAAGTAACACTTTTGGGTGCAGCCGCCGAGGCTCATGGTAGATAAGGATGATCATTTCATTATCCTTCTTTTGTGATTCGAGCCAATTCATAAAGTCAACGAGGGCTGTAACCTCTGACTTTGTTTTGACTACCTGTGGACGAAATTTTATATTAAGATGCGAAAAACTAGCGTTACTAACAATACACGACACATCAAACACATCGAAGAGAGATAGATGAAATATAAAATCGGATACTGAGTTAAGAGTGCATGCACGGTGAAAAAAGACTGTCAATGTGTTTGTCAATTCTAATCTAATTGTGAGACAGCTAAAAATAAACGTGTTTTCTAAAATATAGTTCAAAGGAATTATATTTTAGAGAACTCCAAAAGCCAAATAGCCTTTTATTTTAGTAGGTAGTTTTTCGTCATTGTTTTTCTTGTAAGTATATCTCCTACCTGCAAAACTAAGAACTCGTTTTTTCAAATCACAAAATATTATGTTTACATCCTTTTGTTTTCCCTTTCTCACAAATAGTTAAATGGCATACATTTAACTGTGCACAGCTAGCACGAAATTAACTCATTTGGACACGGCTGATAACTGTCGCTTACAATTTAATAAGTATATAATTATTAATTTAAGGGATTATTTTGAAAAAAAAAATGACTTATTTCGGTCAACATTTTTTAAACCTACCAATCTATCAGTAATGTATGTTTATAGGGGATTGTGGCTAAGTAATAGCAGCCGCACGGGTCGATCGAACAGGGTAAGCTACGCTTACCGCTGTTGGTCCGTGGATGGGTGACCATTTTTACATACCAAGACCCCTCCGTGCTTCAGAAAGCACGGTAAGCCGTTGGATCCGGCTGTGATTCGTGAATCTTTGACAGTCGTTACGGGTCGTCAGAAACCCGAAACTCTGACAAACAGTCGTACCGAGCGGTATCGTGTTTCCCAGCAGGGTTGTGGAGTTAAGATAGGCAGTCGCTCCATGTAAAATAAATTTCAATTTACAATTCAGCTGCATCCGATTAGCGTGGAAGCCGCGCCTACATAGTTGGGAAAAGGCTAGGCAGATGATGAATGAAAAAAATAAAAGTATTACTGTACCTTTTGAGTGACCGTATCTTTCAACATTCGGTAGCGTCCGACGGTGACGACGCGCAAATTGTTCCGGCGACGAGCTCCAGGGTTCAAGTCACCGAACGGCATTACGAATTGCGCGTATTTTTTATGAGGAGGAGTAAATGCCGCTATATGACAAATCTGTAACAATAGATGCCATCACTATATCACCCGCCCAATAGTTTGTACTGCTGAATATTATAGTACTGTGAAGTTGCATCAGAATCCGTTTAAAAGTTTATGCGTGAAAAAGTAACAAACATCCATCCTTCCATTCTTACAAACTTTCGCGTTTCTAATATTAGGAAGTAGGATAGGATAGGAAAGTTTGTAGGTCAAATTTATTGTTTTGCAGAGTCAAAACTCTAATGTTCACATCCTTAATTTAATAAGTGCTGGGTTTGTCATACAAACAGATCTCCTATACGATTTTTCGGCCATATTAATATCTCCTTGCCAAATTTTATTGAAATATGTAGTTACTTAAAATAAACCTATTTTAGTATTCGAACTAAGAAGGTCTTCCTGATTTTTCTTAAGGCTCCTATTCTACCTATCAAGACATTTAAAAAGTAAGTTCAAAATTTTAAGCCCCGACTACTGAAAAAGCACGCGCTAAAAAGTATGTAAAAAGAAAATATTCTCATCTGAAAGCCGTGGCCGTATGCCACGTTACCTTAAAGCATATGATCGCTTACTACAGTTAGAATGTATTGTTTTTCATTTCTCATACTCGGAAAGTAGTGTTTGTTTGATCCGAGTAGCGGGTGGAAGAAGCTACTTCCCTCCTTTGGGCGAGAAAGACTCATAGAAATTGCTTCCCTCTCTAGGGTGGAAATAAATTTAAAAATAGAACTAAATTTGGTTAGGCAGCGGCGAAAAAAATGCTGTGTATATAAACAGCCAGTGCGAATTAAAAAAAAAAGGTAAGCAGGTCCGCCCGCGGCAGTGACGCGGGTGTGTTCCAAAGTTAAAATTTGAAATAGACTGATTGACTGATTTGATTTTAATTTGGCGTGATACTAACTCTGTAAGCTTCATTTCATCATCGACATCTCGGTTTATTTAGACTTATATCTTATTAAAAATGAGTTCAAGTGATTCTGAAATGTTGACCCTAGATTCTGTTAAAGACGAGGCAAATATGGTTATCGAAAATCTTTTGCCAGAAATTTCAAAGGAAAGATACATATATATAAATACAATGACTTTATGAAGTGGCGAACAGATAAGAAAATAAAATCATTTTTCGAAAGTGTATTACTTCCATACTTCAATGGACTATCTGCCAAAATAAAGCCTTCTACGTTATAGAACAGGTATTCAATGTTCAAGAGTAGGTACACTAAAAGTAAAACACAATGTCGATTTGAAAAGATTCCATAATCTAACATCGTTACTGAAAAGACAGTCTCAGGGGTTCAAGAGCAAAAATCGAAGGTTTTCACCTCTTACGAAGTGGAAACATTTTTAAATGAAGCCCCTGACGAGCTATATTTGGGAGTGAAGGTAAGCTTTAGACGTTTATCTAGGTAGGGAGAGGTCTTTTACTCTAAACATAAAAGTCGATCCCAACGACTCTACTCTGATATGTATTATAGAGAGGTTTGCATAAAAAAAGGTAATCATATCAATCAAACACACTGACCAGATTGCGTAAATTGAGAGTACAGACGTTGGATAAGCGTGCATTTCTGGAGTAAAACATCTCTGCTTGTTATTTTATCTACATAGGTAAAAGATTAATAAATAGTAATGAAGAAATCATGTTTTTCACAGGTGGTATTGATACTCGGTATAAGCGGCGCCTGCAGAAGCAATGAACTCACAAATTTAACTATTAACGAATTTGAAAATCAAGGCCACTTATTACTCGTAAAATTTACTAAAACAATAACAAATATTGAGCGCACGTTTGTTGTACGAGAAGAGTTTACACAAATAGTAAAAAAATATCAAAAAATCAGACCTAATGACATAAAAACGGATCGCTTTTTTCTCAATTACCAACAGGGAAAATGCTATAAACAAGTGATCAGTAAAAATAAAATCTCTGGTATACCGAAGCAAATAGCAACATATTTGAATTTACCAAACTGTGAACAGTATACCGGGCATTGTTATAGAAGAACGTCAGCGACACTGTAAGCCGATTCTGGGGCGAACTTGACAATGTTAAAAAGACATGGAGGATGGAAATCCAGCACAGTTGCGGAATGCTACATCGAGGATTCTGTCCAAAATAAAACTGAAATTTCAAACAAATTAACTGAGTCTATAAATTTACGCCCCACTTCGCCTCAACCAACTACTTCAAGGGAGTCTGCGCCATGGATTCCACCGTCTAATCAAATACTGGAGTCTCCTACTTTTACAGAAATTCAGCACATCCAAATTTGTCATAACATATCAAACAGCGTAAATATTCCAAACAAAATGTAACTTTAAATTTCACAAATTGTTCGAACTTCTCAATTAATTTTAAATAGGTACTACTCATGTTATTATAATCAATAAATATTTTAGAAAAATTACTATTTTTTAATTTCCTTAAACTCGAAATGAAAAGTAGTGCTTACCACGGGTGAAAGACATCAATTCCTACTCGGACTATAGCCGCTGTGCTCGGGCGTCTAAATACCTCGTATGGGAATTGATTCTTTCGACCCTTGTATAAAAATTTAGTATTTCGCCTTACCAAGTTGTTTAAATAATGGCCCGATTTTTTAAAACTACTTCGGAGTCATTACCACCTTTATTTTTTTTATTTTTTAGAGACTCAAAATCTAGTATCTACCTATGAATTTTGTCAAGTAAAAATGTTCCTTTCGAGCTAAGTTTTAGCCACTTTGGGTGATGTAACTATAGACAGATTTTAATTTTGTCGATCGACCATAATTTAACAATTTACAATTTAAAAAAATATAAAACTTGCGCCACAGAAAGATAAAAATAAAAGACTCAAGTCAAGTGAGAATTTCCCTAAAAATATTAAGAGTCGTAAACACTTCCGGTCTTATTCATAAAAAGGCTTATCGAAGGTTTAAGATAGTCATTAGTTAAACTGCTCGATAAGCTTATAAAACCTTGATAAAATTTTCTATTCTTATACGTTCTACAACTAATATGTCGTTTATAAATCAAAATGTTGCCATTTCAATGAATTCATCCAACAAACTGACCAACACATCGAATCGTCAAACGAGAATACACACCGAATAATTGTGACCATAGACGTTATTACGTACTGGCAGCCAATTAATTCTCTACAGTTTCAACAGTTTTGACGCGGTGACGTCATTGTTATTTAAATTTGACAATTAATTTGAAATTGTAACTATCAATTCTCCGTCTACGCTATCAACTGATTGCGTAGACAGAGAACTGATTGCTTGAAAATTGACATTTGGTGATACACGATATTTGTACGTCAAAAGGTCAAATGTCATTTTCTTTGTAATCAATCAGCTGCCTTAGAGAGTCGGGCATTTTTGCCTAAAACACTGTTAAAGTAGGTGTCTGGTTTCGATAACTTTATAATAGGTTTATAGAATGTTTTTGTGCTAAACTGTGTTTATGAATAACAGTTTTTAACAACCAGACTTTAGCAAGGTTTTAGATGTTCGATAACTTTTCATGACTAAGACCGTTCGTCTTTTCGGCAAGGACAGGCATAGACGATTGTACAGGAGTTATGGAGGAACCATCCTTTCTGCACCGAGAGGACACAACGAACATACCTCGTCAATTAGTCTTCTGCCAGTGGCGACAATATCCCATCCCACTAATTTATACTTCCCCGGAGGCAAGCCAAGAGGCTTCTCGGCGAGGGCTGGAGGCAGGTTCGGCGGCTCGCCTCCATTGTTTGATAAAGCTGCCGCCATTCCGGATTCTGGCTGGCTGTAAACAATACAAGTTGTTTCACAATTAATTATCACGTTGTTATTCTAGTTTAGCAAACTGGTTGGTTGTTGATATTTTGAAACGATTCACTTTATCTCTATGTGTTTTAGTAATTACTATCGTCTTTCTTTTAATCAAACACCGTTTTTTAAATGTACATTCTTAAATCTTTTTGTTTTGAACAGAACTTTATGAACACAAGGATGGTCAAAAGAAAGAGCAATGGCTACTCTCATAACATGGTTGGACAAGATTAATCTTATAAATCGTAAATGATGAATTGATGATACATAATCATGTCGTTTCATTTATCTATTTATTAATAACAGAAATCAATACGATAATGTTTTTTCGAGGTTACGTGGTAAGTATATTTTTAATCTGTGTAATTTTGAATTGAGATCATTTTCACTTAACGTACAGACAAACACAAAATAATTAAGAGTGCGAAAGACCGTATAGAATACAGAGTCGACGCTGAAATTACAAAAGAAAAATGTTTTGGTGGATGCGCTAAGGGGCCATTCAAGTATTACGTAAGCACTACAGGCGGGCGGGGGGAGAGACTGAAAATGGTTTTGAAATCGACCCAGCTTCGGATTTTTTTTTCATCGAGCAAATTACAATTTAGCGTTGTTTGAACCGTTAATTTCCCTCAATCAAGGATGTAACTATGACATTTTTTTTAGGGCCTATATACTCTAATTTGACCATTTAATGTTGATTCTAAAACAGGCAAATTCGGATAACCCCCGTTAACACTGGTCGTCAAAAAGTATTATTCATAAACACATTTTAGGACAAATACGTTCTTTAGCCTTACTATAAGGTTATAGAAGCCAAGAACACTACTTTAACAGTGTTTTAAGGAAAAAATGGCCGACTCTAAAGCGAAAGCTGATTGATTACAAAGAAAATGACATTTGAGCATTCGACGTAAAATATTGTGTGTAACCAAATGTCAATTTTCAAGCAATCAGTTCTCTGTCTACGCAATCAGTTGATAGCGAAGACAGAAAATGGTTGATAGCGTAGACAGAGAATTGATAGTTACAATTTCAAATTAATCGTCAAATTTAAATAACAATGACGTCACCGAGTCAGAACTGTTGAAAATGTAGAGAATTAAATGGTTGCCAGTACGTAATAACATTTATGGTCACAATCACAGCAATTATTCGGTGTGGATCGTCGTGCGGGCCATGGCCCTATACGGGGCACCGGTGTGAGCGCCCATATTGAGGCGCCAACCAGCACACCGGGTGAAGGCGGTCCATAGGGTCATGGCCATCCGGATGGTACGGGGATACCGCACGATCTCCGGTGAGGCGGCGGGCCTCCTTGCCGGAATGCCGCCATGGGATCTGGAGGCAAAGGTCCTCGCGCACACTTGGGAGTGGCGCGAGGAGGCCAAACGTTGGGGCGTAACTCCGCCGCCGCTGGAAATCGCGGCACGGCGGACAGAGCTCCAGCGGGATCTCATGGCGACGTGCAGAGTGCGATTGTCGCAATCCAGTGCTGGGCACGCCACGATTGCGGCGGTAAGTCCCCTGTTTGAGGAGTGGCTTGAGAGGCAGCATGGCGTCCTCAACTTCCACCTGACACAGGTCCTCACCGGACACGGCTGTTTCGGGAGGTTCCTGTTTGGCATAAGGCGGGAGGAAACGCCCGGGTGTTTCCATTGTGAAGATCGCCCTGAGGACACGGTGGAGCATACGGTGGAGGTCTGCCCGGCTTGGGCGGAGCACCGCCGTGTCCTCATGGAGGCGATCGATCATGAGGCGAGCGGCCGCGATCTCTCGCGTCCGGCCCTGGTCCAGGCCATGGTACGGAGCGAGAGTGCATGGCTAGCAGTCGCTTCCTTCAGCGAAGCAGTGATGCTCACAAAGAGGGAGGCGGCACACGTGGGGGAGATGCAGTACATGCGCCCTCACGGCCGTGGCCTTCGCAGGAGACGCCCTGTGCGTCGGGAATTCTAGGCTGATTCCCGGCCATCGTAGGCACGGGCTTGCGGATGGCGAGTAATGGGTAGCTCGCTGTCCGGTAATCACCAAGCCCGGGGTCGACGGCGCGTTGTGTTCCACGCGCGCCTCAAAGAGATGTCAGCAACAACTGATGGGGCCCGCAAGGGCCGATGCCTGCCAGGGGTGCGGGTTGTTCGAAAGAGATACCGCGGCCCCTGGCACACAGGCAACTGAGGGAACACGGGTGGGTTTTAGTCAGTAAAAGTCTGATCCGCCCCTGCTAATATTTTAACAAGTCATTTATTAATAATCATAATAATATACATAGATACATGTAAGAATAGCTAATGACTTATGTAATGGCCGGTACAGAATCCGATCAGTCACCCCGTGCATAATTATGGCACCAAGTCTGGGGGCATGGTGTAGTGCCCCCGCCAAGACGAGCCAAGCGGAGCGCAAACGCACTACCTCTTACGATTTCTGAAAGATGCAAATGTAAATAAACCGGCATGTCCTAGGACCAAACATTCTAAGACGTTTTATGGACGGTTACCGTTACCAATAAAATACCGGTAAAACTACCAAAACATTTCGTTCTGGTCTGTTACATATTTAACGTAATCAAAATCATAGGATTTACCGGTATTTAAATAGCGTTACCAATATCGTTACTTTGCTAAAATCTTGAAGAAGCAATATTTTGTGTGACGATGCCAAACCGAACCAAGCGCCTCGCGCGCCCTGCTTTCGGCTCTTCTAAGCAGAGCGGCAACAACACATGTTACGACGGTCGGACAGATACAAATACGATAAAACTCGCGCTCGCGCATGTTTCATTTCATAATCATTCGGTACAAAAAAATAGCGTCGCGTACGCCAAATGAACCTACGTCTCTGTTGCCTTTAATTTATAAACTTGTTGTTTGTGTAAAAAATATTATTATGGGCTGAAATAAGTGTACCGATATTCCAACGTTTTCAAAGCGCACATAATAACCTTCCTACCTTTCAACTTATACCGTATTATTCTAACTGTATTGTTACTTTTTAATTAGTCTTAGGTCTGTATGTAGGTACAGTCGATCACACATCTCTGGATACAATATTAAAACCGTTCTCATATCTTACGTGCCTCATAAAGGAGCTGTCACGGTCAATTTTACTGTATCCAAAAACATGTGGGAGACTATACGTTTTTGCAGTCAGGAATATCTCGTTTTATAGAAATATCCGGTCACAGCTAATTTGGGTATTTTTTCAATTTGAGTTTTTTACACCCTGTTTATTATATTTTTCTGCAGCACAGAAACAATGGTGCCGATTTTCTCTATCCATTTCAATGGCGCGGCCACGGCGTAATTTAAAAAAAAATCTAGATTTTGGAAAAATTGTTTCCCAAAACCATAAATTTGTCAAAGTTATGGTTTAAAAGTTACAAGGGTTTGAACGTGGCCGCGCCATTGAAACGTGGAGAACCGCGCGGCCACGGAGATCTTTAAAACTAAGCGTTGCAGAGACCTGAAATTTAGGTAAATGGTAGATCGAATTTGTAATATTTTTTTTAATATAGAAAAAATCCAAGGTTTATATTTTAGGAGCTGCAAGACTATAACCCCATGCCCGCGCCATTGAAACGGTGAAAAACACGATATCGCCGATATCTCGCTGAAAAAACATCGCAGACGTCTGAAGATTTTTTTGAAACCTAGATTTGAATTTGTCAAAATTTGTACAAATACAACGAAAAATCCTAGGTTTATATTTCAGGAGCTGTAAGACTAAACCCCATGGCCGCGCCATCGAAACGGTGAAAATCACGTTATCGCCGATATCTCGCTGAAATAGCATCGTAGAGGTCTGAAGTTTTTTTTAAAACATAAATTTGAATTTGTAAAAATTAGTAAAAATACAACGAAAAATCCTAGCTTTATATTTCAGGAGCTGTAAGACTAAAACCCCATAGCCGCGCCATCGAAACGGTGAAAATCACGTTATCGCCGATATCTCGCTGAAAAAGCATCGCAGAGGTCTGAAGTTTTAGATAAAACATAAATTTGAATTTGTCGAAATGGGTAAAAATACAACGAAAAATCCTAGCTTTATATTTCAGGAGATTTATACGGTATTGCGTTGAAATAAGTCGTGATTATCTATCGAAGAAAATAAGTAGTAGCGAGTTTTCTTTTTGTAAACAACTATTAATATGTAGAACTACCGATAATAGGTAAAAAAAAACAATTATTTCTTTTTATAAAGCCTTGAAATACGTTTTGAATTTTTCGTTAGGGTGACCATAGTTTATTGTTTACAGAATACTTTCCACCTATTGCGTTAGAAATTACATCTCAAGGATTCTAAATTAAATTAAAATGAAACGATTACATAAAAAAAAAACATATTATGTTTACTTCTTTAAAAATCACATTTATCAGAGATTAATCAACGTAGTACTTTGTTGAAAACCCAATAATAAAAAAATATCACGATAAGTCGCGATTGTCAAATTCGATTTTAGTTGTGTCAAGTGATTTTTTTTTTTGCAGAATAGCTTTAAGATTCTCATAGCCTACAAACTTAATACAAATATGTATAGAATAATGTAGTTTCCTTTGTTTTTTATTTTTCACTTACATAAAGATTTTTTTTTGTAGTTTTCCTTTTTTTATTGGTTGGAAAATTGATTGGATCAATCGAACTTAGTAAGTGTTCATTTGTATTTGAATGTCGTATTTATGTAACAACTAACTGTATTCATGTAACAATCTATCTAAATAAGTTAAATCTGTTTTGTAACTGCATTTCCTACTCCTATGTTTAATGCATGCCGTGGCAGCCTTTAATTAAGGCTACACTACAAAATTATAAGATTATAAGTGCTTTAACATGTATTTTTTTTTGGTGTAAGCTTTTTTGGTTGTCCTAAAATATATAAATAAAATAAACTATCACTTAAGTCAGTTTAGTTCGGTGTACAAGAGAATCGGCACCAATATTGTATACACGCCGAAAGTAGTCATTCATATTTTCAGTTTTCGCATTGTAGTGCCTGCCACCCCCTGTTTATTATTATTTTCTTCAGCACAGAAGCAATATTGTATACACGCTGAAGGTAATTCATGGTTTCAGTTTTCGCGTTGATGGCCCTGACACCCTGTTTATTATGATTTTCTGCAGCACAAAAACAATATTGTATACATGCTGAAAGTAAGTCATTCACAGTTTTCGCGTTGATGGTCCTGCCAGCCTGTTTATTATGATTTTCTGCAGCACAGAAACAAAATTGTATACACGCCGAAGGTAAGTCATTCATGATTTCAGTTTTCGCTTTGATGGCCCTGCCACCCTGTTTATTAACGATTATTGTAATAAAGGATTTATCTATCTAATATAATTTTCTGCAGCACAGAAACAATATTATATACACGCCGAACGTGCTACCTTCAGCGTGTATACAATGTTGTTTCTGTGCACACACCCAAAGATGCTAGTCTCCCCACCGTCATAGTTAGAAAGAGATAGACGTATAAATTACCGGTATAAGAATTGTTGCTTTTACTGATACTAATACTGGTAATTAGATAACGTTAACTGACTTTGGGTATCGGTATTATTATCGTTAACATAACGGTAATTGGTGACGTTATAGAAATAATGCCGGTAATTCGGTCCCTGCTTACACATAAAAAAGTATGGCTAAAAAGCTCGCGAAATCACTCAAAGCGTTATCCATCTTGAAAGAGAAATAGTGCCTGACAGCCGATGCCTTGCATGGCCCGACTGTGCAAGAAGTTTGTGTAGCGAGAATAAAAGTGGCGTGTCACGGAGTCACATGAGTAACGGACTATTTGTGAATACCGTAACATGACAAATTAATTATGTTTTCTACCTACTTACATCATTTTAAAGGAAACGTTTGCGTACTGCAAGTCCAACACAAATAACCAACTGTTGAAACGTGTTGCGTCGTGCACGCGCGCGCCGGGCAACTTGGAAATATAATGCGTAGAGTGAAGGGCGACATGCAGGGAAGGAGGACATGTAAAAGAAGCGGGAAGTGCGACGCGCATGCGCTAAGCCCCCGTCGCGTGCCGCCGCCCGGTAGCTAGACAGAAAATAAATTAAGTTTAAATGATTTTATGAAGGTGCTATCATATTCGATGTATCGCGGGCGTTACCCTTCTCGCTCGTTGTTAATAAATCAATAAGTTGGACATCATGCTGTTTTTATAGTAGGCAGGTAGCTATGGGATCACCGTACCTACTATAAAAAGAGCATTAACTTACTATAAAAATAACGTTAGTTTGAACAAGTTATTTCAATCATAACAATAAGAGTTTGATCTTAGTGCAATATGAGATCTGAGCGTCATTGCGTACCTATATTCCGCGCGGAACTAGTTAACCGCGTTTTAGGTGGGGACAGGGGTGAGGCGGCGGTTGCCCAGTGTTCGAAACGCATATGCGATTATAGACAGTGATGGCTAATCTCGAGATATCGCACTTAATAAAATACATAACAGATGTGCCATGCCTAGTAAGTGAACAATAGAAGTGAATAATTAAAAAAACACTTAAGCTTTTAGAAGGTTTTATTGTAATTATTTAGTCATCTAAAATAAACCAAAAACAAATTATATGAAATTATTCTGACATATCCTCTAAATATGACTGATGATTGTGCTTCTTGACTTTCTGAATTTCAGTTTGAATCATCTTGTAAGTTTATAATGATTTCGTCCAGCATCAAATCTAATAATTAATTATCATGATTCCAGTATTCTTGTTAATTTTTTTGTACATGGTCATCACAATTGTGCCATTTTTTCGGTTCAAAATATCGTTTATTTCTCAAAGATTTACATTTTCATTATGAGAAACAAAGTTTTAAAAATAATAATGTCGGTAATAATTCGCAAAGAAGATAGTCGCTCTCGTCGTGCAGTTAGTAGTAGTAGTACTGAATTAGTAATAAAATTAGCTAATTTAATAAATCTGGTAAGTAGGTACATCGCAGTAAGTTACTCAGAACGCGCGTTCACAAAATACAGAGAGTACAGAAGTCAATCTACATACAAAGTGCGCTCGAGCAACGCACACATAGACCCCGCTCACGAACACGACATCTCGGACGGGCTGGGACCAGTGCAAGCGCGAGTGCCATCCCCTGAGACACGCGTCTGTGAAGTGCAAAAATGGAGCAACAAAAAAAAGTTATTATAACTGTTCAGTGGACGGTTGTTTAAATTCAACATTAAACTGTGAATTGTCGTTTTTTAAGCTGCCAGTTGGTTCGTTTTAACGTAACACAGAATAGTTACATGTAGGTAAGCGAACATGACTTTGTGGCGTTGTAATATTTTTAAAATTTATATTAGGTAAGTATTTATTGTAGTACCTATAAGCTAAACAATATGCTCATCTTCCTGATTATAAATAGTTAAGATAGAACTGCTCGGCGAGCCGACCGGGCCGCCCGCGTAGCCGGCCGCTGCTGATCATAACTATTAGAGTTGATATTATTTGTGATCATGGCAAGAATATGTTGTAAGGTGGCTATCAAGCTCGATTATAATAATAGTTTCCGATTTTGAATAGTATAAACGAAGTAACTTTTTTGTAAGGTAAATTCACGCCGCCAAATAATACCTAAGTTTTTGTTTGTGTAGAAATTGTGTTGCTTCTAGTGTCATTTGATAGGTTTAGGTCTAAACGGATAGAGCAAAATAAATTGTGTAAATAGGGTAATCCATTTAGAAGTTATTATTTATTAGATTAAGTTATTTAGGATTTTCGTTAGTGAAAATTTACAAATGTAAAATTTTATATGTTTTTGTTCTGTAAACTTTTTGTATAGTAATACTATGTTTATTGTTTTGTTTTATTAATTGTATTTATATTTCATATCTTCCCGTTTCATTCTCAACAATAAATCAAACACCTAGATACGAGTGCCACTGTCATGATAGTTTTTTGTGCATAAGCCAAAGTTGACAACCCTAGCGCGACGGCCGAGCGTAGGTATGGAAAGTGAAATACATACACGTGGTTGACTTCTGTACTCTCTGTTTTTGTGTCTGTACTCTCTGTATTTTGTAGCGCGTCGTTCTCTGTATTTTGTAGCGCGTCGTTGTACACATCGAGCGCGCTGTTCATATCAGCACTATTAGAAAATAACCTTACACCAAAATAACCTTAAACCAGAATTCAGAAAATAACCTTATTAGTATTGTAATTTTTTCGTCCAATGTTGCATTAATGTGATCTCTGGCCAGGCATTTTTTATATTTGCCGTATGGAGGGAGCCTCCATAACATCCAGACCGAGTGCGGCGACAGTCTACAGTTGACAGTCGAGCTCGGACAGTCTAGGCAAACGCTCAGTATCAACGCACGTGTTTGAAGTTTATTTAATTTGTTACTCGCCAGTATAAAAAAGTTATTTTAAATAAAAAAATCTTTTCGTTCGAGTACCCACTACAGTGCCCACACGTACCTAAACGATGTCGGATCGTGAAGAAGACCCGATATTTCGCATCTCGGCCGCCATGATGCAGCATACCTATATTATATAAAAAAGTACGCTGGAAACTGGACCATGAATGTCATAGGAATTCAATGTCAGACCCATTTGAAACAAATATTTGACAGTCTTGGTGCACTCGACAAAATATGTCGAATTTCCGGGAAAAGATTGTCCACACATTTTTATATTGTGTCATTTTTAAATAACTGTGAGATTAGTTTTCTTCTTTACGGTTGAGTTTCCCGGCACACTGAGCCTACCGTCCTAACGCGGTAGGCTCACCAGTGAGTTTGAGTTTGACTTGCCTGATCTAAGCGGTCACACAGAAACGAAAAGCGACGTTATAGGTGATTGGTAATTGGATGCTTTCCCTGAAATAGGTGGCTATAGAGCTAATTAAAAGCAAATAAGCAATATTTTTGACAACGATATCTCTATCTTGGGTGCGAATTGGGTTGTTTTGGGGATACCAATTTTGTTTTTTTTTTGCTTCTTCTCGACTATAAACTGCTAATTGTGAGAAATCTGAGCTCCACTATAGACGTTAAACTGGCAGTTTTCAGATAACTCCTGAACGAATAAATCCTTAGAAAACTATTTATCAATGTTTTTTACATTTCTGGTTATCCGTGGCAGTTTACTCAAAACAAATGTATCACTTGACTTAATTTATTTACAACTAAAGTTACTTGTCTCGTTGGATTTCTAAAATGCCAAATACCAAGTATGTGCTTCCCAGTACGCAGCCCCGTACAGACCGAAATACTGGGTAAATATCTTGAAGGTATGACGTTATACGTATAGGCTAGTATGTACGATACGAACCGCTACCACAAGGTAGCGGTCAGTTCGTGCGGCAAGCTTTAGGAACGTTTGGACGATCTAATTCAGTTAGAAAAAAATTATAGGTACATAATAAATGTCTACGTCCATATATAACTATTAGTACCAAAAAAAGTAAAGTGATTTGAAATCTTTTAACTACGCCGGCTAGTTAGTCAGTTTAAATATAATTAATGTTATTTTATAATTATACCTAAATAAATAGCACTCATTAATAACCATCATCATACTCTTTGCCGACAGTCCTAAGCCGGGTAAAGTAGTGTAAGGTTTAATAAAAGAATCAAAAAACTAAAGAAAAAGGTTGGCTGCACTGACCGTGTTGAGGACGTAAGCGGGGGTTTTTTGGATGAGGTTGGCAACACGGCGAGATAAGATGGTGGAGGCGAACGGTCGTGAGATCAAATAAGTTTTGGTTCGCAAATAAGTTTAGTTTTAAATACCGAAATAAGTTTAGTTTTAAATACCAAATAAGTTTAGTATACGACAATAAGTTTTGTAATTGTGTGAAGAGATAAGTTTTGGGAAAAATAAGTTTAGAGAATAATAAATAAGTTTTGAAGGTTAACTGTGGTTATTTCTGAGATATCCTATAGTAGGAAGGAAAAAATTCATATCTCATAAGTTCATAACGCATAAGTAAGTATGTATACTTGAAACGTCGTACCTACATTATATTAGAGGCATACCATAGTTATCGCATACACTTATCGAAATCGTAATACACCCAAATACTTAGAAGTATTTTGAAACCCAGTTTTTGTACCAGGTATTTCGCGATACCCATACCTTGATGGCCGGGTATGCAGATTAGCAGGTATATCTCATCTCTACCGGATTAATTAATCTCCGGTTTTGTTTTCAATTAGATATCAAGCGTGATATGTATTAATTGGCTGTAATATTGTAATGTGTAACTGCTCGGTATAGTCAACCCGCCAAAACGTTGATTTTGTGGAAAATTATTGAGTGAGACCTAAAAAGGAAAAAAATACAACAAAGTAATAATCAGCCTTTTTCATAAATCCAAAATTCCTAATACATTTGTCACATGCTCCTTAATCCTCGTTATCAAAATATGTCCATACCACGACAATTTACTATTCATCCATATTTGTAACAGGCGCTTCTTTAAAACCCGTACTTTTATCTTATTCGAAAACCCCCTATTCATTCTTTCTTAGCCATTATCTTCAGACCACACATAATTTTCTCTCCGATACCTACATACAAGAAGATATTTAGTGGAATAGTGTTAAGAAACGTAGGCTGATCTAAATTAATCGTAGAAATGTAATCTTTTAAGGCGGGGGTGATTCGGAAAAACGTCGTTTTGGATTGTTTTTTATGTAGATAAACCGGATTAAAAAATTTGAAAAAAATATATTACTCACTTTGACCTAGATATTCCGGCCGTGCGATACACGATTACTTGCACTTTACTGCATCCAATTAAATCGCAAAGACAAGTCTAAATGGTGATCTGATTTTTATTTCATTTGAGTTATATAAGGTTTTGAACAATAAAACTTATACCATAATAAAGGTCGTAAAAAATATGATAAAATGCTTCCGAAATAGTATGGACTATGAAAATACATTTATAACGAATATAAAATTCAGTGTTTTTATCTTTACATGCGCGCGCCTCGTGTCCTTTAGTCCTGTTTACAACTTTACAGTTTAGTCCCGGGCGGAACGTGTTGGAGGTCGGACGTGTGCCATATTTTGCGAACCCGCCACCCCCTGTTATGATCTGGTACCGGCAGAGCAAAAAATTGTTTGTAAATAATAATGCGTGTATATAATAAACTAAATAAAGGTATATTTATGTATATCTTATTTATTTACAAGCTTTATTTCGTAGGAAATAATATTATTTACCTACATTTATTGTATTTTAGCTCAAAGCTTTCTTCAAAAGGCCTTTCCAGACATTGCCATGCATTGTTAGACTCATATGAATATTGACGTGTAAAAGTGTCTTTTAAGTTCTACTTAAGTACATAAATAAACATTTCATTTCATTTAACGCGTAATAGATTTCTATATTTATTTATTATACACCGTGAAATTGAAATGGTTGTTTTGCCGCGGCAGAACAACTTGCCATAAGGAGTACCTTCGAAGCATAGAGTAAAAGTTAAAAAAATAAGATTTTTTTGTTTTAAAATAATTAAAAAAATATTCATCAACTCGATAAAACAATACTCAATAGTAACACTAGAGGTAACTGGTAGATACTACTCGAATCGCACGCACCGCTGACAAAGGGTACAGCGATGCATAAATGATTAAAGCAAAATCAATCTGCCATTTTTTGTTTCTAATATTTTATTTGTTTATAAAACTATTGTTTCACCAAGACAAAACCATTTCGCTGCGGGAAAACAACCATTAAAATTTCACGGTGTAGATTACCTACTATTTGCGGTTTGCAAATCTATGTACCTACGCGTAATAGATTTGCAAACCGCAAATAGGCGTGAAGAACAAAATTGGAACCCTATGTCCGTGTAAATAAAGACGCCACCCGCGCAAAAGCAAAAATGGTTCATTTTTCTCGCGGAATAGATTTACCAACCGCATCAAGTGCGCAAAACAGTTGAATTTGAAACCTATGTCATAGAGCATGAAGCCGCCACACGCGCGAATTTTGTAACGGTTTATTTACTGTTTTTAAATATCAAAGAGTTAGTTCAACCCGCTGCATTGGGCCGGGTAATTTTTATAAAGTTGATTTATTGCGAAGCCAAAACAAAAAACAAAAAAAAAATTATAGCCTGGGTAGGCACTGTATGTGATAAGTTGATAACACTATGACCTTGAGCTAGCCCAGCGTAAGGCGAAGTTTCCATATATTCGTCGAACGTCATAAGTCGACATTCACACGGTCGCAAATTTTTTTGTCGCGCCCAGGATTTTCAACTCTCGGTATCTAACCGAGGGTTGAGAATCCAGCAGAGTGCAAAATCCAGTACCTACGCGAAAAACATCCCGGCGCGATTTTATTACGTCTGTGTGAACGTGGACTTATATTTATTATTTTTCTTTCTAACTGTTTTCAACATAGTTATGTGTCACGTCTTGTCGTGGTTTTCGAAGCCGCTAATCAAAATGTAAGTCTAAGATGGCGATTGCGAAATTTTTCGAATTTTCTATCATGGGTGTCGTTTTCAGGGTTTTTTCAGAATCTTCAGAAGAATTTTCAGTTTCTACTTTTGCACTTGAGCAGCTTGAAAACTTAAGTAGTTGCAGTAGCAGTAACAGTGATGTCAGAAATAGATAGCAGCAGTCACCGAAGTAAATCGCAACAGCCAACACCATTCATGCTGCTTTCATGTCTACGCGGGCGAAGCGCCCCGGGACTCAAATACAATTTTAAAACAAAATCAAATTATTTTCTGCTCAATTAGTGTAAGTACTTAATTATGGGGCAAACTAGGCATATTTAGTAGGCCGTCATCAGCCCATGGCTATTGCTTTATTTAACATAACACTCAATTAGAATAGTTAAAAAAAACACTAAAAAGTGAAAAATAACTTTAATTTCGGAAGTCGGTGACTTTGGATAGGTATTTTAATTTTTTGTCACCGCCTTCTGAAATTAAAGTTATTTTTCACTTTTTAGTGTTTTTTTGGAAGTCGGTTGTTCATTTTTTTGAAAAAAGTTTTTTATTTTTTACTTTTTAGTGGTTCACATGTGCTTACCCCTTCACAGCGTACCGGCGTGATGTTATGTTATTAACTGGTGTAAACAATTGACAGACATGAGATTTCAGCAATCCCTGTCCATTTGCTATCAATTATTGAGGAGTTCCGTTGCCTATCTCCGAAGTTCTTCATCAGATCTTCACCAAATTGAAGTGGAACCACTCCGAGAAAGTACTCTTCCAAAAACTACACAAATTGCTTCAAGTGTGCCTATAAAATTTGAAGAGTTCTCTCTATTTCTCCAGGATCCCATCATCAGATCCTGACTTGATGATCATGGGACCATCTGGGAAGTATATACCCTTTCAAACTAATTTTTTTTTATCAAAATCGGTCCAGCCATCTTCGAGTAATCGGGGAACATACATAATAATAAAATTAAAAAAAAGGTTCCGACGAATTGAGAACCTCCTCCTTTTGGAAGTCGGTTAAAAATAGGTACACAAAAAATTATGATGTGATTTATGTATAAAATTCACCAAAAGAAAACTACATTTCTAATTATATGAGTTGCTGCTTGATGCTTAACTGTGTTAAAAAGCTCACCTCCAATGATGAATACAGAAGCTTGGTTTACCATGTCCAGCCTTGCCACCAAATTCGCTGATACAATTACATAGGTACATACAAAAATATCAAATAACAATATCTGTTAGAATCTGAGGTTGACGGACATAATCATTATAGCACAATAAATAGTTAACCTCAAGTAACACAAGTTACACAAGTCTACACAGTAAGGAAATGATTGTCCGTATGTAGATTGACCAACAATGTACCTTCACTACAATAATCACTCCTACACACGTAATTCCCTTAAGGGTCACTGGTTCGTCCTTTTCGCTATTGAGCAAAACAGACTGTCTTAGTGCAGCCAGTATAAACGAAGACAGAGCCCTATTCTTTGCCAATTAGGTTTTCTGTGCAGAAACCACTAAAAAATATTCCGAAACTGCTTATCATAGGCCCATGTCTTTGTATGCGAATAGTAAATATAATTTTGTGTTTTGAAAAACATAAAACAACTATTAATTTAAAGCAAAATTCATGGCAAAACAAACAAAATGACATTATTTTTTAAATTTTTTTTACTCAGTCTTGCCAACTTTTCCCCCACTCCACTAACGGTGGTTCTTCAAACAACTAAAAATAAATTATAGATTAATCGCATTTTTTAAATTTTATTTATATTCCTATTGCTGACGTTCGGTCGTCGTTTTGGAGGTCCATTTGAAGATTTCAGAATGAAAATAAAACATTTTTTGTCAAAAATCATAGTCATTTTGTAACATCATTACAGGTGCTATAGATTATCACAAAATTGTGGCGGCTAACAATGTCACATACAAAAAACTACAAATCAACAACTTGTGGAAAACACAAAAAGTGAAGTAGCGCCATCTACAATGCCATATGCGAATTACTCAAGACTTAACGTCACACCGCAACATCAGCTACATCGCGCAAGCAGAGTTTACCGCGCGATCTGCATATATAAAAACATCCCGACATCAACTGTTGGGAAAGCCCGGTTGAGCAGTTACGGCCTCTCAAGGTCAACTGCGAGATGTCATTTCCAAAAAAAAATAACTGTTGGGCAGTTGCCAACACCCGTCTGGTCGGAGGATCCTCCTTTACCATAGAGTATGGGTGAACTTTACACCCTGTTCCTCATACCTCTATAAAATAATTACTGAAAAAGTAGGTGAAGACGTTTGAATGTTTGTTAGATACACAATAATGGCTTAGCGGCTGATATTTTTTTTATTTTGGAAGTATGTTTCCATGGGATTTACCACGGAACAGAGAACCGTGGGATTTATTTTGTCGAAATTACGTTGTTTTTCGATCTCGACACGGGCACAGCCTCTGTGTGACTTTACTATATTTGTTGAACAGTCTTTCCATATAGCGTTTGAATCTTAAGTGATTTAGTCGTTTATGATTTTGATTTAATCGTAAAATTACTAGCACAGGTTTCATGCAAACAGTAAAAAAAAATGCTATTATCGTGTTGTTACGAGTTTAATCATTTCTCGAGTTAAAGTTTTAGTAGTTGATTGTTTTGTTTTCCACAAACTAAATTAGACTAACCAAAACAAAACTACCAGCCGCTAAAGCCAAAATTTAGTCTTCATACAAAAGTAACCATGGCAGCTGCTGAGCTTAAGGTGGATCAAGTCCAAATTTTTCCCATACAAACTTCGGGAGTGTATTACTCCACTGTTCGACAATGTACGTCAAAAATTAAAAATGGTATGGTTTTGTCTCATTATTAATATTGTCTGCATGGAAACGGAATACTAAAATAAAAAGCCATTAAAAAGTTAGGAACCAACAAAGATTGGTTTTTCTTGCTAATTTAACCTAACTTTGGGCGTGTTTAAGTAATAAAAGCAGTGTAAAATCTGAAAAACCAAGTCGGTACCGACAAAGCTCAAATATCTAAGAGTACAATAAACTTTATTGGTCATTAATTTATGCAGTGGTTTTTTCATAAAACCCGATCTTCCGAAGCACTGTTCTTAACTTTTTACGCGCCTGTTGTACTACAAATGATCCTGCATCTCACTCAATAATGTTTTACGTGTAGACTAGCTTCTAACTGCTTATCACTGATACTACCTCCCTCGGACACGATGCCTAGTGAGACAGCGTGCTTTTGAGCCAGGCCCATCATTGAGTTCGAGCCCGCGACTAGGTTCCCCTTAACCCTTTGAAATTAAGAACCCGAAATCATAGGGTGCACTAGCGCACCCCTCAAACTGTGTATTGGACAGTAGGTATCGATGTATAAAAAAGCCCTTTTACTAAATCGATTCGCAACGTTTTTACCTGTCATCCTAACTAATATTATAAATGCGAAAGTAAGTCGGTTTGTTACCTTTTCACGCCGTCTAAACCACTGAACCGATCATTCTGAAATTTTTCGTATACGTTGTTAGGTGTACAGAAACGGACATACAGTACCCGGCGATAAATATTGCACATCGACCTTTGGAAAGAGACAATCGGTTAATTTCGGCTTCGTAGAGCGTTATCTCTGTCGCACACTACCTATGTGCAGTGTGACCATTTGTGGCAGATTTTTGCCATTTTGGCAGATTTCGCTCCTAAATTTTGTTTGTGGCAGATCATGCTGACGATTTACAAAAGTGGCACATTTCGGCAGATTTAAAAGATTTCAAGAAAATTCACATTACCTAATTTGAATTTTCAATGAATTCATCTTTTTTACACAAGACATATAAACTGTATTTTTAAGCCCTAGATAATATACTGCAAATTGTCAACAAACTAAACACTATATTTCAAGGAGATTACACATCAGTCCACACAGCATTCAAAGATATTTCCGAAGTGTATAGGTGCCTTTTAAGTTGTTATATGAAAGGAAATTATTTGAAAACCACATATCCACTTTCAATTGATCCAAAATCCACTGTGTACTTTTTGCCCCTGAAAGATACGTATTTAGGCGTCAATGTGAGCACTGAAATCGATCGCTTATCCGTAAACGTGAGTTTGAAACCTGGTATCCAATTATTCCTTCAAATAATGTAAACATTTCTGACTAAACTGTGTAGGTACTCAATTAAAGACACAGTTGCCACTGAGTAATATTTTCAAAGATTTACAGTTCTTGGATCCACAGCATGTGGTCTACAAAGATTTTTCGTCTACTTTAAACGTTGAAAAGAATTTTCCCAACATATTAGATGAACACAACATTCAAAAAGTTGATGACGAACTTTGACAATTTATGAAAGTGTAAGAGACTTGTTAGAATAAGGTGGAAGTAGCACCACCAGCACAATTTTGAGTGTAGACAAATTTTGGGCAGCGATTGGAAAACTTCTGGACGCGAATGAGGCTACAAAATATCCAAACATTACAAATTACACGAAAGCGTTGAATATGTTTGTCGATATCCAACGCTTCGTGCGAAAAAATCTTCTTTCAGGTGAATTTAAACAAAACAAAAAAGTCCGCTTTAATTACAACAAAAGAGGAGATTAAAGAACACGGAGACTGTCTCCTTTAAACCAACTAAAACATGATCAAAAAGATGTCCAAATCTATGCACCGAAAATGACGAAAATTTGTAGGCAAATGCGGATACAAAGAATGAGTAGCGTATAGGCATGCAATAATGCATAAGAAAATTGTTAAAATTTTTGTTGATTAAAGAAATTTCATTGAATTCGTTGTGAATTTTTTTTTTCGTTTCCATGAAAGCATATTTTTGGCGTCAAGTGTGGCAGATTTTGGCAGATTTTTTGCCTAGTCTGTGGCAGATTTGCCATTTTTAAGATGGTCACACTGCCTATGTGACGTTTTGTCAGTCGCTGTTTAAGTGCGATAGAGTGCGGTCGCGTCCAGTTCAAAATATATATTTAGAGTTGTTCCCCCAAATTTAAATAATTTAAAGTTGTACTATGGCATCTTTAGGAAAAAGAGGGAAACCTTTACGAGGTCAGTCACGTGAAATTATCTACAATGTTTATAAATATTTTGGAACCGAAGCTGACCGATTTAAAAAAAATGCAGATGAAAATGTAAGTTGTTTTTTTAAGAAGGTTCAAGAGCGAGTTGCAAATGCCACTGGAATTTCAAGAAGAACTTTGAACAATATATTAAACGAAGTCAGCACTTAAACACATTCTACTGAAATTAAGTTCAGCACTCCAAAAAAAGGGAGACCAAAAAAGCTATTTCGTTTGGATATGGATGTTTTTGATTATGATGTTGTTCGAAGAATGGTGTATGATTTTCACTTAAGATTTAATGAACTGCCAACAATAAAATCATTAAAAGCTAAATTATCTGAAGCTATTAATTACAATGGATCTGAAAAGACGTTGAGAAAAATACTTCACTAGATGGGATTTCGGTTCACTAAAATGGAAGTTAATCGAAAAGTTCTAATGGAAAAGCACGATGTAAGTCTCAAACGAATGGAATACCTCGATAAAATACGCAAATTTCGCGAATCAGGAAAATATCGTCTACATGGATGAGTCTTACATACATACATCCCACACTAAAGGGAAATCTTGGGAGTGATGATAAGAAAAAAGGAGTAAAAAAGCCAATTTCAAAAGGTCAACGTTTGAAAATAGTTCATGCGGGAAATGAAAAAGGCTTTGTACCCGGTGCCTTTTTAACGTATAAATCCACGGACACTACAGGTGACTATCACAATGAAATGAATAACGATAACTACGAAAAATGGCTGGTTAATCAATTAATCCCAAATATACCCAGTGATTCTGTTCTAGTTATCGACAACGCACCCTATCACAATAAATATGTTGAAAGACCCCCCAACTCAAACACCATTAAGCAGGAAATGATCAACTGGTTAAGCAGACACGAAATTCCAGTTGATCCAACATTAACAAAAACCCAGATTTACGCTATTATATGTCAGCACAAGGAGAGGTATACAGAGTTTTCCGTGGACAAAGTTCTTGCCGAACATGGGCACACTGTGTTGCGATTGCCACCATATCATCCGGATTTTAATCCAATCGAAAATATATGGTCTCAACTGAAAGGCTATGTAGCCTCTAGAAATGTGGGTATGAATTTAACTACAGGAAAACATTATCGACTGAAAAAGTAAACATGATCGGGGCTGAAGAGTGGAAAAAGGTTTGCGATCATGCAATCAAATGTGAGAATGAATATAGAAGCATTCAACACGGTTTAGACAATTACACTGATAGACTAGTGATAAATACGGCTGACAGTGACAGTGATATTGACCTCTTTGAGAGCACAGATATTGAAATGGAAGTAATTGAGAATTAGAATTTATTATCTCCTTTATTTTCGTTAATACATACAAATTATATTTTTAAATATTCGAATATAAAAAATATATATAAAAACATTTACAAATATAAAAAATAGTAGCCCACCGGTATCGGGAACAGGGTCCAAGCTACCGGTGGTCAGGGCTGCTGAGAGAGGAACCTCCTCACTATACGCGCCGTGTCGAGTAATACTGCTTTCTGGATCAAACCCTTGATCCAGCTGCCTAACGAGAGCCTCTTGAGGTGTTGGTCGAGACTCTTGGCTATAATGCCATTGGCTGTCACGACTATCGGCACAATGACTGCTGTATTTACATCCCACATGTCGACAACCTCGCGTGACAGATCAAGATACTTGATCTGCTTATCTTTTTCAGCTTTCACGAGGTTCTCGTCATGTGGGACTGCTATATCAATAATCATTGTGCGACGCTCTAATCGATCTGTCACCACGATGTCCGGCTTATTGGCAACAATAGTCCAGTCAGTGATGATAGATCGATCCCAATACAATGTGATAGTGCCATTTTATTTAGAATTAGAATTATTATTATTTTTATTACAATGTCTCATTCTAACAATAGGTATAATGGTGTTTATTATGTACACTACAGCTGTAATTTTCCAAAATAATTTGTGCGTATACGTACACATAATGTGAACATGTTTTTTTTATTTTATTTTACCCCAACCTAAACCCATCACAAGTAAAATTGGTGTATTTTATACAAAGAATAAAAAGAATTATCAAAAGAAGCAAATCATAATTGTTTTAACAGCTCCTAATAGATACCTACCGGACTGTTTGTATTTCGTGCGACAGAGATAACGCTCTACGAAGCCGAAATTAGCCAATTGTCTCTTTCCAAAGGTCGATGTGCATTATTTATCGCCGGTACTGTACACCTACACCTTTCATCCCGTAAAAGTAGTGTTTCCAAGGAAAACAACAATAACGTTTTTATGAGAATAGATGGCGCCACGTATTTTTTAAATCATGATTAAATTCTATTATTACAAACAGAATATGTACAACCCGAACTTATTGTCAAATTCAAAAGCAACTTGAGCGAAGCCGCCGGCAAAGCTAGTAATCTAAATATAAATATGTGCAGTAAAAACTTTGTACCTACCCCTTTTTACGAGAATGACGTGGACGTAGAAATATGAAATTTAGCACAGTTAAAATTTACATGGCGAGGCAGAGTGCAGAAAGCCAATATGATTGATTTTATTGTTGATTAATTTTTTTATGAATTATGGTCGAATTTCGACCAATGGGCGACCACTAGTTTTCATGAAAACGCTGGAACGTGATTATGGCGTCATAATAACAAATATTCCTCCCAGATATTTTGAACCAGAGGTGTCTCGTGGTTTATATACATATCTAAGTTTTTGTGTAATAAGTAAAAATGATTTTTGAGAAATAAATTCAGTAAAGATGGCTGAAAGTCAGGTTCTTTGCACTTTGCAAAGAACCTCATCTGTCATCTGAATCTGAATTCGTTCATAATGCATGTATTCATACATTGAAAAAGTAAAGAAAACATCATCATAGATACATCGCATAATGTAGGTAATGGAGATTCGAAATTAATTTCCCGGAACATTTCTGTGAAAACTCCGCGCGCTAATTTTCGACGTTGGATGAAATAAGGTTTTCCAATCATGCTCGCTTTGCCGACACATGAGTAGATAAACGGAACAGAGACAAAGCTTCTTAAGAACGTGCAAAATTATTACCATTTTGGTAGGGTTGTCATAATAGCTTTTTTTTTTGGGTGGGAAATCATCAAATAACTTCTCCCACTCTGGGTGGAGCGGGAGGGCGTGTCAGACTTTTACTGACTAAAACCCACCCGTGTTCCCTCAGTTGCCTGTGTGCCAGGGGCCGCGGTATCTCTTTCGAACAACCCGCACCCCTGGCAGGCATCGGCCCTTGCGGGCCCCATCTGTTGCTGCTGACATCTCTTTGAGGCGCGCGTGGAACACAACGCGCCGTCGACCCGGGCTTGGTCCTTACCGGACAGCGAGCTACCCATTACTCGCCGTCCGCAAGCCCGTGCCTACGGTGGCCGGGAATCAGCCTGGGATTCCCGACGCCCAGGGCGTCTCCTGCGAAGGCCACAGCTGTGAGGGCGCATGTACTGCATCTCCCTCACGTGCGCTGCCTTCCTCTTTGCGAGCAAAACTGCTTCGATGAAGGAGGCGACTGCTAGCCATGCACTCTCGCTCCGTACGATGGCCTGGACCAGGGTCGGACGCGAGAGATCGCCGTCGCCGATCACCTCCACGAGGACACGGCGGTGCTCCGCCCAAGCCGGGCAGACCTCCACCGTATGCTCCACCGTGTCCTCAGGGCGATCTTCGCAATGGAAACACCTGGGCTTTTCCTCCCGCCCTATCCGAAACAGCCGTGTCGGGTGAGGACCCGTGTCAGGCGGAAGGTGAGGACGCCATGACGCCTCTCAAGCCACTCCTCAAAGAGGGGACTTACCGCCGCAATCGTGGCGGGCGTGCCCATTGTCACAATAGGTTAAGACAAATTAAACAAAACATCTGTTAAATTGGTTTATTATTCAGTATGATATGAAGTTAGTTACGGTGTACATATTTCAGCGCAATCAGACATCGGGAAGTGGTTCAAATCTTACTTGCAATATTTGAACTTGACAACTTAACACATACCTACTAAATACCAACCCACCCACATACCTACAAATGTCTAGTAAAAGCTTGTAATAACAATAAAAAGATAAAAATACACCGTAGTAGCCATTTCTTATTCAAATCGATGTTCTTAATATAGACCCTAAAAGGAACCGTTGCATATGTCAAAATAAACAAAAAATATTTTCATGATTTAAAAGAAATCAGCAGTGATAACTGTTATCTGGAGTATGACATAATATCATAAATAATTAGTACTATAACCACCTGAAAAGATATTACGGTTTTCCCTTCCGTTTAAAAGATAATTAGATTTGTCATACAAGTTTCATACAAATTTAAAATTTTAATTCCTTTGTTTTTGCGCAGAATTAGCTCGGGTGTCATTATTGTGTATTGTAATAACTAATAGAAACGATATCCGGCAAAAAAATCCGGCACTTACAAATTGAAATCCCTAAGTCTATGAAAGCCGATTTTCAGCCCACCGTAACACGTTTGTATTACAGAAATCATATTTTAATCAACATTTATAATATACATAGGTATTATAATACAATCTGACACTGAAGAGAAGACAAAAAAGACTTTCCGTTTAGACAGTACGACAGCAGCAAAGTAGAAAGAGGCAACTGCACTTTTTACGAAATTCACTCTTTCACTTAATTTAAACTCAGAATTCTTTGTTTGGTCATAGGATTTTCTTTTCTGTTTGGTTCTCAATTTTTTCTCAAAGTGTCGAAATACCGTATTTTGGAACAAAAAACGATTACAGTAATATTGGCATTAACCATTTCCTTGATAATGCCCAATTAACTAAATGATGTAATATAGGAGAAGATAGCTTTGTTCTTCTATGAATTATCACAATTATGCTTCTCCTGCCATCAAAATGTACACGCCTTTATTTAAATAAATGAGATTAAATAATTTTTAACTTTTGATTTCGTTTTATTATCCAGTAATATTAAAAGCTTGTTTTTAAAAGGTTTTTTTTTTCTTTGATTTTTTTAAAAGATAAAAGGCAGAAACGAAGTTATTCAGAAAAGAACTGAAGTTACCAACATAGCCTGCAGAGTAAGCAAGTTGACGTAGCAGTGGGCTGGCCATGTTATCAAAGGACCGATGGCCGGTGGAGCAAACGACTCCTGGCCTAAGTCCGACAGTGGGCTACGATGGGCGGAGTGGATTGAATTTACGTAATTAATAAGGTTGAATTTTGCGGGCTACCCTTGAGCTTCCATCTTAATAAAAATGTTTTCTGTTATTTCTGTGATTATTTTGCTCGAGACTAAGTTGAAACACTTGGGCCATGTGGTCCGAGTGCCCACTTGGTTTTCCGAGAAATCGCCAAGCACTTAGCCGACTCTTCACTTCACCAGAGGGCTGGCCTATTCTTTGGCCACAGAATCAGCATCGCCATGCAACGTGGCAATGCTACCAGCCTTTTGGGCACTTTTCCCATTGACAGCGATGCGGACGAATTTTTTGATGCCCTGTGATTCTTTTCTCTCCGTTTTTTAACCCCCGATGCAAAAAGAGGGCTGTTAGGTATAAGTTTGACCGCTATGTGTGTCTGTCTGTCTGTCTGTTTGTGGCACCGTAGCTCTTAAACAGGTGAACAGATTTGGTTGCGGTTTATTTTATTTAAAATACTTTTTGTAGCGGTGGTTCTTAGACATGTTTCATCAGAATCGGTTCAGCCGTTTGAAGATTATCAGGTTGGTTGATGAAGGGATTTGAGCATCTTCTACGGGACCGATCGAATCGATTCTTGGTATTCTTCTTCTTCTTAGTCGGTACGCTCTTGGCAGAGCGGTCGTGATCGTCACGTAGTCGCACTTATGAAGGGGGCAGATTGAATACGCCTCACGATGTCCCGCCAAAATGCAGCAGCAAAGTCCAAGCCAAAGTGTGAAACGCGAAAACGACAATGTTGGATTACAGATAGTACCCTTGCTCTGGTTGAAGAGAGGCGTCAGAAAAAAGGACAAGGAGTTGCCATGAGAGAGCTTAATAAGTTGTCGGCTGAAATTCAGGCGTGTTGCAGACGTGATCACAATACCTATCTACAGAAAATTTGTGAGGAGATAGAGACGCATGCTGGTAGACACGAGTCCAGGGACCTATACCACAAAATTCGTGTTATCACAAAATCCCTACCTATAAAGACCTGGGCCATTGAAAATGAAAATAACCAAGTGGTAACCGAGCTAGACCAAACTTCAGAAACATAGAAGAGGTATTGTCAATCTCTGTTCCAAGACCCTGAGTCACGTCACTATCCATGCACAGATCCGAGCGATGGGAATTTGGAACCTGACATTCTGCTGTCTCAGGTCAAGGCTGCTATTCAACACCTCAAAAATGGGAAAGCGGCTGGGAGAGATGCTATTCCTATTGAAACGATTAAAGCCCTTGGTAAACGCTGATATCACACTATTTGCAACAAAGTGTGGCAGACAGGGGTATGGCCTAAAGAATAGACACATACCGTTTTCATCCCCTTGCATAAAAAAGGCTCTACAAAGAAATGTTACAATTACCGCCTTATTGCACTAATATCACACGCTAACAAAATATTGTTACATATTCTTAATGAGCGACTGACGACATACCTGTCCAAAGAGATCGCTCCGGAACAAGCTGGATTTGTGAAAGGGAAAGGCACTAGGGAACAAATTCTTACTGTACGCCAGATCATCGAGAAAGCGCGAGAGTTCAACAAGCCGACTTATATTTGCTTTGTTGATTTTTCCAAAGCATTCGACTCGGTGAAATGGCCGATACTGTGGAAAATTCTGCTAGAAATGGGTACCCCAAAACACCTAATGCGTCTGTATGAGGATGGCATAGCATCAGTTCGTACAGATGACATTTTGTCGAGAAATTTTCACCCGAGTGCTGGAGTTCGTCAAGGATGTATAATATCACCGCTCTTGTTCAATGCATACACTGAATTGATAATGCGCATAACTTTGGAGGGTTGGGTTGACGGTGTTACCATTGGTGGATACAGAATCGCTAATTTGCGCTATGCAGACGACCAGTGACGGATTAAGACTACTTGATGCCCTAAGCAATCCACGCCTGTGGGCCCCCCTATCCGTATGTCAACTAGAACCGGTCTTTAAACTTTTACCGCCTAAAAACATTATCTTTTTTGTAAAATAACGTACCTTAGAAGTGGAGTAGGTGCGACAACAATAAAAATCAAAGCATAATTTATTTATTTAATAAAATGCGCCTTGCGGCTTTTCCGGGCATTGAATTCACGCAAGATGGTATTAACGTCTATCGTTTTCAACATATCGGACTCTATGTATAATATCGATAAATTATAGAGCCATTCTTGTATCATCTTTGTCCTTTTTTCATTTTTTTTATATTTTTTTATTTTGAAAAAGAACGTTCCGCTGAGCATTTTGTAATCATAAGCGATAAAAATATACGCAGGGCTGTTTCCACATTAGGGAAAGCTGATTCAATTTTATCATCATGTATTATTTTATACAATTGTGCGTGAGTTTAATGTAAACTTGTGCGAGCCGAATCACTGGGTTTGGAACTTATTTTATTTATTACATAAGAATGAAACTGTAAAATTTCTGTTATCGCCCGCGGAGAGGGGGTGGTTTGTGATTGGCTGATCGCAATTCCGGTGCATTCGAATTGCCGAATGCACTAGCGGGCAGCGAGTGGGCAAGTGGGAGCGGGGTTATGACTCTAGGTCGGACTGTATGTCAACTTAAAACGCGCGAATTTTTAAATTAGTCCTAGAAACTTTTTTGGTGTGGTTTTTGGTGACGTAAGAGTGAGACGTGATGCCCTAAGGACGGATTTTTTTGAGCTTCTTCTGGTTCCCCCCCAGACGTGATGCCCTAGGCAATTGCTTAATTTGATTAAGGGTTAATCCGTCACTGCAGACGACACGACTCTATTTGCAACCAGTAAGGAGCATATGGAGGAACTGCTACTGAAAATGGAACGCACAAGCCTAGAGTTCGGATTAAAGATAAATCGCAGCAAAACTAAAATGATGATTGTCGACCGCGCCAACAATAACTCGCCAGAAGTGACCAAAATTGCAAACTGTGACGTGGTCGAGTCCTACGTTTACCTTGGAACTTTAATAACGAGCAATGGTGGATGTATAGATGAGATAAAGCGACGAATGGCTATCACCCGAATATCAGTGGACAAGATGAAGAAAATTTGGAGGAACAGGAACACCAGTAAAACCACGAAAACCAGGGTCATGCGAGCACTTATTTTCCCCATATTTCTTTACGCTGCTGAAACGTGGACCTTGCGGGAAGTGGAAAGAAAAAAGATAGACGCTCTGGAGATGTGATGCTGGAGAAGAATGCTTGGAGTTTCATGGACTGAGTTTCGTACAAATGTCTCCATACTCCAAGAACTCGGTATAAAGCAGCGTTTATTTTCTATAGTACAGTCTCGCATTCTAGCTTTCTTTGGCCACGTTTCAAGACGTGATAGCCTTTCCATAGAGCGCCTCGTCATACAGGGAAAAGTGGAAGGTACTAGACCGCGCGGGAGGTCACCGACTCGATGGACTGACCAGATTAAATCTTTTGTGGGCAGCTCCATAAACGAATGCAGTAGAATGACCTTCAGCAGAGACAGATGGCGGGACATTCTTGGTATTATTACTTCAATTATATTAAACGAACAAAGTAACCTTGAACTGATGCTGGAGTATCGCCTGGAATTTCCAGGATACCCAACTTCCTTACAACTAACGGCAGAAGTATCGTGCTTGGGCACATTAAAAAGGTCTCAATGAATAGGTGATCAGAGTCTGATGATATAAGTAGCAACGAGAAAAGAGGATAATTTAGTAACAAACATCAATGTGGAAAACATACGTAAAGTTGCGCAGATTTAAGCGAGACATGTGTCGATCGTAGCATGTTTACTATTACTAAATTAAAATTGAAAAGCAGTAAATAAAAGTTAAATTATTTTATTTTTTTAAACCCCGATCCAAACAATAACCTCTAAAAAGCAATATACAGTGTGCAACGTGCACCTCCTTCAGGGTTGATACCCCCCTTCCGTTACACGCTGTATATATTTGCCTTTTAAGTTTATTAAGAAGTTTAGGTAATATTTGATCAAAGCTTTGTCACGTCGGGGGACAGACAATGAAAACGCCAAAAAGACGAGGTCCAGCAATAATTAATGTAACTATGCTATTGTAGAAAGGATAACATTTTCATTAGCCGTCTTCCGACGTGACAAAGCGTTAGTGTTCATAAGTTTATATACTTTTGTTTTTCACGATATTTTGGTTTTTACTTTCAAAAACATCCGACATTGGTCAATTATTTTCTATTTGCATTATTTATTACGATTAAATGTTTTTAATTAAGATAAAATGTTAAAATAATAATAAATACCAACGATCTTCTCTGAAAAATATATATGCTTCGCTGAAAAATATAGAACAAAATCAAAATATTTTATTTCACTTCTTAAACCTACCTGCACGCACGTAAAAACCTAGGTGCATGGTTCCAATTTGTCTCAATTTGGAACTTTTGTTTATATTTAATAAAATAATCACGAAAAACCACTATAAATGCGACGTAGCCAGCCTGCGCGGGATGAACGCTCTTAATTTAGAATTAACAATGCATTGTTTATTCTGAATGAAGAGCGTTCATCCCACGCAACAGATTCTATGATTACAAAAAAAGATCTTATTACTGGATAAACGCCCCCCTCCGTGTCTTGTCTGTCGGTCTGAACCTCCTTGTCTCTGGAACTACCTGGTGGATTTGATAAAATATTTTTGATAACCCAATTCTTTAAGAAGGTTATAGGCTATTCAACATCACGTCGCAATGCTTAGGAGACGAGCAAAAAGTAAGAAAAGTTAGAAAGAAAACTACGCGAAATTTAAAAGATAGCCCGGGAGGATGCGCAGCTGTGTGGTAAGGCGGTTGCCGAAATTTCACGTGAAGTCGCGGGCAAGGAGCTTGTATTTCATAATTACATAAAATATTTGTCTGATCTGGAAAAGGCTAGGCAGATGGTGATGATTATTCTAGAATACTGCAATCTGGCTAAAGGGCTAGCCAGAATGCAGCATTGGCATGAAGGTGGTGCATGCTCTCATCAGCTCAGCAGAAGTTTTATTTAATTAATATAATTTATAGAATTTAATTAAATTTTCTAACATGCATCACTATTTCTGCTTATATACACTTCTCATTAAAAAAATCGGAACAGTACTGCAAGTACTATTTAGGCGGCATTTAAATAAAAAAGAGCACTGATATCATTAAAAAATTACTGCAATACGCTGGCAGTTTAGTCTACACAATGGTGTACCACAATTCCAAATTCGAATTTAAGTTTTCGAATTTTCATCCAATAAATGAATTGCATGAAATGCATTTAATCACATTTTTTTATGGTTTTTGTTAACTAAGACCTGTCACATCCTACCAAGAGATTTTTCCTAATGTACACCTCGCCCACAGAAGCCACCCAAGCCGTGGCGTTGCTAGATTCAGGAAATAGTTAGCGTGTTGTGGCTGCACGATTGCATCTTAGCCTCTCTGCGGTCAATAGATAGTATCAGCGTTATGGGAAACTGGTATATTTACTCGCTTTCCAAGATCTGGAATATCGAGTCACCTCTGAGCAAGATGACCGGTAAATTGTGTCAGTTTCTCTATGAAATCGTCACTTTAAGTCTATTAAACTGCAAAAGCGGCTCCGTGAGGTTCGAAGATTAACTGTGAGCGATGCTACCATTAGAAGAAGATTGGCGGAGTGTGGCCTGAAACCTCACAACCAGCTAATGGACCAAAATTGACGTTAGACCACCGAAGAGCGCGCCTTAACTTTGCACGTGAGCACTTAAATTGGTCATACCTTCAAAGGAGCAAAGTTCTCTTAACTGACCAGAGTAAGATCATGCTGCATGGTAAGGACAGAAGAAAGAAGATGTATCGAAGAGAGGGAGAGCGTTTGACGCAATGCTGCATTGAATAGAGTCAGTGACGGTGGCGGTTCATAGACGGCTTCGGGGCATAAGCGCCGATGGAAAAACCGAATTTGCTTGTATCTGGACCTCGCTTACCATTGACCAGCAAGACACCCTGATATGAATCCCATAGAACACCTATGGGATGAGTTGAAGAGACGAGGCAGAGCGAGAGATCCCTCTCCGGAGACACATAGAACAGCTATATAAGAAGAGTTAACATCCCACGTGGCACCCTCCGTTGCATGAGGAACCGCATGGAAGCAGTCATCAGAGCATTTAAATTCTTTTTAAAGGGTAAAAACATACCTATTGAACAAACACGATCGCTCAATTTTAATTTGAAGCATTAATATTCGTTATACGATACCCTGATAATATCTGCATTTAACTAGCATATTTGTTATTTGTTTAATGTAAAAACTCATACAAAACCAAACTTCAGAAGTTCAGAAGTCTTTCCATTTTTTGATGAGAAGTGTACCAATACAGCAAAGTCGCCCCGCCGCATTATGTGGAGATTGAGTCGGTTTCGGGTCATAAATCACAGCTGATTTTTTTAGATAATCTAGAATAAATATACTTTAAAATAATGTACAGTTTATGGGTACAAGTATTTATTTAATAGTCTTAAAATAATAAATAATATGAAATATTGAAAAATGATCAGAAATTTACAACTATCTTTAAATAATATGACCTAAAATGTTATAATTAATACAAAATAAACTCATAAAATTACTGCTATTAATTAACTAAGAAAAAAAAACATTTAAGTATATTATTCTACTAGCTCCAAGACTTCATCTATAAGTTCCATAGACTTTTTATTGGAAGGTTTTCTTAAACTCGTTAAGTAAGGGTCTGAAGTGTTCAAAAGTGTCTGTTAGAATATGTTCATCTGTGGCTACTCTAGTGCATTTTCTAGCATGATGTCTGAATCGTTTAGGTATAATCTTTGTTCCTTGATTCCTGGGCATCTTCGGTGAGCTGTCACTGAATAATGCCGAATGACCCACCCTTTCCCCGTGAATTTAATAAGACTTTATGGACAGATGATGGCATATAACACCACATATATTTATTAACATGTCGTTGTGCTATATCGAAAGCATATTGTCCGAATTTATTATTATTCTAGCTGTGCCCGCGACTTGGTCCGCGTGGTTAATAAATAAAATTTCTAAAATAAAAGTAGCCTAAGTTACTCCTTATTACATCAGCTATCTGCCAGTGAAAGTCCCGTCAAGTCGTCCAGCCGTTTCAGAGATTGGCCGACTCCTTATTACATCAGCTATCTGCCAGTGAAAGTCCCGTCAAGTCGGTCCAGCCGTTTCAGAGATTGGCCGGAACAAACAGATAGACAGACAAAAATTGTAAAAAATGTTATTTTGGTAAATGTACCGTGAATACATCCACATGCATTTAGTAAAAAGCGGTTATTTTAATATTACAAACAGACACTCCAATTTTTATTTATCTGTATATATGTATAGATTACGAAATTATGCTGTTGCTTTAAGAGCAATAACATAATTTCCGTCACTTTCAATTAAAACAAGACATAGGTCGCGTCTGGTACAGTTGAATTCACTGATTGCGAGAAGATAGATTGATAAGTACACTTTTAGTAACGACAACGACGAACGAAAACAGTATGTAATTATTGAGTATGCAGATGCAGTATGATGCGAGTGCAAAATATGGTAGAAAGACCTATGTAGTTATGCGGTTTCGGATATGTTTTATTGATTAATTATTTATTGGGTATTTGAACTAAAATATGGTGAGAAATACTCGATACATTATCTACACATAAACTGCAAGTAGTAAAATATCACAAGTATAACCCAGGCGCGGTCCGAGAGCGGGTGTCCTATGCAGGGCCCGAATACCGGTATATTTTTCGAAACGGTTTCGTCTTAAATACCTAAGAAACGATTTGTTTCGGTTACGTTCGAACAGAACGATAAATAAAACGTTATTGAAAAAGGAACAAATTTATTTCGTTTTCGATTAATAAAACGTTTCTAACCGATTTTAACCATTTTTGTCAATTTTTTGGGATGTTTGGTCTTCCATACGCAACTGCGAATGTTATGAATTTCATTTAGTAAGTATTTCACGGCCGTGCGGCTTAGAGTTGTCTTTCTTTTCGTTATAGCTTAAAGTACTATTATCTCTGACTATTAAATGTTTAACCAAGTGGTGCGGGGCTTAAAAAAATAGCACCATCATCATTCCCGTGGCCCGTGGGTGTCGTAGGAGGTGATTCTTACTCTGATTCTTACCCAAGAATGGGCAGCAGCGTTCTCTATGCACTTTACCAGCATACTGCGATCGCCAACTCGCCTGCCCAGCGTGGCGAATTTGGCAAACCCCCCCTCCCCCAAAATGACCAGCACTATAGTACAATGGCTCCTAGTACCCAGCGGCCCGCCTACCCTTGGCTATGGTAGCAGTCAAGACTACGGCGAGGAAACCGGTGCTAAGAATTTTCGGAAGAGATCTGGCTACCAAAGCAACCGAAAACTGCACCGGTCCGGAGTGTACGTGTGTAAAATGTTGCCAACATTTAACACACTTATACTTCGGATCGACGCGCGACGAGAAGATCACCGAACTCAGGGAAGAATTGAGCGGGTTACGATGGGTTATAGTAGGGATATGTGAAGTCCAAAGAGCTTGGAGAAGGAGGACTCGATAATCCTCAAATCCGGTAACTTCTTATATTTCCGGGAGGACCATCAGCAGTCCCAAGGCGGTGTCGGGTTTATTGTCCATAAGTACCTTGTGAGCAACGTGGTGAAGATCGAGTATGTCGACCAGGGTGGCGTATCTTATACTCAGAATATCCGGAAGATATTCGTTGAAGGTCATACAGGTCTACGAGGTCGGGGAACCTCGTCACACCTCAACCATGAGGTGGAGACAATGTATGAGTGTATATCGAAAATCGTGGTCTAAAACTCATTTCACCGTTGTCATAGGGGATTTCAACGCGAAACTGGGCAACGAGACGATGATGAGCTGAAAATAGGGCAATTTAGAGTTGGACGTCGGAACAACCAGGGTCACTTACTAGCCAGTTTTATGGAAAAGGAAGGCCTCTTTATGAAGATCTACTTCTTCAGAAAGCGTGAACACAGAAAGTGGACCTGGTAGAGCATTGATGGTGCAAATCACGAGTGACTTTATTATTATATACATATATTTGGAAATATTCAATGATATCTCTGTGATCATCGCGGTGAAAACCGGAAGCGATCACCGTATGGTAAGAGATACATTGAATATCAATATCAAGCTGGAAAGATCACGGCGAATAATCGAGGACGTACATCATATCTTGATGGAGTGTGAGCGGGGCGAACGCCTCAGGAGAAGTTTGTTTGATTCCATAAATATGTCTGGAATTGGTACTGTAAATAGTGTTATAGCCAAGCCTATGTCGGACGAGGCTAGAACTATGTACAAAATATATTCATCATATCAGCCGAAAGATGTCCACTGCTGGACATAAGCCTCCCCCAAAACGGGGGGATTTGCCATAATCGCCACGCTTGGCAGGCGGGTTGGCGATCGCAGTATGGTGGTCAAATGCATAGAGAACGCTGCTGCCCATTCTCTAGTAAGTCGCTTAGTCGGCTTCTACGACACCCATGGGAAGAAATGGGGTGGTGCTATTCTTTTACGTCCGGCACCACACGGAACAAAATATATTACGATCATATAAACTAAAGTAAAATTCAAAATTTGGATATAATGGAGTGACATAGTCATTATTTTGACAAAGCTCCTTAATGAAGTATTAAAAAACAAAGATCTCGTCTGATGAAGTCTACGCTCCGTCCAGCACCGATCCAAATCCGAAACCTCGAGAGCTTTTAGCTCGAACTTCAGAATCGTTTCGAGGGCCTAGGGAGACCAGTGAATGATTTTCACGATTGGTTCGTCGAGACTGCCCATATGGTCGGGTCTAAGGCCTTCAAGACTCGTCGTACAAATGGTAAAAAGAAACTCTTTGATCCTACTCGCCACCTCTTGGAGGACAGGCGCAAAATGATCCTGCAGTCTTCACACGATACGCCAAAGTACCGACACCACAATAGACGGATCTCTAAGTCTTTCAAAAGCGACGTTCGCCGCTTTAATACAGACCGCATTAAGGACGCGATAAAGCGGAATAAGGACTCCAAGTGGGCAAAGCCAGCTTGTGAAACTAAAGACATGATGGCAGGATCGTATCCGCGTTATACACGTCAATAAGCAACCCCGTTACGAATCTGGCAAAAGACCTAACCAGCCAGACCTAGCCAGATTATCCCGACACTATACCGAAGACATCCCGGACGTCAGCTTTTATGAGATTAGGATGGCTCTGAAGCAGCTTAAAAACAAGGCGCGCGGTTAATGACGGAATTACGGCCGAACTCCTGAGTGCGCGCGGATAACCCGTCTTTAGGCCCTCTAGGAGCTGTTTGATTCCGTCATACTTGAGAGCCAAACGCCACAGGGGTGACATTACCTTTCTTAAAAATTATAGACGCATCTCAGTTCTGAGCCACGTCTACCAGCTGTTTTCAAGAGTAATCACGAACCGTCTCGAGCGCAGGTTTGATGACTTCCGGCTTCCCGACCAAGCCGGATTCCAAAAAGGCTTTAGCACTGTAGACCACATACATACGCTGCGGCAGGTTATTTAGAAGACCGAAGAGTACAACCTGCCTCGCTTAGAGTTTGTGGTCTACAAAAAAGCCTTCGATTCGATCGAGACATGGGCAGTCTTTTTAATGGTGCCAGATTGACTATCGGTACATCGAGGTGCTGAAGTGTCTGTACGAATACGCCACATTTCAGTCCGACTCCAGGACCAGACCACGAAACCTAACCTTCTGCAGCGAGGTGTGAGACGGGGAGAAGTTATTTCTACGAAACTGTTCACCGCTGCACTGATGGATGTCTTCAAACTTCTGGACTCCAAAAGAGCTGGCATCAACATTAATGGCGAGTACATCACTCAACGTCGGTTTTCCGATGATATAGTTGTCATGGCAGTGCCTATGGAGGACCTCAGTACAGTGTTCGATGACCTTAGTAGAGTTTCCGAAAGAGTGGGTCTTAAGATGAACACGGACAAGACAAAGGTCATATCAAAGCCCATGTAACAACCACTTTTATGTCGATCGGAGACGGTACACTCGAAGTTGTGGTCAAGTACGTTTTTACCTAGGACAAACTGTCCAGTAAGGTAGGTCTAACTTCGAGAAAGAGGTAAATGGTCGAATCCGACTTAGCTGGGCAGCGTTCGGGAGGCAACGCAATACCTTCTCGTTCCAAATACCGCAGCGTCTCAAGACGAAAGTCTTTGACCAGTGCGTGATGCCAGTGATGACCTATGGCACTGAAACGTGGTCGCTCACAATGGGCTTTGTCAGAAGGCTAAGATCGACCAAAGGTCAATGGAGAGGGCTATGCTTGGAGTTTCTCGACGTAAACGAATCAGGAATTAAGAGATCCGCAGAACAACCAAGGCACATATCCCTATGAATTGCCAAACATTGGCAGTGGGCAGAGTATAGCGCTCACAGAACAGATTGCTGATGGGGCCGAAAGGTTCTGGAGTGGCGACCTCGTACCGGAAGACGTAAAGTTGGAAGGCCTCCCACAAGGTGGACCGATGACCTTGTGAAGGCCGCAGGAATCCGCTACATGTGGGAAACACAGAACCGGCCGAAGTAGTTGAGCTTGGGGAGTCCTATGTCCAGTTGCGCGTGCGTGGACGTCTTTCGGCTGAAATTATGATTTAATATAATGTAATGAAACGAAAACATACGAGTTAATGCTTGTCGCTGCGCCCTGCTGAATAAACCGGTTTTTGAAATCGTTCTCATTTCGTTTTCGTTCCGAACAAATATGTACAACATTTTGTTCGAAAACTGTTCGAAACGCTTTAAAAACGTTATTTTTAATAACGTTTTGAGGCCCTGGTCCTATGGGTCATGACCACCCCCCCCCCCCAAAGCCGTAAACGTAAAGCTTAAAAAAGTAATTTTTCGAAAATATTATAAATTTTCTTAATAATATGTAGGTAGTCTTTGTCTGTGACCTCCCCCCCCCCCCAAAGTCTGAGGCTGCGACCGCGCCTGGTATAACCTATATCAACTTATAAATCAAACAGAAACCTACCTACGTATTTATAAGCAATTTTTACTATTTCATGTTATAATAGATTAACTTATGTTGTGTAATGAAGTTGCAACTTTTTTGTTCTCCTGTATAATAATATAAAATTTCCTGTCAAATAACGTCATTTACAGACCTTCGTCAAATTTCGGCAACTGTCAAAACTCTAATTGAAAGTTTCAGATACGCAAAATTGATATGTTTATGTGTGAGATAAATATTTCTAGTAAATATATTAACAAGACTATAGCATATTTGTGCATACCAAACGAAAGTATATATTATAAGCTTTCTGGAATGGTATAATACTTGTATAGTGTGTATAATGAAAGCTAATACCTTGTATAGTGAAAGCTCACCAGAAAAAGATCCTGAACAAAAATACAAATTAAGATGTTGTTGTGATAATTGAATCATCGTATTTAGATGCTCTTTGCTATAAATCAGTGCGAGCCATTTACATATTTATGTATAATATAGTGGATTAACTTCTTAGTAACAGTTTGAGGTATAATACAAGTACCTGCGCCGATTTTTACAAAACGTATTTATGGCCAGGCTCTCTTAGGCGCTCCACATAGTGCGCCGCACAGTATGCCTCAAATGCCTCAAAAATCGAACATCGCAATTTTTTCTTCTAATCGATAGTATACACTATTTTGAATGCTAGATTAGAACTCCCATATTCGAATTCAACTTAGAACCAGAGCTATAATTTATTTAATATTTTATTCTGGTTATCCATCTAAATCGAAACAAATGTAATAAATTATTATGTATGCAACATTTGTGTGTTTTAATTATAGTATGCGATAAAGTCAAATGTCTGCTATTTTTTGAATCGCAAAAATAATTTTTAGCTGTACTTAATTTAAAGCAACTTACGCACTTTTTGCTGTAACTGTAACAATTTTTTTTTGCGCAGGTTTTAGAGGGTAATAGCATTTTATCCTCGCACACATTATTGTTTAGTGTTACGTCAACCTGCCTGTAAAATATTAGATGCATAACACGAAGGAATTCGGATTTCTTGAGTTCAGTACATTTTTTGTTAGGGTTATCACACTTATCACAAACCAAAAACCTACAACCAAATTTTTTTAATTCTTAAATTGAAGTAGTTATTACTTATTAATTTTAATCAGTAGGTATAGAGGTACCCATAGGTAATGTATGGGATTTAAAAAAAATAGGCAAAAAATATTTTGTGACATTCCAAAATTCCTCGTAGTGGCTGTTTCTAAGTATATTTTTTTTTAATTTTGTTTCACGAGTACCTACGTTTGTTTGTTTTCAAAATCAAAAAGTCATTTATTCAAACTAGGCTGAGAGTCAGCACTTTTTGAACGTCAAAATTACATAAGACAGTCTCCCCAAAAAGCCCGCCCTTCACCACTTCCTAGTGCTTTAGCTGGGAAGAAGAAGTGGCGCAACAAACTCCCCAGCAGCACAGCTGTCTGTTATGTTAGAAGAACTTGAATCTATATAATAATAGCATATAATTAACATTCAACAATAAATGAAAATTTAACTGATGAAAATTTAAAAAAAAATGGTTTATGCAGTCAAGTTAAATAAACAATGATATGAAGTAATTCATATGACCTGTCAGTAGTTAAGCTAAATCTGGTGAAAGAACACAAACGTTGTCTTGACTTAATCACAGCGACCAACAATTCTTATCGTAGTCGTTGATAGAATAGAATGCCTTCGAACAAAGATTTGATTTTACTTTGATATTATGAATATCACTGTTTTTAGTGTATAAGTGTATATTTTGCCTAATATATAAGATGCTGGCGAAGATGAATTGCGATGCCACCGTCAGAATACCAATATCTTTAAAAAATTCTCTCAGGGAAACTCTAGCACCTAGTTGGTAAATTGCACGAACAGCTCGTTTTTGAAGAACAAAAATATTTTGAATGTCAGCGGCTTTACCCCACAGCAGAATGCCGTAGGAACACGTACGCTATGAAAATAACTAAAATAGACAAATCAACGTCAGTGTACTGTCTTACTTTTCTGACGGCGTAGGCGGCCGAACTGAGCCTTCCCGCTAGGCTTGATATATGTGATCCCCACTGAAGTTTGGCATCTACTGTTATGCCAAGAAAAACGGCCGATTCTACAGTTGCAAGCACCTCATTATCTAAGACGATGTTGGCTCCCAGATTTCTTACATTCGGTAAAGCGAACTTTATACATTTCGTTTTCTTGGCATTGAGAACTAGATTATTCGTGGTAAACCAATGCGTAACCCTTGAGAGTGCACTGTTTACGTCGTCAAAATCTTGTCTATTCCTGTCTACTTTAAAGATAAGAGAGGTATCATCTTCTTGGTCGCGGTCATCTTCATTACTGAAGATCGTGTCCCTGAAAGGCCTTCGTGGTTTTATCCACGATGTTCTTCCTCTCAGGGCGGTTCTAACAAAGTTTTTGTTTATTTGTTTGGTACCACAAATGACGAAAATACTGCTAGGACAGCTTTGTTTGATAAAGACCGCACTGGTTATTAGACGATCTACATACTATATTAGTAGTTTTATCCTGTGGATTGCCAGTAGATGCTGAAAAATTTGGTAATTTCGCCAAATCTGTTGCGAGTAAATATGTTACGGAATATGAATGGTACCTACCCAATGACAGTACCATTACACAAAATATTAGCACAGAATAACCGAGCAGAAGCAAAGCTTCATATTAACGCCTTGCGTAAGTACACTAATACACGCACAGCTATGTGTGAGTGACGTGTCACCGACAAGGCGCTGGGAACGAGCACCGGCGCCCGCTCGCGGACAAATCGGATTGAACTAGCTCAGTAAGAAGACGAAGTAAAGGGCTGCTAGCGGCAGCGATACGACGCGGACGTTTATATTAAATAGCTTTTTAATTTTTTTTTTTGTTGTTCAATATGCCAAGCTGTTGTACTGTGTGCACAAACAATGGTAAGAAAACCAAGGATATTTCCTATTTTGTGTATCCAAAGGATCTTGTCAGGTAAATGACTAATACCTTCACATTTTTTATGCTTTTTATAGAAGTATTTAGTAAGGAAAGAGGTAGTATCCAAAATAATTAGGTTGGCAATAAGGTTTTCGCATAAGAATTATTATTTATTATTCTTAAGGTTTACCTACCACCTATATTGGCGTATTATAATTCGTCGCCAACTTATTTGTTTCGTATTTTTGTTTTAGTAGGTTTGTAGGTAAGTACTAAAGTATGTGTGTAGGGCCGTCTTTGCAAGATTCCTTTTGACCTTTTGTATTAGATAATTCTTACGTTCGTGAAATAGTAAAACAAGGAAGGTAGGGAAGGTCTCCTACCTTATGCCTGGCCACGACCTTGCCGTAATCAGCGAAAGCTTAGCGCGGGGCGGCGAGTGGGAAAAACAAACAGCAGGTACATAAAAATGTATGATTCATGTTACGAGGCGCCGCAGGCAGCGGCCACGTCAGCGGTATTCGCCCGGCGGTTCGCGGCAGATGCGCGCGAACCGGCGACACAACTGGCTTACAGCTGTAGGTCGAGAAGATCTAATTGAGACTTGGAGATTTTAGAATTTGTGAACAGCATTTCGAAAGAAAGTTTATCATTTAACAAAGAACAGAACAAAAAAAAAGTGATGATGCATTTACTTCACTAAACATTCCATCTCTCGACTCGCACTTGCCCGGTTTTTTTATTTGCACTAACCGAGTGACAGCCCTATAAAAGTACTATAAAAGTAGGTAAGAATTTTGAGCTCTGTTAGGAAGCTTTCATTCTGCTCGGTTATTCCGTGATATTAGTCCACGACAAGGAAATAATCACGCATTCAGCGTTACCTATAGGTGTCCTATCGGGGCAAGCCGGTGAATCACGCAATAAATTTTGGAGACACGACCGCGAACATCACAGTATAGAAAATCTGACCGCGAAAATACCATGTTAGATTTATTTCAAAGAGCACTAGAGTCTTCAGACCCATACATACATCTCCGATATCAGGCTTCAACAGAAATTGAAGAAGTTAAAACGCCAACCTCTGTCAATCACAGTTTTGAATATGTTAAAACCAATAAATGTTCATAGTTATAGAGAAGAACCCCAAGCAGAGGAATCTAGTTCCAGCCAAGTCACAAATCTCGTAGAGTTTGAACTTATTGACACACAAACTCTTGTGACAGAAAACGAGGACTTTCTTCTTTAATTAACTACTAGCTTCTGCAGCACATACTTTTACCATAAAACGTCCTATAGCACTTGGCAATAGTGTAACTCTCTATTTGTGAAAGAATTTTTGAAATCGGATGAGAAGTTTCGGAGATTACCCCTTATGATACAAATTCACAAATATCTCTTTATAAATAGTACAGACGTCAATAAGTACTGCACCCGGGCGCCCGCCGGGGCCCTCGTTAAGATAATATTGTCTCAATAGAAATTATTAATTCAAATTTTTGTGTTCCGAGTGATAACAGTTAACCCTATTATCAGAGAAAATATTGAAAACCATAGAATCACCATATCTTCGATTTCCTGATAGATTTGCATCTGATTTTTTTATAGTTAATAGTACAGTTCTGAAGAATATGTTAAGATAAATATTAGGTGGTACTTACAAAAGATGTCCGAGGGAAAACATCAAAAAAAAATCGGGCATATTTGTTTTTATGTCATAGAAAAATCATCTGTTTCGCGTATAGAATCAAAATCAAAAGTCATTTATTCAAACTAGGCTGAGAGTCAGCACTTTTTGAACGTCAAAATTACATAAGACAGTCCCCCCAAAAAGCCCGCCCTTCACCACTTCCTAGTGCTTTAGCTGGGAAGAAAAAGTGGCGCAACAAACTCCCCAGCAGCACAGCTGTCTGTTATGTTAATACCTTGTATATACTGTCAATAAACTTCAAAAATCAAATATTCAAATATGTTTATTACATCGTTTATTTTAGTTTTTCTGAAAATCGAATAAAAATTCTAGTTCTGTTTTAAAATATATTAAGATCCGGGAGTCCTACTCTCCCATTAAAACGCATACTATCGATCAGAAGAATAAAAAAGCGATGTTCGATTTTTGAGGCATTCATCATACTGTGCGCCGTGAGTCCGCGACTGTCTGCCTTAACGTGTTAGCGCAATTATTGAGGAAGGATAGGATATTTAACACCACGCCTTAGGATTAGGAGCCGAGCAAAACAAAAAAAAAGTCAGCAGGAACGCTAAACGAAAGTGAAGTCGCGGGCAGATGCTAGTAATATTGTAAACTAGCTTTTGCCAACGGCTTCGCTCACGTGGAGTTCGGAAATTATCCCACGGAGTTCCCGTGGGATAATTTCCCGGGGGATAATTTAACCGGGATAAGAAGTATCTTATGTGTTATTCAAGGTTATAAACTAGATAGTTAAAACCTTGATTAACACATAAGATACTTCTTATCCCAGATTCTTATGCACACAGATGTGTGCCAGATTTAATCCCAATCTGCTCAGCCGTTTTAACGTGATTGAGTTACAAACATCCAAACTTACACATTTATAATATTAGTAAGATAGTAGGATTGCGAAATTAACTGTGTCGATTTGTCTCCTACTTTTTTAAAACGCACATTCCCGTGGAATGATTTTCGGCCTCCACGCTGGTCTAGCATACCAGTATACGTTACTAGCTTCTGCCCGCAACTTCATTTTCGTTTCCGCGTGAAATTTCAACCCCACCCCACCGCCTCGCCTCCCATACATTGTCCGCCCGCGCTGGTAGTTACTTCATTTTTGCTTTCCTTTTTTTCCTGACCTTTTTTTTGTTTTTGCTCCGCTCCTAAGAGTCCTAGCGTAATATTAAGTAGCCTTTAAACCTTCCCCAACAATTGGACTAACAACACGGACTGGCTGTTAGTTCCAGAGATAGAAGTGTTTAAACAAACAAAAAAACAACCAATCCGTTTGGCTTCATGCACACACGACCACATATTAAGCTATACATTTCCAGTTTTAGCTGATGTCGAATTGTAACGGCTTTCGTACACTGAGAAGTCTGTATATGTACACTGGAAATGTGTATTTAGATATGTCGTCGTCGTGCGTACATGACGCCGGAGGAGCACTGGCGCCGACCGCATGATTGCCTATACAAATGAAAATCGTGCATACGCCGCTGCCGCCCGCACATTCGCCGCCAAGGCACCGGAACTGGAACTGCGTGTAAACAGCACTGATGCCGAGATATATAGTAAAACAACGATCATAGTAACTATGATCGTTGTTTTACTATTTAACTAACTGTCTGTTAGTAAGGCATTGCCATCGAAACAGTTAAGACTTTTACACTCATTATGACATAATATATTCTTCAACTTTCGTTATTTTTTTTTTCAAACAGCAGGTGAAATTCATCTTTATCTTCTCTGCGGGCTAAAACAGGATGTACCGAAAATCTCTTACGTCTGCGGGCTAAAACAGGATGTACCCAAAATCTCTTACGTCTATTATATATGTTGTTTTTGCTGTTTATAAATAAAGTAGAAAAGTATATATTTTTATACCAATATTAAAAAGAAAAGCAGACGTCTTGGACAGTTTCGTTGGCAATGCTGTGGTTATTACCTATATTATCACAATTTGTAGAAACTCTACTTAAAAGCATTCTAATTCGGCAGTTGGAAGCTAGTGATCACACTTGACTAAATTGAATTCTAAATCGGCCAGACTTACTAGTCATGAAGTAGAATTACATTGGATTGCAACAATTTATGAAGTGATGCGGTCGGCACCTTCCAATCGCACTACATCAGACCCACCTGTTCTAACTTCGATTACATCTTTCGATTTCCTAAATAGATTTCCTACAAATTGAATAGTGTAATAAGCGCTTTACTGAACTCATGAACTGTGATCGTTTAACTATTTAACTCGGCATCAATGCGGTTTACACGCGACTCCGCACACGCGGGGCCACTACCCGCGCCGTGTGCGACCGGCGGCGTATTATCATTCTATTCACCTAATACACAATCATGCGGTCCGGCGTCATCTACATGAAGCTACCAGCATTAGTATTAGTATTTAATCATGTGTTTTTACATCTACCATTACAGGTTAACCCTAATGCGATAAATGCGCCTATCCTAACTTAATACTCTTAAATACTTACAAACTAAGTACCTCACTACAAACAATGCATTCCTTGTGAATTCACTCAATAAACAACAAAAATTATGTAGGTATATTTGTATAGAAAAGCTAGTATACCATTATATGATTACCTACATCTCGAAAGTCTAGTGGTCGCCATTACTACTGTTGAGCATGAGGTCATGGGTTCGATTCTCAGGTCGGTTAAAGTGATATTGGGTTTTTCCATGAGTAATTTCTCAGTAGCAATCCACATGGGACTTAAACCTGGTTAAATGTGGATGTACTATACCTAGGTACAGCTTTGCTTAACCCTTCTTACTCTTCATGTGTTATTTTATATGATTAGGTACATTCATTCAGTCTCATCGGAATCTGTTTCACCAACACCAACATAAAAGTTTTGGCCAAATATCAACAGAACTAAAAGAGTCAATTTCCAGCTTTAATAATGTATTGAAGCAGATGGTAGATAATAAGTATTTTTTTATTATTATAATTCTTCAGAACAATAACAATAACGCTGCGCTGCTTGGCACCCGAAGCCGGCTAACCAGCGCCAGCGGCGTGTATCCTGCAGTTGAAACGCATTTAGTAATCCAATTTAAATATATCCCTAGGGACTTACGCTATCATCATTGTCTAAAGCACTGCATTACACCATTCAGGGCATGAGAATCAAGAGCTAGGTCGAAACAAAAAAACTCGCAATGTCTAGACTCCCAATCGATCGAACGACTTGCACGGCATGGTAGCTGGTAAACAAAATTTATCACGATTATTAACTTACCTCAAAAACTGTAACACGCGCTTTAGTGGTAGAAGCACTCTGAAAAGGACCACAAACCACTAGTAGTTTTATAAATCACTGGATTTCAATAACACCTTAGATCAAATGCGTTGAAAAGGGCAGCGTCTCGCGACGCGACTACTCCAAAGACCGAACGTGGAATGTTGTTTTGTTGTGGGAAAGGGGAAACGCCGCCCGCCCGCCGACTTTTCCATCAATAAAGTGTTACCGTTTTCGAATTAAATTTTCTACTACTATCGTTTTAAAAACGACCAATAAAGTAATGTTAGGTTAGGTTAAATTTGTCCCTGGCAGTGCGTGTGTACGCATTGAAGACTAAATTCTCATAAATATATACGTTCAAATTCAAGTCACAATCTCATCACAGCGACAATCCATGTAAAAGCTTGTGAAAAATGTACTTAGGTTTATTAAAGTTTTATACAGACTATCAGAAGGTTCTTGTGAAAGAAAAATATACGAAAGTTGCGCGTAACATAGGTAAATACATTTACATAAAATGCGAATTCAATATTCAGAAGTTAAGATAGGACAATGTCTGCCGGGTCATCTAGTAAAAAATACAAATACGACTGTACTGGTACGGTTTGGCGTCTTTGACATTATTTATTTATTTATTTATCTATTCTTCAGAAAGCTTACAGTCTAGTATCTACTTAACTAATATACATTTAGCGCTTACAGTTGCCATTGACAAGCTTCCACAAATGAAAACCTACCTATTACCTACCTACCTATTATGTACCTAAAATTAAAAGAAAAAAAATCACACAAAAGTAAAATAGAATCTGCTTAAACAAATAAACATAACAAATTATTCTTTCTAAATATTAACAAAACAAACAAATAATATTTACTTACAAACTAGATTATAAACAGAAAATAAAACAAAATTCAATTATATGTGCTTTAACTAGGAGTATTGGTATTACTGCCTATACCAAAGTATTCCTTATTTATAGCTTGTCTAAATATGCTTGGATTGGTTCTGAATAAATCAACATCTAAGTGAGAGGGAAGATTATTGAACCTAGTTGCGGTACGTGCGAGATAGGCGTTCCGTCGGTAGTTTGTTGACGGGAATGGAACGTGAAGAAGTGGCCGCTGCCTAAAACCTACTTGATGTGTACGGAGTGATAATTTTGAGAGGAGTTGAGAACAAGGGAGGGAGCTATTGGCGATATTTAATAAGAAAGTAATATCATTAACATGGCGTCTAATTTCCAGCGGTAGGAAATGGTATCTTTTGCAACGATGAGTGTAATCCATTGAGCATTGCCTCGTCTTATAATGTAGATATCTTAAAAACTTTTTCTGTATATTTTCTATTCAGGACTTATACACATCATACTGTGGGTTCCATACTTGAGATGCATATTCTAGATGGCTGCGTACGTATGAACAGTATAGTATTTTGATTGGTTTTAGAGAGCTGCAGCAAGTAGATGACCCTATGATGAAAGCCAGGGACTTGGAAGCTTTTTTTATTTTTTGGGTGTCAAATAACTTCTCCCGCTCTGGGTGGAGCGGGAGGGCGTGTCAGACTTTTACTGAGTAAAACCCACCCGTGATCCCTCAGTTGCCTGTGTGCCAGGGGCGGCGGTATCTCTTTCGAACAACCCGCACCCCTGGCAGGCATCGACCCTTGCGGGCCCCGTCAGTTGCTGCTGATATCTCTTTGAGGCGCGCGTGGAACACAACGCGCCGTCGACCCGGGCTTGGTCCTTACCGGACAGCGAGCTACCCATTACTCGCCGTCCGCAAGCCCGTGCCTACGGTGGCCGGGAATCAGCCTGGGATTCCCGACGCCCAGGGCGTCTCCTGCGAAGGCCACGGCTGTGAGGGCGCATATACTGCATCTCCCTCACGTGCGCCGCCTCCCTCTTTGCGAGCATAACTGCTTCGCTGAAGGAGGCGACTGCTAGCCATGCACTCTCGCTCCGTACCATGGCCTGGACCAGGGTCGGACGCGAGAGATCGCCGCCGCCGATCACCTCCACGAGGACATGGCGGTGCTCCGCCCAAGCCGGGCAGACCTCCAGCGTAGGCTCCACTGTGTCCTCAGGGCGATCTTCGCAATGGAAACACTCGGGCGTTTCCTCCCGCCCTATCCGAAACAGGAACCTCCCGAAACAACCGTGTCCGGTGAGGACCTGTGTCAGGCGGAAGGTGAGGACGCCATGCCGCCTCTCAAGCCACTCCTCAAAGAGGGGACTTACCACGGCGTGGCGTGCCCAAGGGACTTGGAAGCTTTCTTAACGATTTCGTCAATATGCATTTCGAATACGAGTTTACCGTCCTGGATAACGCCTAAGTCCCTAATACTGGTCACCTTAGTGATCGCTTGGTTGTTCAATGCGTAACCTAAACCAATTGTCTTCTTTTGTCGTGTATAAGTCATATGAAAGCATTTCGATACGTTTAGTTGGAGTTTGTTTAGTGTACAGTAATCTACAAACCTATTAAGGTCCTCTTGGAGTAGAGATGTGTCAGATAAACTACGTCCTGTTTTCAGAATTTTCATGTCATCGGCATATAGTAGAATGTACGAGTTAATAAAACATTTCTTTATATCTGCTATAAATAAATTGAACAGAAGAGGCCCTAAAATCGATCCCTGAGGAACTCCAGATGGTATCAGGTTCCAACCAGAGGTAAAGCCCTGTAATACTATTGCTTGTGATCGGTTTTCAATGTAGGAGGAAAACCATCGATATAGGTCGCCGTGAATTCCAGCTGAAGAAAGTTTACGTAAAAGTTCTCTGTGGTCAATGCGGTCAAAACATTTACTGTAATCTGTGTAAATTAAATCAACTTGTGCACGTTGCTCCATACCTTCAGAGATAAATTCGTTGCAAAGAATAAGATTAGTAGTAGTGGACCGCTTCCGTAGAAAACCATGCTGCTCATCACCAAAGTCACATTCTAAGGCTGAATAAACTGCAGAGTAAACAACGCGCTCGAGTACTTTGGAGAATAAGCATAGCTTCGAAATAGGGCGATAGTTATTTACGAGTGACTTATCACCTTTTTTAAAGATTGGCGTAACGAATGCAGATTTCCAAATTTTAGGAACAGTGCCTTCTGCTATGGACCGCTTAAAAATGATACAGATAGGTTTGGCTAGGCTTTTCGCACTGTTGACAATAAATATAGGTGGTATTAAATCCGGGCCACCTGATTTAGAGAGATCGAGCATTTGAAGTAACTTAAGTACTTTTTCGTGGCATACCTCTTTATAATCGCGGGACCCTGGGGTCCCAGACCTTTGGAAAGCGTACTAGGCCGTAGCCAACTCGAGATGAAATGAGGCACCAACCGACAACAATTCTTGTACGCATTATGCAAGTGCACCTATGGAAAATACCCAGTTGGTGTAAGTCTATTGCAGGATAAATAATTATATACTCAAAGATATTGGAATATTGTGTGCGGATGGCTAAACTGGACCATACCTAGGCTATAATTATATTTTTTATACTAATAATAAAGCTGTTAAGGTTGTTTGTTTGAACGCGATATCTTTGAAATTGACGCTCTGCTATCAAAATCTGTGGACGTGATTTTGAAATCGCCAGTGAGTCACCGGCGACTAAAGTCACTGCGTGTGTAACTGGCATAAGTAGCACAACCCTCAGCCAGAAAGAAATCAGGTTTATAGGTACGCATGTATTTAGTGAAAAAGGTACAGTCAATTTGAGACTATAAAAACTTTTTTTTTAAATAAACAACCAACTTCCAAAAAAACACTACAAGTGCAAAATAACTTTAATTTCGGAAGTCGGTGACTTTGGACATATATTTTATTTTTTTGTCACCGCCTTCCGAAATTAAAGTTATTTTTCACTTTGTAGTGTTTTTTTGGAAGTCGGTTGTTTATTTTTTTGAAAAAAGTTTTTCATTTTTCACTTTATAGTGGTTCACATGTGCTTACCCCTTCACAGCGTACCGGCGTGATGTTATGTTATTAACTGGTGTAAACAATAGACAGACATGAGATTTCAGCAATTCCAGTCCATTTGCTATCATTTATTGAGGAGTTCCGTGCCTATTTCCGAAGTTCTTCATCAGATCTTCACCAAATTGAAATGGAACCACTCCGAGAAAGTATTCTTCCAAAAACTACACAAATTGCTTCAAGTCTGCCTATAAAATTTGAAGAGTTCTCTCTATTTCTTCAGGATCCCATCATCAGATCCTCACTTGATGATCATGGGACCACCTGGGAAGTATACCCATTAAAACAAAAAAAAAATTATCCATATCGGTCCAGCCATCTTCGAGTAATCGGGGAACATATATAAAAAAAAAAAGGTTCCGACGAATTGAGAACCTCCTCCTTTTGGAAGTCGGTTAAAAAGTACTCGCTTATTCTTGGAATCATAGGGCAATCATATCTTGGGATTATGCGACAACAATCGAGCAGAAAACTGACAACTTTTGCCCCGGGCGTTACTCGTTAATAATGTTGTGTCACGAAAATTGTTGTGTGTTTGTAGTGTTAAATGTATTTTTTGTATACTTTTTGGTGTATAGTACATTTATATAAATAATTTATAAAACTTGTTTACGAAAAACTTTGGTGGCATGGGTTTTTTTATTTTTTGTTGTTTTTTTCGGTGGGAAATCATCAAATAACTTCCCCCGCTCTGGGTGGAGCGGGAGAGCGTGTCAGACTTTTACTGACTAAAACCCACCCGTGTTCCCTAAGTTGCCTGTGTGCCAGGGGCCGCGGTATCTATTTCGAACAACCCGCACCCCTGGCAGGCATTGGTGGCATGGGTGGCATCAACAAAACCAAACAAGCCAGATTGTGTTGAGACCTGAGGGACGATTCTCGTAATTTTAAGAACGTTCGATCTGTCTGTCCTAAAATACCTCAAGTTGCCATACATTTTTGACAAGTTTTTGACATTTGGTTGTCGCCGAGCTAAGATGGCGCCTAGACCGAAGAGTATAGTATGAGGAGTAGACTTTGAACGTTTTTAAGAAGGAGCGACCCAAATAACAGCTTCTAATTTGAGGATAATAATTAATAAGTCTTTACAATACGTTTTGGAGCAAAATCCCATTTAGGGATACTATGCTGCATAATTCCCATTTTATTAGCAGAATTACTGAAACTTTTTAAGAAATATTTGGAAATATATTTGAACGCTGCCTGTTCCGGCCTCACGAGCCATTTTACTTTGTTTTTTTTCATGTAGCAACATGCTTATTTATAACTGTCATGACTGACTAAGTAAATGTAGTCTTCTTCCACGGAAATTGCACAAAGCCACAGTTATAGCTATAAAGACGCCAGTACATCAAGCTACCCCAAACTGTCAAATTTGGCAAAGCTGGCAATAACGGTCAAATTTTCACAATTGAACATGGACCTTATTCTTAAGTAATAAAGATGAAAATCTATCAAAGAAATTTGACAGAGTGGGGTAGCTTGATGTGCTAGCGTTTATAAAAGGATCTTTACCAGCGCATAGAGCCGAAATCCACAGTTACTAATTGAAAAATTCTTTCACCATTGGAATGGATCATTATTCCAGATGACCATACTTAGGCTATAATTATTATTATCTATACTAATAATAAAACTGATGAGTTTGTTTGTTTGTTTGAAAGCGCTAATCACTGGAACAACCAGTGAGATTTGAAAAAAAAAATGCCGTTGATAGCCCAAATCCTTGAGGAAGGCTATTTAACACATCACACTAGGACTCTTAGGAAGAAAAGAAGAAATAAAGCGGGCAGGCGATGCGACGCAATGGGGTGGGTCGGGGAAACAAGACATTTCACGCGGCCGAAGTCGGAGGGGTGGGACATGCCCCACCCCCCGACTTCATCCTAAGCTACTGTAGGTCATCATACAAAAAGAACGGATGTAGTCAGACCAAGAGAGTTTCATAGACCTGTAGTGCAGCTTGTGGCGAACTGTTGGGCAGTAGTGACCCCACGGACCCTATTTCCTGAGAAAAGTCTTGTTCTTCATCTCTAGTTGGCCTTGACCGGCTGGAATGAACACTGACGAGGGACAGAGCTCCCACCTCATTCTTGCTTTTATTGGCCGGCTTGAGTGGAGATTCGCAAGAGCAAAGGTGCTCGGGGGAAGTAAGAATTCCAGTAAGTGCTGGTAGGAATCTTCACTATCTTCCGCGCTCTTGGGTAATCCGTAGTGCCGTGGAATACCTCTCCACTCCTCAAGCACCTCAGGATGAGTTGACTTCACTGAGTGCTAGCGACAGTTTTCGGTCACTTCGGTACTTCTAGGTCACCAGTCCACTTTAGCCATCCGCACACATATTCCAATATCTTTGATTCTATTCAATGCAATAGGCTTATACCAACTGGGTATTTTCCGTGGGTGCACTCGCATAATGCGTAGTTACAAGAATTGTTGTCGGTTGGTGCCTCATTTCATCACGAGTTGGCTTCGGCCCCTAGTACACTTTCCAAAGGTTTGGGACCCCAGGGTCCAGCGATAATGTCCAAGACACCATACCGTACTAGTACTATAGTATTTGTATTTTTAACCGACTTCAAAAAAAGGAGGAGGTTCATGTTTGTTACCTCAGAACTTTCGACTGGGCGAACCGATTTTGATGATTCTTTTTTATTTGAAAGCTAGTGCTTCACGTGTGGTCCCATTTCAATTTCATCTAGATCTGATGATGCGTTTCGGAGACAGACAACGGAACTCTTCATAATATAACAGTAAATCAACCGCGATTGCTGCTATCGCGTAAATATGCATTGTTTTGACCCCAAGGATTAAGAAATTTTGAATTAGTGGGGTAGGTACTATAACTAAAAAAGTGACAAATAAAAACTTTTACCAAAAAAAAACAACCGACTTCCGAAAAAACACTACAAAGAGAAAAATAACTTTAATTTCGGAAGGCGGTGACAAAAACTTAAAATACATATCCAAAGTCACCGACTTCCGAAATTAAAGTTATTTTTACACGCTTTATATTAGCTTCACTTGTATGTTTGTATGTTTGTTTGTATGTAACCGAGTCCTTTGGACGCTATTTTGACCCACTTTAAACGATCAGATTTCATTTAAAGTTTGTAGACTTATCGAGGACCTATGACAATTCAATAATTAAAAAAGTATAGAAAAAAACACGCTTTTGTAGTTAGTAAAACTAAAAAATAGAAAATAAATAATAGTTTAAAAAAACTAAAAAAAACACGCTTTAAAAACCAAACTAAAAAGTAGAAAATAATTTAATTCTATTAAAAAGCGTGGGATGCTTGATTGATATTAATTGATTATAAAAATATCTCAAAAAGCACCCCACGCTTTTTAATAGAATTAAATTATTTTCTACTTTTTAGTTTGGTTTAAAAACCAAACAAAAAGCGTGTTTTTTTAGTTTTTCACTTTGTAGTGTTTTTTTCGGAAGTCGGTTGTTTTATACTAGCTGACCCGACAGACATTGGCCTGTCTTAACTATGAATATTGAATTCGCATTTTATTTAAATGTATATATTATGTTACGCGCAACTTTCGTATTTTTAACCGACTTCACAAAAAGGAGGAGGTTCTCAATTCGACTGTATTTTTTTAAATGTTTGTTACCTCATAACTTTCGACTGGATGAACCGATTTTGATGATTATTTGAAAGCTAGTGCTTCACGTGTGGTCCCATTTCAATTTCATTTAGATCTGATGATGCGTTTCGGAGACAGACAACGGAACTCTTCAAAATATAACAGTAAATAAACCGCGATTGCTACTATTGCATAAATATGCATTGTTTTAACCCCAAGGATGATGAAATTGCGAATTAGTGGGTTAGGTACTATAACTAAAAAGTGAAAAATAAAAACTTTTTCCAAAAAAAGCAACCGAATTCCGAAATTAAAGTTATTTTTCACATTGTAGTGTTTTTTCGGAAGTCGGTTGTTTTCTTTTTGGAAAAACTTTTATTTTCTTTCATTATAACCTCCTGGCAGTAACAAACACAACATAAATAATTAGGAAAATTCGCCCAGCCGTTCACGTGTGATACCGTGACCAAGGGAAATAGGGATTCATTTTTATATATATAGATTATTTAGAGTTCGATTCCGTTTGAACTCCCAAGGGTACAATTTAGATAACTTTAAAATTCACATGTAATATTGATATTTTAATTCAAATCGGTTTACTTAGTCAAAAGTTATTCCATACATAATTTGGATAACATGTAGGTAGGTACTTACGGTGTGTACGACATAATTTTTAATTTTCGACACATTTTCACGCCTTAACCACTGTTTACGGGGATGCGCTAAATAGCCCTAACAAATACGGCTTTACAGAATAATCACTAGAATCAGCAACACAATTATTCCTAAGTTAGAATTGACCTCAAATGTCATTGGGCACGCCACGACCGCGGCGGTAAGTCCCCTCTTTGAGGAGTGGTTTGAGAGGCGGCATGGCGTCCTCACCTTCCGCCTGACACAGGTCCTCACCGGACACGGTTGTTTCGGGAGGTTCCTGTTTCGGATAGGGCGGGAGGAAACGCCCGGGTGTTTCCATTGCGAAGATCGCCCTGAGGACACGGTGGAGCATACGGTGGAGGTCTACCCGGCTTGGGCGGAGCATCGCCGTGTCCTCGTGGAGGTGATCGGCGGCGGCGATCTCTGGCGTCCGACCCTGGTCCAGGCCATGGTACGGAGCGAGAGGGCATGGCTAGCAGTCGCCTCCTTCAGCGAAGCAGTTATGCTCGCAAAGAGGGAGGCGGCGCACGTGAGGGAGATGCAATACATGCGCCCTCACAGCCGTGGCCTTTGCAGGAGACGCCCTGGGCGTCGGGAATCCCAGGCTGATTCCCGGCCACCGTAGGCGCGGGCTTGCGGACGGCGAGTAATGGGTAGCTCGCTGTCCGGTAAGGACCAAGCCCGGGTCGACGGCGCGTTGTGTTCCACGCGCGCCTCAAAGAGATGTCATCAGCAACTGATGGGGCCCGCAAGGGCCGATGCCTGCCAGGGGTGCGGGTTGTTCGAAAGAGATACCGCGGCCCCTGGCACACAGGCAAGTGAGGGAACACGGGTGGGTTTTAGTCAGTAAAAGTCTGACACGCCCTCCCGCTCCACCCAGAGCGGGAGAAGTTATTTGATGATTTCCCACCCAGAAAAAAAAAAAAAAAAAAACCTCAAATGTCATGATTTCATGAAATAGTAATTCAAGAGGGTGATATGAACTTACAGATTGTATTGATAATTTTTAAGATTATTATTCTATACTTAAATAGATATTTGTTACTGCCTCGAATTATATTTAGATCAACATACAACCTGTTATTGATCTGCAAATTGCAAAATAGACCAGGAAGCCTTTGAAAATGGTAAAAAGTGAAAAAAGAAATTAGTAGGATTAAAACCCATTAGAAAAGGAAGAGAAAATAACAAAAATGAAAGGAAAAATAATTTACGGGAGTTCTGAGGTCGGGAAGTGGATGGCGGAGAGTTTTTAAGGGTAAAAAACGGTTTATCTCGATTTCCGGAAAAAATACAAGTCCTATGGAAAAAAATATATGGCAAAGTTGTAGGTAATAAAAAGATCTACAACTTTTGTGTTTACACTTTTTCCACGTAACCTCAAAATTTATGTGAAAAAATCAAATAACCAAGTTTTTGGTTTTTTATTTTTATCCTTTACTTACAAAAAAAAAAAAATCAGGAAATTTGGTGAAAACTTACCTTTTTATGTCCCAAACACTGTAATTCTTTTGTTTTAAAATATTTATCTATTCACCTTATTTTGACCTAATATCGAAAAAGCACCCTAATTTTCGATCAAAAATTCTCCCGTCAAAATATCTGCTTTTTTTATGTCGGCGGGCTTTTTGTTCGTTGAAATCTCTACTTTCTGATGGTGTAAAAAAATATACATTACTATGGTAATTTTTCTCAGAAAATGCAAAAAATGATGGCTTTTTTGATGGGCTAAAATTTTCCGTAGGTCACTCAGGTATTTAAGTTATCTTAAAATAGCAATAAATACGCATCTACGAATATAAAGAAGATTCTACAACCTTCTCAAAATATTGTAGGTTTCATATTAAATATTAACTTATTTGATTGTCAATGGTAGTAGAATATTTCGATTTGCAATTTTTTTGTTTATCAATGTAACATGGAATCTTGTTTTTCGAGTAATTAAAGTGTAAATTTTAATAAATCGCTCAAAATTGTACATAATGAATCATTATGTACTTAATGATTAAAAAAAATCGAATTCAAGTAGTTTTCGTGTTTTTGCATTTTCTGAGAAAATTTACCAAGGTACCTAATGCTTTTTTTTTCACCCCTTCCACTTCCCGACCTCATATCGCCCGTAATTTTTTCCTTTCATTTTTGTTATAATCTCTTCCTTTTCCAATTTTTTTTGGTTTCAAAAATTATCGACCCTGGTCTAAAATACGTAAGAATATTTGAATTTCGCAGGCTACCCTGACGTCATTTGTGTTAGTCTCTGGCTTGTGGAATAAAACTGAACTTCAATCAAAATATTTATTTGTTCACTAATATACATAGTACAAAACTTATACCTATTGAATTATGCATGTCACGCTTATCTGTTCGCAGCAATCTTGCCCAATTTCAGTATCTGTGATTATACTATAAGTAAATATAGGTAATGATCACATTGAGTCAATAAATGCTATTTGATCATTAATATAATAAAGGCCTTATTTTCTAACCAACAAATGAGTTGGCCTATAGTGGATGGCTATAAGGATAGTAGATACTTTTTACCAAGTAGTTATTGCTTTTTATGTCACTTTTTGTGTTATATACAAGGTGTAATTTCAATCACCGTTAACCTCATAAGGGGTCCATTGTACTCATCATTATGAACAACTTTTATTATAGACCCAAATCTGAAATCACGAAAATAAAATCAGCTGTTCCTTACATTTTGACGAATTATGCGAACATAAATATTCCTTACATTTATGTTCGCATAATTCATGTTTGGGCCCATAATAAAAGTTGTTCATAATGATGAGTACAATGACCCCTTATGAGGTTAACGGTGATTAAAATTATACCTTGTATAAGTTTGCTAATTAAGCTATACATTATATACAGGGTGGAAAGTTGAAGCGGGTCCTGGGGGGATAGTATCTTAAATATTGAAGGTACCCAATTTACTCAAAGGAAACATTCCTTCCTTCCATGCTGGATTCTAAGAGACCATTCGAAAGCGTTAACTTTAAAGACGAAATGTGCTTACGGTTCACATAAGTCAACGGGTGTTATTTTGTCACATTTGAGTTGGTTCGATTCACGATTTAGGCAAGTGACTTTAAAAAATGCTTGAATGAGTAAAAATTGATGATCTATAAGTTTTTTTTTTTAATAGGTACATACTTCCTATCCAGGGCCAGCTTCAACTTTCCACCCTGTATAGTACTAGGTACCTATTTACAAAAATATGCAACATAACACTCGCAGCAACTTCAACAGATCAATTTGTATTTGCTAGATGCGTACATCCATGCAAATCAGCACTACACAGAACACAAACAAAATAGAAGCCGGTTAATAACATAGACAAGTCGTTTTACAATTGTTTAAACTAAAGCTACATTCCTTAGTTATTTCACCTCTGTCAGGAGAAATCGACACACACGATATGGTTAAGAAAATAAAGATTACTTTGTTACCGACTGACTATACAGTGGCAACAAACCAACATTATCATTATTATGTCGGTTATAAAGTTCACTGTCATATTGACAGTGATGCAAAATGACAGATGAAATCACAGCAAAGGGACTGTCAGCGCATAGGTACCTTACGTGCTAGCGAGTCTCTGACAGCCACTTGTAAACCGGTACTATCTAATGGTGTCTCTTAAAATCGACATCGGACATCGACGCGCAAACTGAAATCATGAATCCAGCACATGCTTGTAGACCCCCCCACCGTAGTAATATTTCGCCGGTAATAGAAAAGAAAAATCTGCTGTTTCATAGAAAAGTTCAATACCTACGCGGTCAAAATGTGCAGAGCAACATTTTTTTTAAATAATCGACGGAAAGTTTGAACGTAACGCAACGTTCAGAATCATGTACCTACTAAATTTATAGCAATAGGTTGCGCGTCCAATTCCCACACTGTATATTAAGTATATCCTTATCTCATATTATAATTTAGTGACTTGTCTATTGCTATACTGTCTACAAATGCAAGTCTTTTACACAACTTGTAGAACAACACAAGCTTTACGTATCTTAATATAAACCAAACCAAAACTTAACAGAATCTCTGAGCTTACCAAGAGATTCTGTTAATCTTTGGTTTCCTAGGGAAGCAGTACCGTCATATTGTATAACCCGATTATCAAAATATAGACATGATGGCTGCCTTGGTAGCGTCAGCAACAGTATTTTTAAACGAAAATAGCAGTGCAGACCGTACTCACAGGCGTCAGCGATGAGGTACAAAGAGAAACGGGAGGGTGAATTCAATCTTGCCAATCTTTTGACTTCGCCAGCCCCCAGTGCACAGTAATATAATCGGGTCATCATGAAAATCTGTCATTTTAACTAGTATTTGACATTAAGGTGCCTTAAATTGCTCTGTATTTGAGCTTTGGTCAGCTGTTATTGTTTGACCGTTCACTGCTTTCTTAGGAAAACAAAGTTTAAACCATTGAATTTTGATGAAAATCATCTGAATAACATTTTGTTCTTTAAACTGAAATCAACACAACACGCCCTGAGATTTTTTTGATTTTATGGAAAATAATACTTTCATTCATATTCTGTTCCAATTTGGGACTTCTATCCTTAATTTAGTTAAGCTTTGATCATTATTCTATTATGTATCCTCACTTATATAAAATAACGTATTAACTTTACTAGAATTTCCACAACATCACTTTTCACAACTTCACCATTAGATAAGAATCAAAATCCAAATAAGATTTCACTAAACCATCACTGAATTGAATAAATTTTGGCAGAGAAACTCAATAGACTAACACAACTTAAGCGTTTCTGACTGTTCCAGACTTATTTTAAGAGTAAACCTAAAAGATTATCAATAAATTACCTACGTTAGACTATGCAGTAACGACAGTTATTTTAAAATAATGGACATTAGACATCTCCCGTCTCATCTCGGCTCCGACATATTTACTCCCTTATTTTCAATGTTTCCAACAAGTTATAATATTAGTTTAATTTTAAAGCATTAGTATCTTATTAAATAATGTGATTATGTTTTATTGCATTGAACTGAGTCAGTTTTCACTTAGTTGTATGTATAAATAATTGAATTCATAGATATATTCCACAATTATAAATTGATTATTCCTATAAATAATACAACTTACTGATTTGTCCAAATTACGATCAATCAATTTGCCTAGTTAAACTTATAAAGTAAATTAGTAAACATAAGTATTCTTATATCATTGCGGTTGAAATATCAACCTACTATGTTTACAATAAAACGGCCTGTATCAAAATACCTTATTTTACAGAAAATGGATATATATATATGTATATATTTGTTTTGGCGGCTATCAATACTAATTACATATTTTTTAAGGCGTCAAAGTCAGGAAAAATTTGGGTTCGGAGATATATATCAGACTTTCATTTAACCGTCTACACCAAACGCAATGAGCGCGTTTGGCGCTCCGATGGTACCGTCACCAATCCAGGGCCAATCGGAACGCCGAATGCGCTCACTGCGTTTGGTGTAGACGGTTAAATGAAACTCACACTAGGGCCTCAGTTATGAATTAGATCGACCCGCCAAACAATAATTATTATCTTGTAATAGTAATATGTGTTGCACGTTTAGTTGAAAACCTGTCCTAGCCTAGCATTCTCCTCCCGCGCCCCTTCCCATATGCTGTTTTGATACGTTTGTTTTCTTTTATTATAATCCATAGTACGCCGATTAGACAAGGGCTAGTTAACAGTGCTGTATATGTCAAATAGCGCAATAAGAATCATACGGGATCTTAAACGAAACGGCGGAAGGGCATAATTTATTTATTTAAAGACTGTCGTTTATCTTTGTTTGCTAATTCATCACAGCGTTGTCGCCAAACAAAGAAATGTTTCGACTAGCGCCATCATTTAAATAAATGTAATTCATTCCTGGCCGCCGACTTTTTTTACATAGAAAATCGCCGAACAAAATGGGTGAGCTCCTTTGAAATAATCTAGTGCTGTACAGGGAGCATTTTTGCGATAGCACTTCAAGGGCAAAACCGAAACTATGATGATAGTCAAAAGTGTTGAAAGTGTTATTCGGCTCAATTTTAGAAGATATTTTACTTTAGCCCTACCATGCGGGGAAATAAGGCGTGATGTTTTGATTGCTTTTTTTTTTTGGTACTTTTGACGAGGAACCGCCCCAATGTTTTTGTAAAAACAAAAGCCTATTTCTGTTCTGTACCCAGTCGCTCCATTAAAATACTGGTATTCAGCTGCATCCGGGTAGACTGGAAGCCGACCCCAACATATTTGGGAAAAGGCTAGACAGATAATGATGACCCAGTGAAAGCAATATTAGTTCTACATCAAGCTAAACGCCGATTTTTACCACTTTGCTAAATTTCTTCGTTTAGAATTTCACCCTACAGTCTCATCTCAGAAACTCAAATCCTGTATAGGTATAAATTTTGTGTGTCTTTTAAACCTTCCTTAATCCTGTGATGTACCTATACTAATAAAATAAAGTATATACTCGTACCATGTGCGGTTAATCACAGATTCACAGATTAAACAGCAAGTCAAATATTGCATTTAAAAGTCTGTAATATTGTAATCACAAAATAGTCACTTACTTATTCCCTAACCTTCTTATTCACAAACCCGGATTAAAGTTATACCAGTATATTAAGTTCTGGTTATTATTCACTCAGAGTTGGTTGGTAAGGGGTTGAGAGTTCAATGAACAGAGATGTCTTGTGCAACACCACTACAGCTGCGCCTTACTCGGAGCTCGAGCTCGAGCTCGAAGGCGTGTAGCTGTAGTAGTCGCTCTGCTAGGCGGTGTTTATCTGTTCCACGTTCAAGTGCGTGATGAACCGCAAGCGCATCTGCAAGGCTGGCCGCAGTTTACGGATCACACTCTCCACTTCGTTCTTCATTGTGTCGCCGACGAACATGTATTTTATGTGGTAACTGATGATTGGTTAAGGTATATTTATTTCACGATTTCAGACAAGTTGCCGCGGTGATAAGAGTGACTTTCCTGCAGTCGCTTGGTCAAAACAATTCCTAATAAGTTTTTATCTACTCTCATATCGTAAAATTAGAATTATAAATTTCAAAACCATTAACCATTTACATACTTTATAAACACAATACCGAAAGGAGAATGCCCAAAAATGCCTGTAATGGACAGAAACTACTGATAGTCCTTAATTCTATTAGAATAAAATAAGTATAATGAAATAATTCTTAAGTTTGTATACCTAGGGTAAAAAATAAGGATCATTAAAATATTTAACTTGATATCCGTCTAATTCATTCATAGTTTTATTGGAGGTCAGTGTTTATTTGACACGAGTAATCGACATCAGCCAAACAGGAATTGTGAAATAATTCTTAACGAACTATTTTAAAGAATTACTGCACAGTGCACAGTTAACACATTTGCATTTCATTCTTTCGACTGTTTACTTGAATTGATCGATTCATTTTATTGAGTTTACGACTCGAGTTACATACATATTGCTTTATAGGATATTTATCGACCACTGTGGCCATTTTTACCCAACTGCGCCAGAAGGAGGGTTATGTTTTCGAGAGTATGTATGTATGTATGTATGCGTAATTGTTGGGCACGCTCTGCGGCCTGAACGGCCCGATGGATTTTAGTTTGCGAGGTGTCGTTAGATTCGTTATTACTGTGAAAGTGATATCGTAACAATAAAAAAACGGTAATTTAAAAAACCCGACTGCTATTCTGAGTATTCATGGAAAAGCCCTAAAACAAGAAAGTCGTTGTACCCGATTGCACTTAACTTAAGAATCGCCAGTTGCTAAGGCGATGCTTATAAGCAGATAAATTGTAGCAGTCGGGACCCATTCTAGAAAGTCAGCCGTCTAGTCAGTAGATTGGAGTAATCTGCAATGTAATATAGGTATGTGCTCTCAATTTACTAAGCCTCCATTTCTATACTCAGAAAAGCAGTCGGGTTTTTTTTAAGGATTTTGTTTTCCTTTCATAGATAGAAACGTACATTGTGTTAACTGCTATCTTGATATTGCATCGATTAAAACATTTAAATGATGTTTTGTTGCTTAACCTTGACAACCTATATTTTAGAAAACATGGTTGGAACTGGCGTCTACCTAGGTTTTTGATAATGATTGAAATTGTAATGGGTTCCCTACGATTTGTGGTGCAATTTGGCGTATATTTCATTGTTGTTCATTCCAGGAATTTTTGTCCTTGGCTGATGGGCTCTGGCTCTTTATAATTATAATAATATTATAACATTTTTTCTCTAACCTAATATTATTTAATGGAGGTCATATTTCTATATCTAAACGAGCAATTTTTTTATATTTATAATCTGAATCTCGGAAACGGCTCCAACGATTTTCATAAAATTTAGTATGCAGGGTGTTTCGGGGGCAATAAATCGATCTAGCTAGGTTTCATTTTTAGAAAACGTCAACCAAAAACAAAACCAGGTTATCGAGGTCATACCGATATTAATAATAATAGCGCGCTATTTTATAGCATTACAAAACTATTTTTACTCTTTTAAATTTGGTCTTTCATTTATAAGCACGTTTTTTAAAAGGATACAGCAAGTCGCATATCGGGTCAATGTACTGCAGATGTTGTTGAGACTTATCGATGTGCGCCAGAAGTTCGTACAGAGTGATAGTGATGTCCATGACTGCTCGCGATAAGTCGGAATTAAATCGTTGTAAGAACGGACCAACCAAGTGACACAGGTACAGTAGTTGTATCTCTGTATGGATCTCCACTGACAATTTTTCTTTGATGAATCTGAAAACACATAAATAGGTAATACGATTGTTATAACTATAAGGAACGCAGACTCGATGCCGTATTCTAGAGGCATAAAAACACAATACTTAGACTACACATTAAAAACTATTATGTGTATACTTACTGAGGAACTTGCATTATTTGACCTGCTCCTGCGTGGTACCAAATCGCATGGGCCAAAGCCAAGGTTAGGCTGTACTTGTTTTCGAGCATACCATCATTAGTAGTAGTCAGGTTAAATAGCTGGAACGGCGTATGGGGATACGGCCATTCCGTCATGTCAGTGTTTGTCATTAATTCCGATATACGCTCGTGAAGGACGGTCCAGTACGGGTCAGGCAAAGCGGCCATTATCAGACCGATAGCATTGATCCAAAGCTGGATACTTGTGGCCGGTATTACGACAAAGCCTTTGGTGATGACGTCGAGAAGGGTGTTGCCGACGAAATTGGGCGCTAACGGCAGAGACATCAGCTCGACGCACGTCACGTACAGAGCATGCGCTGAGGGATTTGGATACTCGTTGAAGCGCCAGTCTGTGTTAGGGAAATGTGAGGCGCCGGTCATAGCTGTGACTAAGCTAAGGAAACTTAAAGTCGATACACGAAGAAAAAATATAAAAATAACAACATTAATTATTCTATTTTAAAACTATTAGGTAATTTTGGTAGTTGGTGAAATAAACAGCTGCAACAGACTTGAGTCACTATTTAGGTTTCCTTTTCACCACTAATGCTATATGAATTTACTTCCCTTAGCATGCCGCAGCTGCTGTACGCATTCTACCACAAACACATAGGTGTTAATAAAATGCACCATGTGAAAGAGAGATAGGTCTATTTAACATGGTGCGCTTTATTAACAAGTGCCTGTAATATGATGTAGAGATTAATAAAAAAATATGTTTCTTTAACAGTTTCGGTCTATTATCCATGTGCTTTTGAACAGCCGCGTTCTGTAAGTCTACAAGGTCATTGTTGTGAGTGGCCAACATCGGAACGAATGCTGCAATTTTGGTTTTTTTATACATTTCAAGTGAAATTTCACAAAACAATTTCACAATTAATGTTTACCAACAATACCAAAGCCTTTAAGTCTATGTCGTTCAGGCGACAACAGATCCTTGTAGCACTCCGCTATGTGTTGCATATCCGTGTCACTGGAATACTCTGCATGTTTGTTGTATACAGTGCAGCACGGTAATATTTACACAGAGTAGTCTCTGTGTAGTTATGATATCTGATAACAATGCGGACTGGCCGCGATTGTACGCGCGATACCGGAATTATGGTAACTTTATTTAAAAGGATACTGTCCACCATCCTGTTGACTAGACTCAGATAATAGTTAAGGTCTGGGGTCCACCCGGTCGCCTCCGCCTCAGTCTTGGCTAGATAAGTCTGGAACGCTTCAGTGGTGGCCCATCCGGATGGACGCACGTCTTTCAAGGATCCTAACACAGCATTCACTAGTTTTCTCTTCAGTAACGGTTTGTCACGGAGCTTTGTCTCATAATAGTGTAGTGTGTTGTATAGGAAAGTGACCGGTCGATCTGTTGACATCAATATTACATTAAACATAGAAGTAACAGATGTAAATGAACAATGATAACATTTCTGTAATTATAATTTTGTATAGAAGTTGAAAACAGTGTTGAAGCCACTTGCAAGTAGATCATTTATAATTCTATTTTTATTGTTTCAATCAATAGAAGTATCTTGTAATACGATTGCAAGCCGTCACTCAAAGTGATTTTTCGAAAAATTGGTTTTTAATATTAGGGGATTTAAATATATAAAACATCCATAAAGCAAGAATTTTAACTCTAATTTCTCCTTACAACAGTAAACAAAATTGTTCAAAATTAGTTAATTTAATCAATGTGGCCACGTCTGCTGCAAGAATGACCCATATTAGAATAGTTTCGGGCACAGTTGCCGTTGGAACTGACAATACACCCGACCGTTTGATAAAAATCTAGACAAGAAATAAATGATTTCAACTATACCATGCGTGTGGTAACCGTGCCAATGTAGCAAAAGCTCACCGTGAAATTTATACAAATAGCCGAGATGTTCGAGAAGTTGTTCCAAATTCTTGCTGACAGATGGTATTTCCAAATGTCTGTGTACCACAATGTCCAGAACTGGTATGAACCTAAGGCACACGTTGCTCAGGTAAACAGGAATGGGACCGCCGTAAGCACTGCTTGCTTCCTCCGGCGCGAACTTCTCTGGGTACTTTCTATGAAACGCTAGATGTTTGTCGTACCTACCATAAATAATATCAATGAGTATTTATAAACAATACCATTATTAAATAACATATATAACTCTGAATAATAACATTACCAATTGTTCTGTTTCCAATGCTCAGGAGAGTTTTCCTTGACGAAATCCTGTGCTCTATTTCTTAATTCTGATCCTTTCAATAGTAATAACTGAATAATATAAAGGCACACTTGGCTTTCATTGCCGTCCGGATTGGGGCGTAGTACCTAAATCATAAAAAAAACAGAGAGCATGAGACTAAACAGCTACCTACTTAAAGTTGATTGTTTGAATACTCGGCGGTAAAGGCTCATTTAGACAAGGAGTTCGTCGACCTTCGTGTAGCGAGACTCGTAGGTCTCTCCAAGCTATTATCGCACTCATGTAATACCATTCAAGCGACTCGTAAAGCGAGTTATACGAGACTCTTTTGTCGAAATATGATTTTTAGTTTACAGGAACGCTGTCAATTCAAAAGGGCGAGACTAGCCACGCCCTTCAGCCTATAAACGTCGTACGATCTGCTTACAACAAGACAACTTTTAAAATCTCCTTTTGATAATCGCCCAATTGATACAGTACAAGCTCTTGTTGTGTAATTGCCCCAATATCACTTACCAAACACAAGACGAGCCTGTCGATGGTGACGATATTATACTTCCAGATGATGTCGTTAATCGCATCTACGCACTTGTTGATGTGCGGCCCGCCCGCGGGGTTGGTGACCTCGAACACCAGGTAGTCGCAAAATTTGCGCAAGTGTGCTGAAAGAGCGCGGGCGCCGATTCGCTCTAAAATTCTGTAAATAATAACGGAATGGATGATAAATAACGCATACTTTTAATGACAAGTGGCAATGGTTTTTAAGTTCTATTTGCACAACGATTTCTAACAGTATAATGTATGTAAAGTCGCGAGCACAGCACTAAAGACAATAATAATAAAAAAGCAGACACTGACTCACTTAAAAGCAACAGGGTTGATCCTGTTAGTCTCAAAAATCATTTTCCACAATAGACACAGGAAAAGGGGCGTCCCTGGCACAGAAAAGTGTGATATAATATCATTGTCGTTGGCCATCGAGGTCCACTTGCGGTACTCCTCCTCCACAGACTTTTTGAGGACTTGCTTGTTCTCTTTTGGGGCAGGGTTCTGTAATTAACAATCGCAATACTATAGGTTCACAGTTATTACCACATAATTATACTATACAGGTATTATGAACATCATGAGTATTATGAAAATGTGCCGAATGTTCATCATATCAGACGAAAAAAATGAAATGTGTTGAATGTTCAGAAACAGAATTATTCTTCCTGTCTCCACGCGAGTCGATATACTCGGGGCGCCCCGTTGATTCCAGTGTTAGACCTTTAAAACCCTGGACAGGCACTTAGCTATCCTCAATAAATTATGCTTTATGAACATACCTGAGCAAAAAACTCAACGAGCATTGGCGGAAAACACTGGAGAGTGTGTTGTGACCACATGTGGGGCGTGTTCGTCATAATAGTAGTGAGTAGTTCCTTCACCGCTGCGCCATCACTGCCTATTCATGGAGGAAAACAGTTTCATAAAATGATTTAAGTACTAGAATTTGTTCACGCATGCTGGAGGTTAAATTCCAGTGTACGACTAAACGCCGACAGACACTACGCCGACAGACTGAACACCGACAAGACTTTACTTCGACGGGACTCTACGCCGACAGGACACTTCGCCGACAAGACTCTTCGCCGACAGGGCTCATCACGTAGGTAATAGGTTAGGTTACGTTAGAATTGCAACCAACCGCGCGAGAGCCGAGCGAACGAAGCGAGCGGTGCCGCGGCAGCGACCGGCGAACGCTACTTCCAAGTTAGTGGCAGTTACGTGACTATTTAGTAATAGCGCAAGGATGAGCCTTGTTGGCGAAGAGTCCTGTCGGCGAAGTGTCCTGTCGGTGAAGAGTCTCGCGGAAGTAGTCTTGTTGGCGTTCAGTCTGTCGGCGTAGTGTCGGTCGGTGTTTAGTCGTACACTCGTTAAATTCAAGTTTTGTACGTCTTTCATCTGAGGTATAATGTAAGAAATTGTAACACTACTAGCGAAGTTTCAACCGTGATCTTTTCAATGGGATGTCTCACCATTCTTCTGCCTCCATACCAATTTATTTGAGGCTACATGTTTTCTTAATTTTTTCATCTCCTATTAACTCTCAGAATTCACTTCCATCCCAGCCATATCATCTATTACACAATCGATCCATTTTTTCTTACGATTAGTAAAAATGTCAGAAATCCTACCAGCCCCTGTCATATAGATGCCGCGCGCTAGAGTGAGCACCAACACACGGTTCAACTCTTCACTCTCAGACGACACAAGTGATTTGGGCTCTGACACTACCCTCGACATTTGCAACTGCACTCCGGAACTGCCCAGGCTTGTTATCAAACGTAATGCTGTACTTTCGAAACTGAAATAGTAAAATGATTACTTATAAGTGCATTTTTAGGTACCTACTCAAAGCTTTATAATGTGAATATGAATAAGGTAGAACCATTTATTATTGTTGGTTTATTTTATTTTTATAATAATCTAAATGTATACAGTACAGTACATAAATATAGCAACTTAAACATAATAGGAAAATTCCTCTGCATTGCCTCGACTAGTCGGCTGGTAATGTAGGTACCCACGAGATGGACTGCGTTGCTACGTATTGTAGGGCAATGCTTAGCCTCTGGCTAAGGTAAAAGCCAGTCCTTGGGTCACGGAAGTATCAACCAATTGTTGCCGTTGTTTTATTATGTTTGTGTTATATATTATTATTATTATTCTAATTAAAATAACAATTATAATGTGCCTACAGCACTAATTATTTTATTATGCTTATGGCATTGCTGAATTTAAATGATTATTTTCCGAAAACCGTTGGTATTATTCAGCAATTTGCTGATTATCTTGGTACTGTATGGATTTTATTTTAGGTGTTTTATTTTTTGCTTATTTTCTAAATTATTTGATCTGAAATTCGTGGATATGCACAGCTGGCACTTCCCGGTAAACACTTAACAGCTTGCAGAAATCATTACATTAACACATACATACCATAATTGTAACTGTGTCTGATTTGCTTGTGGATACGCGGCTAAAGAATGTATGTTAGAAAGGAGTGTCACCCTGTAGTGTGGTTGCACATGATGAATACGATACGAAAACATGTCCAACAAGTTATGAAGTATGCCCCAAGCATGAGATTTGAACACATTCGGCAGCAACTGATCTGAAAGAGAAGTTTATCATGTTTTTGAACTTAAACAGTGCTAGGACCTCTCTAATCATATTGTTCCAATGAAGGTTTTTTCGCATACATTTGCTTATCATTTTATTAGGCAGCTTTACTTTTACTTGTTTGTTTAAGTACAAGTGTATTGCTTTTGAATTGGTTATTTTTAAATCATACTTACGTATGAATCCTTTGATCCCCATCGACTCTATTTCAGTATAGACCAATAAACGACTGTAAGTTTCCACCAACGCTGGTGCCATCATGCTATTCCCAGGAATGTTACTTTTATTCTGAGCCAACTTGGCAACATGAGTTACTATCGAATGTATAAGTGACATCTTACAATGTAATGTCAGGCTATCTAAAATACACATAGACAAGGGAATTGTTGGCAAAGGTGTGCCCGGATTTCCGTTCGGCATAGCTTTCTGGCTCCCAAAGAGTGTCTCTATAATCACACCCATGGGTCGGGCAAAGTACTCTTGATTTGTTGAATATGCATTACATAGTAAGGCTATGCGGTAATCAGAACCCATCAATGTTGGTGTACTATTCGAAGTCATCAGATGCTGAAGAAACCTAAGATACATATTGTTACATTATTTGACATGATCATAATCTGGACACATTAGTTTGTACTGTAAGTAAATCGAAATTCACTACAATTTCACAAAAAAATAAAAGGACACATACTCATACTGTACTTTTAAATTCTGTGGCATAGTCATTGTCTTGTGTTCAGTTTCAGCTTTTTTCAACAAGTGCATCCATATACATACTACGGCCATTTCATGTGTGCAGTGGGCTTTTGTGCAATCAGGCACGGGTAGTGATTCCTTTTCAGGATACAGCAATTCATAAAGCTTTATTATAGGTAGGAAATTGGATGATGGGTTTCTTTGAATACTTCCAGATATAAATTGTAGTAATACCCACATAAGGTGATCTCTCCCCTTTTTCATATCATGACCAATCAATTTGCTATGGAGACCCATCACTATGTTGGGGAACGAAGCAAATCCAATGAGGATCAAGTATATAACCTGTGATGATAAGTGAAGCCAACACCAATGTGACGAGGACATTTCATCATCTTCATTATCTGGTTCAGTTTTTTCCATTGGCAGTATCATAAGTTCGACTAATTGGTCCTCTAATGCAATGCAACGTTGTTTGTGTTGCTTTTGAAGACCAAGCATAGAGCACATCATATCTCTGGAATATGGCTGTTGTAAAACATGTCTTAACAATGCAATTTGAGGTTTTAGAAGTTCATCATCATAAGGCAAATTACCTTTCAGGGAAAATTTCAATGTATTAGGATCTAATCGCCATGGATTAACAAGATGATCAGCATAACCTGAAAACTCAACCACTGGCAACATTTGTGAATGTCCAATTATAGAAACCATTTGGGCACAAGGCTTAAAACTCTCCACAAAACTAGATAGAAGTTTAGCCAGTTGCTGAAAGAAAAATATTGTACATTTATCATAAAGTTATTTGTATGGCAAAGTAGTCTCTACAGCAAAGAGTAAATAATATTGATTATGGACAGAATTGCTATGAAACTTTCTTGCATTAATCACATTTCATTCTCATAGGAAATCCATTAGTAACCTTCCAAGAGTTTACAATCATTACCACTGTTTATTATACATATTTCATTTGTAAATTATTGTTTACACAATATGCTGCACGCAAATTAATTCACTATTAACCTTAACTGACGCCGAGGATGATAGGTAATATATGTTGGAAACATTAATAGGTCGAAGGAAGATACTAAGTTCAATATAACAATATACAACTTACCCAGTGTGGCCAATGGTTATTACCCGGATAATCCTTTTGAATCTCAGTGACAATGAAGTATGCTGGCAGCAATGATGCTGTTCGATCAAAAATGTATTCAATGACATTGTACAATGCTTTTAGCTGAGGCATAGTACTTGAATTTAACCTGACTGGAAGTGTATGAGCTTTCTCTCTGCATCCCTTCAAAATACAATACTATGAAATGATCAAACCAAGCAACTAGAAGAAATAATTATTACAATTTAATTAAACCAACCTTCATTATTTCTCTGACACCTTTATAATCTACTCCTCCTATAATTCTTCTGATCAGATTGAAACTTTCTATCCAGAAATCTGCATTTTGATACATAAGCTTTTCATTAGTCAAAATGCAATCACATAACATTCTGCAAGCATCAAGAAATAAAATTAATCAATATAATCGATCAATAGTTTAAATATTTAATAGATATTGTGCAAAGCTGATACATACCGAGCTTGAATAATATTTGTATTCACTAGCGTTTCCAAAAGACCAAGTAATTGCTTCATTTTATATCTGTTAGTAAGAACTGCAGTTAGAGTCAAGTACTGGCGCAGTGCTGATTCCTGCAGCTCTGCACTCAAGTTGGTCATGATGCCACATAGTTTCTTCTGATACATTTCTAACATTTCATTTTCTTCCTCTGGTTTATGTACGAGGAAGCAAGTAAAAGCTTCCTCTACTGCTTCAACACGCTAAAACAGGAAAGGAATCTGATTTCATTTTAGGTTTTTAGAACATTAGTAACTAAACTTGCCTGACAATCAGCTGAAATACCACCAAACCATTTTTGACTACAATGCAAACACACAAAGACACACATTTTTATGTTAATAGCTGTGGGTCTTACAATATTATTCTAAAAACTTGCATTTGGTATTGAACAAGTTGAACTAAGTCAGATAAAGCCACACAAATATGACTGATATAAGCCATCAGTGATGCCAAAAAACCAATACCGGTTGCTGGTTCTTCATTAGATAAACAAAAGGACAGGTAAAGATTAATACTAGGTGTTTTCAATGTTTGGTTGCTTATGCATTCACAATAAAATTATGAAGGAACTGAAGCAACTTACCAAAATCTCATTGACAATATTTGCTACTTGGGAGTCAGCCATCTCAGCAATATCGTATTCCACAATATTGTAAATGAAAAACTGTCACTCAAAATCTACTGGAAATAATGTTCATATTGAATCTATATAAAAACATAAAAGTTACGACAATGTTTTTATGTTTTCACCGTTTCAGTTTCATGATTTTGAACAACAGAGGCTAGGTTAAATTTGAACTATTATTTATATTGTTCTAACGCATTCTGCGAAACAACATTCATCCAGCTCTAAGATTTCTGTCTGGGACAACGTAGTATGGAGCTGTATAAAATGTATATGAAGATCAGAAAAAATGTTGGAATATTGCATATAAATTTGAATGTAACACGCATCTAATAACTTTCTTTGAAGAAAGTACCAAAACAGGATCAAACTAAATTTATAAATTATGCTCAAGACAATTCGACACTTCACGGAACGACAAGCTGTCGCCTGTCAGCTTGTCAGACAGAAACAGAGACAAAAAGTACTCTGGTCTCTGTGCAGAGACAGAAAGAAATGACCTCCCTAGAGTATTTATGTTCTGTGGAAATGGCAGACAGCAGGAAAAAAGCATAAGTGTGCCGTGGTGCGTTCTTGTCAGTTGTACATACGTTAATGTAGTTACGTTCTGGGTGTCTATTAATTCGCTGGATAAATCGACCACCCGTCGGATCTCAGGCATATCTCGCACCACGCGGAACAAACTTTAATAAGTTGGCAATGCTAACTCAAAGTGGCCTAATAAAAGGTTTATATAAACTATGCCAACTTGGCATAGAAAATGTAACCTTTTGTTTTGGTCATGATGACCGACAACCAGACCCTTAGGCTATGAACACAAGTGACATTTTGTTTCCGACTATCTGATCAGACTGTCTGATCGTATTTACCCGATACACATCCGATTTTTGCTCCAGACTTTTTCTGAAGTCAGTCGTTTCCGAGCGCTTGTGTACGGAGCACAAAGAAAAGTTGGACACCGAATTACATACTTCATCATTACCATCATTTCAGCCGAAAGACGCTCACTACTGGACATAGACCTCCCACAAAAGGAGGGTTTTGCCGTAATTGCCACGCTTGACAGGTGGATTGGTGATTGCAGTATGGTTGTAAAAATGCATAGAGAACGCTGCTGCCCATTCTCTAGTAAGTCCCTTCTTTTTGGGTGGGAAATCATCAAATAACTTCTCCCGCTCTGGGTGGAGCGGGAGGGCGTGTCAGACTTTTACTGACTAAAACCCACCCGTGTTCCCTCAGTTGCCTGTGTGCCAGGGGCGGCGGTATCTCTTTCGAACAACCCGCACCCCTGGCAGGCATTGGCTCTTGCGGGCCGGACGCGAGAGATCGCCACCGCCGATCGCCTCCACGAGGGCACGGCGGTGCTCCACCCAAGTTGGGCAGACCTCCACCGTTTGCTCCACCGTGTCCTCAGGGCAATCTTCGCAATGGAAACTCCCGGGCGCTACCTCCCACCTAATCCGAAACAGCAAGAACCTCCGAAACAGCCTTAGGCTGCAAACACACGTCAGATTTTTTCATCAGATAATCCGATCCGATAGTCGGATCGGACATCCGAGTCGGAAACTGGTACGAGGTGTTTACAATTTTATTGTCGGTCCGATTGTCTGCGGGCGTGGCCTGCATACTTCTGGATGGAGTCAAAATAGACGCTCTATTCCTGCCTCTAACTTGCCAGTTGCTTCTAGCGTTGCCACTGAACGGACGCACCGTCCGAAGACAATGAGCGAAAATTATATTGAACGCCTTTTTCGTCTTCATTACACCTAAACCTTTACAAAATATCGTAAAAAAAAAAACAGTTTTCCTATTTCCATATGATTACTGCACATACTTTTATTATCAATATAAATTAATACGATATTTCATACAGACAAGTGCCTACGTACCTCCTTTGCTAGGTACCATTACGATTCATGCCCATATTTAAGTTTGTAAACATGTAACTAGTTTGAAACGTTTCAAATTCTGTACTTATTTAAGTTTTATTCTATATTACTAAATTAAACTAAACCTCCTTAGTGGGTATAATTAGTTAGTATTTATACTAAGGAGAAATCAAGTGGAACCTCTGATTGCCATGGTTATAGTCATATTAAAGGTAGGAAAAATAAGTAGGTAAGTATGTAATTCGTCATCCATCTTTTCTTTGTGCTCCGTACGCAAGCACTCGGGATGATAGTAGTACGACTGAGTTTAGAAAAAGCCTGACACAAAAATTGGATGTGTATCGAGTAATTACGATCGCATAGTGTGATCAGACAATCGGAAACAAAATCTGACGTGTGTTCGCAGCCTTAGAGTACAACACTGTGTCGTCTGAATAAAATAAGAACAAAGCGTATAAAAGGAAAGGATCTGCGTACGGTACCCACACGTAGTGACTTTCGCCCTAGTGGCCAGCGATCCTTACCGGTGCGGTACGGGTAGAGATCGGTCTCTACCCGTAATGGAATCACCCGGGTTATAACCCACTAGTGGGTTAAAACTCAGTTATCACCCGTTTCATTTCACCCATTGGGTGGTTTGGCGGGGTGAAAACAAAATATTGCTTCTATATTCTTCACTAAAGTAATCATTCAGGGCCATCTTCGTGTTGTCAAACCTAAATATAGTTAAGTTGTGTATCATTGTTTATTTAACTTGACAGCATAAACCAATTTTTTTTTAATTTATCAATTAAATTTTCATATCTTGTTGAATGTTAATTATATGCCATTATTGTATAGAATCAAGTTCTTCTAACATAACAGACAGCTGTGCTGCTGGGGAGTTTGTTGCGCCACTTCTTCTTCCCAGCTAAAGCACTAGGAAGTGGTGGAGGGCGGGCGTTTTGGGGGACTGTCTTATGTAATTTTGACGTTCAGAAAGTGCTGACTCTCAGCCTAGTTAGAATAAATGACTTTTGATTTTGATTTTGATTTTGTGTCACTTTAGTCAATCTCAGCATGGGAAATCGTAGTTTGATAGAAATAATTAAAATTTTGGTGATTTTTAGTGTAGTTTATAGGCATTTGTGGCAAGAGAATTCGCACCATTATCTGAGTATGGAACAAATAAGTTTGCTACAATGATTGGAGATAGTGCAAGTACCTAAAATATACAGAAATCTTTTGACGAAAAAGGATCTGCGTACCGACGTTATCCATAGACATCCGAAGTTCAGACTGGTTGGCTCTGGTGTATTATGGATATACGACCATTGTTAAGTAAATGAAATTTTGTATTAATTGAGATACAAATCTATCACCTCGACAGACAAGCAAGAGATTTTTTATTTTACATACGATATAGCTAAAAAGTGATTTATGCAAAAATAGCGCATTGGACTAGATGGCTCTGATTATCTGATGTCGAGTATTGTGTTTGAATGGACTCACTTTGCAGCTTACCTAATAGACCCCCAAGTCCAAAGATCTGAACTTGATAAAAGTCAAGAAATCGACGCTATGGAGTTAATTTGCAAAGTAGGACAAGTTTTAAATGTACACACGGCTACACATCAAGCTATACATTTCCAGTATAAGCTGATCTCGCATTGTATAGGATTTCCGTACAGTGAGAGATCAGCGTACATAGTAAAAAAGAAATAAACTCACGACGAAAAGGGTAGCAAAACTGACATATATAACATACAATTAGAATTTGTTACACAAGCACGTGGATGTTTTAAGTGATAGCTCTGAGGACTACGTGCTTGATTCCCCACCAATACACATAGAATCCCGGAGATATATCAATATGTATAACCAAACTAGCCACCACGTACAAATAGCCCAGAACCATTTACGTCCGGCATAAACAATTTCAAATTTTTAGATTGTGACCGTATTTCCGATGCAAGTGACGATGATGATTAGGTTTTTTTTTTTGGGTGGGAAATCATCAAATAACTTCTCCCGCTCTGGGCGGAGCGGGAGGGCGTGTCAGACTTTTACCGACTAAAACCCACCCGTGTTCCCTCAGTTGCCTGTGTGCCAGGGGCGGCGGTATCTCTTTCGAACAACCCGCACCCCTGGCAGGCATCGGCCCGCAAGGGCCCCATCATTTGTTGATGACATCTCTTTGAGGCGCGCGTGGAACACAACGCGCCGTCGACCCGGGCTTGGTCCTTACCGGACAGCGAGCTATGATGATTAGGTACGGTTACTAATTTGGTGTAATTTTTCTACTAAATAATAAATGTGTATGATTTTGTGTTCAGGCTGTTATTTTTGACAAGCTAGTAGTGGAATGTAAAACCCAAATCACCGGGTTATAACCCAAATTGGAAGAATGGCCACTATCCATCTCTAGGTACGGGGCGATGCGCTGGTTATTTCAATACCTCACGTTCACTCGAAGATGATTGACGATTAGTCGCTAACAATCTTTCGCAATGTGTAAAACTGTTTGTGGACGTGAACTTTTGCTTAGAGGAGATTTTGAAATCGCTACGTTGCTAACACAAAACTTGACTGTGAAAACGGGCAAAATAGTGACATTGGGTGTGTTTAATTCACTTGTATCCAAATCATACAAAAGTTGTAGGTAGGGCAAAAGCGATTGAGACTGGTCCACAGACAACATAGAGATTATTAGAGATAAATGCTACTTACTCTGTGCTGCAATGCAATGTAGTATTTTCTTCGTCAATTTTATGAAAATACTGAATTTACGTCCATTTTTTGTTCATGTTGGATATCCCAAATAAACTTTTGGGTAATGGAGTCGCCGCCTTTTTCAACACATTCTGAGGCGCCTCCGTTAAGTGAAGATAGTGGTCTTATAATTACAAGTGGCTCTTTTTCTAGTGATTCTGCCAGTGGATGGCATCACGTCGCATCCGAGGTGAGCTAATCACTAGAAATTTTCTTCATAAATTATAATAATTCATTAGATAGATCTTGATTGTTGATTGTGCATTTTATTTTGTTTAATAATATTTAGTACAAAATGTTTCATAACAATTGTAATGCGATTTGATCGCTGGTATAAAACGCAATATGTATTGTAAACAAAAAATCTATAAAAAGATTCTGAGACTACATTTTTCAATTCAGTAGTCCAATTAAGTTGTTATTACACATACGAAGTATTTTAGGAGTAGGTATTAAGTAATGCATGTGCATTGTCAATGTCGTCTGCGGCGTAATTTGTAATAGTTTTTTTTTTGAGGCTACCTTTGCTTATTGCGATTTAGTTTCCCATTTTTGTGTATTGTGATGCATTTTATAGGATAGTAAACATTTTCCTTGAATTTTCCCAGTTGTTACTTGTGTGCTACAATTTTCGATTCTATTTTTATTTGTTTAAGGCCTGCTGCTGCGTTTTACGCATTTGTATAAATTTTGTGTTTGTGTACGTTACTCAGCCCCGATAGAAGAACCATTTGGTTCCTTTTTTAAATAGGGCTACAACAACAACAACAAAAATTGTTGTGAATCATCTAAAAAACAAACAAATGACTCAAGCAGTTAATCCTTGAATGGCAAAGGTGCATATCGCTCTTGTAGTCTACTACTCTTTGAATAGCATAATATTATTATGTAATCATTTCAGAAGAATTTTTATTGCTTCTAAGAAGATACACTGCTGAAAGGAAAAATGACCAATTTTGAATTAACATACCATGCAGAAAATATTGATGAAAATATACTTTAAAAAAGTGCTTATAATGGTCTAACAAAATAATAATATAATAGAAAACAAATGACTGATCTTGTGAATTAGCAATCAAATAAATAGTTTATTATTTCAATATTTCACCTGCCTTGCTTCTTGCCATATTGGTTTTTATTGTAACAAGTAACAGTTTTGTATACATTGAGCCTGGAAAACACATGCTATTAGAAAGCGTACTTATTTGCTACTCGGCAGTGTGCTCTTTTACAGCATGACCTGTGGGTGTGTACATTTGCTCATGTAAGCACAGATCTCAGAAGCATACTTATTATGAGAACACTTCTTTGTAGCAGGTCTAAGACACACATGCTCATTATTTGGCATTCAAAATAGACTTACCTTTGCAGAATTAATTAAATTATGTTATATTAGTCCTTGCAATACATTTAATAAAGAAACTTTTGATTAAAAGAAAACTAGAGGTAAGAAAAAAATTTTAATGTTCAACCGGATTTGCAAAATCTGGGAGCAAGTGATTGCCAACTAAATGAATTGCGACAAGCTGATATTGGCGGTATCAGGAATACTTTGCGAATGCTACTTCTACAATTTGATAAACTTTTGAATAAAATTGAACCATTTATATAGAAAAGCGACACTCATATGAGAGATTGGGCCAAAAAAGGGATGAATGAAAGGCAATTGTATGTAGCTGAGATAACAGCCGCTGGCTGGAATAACAACCGAAGGCTGCCATGGCTCACACACAATAGTCCACTTGAAGGACTAAGTGTGGAAACCAAAGCCATAACATCATCTACATACAACATGTATGAGAATGTTAAGAGAGATGTGTGGTGTTACGCAAATGGGTAGAATAAGAAATGAGTACATAAGAGGAAGCCTGAAAGTGGCACCGAAAACAGAAAAGTTGTGTGGAAATCGGTTGCCATGGTATGGGCATGTAATACGGAGTAATATGGAAAATGTTGTGAGGAAAGTTTTGAGTGTGAATGTCGATGGCTGTAAGAGTAGGGGCAGACCAAAGAAACAATGGTTGGACTTTGTGAATGATGATATGGTTAGAAAGGGTGATTACGGAGATGGAAGAAAAAGACAAGTTGTGCCAACCCCAAATAAATTGGGATAAGGGTAGGAGAATGATGGTATGATAAATGGATCATTTTTTTTATTTTTGTTGTTACATTTTTCAAGTTCAAGTTATGGTCCTTCTAGGATTCTAATAAACTTTGGTACTTATCAAAAATTTTACCTCTAAATTTTTTGTATATTGACTATAACATTATAAAATTTAACGTTTTTCCATCGCCCCATCGTCTATCGTGTTCTATCCACTTCAACAAATCAAGTAGCAAGCTCGCAAAGAACGTATTCACTTGACTACATGAGACTTGTGTCGAGCTACTCCTCGCCTCACACTGTGTGCTAATTAGCACGAAAAAATAGGCCCCTTGCGATTAGTGTGTTTTATCATAAGCAGATTTTTTTCGTATACACGTGCTAATTGTATGCTACTAAGAAGCATATGTACGAGCATATGCTTCTTAGTATGTACGAGCATTGCTTTTGTGCTGTTACGTAGCATGTCTATTCCGGCCTTTATTTTCCCTTATTTTGTTATGCTTTGCTTCCCACAACACTCAAGCTACTGCACTGTATCCACAAAATCCATATAAATATTATTAATGCGAAAGAAAGTCTGTCTGTCTGTTACTTTTCACGCTTTAAAGTCCACGTGACCACGAATCCATGGCAACGAAAGATCATGACCTGTGGTAGGACATGACACGTTTTATCCAGGTAGTTGCGTTTGCATGGGATTAAAAACCGATAGTTCATCCACATTTTGCCAGTTATGTTTAAGTCACATGTAATGGGGGCGAGCCTATTTCCAACAACCGTGCACAAATCCAGGCCCCCGGCTGCTACTGAGAAATTCCATATAGAAATACCCATTGACACTTCCCGACCTGGGATTCGAAACTAAGACCTCTCAAGCTCAGCAGTAGCGCTTGCGACCACTAAACCAACGAGGCAGTAAATTTCCTAAGCTTATAAGACCTACAAGTACAAAAAAAGTACACATTGCTATGCTGATGATTTTGTAAATTGTGGAGGCTGTTTTACGCTGAATGTTGAGCAAAATTGAAAACATGGAAATAAAATCTATCATCATCATGCTCCTGCCCGTATCCTAATTTATTTGGGGTCGGCGCAACGTCTTTTCTTCCATATTTCTCTATTACTCGTCATGAGGGGCTTGTGGCTAAGTAATGGCAATGAAGTCATCTATTTGAGTTATTTCGTGTTAAATATCCTGTTAGCGGCTTAACAACGTGTTATAATGAAAACGATTGCACAGCGAAAAATATTTTCGAAATGATTTAACTTTAAATTGTATCTTACTAACATTGCGACCAGCTCGATAAAAAAAAAATGCTGTTTATCTGTATTTAACTAACCATGTCTTTCTGTATAGTTGCAAGAAACTGACTTCGATGAGAAATCACTGTCGCTATGCGAATCAACTGAACCATCGGAGCGTATGTGTGGTGATTTTTTTAATACTGTGAAGAAAGGACCTGGGAAAGTAATACTTACTACTATAAAACCACCACCTGAATTTCAGGTATGTTGCTAGTGAATCCAGGTACTGTAGATGTAATTGTGAGGAATTTATTACCTTAATTGTCAGGCTTAATTCTGATTAAAGATTAACTAATATGTTAATTAAAAGTAAAAAAGTTTTATGTTATTGCTTTATAGTTCTTGATTAGATTATATACCTACCGATACCTGTACGGCTTTTACTGTTTAGCCACGAACCCCTCTCAGTTCGCGGCTAAGTAGCAAAAGCCACGAACCCCTCTCGGTTCGTGGCTAAGTAGCAAAAGCCATACGTTTGGTCCGGTCCTGTTAAGCTACGCTTGCTGAGGCCGGTCCGTTGATGGATAGCAATAATTACATAACGAGAGCCTTCCGTCCGAAAACATGCTAAGCCGTTGACTTCGGCTGTCATTCATGGATCTTTGACAGTCATTACGGGCCGTCAGTGCTCCTCGCGCCACTACCATGTGTGCGCGAGGACCTTTGCCTCCAGATCCCATGGCGGCAATCCGGCAAGGAAGCCTGCCGCTCCGCCGCAGATCGTGCGGTATCCCCGGATCAGCCGGATGGCCATGACTCTAAGGGACGCGTTCAGCCTGCGGGGTGGTCGGCGCCTCAATGAAGGCGTCCACACCGGTGTCCCATAAAGAGCCATGGACCGCACGCCCCCGCGTAGAGCCTGCGGCAGAAGGCGTTTGGACCCCCTAGATTGGGCAGGAGCCGTTTCAAGGCAGCTCCGGCCCGCTCCAGACTGGGTGCTCCGCGAAGTTTCACCGGCTGTCGAGGACGAGTCCCAGGTACCGTCGATTCGACACCGATGTGAACCCCTCCTACGGTTATTTGGGAACCTGTCAGTGGCGCGTTCCGAGGACCATGGAAACACATGGCCTCGGACGTGTGCAAGACCACCTCGAGTCCCAATTGCCGGATCCTATCGACGATTGTCGCAAACTCGTGTGTTATTAGTTCGGCCGCCGCCTGGTTCGACCTCCCTTGCGCCAAGACCAGCGTGTCGTCAGCGTAGCAAACTACGCTGACGCCGCTAGGGAGGTCGGCGCGCAGCACCCAGTCGTACCCGAAGTCCCACAGATGCAGTCCCAGGACCGAACCCTGTGGGACACCGCACGACATCTCTCACCGGTTCCACTCTCCCTGGTGACCGGTGTAGATGACGGCCCTGTCCGTCAAATAGGCAGAGGTATCCCAATAACTGAGTTGTGGCATCCAGTTAGACTGGAACCCAACTTCAAAATAATTGGCAAAGGCTAGGCAGATGATGATCCTTCTTATACATTCTATCATGGGTCCTGGCTTTTATAAAAACTTATGGGTGCTATGCTCTACTCATACTCATGCCTATAGGGAACGTGTACGAACTGTAGATGGCAGCACAAATCGACACAAGCGCTACGGTGTGGTCAAAAAAGTTTTATGATCTGCCATCGTATTGCCGTCAATGTTTATGTATATGTTTACATTATATCTAAATCCTTTTAAATTATTAAAATGATAAAATATGGGTTCCGGCCGATTAATAATGATCATCAGCGTGGTCAGAATATGTCAAAAGGACAAAACTCTTCGTGTCGGAGCATGTCTTGGATGTAGAAGATACAGTGAGGAATCATGAAAATGCAGTAATAACTGGCAAAATTGTAGCTCAATACGGCGATTTCTAACGGTTATGATGTCAAAATAACTGTAAAGTATTTTCTGAACTATTTTTTCACGTAAATATTTTATTTATGTTCGTGCCGCCTTCTTTTCAGCTTGATTGCAATATAAATATTAGAAGAGTAAATTGCAACTGTAAGGCAGGCCTTTCTGAAAAATGTAAGCACATCTGTGCTTTAATTACTTTAAAAATTCTCCAGATAGTGCTATATCGACAACTAACAAAAATTATTTGGGGTTATGTTTACTAACAGATTTGTTTGTATTATATAGTAGTACTACATAAAAAACTCAGGTATTTTAACAAATAACATTATTGTGTAGGTAATTTCTATGTTTTGAAACTCATAGTTACACATATTTTTTACTGCATTTATAGACTTTTGTCATTTATCACGTAACCAACAAAAGTGACTAATATCTGTGGGAAAGTAGATACTAGAATTTCACACCATTTGATTTATTTTTCATTTTGCTTTGAAGTGTTCGAGCATCCAGAAACACAACAATACATTTTCACTTAGTAAATAAGTTTTTCTTTTCACTTCTAGGAGATTATTTTATTACGTGAAGTGTCAATTTAAAGTAATGATTGCGTAAAACTTCGGATTTGCGCCACTAGATGGCAGACCCTTCGTCGTGCACGTTCCCTATAGCGGTGGGTGGGGTTTTTTTTAAGATAGATAAAAAAAAACAGCGTCGTTTTTAATTCTCTTTAGACAGGTGGAGGATTGGATATGTGTTATTATGGCCATTAGTACAGAAATAGACTTACTTTGCTGACTTATTCAGAAATGCTTGAGAATTAAATGATTGAGAAAATCTAAGATTCACGAGCGAGCAAAGTGAGCTCGAAAATGTTGGCACCCCGCTTTAAAGCTTTAAAAGGCTATAACGCACAAACTCACTCTTACAGTTTTATTAAACAAAAATCATTTTCTTTTGCAGGATAGCCCCGGTTCGTATAGTTCAGAGAAATGTTCCGCTGTACACGTGCCGCCGACTGTTGTTCTCACCGTTGATGCTGCAAATACTGCTGATAAAGCAATATGCACAAAGCACATTTCGCCTATGTACCCAAGAAAATATAAGCCAGAATCACTATACGATCGGCGTCAATGTTTGAATCATAGGTTTGCGAGTCCAAGACTGCTTCACTTGAGTCCCTGTCGTGTTAATCGCCCTTCTTCAAGGAATTCACTTTCGTCTCGATTGTCTAGCAGCCACAACTCGCTTGTTACACAGTTCCAGGCTGATGATTCTAGTTTCATTACTCAGGCGATTTCACATGATACGCTGACTGCAAAAACCTCCGATATTACGGATATGTACAATGTTCCATTCGATAGTGACATTTATGCAGTACCCATTGATATGGTACGGCCTAGTCAAAGCATTATAAGAAATAAAGGAAAAAAGACACCCAGAAATATAAAAAAACGTGGCAAAAGTACACCTCAAACTACAGCCAGTAATAATGCCGTTATCGATAAAAGTCATAAGACAAAAGAAAATAACAGAACAAAAGATGTGAAAACTAAAAGGCATAGCTTGCCGAGTTCATCTTGTAAGAAAAGTACTGGGGATTCTGACGCTGACTCATTGCATTTAACTTTGCGGGAAATGAGAAAATATTTACATACTCTTTATTCTAGTTCAAGTGAATCGGAATGTAAAGCTACTATTAACAAAAAGAGTAATCCCATTGTGAGTAATGTTGCCATCCACGCAAAACATACGGGTAAAGACGCCAGTTCAACGTTATTTTTAAAAGAAAGTAATGAAATAACTAGAAATGCGGAAACAAATAATAACCATCGGAAAGCGAACAAAAATTCATTCGGAATGAATGCTAAGAACAAAAAACATAAAGAAAACATTCCGAAGGACGTGATTGAAATTGAGAAGAACGATAAAGTCGTTAAGAAGAGTATTACAAATCAAAACCAAAAGGCTAAAATGTCTCCAGTGAGGATACTATCAATTAATTTGAAGCAGAGTTTTTGTAACTTGTTTCGTTGGCGACGTCAGCCTGTGGTGGAGACCGCGGCAGACGTGGAGCAAGTGAACGAGAGCAAGGAGTCGCCGCCCGCAGCCGTGCGCCGCGCGCTGCCGCCGCTGCCGCAGCCGCCGCCCATGCCCCCGGGCGCGCGGCGCCCAGGCAATGACGAAGACACTGTCATGGATTTTGCCACTTCCATACAAAAAGTTAAAGATGTATGTCATTATTTTCATCGTTCATAGTAACAAGATTTGGAAAGTATATCTGATCAATGTCACATAATAAAAATAATGTTCCAGTATGGTTGGTACTGGGGCCCTCTCTCGGTGGAAGCTGCTGAAAAGATCCTCTCGAATGAACCTGATGGTTCATTTATCGTCCGTGACAGCAGTGATGACCATTATATATTCACTCTAACGTTTAAGTTAAATGGTCTTAGACATGTAAGGATTGAACATGATCAGGGTAAGAAATATTTGGCATTCATTTAATCTAACTTCAAACGATTCCAATTTTGCTTTCAAAATGATATTTTAGAACAACATAATCAAATAGATCCTATTTTGGGATCTTGCAAATACTAAATAGCCAAGTAATTGCGACCAACTTGGATGTAGCGCTCGTTCAGCTAGCGGATGGTTGGTTACAGTTCTAACCTAACCCGTGGGGTATTACTGCGAACAATTGCGAGAAAAAGCTTGAAAGTAAAGCGGCCGTAATATTAAAAAAATGTGTAGAGTATGTGCCCGACCCAGTTCTGGAAAATGACCATGTCACGTTGTACTGTGATCGGTCTATCATTACTGACAGGACTATTGTAGCCATTATGCCTGATATAGTAGTGATAGATCGGTTAGCGTGCCACATAATTATAGTCGATGTTACCATTCCACATGACGGGAACCTCGTGAAGGCTGAGAAATAGAAACAAATTAGATATCAGACTTAGCACACGAGGTTGTTGACATGTGGAATGTGAACTCGGCTGTTATTGTGCCGATTGTCGTATCAGCCAATGGACTGATGGCCGAAAGCGTCGATCAACATCTCTCGAGGCTCTCGTTAGGCGGTTGGATCAAAGGCCTGATTCAGAAGGCAATACTCCTCGATACGGCTCGCATCGTGAGGAGGTTCCTGACTCTGGAGCCCTAACCTCCAGTAGCTTGGACCCTGCTCCCGATACCGGCAAACCACTTTTTTTTATATTTTTTTTTAAGTTACTTTTATAAGAATATTTTAAAATGTAGTTAATAAGGATAGTAATTAAATAAAGGAAAAATGTGTATTATAAGAAGCCCAAACATTTTTAAGGGTTCATTAATTTAAAAAGCATACATTGGTAGAAGTTCAAATAGGTTTTTAGAAGATAAGTTAAAAATCAGATTTATTTAAATTATTGAATACTGGGTTTACTATGTCGCTAATTTATTTCGATTGACGAAATTCTTAAAATCTTCCGCAATCGCTACCTATCCTGATATCGGTTTAGTTATCTTCCCACTGCTGGGACACAGGCCTCCTCTCTTCGAGAGGGAGTGGACTATAATCTACCACTCGCACCCAGTGCGGGTTGGTAAATGTAATTTATGTTTAACATAATATGGATTATTAGACAATTTAGAAGATTATCTTTTTATTACGAAGCTTCTCGGTTCTAAAGAAATACGAACGTAATAATAATATACCGTTTTATGTTTAAATTCCAGGTAATTTCTGTTTTGGGGGCTGCACTATGTTTAAAGCTCAGACTATAGTCGAGTTCATAGAGAATGCGGTAGAGACGTCTCGAAGCGGACGGTATTTGTTCTTTTTGAACCTGAGGCCCGTGCTTGGGCCAGTGCGCGTCCAGCTCCTGTATCCGGTGTCAAGGTTTAAGCGTGTACAAAGTCTCCAGCATATGTGCCGGTGAGATACTCATTTTATTTTATTTTTAGACTTACGATAAAATAGTATTTGATTACAGCGGTCATCCAATGTGTAATTTCTTTTCTTTACGTATTAAAATTATTCGTAAATACATTTGTTGTCATATAATTAAGAACGATTTGACGTTCCAGACTTTTTTTAAATCTAAATCACGTCATGTGCAGTTATGTGTTTCTTTTTAGAAGTAACTGGTTATGTTATGAAATATCCACATGAATAGAGCAAACGGGATTAGGAATATACAGGGTGTCCAAGAACCTGGCGTCCAACTGGATTCCCACGATGCCCCAAGTCCTAACAGTACTCAGAAAAATATTTTAAAAAATCCACCCCATGTACTTACAGAATTATACTGATTTAAAAAAAAAAAAGGGGAAATGAGCACCCTGTGACATACTTTTGAATGCTGTGACTGCTAATGCTGATAATTTCGATATTTCTTGGAGGTTTTGTAATCTAGGGTATTGCTGTGTCTAAATAGAATGTAAAAATAAAGTACTTATTGTACCATTTTAAAATAAAATATTATTTTAACTAAAGGTGATATGGAAAACTATTGAATTTCGCAACTTTGACCGACTGTAGTGTAAAAAAAATGTACCAAAATAGTATGGCAAGTGACGTCAAATTTTGACGCGTTTATTCCTCTTTTTAAAAAGGTATAATACTTACACATTAATTTGAAAAAAAAAAATTTGATAATATTTTTACTCAACAACCCAATTTTTACGAAGTGCCTACCTAGTAACGGTAACTGTCGGACCCTTTCTTATCTTAGAAACTGTTATGTTACTACTATTATTTACTTCGGTTCCAAGAGTGAGCAAGAAGGAAATACACACAGGTAGATGGGTTCCCAGTAGAATAAAAGCAAAGAATGTTAGTTTAAAGATATTTTATTACAATAAATGTTCAAAATGTTGACCACCCGCGGCAATACAAGCTCTCACTCTCCTTAAAAAGGACCGCTTTATGTTTCGCGAGTAACTTTTTTGACGTATCACCTGCACTGCTTGTGTTATCTTCTCACGAAGGTCAGCGATGTCATTAATGGGCTTCGCATAAACGAGCTCCTTCATAGTTCCCCAGAAAAAAAAATCCAGCGGATTTAAGTCAGGTGAGCGGGCTGGCCACGGGATTGTTCCTGATCGCCCAATCCACCTGTTCGGGTATTGCTCGTCCAAAAACTCTCTAACGGATACGCGAAAATGTGCTGGACAGCCGTCGTGTTGGAACCACATATCTGGTGGGGTCTCTTCTAGTAAGTTTGGCAAATCATTTTGAAGAAAATTTAAATATGATTCGCCAGTCAAATTCTCGGGCATCTCAAATGGACCAATAATATTCCCACAGAGAATACCGGTCCACATGTTCACTTTGAACCGGTACTGGGATCTATCTTCTCGCATCAAGTGCGGATTTTCCACATGCCACTCGTGCAAGTTGTGTAGGTTCATGTAGCCATCCTTCTTAAATGTTGATTCATCTGACCACAAAATTTTGTCGATAAAGTTTTCGTCTTCTCGATGTTTTTGCAGGATTGTTTCACAAAACGCGACTCGGCTCGGATAGTCTCGAGGTAAAAGACTTTGCACTCGCTGTACGTGGTACGGATGATATTCTTCTTTTTGGAGAATACTGTGTGCTGTGCTCTTCGGTATCCCCGTATCAGCTTCTATTCCTCGCACAGAGATGCTTGGATTTGCCGACACCGCCTCTAAAACTTCATCGCGTATGAAGTCATTTACGGGTCGTCCTTCACCAGCTACTTGATTGGGGAACCGCCCGTCACATAGTGATCTGTGCACATTAATGAAAACTCGATGGTCGGGATATCGCGTAGCCCTCGGATACCTTTCTCTGTAAAGTCTCGCTGCAGCTCGTCCATTACCTCTACATTCTCCATAAATGTAGTGCATATTTGCGTATTCTTGCGGAGTGTAGGTCGCCATGGTAGCACACACAAAACACAAACTGTCCAAACACAGGCAAAGGTCGTCGTAAAGAGTTCGTTTCAAAGTCCAGAGCACAAAGAGTAATCGAGTCCAATAAACAAAGCTTTAAATCGTAGTACGTGATCAATGGTAACAATAAGAGAGAGGTGCGTAGTAACGGCAGGAGGCAGTGACGCGTACTGACCGTACTGTTATCCTAAATAGCACGATCCCAGATAGCGTCACTATCTATCTCACTCGCACCTCTAACCTTTTTCTCCCTCACTCTTACCTGAATAATGGGGTACCATAAAGAAGAACCAGCAAATCGCAAAGATAGTTTCTGTCTTGCTCCCTCATGTTGTAATAACGAATCACTATGGTGAGATGCATGCACATACCGTCCCTTACGGTCTAACCTGTTTTTTGAGAGGCCTGTTGTTATTTTTATGAGCATACAATAGTAATTCTTTAGAGGTTAGATTCAATTCGTCGTAAATTTTTCTTTCTAAGAATTCTGTAAGCCATCGTAAAAATTGGGTTGTTGAGTAAAAATATTATCAAAATTTTTTTTTTCAAATTAATGTGTAAGTATTATACCTTTTTAAAAAGAGGAATAAACGCGTCAAAATTTGACGTCACTTGCCATACTATTTTGGTACATTTTTTTTACACTACAGTCGGTCAAAGTTGCGAAATTCAATAGTTTTCCATATCACCTTTAGTTAAAATAATATTTTATTTTAAAATGGTACAATAAGTACTTTATTTTTACATTCTATTTAGACACAGCAATACCCTAGATTACAAAACCTCCAAGAAATATCGAAATTATCAGCATTAGCAGTCACAGCATTCAAAAGTATGTCACAGGGTGCTCATTTCCCCTTTTTTTTTTAAATCAGTATAATTCTGTAAGTACATGGGGTGGATTTTTTAAAATATTTTTCTGAGTACTGTTAGAACTTGGGGCATCGTGGGAATCCAGTTGGACGCCAGGTTCTTGGACACCCTGTAGAATGAAATCGCTAACTATGTTTTTTGCAAATTTTATATATTCTCTATAGTATCAAATTTAAATAGTAACTAGCTGACCCAGCAAACGTTGTTTTGCCTTATAAATTATTTAGGGGTGCAATACCCCTAACATTTAGGGGGATGAAAAATAGATGTTGGCCGATTCTCATAGATACCGGATAAGCACAAAAAATTTCATCAAAATCGGTCAAGCCGTTTCGGAGGAGTATGGCAACGAAAACTGTGACACGAGAATTTTATATATTAGATGAAGCTGAACAAATAATTAAGAACGATTTATTAAACTGCTCGAGAATTGTTTTATATGAAAACTAGCTTTTGCCAGCGGCTTCGCCCACGTGGAGGTCGGTGTATTATACATATAAACCTTCCTCTTGAATCACTCTATCTATTAAAAAAACCCGCATCACAATCCGTTGCGTAGTTTTAAAGATTAAAGCATACATAGGAACAGAGAAAGCGACATGAATGTAAAAAGGTCAATTAAAAATTTATATTTACATTTGATACACTGGCGCAATTTTGAAGATTTGCTGTCACTGTTCAGAACTCGACGAAGAATTTTTTTTTTTTCAAAATGCAATCAAGTCCATACCTATTACAAGAACAGGGAAGTAAATCGCGCGCTTTTGTTTTTTTTTTATTACCGCACCTCCCCGCACCGTACAGCCAACACTTACAGCCAGTAATTTATACAATTTGCGTTCGATTTCAATGAACGATTCATGTTCCAAATTCAAATCTCATTACTGCCTGCTAAAAAGTCTAGTGGAGAAATGAGCTACTTTGCTCCCGCTTATAGAGGAACAAAGCGACACTTTTCGAATAGAAGGGATGAAATAGTAGATTGTATCATAAGTCAGGATCTGATGATGGGATCCTGGAGAAATAGAGAGAACTCTTCAAATTTTATAGGCACACTTGAAGCAATTTGTGTAGTTTTTGGCAGAGTACTTTCTCGGAGTGGTTCCATTTCAATTTGGTGAAGATCTGATAAAGAACTTCGGAGATAGGCAACGGAACTCCTCAACAAATGATAGCAAATGGACAGGGATTGCTGAAATCTCATGTCTGTCAATTGTTTACACCAGTCAATAACATAACATCACGCCGGTACGCTGTGAAGGGGTAAGCACATGTGAACCACTAAAAAGTGAAAAAAAAAAAACTAAAAAAAAAAAAAAAAAAACAACCGCCTTCCAAAAAAACACTAAAAACTGAAAAATAACTTTAATTTCGGAAGGCGGTGACAAAAAATTAAAATACATATCCAAAGTCACCGACTTCCGAAATTAAAGTTATTTTTCACTTTTTAGTGTTTTTTTGGAAGTCGGTTGTTTATTTTTTTGTTAAAAGTTAATTGCCACGACAAGCTCCATGTACTCCGAAAATTAAAACCACGTGTAACTGGGCACGCCACGATTGCCGCGGTAATTCCCGGAAGGTAAGGAGTGGCTTGAGAGGCGGCATGGCGTCCTCACCTTCCGCTTGACACAGATCCTCACCGGACACGGTTGTTTCGGGAGGTTCCTGTTTCGAATAAGGCGGGAGGAAACTCCCGAGTGTTTCCACTGTGAAGATCGCCATGCGGACATGGTGGAGCATACGGTGGAGGTCTGCCCGGCTTGGGCGGAGCACCGCCGTGTTCTCATGGAGGCGGCTGGCGGCGGCGATCTCTCGCGTCCGGCCCTGGTCCAGGCCATGGTATGGAGCGAGAGTGCATGGTTAGCCGTCACCTCCTTCAGCGAAGCAGTGATGCTCACAAAGAGGGAGGCGGCGCACGCGAGGGAGAGGCAGTACATGCGCCCTCACGGCCGTAGCCTTCGCAGGAGACGCCCTGGGCGTCGGGAATCCCAGGCTGATTCCCGGCCACTGTATGCGCGGGCTTATGGACGGCGAGTAATGGGTAGCTCGCTGTCCGGTAAGGACCAAGCCCGGGTCGACGGCGCGTTGTGTTCCACGCGCGCCTCAAAGAGATATCAGCACCAACTGATGGGGCCCGCAAGGGCCGATGCCTGCCAGGGGTGCGGGTTGTTCGAAAGAGATACCGCTGCCCCTGGCACACAGGCAGCTGAGGGAATACGGGTGGGTTTTAGTCAGTAAAAGTCTGACACGCCCTCCCGCTCCACCCAGAGCGCGAGAAGTTATTTGATGATTTCCCACCCAAAAAAAAGCCACCTGTAACAAAACCGAATGTGAATAAGACAAGTATCTATCGAAGTACAAGTCACAATAAAATGCGCATTTTAAAACACTATGGTTATACATTACTAATCCACCATAAACATAGTTACTTACTTTTACGACAAGAAAGACTTTGTCGGGTGCCTCATTAAGGAAAGTGTCCACGTTTTTGACTGAGGACTCTTTGGATTTTTTAGGTTTAAATCCATCAGACATCCTCTTCAGAATACGCTATTAATTTCAAATATGTGTCCAGTTTTACGTCGATATTAGATCTGACTGTTTTAGCATTGAGTAGGTACTGTGGAGGCTCAGACGAGCCTCCAGGTACCGGGTGTGTAAGGGTATAAAATTAAAAGATTATGGGGCGCTTAAAATGTGGGACTCCACGTTTATTTCTAGAGTTCTGAAAGACCTTCAGATGCTTACAAAGACGCGCCTGTCAATAGAATGAAAGCTTAGCGGATACCACCTACTTAAAATTATTTGACGTTCTATTTTAGAATATCCTAATGCTCGAACATAGGCATAGCCTAATCATCGGCTGCCAGTATGTGCGTGAGGTTTTACACTAAGTAAATATCCTCTACAGTACTCCAAAGAGTGGAAGGTTGTTTAGTTTTGGCTAAGTACTGGAAGTAGGCCAAAAACACAGATTCTGAAAAATTCTTGGCGCCTCTTGCATTTCTCCATTCAATAAAATTACCATAGGCTTTCATTTATTTCTCCCGCGATTTAGCAGGTAAAAGATTATCCATCACATTTCTTGCGTCAGTTCTAATACTTTCAGGAGTTAATTCTATCTATACTTTCACTGTCACTTGAAGAATTCATTTTTCAAAACAAAACCATGAATTTCTAACAATCTGTGAAAGTTTACGAAAACGCGGGCAGTAATTCGCGCGTTTTTAATTTGTTTTTTTTATTCATCTGGCGGCGCGACTTTGGGCCGTCGTACCAGCCAGTCTTTATTCAAACAATATTTGCGTTCGATTTCTTTGGCGCTGAACACTAAGATGTTCCAAATTCAAAAAGTGTGCGTCAAAGATTATTGCGGCGCACTTATAAAGAGGATTAAAAACTCATTACTGCCTGCTAAAAATTTCATATAGAAAACACCACCTTTGGGTGCACTTAAAGGCGAACCAGGTCGTCCTTTTCGAATAAATGGAATGAAAAGCAATTTAATAAGCGTTAAACTAAAATTAATAGTTAGTTGCTTTTAATTACTGCTTTACACTGGCGAGGTATTGACTATAAATTTTTGACATTTCGCAAAAGAGATAGAGTTCCATTCTTCTAAGAAAATGTCGTACAGCTCTCTCTTAAATTGCCACACTGTAGATTTGAAAGCTTTTTCTTGAATTCGCGCCAAAGATGCTCTATTGGGTTTAGATCTAGGCTGTTAGCTGGCCAATCTAAGACAGAAACTGATTGCGATGTGAGAAATTCCTTAACAGTGGGTGCAGTAGGCTTTGGATCATTGTCGTGCTGGAATGTCCAAATAACCGGGAGCACGACTTCAGCATAAGGTAATATTGTTTCTTCCAGTATATTTTTGTATTGGAATTGATCCATTTTCCTTCTATGAGGTTACCAGGTCCAAACACTGTGCCTAGAAAAGCACCCCCAAATGTTCGCATTTTCCCCACCATGCTTTAATGCCTTTTTGTGTACTTAGGGTCGAAAGCTTTAGTCGGAGGGCTTCGTACATATCGTTTTCCATCAGATCATACCCCGTTTATTTTTATCTCGTAAGAAAATTTAATATTTTGCCACTGCCTAACTGTCCAGTTAACATACCTTCTTGCAAATGCAAGCCGGGCTTGCCTATGGCTCCTTTTCAAAATGGGCACCTTCCTTGCTATCCTTCCTTGCAAGTTTTCTTCCATCAAACGCCTTCGAATAGTGCGTGCCGAGATTGCTGAAGGGTTGTTTACACCAAAATATTCTTTTCTCAGCTCAATACACTCTTTAAAAGGATTTCGTTTTGCTAAAAGAACGATAAAATATCATCTCGACGAGATGACTTTCTCTGTTTAGGTACACGCGGAACATTTGAAGTAGGTAGTTTGATACGTGGCAAATTGCTTCACAGCATGGAAAAGCATAGTTTTTGAGCAATTCAGATGGTCGGTGGTAGTATCTTTTAATATAATCAATTCTTCTCGCGAAGTTTTAGTATTAATTCTCTTGTAGATTTATCACAACTTTTATTTTTCCGCATTGTTTTCATATCAAGCAATCACCTTTAAGCCTTACAGCACTACATGGCGCCAAAATTATACGAATAGTGACCTACAACGACAGAGTTACAGAGTGTTCTCTATTTAAATTTGAATAAAAAAATAAACTATTCATCGTTCTTAATTATGTGACCAGCCTACTACTATAGTAATACTAGGTTCAGATCTATTGTATAAAGTTTATCTATTTATTTTTTAGCCAATCATGTGTATCAACGAATGTACCGCCACTATGGAAAAGTTTTGCGATACCGAGAGAAATACAAAAAAAATATATGCAATTAGTTATACTTGTTAAAAAACTTCCCTTTAAATAAGCGTTCTTAATTATATGACCACCACTGTATATTTAAATAAATCTATACTTTAAATTTATAAGACAATAAGAAAGGGATGCACTAAGCTAAGTTTTATATTACTCCTCGTCGTTGATGGTCGCATTTGATTCGACTGACACAATTAATTTAAAATTTCAGGTTTGTGATATTGAAGTACGTACGCCGAGACCTCATCAGTAACCTGCCCCTGCCTCGGCGCCTTGTAGACTACCTGAGTGCAACTCACTACTACGCTGAGCTCCTCGCAGACATGTGAACGACTACAACAAGTAGGTCAGCCAACCTATGTCTACAGTTTTAAAAAACCCGTGTTTACAACATCTTATCCAGACAAAAAGGTGACTATTAGTATTTACATTAATTTATGACTTGAATTCCTAATGATTTTTTAATTTTTTATAACTTGATGTAATATTTTTTTTTGTTTGTTACAAACGAACGCTGAAAATGAGCTAAATCTGAATGTATTTAAAATTTATATTTCTATAAAATTGTTTCTTAACATTTGGAAGTACACTGTATGTAATTTATATTCGTGTATTTCGATTTGCTATTTCGCCAATTAGTATGTGTTGTACCTGTTAGTAAAGATCGGGATTATCCGTTGTAATATGACTCGCACGGTGACGCTATTGGTGTAACAACACCTACTATTGGTGTAGCTGATGTAATTATTGTATTGCGGGACACATTTTCCGCATTCAATCGTTAATTCGCGGGCAATACTGTCTTTTATACAATCGGTGGGTGTTCGAGAGAGATTTACATCTACGTACAATGAAGGAAATAAGCAATACTGAAATAACTATCTCTTAACTTATCGCTATAAATGTGTTTAATCATTCTTAGTTTGGGATAGTGCTGTGGGCGTTTGTTTGTGTCCGCTAGAATTGGGAAAACTGTAATTGGTTTAGCGGTTTGCATGATATAGTATCAGAAGTGCGCAGGGTAGCTAGTGCTTTTATTCGCATGACAAAAATTCGAAGCAAGTTAATCATCGCTGCTCGTGGAACATATTCAAACAACATCTAGTTCTCAGGGATCTTAACACACCTCCGCCGTTAAAATAATGATGGAAACTCCTTAGCGAATTCCACTAAGAAACATTACTACATTATGTCGCGATTCGAGTAGCGGAACATCATGAGAGTCAGTTGAATTGTAGCAATCGGAAACAAAACAATTGCGGTTGACTTAGTAAATACAGTATAGGTCTACTTCAGAGTTCTTAGATTAGTTTTTCGTAAAAACAACATAGATTTTACAAAAAAGAAACAAGTCTCGCTTTATATACATGTCGATGGTCCACAATGGTCCACTTGAAGTACTAAGAGCGGAAACCAAACCCAAGTAACATAATGTCGACTTCCAGACCCATGCGAAAGAAACGCAGCACCGCTGTAAAATAGCAGTGAGACTGGCTACCGAGCAGAAGGCCAATTCTCGTAATTAATATCGTTCAAAATCTAGTCGCAGTCTCATCTCGGCGACAATCAAATGTCAAAAATGTACGGAAACTCGAGGTATTTGTGACAGACTAACATCAGGCTGAACGTTCTTTACGAGAATTACCCCTCATATCGGTGAAATCACGCCGGAAAGAGATCATAATCAAATCTGTTCGTTAGTACAGGCAGATTCGCTTCTGTCGTACAACGGACAAATCATGGCGGAAGACTATCCACCCGAAGTCTAAAGTTACTATAGTCAGGTCTACTTGTATACAAAATCACTAAACACGTGTGGGTATGCAGTTTAGAGGGGTATTTAAATAATCGCCTGTGGGTAGAGCATTTCTCACATAGGGGTTGATGGATTCGCTCACCCATGCAGTTGGTTTATAGCCTGGAACGTGTAGCACGTAGTGCGCCAAATCAATTGGTCATCTAAACGTATTTATTTCGAAACTCAAATTCCAACTGTATTTGGTGTGGTCCGTATTAATCAAGCCTTTGCCTCCGCCGCCTCAATGCCGAATGCACTACAGCGATATGAACGTTAATGTTCTATCTATTCGAAAGAAATAAGCAAACATAAAATGAATGTGTCATTGCCGTAATTACGTATCACTCCAAGGAATATGTAGCTTTTCTCTTTTAAAATAAGGAAGTATAAGTGCCTCAGCATTTTACACCAATTATTTAATAGCTGTATAAAACGTAAACATAATAAAAAAAACTTTATTTTTATAATGAACAGACTTTTCATGATTGCCACCATATACATAATAAATTAAACTGTCAGTCCAGTCTAGGTAAGCTGGAATCATTTAGTTCGATGTCCGTTACTGCTGTGTATAGCCTTATTATGGGTATCCATGCACCCACCTCATTTTTTGCGGTGTAAGGCTGCGGTTAATGCCTAAATTTAATTGCGTTTCTTATAATGTCGTTTGCAAAAGAGTGTTCCATAACAGTCGCAATGTCTGCTGTTATAATGGCTGAAGTGAATAAAAATATCCGGATCTATGAAACTATGTATAAAAATGAGCATATACTCTGCCTATCCATTCGGGTACCACAGGCGTGGTGAAGAGGTAGGTACTGATGATTCTTAAGGTTATAATGAGACAAGGGTTGATTTTTTTTCGGATGAAACCCATTGGAAAGGGAAGAGAATATAACAAAAAAAACCGGTTAAGTGCGAGCCGAACTCGTGCGCCGAGGGTTCCGTACCTATCCATTATACCGCCATAATAAAAAAGACATGGGCAAATTTAGATTTTCGCGAAAACTTATAAGTACCAAAATTTACCTTAATTTTCAACTTTTTTCTTTTTTGGTATTGTCCTTTATTTGTGCTTTATTTGAGTAAGACCTTGCTTTTTGACAAATTTCGTGATTCTAGGTCAACGGGAATTACCATATAGGTTTTCGACCCAAAACCTAGGTGGTACCTGGTTGTATTGACCTAGAATTGTCAATTTTGGTTATAAACAACTGGTCTTATAGCACAAGTAAAAGTAAAATTCCGAAGAATAAAGAAAATAAAATTAAGGTAAATGTTTTCGCGAAAATCTAAATTTGACCATATCTTTTATCGTGTTGACGCAGAACCTTGATTTTTATACACCTAATAGGGACTATATATAGACTGAGGTCCACCCGTTCCTGAGAAAATCAGTGGTGACACACGGACAGACAGACGGAGAAGAGAGTGATCTTATAAGGGTTCCTTTTTTTACCTTTTGAGGTACGGAACCCTAAAAATGAAAGGAAAAATGATTGACGGGCGATTTGAGGTCGAGAAGTGGAAGGGGGTGAGTTTTTAAGGGTAAAAAACGGTTTATCTCGATTTCCAGCAAAACTGCAAGTCCTATGGAAAAAAGTTAAATGGAAAAGTTGTTGATACTAAAAAGATCTACTACTTTCGTATTTACACTTTTTTCACATAACCTCAAAATGTATGTGAAAAATTTAAATGACCAAGTTTTTGGGTTTTGCTTTTTCTTTTTTTACAAAAAAAAAATCACGAAATTTGGTGAAAACTTACCTTTTTATGTCTCACACACTGTATTTTTTTTTATTTAAAATATTATTTTTTTCAGCTTATTTTGACTTAATATCGAAAAAGCACCCTAATTTTCAATCGAAAATTCTCCCGTCAAAATATCTGTTTTTTTTTTTAAGTCGGTGAGCTTTTTGTTCGTTGAAATCTCTACTTTCTTATGGTGTTACGAATATATACATTACTCTGGTAAATTTTCTCAGAAAATACAATAAATGATGCTTTTTTAAATATTAACTTTATTGGTTGTTAATTAAAATGGTATATTTCGATTTGCAATTTTTTTCGTTTATCAATGTAACATGGAATCTTACGTTTTTGAGTAAATAAAGTGTAAATTTTAATAAATAGCTCAAAATTGTATATAATGATTTTAAAAAATCGGCTTCAAGATTTTTTAATTTTTTTGCATTTTCTGAGAAAATTTACCATAGTAATGTATATTTTTTATTTCATCAGAAAGTAGAGATTTCAACGAACAAAAAGCCCACCGACTTTAAAAAAGCAGATATTTTTAACCGACTTCAAAAAAAAAGGAGGTTATCAATTCGACATGTTTATATAAATATTTTTTTATGTATGTTCGGGCAATACTCCGTCATAAGTAGACGGATTTGCAAAATTCTTTTTTTGTTTGAACGGGGTTGATTCCGAAAATAAATTTAAATGGGACCACCATTTAAATTTCATATAAATCTGATGATGCGTTTCGGAGTCAGACAACGAAACTTTTAAAAAAATGACAGGAAATCAACCGCGATTGCTGCTGTCGCATAAATATGCATTGTTTTGACCCCAAGGATGATGAAATTTCGAATTGATGTGGAGTACATACTAAAACTTAAGTGAAAAATAAAAACGTTTTACAAAAAAAAACGACACCACAAAAAATTTAAATACACATCCAAAATCACCGACTTCCGAAATTAAAGTTATTTTTCACTTTGTAGTGTTTTTCCGCAAGTAGGTTTATTTTTTTGTAAAAAGATTTTTGACGGGAGAATTTTCGATTGAAAATTCAGGTGCTTATTTATTTATATATACTTTATTGTACGCCACAAAAAAAAAACAAAGTACACTACAAAATATACAATGGGCGGCCTTATCGCTTTCCGCGATCTCTTCTAGACAACCTTGGCATGGACAGTGATTGGTCTGGACATAAAATGGGGATGTTGTTAGCGCGAATAATAAATATACAATATATTAAAATAGATACACAGATATATACATATCCTATATAATAGATACATAAATACATATATACTAAATATATCAAAATAAGGTGATAACATAAATATTTTTTAATTAAAAAAAAAATGCGTATTTAGGACATAAAAGGTAAGTTTTCACCAAAGGAGAATGGTCATCAAGTATGAAAAAAAAAACCCAGAGCGAACAGATACAAGATGTAGCTCAGAATTTTAGTGAAATTTAGTGATATTATTCTGTAAATATTTCATTATTAGATTCGATGGCTAAATGTGTGATATTGTGCTATTTGTTTTTCATCAGAGGTGATTTTTTTTTTCTTTAAGATTTCTTCGCTTTGGGTATATCTGACGATATACATGCATATACTCACGCTCGCGCGCGGGTTGTTCGAAAGAGATACCGCCGCCCCTGGCACACAGGCAACTAAGGGAACACGGGTGGGTTTTAGTCAGTAAAAGTCTGACACGCCCTCCCGCTCCACCCAGAGCGGGAGAAGTTATTTGATGATTTCCCACCCAGAAAAAAAAAAAAAAAAAAAACTATCATAGTTCACTTTTCGCCGCTTTTCTGCTAGACTCGGCGTGATGAGTGGCGAACTCTATCGCCGCCGTTTGAATGTTAAGTCTCATATAAGTCTCTTTCCACGTAAAACGTCCTGTAACTTTAAAAGGGTTTTACTACAAATTCCAGTATCGAGCCTACAAATTCGGGTAATTTACTACGAAATATTGGTAGTACCCGCGTTTAAATATGGGTCATGGCTCCTCAATCCAGATGGACACTAAGTATTTGTCCCTAATCTTGTGCAGACCAACCTAATTTCGTAAAGTGTCTTAGAAATAAGGAAAAAATAACCTTTCACGAAGACGAGGGGTACAAAAATATAACTACAAATCAAGCCTCCCTTTCTGCGATACCATCGCACCTTAATTCTGCCTACACCTATAAATACACGCATTTTCCTCTATTTCACACTCACGGGGAAAAAGTAATAGTGTTTCCTGTATCCTAAGCGACTATTCCTACTTGCACTGTATTATGAGTTCGTGACGACAGATATCGTTTTGTTAAAAAAAATGAAAATATTTGATTGAACAGGAAATAAACAGGTTTACAGGTTAACACAAAAAAAATCGTCTTCACAACAAACTAAAGAACGTAATGAACGTAGCTGAACTGTCAAAATGAAACACAATATGTGATCTATAGCCATTTTATGTGTACTTGTGGTCGCCCAGTGGTCGAAATTCGACCATCATCATTTCAGCCGAAAGACGTCCACTGCTGGACATAGGCCTCCGCCAGGCTCCTCCACTTCGAACGGTATTGTGCTCCCCGCATCCAGCGGATTCCCACGGCCTTCAAAAAGTCATCGGTCCACCTTGTGGGAGGCCTTCCCACTCTACGTCTTCCGGTACGAGGTCGCCACTCCAGAACCTTTCGGCCCCATCGATCATCTGTTCTGCGAGCAATGTGCCCTGCCCACTTAAGTTTGGCAATTCTTCGGGCTATGTCGGTTGCCTTGGATCTCCTACGGATCTCTTCATTCCTGATTCGATCACGTAGGAAAACTCCGAGCATAGCCCTCTCCATTACCCTTTGGGTGACTTTTAGCCTTCTGATAAGGCCCATTGTGAGCGTGCGACCACGTTTCTGTACCATAGGTCATCACTGGCACCACACACTGGTCAAAAACTTTTGACTTGAGACACAGAGAGAGATATTGCGAAGCCTCCCGAACGCTGCCCAGCCGAGTCGAATTCGACGATTGACCTCTTTCTCGAAGTTAGACCTATTTAAATGAACAGTTTGTCCTAGGTAAAAGTACTCGTTCACAACTTCGAGTGTAGTGCCTCCGATCGTCATGAGAGTAGGTGTTACATGGGCATTAGACATGACCTTTGTCTTATCCATGTTCATTTTTAAGACCCACTCTTTCGGAAGCTCTACTGAGGTCATCGAGCATTGTACTGAGGTCCTCCATGGTCTCAGCCATGACAACTATATCATCGGCAAACCGAAAGTGATTGAAGTGGTTTTGAGTGGTTGGCTCGCTATTGATGTTGATGCCAGCCCCTTTCCAGTCCAGAACCTTGAAGACATCCTCCAGTGCAGCGGTGAACAGTTTCGGAGAGATAACGTCTCATACCTAGCTGCAGAAGGATACCTTTCGAAGTCTGGTCCTGGAGTCGGACATTTCAGGTTTGGTCCAAAATAAAGTTGTTCATAATTATGAATGACCCCTTAGAGGATGCCCATGAATTGAATTTCACCCTGTTTATATTTATTTATTTAAGCCGTGTGGTGTCGGTTACGACCAACGCCTTCTCTGCGTGTCGTAAAATTCGACTAAGAGACTTATATGAGACTAAACATTCAAACGGCGGCGACAGAGTTTGCCACTCATCATGCTGAGTCTCGCAGAAAAGCGGCGAAAAATGGGCTGTGGAAGGTTGATTTTGACAATCTGCAGTCTCTGCCTACTCCTTTGGGATTATGGGCGTGGCGTCAGTATATGTATGTATATCGCCGGATGTACCCAAAACAATTAAAACTTAAAGAAAAAAAAAACACTCCTGATCAAAAACAAATAGCATAATATCACACATTTAGCCATCGAATCTAACTGTGAAATATTTACAGAATGATATCACAAAAATTCCGAGCCACATCGTGTATCTGTTCGCTCTGGGTTTTTTTGACCATTCTCCTTTCGTGCCCAAAAACGACCAAAAACTTGCTTATTTGAATTTTTCACATAATTTTCAGGTTATGCGAAAAACGTGTAAATACAAAAGTTGTAGATCTTTTTATTATCTACAACTTTGCCATTTAACTTGTTTTCATACGACTTGCGTTTTGCCGGAAATCGAGATACACCGTTTTTTACCCTTAATAACTCACCCCTTCCACTTCCCGACCTCAGGTCACCCGTAGATTATTTTTCCTTTCATTTTTGTTATATTCTTTTCCTTTTCCACTGGGTTTCATCCTACTGTTATTATTTTTTCACTTTTTACCATTTTCGAAGGCTTCAGCCCTGGTCTAAATTCTGTAAAGCCATCTTTGATATGGTCGTGAATCATATTTAGATCAACATTCAACCTTTTGTGACATAACCATAGTTCTTTTGCAATTTGCTTGTTGGTGTCAAGACGCTGCAAATTGCAAAAAAAAAAACTGAAGAATAATGATGCCAATAAGTTACTGTTAACATAACTATATTTCTGGACCACTACGAAAATAAATCAATATTTTTTTTACTCACTTCAGGCGTGGTTAACTCGATCTGCAGCCTTTCATAGCGTGGTGTATGTAGTTCTAAAGCGTAGTGTAATCCGACTATTTTATTGCCTATGGATATAAACAACAGGTAATATTAATAAGCCAAGGATAATAAACAATTGGTATTTAGTTAAGCTCTAGTATTAAAAAATGAAATATTTTTTTAGTAGGTAGGTACTTCCTGTGATGGCTTCATAATAATTTGTTACGGAATCGCGTTGCTTTTGAAAATAAGTTTTAATTCATTAGGAATATTTTTTTTTTATTTATAATTGATGCGTTATGTTATTATGTAGTTATATTGATTAAATCCTGATGTATATTAAAATATTCTCATTGAATTTTAAGTAGACCATTATGTATGTAGTATTTTAGTAATTATTTTTTTTGTATAATATTCCATTACATTTGTATAAAATCGCTTGTAAAAAAAACATGTTTTTTTAATTACGTTATTTTTTTATTCTATTAAAATAATGTTAAATATCACCAAAGATGTTTACATGTTGTGCATTCAATGATTACTAGGTGTTAAAATCTCATGTTGTTTGTGAGTAACTTTCATATATCATGTGGGACGGGGTGTGATTTTTAGCTTTTCATGCTTATTCTGAGAAAAACGAATGAGTAGCTTGTTGAGGTGCTTCATGAAGACCTCAACTATTTATGGGCTTCAGCCGCAATTGGAATATTATCAGGCACTCTCGAACCACGCATATGATTATGCCTGTTGCAATCATTAACATGATATTAAATTCTAAAATATTTCAAAACTCCTGCGTATTGTTGTGTAGCGAAGTATTTACTTGGTTAATCAGATAATCGTCGTCTAACTTGTATGCCTTTTTGTACCACCGTGACAATTATATTGTAAGATTAACATTAAGGTATAACAAAAAATAAAATAAACATATCACAAACTAATTGTTAACAGTAAGACATTAACTACTTTATTTATAAACGTTGCTTAAAGTTAAGTAATGATTAGCGACTGTTTATCCATACATTTTTGACGTTTAAACATCTCTTAACTTTAATCAACGTTTATTGATAAACCCCTTAATTTTAACTTGTAACTTAAATAGTGTATGCCTGCATTATTATATAACTGAAATAATAATTGTTTTTTCGTTTTCTGTTTTAATTCGATGCCGATTTGTTGGCAGTATTCAATGAAAAAGTCATGCGGTTATGATAAGTAACAGACGTTGTTTTGGATAATAAACAAAGACACACAAATAAGGCGCTTCGCTTACATTGTTATCATCATTACCACTTATACAATGTAACAATTAATGAATTCACGTAAAATACTCTCACTTCGTTTGTTGTTGTCTACTGGGTGTAACACGGGCCAATATTAATAAAAAAAACAGTCAATTCTTTTTTAAATACTATAAGATATACACGGTACATTATGTTACTAATGCTAGGGAAGCTCAAGGTGGTGAAGACCACATGCGCCTTGATTCCAGTCATTCGACTCCGCTCATATACAGTGATTTTTTAATTTAAAATAAATTATTATTATGCCTTTTCAGTGAAATAACCAAGCTCGGTCCTGCCCGCTTAAGACTCCCAACGGTTCAACTGCAATGTAATAATGACGCTTATGTATGAAAGCATGAATCAAGTATGACTCTAACTATTGTTTTCGTTCTTCTATTTAGTTTCACACCAACAGTAGTCTAGCTGTCTGTAAAACTTTTCACAGTACACCAGACCTCTACTTTGTCACATTCACTTCCTATGCCAATAATAGTGGGTTTTAACGAGAGCAAGCTTGATTTAAATATATTTTCTCAGATTTTAAATTCATCACATTTAGACAGAGCCGCAGGATATCGAATGGTAGATGTTACCTTTACAGCAATCCCGTTTAAGCTCGTTTTAGTTCAGTTATTGTACCTTAAAACGACTGTAGGTGTTATATTATTATCCTAATTAGCGGGAATCATGTACTTCGATTTTTATTATGCGTTTTACGAGGGAAATCCCTGCAAAATTATTGAAGCACTACGCCCTATGGCCTGGTATTACATTACGCATACTAACATTCAGCGATTGCTATACTATCATACCTAGTATGTGCTTAACTGCGAAGCACAATCGAGAAACAAACCTATGCATATTAGCATTTTGCGTCCAAGCATCCGAATGACATTTGTAGGGAATGTAGGGTAAGTCGGTATAAGACGCCATTACGGTTTAAAGTGCAAATTCGTAATAAAAATTTATTAAAATAAAAAGCTTTGCATCATGGTTCATCAGTACTTTAGTAATAAAATGTACACAAATCAAAAACGTGACTTTTACACCTCTAAATAATTAAAATAAGAGTTTTTTTTTACTCAAAAAAGTGGCATCTCACCCACGTGCGTGGGTAAAATGCAACATACCTGGGGGTAAGATGCGTATACATAACAATTAGTGTTGTGATTCCATCACATAAATGCACCATTTTACTTAATAATAATCAGTCAACAATTAGTTACTTAAAATTAATCAGTCAACAATCAGGTCTACATTTTTGGTATATTTTTAATAATTACATTTTCAAGTTTATAGTTATTTTAATATTTTGTACTTAAATATCAGTTTCTAATCAGTTGGGCATATCAGTTTCTAATTAGTCATGCATATTGGGCAATCTCCTCTCTGGGAACAGTCTTCATGCATCCACTGCTGGCATGAAGAGCATTGCACCCAATCGCACCTAGGTCCTTTTTGTCATAAAAATAAAAATACAATTCGCAGACACCACAAATAACTATCCGTATCTTCTTCTGCACTTGCCTAATCATCTAGATCTGGAAAAGAAACAGCTGATGATGCACTCTCACTTTTGCTTACTGTTTTCTTGCTGGTGCTATCTTTTTCGCTTGTTTTTCTTCTCGTAAATATTTTTTTTCGCCTGAGTTCTGTGTGGTCTTTATTTGTTAGCAGTTTCGCATGTTGTTTGCGGGCTGATGTATTAGGTTGAAGCATCCGTAGAATAGGTCTGATTGATTCGAAACTAGACGTAGAAGGTGACTGAAAATCATTTGAAAATCCAGGTTTAGGTTCCGGTTCAGTGGTTGAGGCTGTATTAAAATTTGTTTCCTCCACTAAAGCGCTTGTTATTGCAGTAGTGATGGGTTCAGAAAGCTGTGTTGTTGCTGAGGTAGCTGGCGAATCATTTGCTGTAGAAGTCATTGACTGAGAAACCTGCATGGTTTCAGAATGACAAATTGTGACATTTTGTGGTTAAAGAATCTTTACGTACTCAAAAGAAATTTACTACAAATTTCACTTAAGAAATCATTTAACTATATTATAATTATGATGACATTCGTGAGCAGAGCTAGTATGACACGCACAAAACAAGTACCTAATAAATGAAGACAACAACAATAACAAGACATTGAAGGTAGCAGCAAAAGATTCATGCGAAGCAAAAAATCGAAATATGTTGGTAAGTTAAAAACATAAACCAGGGCCGGACTTTTGTCAATACTCAATTTTCTACTCTTGCGCTGTCAGAAATAATAAGAAGCTTAAATAGTCTTACGGGTAAGACGCCACCCGGTCGGGGTAAAATGCCACATGGCATCATGCCCCACTGTATCAACTAGCATATCACCCCATCACACGGAACTAGCTGTCACATGACGTCAAATAAAAAGGGCGTACTCGCGAATAAAATTAGCAACCGAATTGAGAAGGTCATGAAGTAAATCATACTAATTCAACACGATCCATCGATAAACATTTGGAAAGAACGTTGGATCGGCGTTCTAAATAACATTGATTTCATAAAAAGTACAGTATTTTAAATTCTTACCTTAAAATTATAATAAAAATTAATTAATACCACGGCCCCGTTCAACCATGTTGACAGAAGGTCGAATGGAGCTAAAAATACATACTGTGCCGCCATTTATGCCACAAGATTAGAAAATACAGAGTTGTGGCATCTTACCCGCACTGGCATATTACACCGACTTACCCTCCTAGTGAAATATATTTCAAATTTTAGGTTTTAGGGTTAACCTAACACTTCCATAAAGAATACTCGAGACAAAGGATAACGACAAAAAGTCATCGCGGCCACGATTGATATTAATATTCTATTTCAAAAACTATTCGTTAAAATGAGTTAATTTGATTGGTTTTGTGGTTCTTCGTTATGTTAAGTGAAGAATAATGCATCATGCAATAAGGCGCGTCCACGTGGACTGTGACAAACAACGATGGTCACCCTTAGTAATTGTGCACGTTGTATTGCCTTTGTTTATTTATCCAAAGATTTCCGTAGCTTCAAGCTCTCCACACATGGCTCATCGCTGACAGGTCCGCGTAGTGTAGGCTTTCACTGCACATAAGTACAAATATAATTCTTGCCAGTGTAGCATATTTAAAAACTACTAAAATGTAGAACTAGTTCGATTACACTCATACCCGCGATTCTACATATTCTTGACAAATACATTATAGTTTTATACATACCGTAATGTACCTAACCCGTAGTTGTTGTTGTGTTGTACGAATCATAGAAATTGCACACATAATTACTTTATAATAAACGACTGTGAATTAATGCTTGTGTATAATTCATTAAAACTTCTAAGTATCGATGTAGACGCTAATTTTATTGCGTGTGGTATATAATATTCTTGTATAAAATTGGTCGAAATATATATGTAACTAATATAAAGTAGTGGCTGATTGGCTGTGGCTAAACCGTGTAGATACTTATTTAATAATAACAAGACAACATTCACAGTTGTAAGTGATACGAATTAATGAAATATTTATTTTGCTACTGTGGAAAAATTTAGTTAGCCGTGTAAAGTAAAGAAAATGTAGGTCTGTAAAGTCATAATGTGTGAGACATGCTAGTACAAAACGACAAATAGACAGGAACCACTTCGATGTTGCCAATAATCGCTTTCATAAATTAATGGCAACTATTTACAAAAGCACTTAGCTTTTGATAATAAAGGAAATAATATACCTGTAGTGTAGTACAAGAGTAATGGGTTGTTACTAGTGTTATTGTATTGGTGAATGACGTACATTTGTATATTGTGATCAATCAAAATGAATAAATGATAATCCTTACAGCTCATCATTATATAACCGTTCATATCATGACGGGAGAAGCTAATAGCGGTATTTTTATAAAGACATATTTGTGGTGTAGTTATAGTTATATTAAATATCTGTGTAACCTGTACGCGATTACGCTTGATTTCGGGTAACAAGAACTAACGTTCGGTCTTATTTTCCGCGCCAAACAAATGTAAAAAAACAATTAACTTTAAAGTGTATCTGATAATGTGTGAACAATTGGACATGCAGGCACTTAACCCAAATATATTGTGTCACTTGACTATTTGAAAACTAATTAAAAAGAAGAAAAGTAAAAACAGTTTGCTTGATGTTAATATAGTCTAATACATCATGTCCTTGTTTCTGTTTTTGGGTTAGAGAATTAAATTGCTTTACTAGTTGTAGCATACATACCTAACCATCGCCTTCATAATGAACATTAAACATACATGTATTTATACATAATAAGATTCTTGGAAAGTTTCTAATCAATGTGATTTTGTAACACTCCGATGGCATTTCATTAACCAAACGGTAATTAGATAGCATCATAGATTTAAGTGTGTTCTTAATTACTGGCGTGTTTATGACGCAACGACTGAATAGTGTGGTAATCCCTGGACTATTATAGAGCAAGATAATTCTTCCGTCTGACTGAAAGTCTCAACATTATTACGATTTGATTCTCCAAATATTTGTATGAAATTATTACACAAACAACACGTTCTCAAACAAACAATAACTTAGAAACAATTAACTAATTTAAAACAATTATAAACGTTAAAGACTAAGATACGACCTGTCGACACTAATTCGAAACAGATGGTAACTGCTGTAGAAACGAACTATCGTTACTTAGATTCTGATGTATTTTTTGTACATATCAATCTGCCTATTGATTGATATGTACAAAAATTACATCAGAATCTAAGTAAACGTAGTTTTTACACGCTTTATATTAGTTTCACGTGTTTAGTACATCAATTTTTACATAACAATATTACCGCCTAACAAAGGCAGGAACTGCAGATGCGCCGGCGCCAGTATGAACAACATACATGCACACGCGGTCTCTGCGGTCAGATCTTAAGTTGTCTTCCTCTCTTTCTTCGTAAACAAAAATATCGAACTGCTTTGCTTTGAGTTCACTGTTTGACTAAGCGATCCACGGCCCCACCTATTTTACGCGTCAACCTCATGGCACGGGTACTTAAGCGTACGATCGATAACATAATTCGAAAAGGTTGAGATCGCCCCGACACGCACCTCGGTTTCATGGGCAGTAGGAACAGAAAATCTAATGTTTTTATTCATCGTCCATTTCATTTTTTTTGGATATGATAATTATTTCATATATTTTATTCAAATTTGAAATCAAAAAACATAAACATGTTTGTTTTTCATGAAGGTCATCATAATTATTTTGAATATTAAAATATAATCACGTTGGGTTTATGCCAGTTCGAGGAACAATGGACGCCACTTTTGCACTCCGCCAATTGTGCGAGTAGTACAGACGTGCACACAAGGACTTGCACCTGGTGTTTATTGATCTAGAGAAAGCTTATGATAGGGATGTGTTGTGGTGGGCATTGAAAGATAAAGTGTTGCTAGGGAAGTATGTAGAGTTAATTCGTGCTACGTACAGTCAATCTTGTACTTTATTTAAATGTGGCTGTAGGCTTGCACCAGGGATCGGCTTAGTCCTTACCTCTTCCTGTTGATCATGGACGCTCTGTCGTCGGACATACAAGAAGAGGCACCCTGGTGTATGCTGTTTGCCGATGGCATTATTCTTATTGGTGAAGATGTATCTGAGATCCAGTGCAGATTAAAGAAGTGGAGAATGGGTTTGAAAATCAGCTGAACAAAAACTGAATAAATGTTCTGCGATTTCGGCGGTTTCTCCAGTTCTGGAGCCACAGCTCTTGAGTGCGCACTGCTCCCAGTCTGCTCCGACTTTAGATATCTCGGTTCACTTGTGCAAAGTGATGGCCAAGTAGATTGGAAGGTTAAGCACAGAATTAACACTGGATGGATGAAATGGCCGCAGGTCATAAGGGAACAATCTGCGACTCCGAAATTCCCCTTAAAATTAAGAGGAAGATATATAAAACGATGGTTAGACCTGCGGTTTTGTATGGGTCAGACAAAATGTTGGGCTACAGAAGGGATGGATGAAAGGCAATGCAGCTGTTATGAGAATGTTAATAGGGTTGTGTGTGTGTTACACGAATGGACAGAATAAGAAATGAGTACATAAGAGGAAATCTGAAAGTGGCACCGATAACTGAAAAGCTGTGTGGAAATCGGTTGTCATGGTATGAGAGACCAAAGAAACGATGGATGGACTGAGTGAATTATGATATGGTTAAAAAGAGTGAATACCGCGATACTACTAATATAAAAGTATGGAAGAAAAAGACATATTGCGGTCGGCACAATGTGTTTTTCTTCCATACTTCCAAATAAATTGGGATAAGGGCAGGAGAATGATGATTCACGTTATTGAGTGCATGAGAGCGTGTTGTCTAGTTTTGGTAATAACTATTTTGTCAAAATTAAATACTAATAACAACATACAACGTAAATCAAATGCAATCAGTTATGTTGTAAAAATAACAAGTCCATTATAATTTTACTTACAAGTGACTTTGACCTATGGGTTAAACAGGGACCGGAAGCGGAATATGAATGAGAAAATAAAGAACAATAAAACGTTGGATTTCAAAGAACATAAGTAAAATCGCGTGTCAAAAAAAAGTATTATTGTACTAAAAAAATACCCATTGTCATAATACTACTAGGTACCTGTCTATATTTCTAACTATATGCTTCGAGGCTGTGACGGGTATTGCATATTCGGTGTCGATTAAGTTAGATTTCGAATTTAGTAAGTATGTCTGCTGTAGCTTCAAGAAACACTCACAAGCGTGAAGGTAGAAACCGTCTTGTTACAAAACGAGATCTTATTTTATTTCCAGCCTAAACTTTTGAGCTAGTTTTCCTATTTCGAACTTAAATTTCAATCAAGGTTTCCTAAGATGATACTTTAGCACCAGACTTTATATCAGTTAGATTCATAATTCAAAAACTGGCTCGGTGGTTTAAACCTGATTTAAAGCAAAACCTTTTGTTTTTTAACAAGTGTGAAACAGTTTTAATTATTAATTTGTCAAACAAAAAGGCATTAAAATAGGTGAAGTCGATTTAGTTTTGTTTAATCAGAAATAATATTTAACGATAAAGTAGAAACGCCTTCCTATCTCTGCTGTTAAATTAATATTCTAAGAACGTCATGCATCAATATTATTGAAGCTGCACTTTATTTTTATTGGTTTTGTGGAGTGTAAATAATATAAGTACAAAATATGCTGAATAAAAAATGTGTTTGGGATACGTATAGATAATTGAGCTCATGATTTTGATTGCTGTGACACTTGTGACAGGATTTTAGTAATTATAAAATTGCCAACTTTGCTGTTGTTTTGATCAAGAAAGGTTTCGGTTTTTTTTTACCAGCTTTGCTTTGTTAGTCAAGTGAAGGTGGTTTTGGCTGTGAGTTAAATAAAATTAAACCTCTGTGCAATGTAATCATTACAAATTCTCGATCATGAATGTGAAAGTTAGAAAAACTGGTTTACACACATTTTTCGTGTAAAAATACCTAATTCTAAAAACGTGAATTACGATGTAGACTAGTAATTTATTGTTTATTATAGTTAATTATGATATTTATTCATACATTAGTTGTCAGTAAAGTCGTAATGTAGAATTCATTGTTGAGGCGAGGTCGTAATCTGCAGAGATTTTTTTTAAATATCTCTGCAGATAATGATTATTACTATTATTGTTAAAAATACTTATTATTATTAACATTTTTTTTAACTTCTGCTGAAATGGTAAAAATGATACGTACCTATTCACTATGTTTTCGAGAAAATGTCGTTCTAAATTTGAAATTGCGATCTATTTATTCTCACTAACCAAATGATAAAGTTGTGAACGCAAGTTTATATAAACCGTGTGTCGGAGCTTTACCCATATTATTATTTTCCTATGGTTCCGGTAATATTCGGTAATAAAACAACTGGTATATTTTTCCAAATTGCCTTTTGTATGGAACTAGGTCGAAAATTTGGTCCGCCAAAATGTACCAAATTTTTAGTCTTTTCCGCAAAACCATTAAAATCATTAAAGGTTGATACTCAAACTGCTACAGCACGTTGATGACATACGTTTACATACGCAGAGAGAAGACAATTATTTTTGCTTACACGTTACAAATATAATTCAAACTTAGTATTGTATTCTAATCGCCACACACAATGTTCCAAATTAACGATGAAATGATTGTCCAGAATGTAAACTACTCAAAGCTAAATAGGGCCATCTTGTTTTTCTACTAAAAATTAAATTATTGTTTATTAATTTAACACAAGGCCAATCGTTTATGTTTCACTCATTCAAGCACTTTTAGAATGTTTAATTATTGTTTGTGACGTTTAATTGTCTTGGTGGCTTGATTTAGATAGGGTGATACATTCTTCTATTAATCATTTACTATGAAATAACGTATTATTATTTATTTGTTAGTAATTCCTAGTGCCCTTTTTGTTTGATTATAGACACATAATACCTAGTTCCCTTTGATATACTCATACGTTTGTGTTTCATTTAGTTGGAATGTTGTCATTAAATTCATACTCTCTGCACAGTATCACACGATGTATATTTCCATACTATATAAATCTTATCTTAATGCTTCATTGAATGTAGCTCTGCCTACCTTATTACTTAATCCACTCGCCCAGATATTATTGTCACGCTTTCATGTCTGTTATCCTTATCATAAATTTAATACTGTGCTCGGTTTTAGGGTATATACCTTTATTGAAGTCCTAATGTAATAATCCTATGCTATCTATCCTACAGAATTGTTTAAATATATGCATAATAATTGAATAGATAAATAATTCATATACCTGTATATAACCTACTTTGAAATAATTTACATACTGTCGTTTACGTTTAGATTTGATCACAGTTTATTGAGATTCCACTTATTTATGTTAGTTATAGTGAATGTGTGTTTTAATCATTTCAGGAAATGCTTGTATTTAAAGCGGGTTAGTTAACTCATAACAAACTATATACTCCAACAATAAGGGTAATCATAAAGGATAACATAATTCTGCTGTGATTTAACTTAATATTATAGTGACTTGCGAAACCACTTTTTAAATACCCTATAGTTATGTGAAACACACATTTGCCTTTTTATTTTAGCTGATTAGAGTTGTTTCCAAAGCAATAAGTGTGTTTAATAATGTTTGGCTTATTGTCCTATCTGTACTTATTTACTAACGTTGAATTAACTTTGTATTTGTTATATAAAATTATATATTACAGTTAATGTAACGCATGTAATGCACTTTTGTGTAACAACTGATATGTAAGTTAGTTTCATTCTGTTTTATAAAAATGGGACAATGAAATAAATAGGTTCCAATTTTAATATTTTGTTTTATTAACCACCCGTCAATAATCTGTTGATTCTTTTACAATAACCACTCGACAAACGTTGCATAAAGTTAATAGACGTCTAAACGTTCAATAATCATTTCTTAACTTTTAGCAATGTTTCTAAAAAAAACCCTTGGCTACATTTATTTACTATTGAGGTATTAAAATAGGTACAGAAAAAAAACATAACACTTTATGGCGGTCGGGTAAAAGTGGCAATCATGCAGAGCTGCTCTATAACTTACCTACCAAGCAAAACCATAGAAATTCTATGCTATTTGCCTTGTAGCTACCTATTTAAAAACCATTACAGAGAACCTCAGATTAGTCAGTCAGGAAACGCGGGAAACGCCGACCTCATCTAGTTTAAAAAATCTGATTGGCGTGTAAGTGTTTGTACAAACCTACTCGAATAAATAAAATAAAATAATTTATCATTACTTATGAATTTGCTACCGTTATACATAAAAATAGTCTGGAACATTTACCAAGAAAACTCACTAGACAAAATTAAAAAAGCACCGAAACACAATTTGTTCATCTGTCCAATGTATGAAGTTATGAACCTCGGACGGCGTAGAAGATGCTGTTGTACCTATTTATAAAGAGCGATCGCTTATTGACTCTACCCCCTTATTTATAAAGGTTGCTAAAGCTCGCTAATTATTCAGCAGTAATTGTGTTAAACTTAAGTAATGATTAGCGATTGATGTTTGATGTTTAAACATCTCTTAACTGTAAGCAACGTTTATAAATATGAAGATGTGTGCATAGTAAACGGCATGGTTAGTTTGAGACATGGCCAATTTTCGGGTTAGATAATCATATTTTCAACATAGTACCTAGTCAATTAGATAAAAGCTTGACCCACCTTGCATTAACATTAATATCGTAACAAGTATATAAGTTGAAACTTTCGCTTTCATTAATAATGTGCCACTTATGTTCGAAAACTGAAGACTGAATCCTGAACTAAGTAAGTTCACAAGCAAAAGCTAATGATTCATAAACGTCCTAATGAAGACAACGAATTGCCTGCACCTGTTCAAGCATAAATCAAGAAAGGAACAAAGCACTAACGAGTCAACGCCCCCTAAGCTGCGGCCAATCCAGTTGGCTGTAGCCTGGGGATGGAAGATTGCTCCGCCCACATACTACCCACCCACTACTTATTGCCACCCCAGACTTAACAGTTTTATGACAGAGGACATAATCAGTTGGCGGTGTCTCATTGTTGTGCTTTATCTACGGAACTGAAGACATCAGACTCGTGAGTAATTTTCATATTAATTCTTTGTTAGAAAACGCAATCCTAACGTTTTGTTTCCAGTGTGCTCAAATTTTATCATCATTAGTCTACGTTTCTTATTTTTATTTCCGTCATAATAAAATAAATCATGTTTAGCTTTGTCTTAATTTGAAAATTGTTACCTAGGTACCGTTCATTACCTGCTTGCTTGTTTTATTTATTTAAGTACGCGTTTCGAAATATTATGATTGTTTTAAAGTGTAGTGCGATCCACAGAACTGTCCGCAAGGTATCGCTTATGGCATTATTAACTTGCCAAACTCAGTGATGGTAGTTCAACAGATGAAGCTTTAATGATTTAGATTATACCCACGCGTTTAAAAAGATTATCGTAAACTTTGAAGTGTAGTGCAATCCGCAGGACAGATCCAGAGATCAAGCTTTAATTATTTAGATTATAGCTAAAACCGATGTGGCTTTCTTAATAATCTTTCACATACCTGTCTTCTAAACCCAGTTATTTCCATGCAAGTTCACATCATCGTTCTCCTGGCTTATCACAAGTTATTTGGGGTCACAGCGCGTCTTGTTTTCTTTGGATATCGTTTCTTATGGTTTTCATTCAATAGTGGGTTTTATAGACTGCCCATCTCTCATATTAGGTCACCGTTATAGACATGGAGAACCACCTCGGGAAAATTGCTTCGACATACAGCCCCATATTTATAAACGCTATTTAAAGTTAAGTAATGATTAGCGTTTGTTTAACCATATAGTTTGACGTTTAAATATCTCACCTTTAAGTAACGTTTATAAATAAGGGGGTAAACCACCAAAAGGTTTTTAAAACATTCGACATTATCATGCAAATTATTAGATTAGTAGGTAATATTGATTAATTTGGTACCTACATAAAAAGCAGTTCGGCGCGGTTCGGCTGGTATTCCATTTGCAACTCAGGTTTGAAAAATCGGTGAACTCCTTCATTGAAAGAAACGTGCGTTTCACTTTTGTTTTAGTAAGCTTCATCATCATCATCCACAACCCACCTTCACTCACTGCTGAGCATAGACCTCTCATAGATAGCTTACCACAGTTTAACCTTTTATAAAAATGTGGCGGTAAATATAAATGAAAACGTTATTAGCGAATCGCCAATTTGCACGCCATTTTGATGTTCTTTTATTTTGCTAAATTGACTGGTCAGGTCAATCAGCCCTTAATCGTACGAATTTATTTAAAAAATGATTTTAATGGCAATAATTTAAAAAGAAAATTCAGATAGAACCAAATCAGATGGAAAGGTATTTGGTACCAGTAATTTTGAAATGCAGCCGAAGCTTATTAAGAATTATTAGCGCGTAAAATAAGATGTTTTTCTGTAAGGTAATTGCTAATAATTACGGTTTATTTTTTGTTGACTTTATACAATCAAGGGTGAATTTGCAATTCATGCAGTTTTTGAGTGTACCCTTGCGTTGATGAATTTATTATTGTAATAACAAAAAGTTAACAACATAAGGACGCAATATACTGTTCTGAAGATAGGTACAGTGACGGACCCAAGTTGTCCTCCTCATTATATTCTTGACACACACAGCTCGAAAAGACGCGAGAAAGTTAGTCATTTCTGATTATACTAGCCATCGATCTTAGATGGACCGCTGAATTATCACTGGGTTAAGATTTATGGTTTCCTAAGAGCCGTCATGTTCGTGACCGTGCGCTGTCTGTTAGGACTGGTCGTCTATAAGCTGCCACAGCTTATTTTAATTTCTGATTTATGGTTTTTGTTTTATATTACGATCGCTTTAATGTGCATGTTTTTTACATAATTATCACATTATAATTTTAACATGAATTATGTAACTAATTTTTTGTAACAATATTTTGATTTAAAAGAGTATCCATAGAGTTTCTTGCCCGTTCTTCTCCATAGGTACCTACTACGCTTTGGAATGGGTAATAGCTTAATCTTTCTGACTGACCGACCCATGAAGTATCTAATAATATAAACAAAAAGCCTTAGCCTAACACCTCTTCAGCTGAGTTGCGCTGCATGATTCAAGCATTTGTCAGTAGTCATTGATTACTGACAAATGTTTGCACTGACTGGGTCCACTCAATCTATGTGGTTCTTTCCTCAAAAGACTATTTCAGACACCGTCTCGAAATAATCTTGGTTAGACCAAGTAGATTTACATGGTCTGACCAAGATTATTTCTAGACTTCAAAAGAGACTTTGATCTCTGAGTTTGTTTCTGCTTTTCTTCTCAGGGTAGTCAGATACGAAACCCTATCCTCATCTAGCTTTTAATATACGATTGACGTGTATGTACGCACGGCTACACAACAACCTATAGATTTCCAGTTTACGCTGATCTCGCACTGTACGGAAATCCTATACAATGCGAGATCAGTTTATACTGGAAACGTAAAGCTTGATGTGTAGCCGTGTGTACAACCGTACTATAAGAAATATTTTTTTTATTTCTTATAGTAGGTAATCTAGCTTAGTGACAACACTAGCTATGTAGCCAAAGGTTGACATTGTGGTTCTTCTTGGAAATGCCATAATTACCTACTTATAATTTATTAATCACATCTTTACGTCAGGTCTCGTTAGACCAAAATGGTGTCTAATGGACGATTCCGGTATATTACGGACCGTTATGGGTTAAAATGAAGACTCTTGTATCTTTACCAATAATGAAGCAAAGACCTATTAGCTTTGCATAATAGACCCTTACATATGGAAGTAGCTATCCCAGATAAAATTTGCTTACGAAAGTATTTTTATGCCCAGTTTCGCAATAAAAAATGCTACCATTGGTAAGCAAAACGATTCAATTTTGTGTATAGGAACCAAGCATAAGTCCCGCCAGACGTTTGTACTTCGCAAGAACATATCTGACATCTGGTTAGCCTTAAGCGAGTTAAGTTTTCATTTTATTTTATTATGTATACCTAACATTAAAAGAAATTCGAACACTGACGGCACGATAAGTAATACCTACTTATTAATTAAATCACTGAACGAAATTCGCAGATTTTGAGCATCAGAAAGCACACGATAAAAGAAATGGGGTAGCTACCGGCATTTTTTTTGGATCCAGAATATTTATGGTCGCACGTGTAGATCGAAGGTTAAGCTACGCTTGCCGAGGTCAGGTTGTGGATCGGTAACCATCCATTACATACCGATACTCCTCCGTGCCTCGGAAAGCCTGTAAAACTATTAGTCCCGACTGTCATTAATTGATCTTTGACAGACGTTACGGGTTAAAAGAAACCCGAAAGTCTAGCAACCAGTCTTACCAACAGGTACCTGTCGTGTCACCCAGTAACAGGGTTGTGGAGTCACATAGGCAGTCGCTCCATGTAAAATACTGGCGTTCAGCTGCACCTGGTTAGACTGGAAGCTGGAATGATGTCAGCATAGTTTGAAATAGGCTAGGCAGATAATGTATCATGGAATTCCCAATTTTCCAATTCAAATTCCCTGAAAATCATTTTCAGGAAATTTTCAAGTTTCATGAAATCGGTAAGACAAGAAGTGCTTTTAGACTAACCGAGTTGTTGCAGCATGGAATAAGCTCCCGCAAATAGGCTCCTGCCCCCTGTTGGGATAGTTATATCCCAGACTGAACTGCTCTAAGAATCCAATAGACAGATTAAATATCTCCAAGCTTTATGATACGTATTTAAGCATGCATATGCATGAGCGAATTAGCTGATAGTGTGTCTAACCAATTAATAACAATAAAACCATGAAGTATTGTTTTTCAATCGACTTCCAAAAAGTAGGCGGTAATATGTTCGACTGTATGTATTTTTTTAAATGTACGTTCACCACTTTCTCCAAATTTTTTTTTTTTTGAAAGAGTATACTCCTAAGGTGGTCCCATTGGCACCAAGTTAGGATCTGATGATGGAATCTCAGGGAAATCGAGGGCAACCCTCAAATGTTAAATGTTTTTCATATATTTTCTAAAGCTATTGAGACATTTGCGAATGGTCATCATCATCTCATAACGCTGAGTTGATGAAGGAAGGTACAACCTTATTTTTATGTATGTTCGGGCATAACTCCGTCATATATAGACGGATTTGCAAAAATCGTTTTTTATTCGAAAGGGGTTTATTTCGAAATGGTCCCATTTACATTTCATATAGATCTGATGATGCGTTTCGGAGACAACAATTTTGTTTTTTTCGGTTTAATTTTTTGTCACCGTTTTGTAGATGTTATTTAGTACTCTACTTCCTTGTGTCGGAAACCACGTTGTCGTTGGCCCCGACTGTCATTCGTGGATCTTTAACAGTCGTTACGGGTCGTCAGAAACCCGAAAGTCTGACAACCAGTCTTACCACGGGGTATCGTGTTACCCAGTAACTGGGTTGTGGAGATCCGATAGGCAGTCGCCCCATGTAAAATACGGTATTCAGCTGCATCCGGTTAGACTGGAAGCCGACCCCAATATAGTTGGGAAAATGCTAGGCAGATGATGATGTTATAGTACTCTAGATAGCTTCTAAACTAATTCAAACCGACTCCTGCATTATAATATATTGTGCTTGTCTCACAACTACTGATATAAGTTCAATAATTGCGAGGACGCTGGCACCCTAAACACAAGTTAAATCTTACATTGGGTGCCAGAGTTCATCGAAAACACTCTTTCCGTTTAGTTGTAACGATGCATAGTGTTTATATTAGTGTTTTTGTACAACTGAAGGTAATAAAAAAAAAAAAATTTTTATTTTTTTATTTACTGGTTCGATAGAAAAGGCTATTTATTATACCTAGTACGTCATGGCGACACGAAACTGGATCACATGCTCATCTGACACATAGCAATAGGCATCAAAACGAAGTACCTACTTCTATCGAAGTTCAGTGACCTTTTGTTTTCTTTACCTACTTGATGCAACGGGTCGGTGCCCTGTGGGCCAGTGCCCACCACAGGTCAATCAGTGCAAATGTCGAGGGACCCATCTGACACTCACAGGACACGTTTACACAACTAAACGAGGGGTGCGGATAATTATGTACCTACCTCACTTCATAATTCCGGCAATATGTTTGCTTCCCGTTCTCTATTATTAAATGCAGTTGGCCTAAAATTAGTATTAGCTTTTGTAATTATGTTATCATTGAGTTAGTTAAAAGTCAGTCGTAACGTGTCGTCAGAAGCCTGAAAGTCTGACAACCAGTCTTACCAAGGAGTTTCGTGTTACCCAGTAACTGGGTTGTGGAGGTCCGATAGGCAGTCGCTTTATTTAAAATACTGGTATTCAACTGCATCCATTTAGACTGGAACTCGACCCCAACATAATTGGGAAAAGGCTGGACATACAATATGTAACAAAAAGCCTATTGTTCCTTCTACCCACGTTTTCAGAATCGGTATACATACATAATAAAGCATGTCATTTATAAAAACTGTTTAACAAAAATAATTAAAATAAATATTTAATTATGAATATTTGTAATGTTTAACTGATTTTGATTAGATCAAAGAAAGCCGCCAAGCTCGTAGTCTATTGTGCGAAATAAGGATACTTGTAAAATCAGATACTGTTAACATTTTTTTTGAATATGTCGATTTTAATAGTTATTTGATGTTGAACTCTCGACTAGCCAATGCTTATTTTTTAAATTATAACTTCGTAAATGTTGTGCTTGTGGGTAAGTGTATACGTCCCTAAAAGGAACAACAGGGTTTTTGTTACATATTGTATAATGAATGAGTTAGTTAACATCTTGTTGACATAATCTATTCATTACAATGTTTTTTTTTAATGAAATGTATTGCAACATGTGGTTAGCTCGCAACCTCGACAATTGTTCATATTATTCTAACATGAGCAACCAGCAGCAAGTTCGTCATGCTCCCTTAGATGTCACCGCATGCAGTAGCGTCTGGGGTCGGGTTGCCTCCTTCCCGCAATTATCGCGAGGAGTGCAATGGATGATCCTTGCGTTATGCTCGTGAACGCGTACTGCTTGTGGTGACTGGTCGTCTTGCTGACCATGATTTTGTTATTGTTATTAGTAATTAACTGTTTATTTATTTTTCTCCGAAGGTCCTAGCTTAACATTTATTACTTCAAGTCAAATCTAAATGAACATAATGCAGTAGGTATTTCATATGTAAGCGGGCACGCCCTTTACGCTTTTATGTGGGTATTGAGTTCTGTTTACGTATATTGTTTTGTTTTTACTATTTATTTCTGCTTGAGTTTAGTTACTAAGTATGTTTTGTTGGTATATTGACGTGTGCTAGCTGACATATCCTACTAATATTATAAATGTGAAAGTTTGTGAGTATGGATGGATGGATGGATGTTTGTTACTCTTACACGCAAAAATGGCTGAACGGATTTGAATGAAATTTGGAACACAGGTAGTTTATAACCTGGATTAACACATAGGATACTTCTTATTCCGGTGCTACGTTCCCGAGGGATAATTTCCGAACACCATGCGGGCGAAGCCGCTGGCGGAAGCTAGTAGCAAATAATTTAATTTTATGTTTTGTGTTTAGTGATGTTAATTACTTACCTATTATTATATAGAATCAAGTTCTTCTAACTTAACAAACAGCTGTGCTGCTGGGTGAGTGTGGGGTGAGTTTGTTGCGCCACTTCTTCCTTGCTAAAGCACTAGAGAGTGGTGAAGGCCGGCCGTTTTGGGGACCTGTCTTAGGTAATATTGACGTTCAAAAAGTGCTGACACTCAGCTTAGTTTGAATAAATGACTTCTGATTTTGAAAACAGCGTTGCTTTTATTAGTTAGTTATGGCAGATACAGTGGAATCTCCATAACTCGAATGTCAAGGGAAATGCAAAAAAAACGAGTTAACGAGTTTTCGACTTAACAAGAACTTCGAGATACATATGATTTAACTCTCGACATACAAAGGCGCGATTTCTAAGTATACTCGTGTATTTTTCGATTTGCAATTACAATTGAACTTAAGTTTTATAGTATATATTTTTTACATATTAAAACAAATTACATGTTAGTGAAATAAACTGTTTACCAAAAAAAATCCGTTATCTTCTTTTGATTTAAACAATTTGCAGATTTTTTAACAATTATTTTATCAATCTCAAACTGATGCTTTGTATTCATGTTGTTGTTAGTTAACAGCCAAATAAGTATTGACGGACAAGCTCAGCTAGAACCTAGAGAAGTAATCGTGTCCTGTGTCGACAATGAACAAACATAACGTTCACAGCTGTGTTACTTAGAAAGTTTAATGAATGTAATCATTCGTTGCACAAACACAAATTTTGGATTTTATTGCTATTATTTCGGTGAATTCCAAGTAAGACGTCATTGTATTTTACTTACTACGACTTACGGAGTCTCCTTTTTTAAATTCGACTTATAGAGTATAAATATATCAATACTTTGTAGGGAAATAACATTTTGTTCAAGTTACAAAGTCTAAATAATTCGAGATACCGCGTACTTAGGGGTTCATCGGAAGGAAATGGCATTTTTTTTCGTCTTACTGAGGATTTCGACTTAACGAGGTTCGATTTATAGAGATTCCACTATAATTGTAATCAAATAATTGTAATAACCTTGCTTAACCAACCACCGGTACAGTGGGCTTGATTATGTTTTTTTTTCTCTACACTTTGTTGTGTAGCTATGTATGTAACTATTCAGGGTGAACATCCTTTAGGGCTGATTTTTCAATTTTTAAATAACCTTTAACTTCTACTCTGCAAAATAAAATTGCCGTTTGACAGCTTTTGTGTAGAAAAATAGCTGTGCCCGCGGCTTCGCTCGTGTGGATGTATGTTATACGTATGTATGTTTCGGAGATTAGCCGGAACAAACAGACAGACAAATAGTTTATTGTTATTTTATTTAGGTACCTACCGTCTAAACTTTATGCTTTTAGTAAAAAGCAGTTACTTTGACATTACTAACAAACACTTCAACTGTATTTATTTGTACTCGTGGTTGCCCAGTGGTCGTAGTTCGACCACAATTAAAAAATATTTGCTTTCTGCGCCCCTTCTCCATATAAGGTTTAACTGTGCCAAATTTTATACTCATTCGTCCACGTAATTTTCGTAAAAAGGGGTACAAAGTATTTGCTGCAACGTTATCATCATCATCATATCAGCCGAAAGACGTCCACTGCTGGACATAAGCCTCCCCCAAAAGGGGGAATTTGCCATAATTGTCACGCTTGGTAGGCGGGTTGGCGATCGCAGTATGGTGGTCAAATGCATAGAGAACGCTGCAGCCCATTCTCTAGTCCTAGACTAGGTCCCTTAGTCGCCTTCTACGACACCCACGGGAAGAAATGGGATTTCTTCACGTATTAATATACATATATGTATTTAGATATATATGTCAAACTGACAATATATCTTGTTCTTCAGATAAAAGTTATCTGATGATTGCAAAATCAGCCCTTAATCCCTTAACAGCGTACGTACTTAGATATAGGTATCTCAAGTATCCATTGATAATTCGCAAATCTAGATAAAACTATCTTTGTCAATTTGAGACAAAAAGACAAGATAAAACCTTCCATCGGCTTGCCAAGAGCGTGATGTTCGTTAATAATAAGTAATGTACATTTCTCCTTTTTTGAGAAATCTTGAACTACTTAGAAGTTTATGACAGATGCAAAGAAATTAATTCTACAAATTAACACTTGACGCACTTTCGTCTTACAACTGGCCTCTATCTCTACTCCAAAAAGCGGCAATATATTTTCAATAGATTAAAACACCTTGAAAAGTCAGACTTGATAATATAGTGTTCTGTTTTGGCAATTTTAGCACATCATAATAAGGAGATTGTATCTCGTGGTGCTGATCCACGCGTCAAGTTCGTGAACGGGCGCTGTCGGTTGCGACTGGTCATCTCCTAACTTCCAGGGCTTATTTTTATCTTGTATTTAGAATAGTTTATATTTTTTTTTACATTGTTCTCACATACAGAAGCAACAAGAATAATGTTCCCAAGATTTTGTAATATTCAACTTGATTTTAAAAGAGTGTCCGTGGAGTTTCTTGCCCGTTCTTCTCCATAGAGATCTACGTTTTGGAATGGGCAACTAGCTTCAACTTTCCAACTGATCGCCTTTTTGACAATTCAAAAGTGCCTGTAAATGGTTTAATTGAAATAAATGCTTTGAGTTTGAGTTTTATCAGTCTACCCCGCACATATTACTTACAAAAGTCGAAAGCCAAAAGTTAACCACCAGTATAGCAATTAGTAAGGGGAGGCCTACAATCAAAACATGTAGCGTTTATCATTCATGGATAATTATTGAACCGAGTCCCCCGTCATTTTCACCGCACATACGGTATAATTGTTGACCTGTACGTCACGCCACAATTACGGAAACATGTCAGTGTTTTTCCAATAGAAGGTATAACTACCGACTCTACAATTGAGTTTGGGTCGCTAATTCGAACGGAAATAGGCACGGGCTTCTTGGACCCGCTTACTGCGAGGTTTACGTGATGTGAACTCGTAGAGGAATAATGTACTAAATGACTAACTTTGGTAATAGGTCTGTACTACTTTTAAGAAAACTCTAGTTCATTACCTGGCGCATTTACCCCGCCGCCGACAGATCCAGCAGATGTTCGAAGATCCGCGCGGCGCGCTCAAGCATTCTCGCGGATATTAGCGTGCGCCTTAGTACAATACCATGGTAGTACTCTATCATGTGTAATTTGCTGCAGGATGAGAGGAACATCCGCGAACTCAAGCTGCACGGAATTATTTAATGTCCGATATTTTCAACCCTAGGTCTGTTTTGTTTAGGTTAATTGTCATTAATCAATAAAAACTGCTCGAGCATCTTGCTGCTTCCTGTACGCTGAAACGAGTCAGTCCCCAATGACAACGCCTCGCCCTGTGAGAACCGGCCATATGTTCCTTTGTTGAGCATGGCAGTAGGCAGTTACCGGGAACTATTATATTACGAAACTATTAACTGACATGGTGTATTTGAAATTCCTTCTAAGACTGTCACCCTTATTCATAAACGTTGTTTAAACTTAAGTACTAATGATTAGCATGGCCGCAACCGTAGGTACGTCTTGAACATTTAAACGGATGGGGGTGCAGGGGGGGCCACCTCTCACGGATCTTATACTGAGGTAAATGCATGGTTGGAATGAAATTGAATAATGAGCTAAGAATGTTACCGTCAAAAAGTCTGCTTTACTTACGTTTGATATGAAAATACACCTTGATAAGTGTAGTGTAGCTTATAAAAACATCAGTAGGTATGTGTAAATGATAAATACAGCATGCATGTACCACTACTACACCTAGCTATATCATCATCACCACAATAAAAACGCGAGTGTCACGCGACACGACGCTAACGTATGTGATATGACGATGTGGTAATATGATAAAACCTCTATCAAAATCCCATTTATCTGTACTGACAACCGAAGAGTTATTTTTTTTATATTTTACCGTATAATGTCGCTCTACTGGGCTTCCCATTTGAATAATCAATCGATTATTAATGCCTGCCGTCGTCGGTGACGTGGCGATATTCTTTCAAACTTTATAATGTCTTTACAAGGGTGCATATTGGGTTTTGCAGATGATTTGATTACGTTATTGTGTAACAAAACTTCCTGCATATTTTAGTAAGAAACCATTGATATTTTTGAGTACTTTTTAAATATATTTTGAAAGTCATTCTTGTTTAACGATTATATCGTGTAACATTGTGTCTCATTGTACATATATGTAGGTACATAGCATTGGAGCATTAATTATGTAATGGTGTCCTCGGCCAGTTATCAAGGTTTTTTTTTACTCTGGCTGTATGTAAACTTATTATAACAGTCAATTATGTAGAACAATGTGCGAGTATAGTTTTTACAATCGCACTTATAACTAGCTATCCTCTTCCATATAAATTGTTCCAGGCACTCCAAAAACTAAAATCTAGCTCCTTAAAATATTAAAGTGTCATTTGCTTTGTCAAATTATCATTATGGTCGATTTTTGCCAAGTCAAAATAATACAATTTTATAATAAAAAGGGTTTCATCGATCACATAGTGCTTGATAAATTCTTCTGTAAGTTGCATTTGATAGAAACGAAGATCACGGTGTCTTCACCAGACATTATGTATACATTTTACAGCTAGGGGGTTCATCCTGAAAACTTCGTTGGACGTCAGGATTTCCGTAGATTTGAAATAGTTCGGGACCCAGGAGTGTGCTTCCTTGACACACGAGACACCGTATGTTACAGTTGTTATTAAAGTCACTGTTTCTATTTCCACTCTTGTCTATAAGATGCCTTCGACAGTAATTTCTTGATTTAACCGAGTAGTAAGTACCTAACTAACTAATCTATATAAATAAGTTGGTGTTAGCATTCGTTACTATGAAGGTCTAGAGTCAATACGTGCAGTAGATAACATGGTGTTTTATTATAATTGATACATTCTATATATGTACTTCATAAATAGTCAGCGACCATATATTGGGTTGTATGGTCGCTGTAAATAGTGGTTTGGAGGTAACCATGATGACTTTTAACCGACGAAAAAAAGGAGGAGGGTCTCAATTCGACCGAATATATATCTAATACCTTTAAACGAGCATTTCTTGTATATATATAATCTGAATCTCGGAAACGGCTCCAACGATTTTCATGAAATTTGGTATGCAGGGGGTTTCGGGGGCGATAAATCGATCCAGCTAGGTTTCATTTTTAGACGTCAAAAAATAAAACCCGAGCGAAGCTCGCTCATTCAGATATTAGTTTTTAAGTGTGTTAAGCCCTCACTCCGTTATTTATGATTTATGAACCGATTTTGAATATTCTTTTTTGTTAGATAGAGTATGGTTATACTCAATCTAACAAAAAAGAATATTGGAGGAATATATGGGACCACCCTTGAGGTTTCAAGGGTGGTCCCATATCAAAGAAGTCAGAATCGGATGATGGGATCCTGATAAAATTGAGAGAAAAACCTCGATAATTGGGGGTTCAATCTGTTTAATTTTGATAACTTAATCAGGTATTTACGGTTAGGAATCATCACATCATGAAGCTGAGCTGATGATGGAAACAATACCTTTCCTAAACAATTAAAGTTATATATAAAAACTGGTTTTAGTGACAGAAACCACAGTTGAAGATAAGACGTCTTTCCACGTCTTTACAATATTGGAGGTAAGCTCAATCGTTCAATATCCTAGAAACCTCAACGAAGAATAGTTACATCATCGGCTAATTGGCAAGAAGAATGATGAAGGATTAGAAATTAGGAGATAATAATACTGTATTATTAAAATATAGTAAGTAGTTGTCAGAGTATTAAAAGACGTCCGCGGCGTGAGCCACAAAAAATCTCAAAACAAAAAAAAAAACCGATTAAAAAGAACTAAAAAGCAGACAATAAATAAACATTAGTATTGAGCTAATTTGTAACGTTAAAAGAAATAAATGAATAGAATTGCGATAACATAATTTGTCATCATTGTCCAAGTGGGATTGAGAGAGTTGTCTCTGATTACTCTGTACCTAGGAGTTGACGAAGCGACATTGACATAATACATATTAACCTAACTTTGTTGGTAACCACTTGTTGCCTCTGTATAAACTGACAAAAATAAGTAGGAATGAAAATGGTCAAACCGCCTCGCCTGGATGTATGCTCTTTCTAACATTCTAAATAAATTACCAAAGGAATTTGCCAAGAAAATAGAGTACTTACAATAAAGACGTCGACAAATTATAAATATTTTAATGACCGTAAATAAATTTAGAGTTATTTACCTACTTAAATAATTGTGTGAAATTTTTGGCGTGACTGTTTTTAACCCCCGATGCAAAAAGAGGTGTTATAAGTTTGATCGCTATGTGTGTCTGTCTGTAGCATCGCAGCTCTGAAACGGGTGAACCGATTTGGGTGTGGTTTTTAAATTCAGAATTAGGTTTTCTTGCGGTGGTTCTTAGACATGTTTCATCAAAATCGGTTTAGCCGTTTGAAGATTATCAGCTCTTTTCTGCTTGATGGAGGGATTTGAGCATCTTCCTTATCGAGTCGAAATTTGGTATTCTATTACTTCAATGATATTAGACGAACAACGTAACCTTGAACTGATGCTGGAGCATCATCTGGAATTTCCAGGATATCCAAGTTACTTACCAACAAACAGCAGAAATATCGTGTTTGGGCTCATTGAAAAGGTCTCAATGAATAGGTAATAGATTAATGGTGATCAGGACAAGGAATGAGGATAAATTAGTAACAAACTTCACTATGGCAAACACGCAAACCTGCGCAGACTTTAGCGTGACATGTGTCGATCGTAGCATGTTTACTTGTTACATTTAAAAAGCTGGAAATAAAAGTTAAATTTAAAAATCTCCCGACCCAAATGAAAACCTCTAAAAAGAAAAAAACAATATTAATTGGCCTTTTAAGTTGTAGGTAATATTTTGATCAAAATATTGTCACGTCGGGGGACGGTTAATGAAAACGCCAAAAAGACGATGCCCAGCAATAATTAATGTAACTATGCTATTGTAGAAAGGACAACATTTGCATTAGCTATCACCCAACGTGACAAAGCTTTGATCAAAATATTATCTACAACTTAAAAAGCCAATTAATACATTTTTTTACTTTTTAGGGGTTTTTGTTTGGGTTGGAGTTTTTAAATGTAACTTTTTTATGACATTTATCGAATGTACACAGAACTACAGAAGTACATATGGAGGCAAAGTCAGAAACTTTGTGTCGCGTGTGCGGGGACAAAGCTTCAGGGAAACACTACGGGGTGGCCTCGTGTGACGGCTGTAGGGGATTCTTCAAGAGAAGCATAAGACGGTAAGCATTATTTATTCATTATCCTAGAATCCACATTCAGCCCGTCTCCCTTCAAAACAAGAGTGAATAGGCATCTTCTAGGCACGCTCGTTCCATCCTAGATCTCATCAATCGCTTTCAGTCAGGCGTGATCGAGGTCAAGAGCAGGCCCTTTCAGCAAAAATGAAATGAAAAATAAAAATCCCCATTGTAGGTTCTTGGAAGCCTAATCAAGTTTCCAGTAAATATGCTGTCAATTTTTTTTGTGATCCTCTTATTGTTGTGTAACAAATTATCGACTGGCCAATAATTTATAGGTAAAAGAAATCTTTTGAGTAAATTTTTAGGGTTCCGAACCTTAAAATTAAAAAACGGAAACCTTATAGGATCACTTCTTTGTCCGTCTGTCTGTCAAGACCCTTTTTTTAACCCCCGACGCAAAAAGAGGGGTGTTATAAGTTTGACCGCTATGTGTGTCTGTCTCTGGCACCGTAGCTCTTAAACGGGTGAACCGATTCGGGTGCGGTTTTTTTACTCAAAAGTAGGTTTTCTAGCGATGGTTCTTAGACATGTTTTATTAAAATCGGTTCAGCTGTTTGAAAATTATCAACTCTTTTCTGGTTGATGAAGGGATTTGAGCATCTTCCACGGGTCTGATCATGTCGAAATTTTGGTATCCTATTACTCCAATGATATTAAACTAACAAAGTAACCTTGAACTGATGCTGGAGCATCATCTGGAATTTCCAGGATACCCAAGTTACTCACCAACAAACAGCAGAAGTATCGTGTTTGGGCTCATTGAAAAGGTCTCAATGAGCAGGTTATAGATAAATGGTGATCAGGATAAGGAATGCGAATAAATTAGTAACAAACTTCACTATGGGAAACACGTAAAGCTGCGTAGATTTAAGCGTGACATGTGTCGATCGTAGCGTGTTTACTATTACTATATTAAATTTAAAAAGCAGTAAATAATGGTTAAATAAAAAAAATAAAAACCCCCGACCTAAACAAAACCTCTAAAAAGTAAAAAGAAAATATACTTATGGGCCTTTTAAGTTGTAGGAAATATTTTGATCAAAGCAGTGTCACGTCGAGGGACGGCCGATGAAAACGCCAAACAGACGATGCCCAGCAATAATGAATAATGTAGAAAGGATAACATTTTCCTTGGCCGTCCCCCGACGTGACAATGCTTTGATCAAAATATGACCTACAATTTAAAAGCCAATTAACATTTATTTTTTTACTTATTAGAGGTTTTTGTTTGGGTCGGGGGTTTTTAAAATCATAAATTTAACTTTTAGTTATCAAGTTGAGATATCAAATTGAAATTAATATCTAATACGTAGGTACGGCCGGTAAAAAAACAAACTTCTAAGACAACGCATTTAAAAAATATGGCCACTTAATGCGACAAATTTTGACTGTCGCAATTAAATCACAAGTAATGGATAAAGTCGTATATCGTTAATTTATAGTTTTATCACAATCTTTTTTTTGCGATTTCAAGCTTCAAATACATTTACAGTTGAGAATTGACCGTGACGTAGATCGATTGTGTGTGTAGGAGAACATTTTTTCAATTAGAAAGTTAAGTTTGTTATTGGCATAAATTTATCCCAACTACGGAGCCAGCGTGGTTGGTCCGAATCGCACTTGGCCGGTTCTTTTATGTCTATAAGATGCTATACGTTTAAAGATTTCATAAAATCAAAGCAAGACATTACAAAAAAAAAACAACGAATCGTACGTAATGTGGCTGTCTATACCATTAACAATTTAAAACGATAATAGACGACTATTGCATGCGTTATTAACAACGGTATTTACGCTTTTATATGCTCAATTGTAACATTAGGTTATACTTATAATACATGAAATTACCCGTCGCCTGCAACGTGTTTTTTCGGTGACTGCTTCACATTGTACTGTATAATATGTTATTTCCCGTACCCAGTAATTTAGACTACGTATGTAAAGAAAATGGGCGCTGTGTTGTGGACGTGACGCGGCGGAACCAATGCCAGGCGTGCCGGTTCTCCAAGTGCCTACGAGTCAATATGAAGAAAGATGGTAAGTTTTTAGTTTGATTAATTAATACCTTGTTTTTTTTATTTGTTTGTGCATTTAATTAGAAGTCCATTACTCCCAAGCTCTGGCTGGCCGCGTAGTAGGAACATCGACTGCGCTTTTGGCACCATGTTACCTATATCTCTACCTACAGTTAGAGCCAAACTAAGCCATTTTGTATTTCCTGGACATGATGATGAGATGAGGCAGTGACATGGACAGCGGCTTTTAAGTACTGTCAACATCTGTCGAGTCGTTTATTTATTTTAATTTCACAAATAAATACCTAGTGATAGGAGAGCTGTTAAACCTGTGTATGTAGTTCATTTGTAACATTGTAGTTTTACTGAATTAGCGGCAAACTAAACTCTTTTGCAGTAGGTTTTTTTTTTGTAAAAACGACATTACGTATTAGGTAGGTACCTACTAACTTCTTTAAAATAACATCAGATAGCTAGGGATCATTATTTAAAAGTTAATTTTAGTACAAGCCTAAAATAATTCCATTTTACTACATAAACTATAAACACTCCCGGACTGATAAATAGGTCAACCGTGCATATGTATAGTTAAAGGTCTAAAACATCAAAATAATTTAAACCAAGGAAAAAGTATTTATGTAAGTAGTTTTGAAGCTGACTTACTGGCCATCATTTCGATATCACTAATGTTCCAAATTGGAATGAACAAATTTGAAAAAAAAGAAGAAAGTTTGAGTTGAGTCTCTCTAGAAGCATCAAGCTTTGATTACCGGTATTTGTAACTCGGTAGTAATTTAGTTAGTTTTGCTTAAAAAGAGAATCGAAATTATGTTTCGCATCTATTCTGACGTTCAAATTATGGAATCTGTACCGGAAGTAGCCCAGAAGTAGTCAGCGAAACGTAAATGCACAACTTCAAGCAAGTCTTTCTGCCGTTCAAAGAATTTACCATCGTTACCTGGAGACTAGCGGCTTCGTGCGGTCAGGAGAACTACGAAATCGGGTCACTACAGCATGAAAAGATCGGTTTCTTTACCACCAGCCTGCGTAGTTGGTGGTTGTAGTTATTGTTATTTTAATGGATTGAAATTGTTTGCTCTCAAACTGTTAGAAGGAGGCTCGAAGAACTTGGCCTGACACCTCAAAAGCCAGCCTATAGTCCCAGATTGACACGAGCTCACAAAATCGGCTACAGCTTGCACGTGAACTTAACGTCATTGGAGCCTGTTTCTTTTTACGGATGATACCAAGATTATGTTGTATAGCAATGATGGACGTAGCAGAGTCTACCGAAGACTGGCAGAACGTTTACAGCAATGTTGCATTGATGAGAAGGTGAGATGTGGCGGCGGGTCATGGACAGTCTGGGGCAGAATTCCCATTGAAGGAAAAACTGGTCTTGAAAGTGTGACGGGGCCACGGTCGCCGCCACTTAATAGCCACCGATACATTAATCAATACTCATTAGTGCCTAGAAGCTCGTGTGATTACCCATTTATTATACTATTACCCAATGTCAATTAATTGTTTAAACTACTAATAAAAGACCTTCCTATTATAATATTCCGAAAAATAATTTACAACTGGGGGCTACTCCCTAAGCACGAAATAATTTACAACTGGGGGTCTACTTCTTAAGCACGAAATCCGTAGCAAAGGGCGCTTCCTACTACGTATAACTTACGGACATATAAGATCCGAAAGCCAATTGTCGTTATTAAAAACGTTCAAATCTAGTCACAGTCTAATCTCTCTGAAAAGGGTAAAATCTTTTGAGTTAGTTTAGTGCAGTGTAAGTGAACTTAAACTGTAGTGCAAGTGCTGACTTTCATAAAGAACACGTGAATCAAGTGTCTTCCCCTTAACTTACAATGAATAAGAAAGACGTTATTGGACGATTTCGTCGTTTTATAGTTACTTAGCAGTTTAAGTTACATTTAAATTACTTATAGTTATTAGCTACGAGGCTAGATTGTAATGTGAATAAACTACCATCAATTGTGATCCCTACTAATATTATAAATGCGAAAGTAACTATGTCTGTCTGTAACGCTTTCACGCCTAAACCGTTGAACCGATCGTCATGAAATTTGGCAAAGATATAACCTGGGATATGGAGAAGGACATATGCTACTTTTTTAGGCGATAACCGACATCCACGCGGGTGGAGCCTGGGCAAAAGCTTGTATTTTATAAAGGAAAGAAAAGTCTCATCTCGGCGATAATTACATGTCAAAAACTTGTAAATTTTTGACAGGTAGAGACTGAGATCAGACTGTGAACGTTTTTAAAATTACGTGTCCTTCAGCAGGGTTCGAACTAGTAATGAATGACTACACGATTTGACAGTTTTCTCTACTCTACTCTCGATGTGTGCCCTTCCGAAAAGTTGAATTTGCCACTTGTTTTCACGGATCAACTACTTTCGGACGGGCCGATATCTTCGTTGAGGGACTAGACCACTGGTTAGTAGATAAATGTTTCTACTTAACTCAAGAATACCTTAGTTACAAGAATAAAAATTCATGGTAAGTAATTTACCTATGAATGTCAACAATAACCAGACTAGGAATAGGTATAATTATTGTAGTAAAGTGGAACTCTTATAAGAAAGGTTCCTATTAATTTTATGTAACATTCATGTCACCTATCTACCCATTTTGTGCCAATAATTGTTTTGATTTGATTTTCATATTAATTTTCTTGCTCCAAAAATTAATTTTACATAAAGACTTGAGCAGAGACTTTTGACTTGATTTTATTTATTTATAACGCTGCCTCTATGCACTGCCGAATACTTTTACGAGTAAAAAGTAAAAACGGAGCGATATTAACGGTAATCAATAGTGAACACGGGCGAGCACTTGTCCCAATAAAGTATTTATCCAGGGTGGCTCCTTCGCAGCATGTCTTTTCCATTAGGAAACATTTCAAGTATTTGCGGTACACAAGTGTTAGTAAGTGGTGAGTGAGAAAAAACGCAGGGGTCGACAAAGACGAGCTTTCCTCGTCCCTTTCATGTCAGCACGCAGGTTTACGCTCTCACGAAGTCAAATATCAACAATATCATACAAATCGAAATAGAGCTCGTCGATCTATGAGTGAAAAGTGCGAGATTTTTACAAGTACCCTTTTAATTTATGTTTTTGTAATGACTTGCAGCATTGTTACTAGTATTTTTGACTGTAAGTAGATACTTAGGCCTTCCTAGAGATTTTTGAAAAAGGCTATTTAAAATCACGCTACGACACTAAGGAGCTGAGTGAAAAGAAAAAAAGTAAAAAAGAACGCGGGGAGAAAACGACGGTATCGCGGGCGGGCGATCCATTGCTATGGTTTATACAGGTGGACAGGTCATATGAATTACTTCATATCATTGTTTATTTAACTTGACTGCATAAACCATTTCTTTTTTTTTAATTTTTATTAATTAAATTTTCATTTATCGTTGAATGATGGTTATATGCTATTATTGTATAGAATCAAGTTCTTCCAACATAACAGACAGCTGTGCTGCTGGGGAGTTTGTGGCGCCACTTCTTCTTTCCAGCTAAAGCACTAGGAAGTTGTGAAGGGCGGGCTTTTTGGGGGGACTGTCTTATGTATTTTTGACGTTCAAAAAGTGCTGACTCTCAGCCTAGTTTGAATAAATGACTTTTGATTTTGATTTTTTGATTTAATGTTAAAACAACAAATTGCACTCGAACGAAGTCGCGAGCAATCTCGTATATTATAAGGGCGACAAGTTAAATATTTCGATAAACAAAATTGAGGCGAAAAATAAACATTATTTAGTATAGACAAGCTGTCATCAGCAGCCGCGGTTCTCACAGATATTTATTTACATACGAAATTGATTGCGGGTTGCGGGTTGCGGGCCACACCACGGGTCGTTTGCGGCATCGCACCCGCGTCGTTAAGCCGTCGCGTCGCCTATCCTCGCCTCTGTTATAACGCCTCCCTCCCCTTGGCTTATAGCAGTGGTGTGGAGTTGTTTGCCTATCACTTACTACTTTAGCCATCAGGTTACAGATGTTTATTCATTATGATTGCTAACTGACACTTAAAAAGTTGTCGGGCTCCAACATAACATAAATATAGGCGGAATATATATTTTCCTGAACATGAAATTACTACATAGAATATGAAAACTGAAAATATTTATCTTTGTCAAAATTGATGAGGATAATGTATTCAGTTCTACATAATATGGGGATGCTTAAGGTTGAGGTGCTTCACTCGCTCAATAACTCACTGATAATGTGGCATTCATATTACATTAAATTAGCTGCCGTAAAATTATTTACGCCCGTAAATGTAATACTTACCTCCACTTGTATGGGGGAGTGATAACTTAATTAAAAATATCTGGATGAAACCTAGCTAGATCGATTTATCGCCCCCGAAACCCCCTGCATACTAAATTTCATGAAAATCGCTGGAGCCGTTTCCGAGATTCAGATTATATATATACATACAATACAAGAATTACTCGTTTAAAGGTATTAGATTATATAGATTAACAGTTTAACTCTATCCGCAAAGCAGAGTGATTAAATAATTAACATGGCTCATACTGTGGGTTATCTCTCATCAATGGGTTAAATTCATTTTCCAGTAGCTAGGTAGGTAAGTAAGTTATTGGACTAAGTCGTAACCTTTACCCTTAGTATGTGTAAGTACGCGTCATATTTGTATCGTACGAGTATGTAATCGATGTTGCGGGCTTGCAGCAGTTCAACACGAGCGAGCGCCGCGTCCGTCCGTCGCCGCCCAGCACCACATGGCGCTACAAAAACTCGGCTACAACTTCACGCGACAACAACCCTTCATCCCCGCCCCCACTCCCCTAGCTCTAACCACCTTTCCCCCTCTACACACGTATAATGGCCTGGTGTCCCTCCCCGAAGCAAATGTACACAACTCGTTTCTGGACAGATCGTCGTTTCAAGACTTCCCTCCGGCGAGACTTCCGGACGCGATGTCGTCCGACGCTCCTCAGTTGAACCCACTTCTGAGCACTCATGTCAATGCACTCAATCCTATCAATGCTTTCAAGATTCCGCTGTTTTCGGCATCGCTTCATTATCCAGTTCCACATCCTGGTTATATTCCGACTAACATTTTGTATCCACCCGTCATAACAGCTGGCTGTTCACATTCTTTAGAAAGTGAGTTATTTCATAGCTAAAACAAAAAAAAAATCAATACATAAATTTTGAATATTTGAAAGTATTATTTTTATTTTTTTGTTTAAAGAAAAACCAGACTCGCAACTCTCAGAAAAGATTAAAGAAGATGAAGTTTCGAGCACTGAAGAGGCCTGCAGAACTGATTTTCAAGTAGATGCCGTTGATAAAGAAGGTTCGTGTTTGCATGTATGTTTAACTTATTGTTTGCAAGCATTTATTATTACATTTTAGGTATATTATTAACGTCTGCTAAGCCCTGCGACTATCATGTCACTTTGCTCAGCGCATTTATACTAAAGCGACTGTACTTATTTTTGTGTCTTAAAGCAAGGATAAAGCTCCTACGTTCATATTTCTTTATCACCATGCTACGTAAAGGTGCGACAGAACATTGAAAAATGTATAATATAAAGTATTTTTCCTTAGATACAAGAAAAGCCACATCTCACTCTCCTAGCAACTTTGAACCTCCAGCGCATATTGTGTCAAAAATATCAGAAGGACGGACCCACACTTTAGAATATAAACCTTACACATTCGTTGATTACCTCAACGACCGTCATAAAGCTATACACCTTATAGATGGCAACAAAGGCAGTTTGGATGGAATTACACAAATGACATCGAATTTTAAAAAGTATTGTTCCGATTCATGGAAACTAGATGAGGAGCTGTGCGGGCCGGCGGCAAAGATTTTAGTCGCGTCTATAAAATGGCTGCATGGAGTAGGATCGTTCGTTCATATGAAACCCTCTGATCAGACTAGTCTATTGCACAGTAAATGGAAGGAACTGTTCATCCTTACTGCAGCAGAATACTCTTTCTACTTCGAAGAAGGTAAACCATTCAACTTACTCAAATTCTAAAATATATTATTCCAGTTCAAACCACTTTACCAACTATGATTTTATACGAATTTTCAGGTAACGATGTAGTGACAGTAACTTCGAAACGGCCGCATATCAAGGAAGAAGTCAAGAACTTAACTTATCTGTTAAAAAGATTATCTCAGAGTCGGCTAGACAGGTTGGAGTATGATTGGATGAAATCTACGTTATTGTTTCGGACAGGTTAGTAATTTATCTCGTCTGGCATATCCTGCTGTAATCGCCTGATATTTGCATTATGTTGCTTTGCGTAATATTCGTCCTCTCAAGTACATAATTAGTATTATGGAATTCTGCATTGCATTAGCTGCAGATGAGAATAATTCAAGAGTCTCTTTGTAGTAGGTATTGCGCATATTTTTAAACGTTAATTAAACTAGTTAATTAACAGACTATTGTTTCTCCCCAACGCAGACTCAACCGAGAACACAACAGCTCACGTCGAGTTGCTGCAGGACCAGTTCTTGGTGCTCTTACAGAAGCATTGCGCTTCCAAAGATTCCACCCGTTTCGGAAGGGTGATGCTGTTACTACCCAGCATATGCTGTGCAGCCAACAGAGAAACATTGAAACATCTGCTCTTCACTTCTTCTTCTTTGGATGATATACATTCTATTCTTTCTCGTATATTTTTGTATACCTCGATGTGATTTTGATACGCATACGAATTGTAAATAAGATACTTTACCTACATTTATGATTTTGAACGCTATGGACCATACCGTTTAATATGCTGAGCATTTTGCAATCATGTACATATTTAGATACCACGTTACGATGATCAACTACGTGCTAGAAATATGATGTCCTTCATTAGTGCAAATAATTCACGGTATCGATGAATTTTTCAATTCAATTTAAAACTCTAGTCATCAAAGTGAAGTATAAACACACGAGAAGTAACTTAAGTAAAATGTTTTACTTATTCAATTGTAAATGTAATGAAATTGATTCTACTTATGCGAATGTAAGCAGATAAATGGATGTTACGTACATTGTGCTAGACATAATTAGGCTCCCTAAATGTTATACGTATTGTACCCCATACCTACAGCAGAAAGCACCAAAAATGTTAAATCGAATCTCAAAAATCTCTAGTCATAATCTATAATGGTAATAACTTTGTATAATTAGGTTAAAACTTGTAATAAGTGAGCGAGGCCGGGTTTAGTGAAACTATTTTATTCAATTGGTGAATATTTCCTATTAATTAGGTTTTAATTTAATTATTTTTCTTACAAAAAACGGTAGGTATTTTAGCGAGACACGATTTCCAAACAACTTCAAAAAAGGAGGATATTCTCAATTCCTCAGAATTCAATTTATGCGGCTAAAAGTGAACCAAACAAAATCGACTTCCGAAATCCGAATAAAGTTACTTTGCAATATGTAATTATTTTTAGGAAGTCAGTTTTATTTTTTGTAAATTTGATTTAGTTGTCACAGTTAGCGTGTCGATAGCACTCTAAATACAGTCAGCCCAGAATTTGGCCACGAGATTGGCACTTCATCAGCGTCCATCAACTCCTATAGTGTTCAGACAACAGGTTTTTATTGAAACCAATGTACATAAAAGCGTTCGTGTGAGCTGTCCGCGGCGTACGTAGTCTTAGTAGCGTCTATGCAGCTTCAGATATTTTCGTAGCACCTACGTGACTCGTGTAGTCTTCGTAGCGCTACGCGGCATGCAAAGATTTCGTAGCACCTACGTAACTCGTGTAGTTTTCGTAGCGCCTACGTGGTCAGCGTAGTCTTCGTAGCGTCTACGTGGCTTGCGTAGTTTTCGTAGCGCCTACGCGACTGTGTAGTCTTCGTCGCGGCTACGAGGCCCCCGATGTCTCCGTAGCGCCTACGCGGCCTGCGGCGTGCAAAGGTTATTAAATCTTATATCTACAAGTTAGGTACATCATATGAGAACTTTTAGAACATAAAACCTACCGCACGCGCTTCTCCACATTGTCCGTTCGTTTGATTCCGGCGATCATTTAACTTAATATTAACAAGTGACGTGAAAAGATATTTGAACTCTATGGTAACAACGTTTGTAACGATTTGAACTTTTCATTATTTGCTGATTTTCTACACCTGATTCTAATCGGCCCCTGTTCGTTACACGTTAAGAACAGGGTGAAATGTAGTCCGATTATGCGTCAAGAAAGTTTGTACTATTTATGGTATACGACTTTACGAGTCAGTAAAGTCTGTTTTATAAATTCAGAAACTATATTTACAGGTGTAACGTCCAACTCATGTCAAACACCCGTAGTAAAAAAGTAAATACAAAAGACTTGCTCTCTTACTAATAAACACAGAATAAAGTTATTCCATGTTTAATCCTATGAAAATGTATGGTTATTCCTTAGTTATTCTTGGTATAACTTTATTCAGTGTTTAAGTATAAGTGTGTAAGTGTTGAAATATCAGATCAGTATCTGGGATTAAAAAATTAACTTTAGCGCAATTCAATTAGGTACTTAATATTATTTATCAGCACATTAAATAGGCATTTGGGTTGTAATAAATGAAATGTGATTCATAGTACATTACTGCCGGATAATATTGTACATTTTTAAGTAAAGACGATATCAAATAGAAAAATATCTGTATTTTTATTATATATAGCTGAACTCTAGTGGCTACTCTCCGTCCTATAATAGTAAAGTTGATACCCAAAATCAAAACAATTTGATCATATTTCAGTTTCACACAAACACATGGCTATGTTATGTATCTATCTTATACATCGTGCCAGTAGTGCCGAGAGGTTACGCAATAGGCAGCGGTTTACTGGTGAACTATTTCTACGTTCCAAAGTTCTTAATTGCATATATTGTGAAACTAAGTCTACCTGACCTGATTTATAACAATACCGTGACTGGTTTGACTACGACTACGTGCGTACGTTTTACGTAACTCCCGGGTCTAGCAAGTGTTATTTTATTAGGTGTTCTCAGTCTGGAGTTGTGCTCGGTTGATGGCAATAGGCTCTGTCCCTATTGCATGAGAATTAAACAGAACTGGCGAAATGTGGGTGAACCTCTGCCTTTCCCTTCGGGGAATACACGCGTAATGTTTTGTTAACGTACAGTTTAGTGCAGGCGCGGTCCGAGGGGGGGAGGGGGCGGGGTCCAAAGCCGTAAACGTAAAGCTTAAAATAGTAATTTTTCGAAAATGTAATAAATTTTCTTATTAATATGTAGGTAGTGTTTGGCTGCGACCGCGCCTGGTTTAGTCATTCATCATTACTATTAATGAATTGTTTTTAGGTTGATTTTTCTTTCGTTCTCATTTATCACTACTGAAACCACCATCTTTGTTATTAAAAAATAACATTTTTATTCCAATAATATCACTATAGTATGTATATTTTTTCTGAACCCGTTTATGACTGGAAAAATATATACGTATAAAAAAATCCAATAGGAAGCTTCTAAAAAGAATATTGAAAAACCGAATGCATAGTTTCCGTGAATGATTGTAGATAAACTTATGACCAGTATACTACCGAAGTCCAGAAAGAAGTATGCGCAGGCGAACCACAAGTATAGTAGTATTTGCTTCTCGTTATATGTTATTGACGCCACAATGAGTATAACGTTTACACCGCCCAATAGTACTCCCAGTATTGCGTATAAATGAAGAATTACGTCAGCCATCACTGGATGTACTCCGTAGTCTACCAGCATTTCCTTTCCAGCACTAAACGCATATATAAGTCCTATACACGGCACAAATCCTGCCAGGGCTATGAGGATCGTGCCAAGTTTGAGAGAGACGCAGTAACAACATGTTTTCGAAGTCAGGCAATAATAGTTCAACACGCTTTGGACCATGTCTGTAGGGATTCAGTTTAGACTGCTTTTTATGGAGCACACAATAATCGTACCCCATACATAATTACTCTTAATGACACTATAGGTAGGTACGTATATTTTATAAAAGTTGGATCGTAGGGTTGGATATACCTCTACCACTGTACTGTAAATATATATTTTGTATTCCTGGATGCTACGACTGGATGTGACAAATGCTGTCAAATTAAATCTGTCTATGGATAGAAACAAGAGGAATATAACGCAGATCTTATCGGTACTTGTACTAACTAGTTTCTAAACGCGGCTTCGCCCGCATGGTAGTCGGAAATTATCAGACGGAAACGTCCCTGGATAAAAAGTCTCCCCTCTCTCCTGCACTTGTTTTTTTTGGGTGGAACATCATCAAATGACTTCTCCAGCTCTGAGTGGAGTGGGAGGGCGTGTCAGACTTTTTAAGATTAAAACCCACCCGTGTGCCTTCAGTTGCCTGTTCCAGGGGCACGATAACTCTTTCGAACATTTGTTCGAAAGAGTGCTGCCAGGGTCGCGTATTTACGTGACCCCTTCTGTGCAGATTGTACGGCAATTCAAATTTCTTGTATTGATATTACTCTATGTCTAAGGACTATTGATATTACTCTATGTCTAAGGACTATTACCCGCTTAGATTATTATTTCTCTATGGTAACTATAGTAACCTTAGATAGTAACTTTATCAGTCGTAACAATGCTTGTCAGAAATAAAATAATATGAAAATAAGATTGTATCCTATCTTTATATAAACCAAACATTAATTATAATTCTTAACTTGGTAGCAGAGCGTGGTTCGATAATGTAAAAATAAAGTTAAAAAGAAAGGCAAAAATGTCGCTCAGAATAGAAAGTGCAAATAATGAAAATTATGACACATGGGCAATACAAGCCAAAGTCGTTCTCGTAAAAAGAAAGCTACGCAAATATGCAGAGTAACAAATATACTTAAAAAATGCAAGTCAAACATCCACTTCGGATGTTGAAGGAAATTTGCTAGCTATCAGCGATTTAAATCTGATAATATCACCGTCCGAACTCAAACAAATAAAAAGCTGCAAAACAGCTTATGAACTGTGGAAAAAGCTAAACGAAACATATGCTAGCAAATGTCCTGCGAGAATAGCAACGTTACTGAAACAACCAATTTTGTCTAACTAAGAGAGAGGAAACGATATCAGACAACATATAAACAACTTCATGGACGTTGTAGATAAACTGGAACAAACTAATGTCGCGATTCATGAAGATAATTTAAGTGTTATGAATGTTATGATGCTGTATAGTCTTTCCTCAGAATTTGAAACCTTTCGAATCGCAGTTGAATCCGTGATAATCTTCCAAAACCCGAACTTAAAATAAAAATCATTGCGAAATTTCAAGCGCGGAAAAACATTCAAGGAACCGAGCCGAGTACAAGCCTAAGCGAACAAGAATCATTTTATGCACAAGCAAATATTATACTCTAAATATGCAACAAAAAAGGCCATACTGCTAAGAATTGCTGGAAAAGTTACAAACATAAGAACAAGAATAATCTCAACAATAAAGGTAATAGAGAGAACCAAAAGTACTTCCACAGCTTAGCACTATTAACAAGAGAAGAAGCATTCCAGAAATAATTGATTTTGGATAGTGGATGCACATCACAAATGTGTTATAGCAAGGAATATTTCAGAGAAATAGAAAAAAACATGTAAGGAGCTGAAAGTAAGTAGGGTATTATTGGGCATTCTATACCACTATCCTCCAGTAGCTCGGCGAGTTCGCCTTCGCTACGGACAGTGGTATAGAATGCCCAATAATTGACAATCGACTCGACTCTATACTGTATTACTGTACTCGCTATCGCTCTGAAGGGTGGTACAGAATGCTCAATAATGAACAATCGACACGATCAATGACCAGTAACGCAAAAGAGGTTGGGGTAAGTTTATAAATGTTAACGTACTATATACATTCACTCATTTTCAATCGATTCATTTCCGACAGTAATCATGAAATTTGTAAAACAACCGCAATCGCTACATGTTAATACAGTCTGCGATGATTTTTGTACCACTAGTTTTCGTCATGGAGAATTATTACCTAACTCAGTACGATGTATCATTTGCGGTCCATCTAATTGTGGAAAAACCAATTTATTAATTGGTCTTCTTATACACGAAAATGGATTAAGATTTGAAAATGTGTATGTTTATTCAAAAACTCTGCACCAACCCAAGTACATTTTTTTGGAAAGAGTTTTGCAACGGGTGCCTGCCGGGTATTTCCCTCCAGAAATATCATGGAAATGAGGAAGTTCAAAGTGTTCAGGACGCAAAACCCAACTCCGTGATTATTTTTGATGATGTTGCCTGTGAAAATCAAAATAACATGCGTGATTATTTTGCAATGGGAAGACACAAATGCATTGATTGTTTTTATCTAAACCAAACATATACTAAAATCCCTAAGCAATTAGTAAGAGACAATGCGAACTTAATCATACTTTTTAAACAAGATGAAATTAATTTACGACATATTTATGAAGAACATGTCAACACTGATATGACATGGATTGAATTTCGTGAAATGTGTTCGAAAATATGGAGTGAACCCTTCAATTATGTAGTAATTAATAAGGATTGCTCCAAAAATAAAGGATGTTACAGAAATAAATTTGATACTTTTGTTGTCTTTGATTAGGAATACTAGTATTTAAGACCTTTACCCTCTCGATATTATTATTCTTCAAACAACGTTTGATCTATCACGAACTGTTTTTCTTCTTTTATTTTCTTGTTATTATGGAAAAATTACTGAAAAGACAAATAGTTGATGCTGCAGAAGCTGTTAAGAAGAAAGTGCGAAAGATGAGAGATCTTGAGATTAACAATCAGCATGTACTGGAATCAGTTTTCAAACCGGTAACAGAACCACTTAACCTAATTGCTAATGTCAGTAAGCAGACTTCTCTCCTGCATAATACAGAAAATGAAGAAATCGAAGTTCCGTTTATCGATAAAACTTTGCAAAAAGAAGTCCCTATTAGTAAAGGAAGCAATGATAACAACGACAATGCAGACAAATATGAATCTGATATCGAAAGTGACTCTTCATATAAATCATTAATTGAACTCAATTTTTATTCCAAAGACTATTTCGATTAATAGTAACGTCTCTTTCAGTGATTGGGCTACCATTGGTATTCATAAAAGTAGAACACGACTTTATGAGCTGTACAATGAAAGGACTTATGTAAACACTGCTGAATTTCATTTATATGTTAGAAATTATTCTAAATTATTTAAAAAAGTTTGTTGGATGGCCAAGTCGCGTTATTTGAGTTCTAAGATTAAAAACAGTAGTAATGTAATTAAAACGACTTGGAATATTATTAATAATGAAACGGGAAGGTCTAGTAAGCGAAATACTGACTACAGCCTGTCTATTAATGACAACATAATAACATCAGACTCGCAAGTCGCCGCGGCTTTTGAAAATTTCTTTGCAGATATTCCCGTTTCAACTACAAAATCTCTACACTCATCACCTTCTGTTGCTGAGTCTTTGCTTAAGGAAAATGTTAATGTTTGTGATGCAGAATTTCATTTTGAACATATTAGCTGTAGAGATATAATTAAAACCTTTCACACTTTGAACGTCAAAAAGACTGCAGATCTGTGGGGTAATTCTGTAGAAGTCGTTAAGTCCATTATTGACATTGTAGCACCTACTTTAGCTCTTATATTTAATAATTGTATCGACTGTGGGGAGTTTCCTGACCTAATGAAGAATAGTAAAATAGTACCTTTGTTTAAATCAGGTAGTACATCAGACCCCTCTAATTATAGACCTATTTCAGTACTACCTACCTTTAGTAAAATATTTGAGAAATTAATTTTAGACCAATTGCAAAGATTCTTTAATAAACATGATTTATTACATAGCAAACAGTTCGGTTTTACAAGGGGTCGTTCAACTACCGATGCTGGTGTTGAACTCTTAGGGCATATTTACAATGCATGGGAAAATAAATACGATGCCTTGGGCATTTTTTGTGACTTATCTAAAGCATTCGATTGCGTGCTTCATGAAACTTTAATCAGGAAACTCCGCCATTACGGGATCCGGAACACCGCTCTGGATCTTCTTATTTCATACTTGTGTAATAGGATTCAGTGTGTTGATGTAAATGGGAAAAGATCTCCCGGATCAATAGTATCAATGGGAGTCCCACAGGGCTCAATTCTTGGTCCTTTCTTGTTTCTTATTTATATTAATGACTTGCCTTACCTCATAAAGGATAATCATGATATAGTGTTGTTCGCGGATGACACTTCACTTTTGTTTAAACTTAAACGTCAGCAGCTGGTTAATGACGATGTAAATAGCGCAATCTCAAAAGTAGTTCACTGGTTCAATGTTAATAATTTACTTCTTAATGAAAAAAAAACCAAATGCATTAAGTTTACGCTACCTCACGTTAGGCAGGTGAAAACTAGTGTGTTGATAAAGGGCAAAGAATTGAATCCTGAAGATAGCGCTGTATTCTTGGGCTTAACTTTGGATGCCAAACTTCAGTGGGGCCCACATATAGATAAATTGTCGAAAAAGCTAAGCTCTGCAGCTTGCGCTGTTAGAAAAATTCGTAATTTAACTGATACAGAGACAGCCCGTTTAGTGTACTTTAGCTATTTTCATAGTGTAATGTCGTATGGTATTCTGTTGTGGGGAAATGCCGCCGACATTCAGACTATCTTTATCTTGCAGAAAAGAGCTGTTCGATCAATTTATAAATTAAGTCCGAGACATTCTCTCAGAGATAAATTTAAGGAGATTAATGTAATGACTGTGCCTTCACAGTATATTTTTGAAAATCTTTTATATGCCCATAAAAATATTAAATTGTTTAAAAAATACAGTGATATCCATAGTATAAATACTAGGAACAAACACAAATTTGTTGTACCATCAACAAGGCTCAAGAAAATAGGTGGGTCATTCAGATGTCAATGTATACGCTTTTATAATAAACTTCCAAGCCATGTTCAAGATCTAAGTATCAATAAATTTAAATCATTCATTAAACGTAAGTTGTGCCTGAAAGCCTTTTATACTGTTAAAGATTATGTTGAGGACACAAAAGCTTGGGATTGACTTGCTCCAATTTTTACATACTTTTTTTTTTTTTTTTTGCAAACTTATACTCTGACATTTGATAATTATTTTATACACTTTGACATGAATATTTACTTTAGAAGTATAATATTGTTTTTGTTTTAATTATTGTGAATGTAAGGACTATTTGGGTCATTTTTTGTTTGTTTTTGTGTTTTCTGTTTTGTGTTTCATCTCTTTCTCAGCTAGTTTTAATATTAATCTGGCAGTTTGAGTATTTTATGCGGCCTACCCAAATGTCCTGTCTTTGGTATTGTTCGTCAAATCGTTGAGCTCCTCAAGTTCTGAGTTGAGCTGTATGATTACTGACAAATGCGTGCACTGAATGGACAGGTCCACTCAATCTGTGTGGTTCTTTCTTCAAAAGACCATTTCAGACACCGATCCAAATGGTCTTCACATGATCTGACCAAGATTATGTCTGGACTTTAAAAGAGACTGTGACCTCTGAGTTTGTTTCGGCCTTTCTTCTCAGAGTAGTCAGATAGGAAACGCCGACCTCATCTAGTTTAAAAAAATATGATTGACGTGTAAAAGTGTTTGTACAAACCTACTTACAGAAATAAAATCATTTATCATTTATCATTTATCATTTATCATTTATGAACAAAACCAAGGTTGTGATACGTCATCCTGGTCAGTTTCCTCAGAAGCATTGACTGATATTCCGTTTGGTGTCAGAGTAGAAGGCAAGAAATTGATGTTAGGTTCTGCTCGTATAACGATCAGCGATGAGTATATCATCGTGGCTGGACGCAAATACCGAAATACGCCTGGTTTAAAACAGTTGCTGTTGAAAAAGTACGTAGATTTAAGCTTGGTTACAGAGAGTGATACGAAACATTATAAGTCGATGCTACTTGATACAAACGCACATCGACGAGACTATGAGCCTGGTAAACCAATAAAAAGTAACAAAGGACAAAAATATTTGCAAATTATTAAACCTCTATTCAAACTACAAAGTACAATTCAGGACCACCAATCGACGGGGAAAGGACTACCCTTAACAAAAATGTGGAAGAAAAACGTAGATTTTGTATATTGGGACGATCCAAATGAACTGGTGGATAGATTAAAATTATTAATTGCATCTCAAGATGCTGGTAACACAGGATTAGATAATGAAATTATATCTATCATTGAAGAATTGCGTGAAAGTAAAGTTATAAATAAATAAATATTTTAAAATGTGTTTATTTTATTATCTGCCTCTCGTTACAATACACCTTAAACATGAACATAGACAAATTCGGACACTATATTCACAAAAGAATGCGCTTAGCAGATTTATTTGAATTTAATGAGAATGCATTATTAAAATCAGAAAACGGAGATTTTGATTTAAAAACATTAAGATTGAGAGGAATTAGATCTCCAGTAGAAGCAGACGATGCTGTGAACAAGGATTATGTAGATCGATTGAATGCTAACATGTTAAAAGAATTAAATAATCTGGCTGTGAACAAGGATTACGTAGATCGATTGAATGCTAATATGTTAAAAGAATTCAATAATATGATTGCTTCATTGCGTTCTCAAATCATAAAAGACGCAAAGAGTACAGTTCAGGCTACTTTAAAAGCAAGGATACCTGAGGTTTCAACTCATTTGCAAGATAAGTTTTATACTAAAGCAGAGGTAGATACATTTAAAAAAACTCCGTAATGGCAAAACAGCAAATTGTTAACGAAATACACAAAGCAGCACGAAGAAACTTCCTTAGACGTCCTGTCATTCTAAAGGGGGTCGATGACTTATGGCAAGCTGATCTGATGGACATGCAAAATCTGAGAAAGTATAATAAAGGTCACAATTACATTTTAGTGGTGATTGACTGCTTCTCAAAGTACGCTTGGACAGAGTCGTTAAAATCAAAAAATAAACTTGATGTTACTCATGCATTTAAACGAATACTGATTAACAGCAATCGCAAACCTGTTAATTTACAAACTGATATGGGAACAGAATTTTATAACAACTTATTTCAAACGCTTATGAAGACGTACAATATTAACCATTACTCCTCGTTTTCTACCAAAAAAGCTTCGATCGTAGAGCGAATGATTAAAACTCTTAAAAATAAATTGTATAAATATTTTAGTCTGAATGGAAACTATAAGTGGTTAGGTATGCCGTTAGAAGTTACCTTGAAGATATATAACAACACAAAACATCGGACTATTAAATTTAAACCAATCGAAGTAAATAAATCTAGTGAGCCAGTTATAAAAGAAAATATTAAAAATGCCTTAAATCATGTAACCGTCCGTAGAAAACCTAAGTTCAAAGCAGGCGACTTTGTTCGTATCAGTAAATACAAACACCATTTTGAGAAAGGTTATACACCTAACTGGTCAACTGAAATATTTACTATAAAAATGGTTAATCGTACCATACCAGTAACATATCATATAGAAGATCAACGAAAGCAAGCCATATTGGGAACCTTTTACGAGCCAGAACTTCAAAAATCTTATTATCCTGGTATTTATTTGATAGAAAGGGTTTTAAAAAGAAAAGGAACAAAAATGTTTGTTAAATGGTTGGGTCTAAGCAACGAAGAAAACAGCTGGATCGACAAGACTGCAATAGTGGATTAAAATAATTATATAACAATTACTTTTGCATTATTTATTTCATTACACTTTGGACAATGCAAGGGGGTGAACTTGTTAATACATTAATTAATAATCTCCCGTTCGAACTTCATTTACCAGGTTACAATTATTGCGGTCCGGGAACAAAACTCCAGAAACGTTTACTACGAGGGGACCGTGGTGTAAATAAGCTAGACGAAGCTTGTATGCATCACGACATTGCATATGCAAACCATACAGACTTACCCAATCGTCACAGAGCTGATTTACAACTACTAAATATGGCTAAACAAAGACTTAAATCAAACGATGCCGGAAAAGGTGAAAAACTTAGTTCATGGGTAGTGAGCAAAGTAATGAAAGCGAAACTGAAATCTGGTTCCGGCGTTAAAACGTTTAAAAGTTTCGTGTCAAAAATAAGAGCAAAATTAAAGAAACTGAAACCAAAGGATGGTAAAACTTTAATTAACGCTGCTTACTCAGCAGCAAAAAAAATATTTCCAAACATTCAGAAAATTCGAGTACCGCGAGTGATACCCTTACCAAAGACTGGAGGTATTCTACCTTTAATCCCTATTTTTGCGGGCTTATCAGCTTTAGGAACTTTAGCTGGTGGTGCGGCTGGTATTGCAAAAACTGTTAACGATTACAAAGCAGGCCAGCAAAATTTGCGAGAAACACAACGACATAATAAGACGATGGAGTCTGTAAAGTTAGGTCAGGGCTTATACATTAAGTCACATAAAAATGGTCAAGGTTTATTCGTAAGATCTTCAAAAAACTGAAAAATGAGCTACCTAATCGTCCTTTAACTAATGTAGACATCCAAAGGCATGCACGCACCATCCCTCACTTTCGAGGAGTCTACATGAAGGATCAGTTACCAAGGACGCCGAAACGGATTGAATGTGGTATCGTCAACTTGGACGATTATAAGAACGAAGGGACGCATTGGGTAGCGTATGTAAAAGTATGCAATTATTGTGAATATTTTGATAGCTTTGGAGATTTGAAACCTCCAATGGAATTAATGCGATATTTTAAAAATTGTAATGTTTTTTATAATTATACAAGATATCAGAAATTCAACACAGAAAATTGTGGACACTTATGTTTAGAATATTTGTGGACTTTTTGGAATAAAAATGTATAAATTGCATGCTTTTCTTTTATTTGAATCATTTGCAAGATGTCACTCACATTATCGATAACTGGAAACTCTTCAACTTTATCTACTTACTATCCTAACACGTTGCAACTATATGGACAGTATGAGTGTGCCTTAATGCATTTCTCGACATTTAATTCTATTCCGAACATTGACAAAACGAATAATAAATTCTATTATGGTTCCAACGAAGTTATTGAAATATCAGACGGCACCTATGAATTGCAAGATATTAATGATTATTTAAAATCTGAAATGAAAGATGCATCAATCAAACTACAGTGCAATAACAATACTTTAAAAACTACTGTATATTGTACAGAAGACATAAATTTTAATAAAGAAGACACTCTCAGGAATTTGTTAGGGTTTAATAAGCAAATCTTGAAAGCAAATAAATGGCATGTGTCACAGTTTCCAGTCAACATTTTACCTACAACAGTGATCAGGATCGAATGTGATATTGTAAGCGGCTCCTACACAAACGGACAACCGAGTCACATTATCCATGAATTTGCACTCAACGTGCCTCCCGGATACAGGATTATAGAAATCCCGAAAAACGTAATATACTTTCCAATCAACCAAAACAACATTAGCTGCATACATATCAGGCTGTTAGATATAAATAATCGCTTAATAAATTTGCGCGGTGAAGAAGTGCAGCTGTATTTGCATCTCAGAAGGAAAAAATGATTGACTACAATAAATATGTACATCAACAAATCAAAAATATCAGTACCGCTCAAGCTTCCAAGGAAATAAGAGCTCGCCCTAAGAAGAAAATAAAATTAACTACAGACAACAAGGCATTCCTCAAAGCGATCGGTTTGCTAAAATGAATATCTTAGACGTTTTATCCGCTCCGACTTACGACAACACTGTTGAAGGAATCGAATTTCATTCTTACAAGCCCTATGTAACTAGTTTCAATAGAAACGATGAAATCCGCATACCTATTAACCAACAAGACTTGTATATACTCCCGTCAGCTAGCACCTTGTATTTGGAAGGAACTGTTAACGTTAGCAAAAATGATATGAAAGAGAAAGCCACTAGTGTTCATTTTACGAATAATGCTCTACTCTACCTGTTCCAAGATATAAGATACGAGCTAAATGGAGTGGAAATTGATAGAATAAAAAATGCTGGTATAACTACCACCATGAAATCGTTAATATCAATGAATGAAAGTGAATCAAAGATATCTAATGCATGGGGCTGGAATATCGATGGTATAAAAAATATTAATGGGGGTAGTTTTTCCGCTTCTATACCACTCTGTAACATCATCGGTTTCGCAGAAGATTTCAAGAAAGTCGTGATAAATAGTAGGCACGAACTAATATTGCTACGAAGTAACACTAACCTGAATGCTGTCAAACTTAACACCGGTGAATTTGTAGACGACGTGCAGATAAATAAAATCATTTGGCGTGTACCGCATGTTAAAGTGTCCGACAAAGAGAAAATAAGTTTGCTAAAACTGTTAGAGAAAGATCGACCACTCCAGATGATATTCAGAAATTGGGATCTGTACGAATATCCTGCTTTACCTAAAACTACAAAACATACCTGGTCTATCAAAACTTCCTCACAAATAGAGAAACCAAGATACATAATTATGGGCCTACAAACAAATCGAAAAAACAATTCAAGTTCTGATATGTCTCAGTTCGATCACTGTCATGTTCGTGATGTTAGAGTATACCTAAATTCAACTTACTTCCCGTATGAAAACCTAAATGTAAGTTTCTCGAGTAACAGAATCGCTTTATTATACGAGCAATACATCAGATTTCAACAGTCTTATTACGGACGTCGCCCGGAACCATTATTAAGTGAGAAACAATTTAAAGATTTGGCACCGCTATTTATTATCGATTGCTCTAGACAAGCTGATAATGTAAAAACAGGTCCTATTGTGGATGTAAGAGTGGAAATTGAGAGTGATTCGGATATACCCGATCAAACTTCTGCATACTGTCTTATATTGAACGACTGTATAATTGAGTATAAGCCGTTGAGTAATACTGTGAGAAAAATATCATGAATCCGAATACTATCATATTAGATGTTCAAGGGTTTAAAGACCTGTACAATAATTTTATAATAAAAGAATTAGCTTTTGCTAGTCATGATTATACGCAAACATTTTTAATAAAACCACCATACTTGTTTAAATACTTAACAAGTGACGAAAAGAGACAAGTTAAATGGTTGGAAAGAAATAGGGGTATTTATTGGAATGAAGGATATATTGACTATAGAGAATTTCGACGTATAATAGTTCCATATCTAGAAAATAAGGAAATCATTGTAAATGGTTTGGAGAAGGTGAAGTGGATAAAGGACCTTTGTGTGAATTGTAAAGTATCAGATGTTGGTAGTGAACAATGTCCTAATTTCTCTGCCTTGCATAAAAAATACTGTGAAGGAAGATGTAATTTTAATTGTGATAAACATCCAAAGCATTGTGCGCTTAAAAATGTGCTTTGTTTAAGGAAGTATTTAGAATGGACATAAAATGTATAGTATACCTACTTAGGTTATTGGGTTATAGGTTTTCAATTAAAAATCTTTTATAAGGTAAATATGGTTTTATTTTGTTATATTCCCCACACTTCTCCAATTAACACAACCTAATACGAAATTAATAAAAACACTTTAATAAAAATATGAATACTAAGTACAATATATTTACCTCACCAACTAAACTTATACAAACGGTTATCAAAAATCAGTATCTATTAAAGATTTTGATATTTTCTTAACTAAAGACTCAGTCTCATCCATAACACTGTCGATAGCATCTTTCACAATATATTGGGCATTTATAATAACGTTCTCACTGTCACTATCACTGTCTGTGGTTTGAGGATTGTTATTACAGAGATCTACGACCGAAATTTTTATTAGTTTAATGCCTCGTCGCTGTAGTCGACTCATAACGAAGGATTTGGTTGGTTTTTGCTTCTTTGACTTTTCCCTGCATCGTTGTTTTGACTTTTTTTCTTTCGTGACTTGTTTGCTGTGCTCGGGGTCGGGGGTGCTGCGAAGCATCTCAGAGAATCCCTCGTAAGGATCCTGAGCATACTGGCTGAACACAATCTCGGATTCAGAAATCTGGAACAAAATATAAACACAATATATAAACAGTTAGTATAGCGGTCGAAAGCGCTATAATTGGGTTTTCATCGAGGATTTTTTTTTTCTAAAGCCATCTGGAGTCTGGATTTGGTTTAGATTAGTGACAAGCTCTGGCGAATGGTAAATGCACTATTACACCCCCGCCAAACGTAGTGTAATGTTTGTGAGTATTAACACTGATGCGAACACAATCGTTAGTTACGAAACAATATTAAAACAAAAAAAAATCGAGTTAGAAATGTTTTACTTACCGACATGATTACGATGCACTCTAAAATGTTACAAGTACTCCAGGCAAGTAATATTTCGTGAATGACCAAAAAAAATAATTATTATTTATACTATCATGAGTACGTCAATATACACGTTAGAACGCGGTAACCATAAAAATGCTAGCTAAGCATTTGTGTCTCCATGCCGAGGTTATTGAACTGTCGTGTGTTTTCAATAATTATATGATGTACTGACAAACAGCGTTATGATCGTATTACTTGAACGTTAGCTTTTTGAAAATCAATCTTATTGTATTGCGTACATAATGCAATTTACGTGGTTGACAGTATTATAGGTGCATGCTGAAACTTGAGTCTCGGTTTGATTGCATTTTTAACCGACTTCAAAAAAAAAGAGGATTTCTTAAACTGACTCAAATTAAACAAGGTAGTTAGTTATTATTATTCACATTTTATTTCTATTTTTACAAAACAGTGCAATTATTAAAACTAAACCTAAATTATATTTATACATTACATTAATTAGATATATTTTCTAAAACTAAAGTGAGAAAATTTAAAAAAGTAAGTAAGTAGTTCATTTTTAAAAGTAAGTTATTTATTTCAAAATAAATAAATAACATTATTCCATACAAAAGTAGATGAAGGTAGGTTACATAATTAATATTATCAAAAAAAAAAAAAAAAACTAAAAGTATTTATTACAATACATTCTGAGTCTAATAAACCAACATCCTAATTCTTTAAAATCGAAGAGTGACCCCAGGCTCGCGTTGATATTTGATCCACAGATATCGATCGTTTATCGTCATTACTGGATAAGACAATTTTGTTGACGCTCCGAGTAAATATTTCGTGCTTTATTGATTTAAACATAACATTTCTCCTACGGATAACTCCGCCATTAAATAAAATATTTTGATAATCTGTTATCTTCAAGTCCCTTACTACGCATGATTTTTTATAGAATAAAGTTTTGATCTCAAACCGACAAAATCAGATATATATTTTCCTTCCATTTCATCTTTGAACAGACCTGGAACTTTTTTGTTCAATATTGGTATCTTAAAATAATTTTCAACGTCATAGTTACTCGTGTCAAAATATTGCAAAAAATTAAACTTCAAGTCATGATAAAAATCATTAGTGAATATTTTATAGACAAATGAATCTGTATCTGTGTAACACAACTGCACTCGGTCTTTATAAAAAGGCTTTACAATATTGTAATGAAAATCATACATATGTGACTTAGAAAGTTCTAATACAGTGAACCCAATATATATAGGCTTATCTAAAATAATTTGATCAGGTTTCATTTGTATTGCAACTAAATTTTCAGATAGAATAGAAGCACTATGGAAATAGGGGTTGGCTACAAGTCTCTCGGCGGATATTAATTTCTTGGTTCGATTAGATTGATCGCACCATTGATTAACTAAATGAACGGTTACTCTATTTTCAGTATTTTCTAAAGTCTTGCCAAAAACACTGTTATTTAACAACTTAAAAAAGTCTTGTTCGAAAGAACTTTTAGCTTTTTGTCTTAATTGAGTGTTTAATTCTATGTACTGTTTTAAATAGGGACTTTGTCTGAAAGTAATAGCTCTGTGAACTTTACGTAATATTAAACCGTGTTCTAAACACTTTTTTAAATGAACATAATGTATCACGTATTTGTACTTATTATACAAATTTGCAATTAATTTCTTTGTTTTACCTCCCGGGGGTATACATTTCTCAGGACAAAATGGTAAATCATTATGGTGATTGTGTAAATGATCAGGATACAGAAGATCGACTTCTAATATGAAGCCCCACTCAGCGTCATCCTCAACATGTTCAACGCGAAAATTAGCTAATTCATTTTCACTGAGAAATCTAAAACTAGAATACGGTAAATACTGACACATGCTAAAGCCGTACAGATTATTACAATCTAGATATACTATAAAACACGGAGGCTGTGATACATTATATTCTGGCATGTATTTATGATTCGCTTTTGCATACCGATGGGAACACATACATAAACCCCCCCGTATACCGCTTTGAATCATTCTGACGATAGCCAAGTCCGACACGAGTTCCAACTGGACACCTGTTTTCAGCAACATTGCATCGAAAGATAAACTAGGTGCAGTTATGTAAAACGCAGGATCGAGTTTGTAATATTGTTTACACGTTTTTCGAAAATTTTGAAATATGTCTGTCAACAAAAGCACATCTGTTTTTAAGTATAGATCTGTATACTCGCCGAGATCATTAATATTGAATTCAGCCCAAACAGTCTGAGCGTGATTATAATCTTCATCGCTAATATCTTCGTTAGTCAAAGAATTATGAAAACAAAACTTGGATGGTAACGATTTTTGTTCGTAACATTTCCAATCGGTCATATAATCATACGGATATATACCTTTACGAGTCAGCAAACTAAATTGTTTCTCATTAGAAAAATGAGATCGAAGATTAACAAAATTTCCTACCTGCAATGTTTTAGCAAGTTTGTCTAAACTTGTTCCTAAAAAGTTGAAAGAATCTAAAAACCTTATTTGTATAAACTCGTTATCAGCAGTAGGAATATACTTTGTAAATGCTGTATATTTTTCCTTGTTCTTGGGTATTATTTTAATTTGCCCTGGAATTTCACCTAACTTTTTTATAAATAAGTGGCAATCGTAGCCAGATAAATTATGAAAAAAGATTGGAACGAATTTTGGTACTTTATGTTGCAGATTACAGTGTCGATGTGCTGCGCCTCGGTATCGACCTGTAATATGACAGTGATCCCTTACTCTATCGGTTAGCAGTAAATTTTCACAAATGTAGCACTTAACAGAGCATTTAAAATCGAGAGCATCTTCCTCTGTGTATATCATAGGCTCGCTTTTGCACAGAATTCTATGTATTGCTTTAACATCTTCAGTCAAAAAATGTACAAATTTGGAAACACAATCTTTTCCGCGATAACTTCTGTATCCGTCAATCCTATCATTAAATGATGATACTACATTATAGGCGAACGCGGTCGGCACGTGACGTTGTGAGTATGACGTGTTAGCGGTGTTGAATTCATCGCCGGAAATCGGTTCGAGTAATGTTTCGAAATCAGCATAAATGACAAAAGGAATGTTTTGTTTTCTATCATAATTTTTAAACTTTAAAAATGATCCCTGTTTTGGTAAAACGGTGACAATTCCCCCACACAGGTGTGATTCAATTTGGCTGTGCGTTGGAAAAAACAATAAGCATGTTTCGCAGAAGTATAGTTTACCATGATGTTTGGTCATCTGATTTCTGACTAAACGAGGCAAATCTTTGATAAGGCAGTAATGAGAATTAGTGTTATTTTCTAAAAGCAGTAGATGGATACTCTTAGATTTATTATTCGTTGACGTATACAAAGGTCCAATGATTGTCTTATCATTTTTATACCATACACGAATATATTCAGAGAGGGATTATTTTTCTCAAAGACAGCTATGTCCGAAAATGTGATTGGAAATGACAAATCATCAATATTCAAAACATCCTGGAAGTTGGGATAAGACGAAACTCTGTCGGGATGTCGGATTGTGGGGTACAGGGCCGCCACAACACACCATAAAAAGCAATACTCATCTTTGTTTCGAATGTTCAAACAAGCTCTTTTATTTTTTATACATTTTGGCAAAGTTATAAATTTAGATCCGCCGAGAGGTTGATATTTATTAATATTTATTTCTAAATGCGAATTGCACAAAAATGTCCAACCACTATCTCTCTCCTGAAACTCTTCAATTTTTTTTAACAGTAAATCAACTGTCGATTTATAAGTTAAATCAAAATCGTAATTAAAATTAATGATAACGTTTTTCGTAGCGAATGATTTCATTTCCTGTTTATCATTTTTTAAAATAAGAAAAAAAGAAAAAAGTTCAAAGTTAATTTTGACAGCTGCATGTTTCTGTAGTGAACGATCTATTAGATTTTTAATTTGTTCACTTATATTATGGAGAAACACCTCAGGGAAATTATTTATTTGTTCGCTAGTTGCAATGATCTTGTAACTTACGATTCGTGCTTTAAACGAAGAATTAATCATTACAACGTTATCATAAATAGGGCTCGCGCTTTTGTTTTTATGCACATTGCTACGTAAATGACCAGACCATCGACGATTATCTACAAATACTTTGCAAACCGAACAGTGAGGCATATTAATGTTACTTATTGAACTTAATTAACATACAATCTATTCACTAAATTCAACATAGATTAATACTTACAACTAAAATACACGATCTTACCTAGTATACCTATACAATCGAAGTAAGCAGCGTAACAGAATGATCTAATACAGGCCCGTTTTGGTCGCGTTCTCTCGTTTGATGTTCACTTCTTCATGAACTAATGCTCCAACCAAATATTCAACAAAATATTTCTGAAAAAATTAAAAAGGTAGGTAAGTACTTAAAGCGAAAAATTAACAATATTTTAAACACAAAGAATGATTTATTAATTACCTGCAAAATAATTATGTAATGGCATAGGTAGGTTACATAAATTCCAATTTTATATAGTCCAAATATGTAGTAGTCCTATTCTCCAGATCGCCAGACTTCAGTTACCGGTCACAGCTGTTTCAGGAGATGATAAGATCGTAGTTAGGTATACTTTGAATGAACCCACACTTCGGTATTTGCTCAATAAAAATGATTAATATATATATATTATACATTAATTTCGTTATTCTGAAAAAGGATAGATACTCCGTCTTAGCTTTGAGATAATGTTATGACATTTATCAGTGTTCGACTTTTAAATAATACAAATGTTACTCATAATTAAGGTAAAAATGGTAACAGGATGTTTATACAAGTAGTCATACGATGTTTTACTAATTTTGCAGAAAACATTACACGTGTGCTCAACCAAATTATTTTTTCCAGTCAGCTAAATCACACTCGCAACAATTAGCTATTTTAGGTAAGGTTGACACGCATTCACATTCATGTATGGACAAGTATTTTTTACACACTACATTGTGGCTTAAAATTAATAAAATGTAGTATTATAACATCATGAAAAGTTAACAATTAAATTCATCAAACAACTCGCTTACATCACATCTTTAAACCTTAGTCAAACTAATTAACGTATTTCCTATGCTTTAGACAAGCAAAAACTTAATTCAATTACAAGTAAAACTTAGATATTTGTATGAGATATGTTAAACAGGTAATTACCTACTAGACACCAATGCAATGCTAATTATTTTATTATTTACTTGCAATCATAAATCATTAGCGTTGTTTGTTGTTTACGCGTAATCAGTTTGTCAGCCCTGTGTCGTTTCGCTGCATCGACAATCGATGCTACTTGAATAATCCTTAGTCTTTATTTTTTGAATGGGTATAATACGCCTAATGAAAAAGTTGTTTCATGCAACAGTAACTGATCGGTTGCAGTAATTTTTAATATAGTGAATTATCGTTCATTTGTGACTTATAAGCTACATGTTTTCGGAGTACTCGATACATACTAATTGCAGTCTGTAAGTGTGAAAGTAAGCTTCAAGAAGTGCTCTGCGATCAGTCTTACTGTAAACCACGAGTTACTATCAATATCAGTGTTGGTAGCCAACCGCTGCCAACGTCACTTGCTGCCACCAGTCCCTGCGCCTGCCCTCACCAACCCACCAAACCGATTGGACATAATTGGAAAAATGTAAGTTAAAACATTCCAACCGTTTCATAGTTCAGAGTTGTATTTGTATTGTAATACGTTAAACTAAATGTTTTTTTTTTTTTGTCTTTATTTCAGGTCTGATTCTGAGTGTGAATACTTTCGACAAGCTCCGATCACTGAACAGAAAACAAAATCCACCCGCAATCCGGCTGCAGCCAACAATGGGAAACGCAAGTCGCGCACGCCTTCAACGAATTTAACTCGTCCGAGGTATCTATACAAAATATTTAATTACTTAGTGTTAAAAAAGTTTTACATGTAGAATTATTTCAGTATTAATGAATTATTTATAATTATTATCTTGAAAACTGTGTTTTAGTTCATAATCTTTGAATCATGCACTGTTACAAGTCTGTTGACAGTTTCTATAGACATAACCGTTATATTTTTTATTGTGCGTCTTTCGTGCTGTATAGGTTTCTTGATAATAATTATGTTTTCCAGTGTGTACCTACCTAACGATAAATAAATCATGAAAGTGTGTGATGAACTAACAGTAATTTTCGTTGTTGTTTCAGTAAAAAAACCAATGCTGGTAACGATATATTCGGTATCAGTAACAACCGTGGAACTGACACCGAGCTCAAAGAAGGTTCATCGAATATAATATGTCTATCATCATTCTTCGTGAACCGAGTAGCCAACGGCTGCGAGCGGCGAGCAGCGAGCACCGACGGAGAGTACTACATTGACTGCAAGGTGTACAAGGCTGACGATGCGCGCCACACCGACTCCCTGGAGCTGTGGAAGAAGGCGCTCATCCGACTCAAGTTCCAGACCGATACGGATTCTCCTCAGTGGCGAAAACTACAAGAGTTCATTCGTTCGGCTGATATGATGTTCCTAGAAAAACCAATGTTTTATGACCAATAAACCAAATAATAACTAAAAAGGCGTTTTGAATTACTTCTCAAATAAAATCTTATAAACATTCCCGTTGTTGCTCAATCATAAATTCACATAATCTGATCATTGACCAAGTCGAGCGTTCATTATTGAGCATTGTATAGTCTGCACTACTATCCGGAGCGACAGCGCACTCGCATGATCATTGGTCGAGTACAGTATTACACTAGAGTCCAGGCGGCGTTCATTATTGGGCATTATATAATCTGCACTACTATCCGGAGCGACAGCGCACTCGCATGATCATTGGTCGAGTACAGTACACTAGAGTCGATCGTTAATTATTGGGCATTCTATACCACTGTCCGTAGCGAAGGCGAACTCGCCGAGCTACTGGAGGATAGTGGTATAGAATGCCCAATAATACCCTACTAAAGTAGCTGCTAAAGATCACATCACGAATATACAGGGAAAAGGAAGAGTTGATCTTTTTTTATGACTATATGGGCCTGCTCTTGAGCTCGATCACGCCAGATGGAAAACGATTGATGAGGTCTGTGATGGATCGAGCGTGCCCAGAATATGCCTGTTCACTCCATTCAAAAAGGTTAAATTTTGAAGGGAACACAGACGCAGGCAGAGAGTTCTACACTTTGGCTGGGCGCATAATAAATGTGGAAGTGTAGCTCTGATATCAACCATGTGCGGATGGTACCCTGCAGCACGTCTGGTAGTCACTTATGAGCCTTTTTCCTATCTCTTACTAAATACAAGTAAAGAAATATATCTCCACAATACGCTGTGCATTCCAGAACTCTGAACTAATCTTCTATCTATTGGGAAGATAACAGATTCTGGTAATACAGTACTCTTCAAAAAGGATGAAGTTACAGTAAAAAATTAAAATATAGCATTGAGATGAAAGCAAAGAGGACTGAAGATTTTCCCAAGACAGTGATAAATGCAAAAAAGGAAATAGTCAATTTTGTTCAAAATAATAATATTTCTAAATGGCATTAAAAGCTGGAACATGTGAACTACAAGGATATGAAACTAGCACTTAAGAATGAAAGTTTGATTGACTTGATTTCAAAATAGATGAAGTGCCGGAAGAATGTGAAGTTTGTATTAAAGCACGAACCGAACCTCGCACATCTGAACCACTTCAGCTTGTACACAGTGATGTGTTTGGCCCGATACCAAAAGCTTCTTGTGCCGGAAACAAATATTTTGTCACATTTATTGATGACTTCACCAGATATAGCCGAGTATATCGCATCAAAACTAAAAATGAAGTCATAGATATGTTCAAGGTCTATAAAGCTGAAGTAAATGACTTCATGGAAAAGAAAATTAAATGCCTACAACGGTACAGAATATTGTAACAATGAGTTCAACAATTTATTAAAAGAAAATTTTAGAACCAGAAGATTATCTGCACCTTATACACCGCACCAAAACGGAATACTGAAAAAAAAACAGAACTTTACTGGAAAAAGCAAAGAGCCTAATGATTGAGTCTAACGCTCCGATGTATCTGTGGGGTGAAGCCATCCACACAGCAAATTACCTGTCAAACAGAAGTCCAAACAACAGTATTGGAAATGCAACACCATTTGAAAAATGGGTCGGCAGAAAACCATGTTGGGCACCTTAATCGGTTTGGAGCAAAGGCATTCGGTCTCTTAAAAGGAAGACAAAACTCAAGTAAGTTTGATGCCAAAGCAATACCTGGAGTCATCATTGCATACTCTGAAATATCCAAGGCTTTCCGAATTTGGGTACCATCAACGCGAAAAGTGATTGTAACCAAAACTGTTAATATAATGCAAAAAAAAATCTAAGACATAAAGGATGGAGAAAATCTTAGTGAAAACAACAAAGATGAAACAAGAAAAGAAAAAGAATATGTTGAGATTGAATTTTAAGAGCAAAATATCAACAAAGAAATACACGAAAGTCAAGAAAGAGAAGACGATTTTGGGTTGAAGCAGAAATGCAAACAGGAACTTATGATAATTCAATTTCTGAAGAAAATGAAATTCATTCCGTAGAAGAAGAAGAAATGAATGGAGTCACCGAAGAGCGAACGGAAACCAGAGATTTGCGTGATCATTCATTAATACGCAAATCCAAACGTTTTGATGATTTTATTATGAACGCTGTAGCAGAGTTAGAAGACAATTATAATGAGCCCAAATCATATAATGAAGCAATGTTTTCGGAAAATAGACAAAAGTGCGAAGCAGCAATGCAAAGCGAAGTGAATTCACATCAAAAAATTATACCTGGAAACTTGCCATACTACCAAAAGGTAGTAAAGCATTACCAAGTAAGTGGATATATTAAATAAAGAGAAACCATGATGTAACCATAGAACGCTAGAAGACGAGTCTAGTCCTCAAAGGTTTCTCTCAACGTCGGATTAAAGGTTTTATCATATTCAATACCTTCAGTATTGAATATGATAAATCCCTTAGTCCAGGTACACGACTTGCAACCATCAGAGCAAAACTGGGAATTGTAGCTAACGAAAATCTGAATTTATCCCAATTCGATGTCACAACTACATTCCGGAATGGTACAGTGGAAGAAGACATTTTTATGGCACTACTGAAAGGGCTTAATGTACCTATAGGAAAAGCATGCCGACTTTTGAGAAGCCTCTACGGTTTAAAACAGGCACCTTGATGCTGGAATGAGTGCATATACAAGTTTCTAATAGATGCCAAATTTCAGAGAAGTGAGGCAGACCCCTCCTTGTATGTAAGAACCAAGGGAAACTCAAAAGTTATTGTAGTACTTTATATAAATGACAGCTTGGTAACTTCCACTGACAGCTCTGGTCAAGAGTTTTTAAATGAACTAGAAAAAACCTTCAAAATAACAACAATATACGTAGTATATTGATTCAACATACTAAACACAAAAAGCCTACGCTAAAAAGGTCGTAAAACTGTAAACCAGTTTCATCTCCGGCAATTAAGACGTCAAAAGTGGATGACACAACTAAAAATGAAGTCATGAAATTTCCCTATCGAAATTGTGTCGGAGCACTGGTATACCTGATCATACCTGATAGTCGCAACAAGACCCGACATATGTTATGCAGTGTCTGTCGCATCGCGGCATTTAGAAAAAAACTAGTAGTAGTTAATATTGTGATATTGTGGCTGTAAAGCGAATTCTTCGCTTTCTTAAAGGATCTCTTATTAAAGGCTCTCATTTTATCCAAATAGTAAATCCAAAGCAAATGACTTATTGTGCTACTCGGATGCCGATCATAGAGGTGATCCAGAGACTGGACATTCTACCACGGGCATGGTGTGACTTTATGCCGACTGCTATTGCTTTGAAGAGTCCGAAACTTCAGTTGCTCTGTCAACGACAAAGTCCGAGCTTGTTGCGCAAGCGAAACAGCACAAGAAATAGTGTGGTTGAAGAAGCTTTTAACAGACCTATCTAATACAGAATATTTAAAAACTACAGTATGTATTGATAATTAATCTACAGTGAAAATATAATTCTTAACAACTTCCATTATCGCTGATATCTCTTTCAGGCGCTCGTGGAACACAACGCGTCGTGTACCCGGGCAAGTGGCCTACTCCGTCAACGAAAATACGGGCCCTTCTGAAAATAGTTCGAAACTTTGAAGTGACTCCTACAGTTGATTATTTCACTTTTTTGAACGGGTAAAGCCTTAGGGAGTTAGAACAACTGTCAAATCGTGGAGTAATTCATCCTTAGTTTGGGGCCGAGGCCCTATGGGCGGCGAGCTACACCCATGAGCTACCTATGGCTCGCCGTCCGCAATGCCGCACCCACGGTAGACGGGAGTCCGCTAAGGACTCCCGACGCCCAGGGCGTTTCCTACGGCGGCTAGGGACGCGAGAGCGCAAATATTGCGTCTCCCTCACGCTCTCCGCCTCCTCCTTTGCGAGCATTACTGCTTCGCAGAAAGAGGTAACGGCTTCCCATGCACTCTCGCTCCGTACCACTGCCTGGACCAGGGCTGGACGCGAGAGATCGCCGACGCCGATCGCCTCTGCGAGGACATCGTGGTGCTCCGCCCAGACAGGGCAGTCCTCCACCGTATGCTTCACCGCGTCCACCAGGCGATTCACGCAATGGTAACACCCGGGCGTTTTCTCCTGCCTTATCCGAAACAGGAACTTCCCGAAGCCGTGTCCGGTAAGGACCTGCGTAAGTCGGAAGGTGAGGACGCCGTGGCGCCTCTCCAACCACTCCTCAAAGAAGGTACTTACCGCCGCAGTAGTGGCGCGTCTCTCCTACCCTAGATCATGATTTACTTGACTGCCAAATTTCATGGAAATCTATTCAGCCGCTTGGGCGTGAAAAGGTAGGCAGACCGACACGTGTGACACGAGATAATATGAATAGATGTTTTTTACATTAATATAATCCCTAGATTCAGGATTAGCGCTTAAAAAGGCCGAAATAACTGTGGGCCGGGTAGCCTTTATCGAGGTAAACACTAAAAGAATATCAGTTTTTCTTCCTTAAAATATTTTTTTGTGAGCTGACTGGTCTTAAAATTATCGCATTTAGTGATAAGAGCGCCCATTATGTCACTCTATCTAAAATAACTACTCATATACACAATTTTATTTTGCTCATTTTACGCATAGCGAGTCGCCTCGAATAACTTTTTACAGATTCTGTAATAACTTATTTAGATTTTATGCTGGTGCCGTCTACAGAACATATACACAATCACCAAAAGAGATAGAGGTATCGGTTTCCTGCCACGACCCTGGATACTTATCGCTTGTGGTGACTGTACCTACCCCAAGAGGATTCCGGCCCGACCAGCTCTGGCCAATGGATTTTCTCGGATGTCATGGGTACAGTCCTTAACACAAATATTTCGCAAACGTAATTAAACTGTATGTTCGCGAATTAATCCTTATTTTCGAACATACAGCTTTTTAACGGTTTTTAACATCCACAACTTCACTTATATGAACCGTACCGAACCGGAGTGGGCGGTAATCCACCAATAGGTAACAACCTATTGGGACAAAATATCCCGTAAAGTAACACTCAATGCCACGTCTTTTTTCCCTCTGAGTAACACTGTAACTCAACAGTACGTTGTGTTCCCGTTAAGTAGGTAACTATCGTTATGGGTAAAATTATTGCACGTCCGCTCGTCTAACATGTCGGAAATTGCTAATGTGCATCTGGATCGAGAGCCCATTTTTTAAAACCTTCCGAAACGAAATAAGACCTATAGGAAAATTAGTAAAAACTTAAAGCAAAGAGCCGTGAATTTCTTAAACGTGAATTAAAACTGTTATAGTTAAATAACTTGGGCCCTCAATCCAGATGCGTGCATAAAGTGACATAGCCTTAACTCAGAAAGTACTATCTCCGGGTTAATCATTTCTCTTTAATAATTTAGTTAACAACAATTAACAACAATTTAGAACATGACAGACAGAACTAAACTAGAACAGGGACCTAGATATACCGCCATAAATCTGTCATTACAGATTTATGGCGGTATATCTAGGTCCGCCAATTCATTAATGTCTTTACTGAGGAATCTGCAAAACATTAATTTATCTGAAGAAATACATAATTGCGACTTAAATATATTTTACTAAGATATGAATTAGCTAAAAAGAAATAATTACACAAAAGTAAGTTATAAGTATAGTTTATTAAAACGTCTGAACTGAGAGCCCAATATTTTCGGCTTTATTGACTAGGCTCAACCTCATAGATTAACGCAAATTAGAATAAGTTTTTGAAGTGAAAACTTCTTTAGGCGCGTTGGGCATTTTTTGAGATAGGAAAAACAGTTGAACTCGCGACACCGTTACCCAAACCTCTGTTTTTTAGTAGAGGTATTTCAATAATTTAAGTCTCAAAAGATATAAGTACAGCAAGGATGCATATCCGGTAGGCTCACAATCCTTTCCTATCCCTAAGGGCACGTCTACCTGGCCATTACCGCGGCCCCCCGGTCTACTTCTTGATATTATGCAATGGCCTCTGCAAGCTTGAGGCCCCTGGAGACTCAAGCTTCATGGTGTTAGCTAGTGGAAATCCCGGGGGTCATTCGATTAATCGAGTCTGGTCAATCCATGCTGGGATCGGTGCATTTCATTCATTCATTCATTCAAAAGATAGGTTTAAGTCCAGAACTAATATTCCACTTGGAATTATGAAAATCGGATGACCGACCCGTTTTGAAGATATGACCAAAATTATGATTATGAATAATGTGAAATCCTGTATGGACGATTAAAAAAATACACACGTATTTGTAATTGTTGTAATTGTAATTGGTAATTGTTCAAGTTTTCACTTCTGTCGGCACTCCCAGGGTGTTTACTATTTTTTTCATTAAAATGTAACATATCCAATTTCTTCTAAAAATAAAATTCTTCTAAATGCCATACTTTAAGAGGAAATTGGTTATATTTTTTTATAGGAGAATATTTTGTAGGGTAGATATGATTTTCTTACATTTTTGGACGGAAAGTCATATTTTTGCGAGACGATTGCGAAGTCAATCCGCTAAACAATCAAATTCACTTCATAGTAAATACGTAATAAATAAAACTCGGTCGATATAAATAAAAGAAAACTATTTAGGTACTTCCTAAAAATAGTCTAATCTCTTAATTTTAATTCACGTTTAAGAAATTCATGGCCTTAAGTTTTTACAATTTTTTTTACTAATTTCCCTATCTTATTTCCTTTCGGAAGGTCTTTAAAAATGGGCCCTCGATCCAGATGCACATTAGCAATTTCCGACATGTTAGACGAGCGGACGTGCACTTAATGGTAACATAGCGTACTGTTGAGTTACAGTGTTATTCAGAGGGAAAAAAACGTGGCATTGAGTTAGTGTTACTTGTCGGGATATTTTGTCGCAATGGGTAACAGTGTAACACAACATGGTGTAACTGAACGGGCACAAAGGGTTATTTCGAGGTGGTGCGGGAAAAGACTTCCTGGAAGGACTTAGAGGAGACCTTTGCCCAGCTGTGGGACAGCATAGGCTAAACAAAAAAGTTGATATTAAAAACCCTTTTCAACTAAATTAATGTTCTTATGTAGATACCTAATAAATTAAGGCATTCATCCAGGGCTAAACTTAAAAACTAAACGACGGGGGTAACGAACCTCGGCTTAGAGCGTTGCTCGGGGAGGGCAGTAAAGGACTGGTTGGATTGGTTTAATTTGGATCAAATTTTTATCTACAGGCTTCGCGGCGCGGGCTCGTTTCGAGCAAGGGTCGGGGTGGACAAGGACTGGGCCGTCGCGGCGGGCCTCGGTGGCGAGCGAGGAAGGACGGCGGTCGGATTCTGTTCTTTTTTAGAGTACTGGTCGATTGCCTCGGTCGGCGAATGCTAGATACTTATCCCCCAAGCAGCACGCAAGCGTTTTCAACATACATATAACAGCCTATTTAGAACTTAGAGTTCCTTTAGAGACTTACAAGAGTGTCAAAAAATTATTCAATCTGTATTAAGGGATCCGCGAAAGCTTAGGGTATTTAAACAGAATATGAAAACTCCACTATACAGCTTAAGTATTTTGTGACACTTTAATCTGGTTTTATCGTTAAAGCTGTATACAAGCTGTATTTTGCATGTGAACACTTACTTATTACAGCTCTTAGTGTTATTATAGTATCACTTGAGACTTGTTTCTGTACAATGGTGTATGCAAACTCCGTTCTAAAACTTATTTTTATGGCGTAATTGTACACTCTTGTAAATACAGTGGTTTTATGACTTCTGTTTTTGAGGGTGTTTTAAAACTAAAAAAATAAATGACAGCTACAGTACAGCTTTATTTTTTATTAATGACAGTCACTCGGAAAGACTTTACGGTCAACGAAGAGGGTTCCGTAGCAAAAACATTAAACAGGGTTATTAATGATCATAACAGTTATGTTAAATGTGTAAATTTAATTCAACCTTTGGAACATGATTATGACGTTTCTTCATAAAGCAGCGCAAGTAGTTCAAATGATGATTGATTTGAACCATGAGATCTAGTTCTCTTACTGCTTCGTCATATGACGATAATGATAGTCTTTTCACACAGAATTTTGAGGTGGACCAATTATATAAAGGCCGACATGTTTCATCCTTTACTAATTTGTTGACATCTAATCGCTTTCTTGGCCATCTTAACTTGCCTTTTGATTCCCACAAACTTGGTACAATGCAAAGCTTGTTTTGCCCTTTCTCAATGGTTGCTTAAATTTTAGTCGGCATATTTTACTGAAAATAAAGTAAAACTGATATAATACATACAACAAACTAATAATGCTTTACAATAAGTTTACTTAGGTATAAAATACAAGGTCAAATTGAGAATCTCTTCCTTTTTTTTGTTTTACTATATGTAGGTACGTATCATATTGAGTCTGCGTTTTTTATTTCTTTTAGGTAACCCTTATGAGCATTATAAGTTATGTATAGAGCACTGATATACAGCCTAAGTAATAAAAATATTCTATTATAAAGCTGATTAGCAGCCAAAAGCTGTACAATATAATCCACAACTTACTTAGTACAGCTACTCAGACTATAATACACTCCGATTATCGTTTAGGCTGTTTAGCAAATAGTCGCCATTTTCGTAATTTCGAATGTAGGTATAAAACAAAATATGAAACATAATTTAAGGAATATATAATGATTTTCGGCTTGATATGAGGGCACAATGCTCACACTACCCTCACTTCTGTTAATATAACATTGTTTTTTATTCTAACCTTAAAACCAATATTGACTTACCATATAAATAGTATTTTTCTTTTATATCAGATCGATTATTTTGCTGGCGCTTGAATATTTTGACGGAAAACATAGACAGGTTCACAATAAATTTGAATCCGCAATTTCAATTCACCAATTAACACCTTCAAATATCTAAGTCCAAGATTACGTTTACTTACTAATAAATATTATAAATAACAATGTCGCCATTCATTGGAAAGAATTACATTCATTTTGTGATTCTCTTCAAAAACCTATTTAAAACTATTTTCTCTATAAAGTATTTATAAGATAATTTCTGTAGTATAATGGTTTCTTTGTACACCGAATAACAGCTCTAATACAGCTATTATACAGCGCCTCTATTGCTTCTACAGCTATTATACAGCTATACTAGAGGAAAACGCTGTATAAAATGTGCCCATTTTTTACTTATAAGGGCTGTATAAGCGCTTATACAGCCTCTATACAGCCTGAATATACAGCTTCTAGTATAAAATCGAACTTAAATACAGCTTGTATACAGCTTGCAATGCTACTTGGGGCCGGGAGGGAGTATAGCGTGCGGAACGCTTTGAGATGCGTTTTATGAACTACTGGACGATAGGCATTCTGAAATCTAAATAGAGATTCCCACTGCGAACATATAAAAGGGGGCTGCCGTAACCTTTCTAAAGAAACGGTTCTGGTGGGTATGCATTCTATGGAGATATTGTGGCGTAGCGTGAGCGAAGACGAGATGCAAGCATGATGAGACGTATAATCGCGGAGTACCTAAATGCGAGATTTGCACTCTAGTGGCAATTTGTTGCAGGCGGTCGATTATGAATTGGAGAGCCTACTGAAAACGAAGTTAATTTTTGCGATCTCTAGGTGGTTTTGAACAAAAAATTAGCTCTATCCCCAATGTGCAACGGCGCATTTATGGCGGTTATTCGTAATTATTTCATTAAATAAAACAAAAGTAAAAAATAATTCAGCCATGCACTAGATCGTTGGTATTTTCAAGTTTGTATGCTATTTTTTTACAGTTATTTCGGTATTTGGTTATAAAGATCACCGTACACGCGACGCGCCTTTATGTGCCTGAGGTAAGTTGGTGGCCAAGGACACCTATATACTCCGTTTGGGATAAGATTAGACATTTAAAAAACCTTTTTTACAGTCCGATCAACTGATTTTGTCTTCTATTGCATTGGTAGCATGATAAATGGAATCTGCAGTAAACAGTTATGAGTACGGTATAGACATCAAAATCGGTTGAACGGACTGTAAAAAAGGTTTATTTAAATGCCTAATCTTATTTCAAATGGAGTACTTATAGGTATTTAGCTTGCTTCTCCCAGGGGATCAGCTTGCCCTAGAAACATAGCGATCGGTCTGGCGCGCTCTACTTTAAAATCAATCTGATTAGATTGTGATTATAAAACACACAAAAAGCAAGCAGAGATTAAGTGGTCGTAGTTAACCTTGACCTTGACTTTAACAAAATCTCTTTTAAAACAATTCGTAATTTTCGTAGGAACTAACAGAAGGGGGTAGAGAATAACATTTCTATGAAGTGATATCTGTGCTAACTTGCAACGTTTCGGATGAGTTTCAATGATGACGACTCTTTCACACATTGTCCTTGTGTGCTTGATTGATCGCCAGTGTACATTCCCTAAATAGTGAAGTCTCCACCATCTATTGTAATGAAAGATTTCATTACCTAGTGATCGCGCTAATCCCTCGCAGTAGGTGAGTAGGTGTTCCTTGGCTTGCCTCTCAGCAACGCGACGACAACAATTGAGCCTAAAAATTTGACGGTACCCTAAAAAGAGGGAATATTAAAAAAAAAAGATTATTGTGGAAATTTTAAATTTGGCATGGCAACACTGGGGAGTGTTAACAGTTCTAAAATGTCTCCCAGTATGTGGTCGATAAATTGTGTGCACAATGACTAATCCCACATTCCCACCATCACCAACGTAATAAAATGTATTTATTTATTTTACTAGCTTTCGCCAGTGACTTCCTACACGTGGAGGTCGGAAACTATCCCACGTGAACGTACTATGTGTTAATCCAGGTTATAAATTATTTGTATGCAAAATTTCACCCAAATCCATTCGACTGTTTTTGTATGATTGATTAACAAACATCCAAACTTTCACATGTATAATTTTAGTACGATAGGATAGGATTTTAAGTTTATGTATGTTGTCCCACTACAGGTCAAAGGCTTCCCTTTCTCCTTTCCACTCCTCTCTGTCTTGAGTTACTGTGGACCAATCCTGTCTGTAGGCTTCAAGATCATGATTTTACCAGCAAAATATTTTTTATCAAACTTCCAAAGAGGATGACGTAAGTGAAAAATTAATTTAGAAACCCTTTCATAGAATATTATTTTCGGATTGAATCTTTTTAATGTATTTCGCCAGTATTAACAACATGTTTTATTTCAGTGATAATTGTGGTATTTGTTTAAAAAAATTACAGTGACATCCACTTTTATTTACATCCTTATTATGAAATCTTAAATACAATCTAACACTAAAATATACTGAATCAAATTAAATTAGCTGGTAATATTTTACCCACGTGTTAGGTATCGATATCGAAAACTACGTCGAAAACTAAAGAAATTAAAAAAAAAATCCTCCAACTTTGTTCAAAACTTTAATGCCACTGTCACAAGCCTACATTAAATCAGTTGAACGACTGGTATGTTGTAGTTTTTAGATATTCGTAAAAGATATCTAAGATCCACAAAAAATACAGACCAAATAGGTTCATTGATCTTCAGGGTAAACGATGAAAAAAGAAATTGTTCTATTAGCTTTCGATAACGATTCCTAACACGTGGGTAAACTATTGCCACCTTATTTAATTTGATCCTGCTATTAAGTACAAGTTTATTAAGGCAAATGAGCTCATTGGGCATCAAAATTCATTGGGGTATTTTTAACGCAGCGGTGGCAACCTTCACTTGACAGATGTAATTGGTTGATAGTGTTAAGCCGCATTCCGAATTAGAAAAATAGCACATTATTTTGCGTTTGAGTTAGATTTACGATTATGACAGTTCTTAGCTGTCATAATCGTGATATCTAACTCGGAACGCAAATTATTGATGTGAGCGCTCACAGCGCTATTTTTCTAATTCGGATCGGAAAGTGGCTGATGATTCACGGGACATCGTTATCGCACTCACGCCAATCGGAACGGGTGTGAGCACGCTCAAATTGATATTATTGCAACTCTGAACGTAGATTTACCCTAGTGGTCACACGTTCATTCAACAAAACAGTGTTTTATCTATGACACTTAGGAGTGGGTCGTTCACGTATTTACCGTCGACGAAACGAAACTGGTTTACCGCATACAATAAACTAGTTGATAAAACAGTTTAATTTTCGACTAGTTTACATAATAGACTGAACAGCATATAAACGAATTTGTGTTCACGGAGTTTATCCACCGTTTATTGTACGATCAGATTAGGTCGTTTAGTTGAAACTAGTTTACTAATCGACGGATAGATGAACTGTACTTGGGTATCGAAATGAACTTCTCTTCATACTTTTTCCAGGGTTAGGACTGGCAGGCTGACTAATAACCTTGTATGTATGATAAACTAATTCAACGAAATAAATAGAGATCGGTATCTATCGTTTTGTTATAGAGTCTATTTTCATTTAACAGCGTTCGCTCAGTGAGATGAACGTTCGTTTCTGCATGAGAGAGAGAGAATCAATAACAAACGGCCTTCGGCAGTGTTCGTGTTCACTCGTTCCGTTCCGTCGAGCGTCGACTACGTGTACGGCGAAATCAAGTTGTCACCGCCGCCGGTCGCATGCGTAAAATGTCGTTCACGAATAGACTGGTTTATCTGTGGACAGTAAACTAGTCGAACAGTTCAGGTCGAATAAACAGTCTAAAAAACCAGTTCGTTCATTCAACGCTCACCACTAATGACACTGACACCTGACACAAACACAACGAGTGTTTACGTTACCGCTACCGCACGTCGCGATGTATAGTAATGTCTGAATTGAAAAACTTCGAAATTGTTAGATAAATATATTTTTTGTTTAGTTATAACATAGTATTCCATCTGATTAAATTACTTGATATAAAATAAAGTTTAGTGAAAATGTCTTCTAGTTCTATGAGCAAAGAAGACGACGTTTGCATGGTGAGTAAGTAAACAGTTAATTATTGTATGACCTAGCTTAAGTTTTATGATTACGACTATAATAATCCGCAAAACACACACAGAAACACCGTTCCTAAGTTATGTAACCCACAAAGTGCTAGCGAAATCATAAAAACTTGCAACGTGTTTAAATTCGTTTTGCTTGCCGCTCAATCGTATCAAAGCGACAACAATCCGCGAGTTTACAGTAATTATCGCAATCTAAGAATAATTAGCAAAACAAATACTTTAGCGACTCTTTGAAATGATACTCACTAAAAGCAAACTGAGTAAAATGTTCATTATGAATGTAAACATAACCAATTCCGTAGTCATGCGTACATTCGTTGTGTAATAAATGTTAAACATTGAGTACCTAATCATTTTACTCAGCCTGATGAAATCATGAATCAAATAAACAAAATCTCACAGTCACATATAACTATTACTGGTTGTTCATTTAACTTATCTCCATATCTGCTGACCTTTTGGGTATTTACTCAGCAGCCTTGATACTGACTATTATTTAATTAATAACGTATTATTTAATAGTCAGTACAAGGCTGTCATTGATGTATTTATCTTAGAAATATTTTGCTCAACATCAAGCGAAATTATTGGCTCATTTGATTGATAGAATAACAGTTTGTAATCATGAAATAGTGTATTGAGAGAGTTTGTTAGAAATACTTGAGAGATAAGGCTGAGATTAGGCCACGGTAGAGAAATGTGCCCCACCAGGCTCAGGCCTACCTGCGGGCGGCTGTACAGCCTTAGGCAAGGGTGTTACAAATAGGTACAATCACATTGTTTTTTCTGTCATCTTATTGATAGATAGGGATATTTTAGTCTCTTAATTACATTAAACCTTTAATCCCCATTTACACAATACAAAGGGGACCAAGCAGTAAAGTTGAGCTCGAAACTCAAAGACGGCCAGTGCATGCATATTCATAGTGATTCAGCACAACAAAATGGTAAGGTTGTCTTCCCCGACTATGGTAACATAAGTCTAGTAAAATCTATAGTGCCGGCCAGCGAAACTGGCCGGCACTATAGATTGTGGGCCTAATATGCCTGATCTCCTTTTTTGCTTGCAGCATACAATAAAATTGAAGCAACAACTGACTTGCACCATATAAAGTAATCTAAACACTGTAGGCAGGGCAAATTTTATTGTTGCTTCAACTTATATTATGCAATGTGACTATAAAATAAATTGCACTTTACACAGTAAAGATATCATTCTATTGTTATTTTATTCTGCTACTTGAGATGTGTGGTAGTAAATGGTACTAATGAGATAATAGGCAATTAATTGCTATTCATTTATGCTGATTAGCAGCCACAAGCACCACTTTAAATAGTCATTATTCATTTCACCATCATACATTGTTGCATAGCATACCACCACACATGGTTGTTTACCATCAAAATGACAGGGAGAAGGTCTTCATTTTACCACACATCATATGAACCAGTAGTGAGTTTAATTTATTTTAATAATACATCATGGTGCTTACAGTCCTACCTTATTATCTATGTATTTTACGTTACACAATACAGGGTGGTGGGACATATTTGCACAACCTGTTTCCATAAATTCAGTACATGATCTGAACCCCTGCATTTTAAACATTTCGTTGATTTTTTTAATGCTTTACTGTACATAGGCCAGCACATGCAGCCCAATCTGTCATATTTCTTTGATAGTTTTTCAAATTTTATTACATATACTTAAGGTTCATGTTCAATTGGGAAGACAGTTTCAGTTAGCACGATGTGCAGGCGTCTGTACATTTTGACCGCGTGGGTTTTGCACTTTTGTACGAGACTGCAGATATTTTTTTTTGATAACAGGAAAAATGTCAACTCTAGGGGATCTAGAATCGTATGCTCAATTCATGGTACAGTTTCCGTATCGATGTCCCTCCCACCCTGTAAATAAGTTAATGAAGGAATGCCTAAAAAACTGACTTTGAATACTTTCTACCTGTTTATTTCCTTCATATTTATGATTCTAGATGAAAAAGCCGAAACCGTGGTACAAATACATAACGGTGGAACCGCCAATGTTCCTATATATGATGGCATACATGATCACAAATGTTATAGAACAAACATTTTATGTATTTCAAGCTTGCACAGTGAACCATGGCTACAGCCCTGAGATATGTCACAACATCAGCAGCTATGAGGATATTAATAAAGAAGTGCAGGTATAATCTACCTACTTACTTTAGATAATAATTTAAATATTAATATGTGTGGCAAAATCTTTGCAAGTACCTATTTTTACCGAAATTACGAAGAGTATAAAAGTTGCCACAGTTAAAGTCCCGCTAATGAGAGACAATTGATTTTCTATTGTATCGTACCGAAAAGCGTCCGCGCGGGACTTGACTGAATGGAGAAGGAGTGCATAAAGCTAATCTTTTTATATATACTAGCTTTTGCCAGCGGCTTCGCCCGCGTGGAGGTCGGAAATTATCCCACGGTAACGTACTACCGGGATGAAAGGTATCTTTTAAGTTAATCCAGGTTATAAACTATCTGTGTGCCAATTTTCCAAATCCGTTCACCCGTTTTTGCGTGATTGTGTAACAAACATCTAAATATCCAAACATCTAAACGTACAAAATTTCACATTTATAATATTAGTAGGATAAATTCTTCTGTACGCGTGTTTGTTACTGAAATTCATCTACACAGCTGGACTGATTTTGATGGTTTTTTTTTGTGTATGTTTTGAGTGGATGTCTGGTCTGGATGGTTTACTTTCATCACAATTGAACCTGGTAGTTGGCGCTGTTCGGGCAGGACAATGTTTGTCACACTTACATAGTATAAAACAAAGTCGCTTTTCGTGTCTATACGCTTAGATCTTTTAAACTACGCAACGGATTTTAATGCAGTTTTCATCAATAGACAGAGTGATTTAAGAGGAAGGTTTATATGTATAATGGTTTAGACCGCCACGCGAGCGAAGCCGCTAGCAAAAACTAGTACTTATTTTCAGTGTAAGACTAAACGCCGACAGACTGAACACCGACAAGACTTTATTTCGACGGGACTCTTCGCCGACAGGATTCTTCACCGATAGGAGTCTTCGCCGGCAAGGCTCATCAGGTAAGCAAGGGCTAATAGGTTAGGTTAGGTTAGAATTGCGAAAAACCATAGAAGAGCGAAGCAAATGGTGCCGCGGCAGCGGCCGGCGAGCGCTACTTCCATGTTAGTGGCAGTTACTTGACTATTTAGTGATAGCGCAAGGATGAGCCTTGTCGACGAAGAGTCCTGTCGGCGAAGTGTCCAGTCGGCGAAGAGTCCCCTTGAAGTAGTCTTGTCGGTGTTCAGTCTGTCGTCGTAATGTGTCGGCGTGTAGTCGTATTCACTTATTTTATATAAAGTAATAATGCTTTTTTATACTAGCTTTTGCTCGCGGCTCTGCCCGCATGGATGTCGGTTATTGCGTACAAAGTAGCCTATGTCTTTCTCCATATCCCAGGCTATATCTCTGCCAACTTTTATGACGACATTTATAATATTAGTAGAGATTAAAACATTAAACATCACGCGGGCGAAGTCTTTAGTAAAACTCGTATGTGTGGGCTTTGATAAAAGACACTTAAGTCATGTAATTAATTGGCTCAGAATTAATAATTCAGTCAGTCAGCACAATATTCTTTAACTCGGTAGATATATCATGTTATTCTTTTTTCACACAAAAGGCAAGGCTAATTGTAACAAGAATACTGTAATAAGCAAATTCCTTTCAAAGTATATAATGATTATTCCTTATTCATGAAACTAAGTAAATAATTACTACTACTAGCTGTAATACTGGAGACAATAAACTTGTATTCTATTAAGTAAGTGTATTTGATAAACATGTAAATGAGACTTACTCATTGCAGGTTCATACTTTCTTTTGTTTATCAAACCACCAATTATCCTCCGCGGTCGGGTAAAAATGGGTTGATTGAACTTAAGGCGCGGTAAGAAGAAAAATTGTATGTAGGAAATTGACACTAGCGCAACACATTTTTTAGGTATTTCTTTAGTTCGTTGAATTCCCTTTATTATCATGTCACAAAATATAATAGTTTAAGGTCAACACTTTGAGAACTATGCGAAGAACAATTTTTACTTTACTCTGTTTTAGAATTGTTTTATCATGATACTAGGGATCAATTCCCAGGTCCGGCAAAGTGTTACTGGGTTTGCTGTCTGGAATTTCTCAGTAGCAGTCCGGTGTCTCTAGATATGTGCCCGGTTGATGGCAATAGGGTCGTCCCCTATTACATGGGGCCTAAGCATAACTGCCGAAATGTGGGTGTACTATTGCTACACCGCGGCCCAGCCCTTTGGGGGTTTTATCTTATACTTAGGTCCAATTAAGGAAGCCCTCGAGATGGTCCCATATAATAAATCCTGCTATGCTACTTAATATTATAAATGTGAAAGTTTGTATTTTATATGTTTGTTACTCAGGGCGAATTTCACCAAACTTTTATACCTAGAATAAGTCTTATCCTGAGAATAAATTTTGAATTTTTGACAGATTTTCCATAGTAGAATTTCCGCATAAATAGCTGACCGGATTTGGATGAAATTTGGCACACAGATAGAATATAACCTGGATTAACACATAGGTTACTTTTTATCCCACGGGAACGTACACACGGCTACACATCAAGCTATACATTTCCAGTAAAAGCTGATCTCGCATTGTATAGGATTTCCGTACAGTGCGAGATCAGCGTAAACTGTAATTGTGTAGCCGTGTGTACGTTCTCGTGGGATAATTTTCGACCTCCACGCGAGCGAAACCGCTGGCAAAAGCTAGTATATAACATTTTTGTTATTTGTGTTTGCAGCTAACAGTTTCGACATTCCACCAATGGAACGGCGTCGCGAGTCACATCGTGCCGCTGCTACTCGCTTTTTTCTTAGGTTCGTACAGCGACAAGCGAGGTCGTAAAATAATTCTACTCGCCGGCCTTCTTGGAAAACTATTTTTCTCGGCGATGATCACCATAAATACCGCGAAAGGTGAGCGTATGTTTGTTTATTTTATGCAATAGCGAGATGAGAAAAAGGTGCCTGCGGATTTGCTCGTGTTTTAGGATTCCGACCTTAAAACGAAAAACGGAAAGTTTATAAGTAAGCCCACTTTTGTTTGTTGGTCACAGAGGTTGTTCTCGAGATATATTATTATGTATCATTTTATTTTTGGCGTAAGGTTAGGTTTTGATTACGCGCTCACAGACCAATACACCAAAGACTAAAAAAAAGGCGGCGGGTAGTAAAAGCCTAAGAAAAAACACGCGCCCTATTACGTGTGGGACCTAAATAAACTTAACTGGCGAAATGTGGGCCGTAGGTACCTACGCCCTTACTATATCTGCACTATTGGTACCGTAATTAACGCAAGACCTCATACACCACAATTAGAATACTTATTCAGTTAAAAGCATATTTTTTTTAAGCTGTCTGGTATTATTAAGAAAAACGTGTTGTCCCAAGCATTACTTTATGCATTTAAAATTGAGTCTTATTGCTTTGAAATAAGTTTTTTTTTTTTGGCTCAATCAGCGGTAGTTATAGAAGCCGATTCAGTAGTCAATTAGGAGCAAACTATTTCCAGGTATTGCGTCTATTCTGTTACAGCTTGTACCTACAGGTGTGAATGCGTGATGTTATGTTAGTATTTTACTAATTAATGTCCATAAGAATATCACGCTATGCCTAAGGTATCATACAGTTATTATTAATACTACGACAATATTTATAACAACTCATTAGTACTCATAACCATAGCTAAGGGCAGGGATGCCTCTACGAGCCATTATTTCCAAAAAAATATTTAATATGGCATTGACGTGCTAACAAACCAATCTTGACTTATTGACTGCTAGAAAAAACTAAATACTTTCACAATCATTGGTAGTCTTTATATGCAAACAGAAATAGACTTGTTCTATTGACTTGTACGATTATAAAGATCAACATCATTCACACCACCTTATTTAAATGAATGGACAAGTAAGTGTAACTTCTAGTATCTGATATTAATTAAGGTCATCCCAAGTAGCACATTGGCGGAAATTACATCCATAAACAAGCTATATTACAGTCAAACGCTCTTAAGTAGCTGTAATAACGGATAAAACGATTCTTGAGACTGTATGGGGGGTGATCTCCACACTGTTAAACAGCACAGATGACTAATGTCTGTATAATGGAGAAAAAAAAAAGAAAATGTATTTTAGTAGAACTTGAAAGAACTATTGTCCAGCATTTGGCAATGTAAAATGCTACTAGCTGGTTAAGACGACCGAAGCTTGTAAACAGCTGCTTAACGCGATAAAGTAACACCTCTTCTAAGCTTTGAACTGTCTTAGAGAATCAAATTTTACCATTCACTGTTTTATGGTATGCACTAATTCTATTATAATGCTACCTCAATCACCTGAATAGTAGCTGGTTTAAAGCAATTAAAGACTGCATGTGCTGTAAATTAGTGTCGTGTTACTCCACTTTAATTCCAAAGCATATAGTGTAAATATTAGCTATTTCACAGCCTCCAGAATTATTGAAGAGTAGACATAGGTTAGTAGTGCTATGATAACGTCAATTGTCATAACCTCGCAACTCGACTTAATTACATAGATTTTGTTACCAATGATCATAGTTCCGTACAATTCATGGAGTCGGTTAGCGACCTTTCTAAAAAAATGATTGTAAGTAGAAATAGTAAAAGTTTTGAATCAAACCAGACATATGAAAATGAGAAGAAAATATTTACATAACAAAACATTTTATTCAAAGAAAATATGAAAGAATGGGCAATAAAGAGAAATATTGCTCAAGATGCACTGAAGGAATTACTAATAATTGTGAATAAAAGACTTCCAGATATTTTACCAAAACACCCGAGAACGATTCTACATACAGCTAAAAAAATTACTATAAAATTAATTGAATCTGGTGGTGAATACTGATACAATGAACTAATCAATCGGCTTACTATAGTTTTGAACAAGTGGCTAGACGTTTCAGAAAATATTAAGAGCGTTAGTTTCAACATAAGCATTCATGGCTTGCCTCTATATAAAAAGTTCGAAATATGAGTTTTGGCCAATTTTATGTACAGACGCCAGCACGTCAAGCTACCACAAACTGTCAAATTTTCCCAATTGAACATGAGTCTTATGCCTATGTGATAAAGTTGAAAATCTATGAAATAAATTTGACAGATTGGGGTAGCTTGATGTGCTGGCGTCTGTACCTAAATACCTAGTGCCGAACCATTTATCATTGGTGTTTTAGTATGGTGTCGGAAAACCGAAGAATCTTGATATTTATCTAGGAGATTTTGTAGTAGAAATAAAACAGTTATTGAATGATGGAATCCTTCTGTCAACCAGCTAGATTATAACAGTCAATATTAGATATTTTATCTGCAATTCACCCGCAAAGGCTTTTATAAACCGTATGTACGTTTTCATGTCCTCAGCGCCACGTCTTTATAAGAAGACAAATTTTAATATTGTTTGGCCGTTACAAAACAATTAAGACATGTCAGTGGATCTCAAAAGTCTTTTTATTTATAGTTGCTGGGTAAGGAATGGTCAATAAAAGTAAAGATATACATTTACTGCGTTTTATTTTATTAATCACAGACTCCAGATTTGGCTTTGGTAATCCTATATGTTAAGCTATTAGTTAGTTATTTAAGCAACGTACTGTTGAAAAAAAAAAAAAAGGTTCCGACGAATTGAGAACCTCCTCCTTTTGGAAGTCGGTTAATAACCAACTAATCAACCAAGTATGTAAACGAAACACTTTTGATTAACGTAATGAGATAACGTTATTATATGTACTAAATTTGTTGTAGTCAAAGAGATCGTCTAATTAATCGTCTAGGTAATCTGACGTGTCACTATGGTTCAACATGCCACATAATTCTTTTTCTGCATTGTTATATGTTGCAATAGATGACTGTTTCATTATTCATTGCATTTTTGTCCAATCTGTATGTGGATTTGAATATTCTTGTTTATTCAATTTGGAAGTGACATTTTTAATAGGCCATCTCCTTTTCCCAAACACTTGGTATGATAAATAATTTTTCTTTCCCTCTTTCTGTTGTCTTCAATATTTTGAACGGCATTTCTATTTTCTGAAAACAAGAATAATTACTTAGCAATAACATTAGCATCTTTACCTACTATGTTACTCATCACAAAATCAAGTGAACTACCTAAGCTACTTGATTACAAAACGCCCGAAATGGTTTTCTATGGCGATTAGAGATCCCTAAGGCGCTGTTGTATACTCTCACTTTGATACCTTCACCAGTCGTTAGAATAACTGAAAATCACTGTACAGCTAACGTACAGTTCTCAGCTGATTAATGGACTTAAATATGGCCACTGCACAGAAAAGAGAGGTTCAAGAGAATTTCGTTAGAATGATTGCTGGATAACAAATTTACGCCATTTTAATGTAAACACACCGATTACATATGAAAAAACCACTGATATCTGTTAAATTTTCATGATATTTCAGAGGTATTTAAGTAAAAACACATTATTTCATTGCTACAAATAGATATGCATGCTCATAAAATGTTTTTTTTTTTGTAAAAATCCGTGAATAATTCATACACCCTATTTATTTTGTATAATATATTATGTTTAGCAAAAGTATATTATTTCTAAGGCGCGTGTAATATTTGATAATATCACCTATATACAATAACAGTAAAGTGGCACCCGCAGTACAATTCACCGACAGAGGTACAAAAAAGAACGTGAAAAATAACTTACCTTAAATTGGAAATTAATTATATTTACCCACAGATTATAGTTAGAAGTAACACTTGCACTGCACAAAAAGTTTTTAGTTGCTATTTCTTTGTAGATTTAACAATCGCCAACCAAAGCCAATTATTTTTAAAAGAGTAACCGTGGAGTTTCTTGCCGGCTCTTCTCTATAGGAAGCGAAAAATTGGAACCGTGCACCTAAGTTCTGACGTTTCATAAGTGCCCATGCAGGTATATGTGAAATGAAATATTTTCATTTAATTTGATTTGCCTGCGACTTCGCCCGCGTGACATTTTGGACCCCGACCTGCCGCGTCGCATCCCATCGCCCGCACGCACTCGCTTTTTTATTTTTGCTCGGCTCCTAAGGGTCGTAGCGTGATGTTAAATAGCCTCTAACCTTCCTCAAGAATTGGGCTATCAAATGCAAAAAGATTTTTCCAAATCCGACTGGTAGTTCCAGAGATTATCCCCTACATACAAACTTACAAACAAATTTTACCTCTTTATAATATTAGTATAGATTGTACATTATTATGTAAATTGTACACCATTCAAACAGTATTGTCTCGCCTTCTCCCTCCCACATCTAAAAGTTGTTTTTAAAAATATCGCTTTTAGCTTTAAGGCCATTGTTTCACCCTATGTAAAATGTCTACGTTTATATTCTGTAATTCATATGGTGTACAGTCACCAAAAGAGATAATGGTGTCGTCGGATGAAGTCGAAGTTTAGTAAGAAACCGATGGATGTTTTCGAATACAATTAAAGTGTTAATAGAAAACAAACAGTTCATTTATTAAATTTCATTTCATTTAGCTCTATCTTCAGCTGTATTCGAGAACCCCGGTAACTTATCTCTTTTGGTGCCTAACTGGTGCTTTGGTGGTAATAAAGAATACTCTATTCCGGTCAAAGTCATGCTCCGAAACCCTAAACTGTGCGAGGACACGCACTTGGTTCGCGTTTATTGTCTTGGACAGATTACGTTTACCTAGTCTTGGTATTCGTCGCATAAAAATAGTGAAATCATTATCAGTAGGTAATAGTATAGTATTCGTTAAGCCGCGGCCACACCTACGAGAAATGCCATTGATAATCGAAGTCATGATGGAAGTCAACCGTAGGTGTAGCCACAATTTTACGCGATTATTTTACAATGGCATTCACATTGCCATTTGACGTTAGGCGATAACTCGGGTGGCGGTCCAGCATTGGTATGGCCACTGAATTCATAGCTTTAATTATCGGAATGTTTATCGCGTTGTTTATCGCGATGTTGGGCATTGACATGGACCGTAGTGTGGCCCCAGCATTACGATCGGTGTATCGGGGTGCACCGTTCCCTTTAAATCGGTGGTAATTAATTGCAGTTTGCTGTCATTCATTATGTCTTGTTATCATTATCGTCTTCTTTGGATTTATCCCCATGGCTTAATAATAAGAGCTACGCTTGCCGCGGACGGATCGTGACGACCATCCATTACTGACCCTTCCGGGCCTCGGAAAGCACGTTAAGCCGTTGGTCCCGGCTGCCATATTTAATAAGCGTTCCGGGCAGTCGGAAGCCAAAATCTGACAACCAGTCTTGCCAAGGGTTATAGTGTAAACCAGTAACTGGTTTATGGAGGCCAGATATGCCTATCTCCCAGCAGCTCCATGTAAAATGCTGCATCCGGTTAGACTGGAAGCCGTCCCCAGCATAGTTGGGAAATAGCTAGGCAGATTTTAAAGGCTACAAAAGCCTTTAAAATCTGTCTACCCTTTTGTAACTAGTTTTGTAACTATTCATATATATATGAATAGTCTACTGGCCTCGATATTTTAATGCCTATGTACTTCAGAATTAAGTGAAGAGACGTGGTAAAGATTACTCTTCCAGTTGAGATATGATTCTTAGATAGTCTCGTTTAGATAAATGTTGAAATATCTTATCTTCAGCCTAATTTACGTCACAGTGTCCACAACCAAGTCAAAAATAATAATACTAGCATTTTATTGCCCCACTGCAGAGAAAACTAACACCCTAATTGCGTAGCACACTATTAATCAGAATCTGAATCATTTTGAAGCTTCTTGTTAAAACATTATTTCATAAGTTCGAAAAAATAATCAGCTTAGCGACGTAAGTAAACAACTCCATGAACGTTGTGGGACTGTCAACATGAAAGGGATTCCTACAGATGTATCAATGTCTTACGCAATTACCCCTCTGTATGGGGATACCTACAGGTTGCAACTTTGACATACAGAGAAAGTATAAACTTTGTGACAAAGAAAAGTCCGGCACCCAAGTTGCGTAACACATAACTACCAAAATAGTCATTATGAAATGCAATAATTAATATTTTAACGTCGAATATTTAGTTTTAGATGTTAAAAAAAGAACTTGGAAACTTTCCAAATACCCTTTTTACACCAAAAACGGTTACAACATCAAATTCATGCAAATCTTTATTCATATTTTATTTAGTTCCCTAGTTAGCGATATTTCATATTTCCATACAGTAATATTAACAAATTAATAAAAACAGGTCAATATTTGACAGCTATTTGCAACGTTGCCAACATTCAGAATAAACGCTCTTAAATGAAACTCACACTAAGGCCTCTGAAATTAAAAAAGTCATAATGGTACATCCCTGGATTTGAACCCACAACATCGGAAATAAGGCGTAGAAATCTTTCCCTAAAAACATTGAGTATAACGTTTTGCTCCGTTAGGGGTCGATTTTCGAAAAACCCAAAATGTTCCAAAAAAATTATCTATTACATCCAGTGTAACTACAGGGTGGCAAGTCGGCAAAATGCCACGGGCCCCCAGCCGGAAGGGACCCCCGATCAGAGGAGAATCCCAACTTTAATTAAGGAGTTTTAATTTTAAAAAAAAATTTACTTAAACTACAATTGTGATTTCAGTTCACTATGTACTTTAAATTAGGTACCTTTAATTTAAAGTGAATTATTAGAAAATCAAGAGTTTGTATGTGAGCACATACCTACTTCACGTAGTGATTTATTATTAAACTCTTACAAGTAAAAGTGTATAAATAAGTATTATAAAATAAAAAATACTATTATTGTTGGTTCAGCTTCTTTATTTTTGGGGGGGGGGGGGACATCCGATGAATTTGCCGCGGGCCTCGAACGGTATAGTTACGCCACCGATTACATCGTTAAAAAAAGATGGACTTGTAACTAGCGGACGAATAGCGGCATAGGCCTGAAATAAATGTTTTTTTTTTTTTTGTTTATATATTTTTCACCCTGGAAACCTGATGAGATGACACTTTCCTATACGGCTCAGGTTTATCAAAAAGATGACTTAATGCCGTATAGACTTGTATTACAAAACATAGTACTCGAAGTACTCTTACATATTATGAGCAAATAGATACAGATGTGATTACGTCCATCATGCTGATTGTTTGACAAGTATAACAAAACCAAGGTCTTTTGAAACATCAATAGACACACGAACGCGGAAATTTACTGCGCTAAATAATGTTTTATAGGAGAATGACGGCCTGAAAGATTGGAGACTTTATTTGAAAAACCACCTTTGTCAAAAATTCCATGTATGAATTAGTTATGCCACGAAAATTGCTTTTATTCGTTGTACATTTGCAATTTGCTTTTATTCGACAACGAATAAAAGCAAATTTCTTGTGACTAAACTTGTTTTTGAAGAAATATAAAATATAATCAGAAAGCTTACAAATTCCTCTACAAGATGGCGTAACTACCTCCTTACATAGAATTTTTGACAAAGGTGGTTTTTGAAATAAAATCTTCAATTGTCTCTCTTAGTACTTGCCATAGAAATCTTATATCTGTGGTACCAGCATTTAACAATAGACAGCAAATGGAACGGTAGTTATACTTATGTCACAGAGCACACGCATGGCAGCGACTAGAGAAGCCTGTACAGAGGGCTACACATCAAGCCACACATTTCCAGTTTACGCTAATCTTCCACTCTACGGAAATCCTATACAATGCGGGATCAGCTTATACTGGAATTGTATAGCTTGATGTGTAGCCGTGTGTATGAACACTTCATATTTGATTCTAGGGGTCACTCTCTAAGTCCATCAACGAAGATACAGGCCCGTCCGAGAGTGAACGATTGTGCCACATGTAAAATTGACATAATTGTGTGTCAAGGACCTCAAATAAATTATTTTTATTTTAAAGTAGGTGCCCAATCAATTCAATTTGTCGGACGGGCAAGACTTCTGGAGTAGGAGATTAAAATCAAAATATTTTTTTTTCACATAAACATGGGCACTTATGAAACGTCAAAAGTTAGTGCACGGTTCCAACTGCACGAATACATTCTTAAATAAATAATTAACTTTGTCATTATTAGCTTCATAAAACTACCCTTCAGATGGTCTTACAGTTTGTATGAAAGAATCTTAATGCGAGGTCCGAATAACTCGAAAATTAAAACTTACAAGGTTTTGGGTTTCTCGAATATCGACCCCTAACGGGGCAAAAAGGGATCAATAAGTTTATAGAAGATGCTACAGTTACTGCGTATCTTGATTAACTTATAATATAAAAATTAAGTGACGAAACACAAGTCAAAAGACTTTTCAAAAATCACCTTTTGTTGGTGTAAAAAGGTGGGGTTAGGCCGGTTAGGTATAAAACTTATCTTTACTCTGAAAGCTTATCGCTTACTACGAGTTTATCACAAAAATACCCAAATAATTAGTTAAATAAATAATAAACATCGTAATCATTAATTTACGAAAAGTACCTAATGAAGAGGGTGTTGATTTTATTTTTTTATTCTTTTAGGGAATACAATACTAGTTTGTAGGGGCGGGCGAAGTGTTAGTCTATTGTATACTTATACATTATTAAAATAAGGCGTATGGAAGTCATAACTCATAAGTCATATCATAACTATGCATTGTTGTTTTTTTTAGTAACTTTTGCGAGGTCTGGGAATGATTATATATTTTTTTGTCTGTTCATCTGAATGTTTGTTCCAGCATCATGCATATACTACTGGATAGCTTTTGTTCAAATGTTGCATAGATATTCCGTATGAGCACTTGGGGGAGACCTTTGCCCAGCAGTGGCACAGTATAAGCTAAACAAAAAAAAAAACGTTTAAGTCAAGTCAGTCCGTAGACTTTAAATTATTATAACGCTATTTGCGATGAGGAATATTGCAATTTGTTCATATTCTTCCATAACTACTTTACCGCATAGGTATATTATAGCGACAACTATTATTGCAATAAATGGAAACGGTCTTATGAAAACATTGTGAACACAAAACATTAATAGATTTTGAAAAACAAACAGTTGGCTAAAAACGAATAATTTTCACCAAAAAATATTTTAATTTCAATCTACTTATCTCCTATGGATCCAAAAACTGCATCAGTCCAACTGAGGTTGAGTACTAGAAAAGTCAGAAATCGCAAATAACTTCCCATAAACTTCGTAGACAATGAGACTGAGATGAGAGAGGACACAACATACCAGTGTACCTTCAAGGGGCTGAAGTGGCTGAAGATAGTTACAGATTAATTGGGTTGAGATGCAATGCAGTCAATCATGACTATTCATGAGATGTTTAACGTCAAAAATGTATGGTTAATCAGTCGCTAATCATGACTTATCTTTAAGCAACGTTTATAATATTAAGGATGTAAATAAGAATGGCTATTTAGTGCAGTAATGGTCCAGCAAGAGCACTGGTGGGCCATGTGGTAACGGCCGCGACTTACGACTTACATGGGTCATAGGTTCGAACCCAGGAGAAAAACATAAAGCTCAGGTGTCTTCCCCTCTCTTGTCTCTTGTCTTGTCATCTTTGATTAAAATAAACATATTAATATGTGTTTCCTTTACAATCTACTATTATATTGTTTAGTATAGCTGTTCGTCAGGAACAAGTAGCAGTACATGTGTACAGAAACGTAGGCGTTCATTAAATCACAAAAACGCAAGCAATGGGAAATTAGTAAGTACTGAAGGCTGGCGGGTGTCGACCTCAGGTCGAGCTGCTTCTCCCTCGGACAACTGAACGACGCCGCGTCGCTTGTTCCCGCGTCGCGAGTATGTACTGACTCTCATATTTTGGCTGCTAAGACCAAACTACAAACGTAGTACACAGGAAGGTCTTAAAGAAATTTGGTTGTAATTTGAGTAAATCTTACGATTTCCATGCGAACGATATTTTGATAGGATTATTCCTGACTTTCAGAACGCACAGTAGCAGGAATCTTTCAATGGCTTGTCCTGATTACCTACTGTATTATGTCTTTCTATTCCTTTTTATAATCTTTATTTCTTATATTTCAGCATGGCCTGTAGAATACGTGATATATACAGCTGCATTCCCGAGTGCCTTAACAGGCGCTGACTTGGCGATATTTGCCGGTTGTTTCGCCTACATTGCTGACGTTTCGTCATTGAAAAACAGAACATTAAGAGTTGGCATATTAGATGTAGTTTACTTAAGCACAATGCCTTCTGGAGTAGCTATAGGTAAGCGCTAATACAATAAATACGTAGGTTTGTAGTTTTCTTTCAGATTTACCTACTACATGTAGAGTTGGAAATAAAAACGGGCACGCTCGTGCCCCATCCATAGCTTTCCATAGTTTCCATCAGGCGTGATCAAGGTCACGATCAGGACCATTCAATCGACTCAACCCATCGCAGCCCACTGCTGGATATACACCTTTCCCCAACTCGCTAGGTATCCCAGCCACTTTCTTAAGGTCGTCGAGAACCATTCATTATTTAAAAAAAACATAACCAAGTATTCGAGCAACGTTTTATCAAATGCAATCGATTGATTGGTTTGATGTCGCACTGCTGTCGTTGATCAAATGAAGTGAACAATGGCAGCGAGCAAAACACCGATTTGAAGAAAACAAAGTTTTTCAAACAGTAATTCTTAAACGATTGTTTACAGGTAATTTACTATGGAACAAAGTGGTGAATCGATCCTTTACGGTCATGTTTGCGATCAACACGTCGCTGATGGTTCTAGCAACTTTGTATACCGTGATATTCCTGAAATGGCAGACGAGACCCGAACAGAAAACTCTGAAAGAAGCAGGGGTTAAGAACCCCGTGACTGACTTCTTTGATGTTAAGAATATAGTTCAAACTTTAACGATACTGACACAGAAGAGGCCTAACAATCGGAGGTTATTTTTATGGTTCCTATTAATATCGATGGCGTTCTACACTTTCCAGAGAGGTGAGTCCTACTTTCATATAGGTACATATATATAGCGTGTCGCGAAAATAACGCACCAAATACCCTAATTAGAATATTATGTTATAATCATAATACATACACTGAATTTTTAGTACTGTTAAACTATTGTTTATTTATTAAATCAGTTACGTCAATTTGTTAAAAATGTGGTCACTGTATTACAAATCTACGCACTCACACAGTTGCACATGTGCCCGTATAAGGGTCTAGCTTTGCCTTCTTCATCCATTTTGCTTTGCTTTGACTGTACAGTGTACAGCGGCAGTGTGACGACAGTAATTTACGTAGTTATAATTATTCTTAAGATAGAAAGGACCTATATTAAAAACTGTCCCCGCGAATTTCTTTTCGCTTAATATTTTCTACATTACAATATTTTAATAAATTAAAATATAGCTCTTGTTTCTCCGGAATAATGTAGCTTTCCATAGGTGATTTTTTTTATCAGTTAATTTTGATTTTATTCATTACCATTAGTAAAATATTTCGTCTTGATAATATTTGTGTTTATTCTGTAAACGATTTTTTAACGAACTAATTTCATAATGTGCATTAATTCAGTTACCTATTGTAGATGTAGGTACTTGTATAGGTATAGTGGTAACTACAGAGTTGAAATTAGTCGCCTACAATCATAAATGCATAATAGGGATGTTGAACTTGTTTGTTTGAAATCTCTATACACTATAGTCCGCGCGGAACTAGTTGGCCGCGCCTTAGGTATGTGAGCGGTGGGACGGAGGGGCGGGGGCGCTTGCTGACATTACTTAGTACTAGAGATGGGTCGTCGACGTATTTGGCGTCAACGAAACTAGACCGTCCAATTTCGCAAATCGTTATAGATCAATCGATAAAAACTTTTTAATAAGGGGTTTTCTAAATAAATATGCCTACTATTTTTGTGTCTATTGCTTTTGTGAACATTTATTATTTATCAATGTAGGCCTATTATGAATTTATGCAACCTATTATTGTCAGCGTTCCATCGATTTTACTCGCATCGATAAGCATATGAGCAGTGTTTATTTATCCAATAGTTTTCGTCATCAAGAATACTTTACTTAAATTCATATTTGGCGTACACCTATTCTGGTTCATTTCAGATATATATGGTACAATAATACGTATAAAAAGGTCATTCACAGACACGGTTAACATCATTCTACCTCATCGTCGTAAAACAAAATGCTAACACAGTAGCGTTGAAGTTGTCAAATGTTGAGATCTAATTGAGATTTAAACTGCCCATTGGTAATATATACTTAATTAAATAGAATTGTTTTTTGTTTTATATTGTTTGAGTATCCTTTTATTTTGATATCAATTACTCAATTGATTAAAAGATGGCATTAGTTATTTAATTCTTTGATACCTGGCAACTTTTTTTTGTATACCCATTAAACCACAGACTACATTGAATCAAACGGATGTTGACGTAATGTTTAACTATTCATTAACTTTATTCCCAGGGTGAAAGAAATTGTATAAAAAATACCCTGTACACAAAAAATTTATAATAATATTTTTAGGTTATTAATCAAATCAGGCACACGATACCACAAAAGGGACCAGGGGGCCTACTCCCTAAGCGAAATCCGTAGTATCGGCCATCGTTACGGGCGCTTCGTTCACCGTCTCACTTACGGACATACCGTAAGTTAGACAGAGAGCGAAGCGCGCGCGTAACGACGGCCGATACTACGGATTTCGCTTAGGGAGTAGGCCTCCTGCACCGTAGCAATCTCCTTTGTTTGTACGATTATTTTATTGCAACGGACGTTTGAATCGACTACGTTCTCGCGTCTACGGATTCGACTAGTCCATAGATCATCGGTGAACAGTCGATTCGCTCACATTACGTCGACGGTCGATTTAACTAGTTCGTTCATTCAACGCCCATCGCTACTCAGTACGGCGCCGTACATCGCGACGGCAACACGCGTCAAAAGTTCCGGCTAGTTTAGTTAGATAAAACGTAAATGAGATTGCATTAGCAAGATGAGTCCCCAACTCCCCACCTAAGGCGTGGCCAACTAGTTTCGCGCGGACTATAGTATTGAGATTTCAAATAAAAAGCTTCTACATCCCTATTATTGTTTGTTTTTATTTTTGGAGCGCCACGCAAATAATAAAAGGACTTAGACTACTGAGTTCTTTTATTATTTGCTTTGCGCTTCTCAGTGAAACTTATAGCTTCCTGATCAATAAATATTGATTTGCTTACTACTTTTGTTGCAGACGAGCGTTCAGTGATGTATCTCTACACGAGTAAAGTATTCAAATGGGACACCACGGCATTCAGCAACTTCAGGACATATCTGAGCACCCTGTACGTGATAGCTATGCTGCTTGGTATACCACTAATGACTAAAGTATTCCATTGGAGAGACACAGTTAGTACCTAATGATGTAAATACCAAGTAATAATTTTAACAAGTGCATTGTTTGTATTTTTCTCATATGAAAACATAGTTGACGATGTTTTCGTGGACGCCCTCAGCATTGCGATAGCACAGGAAAGTCCATGTATTTCCGTACATGTTATGGACATCGTGGACCTCGACGATAATGTCGTCACGCTAGAAATTATTACAGCGAACATTATGTCCTGTCTTCAACTTGTATGAAGTCGTTTTGTTTCTGTGGTTTTCAAACCAGCTGCATATTTTTTAAAGTCTGTAACGTCGCCGCTGTTTTAATTGATTAATCAATCTGCCTAGCCTTGTCCCAACTATGTTGGGGTCGGGTTCCAGGCTAAATGGATGCAGTTAAATACCAGTACTTTACATGAAGCGATTGTCTCTCTGACCCCCACAATCCTCCAAACTGGGTAATACGATACCCCTTGATAATAATAAGTTGTCAGACTTTCGAGCATCTGACGACCCGTAACGGCTGTCAAAGATCCTCGAATGCCAGCCAGGACCAAAGGCTTAACGTGATTTACGAGGCACGGAGAATTGATGGAAAATGGAAAGATTGTCACACAATACAACCCCGGCAAGCGTAGCTTAACCTGGTGGATCGACCATGTGCATCTGGATTGAGGGCCCATTTTTTTTTTCCTTGCGAAACAAAATAAGACTTATAGGGAAATTAGTAAAAAATTGTAAAAACTTAAAACAAAGGGCCATAAATTTCTTAAACGTGAAATAAAACTTTTATGATTAAATAACTTGGGCCCTCAATCCAGACGCGTGCATAAAGTGGCATAGCCTAAATCTTAGAAAGTACTAGCTCTGGGTTAATCAGTTTTATTTAAGAATTTAGTTAAGATTTTCTTAAATATTTTAAGAAATTCCCAAATCTGTAGTTGCTGATTACTCGGTTTTCGTGTAAGCATATTTTATTATATATTTAAACTTAATTAATTACCGGCAGTAAAACTTCAAAAAGTCTGAGAAAGCAAATATTGGTGTAATATGATTTTATCAACGTAATAAACAACAAATTGCCGTTCTAAGCCGGCAGAATTATTTAATGTACGGTACATTACAAACGGGGTGAATAGAGAAAGAAGAAAGAATCTACATAAATGAAACATGTGAACCTATTTAAACCAAGTGACATGATTTCCATGACAACCACTAATAAAGAGTTTAATTAGAATTGTAGATGTAAATATAATCTAAATAAAAAAATTATAGCATTCATAACTAAAAATAACTTCGCTCACTCGCTTCTCTGAACAAGACTTTAATTAAATAGTTGTTACAAAAAGTTTGTAAGTAAATTGTATTTTTACGATATCAGTTTTTAGGTTAGGTGCATTTATGTGAAGTAAATAGTATTCTTATATTAACAATCGTGTTTTATCTATTACGTATTTATAATGAAATTAATTTGATTGATTTGCGGATTGCGACGTCTCCCGCAAATATAAGACTTTTCGTCCAAAAAAGTAACAAAATCATATCCACCCTACAAAATTTTCTCCTATAAAAAATTGGAAATCAATTTTCTCTTAAAGTATGGCATTTAGAAGAATGGACGATATGTTACATTTTAGTAAAAAATAATAGTTAAAAAAAAACTAAAAAAAACACGCTTTAAAAACCAAACTAAAAAGTAGAAAATAATTTAATTCTATTAAAAAGCGTGGGGTGCTTTTTGAGGTATTTTTATAATCAATTAATATGAAGCACTCCACGCTTTTTAATAGAATTAAATTATTTTCTACTTTTTAGTTTGGTTTTTAAAGCGTGTTTTTTTAGTTTTTTTAAACTATTATTTATTTTCTATTTTTTAGTTTTGCTAACTACAAAAGCGTGTTTTTTTCTATTTTTTTTTAAATTATTTAATTGTCATAGGTCCTTGATAAGTCTACAAAGTTTAAATGAAATCTGACCGTTTAAAGTGGGTCAAAATAGCGTCCAAAGGAGTCGGTTACATACAAACAAACATACAAGTGAAGCTAATATAAAGCGTGTAAAAAGGTATTCTAATTTGCGTTAATCTATGAGGTTGAGCCTAGCCAATAAAGCCGAAAATAGTAGGCTCTCAGTTCAAACGTTTTAATAAAATTCAACGTTCAATTACTTTTTAACGAATAACTTTTGAGTCATTATTTCTTTTTTACTATTTCACAGAGGTATCTTAGTAAAATATATTAAAGTCGTATGTATGTATTTCTTCAGATAAATTCATGTTTTGCAGATTCCTCAGTGAAGACATGAATGAATTGAGGGCCCTAGATATACCGCCCTAAATCTGTAATGTCATATTCTACAGATTTGGGAATTTCTTAAAATATTTAAGAAAATCTTAACTAAATTCTTAAATAAAAATGGTTAACCCAGAGATAGTACTTTCTGAGATTTAGGCTATGCCACTTTATGCACGCGTCTGGATTGAGGGCCCAAATTATTTAATTATAAAAGTTTTATTACACGTTTAAGAAATTTATGGCCCTTTGCTTTAAGTTTTTACTATTTTTTACTAATTTCCCTATAAGTCTTATTTCGTTTCGCAAGGGAAAAAATAGTCCTTCAATCCAGATGCACATGGATCGACCCGGCTGTTATTACTTAGCCACGAGCCCCTCCTTAATTAATCAATATTTAGAGTCTTGTGTGTATTGGTTGTTTAGGACCTCTTCATATAAACACAGCCCTAACAATTATAGGTTTATTAAGTAAACACAATATAAATTATAACTGCAATCGTCCTGCTCTACACGTGAGTTAGCGCGGAGCGTGGACTGCCGTGGGCGACTGAGGGGCGCATCTATCAAGAGCGCGGGGAGGAGGCGGCGCGTCGAGCCGCTCGCCACAGGGTTCGGCTAATCTCGTTACCGCTCGGAGAAATGTTGGCAGAGCGGCCGAACTGTAGGTAGCTATAGCCTACACTGGTAACTGGTTAAGGTGACGGTGTCACAGGGTACTGTGTCACTTCAAATATCTTATATATAAAATTCTCGTGTCACAGTTTTCGTTGCCATACTCCTCCGAAACGGCTTGACCGATTTTGATGAAATTTTTTGTGCTTATCCGGTATCTATGAGAATCGGCCAACATCTATTTTGCATCCCCCTAAATGTTAGGGGTAGTCCACCCCTAAATAATTTATAAGGCAAAACAACGTTTGCTGGGTCAGCTAGTAACTAAATAAAATGATGATATATCGCTCTGGAATACACTAAAATATTGATTATGAATTGCATTAATAGATAATTGTATACATAGATTTGTAAGTTTATTTAAAACTTATTTTACTAAATATTCAGTGTCACGATATTAGTTAGTTCATAATAATATTAGGTAGTGCAATTCATATTAATATTAGGTAGTGCAATTCATAATCGATAATATAGTATAACACAGAGCGATATTACATAAATTTCAATTAGTTCCTATCTAGATACCTAATATTGATTAATTAATGAAAATAGTGAAATATTTGACAGCTATTTGCTACGTTCCCAACTATCAAAAAGCCCTTCATTACTCTACACAAAAGTTTTGTGAAAAACACAGTATACACTCGTTAACATTTTTGGTAACATCCTGATCCCGGTAGTATGTACTTACATAGATACCTACATACGTTCTTGTAGGACAATTTACGACCTCCACGCGGGCGAAGCCACGAGAAAAAGCTAGCCATATACACTCGGCGTCACAAAAATCGCACCTCTTTAAGAATTCCCTTCAAAGTCATTTTAACCCTATTAATCAATGGTAGACATATGACTGTAAGGTATCATTGGAAAGGCAATTCATTTAAATTTCAGAATAAATCAATGGATTTGGTTTTTTGTTTACCAGGGAATAAAAAAAAGCAAGCAAATGCAAATGATTAAAAAGTTAAATTTTATTTTATCAGCAAAAATTACAAAGAAGTCCTTAAAAACAACTTAAAACCTAGTGTTACCCCCTCTAGCCCTGATGACTGCTTCCATGCGTCCTCTCATGGACCGAATTAATGTGACAACAGTCTCTTGAGGAATGTTGTCCCATTCTGCAACGACGGCATCTTGGAGGTCTTGGAGAGTGGTAGGGGCAGGATCACGTGCCCGTACTCGCCGTTTCAGTTCATCCCAAAGATGCTCAATAGGGTTCAGGTCTGGACTTCGCGCCGGCCAGCGCATAACAGGGATTCTAACTTCTTGCAGGTAGTCTCTTACAATTAAAGCGGTGTGACAGCGGGCGTTATCGTGCATTAACGTGAACCCACTGCCAACAAAACCAGCATAAGGGACAACCAGCTCCTCTAAGATCTCTGTTATGTACCGAGCAGCAGTCAGCGACCCTTGCCCGCGAGCACTTCCAGCCCGAGAAACGCACACAAGGTTCGTTTTACCCTCGATTGACATGCCGCCCCAGAACATGCACGAGCCACCCCCGTATTCCACTGTCTCTTGAATACAGGCTTGCACGAATCGTTCCCCTTGCCTCCTATACACTCTTCGACGCCTGTCGTTGCAGAAAAGACACACCCTCGTCTCATCCGAGAAGAGCACAGCCCTCCATTGGTCTATTGTCCAATCCACATGGTCACGGGCAAATTGCAACCGGTCTCTCCTATGCTGTGCAGTTAATTTTGGCCCTGTAGCAGCCCTATGAGCTGCAATTTTCTTCTCCCGCATTCTTCTTCTAATCGTGGAGACGCTTACAGAAGTTCTGCGAGCTGATCGCAGTTGTTGTTGCAGCTCAACAGCATTGGAGAACCGATTACGTAAAGACGTCGAAACAATGAAGCGATCGTCTCTTTCGGATGTGCACCGTTGTCTTCCAGATCCACGTCTTCCGATATAGCCACCAGTCTCTTGGAAGCGTTGGAACACTCGTCGAACGGCAAAACGACTCAAGTTCAGTTGCCGAGCAACATCACATTGCCGCATCCCTGATTGCAGTAGTGCAATGACTTGAGCGGCTTCATCTGCAGTGGTATCCATCTTCTGGGGTATTTTTCTTGCTGTAGCTGTTCACGTGTGTTCACTTTAAAGGTTGAATAGCGAATGACTCACATTTAACCCGGGTCGCCCGTTTTATACCCTTGTAGGGAGGTGCAATTAGTGGCCGTTGTAATGCGTATTTTGACAACATTTTTTTTAACGTTACGTGCTAATGAGATCTGTTGTGTTTAGGAATTCTAACTGTTGTTAATTTAAAGGTCGTTAAACATACTTTCAATTGATACCAATATTAATAAGGTTTAATGTATTCGTTACTGGCGGGACATGTTTTAAACTTATTTTCGAAGAGGTGCGATTTTTGTGACGCCGAGTGTATATAATCGTAAGCTCACCCTTATTTAAAACGAGAAATGCAAACGAAACAGCGAAACGAATCTATTATAACAATCAATTATTTGAAAGCAAACAGTAAAACCATTGTTTTCTCCAGGTGATAGTGATGCTGGGTGCCACAGCCCACATTTGCGGGCACTTGGTCTACGCTCATGCGAAGACAGATAAACTGTGGTACGTCGGAGCCACCGCTGCGGCCCTCGGACCGTGTGTAGCGCCTCTTATACGCTCTATGACCTCCAAGGTGCTACCTGCTTCGGAGAGAGGTTGGTTGGTTACTCATACGTGAACGAGGGAATGCAGTTGCTGAGGGAATGCACTGCCGATTGTAGGAACAATTTGATGCAGAGAATATGAAAACAAGTTACACCATGGACGTAGGTAAATGGTGATAGCAGAGGCCTACTACGTTCTTTCCATGAGTCGACGTCAAACAAACAATCAACGCAGATCAATCAAGCTGCCATTATTTTACTTGGCGCCTTTATTTGTTTGGCTCAAAGTAATTTACTTATTTCCTTTTTTGTATAGTCCATATGTATCAAGCGCATCACACTGAAATTGGAAATGAAATGAATTGAATATTATAACAGTATGTATGACAATAAACTCCCTAAGGAGATGTTATTAAAGGTATTATTTCCCACAGGGGTCGCGTACGCTTTCCTATCGGTGATGGAGAACGCCGTCGCCATGTTTGCATCGATCATCTACTCACAACTGTACAAAGCCACGCTTGACACAGAATTCGTCAACTCTATATTCTACCTCACAATATCGACACAAGTCGTTGTGTTCACGTTAATATTGTAAGTACTATATTTTTTGCGTCCGTTTCAATGGCGCGGCCACGGCGATATTAATCAAAATAATCTACCAAGATTTTGTAAAAAATTGTAAAAGTTGATTCCCAAAAACATAAATTTGTCAAAGTTATATGGGTTTGAACGCGGCCGCGCCATTGAAACGCGGAGAACCGCGCGGCCACGAAGATCTTTAAAACTAAGCGTTGCAGAGACCTGAAATTTTGGAAGCGGAAGTAAAATCAAATCTTTGTTCGAAGGCATACTATTCTATCAACGACTACTTAAACGATAAGAATTGTAGGTCGCTGTGATTAACTCAAGACAACGTTTGTGTTCTTTCACCAGAATTAGCTTAACTACTGACAGGTCATATGAATTACTTTATATCATTGTTTATTTAACTTAACTGCATAAACGATTTTTTTTTTTAATTTCAATCAGTTAAATTTTCATTTATTGTTGAATGTTAATTATATGCTATTATTGTATAGATTCAAGTTCTTCTAACATAACAGACAGCTGTGCTGCTGGGGAGTTTGTTGCGCCACTTCTTCTTCCCAGCTAAAGCACTAGGAAGTGGTGAAGGGCGGGCGTTTTGGGGGACTGTCTTATGTAATTTTGACGTTCAAAAAGTGCTGACTCTCAGCCTAGTTTGAATAAATTACTTTTGATTTTGGTAAATAATAGATAGAATTTGTAAAAAAAGAATATAGAAAAAAAAAACCTTGGTTTATATTTTAGGAGCTATAAGACTATAACCACATAGCCGCGCTATCGCTCGGCCATGTGGTTGAAAACAGGAAACAGACAAGAAATAAACCTGTGATTTGTGTGATTTTTAAGAAATAAACATACGATGTTTTTATACAAGAATTTCACCGTTTCAATGGAAACGGTGAAATTCTTATTTATTTCTTTTAAATCACATAAATCTGTGATTTGAGTGATTTTTAAGAAATAAATATATGATATTTTTATATATTATCGTTTCATTTTAATTTAATTTAGAATCTTTGAGATATAATTTCTAACACAAATAGAAGGAAAGTTTTCTGTAAACAATAATCCATGGTCACCCTATCGAAACATTTAAAACGTATTGCGATACCGTACTACAGCTCCTGAAATATAAACCTAGTACTCTTTTGTTTATTTTTAAAAGTTTTGACAAATTCAAATCTAGGTTTTACAAAAAACTTCACACCTCTGCGATGCTTTTTCAGCGAGATATCGGCGATAACGTGTTTTTCACGGTTTTTTTTTTCACCAAGGATATTTTTCTATATTTTTACAATCTATTATTTACCAAAATTTGAGGTCTCTGCAACGCTTAGTTTTAAAGATCTCCGTGGCCGCGCGATTCTCCGCGTTTCAATGGCGCTGTGGTCTGTCATTATCATTACGATTGGGCGACGTTGCCGCTTGCTTTTTGCGGTTACTATCGCCTTCGGAAAAGCACATAACTCCTTGGCCGACTTCTTCAATAAATACATTAATATTTTGTGCATGTCTGTTTCCAGTACTATGGAGATTATGTTGAGGGGCAGACCATTAGAACCGCTATATGAAAAAGAAGAGGAAAGAAGAATATCAACTTCATCATAACACTAAAATAAAACAAATAGTAATGTTTAAAACATTTATTATTTAAGTAAAATTGGTATGAGTAAGATGGTATTATAATTAACTGTTGAGGAACTACATAATAATAGTCTAATAATTGCTCAAAGAGATAATTATATGCTAGTAACGTTCAGACTGACATACAATAATAAAGATTTAACAAAAGATATTAACTTGAGCTGTAAGAATCTATTTTCTTAAAAAATGGCTGTTTAATGCATCTGGTGATGCAGATGTTATATGCATTGCATCTCTTTTTGTGATAACTTAATGATATTAGAAATGAAATGTATTATTTTGTACATAACGCAACAGTATGATGTTCCATTAGATGGAGCAAGGAGTGTAGCAGCATATCGAATAAATATTATTAATTATTCCACTGAACTTTTTTTGTTGTAATGTGTTACAACCAATGTTGGTTGTAAACATAACAGATGACAACATAAGTCAGATAAAAAAATTGTTCCTTAATAAATGCTGTAAGTATTTTATTCTTGATTGTTTCATTTAAGGACTTATAATTTTAAAACATGAGTGACTTAGGAGTATCACCAGTCATGGTAAAATGCAATCAGGGATAGTTATGCTATTGGACAATATACCTACTTCTAAATAAAAATAAGGACCACTAGAGTGCATGCACATATATACCACAGAACACGAATTGTTTACTGCTTACCTTTAGAGTATATTCTTTAATGCCAACTTAAGGATTCTAAAGCACAAATACTTCATCAGCACTAAACAGATTAATATTTTTACCATGATATGAGCTATGTTGTATTACTTACGTATTTATACCAGATCATCTAAAGATAACTCGGTTTTTAGTATACCATGTCTTTGATATGATTATCTTAATTCGTAGTTATACATCAAGGACAACCCAATTACCAAAATCTTAGGTAAAATCTATCACAAAAGGCCCATTATATAAATGCACCGTAAATTTTGTCTTATCCTCTCGTTGACTATATAACTTTTTTTTTAAGAACCTCCTTCATACACACAACACCTTAGCAAAGTTTCACAAACGGTCCTAACGCACTACATATATGTGTTTACAGGTTGAGCTTAATATTGCCCCACACCCATAGCCTCTAAATGGCTATCAGACATACATAAAAACCTACTTTAACTTTATTTCTTAATAAAATAAAGTTGCTACAGGAATGTTAGAATAATGACATCTAGTTTTGGCTCATTATACTGAGTGACAGTACAATTTCAGTGAACATTTTAAACAGTAAATGGGTTTTTAACGATTGCATATCTTTTTTTGAAAGATGCATCGAGATTCTGTTCAGCTTAGGAACAAAAAACGCATGTTAAGGGTGTCCTAACCAGCCAGCAATATACTGCTCAATCTCTACTCGTGCTTCAATCAAGTCACTGGAATCATTCTCGCTTTGTGGATACATGTTTGCGCAATGTGCAGTACCTGTAACAAATAAATTAAATATGTTCAAGGCTATCTGTGTGACCGCGTTTTCCTCTAAACTCCTCAAGGCATTATGGTGCAGGTTTGACCATAATATTTCTGAGATTTTATTTCGGAAGGTTAACGTGCCTATTACATTATTATTAACACTTTCGATTCTACAGATAAAATAGAATATAAGAATAAAACATTACAAGTAATCGGAATACACCACTCACAGGCAGACAGACCAAAGCCAGTGAATGGTAGCACACAGGACACAGGTGTCACTGCTATGCCATACCATGAATTCGTCCAATTACAAATTTCTTAGAAAAGAATAGCGGAAAAGTAATTTTGTCCTCCTTCTCGGAACTAAACAAAAATTCCCATAAAAATCCGACCACGTCTTTTACAGAACAGCCAAAACTGACATCATCGATAGAATTTTATTCAAAGGACAACATAAAACAACTCTTTGAAACAATGGTAGGAGATAATAAAACATAATTTAAAACAGGCTGGTAGCGCTAAAGGTAAAAACAATGCTGTCAGCCAGTCGATGATAACTCATTATTATTGATAGCATTCTTTGATAACATAACATAGTGCCACTCTTTGATAAATGAATGAACATAACTCAACACACAACTAACCTTTAATATAAATAGCAGGTGCATCATTGTCTTGAGTTTTAGTGATTCCTAATGCATGCCATGGATCTATGGAGCCGTGAACATACACCACTCGAGACACTGCAATATCCAGGGCCCCATAGTTGCTATTGGTCCAATCTGCAGATGCAGCTACAAATTCAGCATTGTACCTGGAAAGCAATCAGATTTAACAGATTAATAAATAGTCTTTTTTTTTTTTTGTGGGTGGGAAATCATCAAATGACTTCTCCCGCTCTGGGTGGAGCAGGAGGGCGTGTCAGACTTTTACTGACTAAAACCCACCCATGTTCTCTCAGCTGCCCGTGTGCCAGGGGCCGCGGTATCTCTTTCGAACAACCCGCACCCCTGGCAGGCATCGGCCCTTGCGAGCCCCACCAGCTGCTGCTGACGTCTCCCTGCGACGGGTCAGCAGTGGCCCCGCCGCCTACCACTTTTCGGCCGCAGGGGATAGGGAGAGCGGCCAACGCTATACCGACACTCCTCTTCCCCTGCGGCCCCACCGCGTCCGCCATCAAACGGTGGCGGCCCCGTCCAGGCCACGGAAGGGAAGAGCGCTACTCAGAAGTACCGGCACTCCTCCGCCGCAGCCTGTAACTCTCAGCCGCGATGCCTCCCATTCGACATCGCGGCCCGCCTCAGCTGCGATGCACCTCACCGCAACCTACTTTTTGGCCGCTACGTCGTCGGCTTGGAGGCACAAGCCCTGACGAGCGGCCCCACCTTGGGGTTCCTCTTCGCTTCACCGTGGGAGGGTGACCACGGTTACTAAGCCCCCCCGCAACGACAATGCGGGAACCCCACTGGGGGGGATTAATAAATAGTCTTGAATTCATTATAATGTCTAAGTTGCTGTTAGTCGGTGTCACTGGTATGCATGAAAGCATCCTCTAGTAGCCTAAAGAAAGTATGACATAAACCCAGAAAAACAGAAAATATCCTGTGTCATTCCATAACATGGTCTTCCTAACTTGTTTCTTTTGCCATTTTATACATGTTAGATTAACAATCACCTCATTAATATTCTAGAAAGTATAAGGATAGTAATTGCAGATACTTACTTTTTACCGAAAACGTCTTCACATTGTTGAATAAAGAAATCAAGTGTGAAATGATTGCCGAACACTTCAACTTCGCCTGTAGAAGTCTGATAGAATCCAAACTCCGTGCAGGTTTGATACATCCATTGACGAGCTGGAATAAACAACACACAAATTATAGCATTATCTCCACATTTCGGCGTAATTTACACACCATTACTGTGTATTTAAAATGCTAATTAACACACCTTCGTATATGAAGTCGTGATAAAATCGTAAATGAAGAAACCAATACATAAGATCTGCCAACATATTCTACTAAAATCTCACTGTGAGAACTTCGGTGAAGTGAGCTTAAAGTGAGCTGTCATTCTATCTGATGCTAGTGATTGACACTACTCACTTCGCCCAAGTTATCACGGTGATTTTTTTTTACAGGATTGCACGTCTTCACTGTCCCACTTCACTCCAGACTAGAGGTGGTCAAAGTGTATCATTTTTGCGATTGGAACATTTGCATCTCGATCACTGAAATGATCCGAAACACAGATAAGTATGTTTCATTTGGCTCATTTGGATCATCGGCTCAAAGAATATAATTTAACATTATATGCAAAAAACGACCGTATAGTATCTGATAAGTGAGCGCCTTAGTGGTCATTTTTACGTGCAAAAAACAACTGACTTCCGAAAAAACAGTACAAAGTGAAAAATAACTTTAATTTCGGAAGTCGGTTACTTTGGATGTATTTAAATTTTTTGTCACCGCCTTTCGAAATTAAAGTTATTTTTCACTTTGTAGTGTTTTTTCGGAAGTCGGTTGTTTTTTTTTTGGAAAAAGTTTTTATTTTTCACTTTTTAGTTATAGTACCTACCCTACTAATTCGAAATTTCATCATCCTTGGGGTCAAAAGTAGCGTGGCAAAACTTCGGAATAATTCGCAATAATTCGGAAACATTCCAAAGTATATTTCGATTGGAAGGAATACTACCGCAGCAAGAATGCAGAGTAAAATAAATATTATAAGGATGAAGTAGGTAACCTATCTAAAGCCATCTAGCAGGCAATGGACAACTTCGTGAACCGCCGAGCCCCGCGGCCGTTCATTCATAAAATCAACAAAGTATTTTTCGATGCCTACGTACCTACTATGCGGGAATATTTCCCTTTAAGTAGTTATCTACTTGTGAATACTTATTATTTTTGTATGGTTTAATTTCGAATGGGCCCGGTTTCGGGCTGATGTTATGTATGTGTTATGTACAAGTTTAGTTAACTTCGTAGAAGTGTTTTTGCTTTACGATGTACGCAACTAATGTATTTTTTTTAAATAAATAAGTAGGTAGGGTTACTTGCGTAATTATTTACGACGATTTTTTTAGCAAAAAGTTTATTTCCTTTATAGAATAGGCAGTATTCAACTAGAACAAAAAATTAGAACCAATTGAAATAATATAATAGTTACCGTTTTACTATGTACCTCGATACATAATATTAAATATGTATCTAATATAAACTCAGCTTAGTACCTACCAACGTATTTATCTTTATATGTACATATTATTCTAGCAAAATAACATTTGTACAACTAAACCGCATACAAAAACTTATTACGTAAGTACATATCTAAGTAGATGCAAGAAACATTCGGAAGTTTACTAATCGTATTTTAATCTTATATAATTAATGAACGCGTCAGAACATAAAAACAAGAAATATGTAAATCGTCGCATAATTGAAAATAAACCACAGTTGAATGACTATAGAGTTGTTTATTGTGTACTCTTTTTACGTATTTATTACATTTTCCGTTTTAAAGCGCACACGGAATAGTTTAATGAACAAGTTACGCTACCCGCCGCTAGATGTCACAAGCTGTATTTCGTTACGCTTAAGATTTATATTTGCGTAACGAGGTCGTTACTATTTCTCCTCCTATAGGGATGTACCACTATCGTTTACTTATTTATCGACATTCCGTTTTATTTTTAAGCAAAATATAGCAACAGCTAGTCAATAAATATTACTATGTTTGAAATCAAGTGTTTATATAAACATAATTTAATACATACTTACGATTTATAGAATAATTAAGGATTGTTATGTTAAACTAATGATCCGATTTTGAAAACTATTCTATTCATAAAAAGATACAGTTGTGGAGTTTCTTTCTATTTTATTCGATAGATATTAAACTACGGGATTAATTACTACGGGTAAACTAAAGCCGCACACAGGGTTACATTTTTCCCGATATAGCATAGAACAAAGAGAACATTGTAAGTTTAAAAATATCGATAACTCATTATCGATAACGGTAATCTCTAATTGAGTAGCTGACTGTAACATGTGCATTGTTCGAATCTTCGAGAACAATATGTTTGAGTTTAAAAGAAAGTAGACTTTAAAATGAGTACAATAAAGTCAACTTTTACTTGTCTTGTTTAATAACGCGTTGTTGCGTCGCCAACTAGCGGTCAATAGTCGAACTCTAGCTATATTTTCCTTGTAATAATAATTATTCTCGGGAAATATTACCGAATTTTACTCAAACATCCCGAATGATTCGCGAATATTACGACGGGAATAATTCGGAATATTTCCCTCCAGCAACTCTAGTCAAAACAATGCATATTTATGCGATAGCAGCAATCGCTGTTTATTTACTGTTATTTTTTTAAGAGTTCCGTCGCCGAAATGCATCATCAGATCTATGAAATTGAAATGGGACCACACGGGAAGCACCAGCTTTCAAATAAAAAAAATCATCAAAATCGGTTCACCCAGTCGAAAGTAATGAGGTAACAAACATAAAAAAACATATAGTCGAATTGAGAACGTCCTCCTTTTTTTGAAGTCGGTTAAAAATGTTGCATACCTCCTTCTGAGCCCCAAGACATGTTCCTCAAATCTTTTATCATGTTATCATAGCTGTAGTCCAGACATGTTTGATTGCTTTTGTCTAGAATGATAGAGTTGAATGCCGCAAGCTTCTTGTATGCAGGTTCAGATCCAGGAAATGTTAACATATTACACACCTGGAAACATTGTTTATGAATTACTAGCTTTTAAAGGTTGGCAATTATCCCATGGGATCAAAGTAGGGACCAAATTACCGGTATTTTATATATAACCGTTCTGTTAACGATAAAAAGTAACGTTAATAATACCGATACCCAAAGTCAGTTAACGTTATCTAATTACCAGTGGCCCTAGTGTGAGTTTAATTTAACCATTTCGATCAAAAGCTTCGAGCGTTCGGCGCTCCGATTGGTCCGTCACCAATCCAGGGCCAATCGGAGCGCCAAACGCGCTCGATGCGTTTGATCGAGATGGTAAAATGAAACTCACACTAGGGCCTCAGTATTAGTATCGGTAAAAGTAACAATTCTTATACGGGTAATTTATACGTCTATCTCTTTCTAACTTTGACGGCAGGGAGACTAGCATCATTCGGTGTGTGCCCAGAAACAATATTACATACACGCCGAACATGCGAGTACCTTGGGCGTGTGTACAATATTGTTTCTATGCTGCAGAAAATGATAATAAACAGGGTGGCAGCGACATCAACGCAAAAAAATTAACCATGAATGACTGACTACCTTCGTCGTGTATGCAATATTGGTGCCGATTCTCTTGTACACCGAAGTAAACTAACTAAGTGATAGTTTAGTTAGTTTGTTTAGTATGAGAACCTTAAAGCTATTCTGCAAAAAAAATCTCTGAATTTAAAAATAATTTTGACTCAACTAAAATCGTGTTTGACAATCGTGATTCCACGTGGTATTTTTTGTTTTTTTGCTTCGCAATGTGATTTTTGTAGGCCACAAAAATCTTAATAATAAGCCAATAGAAGTCGCAAAGACACGTGACCTTGTCCCCGCGCACGAGTCTCGTAGAACACAAGTGCGCGTGGAGCGTTTGTTGTGGTAATTTGTATTGTTTGGGACGCGGAGAGGTAAACATGGTGTTTTGCAGCATATCTAACTGCGGAAATTCTTCCAAAATTTGTAACTTTACAAATAAAGGGATAACATTTCATATGTAAGTAATTTAATTAATTAATAATTAATTAATTTTTGAAATAATGTCGTTTTTAATAAATATAGCAAATCAAATGTTTTCACCACCACTACTACGATTATTGCTGAAAAACTATTTTTTCTCAATTCAATAACCATTAATACTTAAGCTTGTCCATGTCTACAATTACAACTGCTAAAAGCAGCAATGAAATTATAGTCATACGCAATAAACAATATCGCCACGTACGTAAATTCCAGGAACACGCCGTATGAATTGGCCGGGAATTAGTGACGTGCCACTACTATTTTGTATCGATAATTTCTTGTTTCGTAATACCTAGTTTTACCGAAATGGGAATGAAATATGATTTTTGTTAAATATTTAATTATTACATCTCCACCATGTATGTTTTCTTCCTATTTAAATAGTTTATAAAAAGTCGTTTATCAACGATTATCTGTTAATCCGTACTTTTAAACTACTTCTTCATTCAGAAAATTTATAGGAGGTAGGCTTATTATTGTTATGTATGTGGGTAAGTTAAAAAACAGTCTGCGTCAGTGTCCTAGTATCATTGGCGTGTTCCGTATTTATATCTTTTTTATGTCAGAATAATTATACATATTATTATATTGTAAGGATAGTTGATTAAATTCAATCGGTGAAAAGCCGGGAAAGAAAAAGATAAAGAAAAAAGATACACTATTCATATTGTTTATGCATCTGTTTACTTTATCCAATGCTACACACAGTGCTATGCTAATGCTACACAATGTTACAGGTTTCCAAAAGATCCGGATATTAAAGATAAACGGATTTCGATATAGGAATGAAATACTTTCCATAAATTAGTTATATATTGTTTTGTAATAGACAAACATTTATCACGCGTTTATGATATTAGTATGGACTGAAATATATTTTTCTACTTATTGAATACTGCTTTGCAGGTTAAAGGGCTTGGACACAATACTTTGTGACATTACAACTTTTATAAGCCAGCATGACCAGTCCCCTGTCCGACACTGGAGCTTGAGATAAAAAAAAAACATTAAATTCAATTCCCCTTTAGGTATATTAAACAGGAGATGTAAAAGAAGACAATGTGGAAAAGATTCCTCACCGTATTAATAGTAAGATTTTTGTATCTAATATCTGCACTTATCCTATTGTCCTCATTATATTGGACCAAGTCAGCAAAGTCATCAGCGACTGAGTTGTAGAAATTGTTTATATCATTCTCAGATGCTCCTTCAAAAGGCTTACACACTCTGTAAAAATTAAAAAGTAAAATATTTATTTTTACTATGAAACATTCTTTTAAAAGCTGTGTAAACTAGCTGTTACCTGAATTCCTTCTCAACAATATTTGGTTGAGTCTGCATCATTGTTGTTATTTGGTTATGCGCTGTTTTAAGTTCAGTCACACACTCTTCTCCATGAGTTTTTTCACGCAATGCATCAACAACAACCTCGTAATATTCTGAAATTGTAATGCTAGATTAGTTATATCGTTTTTAGAGGAAAGGAAAAAGCAATGAACATGAACACACAATTTCAACTTGTGATACAGAGACAACGAACCCATAAAATTAACTTTGGCCAACAATGGTCCACTGGAAGACACTGCAGCATATATAAGATGTGGATACTTTAGTCTTAGCCAGGCTGCTAAAGAGCCAGGGTATGATCCACCGAAGGCTATCCAGCGAACATGTCTCTGCAGTTGATATTTATCATTCATAGCATTAATAAAGTTTGCCAAATCCGCCAGAGCTTGGTATGATGACAAGTACTGTAAGTTCTTGACACTGATGTCTCTGAAAATGTAAAACAACAATGAACATTTGCTACTTTCAAAGATACTGTCAATAATAAAAATAGCATGAAAAAGATAAATTTTATGTCAGTGTGTTGAGGATGCAAAAATTATAAGTAACAAATTCGTCAGTCTTTATTTTATCATTGTGTAACTGTGTAAAACAAAATCTTACTCTGTAGGATGACTCTCCCCATAGAAGCGATGTTCTAGATTGATGCAAAGAGCGTTGAACTTCTTCGCATAATCAATCCACGCCCCTTTGACCATCCACCTTGCATCAGCTGGTCCTTCACCACCAATCATCAAAAACACAGGCCCTTGTTTGTTGAAGTCATAGAAACTGTCATTTATGAAATAGCGCTGAAACAAAATAATCATTATTACAACAATTAAAATTGTGGACATCAAATGAGATTTCTATTTTATCATATCTATAATAATAGAAACTAAGCAGGTGACTGCCTGGTGTACAATCATTGTACAGTCGAGTTCATTAATATAATTATAGGCCCTTTCAGGCTGCAGTACAAAAATATATGAACATCAAAAAGGTCATAATATTGTGACAATTATAAGCATCATTCAATTGTGGTCAAGATTTAAATTCATTAATATGTGACTACTTTTTCTGATAATTTTTCAAATTTTTGCCTAATGCATAGCATATAATTATTATTCAACCGAAATGAACATGTTTTATAGGTTATAAGAGCCATAGAATTTATTGAGCTATCCAACGCTCACAATATTTCGAATCCTTGCCAGTGCCAATATTAATGAACTGGACTGTACATAAAAGTTAAAATATAAAAGTATTATGCTATCACAAATGCAATAAAAACCATTGTATGTGAGTGCGAGCCCTAGAAAGTACAGATAAGCTACATTGTTCTAACTAGGTACCGTAATGATTTAGTCAATCATAAAGAAGATCCTTTCTAAATTCCACAATTAGGTACACGTGGCTACACATCAAGCTATACATTTCCAGTTTATGCTGATCTCGCATTGTATTGGATTTCGGAACAGTGCGAGATCAGCGTAAACTGGAAATGTATAGCTCGCTGTGTAGCCCTGTGTACATAATAAATAAAGATTATATTGGTAAGGCAGGTACCTGTTTCCAAGATCTTAAATCAGATGGACTTGAGTGATCCAATTTTTGTTTGAACCACTGTGCTGGAGGTAGCTGTTCACCGTTATACCCTCCCGGAGCTCCTAAATTGCCGCCTTTGCCTCTACCAAGTCGAAAATGCTTAGCACCATGGGCCACATAATATAAAAATAATAAACAGGCTAATGTAAGGGCCCGCATTTTCTCAATACAAAGTAATTTGGTCGATGTGTAGGCTTAGACTGTTGTTTTACATTTGCAAAATAAAATATGAGCCAACGGTCCTAATCAGCCAGCCCGTAATCAGTGGGTTCACAGCACCGACACCTAGACCGGCAATATTTAATTATTTTAATCAGCGCGGCTGTGCCTAACTGCTGATCGGAACACGCACAGATCGAAGCGACGGCGGCGCAGGGGTTCAAAAACCTGAAAATTACAATAGGTCAGTCAATACGGGATTGGCATTGGACTTACAGTGCCGAATTGCAGGCAGTGAGACAAAGAAAATACTTACCAGCTCCGAGAGAGCAATCACAGAGTATGAGAAGTGAACAATGGAGAGATGAGACCATCATTTATTCACTCTCATAAATGGATAAGTGAGACAAAGTGACACTACTTCATAAATAAAACCACGGAATACTCATTTATTATTGTACTACTCTCCCTCTCCAGCAGGGTTGACAATCTTAGTACTGGCAAACGGGTAATCGTTCTCCTATAAGTATGCAAAATAAGGTTGGACACCAAATGTATTGCCGACCAATTTATGAGACTGACATTTGAATTTGATCTCATTATATTGTGTTACTTTTACGAAACTCTCTCAGAGATGGCAGTATTCATAATTTCTGAATTTGTAGTTCTACTCAGTACGCTAGATGGCGTGACAACAGTCATCCATTTGTATCTTCGATGTGACCAGCCCTCGCCCAATTTCCATGAGCGTCTAATTAAATAAACCCATGTAATAAAACACAATACAACGGGAAAACATATTTTAAGATAAAACCTCAATCATAACGAAATAAATAGTTCATAAAACAATTTCAAGACGTATTAGCTGAATTTATTTTGTATGCAACACTACAAATGTCAAACAAAACAAAATTTGCCGCTCGTTCGCGTTTGCGCTTGTTTGTCCATAACTGTTTTTCTTGATTTTAATCGTCTAAAGTGCTTTTTCCACCTAAGTCCGTTGAGTAGAGCCTCTGCCCCTCGGGCCGTGTTGATTTTGTGCTTGTGTTGATGGTTAAAATCGTAAAAAGTATTGAGACAGGACTTTAACTAAATTTTGTGTTTGTGACTTTGATATCTACCTATTATCATGCCTAAAAGAAAGTGTTGCGTCCCCGGATGCATAAATAGCTTAGGTAAGTGTTTTATTCATAAAAGGCCGCTGCACCAAAAGTTCGTCTTTATACTCCACTGTTCCTGACGTACTTTTTCGATTATTTCAGATACCAATGCGATTTTGTATGAATTCCCTAATCCAACTAAGGAGAAGGAGTTTTTTAATACATGGGTCTATTCCGTTGGTGGTGATAAATTACAAATTGAAAATGAACATATTTTCAAATACCGCCGTGTATGTCGTGTCTTCGAACAAAAATATTGCTGTAGGAATAATCGACTCAGCAAAGAAGCTGTACCAATAAAAAACATGCCAGGTAAAATAATATTATTTTTCATATATTGCATGTCCCATTATGAGCTCTTAATTATGCCTCCACTGCTGGACACGGGGGTCATAACTGGTATTCTATAATATTTGATGATACCCAATAACAAATTTGCCCCGAGTTGGGAATCGCACATAATACCTCAAACCCAGTGGTCGCTTCTACAACAACTAGTCCAATGTACCTTTACATAATAATATGCTGACAGTTCAAACTTAACTGTCAAGCAGCGCTAATAAGACACAATGAAAAATCTATTATGTATAGTCCTCCGAGAGTTATTGCTGCTTGCTGAAATAATTTATTAATTGTCATTCCAGAGCCTGTTACACATTTGGACTCAGTGGATATGAAGCCACATACTCAAAGTGCCATAGAAGATATACAAACAAAAGAAAATCTTAGTAAGTGAAAATATAAAATTAACAGCATTAAGCATTCTTTTTTTCGAATTGTCCCTGATTCCATTAAGGCATAATAAAGGACCTTTTTGTGTGGAGGCTGGCCAACCCGGTCTGCCTTTTTTCCCTTTATATCCTTCGATAATACCTATATATTATAGACAAACAAAAATTGTCATGTGATATAATGTCCTAAACTGTCACACCTCGTAATTAAAGTTAAAAATGGCTATGATGAGCACAAACATTTTCATTTCTTTCATAACAAAAGCGGGCAGTTTAAGCTACAAAGCGCTTTTTCTGTTGAAAATGTTATGTGAAATGATTATCTTAATTAAAAGGAATTTATTTAAATTGTCATTCCAGAACTTATTACTTCACCAAGTTGTGACACAGTATCCAGAGAATTTGTGCCTATGCATGCTACCATTACTGTGGAAGATGTATGTTAGCTTGTATTGTACATAACAATGTACAAAGTAAGAAAAATATTGGTAAGTAAAGAAAATTTTCCTTAGTTTTCTTATTTAGTAAACAATCTTGGCATGTCTTTTATGAATTTTTCCATTTAAAATAATTAAACAGCATTATTTTTATGTACTTAAAATACTTCATACCAATATTGTAACCAGAAAATACATAATATATGTTTTATTTCATTACAGAGCATCACAAAAACCAACTCTCGTTACTAAAAGCCGGGTGAAACGTGTTGCTGTAACTCAATCAAAGCATGCTTGATACAGAAAACTGGTGCTAGTTGCAGTACGACTTAGTAAGTGCCGCAATAAGGTCAAAAAGCAGGCAAAAATGATCCAGGCACTACAAAATCTAACAACCATTCTGCAGTTTTTGAAAACACTCAATGAATTACCTAGCACATCAAAAGTTTTGACATTATTACAGTTCAGAGAGCATAAGAAAGGCAACAAAGGACGTCGTTTTACTTTAAAGGAAAAAAATATTGCCTTGATGCGTGATGATGAATCGGATTCGTATAAAATTAAAGCAAAAAAACTGATTTATGAAGTGTTTCAAAAGAAAGAAATAAATCATGAAATCGAACTTTGTTTTATTGTTTACAATTATGAATTACTTTCGCTATTCTACATAGCTGCAAGCGAATATGTAATTCACATTTTAAAATACCTATTTAAATAAATAAGAAATATCAAGGTAGAAAGTAGTAGGCTACGTACGTATGTGTGTACCTACGTGCATGTGTGTGTGTGAGTAAGATTGTTGGAATTAGTTCCAAAACAGGCGTCCAGAGGGCGACACTTGACGTTTCTCACTTTTGTCGCTGAGTTGTACCTCTATTCCCTATTATAAAAAAGTACTCTGTGCTCTCCAGAGAGTACCTACTATGACTATGACATTGTTTTCTGTCAAAGAGTATATTATTTTTTGTTTTTTTTTGTTTTTGGCTTCACACGGTTTGTGCATTTAGCCAGTGTCAAGTAATTTTTCTTTTAGATCAAGTAAATGGCCCGATATCGGGCACGAAGTTACAAAACAGTCATAGTTGTCTTTAGTCAGTCAAGTCAGAGTTATTGTAAAGCGGTAGTAACTTTACAACAACCTAATAGGAGTTTTTGGGGGGAACACGAAAAGTCCACGTTAGTCACTTATTTTCACCTTCACTACACTTGTGCATTCACACGTAACTAAATTGAATAATTCGCTATCAAAATTATACAATTTAATTCGCTATTTCACTAAATTCCATGAAAATGAAAATTCGTGCGACATGTTCCAACGCGATCCCGCCAAAAACTCCGAGTATATCATTATTAATCTGTGGAGTACTATACAGTGCTGCCAGGCCTGATTTTAACTTTACCCCAGGCTTAGTCGCAGTTTACCCCAGATTCACTATTATTTGAAAAAAAATACCCTAAATTAATTCCATCAGTTTTTTCTTACTTTACAACTAAAACAACGAGATGTTGTTTTTTTATTTTTTATTTTTTACTCTCACATCACAAATGTGTCCTCTGCATCGACTGCATAGTTAACGTTGTTTATATAAATACATACTATTGATAAATTTATCTATGATTGTTTTCGACGGTGTGAAGTTAGGGTAAGATTACTGTTTAATGACTGCAAATTATATTCTGGATCATGGCCCAAGATAACCTATTACCTACAGGGCTCGGTCTTGACGACTGAATTTGAATACAGAATAAGACTCTCTCTACGCTTGCACATAATTTATAGTAGCTGATAAAAAAGATACCACTACTTTCGAAATGTTATGGAATCGTTTATTACCGCCAGCTCCTAAGCACCACTGAACCCCGACCCAAAACGAAATGCAATGTGACGTATTTTTACTAAGTAGTTTAATTTTACAGTAGTCTCGTAATCGAAACAGACCTTGCCCTAAAAACTATCCTAAAAATATGAATACCCTAAAACTTACCCCGTCGTATTAATTTCACCCTAAATCTAAGGTAAATTACCCTAAGTTGGCATCACTGACTATACTGCAAGACGTACAATATCGTACAACATAGTATTCGAGTTTTTGGCGGGATCGCGTTGGAACATGTCGCACGAATTTTCATTTTCATGAAATTTAGTGAAATAGCGAATTAAATTATATAATTTTGGTAGTGAAATTATTTAATTTAGTTACGTGTGAGTGCACAAGTGTAGTGAAGGTGAAAATAAGTGACTAACGTGGACTTTTCGTGTTCCCCCCAAAAACTCCTATTAGGTTGTTGTAAAGTTACTACCGCTTTACAATAACTTTGACTTGACTGACTAAAGACGACTATGACTGTTTTGTAACTTCGTACCCGATATCGGGCCATTTACTTGATTGAAAAGATAAATTACTTGACACTGGCTAAATGCACAAACCGTGTGAAGCCAAAACATAAAAAAAAAAAAAAAAAAAACATAGTATTCCTGCAAGATAAAAATTAAATCAATAAATTTTGCAGTGTTGCCAACTGGTTGACAGATTTTCGGGCTAAATCGAGTTTCAATAACGCTAGTTTAGCACATTTTTTTTAAATAGGGCTAAATTACGGGACACGAATCATGGGCGCGAACTCACTCACAGGAGTGTCTAAAAAGCACGCTGTATCACCCGCACCGCGCCCGGAGTGAACAATATTGACTGAGATTTTGAGATTCACGATTTCATAGTAAAACAGGCGCGTAAAAAAATAAGATAATTCCTTCGGAAGAACGAGTTTTATAAAAAAAACCACTTCATAAATCAATTACCAATAAAGTTTATTGAACTGTTTGATATTTGAGCTTTTGTTTTGGTACCGACTTTGTTTTGGAGATTTTACACTTTTTTATTTCATAAAACACACTCTGCGTCTAATTTAACCAATTAGACGCCCAAAGTTACGAGCCAACAAAGATTCGTTTTTATCTTTGGTGGCTCATAACTTATTAATGACTTTTTATTTCACTGTTCTGTTTCCGTACAGACAATGTTTAATTTTTTATGTAATTGTCAAACAGTGGAGTAATATCGTCGAGTATACACTCGTTTCCTCTTGTTAACATTAATAACTGCTATGTAAATTACTAAGTAAAAAACATATTTTTAGTAAAATTATTATTATCATTATCATAATAGCCGAAAGACGTCCACTGCTGGACATATGCCTCCCCCGATTTATTATACTAAAGATTAATTTGTTTTTGACGTGAAAACGTCTTTTCGCTCGGTGTACTGTTTTTTTTTTGAGGGTGGGAAATCATCAAATAACTTCTCCCACTCTGGGTGGAGCAGGACTCGTATCAGACTTTTACTGACTAAAATACACCCATGTTCCCTCTGTTGAGTGTGCCAGGGGCCACGGTATCTGTTTAGAACAATCCGCACTCCCGGCAGGCATCGGACCTTGCGGCCGCTTCAGTTGGTTCTGACATCTCTTTGAGGCGCGCGTGAAACACAACGCGCCGTCAACCCGGGCTTGGTCCTTACCGGAAAGCGAGCTACCCATTACTCGCCGTCCACAAGCCCGCGCCTACGGTAGCTGGGAATCAGCCTGGGATTCCCGGAACCCAGGGCGTCTCCTGCGAAGGCTAGGGTCATGAGGGCGCATGTACTGCCTCTCCCTCACGTGCGCCGCCTCCCTCTTCGATTGCTAGAGTAACGGGTGAGGATTAAAAAGATAGGTCATATTTATAACAATTTATAAACGGGACATAATTTACCTATGACATTACACTGCGTAGGTATGCGCATGCGCTCAACCCTCTATTTTTCACTATGAGTCGAAATTCCAATTCATGTAGCGCAAAAACGTGTTTAGTTAGAACACTAATTCTAGTGTCGTTGTCAGGAGTGGATAGAGCGCTGCTGGGGCATAGAGGGAAACAACAAAACTACTGGTCCAAATAGAGTTAAAAATTAATATGAAGTTGACTATAACAAAATAACTCCATTTGTTGTCTCATAATGGCCATAAATATGGTCAGAAATGAGCATTGCATCGCATGCCAATCGAAGAAAGGTTGCATCAATAAAAATTCAATGAGTACAAAAATTCTAGAGCCAAGCAAATGCAATAGCTACGGCAATGACTGAAACGAAACCGTAAGAAAATCTGCTGCAAATACCAAATAGTTTAAGATGTCGTCTAATATTGACTGTAAATTTGCTCAAAACTGAAAAACATAATTATCGGTCAAAGCTTACTTCATAAGGAATGCAATGAGCCTATTTAATCTAGTATCGAGCAAGTACAATGGCTGCAGTATAGGGAACCATAGGAACATTTGTTACACCAAATTTGGTAAACCAGTCCTCGGTAAGGCAGGTTATGTTTGAAATGTGAAAACTTCTTACAAGCCAAGCAAGTTGAGTGCGCTTACCTAATAGAAGAGCGAGCGAAGCGAGCGCTCAAATGAGCTAGCCAGTGACACGAATGAGGAGAGCGCGCTGACAAGTTGAGCAAGCACCCAATACTAGCGACAAGTAAGAGCGTAACGAGCTCTCTCACAAAAAAATGCGAACAAAGCAATCACAGTTTATTGCCGAGCGAGCAAAGCCAGCCGTATGGCGCTAGGAATGACCAGAGCGCGCACACTTAAACAAAGAACGAGCGGAGTGAGCCGAGCGCGCTTGCACATGGAAAGAGCGAGCGAAGCAAGCCTCTCACAAGACCAGCACGTGATGAAGACCCATTGCCAAAATGAGCGAGCGGAGTGAGCTGAACTACCCTACGACCGGATGGCTACATGGGAAGAGCGAGCTAAGCGAGCCGCTGGCAAGACCAGCGCGTGAAGCGATCCGTTGTCCAAAACTAGCGAGTGGAGCGAGCTTAACTTCCCCACGAGTGGGTGGAAAACGTTTTCACATGCCTAGAGCGAGCGAAGCGAGTCCCTATTAGAAGAACACCTGAGTTTAGCGAGAATACTTTAACAACGAGCTAACGAAGCGTGCACACTTTAGAAAATAGTGAACACTACCTGTTGCGCTTCGCTCACTCGTGGCAGAGGTAGGCTCACTTCGCACGCTGGTCTCGAGAGAAGTCTACGTTCTCTCGCTCTTGTGGAAAAGGCTCGCTCCGCTCGCTTGTCTGGTTTGAAAGCTGGCACGTGGAGTGCTTAGGCTTACTTCACTGGCTCGCTTTTAGCATAAATTTGTGTGTTGCACTCAGTTTTCTTGTGGGGGGCTCGCTTCGCTCGCTCATTGCTTGAATAAGTCCTCTTCTGAGTCGTGTCAGCTGTGGGCTCGCTTCGCTTGTTCGTCACGAAACTGGGCTCAGTTAGAGAATCCCATTGTTAAATCAGATTAGTTTCATGTCAATGTGAACTTTCATTTATAGTTGATCTAGAGCAAGCTTGCCATGATTGTGCCTGACAAAACTGCCTATGCATTATTATAGGAACTTCTCTCACTAGGTAAGGTCAGGCAGGTTACACTTGTGATCAAACTTTTTCACGAAAACAAATGGCGTGGACTCGAACTAGGCCTACTTAACTTTTTGTCTTTTTTGTTCGTTATTAATGATAACATGAACTACCATGTAGGTTATTAATAAAATACATCATTAGGGTTTATATAATATTCTTTAATCATAAAACTACGATCTAAATTGCAGTCTTCATTTAATTCCTCCCGAAGGTTTCACTATGCGCTGACGACGTTGGTTGCGCGCAGCCTTGTTCAGTATAAATTTGTATCGGATATATTTTTTTTTAGAGATCCTGTGGGATTTCGTAAGTGTAGTAAGTTTAGTTTAACTTGGCAAGGCCAGTTCATTTTTGTGATATGGAATTTAGGGTCTTAAAGATCATCCTATTTCGTAATTTATTTTTAATTAAGTAAATTTGTAATGCTTTTCAGCATTACGAACTTTGTTTTGTTCTCAGCACAGAACACAAACAAAGATGGTTCTCAGTATGTGGTTCTGACAGGCAATAATATTTTGGGTTAGATTACGGGCTACGGGCTAAATAATATTCAGGGCTGAACGAACAAGAAGAAAAAGAGCTAGATCTAGCCCCAAGAGGCTAAATTGGTACCACTGAAATTTTGTGAAGCCGGTACCTCGGTACCAGACATAGTGCCAGAGGTGCTAATTTCGTATAGTTAGTTTAACAGATATCGTTTTGATACTTGTCCCTACCTACATTCCTACCTAATTTTTTGATATTTCAATGTCAAAACGATATGAAACTCTTTTCATCTGTGCATTTATAAAAAGTTATACCACTGATTAAAAAGCACAACAGAAAACTGGTGTTTAATACTTATTTTAATGTGTTTAAGTTACTAAACTTGTTTACGTATTTCGGTGTTTGTTTACTTATTTATCAAAGGTGAATTTTTCGATCATCAAATAACTTCTGAGTTGTACAGACCCCAGCACATCAAGCTACCCCTATCTTTAAACAAATACACAACAATATCAATTTGTCGACGGACAACAGTGCTGCCAGCTATGGTGAGCTTTCAGTTTTTAACCCCATTGTTACGGTCGTCGGTGACGTGGTCGCGACCCATTTGGTCTAATTATATTGATTAACACACTTCCTGATTCTGTCTATCTGTAGGTTATAGTACATCCTAATATTATGCTACCTTCTCCTTAAATCGTTTTTTTAGTCTATAAAACGGTATTTTTAGTCTATGGCACGATCCCCCTCATTTTATTAAGTTGGCAAGTGTGTCAGATAGCCAAGTCAGGCTTCAGCCAACATTCCAATTTCCATCACTTGCGAATGCGATCGATCGCGGGTAAGGTGTAGTTGTATCTGGTAGCAAGCGCTCGGAGGGTTCGAAAATGGCTCTATTCAGATATTCATCTCTATTGCCAGAAGTGCAGGTAAATATACTGATATATTCTATCTAATTCAAAGTGTTATCTAATAATGTTGCATGATATTAATTTGTGAACTTTTTATAACCTTCTTGCCCACATTTTGGGTTCGAAGTTATGTAATGTGAATGAAAACTATTTTGGGAAAAACTGCAGGTGTGTTGCATCCCGGTAGTCTGTATATTCCGATATCATACAGTGCCTACAAATTGCCGCAGTTAATAAATATTATTATTCGTCATTTACGACACGACCGGTATATTGTCAGTAGGCATGCAGATTTCCAGCGGGAAATTCCGGTCATGGTGTTTTATTTTTATTTTTTATTATACTGTCGCGGTGCCCTCTAAGGTCCATAATTTGTATGTTAGTAGTAGCTGTAACTCTTTTTTCCATCTTTTAAACTATGTACATTAGGGAACGCAATAAATTATGAATAAAACTTAAGTTTATAAATGAGGATATTTTAAATTAAATTAATATTACCTTTTGCCGATGGCTTCGCCCGCGTGTTTTTCTGAAATTATCCCCCGGGATCGTACTACCGGGTTAAAATGTATCCCGTAAGCTGACCCAGGTCAGGTTCTATCTGTGCCCATCCAAATCCATACAGAATTTCTATTAGTATGCATTTTTTATACATTGTGCAACATTTTAGTACTAAAAGGATTTTAAGATAAGTGGAAGCTTCATAGTTATATTTTGTGTATGTGATCTCAAATTTACCACATTTCTACACTGAATTGGATTATTCTTTTTTAATTGAAAGAATGTACATTTTGTCTAATCTTTTAATTATTTAGTGAGGATCTGATTAAGTACTTCAAAGATGGAGTATTCAACTCCTCAATGTTTACAAACACTTCAATACAAACTTTCATCTCCTATTAAACCCCCATAGGGGTGGTAAATCATAAAAACATGCACCAGTCCAATATCCAAAATGTGATTTGAATGAATATTACAGATATCCATTTGAACGTTAACCCCCTATTAAATCCCAACAGGGGAGGGGAGGAATGATCAAAAATCCTTTTCTTAGCGGGGACATCATGATATCATCACGATAACGCACTTATTTTCCATATTTAAAATTTTTTAGATGAATAGTTCTAGAGATTTCGGGATAGGTTTTTTGCTTTTATCTAAATTAAAATTACAGAATGAAGGTTTGCATGACACATGCCAATGAATGACCAATAATTAAAATATTATACTAGCAAAATTTTATCATAGAACATCATGAATTACATTCTATTTGATCTATCTAACTATTAAATGTTGGTGCAGCATGCACAATAGTTAGGTCTTATCAGCTTCAATATTCTTGACTCTTTAGTTCATTCAAATTGTACCTAAGTATATTTCTTAGATATTCCCATATGTCAAAACGAATGCACACACTACTGCCTTGTTGTATGTATTATTCCAAATTACACATAATTATATTCATTATGTCTAGCTAAACAATGTTTTTTCAATCAGGTACCTGAGTTAATTTAATAAGGTTTGAAATCAAATTACTCTCATCAATTAAGCTTTTATAAAACCTGCTAACAACTACTGGAAATAAACAGATTGCTTAAAAAATAATATTCCTGATTTGATTGGGACCTACCCTGCTCTGTTCACTCTTAATACCTTATAATATGTCTGTGGGTACACAATTTTTGTTGTTGTTTTATGTGAGTGTCAAGTTATTTATATTGTAGTACATTCTGTTGCACAAGTTATCTTAATCTTATCACTGAGTCAATGTAATAATATGACAGTTTTTAGTAAGTACCTGGATTAAACTTCTTAACTGTAATGATTGATCTGTTAGGGAAATTGTAGTGTAGTCATGTGAGATTTGCACAAAGCATATGGCAATGGCCTTGGTCAATCTATGTCAGTGTCACGCACGGTGGACGGTGGCGCTTGTTGGCGTGATAACCGATGTCACTCGCTGTGCAGCGCGCGGTTCTGCGCCTCCTCAGTCACGTGGAGCAACTGGCATGATAATAATTATTACTTCATACGCAAATTTTAACGCAACTGTGTTATCACGAGCCGCTCATTGAACGAGCACACGCGCCACACGTCAAACTTATACCTTCTCATGACATAATCAGGAATAATACTTGACTTTACAATGTCAGGTGACATACTATTGTTCTACACGAATCTGATTTACATAACTATGTAGGTAATGTTCGTTCGGGTAACTGTTCGAAAGTGTTACCGCACTTCCTCGGCCCGGAACATAAGCTTGTATCTATCGATAACGATGCCGTCGTGACGTGATATCGTTATCAGTAAACTATGTAACAGAAATCCTCACAATGACATTCACAATGCGTGTCCTCTGCTATGCCCCAACTCTAAAGATAACCATGCAGGTCAGCCCGCGCTCGCAGCGGGCACACGCCCAAATGTTCACGATTATTATAGGCACATGTTAGATATATCGTTCACATATATCCTCTACAATAAGAAGACTTGAATTGGTTTAATTTGGATTTACGAAAACAAAACAAAGTACCTCGCACCACGCGGATCTAAAAAAGAACCAGTGAAGCACGTTCGTTACTATGACGCACGTATTCAAGGTCGCGTTGAGCTATGGCTTCTAGTAGTATAACAAAAACTATCCACGACTGCCTAGTTGGAAATAATGTTTTACCAACTCAAAACCAATCTATACATTTCATACCAATTCATAGCATACCGTAAAAAACGCTTAGAAAATTTACGAAATCGCATAGGTACCTAGGTAGGTTGCGTATTATCATGCGTAAGTTGTAAGTCTATTTGATGGATACAACATGGTTTCATTGTATTAAAGTCTACGTGATACTGATAAGGTTTTGTGATAACGCGTGGGTAACAAAAATGTAAACACTAGAAAAAGTAAATCATTTTATTTTCAGGGTGATTATAGTTTTTCCTGCGTGTGTAGGCATGTAAAATGGAAAGAAATAGAAACATCAATCTGTTAATGATGATCAAATAATCTCTTCAACATTTCATTCAATTACTACCTAGCTTCCTATCCAAGTACGTGTCTTTTGATAACAAATTACCACTGTTATCAGATCCATCTTATCTAATAGGACGTCAGTATGAAGTACCAAGTTATTACTTTACCTCCTGATCTTTGGCCTCTTTTGGACAAAATATGTTTATTTGCAAGACGGAAACCTGGTGACAACTGTGTTAACTTGCTCTAAGCACTAAGTAAAATGCTAACATCTGCTGTTCATCGCTAATGTCTAGTAATTGTATTAAGTAATCCTAGTAGCTGACTATAGCACGTTAGCGATTATTTTACAATATTGATACCAATTCTCGCTTTTGCCAATAATATAATATCGATAAATGCACTTTACCTCGGTAGGGATTCAGTTAGTGAATGAATGACGGATGATGATTAAAATATTTCAATGCATGCCAAGCAAATAACCACTAATAGTGCATTGTGTGAATGGTGGGTACCTATTAAATAATAATTACGTCTACTATGCAGTATGATTGTTAATGAATAAATATATTAGTACATAATACAGTAGTCATAGGTACCGTACCTATGACTACTGTGTTAGGTACTTTAAATATTTGAAACAAGTAGAGATATGTATTAATTATGTTTCTACGATATAATTATGATAATCACTTATTTACCTAGCTAGCGTATGCGTATAACGCGGAAGTTTAATTTATATTGCGATAACCAATGATTTTATAATTTACTTATACCATTGGTGATAACGACAACCGTTTGATCTTATGTTGCGGTTGTGGATGGTCAATACGTAGGGATTTTAATAAATCCGCTCAGTCTTTGTAGTTCGACTCAGTCTTTGTAGTTCGTCCTGTTAAACTTCAAACTAAGTACACCACGCAATGTTTTCCTCTTTTAATATTTTATTACATGAAGTAAAAATGTTGATTTTCTTTTGGCCTTCTTTCGTTCTTAATGGAGGTTAACTTTGTCTTGCCACCGAATTTCCTCTTGACGATTCTATGACGTCATCTACTACGTACTTGGAGAAGGCTGAATTAATTAAACAATATTTGTACTAACCTAACGTGTACGCACACGAGATACAAATAAACGTTATAAGTTAGGCTCTAGACTTACTATTTCAAGTACTTGGACCTAATAACCTTATTTTACTTTTACGTGTATATCTTCTGAAGGGTATATATTTTCCAAATTCTGTTTTCACACACTTTATACACAAATTCAAAGCAACGTGCGTAAAAAAATTACAACTCTGCACTAAACTGTTTTATATGATTTTCATCAAATAGCCAAACGTCAGCGCAGCGGAAACTTGATAATCTCCGCAGTTTAATGACACACAAATTTCATTTAAACATACACATTTAACTCTCGTTACACACTAATGATTGAATGCAATTTTTTTCTTGTACGTCCATAGGAAAAGAAACTGCCGCTAGGATGACGTAGTCCCAGCGGAAACAGTTCTTGTTGAATAGCTACCCAATGGTTGGATGCACAAATTTGTATTTACCATACACAATTACACGACGTCATACACTAAATATCTGCTAAACTGAAATGACGAAATTCGACACTTTTCCGCTGCGACTACGCTCACTAACATAACTTCGAGGTATATCTATAGGACACGCATATTACCTATATTTAAGTCCTATGTAATAGGGTGGAGCTTATCAACCGGGCACAATTCCGGACTCCGGGACTGACAAATTTCAGATAGAAAACTCAATAATACTTTGCCCTACCTGGGAAAACCCAGGCCCTCACGCTCAGCAGTAGCGCTTACGACCGCTAAACCAACGAGGCAGTCAACTTAAATTCGGTCAAATTTATTATTCTTAAATTCAATTCGTTTCTTAATTTTTATGTAAAACTCCTCGCGTAGGTAGGTTTCGACTCGTTAGAATTTTGATGGCTAAAACCTGATTTTATAAACGAGCTCAGGCCTCCGGAACGGAACAGCATCCGTAATACCTATTTAAAGTTTTCCTCAGATTTTTGACGGATAATTTCGGCGGATACGATCCGCAAATGTCCTTTTATAAATTTTACTAGTTTTTGCCAGCGGCTTTACTCATGTGGAGGTCGCAAATTATCCCACGTGAACGTACTACCGGGATAAAATGTATGTGTTAATCCAGGTTATAAACTATCTGTGTGCGAAATTTCATACAAATCCGTGCAGCCGGTTTTGCGTAATTGAGTAAACAAACATACAAAATTCTGCAGGCCGAAACAACCGTGTACTGTTACACTGATACTCTTGGAGCCAAAGTATGTACGATACTGTTTGGTGCTTACATCATTGCTAAGAAACCTTTTATTATAAGTACCTACCTAGTAATTAACCTAGCGTCAGTTTCCTAGAAGCTTTATTACTCGCAGCTCTTTTATTGTTTAGTAACTAAACTACACCCCAGATTCCGTCCACGAGGCAAACATTTATTTGACATCATGACTGTGATGATTTTGTCAATGAAGTTTTTACTGTCAGACGGTTGTTTTCTTCTCTGTCGCTACCCAGTTATCAGTTTTACGTCGTGGGGGACGTTCCGCTACAATATCTTAACAGTGAAGGTACTACTTAATTAATCTATTCAGCTCGGAGATACGGCCAATATTGTGCAAACTGTTTTTTTAGTTTCCATGATAATATATACAGTTTTTTCTAGATGTAATATGAAATTCAACACATTTTTGCGGTCGATAAAAGCAGTATTTTGCATGCGTAAATATTCCTCCCAACTAGGGATCAGTGAATGGTAAACTATGAAAAACAAAGATAAAACTGCCGTTGTAAACTTGTAAAGAAAATAACTCGTATCTCAAAAATATTGACATAAGTCACTTAGAAATATAAAAATCTTTTTTTATAGGATCCAACGATCATAATTATGTGCATACATTTTTATTTTTTATCCTTTTGACATTTATGGGGAGAGAGAGTCACCTCGAATTGTTTGTATTTTTTTTTCGTAATTCACTACACCATTGTTTAACTATAGACATAATTATATCCATGTAAATTGGAAAGAGGGTCTTTCCAATTTACATGGATATAATAGCAGTGTTAATAGTCTCCGAGTAAAACTGCTGTGTAGCATCCGGACGGACGGACATGACGAAATTATAGGGTTTCCGTTTTGCTATGGGACCCTTAAAAAGTTTCAGTTCGATGATGAACGATTTCAATTAATGCTCCTGCCTTCGATAAACAATACTCTAGCTCGATATAATATCACGATTTCTCGGCTATAACATCATTTCTCAAATATTGACGTCTCACGCATAACACCAAACATTCTTTTGCATAATACCTGCACATTTACAAGGTTTAATCAAATTAGATAGCGTAACTCCTTAGACGTATCAAAACATGACAATACCAAACAAATGCAATTTTTTGGGTTGACGGCCGCCAGTAGTTTAGTTACTTGAAGACGAAGTATGAGTTAGCAAAATTGTATTAAAAAAAAATGTTTTAAGATACCGATAATTATTAATTACGTATGTGATAAAGTTTCGCTAGCTAATTTACACTCAGTGGCTGTTTTAACGATGCTAGTCCAATATTCCGTAATTTATTGGGAAGGTAACATGTGTATTGGAATGCGCTGGAAGGTTTCTCTACACTCTCGTGCGTATCTAATTTTTAGGAAATCGGAAGATTTAAGTAATCGAAGTTAGAATAGAAGAGTTGGATCCGATTTAGTGAGATTGGAAGGTCGCGACCGGAATACTTTTACTAAATTGTTGCATCCCAATGTACTTCTACTTTATAAGCACATAAGAGTCATCAGTCCGATTTAGAATTAGATTTAGCCAGTGTGATCACTAGCTTCTAATTTAGAGTGTTCCTAGTTAGTTTCTGCAGATTGGATAGTGTAATTCGTACTTTAGTAAGACTTCAATCTATATGTCAATGCGCTGATCGAGGTGTTCAGCGCTGCTGAGCCGGCTGTTACATAGACATATATGTTAACAACATTAGTTACGGGGAAGATATGGCGCTGCTGAGCGCTTTGGTTTGTGGTCTTAGGAGATTGGTGAACATCTGTTACGAGTATGCATTAGTTCATATATTGCTTATATTGCTTATGCTATGATCAAACAAGCGTTAATAAGTTTCTTATTTCATATCAAAGAGTAACACATTAAAAACCTCATTCAGATTTAGGAAAAATGATACAGCTAGCTTTAAAAAAACGTCAAGTCGTAACATTTTGGATCGGATTAGTTTTGCAAGGTTTCGGAGTAAGAGGCCCCGAGTACTAGCCTCGTTTTATTGTTCTCGCATCCATCTTGAAAAACAAGGAATTTGTCGGCAAAATTTTCTGCGATCACAACAGCGTTCACGTTTTGGAGTTCAAATATTACGAACGTTTACATTTGCCCCTGATTGATATCTTAATTTCAACAGAAATCTGCTGCGTGTTTTTAATTTCGCGTGTCTAAATTCTTTCTCAAAAAATAAAATGGCTGCGCTTTTTGGAAAACAAATTTCTTGCTTATGTCCAACTTAAATCACCTGGTCAATTTTATTTTTTACCGAAATCAGCTTTGCAACGGTGTTCTTATAATTAACCGACGACGTAGGTGTTACTTTCTTTATTTTTCTTATCGATTATTACACAAGCACTACGTATGAACATCTGTATAGCGTTGACCCTCGTTTATTAATAACATTCAAATTATGACCTACCTGTTCATCAGAATAATGGCTTTTTTTCTTGGCAGAAAGTCATAATAATAACTTTTGTATTTTGATACTTTTGAGAGATATGTGATATTACTGATATGTCCAATCTATGCTAAGGGACCACCTTTCCTTATACCTCTGATCTCAAAACAAATCCAAGTGTCCAGGCTCTCTTCATGCAAAAAGAGAATTCACAGAGCACGGAATAGCTGCGCTCCAGTAGCGTCTAGAGACGGCAGACGGCGTATACGCACTCTGTGTGAGAATAAGACTATTTGCTATATCATTAAACGTACTGCTATAAGACGTTTCGATACTCAGGCGTTTTGCTACATAAATGATTAATTAGATGTATTGCTAACTAGACATTTCGGGGAGTTGGAAATTTCGCTGCTTAGATTAGACGTATTGATCGGAGGCATTTTTATCAGGACACCACGCCAACTGATCGTGCTCAATGACCGTGAATGTCGTAGGTACTTTAGGAAGTCATAGAAGGACCTTCCATTTTCATATCCGTACACCAAACTGTGAGACAGCAAATGAAAATGTAACGAGGTAGCCTCGGCAAGTCTGTGTTTACATTAAACGTTGAAATTTTCCTTATAGGTTACCACTATTCAGAACTGCAGGATTTGTCAGTTTCTTCGAGGAAAAAACGTTTTTGTACCTATCGGATTCCATTTACGTAATTGTTTGGCCTTATTTCCACTGACCTTACTGAGCATGCGCCATGTCCTCGTTCGCTGTAGATTACAAGCGAGACAATGGGGATGGACGCATGCTGGTGTCTTATTCCCCGTTGAAACACTAGAAACTGATGCTAATTATTTGGCATGAGCGTATATTCAGTTTACCGCATTCCATTTCTTGCCAACTGGGGTACCTTCTAACAGGTATACCTACCACAAAAATATGCGTTTGTAGTCATTTTATCACAGAGACGCCGCATCACATTATGTCATTAACGACTTCATTAGTTATATTTTTATCATGTTATCAGTATTAACAGCAAAACTAACATGTCCGTAAGGATTGAAGGCCGTTCGTACTTCCATACTAACAGTTATTAATTGCGAAAGTTAAAGTGTCTGTTATTTTTTCTTGGCTCATCAGATATAGGTACAGACAGAAAGGTAGACCATGACCTGGGTTAGGACATAGGATACTTTTTACTCCGGTAGTATGTTCCCATGGGATAATTTCGAACTCCACGTGGGTGAAAATAAATACAAACATAAATACATAAATTAAATCTTCAATTAATTCACTGGGTCCAGAATCATGGAATTTTGGCCAAGAGTTCGACCCCTAATTGTATGGAACATCGTCATTTTTGCCGATGGAAAACCCCATCGGATACACATTGCAACCCATAAAAAAAATTGTAAAATACGAATAATGAACGAACAAAGGGTGCCACAAGCCTAAAGAGAGCTACACACTTGTTTGGGGTCGGGACCCCGAACAAGTGTGTAGAACAAGTATTCCACTACGTAGTTTAGAAGAACAACGCGGTTACACCGACAGACCCGAAAAGCGACTTTATAAAAAAATTCAATATATGTAAGGGGGTGCGCGAGGTCCAGCCAAGAACCGGGCGTTCACACACCCTTCGTATAACAGTTCTAGGGCCAAAGTAATGGACTCTATTAATTGTAATGTACCTACACACGTGTTTCTGTGACAATTAAACCTATTTTCCTTTCACTGGTTATGTTATTATGTCTGAGCAATCCCTTGAATCTTATCTAACTAGCCACTGCTGGGCAAAGGCCTCCCTCTCCCTTTTTCAGATATATATATTTTATCTGGTCTGTAGATTCATCAAGTCACAAAAGTTTTTAACCCTTTTTTTTTTTTTTTTTTTTCGTTTTTTTTCATTTATGACGGAAAGTATCGATAACATCGATACTGTACCGCTCTCTACATATTTGTATATAGTGTTATTCTTGTTAGCAATAACTCATGGTCTACCTTGTCGGAAGCTTTTCAGAAGTCTTTATAAACACCATCAACTTGAACTGGCTGGTTAAAGACTTTCTTTGAATAAATCTGTGATCCGTACTCTTTTCCATATTACTGGAAAAGTGCCTTCCGACAAACATCGAATGAAAGTAATATGCACACACTATTCGCAATATTTTGGAGAAAGTAATGGGCCGTATCATCTGGTCCTGGAACTATGGCTTTTTAAAGAGTTTAAGATTTGTTAACCAGTTAATATTATATCCTTCTGGGGGCGACCATGTATCGACGTGTAAAGTGGAGTTTTTACAAACGGAACATAAAAAAATCGCAAACATAGTATTACAGATGTCTTCTGGATCGTTAGACCTTTAGTCTCTACAAACATTGTAGACGGAATTTCAGCAATTGCCCCTGTGATTCGAGATATAACTCCACAACTAGTTAATTTTTTTTATAATACTGGAACGAAGTTCCATAACGCGGCTTGCAGTAGGAGTTGACTATGGTAGAATATAAATCTTCAGTTCTCGTAAGGAAAAAGCGTTATAAGCCTTTACGCGACTTTCTCTCTTTCTATTATAGACTAGAGTGTGCATGCTAGTATCGCGTATGCAACTTCGTCCCTGGGGGTCTACTCTATAAGTCCGCAGTCCAAAGTTACAGGCGTTTCATAATCCGTATCATCTACGGACATATGATTAGTTTAGAATATTTGGCAACAAATTTTACAGTTGTCCTTACTCCCGATGTGTTTTTGTCCGTTAGAAAAAGTTAATTAATCGGGAGTAGTGTTCATTCTACAATTTAGACTGACTTGCAATTTAATTACCAAGCAACTTGTTGAATTTTCATAATAAAAATCTTTAATTCATTCACCCACTGAGTCACTGACAGACAACGCACAGTTTAAACCGCTGGGTCAACAATAATGAAATTTTGCATAAGAGTGCCTTTTATAAATAAAGTGAGGACTAAGGAAAGTTTTTTGAAAACTCGTCACCTGAAGTGGTCAAAGTGGCGATGAAAGTCTGTATGGAAATTCGTAATTTTTGCTAAAGAGAAATCACACGGCTTGTCATGAGTATAATTACATAATTGATCATCTCTGCTCAGTCATCGTTTAGAAGGGTTTAAAGACGTAAATATGATTTATAATGTCAATTAGGTTAAACTCTGACCGGCGCTGACCCATGATGTCCACTTATTGATTGACTCGCCGCCGCTATGATTGCGCTCCTCAAATTATTTATAAACAAGCAGTTCCTGATACAATGCTTTGTTAGAGCTTGATTTGTTGTTTCATTTGCGGAACGAATGAACTGCTTCAACTTAACATTGCAAGTCAAACTTTCTTCTAAATTGTTGTTCTGTTTTACTGGCGATAATTCCGAAAATGTAGTTTTCTCATTAACATTCTAAGTGAAGTATTTTTTGGCACTAGTTGTTCCGCGCGTCGTGAGTAATAAACGAGTTGCGATTTCGTTATTAGCATACCTATCGAGAATCGAGCTGATGAATGGCATGCAGTTGGAGGGGACAGCTGCATGTTAATATAATGTTTATAAATATTTAATATGCCTTGTTCGGTAAAAAAAGTACACATCGTACCGAACCTTAGAAAAAAATCGTAGTACGCAATGGCAAAATCGAAAGTTATAAATTTCGTCATGTCCGTCTGTCCATCTGTCTCTCTGGAGAACATTTGCACTATATCGGTGAAAATTGGAAAGAAGGTATTCTGTGCACCGCTAAACAATAGTTTAATGAAATTACGACAAAATTATTACCATAAATGGTTTATCGCGCTCGAGTCGACCGCAGGTTAGGCTACACTTGCCGCGGTCAGTTCGTGGCTGGGTTACCATCCATTATATATCGAGAACCCTTCGTCCGGGCTGTCATTTGAAGATCAATGACAGTCGTTATAAGTAGTTAGCAGCCCAAAATTCTGACAACCAATTTTACCGAGGGGGTCGTGTTACCCAGTAACTAGGTTGTGGTGGTCAGATAGGCAGTGGCATCTTGGAAAATACAGGTATTCAGCTGCATCCGGTTAGACTGGAAGCTAACCCCAACGTAGTTTGGAAAAGGCGTTCCGAGGGATGGAAAAAAAGTCAGTGCATATTTGGAAAAAGATTTGGGATGGTTTCGGTTAAAATACAACCGTAGAGTGACATATTTTTTTTTTTTCGTTTTTAACTATACCAAACAAATTTTTGCGATAAAATCAATACTGATGCGTAAATATTCATGCGAACTACGTAACTCTTCACAGTGCGTGGTTCACAAACACAGCACGCACTTGACCGGTGCTCCATGCTACCCACACACTTAATTATTTAGGAATTAAACCAGAAAAAGTTCGAAAATCTTCGTGATTTCGAAAAAGCATGATCGTCGCGCCACAGGAACTCCTACGGACAATTTGTAGGACCTATTGCGGGTCTGTGTGAAGTTTTCTCTTAGTCGAGGTACCAACTCCGGTCGCATCGCATCATCACCACCATCTGTCACTTAAAAATAAAACTTGTGTAAACTTTTGTTTGGTAATCAAGTAGAATTGATAATCTATTATTTTATAACCATAGGCAAAGTTAAAAACATAGGCAAGTTTATGCATGATGTATGTAACAGATCTATACCATACCAGGCCACTCAGAAAGTATTGCGAAAAAAAGTTTTTATGTATGAGAGATTGGTAAGTTATAAATTTATAATCTATTTTGAAAATATGAATATTTGTAAGTAAAAATAGGTACGTTCATACGTTCCAATATCAAAATTTCCTTCCACATTGTTTGCGAGCTAATTTAAATTATCGTGTCTCACACAGAGTACAGTAATAAAGACTGGGTGTCTCATTAATAAATTGATTTGCACCGGGAACATTTTCGCGCTATGACGTTTTACGATTTCAAGTCTCGCCGGAAACCGGACGAATAATACAATAGACTTAAAATGGCATTCATGGATGAAGGCCCTCCTAAGGCAACCGTGTATCGTTCATTGAGGTAATACGTAGTTAGTACATATTACCTCAATGGTATCGTTGGTATAACGAATTCAAGCGCGGTCGACTAACTTTGGGGGATGAAGAAAAAAGTGGTCGCCCTTTGACGGCTGTTACGGAAGAAAACGTGCTAGCAGTGAAAAATTTAATGACAATAGGCGAGTTACGTATCAAGAGATTCAGAACATACTGCAGGTTGGATCGGGAAGCCTTCATGAAATTCTACACGTGCATCTTCGCGTGAGGAGGATAGTTTCACGCTGGGTGCCGCACAACCTCACCGATACTCAAAAGCAGGCCCGGGTGGAATGGTGCCGTGATATGATACACAAATTTGAAACAGGCTCGTATCGGCGTGGTTACCACATCATTACAGGTGATGAGAAAACTGGTTCAGACGCATGAAACTTTGTATAGAGGCTAGTGGAGAGTACTTTGAAAAGATTTAATGAAACATAAAAATACTTATAGAACATTTTTTATTTTCCCAAAACTTTCTGAGTGTTCTACGTATTAGATCTCATCATCGCTCGTTCGTATTTCTTGATTCAAGATAGACGATTATTTCTGAGACGCATACTTTTCTTGGGAGATCTGTATATTTATAAATACTTAATCATGTCAGTCATTTATGTGATATTTCACATGACGAGATCGCCTTGATTCTTGTTGTATAGTAAGTACATACTTGAAAAGTTGTTAATGCATACCGATTCCTGCGATTTCAAGTCAACGATATCGAAATATAGGTTCCAAAGTCTCACACCAATCCAATGTTGGAAATTTATGCACATTACATCCATACTAATATTATAAATGCGAAAGCAACTCACACCTTACCTTATACCACGCCTACACCACTAATGAAACTATAAGAGACAAGTAACCTGGGACCTGGAAAAGGATGTACTACTATTCACCCCGGATATTATCTGTATCTAAAAAAATCATGACATAATATAAGCAGACGAAGTCGCAGGCAAAACCTAGTTCAGTAATAAATGTATTCGTTACAGAGAATTTATGAGTTTATTTTTGTTTTGTCCTATCCAGAAAATATGTCCGGCAGCATCGATTCTGCTACGAGGTTTGAGCTCGGAATCGACCAACCTCAAAAACATCCTCGCGGAAAAAATCCCCCAGCAGCAAGCACAGATCAAGGAGTTCCGCAAGAAATATGGCAACACCAAAGTCGGAGATGTCACTATTGATATGGTAAGTCAACAATTTTTAATAGTGATAACTGCATCTAAGGGCGGTCGGCTACGCCAGCGATATAGAAGACTTGATACTGCAAAAAGGTCTCGAAACAGTAGCGTTGCAGTATTCGTAGAGAGGCGATGCAGTATCGAAACAGTCATACGCTGTATTGACTTGGTTACTCATGTGGTACTGACTACTTGATAATACCTGTGGGCGGTACAGTGGGAAGATGGGCTTGGTGGAGATAGTCACGAATTAGTAGCGATGCTGAATCTATATAGTCGCGCGATTGCACCGATGCAGAAGCGATGTTGAATCGATAATACGCGATTGTAGTTGTAACACTTCTGAATTTGTTTTGTCAAAAAGTTGCTGTGCAGCAAAGCGCTGCAAAAAGACCTATGGACGTTATATTCGCGAATAGATACCTATTATTAAAAACAATGTAGTGCCTTATGTATTTTAGGTCCACAAAATTCCTCGACTCTTGTTCATCGTTTCTTATCGCAATTCTCTGTGGGTTTAAATACCTAATAAAATAGCAATATAATTAGATACTAGTTGGACTACATTAGGATTGAGGAAATAAATAAGTATATCGCAGCTATCTGTACGCATATTTGAGGTGGTTTTATAATTAATCATATGTATAGTATATACTATTCACTACTGTGACCCACAAAGTTGTATGAAATGTATTCAAACAGGCGGTCAATGAACTGAATTAGATAGAATTTATCCCAGTTCGAAAGAAGTTCAAGATTGCATTATAATTTTATTTTTGTTGATGTATCTCTAAATGAATGTGTGTGATTTAGGTAAGTATATGAACTTATGAAGGCTCAAAACGAAGGTCATATTATTTGATTTTAAATAATAACATTGATTGATAAATAACTGCATGTCGAATCAATCTTCTGGGTCGTCTGCAGTTATGATCAAGTAATCATAACGTGTTACGAGGTCAAAGCCAATCATTTATAGAGTAAGTACCAATAAAGCATCCTTAATAAATAAATATTATGTTCTCTTCAGATGTACGGTGGTATGCGTGGTATCAAGGGTCTGGTGTGGGAGGTTTCCTTGTTGGACCCCGATGAGGGCATCCGTTTCCGCGGAATGTCCATCCCGGAATGCCAACAGAAACTGCCCAAGGCCCCAGGCGGTTCCGAACCACTTCCCGAAGGTCTGTTCTGGCTCCTCGTAACAGGAGAAGTCCCCACCGATGCTCAAGTAAATGCTCTGTCCAAGGAATGGGCACGTAGGTGAGTCCAATTCCTAACATAACAGAATATCATGTCTTATCAATATTTGGACACCTAATCGTATTACGTGTTGAAAAGGCAGATGTACTTAGGACATTGCGACCCTCTGTGAATTTGGTCCGAATGTTAATTTAAAGACAACGTAGTTACACATTTAGTATCTGGTCACCAAAATAATTATATATTTATACTAAATTATGTGAATTGAAACAGTGCAGTCCTGTTTTTAAGTACTTTCACAAAAAGTATAAATTGGATTAATAATGCTCAGTGTTGGGAGCTCGTCACGAAACAACCATTCTAATTGCTTTGCATATTCAGATTTTTCGCTCAGCACACAGTATTTCACGGACGAAATAAAAGGCCTTTTATATAGTACCCCACTTGACTTAGTAGAGCAGTCCACTTTAAAATTTCATCCCAAATACGGTATCAGTTCCAATATAAAACTAACAATCTTTTTTTCAATTCTTTCACTTGTAATATAGATAAGCGTCACTGGTTCCTAACAGCTGTGACAAACATACGAAATGAATCGCTCCTTTCTTTCCAGTTTCTTTTTTATAATTTTGGTGCGAAACCCTAAAAATGAATGTTTCAGGGCTGAGCTGCCAGCGCACGTCGTCACCATGCTCAACAACTTGCCGGCCAAGCTCCACCCCATGTCACAGTTCTCGGCCGCCGTCACTGCCCTCAACAGCGAGTCAACCTTCGCGAAGGCGTACTCAGATGGTGTGCCCAAAACCAAGTACTGGGAGGTATGTAATTACTTTGTTAACATCACATGTCGTAAAAGTAGTTAGCTACATCGATACGCCAAATGATATGCGCCGGATACAAGATATAAAACGTTGTAAATTTGCTTATCAATTTCAGTTACAACATATCGAAAATTATCCGTCATTATTGTACTACTAGATACCTACCTACTTAGAGAAAGCACATGATGGTTTAACTTTTTGAAAGGCAAAAATTCAACTAGATGAATACAATGTAAGTTTTCTGTAACAGTACGCATACGAGGACTCGATGAACTTGATCGCCAAACTGCCCGTGATCGCTGCGACCATCTTCCGTAACACCTACCGTGACGGCAAGGGCGTTGGTGCCATTGATGAAAACAAGGATTATTCCGCCAACTACTGCAGCATGCTCGGTTTCGACGACCCTCAGTTCGTAGAGCTGATGCGTCTCTACCTTACCATTCACAGGTAAGACCACAGAAGGTGTTGATAAGTATGTCTAAACTAGCCTAGAATAAGGCCCGTTTTAATCATTTCCATTGAAACCTCACTTTTAAATCAGTAGAAATCGTCATTGTGATAAAGCCATTTTCCGCACACTTGTGCGAGGTCCAAACTAAAGTAGTCTAATTATTCATATGGGTCTAAGAATATTAAAATTATAAATTCTACGCTCCAAATAAGTGGCATACCACACAAGCAGAATGAATATCGAACGATGATTTGCATGAATAGTGTTATTGATCTTGACTTCCCTTGCTCTGTAATGTGTGCATTGTGTTGAACTTGTAAATGTTCCTGTTCGCGCAACTCGACACGCCTGCGAATGAAGCCTCGTCCATCACTGAGTAAACATATTATGACGTGCATACTGAATGCACTTACTAATAACGTGCTTCTTACCACGACGTGCATTTGTTTAAAAAGTATGTGATGTTGACAGTGACCTAATTATCGCATGAAAACATCAAGCTATAGAAGGTCTCTGTCTGAGGACTGACATTGTTGGAAGAAGCTTCAAACAAATATCACAGCTCTTGTAGTATGGAAGTCATCCCACTTAGCACTGTTGCGACTTTTTTTTTTTCAGTAATTTTGTTGTGTAATAACTGCTAGGTGCGAATTTTAGTGCATGTTTATATAACACGCTACGTTTAGTTCACGTATTCCATAGTTTATTTGTGCACTAGAGTGCACAAATAAACTACGGAGTACGTGATACGGGATACGGGTACGTGACGTCATAAATGAAATGAAAATTCCAAAAACACTGTTATTTGAATTATCAATAAAAAAAATACACTATTGGCTTAATGTTTGGATGTTTAATAACAAGAAAACTTTTCCGATAACGTTTTTTTTTTTTTGGGTCGGAAATCATCATTAACTTCTCCCGCTCTGGGCGGAGCAGGAGAACGTGTCAGACTTTTACTGACTACAACCCACCCGTGTTCCCTCAGTTGCCTGTGTGCCAGGGGCCGCGGTATCTCTTTCGAACAACCCGCACCCTATCATCAGTCATCATAGTATACCTTTCTGTTATGTCTGTAACGGGTAGAACAAGAGCTACGTAACGAGTATTTCATAATTAAGTAGTAAAATAAGAGTTACATAACTAGTATTTCATAATTAAGTAGTAAAATAAGAGTTACGTAACGAGTATTTCATAATTAAGTAGTAAAATAAGAGTTGCGTAACTAGTATTTCATAATTAAGTAGTAAAATAAGAGTTACGTAACTAGTATTTCATAATTAAGTAGTAAAATAAGAGTTACGTAACTAGTATTTCATAATTAAGTAGTAAAATAAGAGTTACGTAACTAGTATTTCATAATTAAGTAGTAAAATAAGAGTTACGTAACGAGTATTTCATAATTAAGTAGTAAAATAAGAGTTACGTAACTAGTATTTCATAATTAAGTAGTAAAATAAGAGTTACGTAACTAGTATTTCATAATTAAGTAGTAAAATAAGAGTTACGTAACGAGTATTTCATAATTAAGTAGTAAAATAAGAGTTACGTAACTAGTATTTCATAATTAAGTAGTAAAATAAGAGTTACGTAACTAGTATTTCAAAATTAAGCATGTGTTGTTATCTCTACTTCGTGTGTAGCGTTGCATGTTTGTTCTTAATCTGTAGCTAAGCGAGATTATGTCTCATGTTCTGTCGCCTATGACCTACACTCGCACTTGTCTTGCACTTCCAGCCTACAGCGAACATACTTCCTACTTTCAGTATTTTCAGTCATTGCGACTAATGTATGTTCCAAGCATCTGATTAAAGTGTAAACAAAACCTGCTCAGGATAAATTCTTACGCAGTTACTCAAGTGAATTACACGTTATTACACTGAATTATACATAACAAATTCATCTGTATTTAAAAGTTACAACATTATCTCACCGATTTATCCAACAATTATTGCTTGAAATTGAAAAATCATCGACGAAAATTTAGTTATAAAATTAATCTAAATTATCGTACGAAACACATCTATATGGTGCATCAAAAATTATAATTTCAGGTTAATTAATCAAATCAAAGCTCTTAATTGTAAGTGGCAAAACAGATTGGTATCCACAGATACAATTTCTGATTCAAACATTTTCTTTAGATGCTTTTGGAACAGATGATACAGCATGTAGTTTTTATTTATGCTGCGCTTTCTAAAAAACTACTATTCCTGTTCTTCGAGATAGCAAAGATTTCAATTTAATATTGACCTTGAACCCGACCATGCGGTATTTGCTCCAAACACCTTGTATTTTAAGATTGGGCAAACTGGATCGAAGACACGAGTTAACTTCACGATATCTTTGTTATCTTAAGTGCCTTACAATTTGTATCACTAAAGCACGGCTTTTGCACTATTGTGTTCCTTAACTACAGTTGTCACGTGTCACCGATAAGTGGTAGCATCGCACTTAGGCGTTTAAACCACTTAGCTGTGCCACGCGGGAACAATTTGCACTGTACATGCACAGTTGTAAAATACTAAAAATAACTTTTACAGATTACAATGCTCGTTATCTTTGAAATTTGTTTAAAACCTATTAAATAAATACATCTTTGTATTGTACATAACTTTGTTGAATGTACGCTTGTTCACCCTTATTTATTTTGCATGCTTTATTAGATTTTAACCCTACACTAAATCCTATTAGCGATTATTTAGTTGAATTGTGTATTTGCTATGGTTTTTTTTTGCGTTTTTGTGAATAAAAATTTAATATTAAACTAATAAAAGGACGTAGATATGGTTACACAACTTTGCTGATTAGTAAACCTGAACTCAGTTTGCGCCGGTGACTATTTATGTACGTTTTAGAGTGCTATTTTGAAGATTGTACGTTATGTACCTGCTATTTTGCTTACAACAATTACCATTGCATACTAGCTGTAACGTACCTAATTACTGTTAAATGCAAGAAAAAAGGGTTGCAAAGTTAACAGCCTAACATTATGCGTAAATTTCCTCGGGTAAAGTATGAATGTTCATTGTTGTATGTTATTTTGTTGAAGTGTCCATGCAAATTATCCGTTCGATATTTCGTCAATTTTAGGTGTGGTGGAATGAAACTTTGAGCTGTTATATTATTCATAGTTTAAAAAAAAGGTAGCCCTGGTACGCTTATTATATGCTGATTTATGTTCCTATTTGTCCAGTGACCACGAGGGTGGCAACGTGTCTGCCCACACGACGCACTTGGTGGCTTCAGCTCTGAGTGACCCCTACCTCTCGTTTGCCGCTGGCCTCAACGGTCTCGCTGGACCCCTGCACGGTCTGGCTAACCAAGAGGTATGTACTACATACTAATAGTCTCAATTGTAAAGAGTTCTTCATCGACGAATGAGATTTAATGACGGTTGTCAGGCATCTCAGGATTAGTCTTGGGCACTTATCGCTATGATAAAAAATGTGAACTGACTGAGTAAATATTGTATAGCTGAGACAGCGGATGGCGCCACCTAAAGACCACTTAAAAAAAGCAAATTGTCATAGGCAAACAAATTCGTCTAACATATATAAATCTGACACAAAAAATATATATTTCCGATGGAATGAAACTATTCCACCAGATATATATATTTTTTGTGTAAACGAACTACTTTACAATATAATTTCAATAATAGATAGCACCAAAAATATTGTGCTATGTTTATACTCAGACCTGTGAAAAATTATGAGAACACAACCCAGAATATTTTTCAACAGTAAAATGCAACATACATCAATTTCGCATTGCTTGCAAGGTTTTTCGTTATTACTGAATGTCGTCGTTCCTGTATAAAGGTACTACCTAATGGCTCAATACTGATACTGATCAGACAAGTCAGCATGCGGCCCTCTTCGTATTAGACGGGGCGGCCCGATCCAATTGTAAGAAGCGCCTCTTGATGCGGTCCGCGTGTGTAAAATAATATCAATATTTGGAAGCACCTATAAGATAAAGATAAAGATAAAGATAATTTTATTTCGCAAATATGGGTACAGCAGATAACAAAAAAATTATAACAAGATCAGCCATATTTTACCATGTAGGCATGCAAAAGATATACAAAAAAAAAAAAAAAAAAAACTAAATTAAAAAATCTTTTTCGATGAGGAACTCGTTCAAACTATAGTAACATTTTGCCACTAAAAAGCTTCGAAGTCTTTTTTTTAATAAAGAGAGTGGCAGCTCTTTCCAGCTCTTCGGTATCTTGTTAAAGATTACTGGAGCCATGCAGTAGACACTTTTGCCCATAAGTGCTGTCTTGGCTGACTGTAAACATAGCTCGCTGTTATCACGTCTATTGCGGGGGACTACGTCGGCTAGACGTCTAAAACGACTTGGGTTTGTCTTCACAAACACCACTACTTCTAGTATGTACAGACAAGGTAATGTTAATATTTTGTACTTTTTAAAGTACTGTACACAGCTATCCGTTGTTTTAAGTTTAAACATCGCTCGAATGCATCTTTTTTGTGCCTTAAAGGCGGTTTCTTTTTCAGTGGAATTTCCCCAAAAAATTATCCCATACCGTAAGTGTGATTCTACTATACCATAATAAGCAGTAAGAAGAGCATCCGTGTTTATTATAGGTGATAAAGTGTGCAGGGCGTATGCAGACTTGCTAATTTTTTTGCATAAAATATTAATTTGTGATTTCCAATTTAGTTTATTATCAATTTCGAGTCCCAGGAATTTTGTACTTTCAACTTTTTCTATTGTGTTATTATTGTAGTGTATATTTAAGTTGATGCCTATAATTAGTTATTATTTTATTATTAAGTATTATATGAATATGCAATGGGTTTTTTACTTGTGGTTGAGTTTTGCGGCCCACCGATTCTTCTTTCCTTGCATTTGGCCCACCTATTACTTTGAGTTTGACGTGTATGCGTGTCAAACTAGATGATGCTTTCTTACAGATAATTCCAGACGAATGGCTATCATTCAAATACACGTGATATCTCATTAACCATATCCATGTTCTACATTTATATTTGTTCTGTATGACAGAAGAGGCCTAAACGTAAAGTTGTTCTGTTTACCTAATTTATTTATTTAACTTGCGTATAACTATCATAACAGGTTTTATTATTCAACGCGATAGTAAAGTCCCTTATAATGTTCATTCCGTAAATATTAAGATTATTTAAAACTAGCAGACGTTGTTTTGTCCAAATTTCAATAATTCATACTAAAATCCCCTCGAACAAAGAACTTTCAGTTTTCAACCTTTTTTGGACTACTAAGAATTTAAGAAAACGAATTACATATTGGTCCAGCCATTCTCAAGTAATGTGCTTACAAACGAACATCATTTGAGATTTATTTATATAGATAGATTTAAATAATTAGGAACTTTAACCTTATTGGTATCTGGTGCCTTGCTCTAACGGTCTAACTCGTCTCTAACGGGAAAAATTGGCAGTAAGGTGATCAATATCCTATTAATTCGCCTGAACAGTTCAATGGTGACGCGACTGCGTTTTCACATGTTTTATAAATGCGAAAAACTTTCTGCGCACGTTGCCTCTTGAATTTGTAATACCTTGGCCTCATACACGGCATTGAGATAATAAACACGTAGGCAAGTGCATTCATGACCTCTGTCATTGCACATCCACTTCCAGTCGCCATTTACGACAGATTGCGGAAGGCGATAACCATGACCTTATGATTTATTACACGTAAATAGAGTGCAATTTTCCATTTGATAGTGATTACAAGCCCCATTGTTAAGGGGCTAGTAACTATTTTTATATATTCTCGCATGTTATATCGTTGAATCTATACCGAGTTTTAGGATTCTTTTTCATTTAAAAGGGTTGCTCAATTTGGGGATGATTATAATTTAAAAAGACGTACTAAATAAAGATGCAGTGAAACTTCATTTATCAGTATACTAGCCTCGTCCGCATATGGATTAACACTCTGCCAGTGACTTCGTTCGCTTGGTTTTCGATTTGGATTCAATCGTCATAATCATTTACTGTACAAAATTCAAGTTTACTAAATTAAAGTTGTTTTCTTTAGTGGTTTGGGCTATGCGGTTCTTTTATCTATAGACAACTATTACGTGCAGGTACTCATATGGTTGGAGAAACTGCGCAAACAAGTAGGTGATGACTTCACCGAAGAAGGACTGAAGGAGTTCATCTGGAAGACCCTCAAGTCCGGACAGGTCGTCCCCGGATACGGACACGCTGTTCTCAGGAAGACTGATCCCAGGTAATAAGACCTTTATCTACCCTCGCAGGAAACTTAAAAATTTTTTTTTACGTAGCTATTTTTTAACAAATATTGTTTGTAAAGGTACACATGCCAGCGTGCATTCGCCCTGAAGCATTTGCCTAACGACCCTATGTTCAAACTGGTCGCCGCTGTCTACAAAGTGGTGCCCCCGATCCTAACAGAGCTCGGCAAGGTCAAGAACCCGTGGCCCAATGTGGACTCTCACTCTGGAGTCCTCTTACAGGTACTACCACTATGTTTTGTATTTTTTCGTTGATTATGTGTGACATAGTGTGTATGACTAATGTGCATTGTTCGTGTGTAGTATTACGGCCTGAAGGAGATGAACTACTACACGGTGATGTTCGGCGTTTCCCGCGCTCTGGGCGTGCTCGCGCAGCTGATCTGGTCACGCGCCCTCGGTCTGCCCATCGAGCGACCCAAGTCACTTACCACTGAATCACTGATGAAGCAGTATGGAAAGTAACCACATCCAAAAACATAAGTTAATTCGTTCAGGCTAGATCGTAATACATGTTTTAACTTTCAATCGTATTCAGTAACTTACCGTTCAATAATGTTACTGTACTAATACTAAGTGTTGGGGTAGTGAATGAATTTGCGGAACAAATGAATGGGTGAAAAATGTGTTTGTTATAAAAGAATATTACAAATAATTATTTTGCCAGTCTTTTACGTTATTATAAGACAAAATACGCTTTAATTTTTAAGATTACATGGTCAAGCGTAAAATTATTTTAGTTCATCGGTCATTAGTTCATTACTTTCATTAAATAACGATGTTTAAGTTATGTTTTATACGAGTATAATGTGTTTAAAAACTAAACATATAAGTATATTATAAGGTTAGTTCAATTCCGCTCATTCTTTTTTCACTACTTTTTTTTCTCACAAACTGATATCGCTCTGAAAGTTAGAGTTACTGAATACAATTAAAAATCAACGTGTAGTTAATTAGCACATGAGTATGCCCTGAACCGAACTAGGTACTAACAGTTTGATTCACACTTAACACCAATAGTCAATTTTTGTAGTGATATTTTAAACGTTTTTTTTTACCAAACTAATGTTTCAAAATTAATCATTTTTTAATCTTATTTATTGTTGATGCATTTTTATTTGCGTTGTTTTTATTATTATTATTGTTGTTGAGTATATTTTAATTGATATACTTATGCTATTTATTGTGTACTTATCTCTGTTATGAAAATATTGTTTATTATTTTGTACTTTATGTATCATATTAGTTTAAAAACATTTTTTGTATATTATCGGGGGGCATTCAATTTGACAAATTGACTTAGTGGTGGTGTGACTCAACTGAGAATTCCACGTAGCTGCTGAAATACGGACTAAAGTAAATAGAAATTTGGTAATTTAGCTCTAATGTCCGACCGAAGTTCCTTTGGATTAAACATATCTGACAATTAAAAAGTCACCTTTGACAGAATTATTTATTACAAACGCACGTAAAACATTGGATGTCAGAAAGTAATGTCAGTTTAAATAAGTTAAGTTTCGGTTGAGGCCGAAGCTAGAAGCGGAGCCGAATATTCACTTTGGGCTCGGTCGGACACTACTTAGGTCGTTTTACGTAGAAACTTTAAATAAAGAATAAACAGTATGTGTGCATACTGTTTTCTTAGGTCAAATGCGATATTTATTTTATCGTGTATTTATAAATCATGTGCATTATTAATTCAAAATTTTGCAGCTAACTCAGTATTGTTGTTATTGCACTAGGTTCAATGGTAGGTCAATTTTATTATGAAAGGATTTGGAACATATGGTTGGTATGTAGGTATAATGTGATTTGTCATCGTTGGTTAGCTGATTTACATTTGCATTTAATTTTTGTTGAACACCTATTTTTCGGGAGTTAATTGAAGATGACCCCGCCCTCCCATCTCCCGCACCCCAACATAAACTTGAAGTGTAAAGTAATACAGAATAAAAAACAGAGGCCCTAGTGTGAGTATCATTTAACCATCTACACCAAACGCAGTGAGCGCGTTCGGCATTCCGATTGGCTCTGGATTGGTGACGGACCAATCGGAGCGCCAAACGCGTTGACTGCGTTTGGTGTAGATGGTTAAATGAAACTCACACTAGGACCTCTGATAAAATTGAAGCGTAACTCGCCTATAGCACGTTTGAACACAACTGGCTACTTCCCCTACTAAGCTAACATTTTCAAACGAAATTCGCTACTTAACCAATTCAATGCAGTAAATGTAAATCAGCCTTAAGAGAGGTACTGAGTAAGCTATACTTTGCATGATACGATTAAGTAGTTATTCATTATCAATTCTTTTAGTTTTACTGAAATTAATTTCAATTTACCAAAGTATTTACGTATGTTATGTACATGCTTAAAAGGGATCACATTATTGATAAACAGCCTAAAATAAAGAAGCAATACTTAATAATAATAATATCCGACAATACTTATTTTATAATAATATCCGATGCAACATTTACTAATATCGTAGACAGTAATGTAGTCCAACGTCTCCGCATTCTTGTGGCTCTGATTATAGTACTCACAATATGAGATGTATTTGAGAACATGTTTTAATGTAAAGTTGTTTTCTACATTGGAACGTATTTCGAGATTGTATGAACGTTCATTTCTTGTAATGACGGTGCGACGTCACGATATCAAATGTAAACGAAACGATACAATATTTGACAATACTAAAATAAAGTGGTATGGTGTAGTATTTTGCGTTTTAATTTTGTCTCCCTTTCCATTCGAGATTCTTCCCCAAGTTTCTCCACCAAGTAGGTAGTTTAAACTCATTATAACTGAACCGCTCCAACGCAGTATTTCCACCAGCTTGTCGCCAACGCGCCGTCATCAACACGACCGCTCTCTGCTGGTACTCCAACGTTGTGGTGACAGCTGTTGTTCGCGCGCCGCTTTCTATAGTTGGTGGTTCACCGTCCACATGCCAACGACTAGTTTTCAGCTTTCTGATCGTTTTGCGAAGATTAGTTAACTAGTGATAATTTGCGCGAGATGGGCGAGCCGTCGGTATGCATACCATTTGCAGGCGTTTTTTTTGCCGGGGAGCGGGCTATTAAGGTGCCCTTTATTTTTTAACTTAGTTTTATTTTTTGTTAAAGCGGCAACAGAAATACAGACGAAAATTACGTGTGCGTCAGCGGCGAGGTGTCAATTTTAGTAAGAGAGAAGCCGAAGCGAAGTCGGCTTTAACTTACTGACTTATTAATAAAGAATATTAACTATCATTCTAAAATTAATATAGAAGTGTAAATAATTAAATACAATAAAATTGAACAGCTGAAAACCAAATAAAATGTGTAATATTCTCCTCCATCTCGTTCTCGCTGACGCATTTTTCTATATCTGCCTCTGTCATAACCCGTTGTACAGTGGCTCTCGTCCATTTCAAGCGATGCCACGTGACGTAAACTGACATCATTACGGGATCGCTGTTGTATGTATTTTTAGTTCTCGATTATGACGTTTTGGCGCCGGATTTAATTTGAAACATTTTTTTTTTGTAATATAAAGTAAAAAATAAGCGTTTTTATTGTATGAATATTATGGTGAATTAAATACCCGTAGTATAACTAAATGTTTTGGCAATAGTACTGGGTACACAGCCAGTGTACCCAGTACTATTGCCAAAAAATTTTTGCTCAACTCAATAGTGTAGCCACACTATTGAGTAAAGTGCCATTTTTCAAAAGCGGTAGAGTTGCGAATCACCGAAGGGAAGCCGGTAGGAATCGTGTTATATGATGCTTTCGCCACTGGTGTGCGTTATCCTGGCAAAATGTGCTTTAGAAAGGTGAGACTATAACAAATAATTAGTGTATCAAGAGGAGCAATTTTTTTACTAATAGCATAATTTGTTTGAATTGTAGTTTGAAAGTTATTTGAGAAAAACAGATTTTGCTGGAATAACGTTTGAAACGTTACCCTGGCAAAATCATTTTCAAAAATTCGCTTCAGCCCAGAACCAAATAGATAAATAGGTAGCTTTTGTTGCGTAGTAAATGTTTGTAAATAGCAGATTTTTGAAACCAGCGGCGGCACGGCGTCCTCACCTTCCGCCTGACACAGGTCCTCACCGGACACGGTTGTTTCGGGAGGTTCCTGTTTCGGATAAGGCGGGAGGAAACGCCCGGGGTGTTTCCACTTTGAAGATCGCCCTGAGGACACGGTGGAGGTCCGCCCTGCTTAAGCGGAGCACCGCCGTGTCCTCGTGGAGGCGATCGGCGGCGGCGATCTCTCGCGTCCGGCCCTGGTACGGAGCGAGAATACATCATAGGTAGCCGTCACCTCCTTCTGCGAAGCACTAATGCTCGCGATGAGGGAGCACGAGAGGCAGTATATGCGCCCTCACGGCCTTAGTCGCCGCAGGAGACGCCCTGGGCGTCGGATATCCCAGGCTGATTCCCGGCCACCGTAGGCGAGGCATTTCCCACAAAAAAATCCATTCGGACATGAAGAAATTAGGGTGGACCCCTAATTTCTTCATGTCCGAATGGATTTTTTTTTGGGTGGGAAATGCCTCGCCTACGGTGGCCGGGAATCATGAAGAAATTAGGGTGGACCCCTAATTTCTTCATGTCCGAATGGATTTTTTTTTACGTGGACTTAAAAAGTTACTCTTCTTCACAGTAGTGAACATTTTGTTTATTAACATCAATGCTCTATGATTAAAGTGGGATTAATTACCCAGGTACTGGAAAAAAATTGTTTAAAAAAAATGGTTCGTTATCCAATCCGTTACCTTTATCAAATAGCCGTAAAATTTAGCGCCAAAATATTTTATTTGGGTGCCTAATTTTGGAGGCCAAAAGAAGGTTTTTAGGTACCTACATTCGAGTTGGTTACCCTTTGTAAGGCAAGGTTTTCTTATTATGAGAATGCTTGTTGGATCGTCTCAACTCTCATTTCTTCTGCAATGTGAATTTCAGTACGTGTCACTTAATGTGGAGATTCTGCAGTTTATCAATTGAGTTATTCAATAGAGTTTAATTTTCGTTTTAGCGACATTTAGAGTGAGCAGGTTATTATTCAACCATGTCATAATTATTCTGAGAGCATTCTCTGCATCAGTTTGAGCGTCTTCTCAGGTTTTGCTACGTACGAGTACAGCGGTGTCATCTGCGAATGCGAATATTTTGCAATTTTTTACATTTAATTGGCAGAGTTCGTTTGCGTAAATCAAAAGAGTGTTGGACCAAGTACACTACCGTGGGGCACCCCAAAGCCACTGAGATTAATGTTATCACTTTGTGAGATTTGTATTTTTATACATTGGCTTCGTCCTGTAAGGTAGTCTTTAAAAATCTTCAAAGCCACGCACCGGACCCATGCGTTCCATTTTCTTCAGAAGGATGGTGACAGAGACAGTGTCGAATGCTTTGGACAGATCTAGAAATATGCCTAGTGTTTTAGTTCTGTTATCTAAGGCGTTAGTTATGCTATTGGTCAGATCTAGAACTGCATCTTCAGTACATTTATGTTTTCTGAATCCATACTGGTTTTGCGCAAGTATATTATTCTTTTCTAGGTAATTAGTTAGACGATTATTTAAAGCTTTTTCAAAGATTTTAGATAGTGAAGTAAGAACCGATATGGGCCTATAGTTACTGACACTGCCTCTGTCACCTGTCTGAATGGGGTGTACCAGTGCTCTTTTAAACTCCGTGGGAAATACACCTTTATGAAGACAAAGATTGATTATGTGCTTCAGTGGGGCAATAAGGAACATTTTGGCAGCTTTAATAAAAGCGGTGGGTATTTTGTCAACGCCGGTAGCACTATCGTTGCGTAGGCTCATAATGGTAAAATTTAATTCAGCTTCGTCAACTGGTAGTAGGGCCATTGAGTTGAGAGGGGAATTGCAATTATATGTCTCACAGGGTAGGGTAAGTGGGTTTAGCCGTAGAGCAATTTTCGCTGTTGCCAATATTTCCAAAATAACTGTTGACCTTGTTGATAGACGTATTATGGTCACTTGTGATATTTAGGAGATCTAGTGCAGGTTGGGACGTTTTCTTCATATTTGCTAATTCTTTAATTATATTCCAAGTTGCTTTAGGATTTATGCGGTTTTTTTCGAGTTCGGACTGGTTATATTTACGTTTTAACTTTCTTAAAAGGTTGTTGCAATAATTACGATATGGGATGTAATAGTTTTCGAGGTGTCGTCACCTGGGGATCTCTTTGCTATTTTATGCAGTTTATCACGGTGTTTAACGCATTGTAAGAGACCGGGTGTGATCCATGGTTTAATTATTCTTTTTTTACAGGGTAACTTATCTATTTTAGTGTTTTTATTTTTATCAGCTGGCAGTGTGGATACAAAGATTTTTGAAGCTAGGATCACAACTGTGAAAGATTTCGGAAAATTGGATGTCTTCAATGTTTATCTGCGTCTGGAATGTTTGTGCGTTCCTTATAGAGTTTAGATTTGTTGTTTTTATGGGTAAATTCAATATTAAAAAGTAGTGGAATGTAATCAGTAAAGGAAACTTTATAGACAAGTACCTACTATAAATATTTTATAGGTAATATAGATTGGATTGCATGGACCATGGATAGAACGAAAACATTATCCGTAGATACCTACGGTAAAAATTAAAGAAATACATATTTCAGAGAATACTGTCTCATTGTGTATTGAATTATTAATATAACTCAGCCAGGTATTCACTAGCACACTAGTTGTCGCCAGGGGTGGGGGAAGCGGGGCACGGGTCAGCTCTAGTTCACATCCCTAGACCTTAATCAGACTATTGCGAACATTTTAAAACAAGAAGTAGCCACGTCGGTCCAGCCGTTCTCAAGTGATGCGCTTTACAGACGACCAGCATTTCATTTTTATTTATTTATACCTACCGTTTTGTTACTAGATCAAGTAAATATGCTGTACAATGGAAAAGAGGAGTCACTTTCTCATATAGGCAAAGTTTGCTTAAAGTAGACTCCAAACACTAGATTTCATTCTTATTTATTTATACCTACCGTTTTGTTACTAGATCAAGTAATTATGCTGTACGATGGAAGGGCAAAGTTTGCTTATAGTAGACTCCAAACACTAGACCCTTTTTTATAAATAGAAGCATAATTCATAAATATTATAAAATTGATACCGGCAATTATATGTAAAACCATGAGATTAATAAAACAATTATGTTGGTATTATTTTTATTCACACGCATATACATACATAAGTACCTACTTAGTATTATTCTGATTTTAAACATTTATTTGAAGAATATATAAGTTACATACAATAAATTGCAATGTACAAGGATTATCACATTGTCCCGAGAAAAATAACAGGTTCTTGTCCAGAGCAAGGCCATTTAGATATTTCCTTATTTACTATGCTATAATTTTATAACTGTGAACGTCTTGTGTGAGTGAAAGATATTTTTATTCACCAGCTCTCTTTCTAAATCCATGGATTTAACAGTAAGCATGAGCTCATAATAAACTAAAGTTAAAAGGCCAATCAAGGTCTTGTTGCCCCAAAAATGGGAGTTCTCAATAGCGCCCACAGTCAAAATTCGTGATTGATTAATGACAAGCTCGCCCACTACTAATGGTAGCTATAACTTCGCTATAACATAATTGGCGAAATGTAAAGAAGCCTGTAAATAAGAAAATATCAGACTGCACCCATTTGCGTAACACACTATAAACCAGAATCCGAATCATTTTGAAGTTTATTGCTATCCCCTACTTTCATATGTTTGAAAAAAATAATTGCTTAGCAATATAACGCCATGAATGTTGTGGAACTGTCAAAAAAAAAGAAAGCGATTCCTACTGAGAGTGAGTTACACAATTGTGTTGCTAGTGTGCTTTTGTTTGACAGGAAAAAGTATAAAATAAATCTAACAAAAAATAAAGATAAGATATAAAAAAGTGCATTATAAAAATCTATAATGCCTGATTTATATGACTTTGACCATACCATACCATAAGGCCTTTGGCTTATTGTCATTCGATTAATTACCACAATAAAATGAATCGTCTAAGCCACAGACTAGAAACTTGCATCGTGTAAATGTCGCTTACCAAATACTAAATCGACATTCATATGGACGTAATAAAATCGTGGCGAGATTTTTTGGCGCACTGGATTTTCAACTGTCGTTGTTAAACCGAGCATTGAGAATTCAACAGAGTGCATCTCAGCGCATCCAAAATCAAACAGTGTGTGTTACTGTTCGATTTTCAATTCTCGACGCTAAGCAATGCGTTCCTCCGGCGCGGCCTCATTGTCAGTACGAACGGACTACACCACTTTCAACCTTAATAGTTACGCCACTGCTGCTGAAGACATAGTAAGTACTCCAACAGCGTTCCTTATTGAAGTAAGGTCTGGCCTGAACTGGCCTGGGCATGCATTCAGGCCAGTCCATTCAGACGATCCGAATTTATTTTACATAACCTTTTTGGCCCGTGCCCCTGTGCCCCCTTGACCCCGCCCTTGAGTCGAAGCGGGTAGTTTTTCATTGATGCTACCTTGATTTGAAGAATCTGCCACAGTGTCAGGTTCAATTATAAAAGTTTTCATTTCATGTTCCTCAATAGTGCTGTATTGGTACAATAGTTCTTCACTGGATTTCATCAAGTTGTAAGGGTGCATTGTTTGTGGCACGCTTCCGGTGAGACGCATCTCTTTGGCACCTTGTTTAGCATTGCATATTCGCCATTCATCAATTATCAGGAGATTTTTTTTGAGGTCCCAGCCTGTAACAACATTTAAGTATAGTGCTGGGGAACTAAGGCAAAATATGTTCAGGAAGTAAGTAAAAGGCAGCTTGTAGTTCCAAGACAATACCATCTACAGGTGGCAGTGACATCGACGCGCAATCTGTTACCATGGATATGGCTGAAAAAATCTTTTGGAGCTGACTTTTCAATAATCAGATAACTTTTATCTAAAGAATAAATCTGACAGTTTGGCATATTTTCTATACAAAAGCTGTCAAACCGACATATTTATTCCTCAGATAAAAGTTATCCGACGTTTGAAAAATCAGCCCTTAATTGACTTTTCTTCTATCAATAGCTTAATTTATTGTCATGAAAACCGTATAGTTAATTCCCCATTTTGTTTCTCTTTTGCAATTGTTAATTTGTGATAGTGTTTTATTAGGTAGCTACAACCTGTATGTTAATTTAAAGCAGTCACAAGTCAAAAGTGAGTTGTCCGATGGTGGGCAAGCCTGGTGATCAGTAATACAGGTTTTACCTACAACAGACACCAGTCTCTATTAAGTGATATGTTGAAAAAGAATATTATTTAAATGGTTATATAGTCATTCTTCTGATTAAGAAACGGTATTTATATAATTGTATTGGATAGTACGGAACATACATATTACTTACCGATTTGTTTGAGCCCTGGTCTTATTGCCAGCCATTCCTTTTCTACAACTTTGTTGAGAAACTCCATGAGTTCAATGGAAGGTTCATATTTAAACTTGTCACATGGAGTTTCCATTGTTTCTTTACTCCATTCAGCTTTTTGTAAAGTCTCACAAATGAGCGGAAAAGGTTTCGAGGCTATTTCGGGATTCTTGTAAATCGGCTGTAATCAAAATACAATATCGTCAAATACATTGTTGTTAGATAAATTGTGAAAAGAAAAGAAAAATAAGTACTGGTATTCAGCTCCATCCGGTTAGATTGGAAGCCGACGCCAAAAGGAAAGGGCTAGGCAGATGATGATGAGTGTGAAATTAAAATAAGAAACGTATATAAAATCAACATACCAAATGGTACTCATTTATGGCGCAGATGATAATTCCATACAATATAGAATGAAAATAAGCGCACAGTATTGTTTCAGACGTGGCAGAGCCCCGCAGGAACACATATATCTGTCTTGTTTGTATACACGGGACAAGTATGTAATCATTGGAAATGTAAACTTCTTTCACATTTTTCATATATTCTGCTTTTTTATTCTTGTCCACATATTTTCTCATAGAATGTCCTATCATGATTTTGAATCCACATAGATTTTTATCTGAAAATTAAATATTCAATCATTAAGAAGTTTGTGGCTTTTTATTAACAGCCGCGCGGGTCGATCGATCAGGTTAAGCTACGCTTGCCGCGGTTGGTTCGTGGATGAGTGACAATCTTTACATACCAAGACCCCTCTGATTGTCCTGGGAAGCATGTTAAGGTGTTGGTATCGGCTGTCATTCATAGATCTTTGACAGTCGTTCCGCGGTTAGTCAGCAGCCCGAAATTCTGACAACTAGTCTTACCAAGGGGAATTGTATTACCCAGTAACTGGGATATGGAGGTCCATGTAAAATACTGGTATGCAGTTGCATCCGGTTAGAATGGAAGCCGACCCCAACATAGTTTGCAAAGGCTAGGCAGATTGATTTTATATTTTTGAGCCGGTGTGTATAAAACCGCACTTTGTAAAGACACATTGACTTGACATTTTAAATGACGATGAACTGGACTTTAAGAGAGAGAGAGAGTAACATAAATATCTTTGCAGTGGAATAATAAAACAATAGCCTAGCACCCCTATGAATGAAAGCGAGGGGTTGGCCCAGGCGACGTTGGAGTTCGCGTCACTGTACCGGTGGCGCGAGGACTCGAGGGCGTGGGGCGAGTGGCTGACGCAACGACATTTGGAGTTGCGTCGGTCACAGCTTCGCGCAGCCCTGGTGGCGGAATGGCGGGACAGGCTTTCACGCCCTACCGCCGGCCCCGCTACCATCGGGGCGGTCCGGCCAGTACTCGAGCGCTGGCTCGGGAGGAGGCACGGCTCCCTGTCGTTTCGGGTGACACAGGTGCTCTCGGGGCATGGTTGCTTCGGGAAGTACCTGTGTCGCATAAACAGGGAGCCGGACGCTCGGTGTCATCACTGCGTCGACTGTCGGCGTGGCACACGCTGGCAGAGTGTGCCGCTTGGGAGGAGCCGCGCCGTGCCCTCATCTCAGGAGTCGGCAGTGACCTGTCGCTGCCGGCCGTTGTCGACTCGATGGTCGGCAGCGAGGAGTCCTGGGACGCGGTGGTATCCTTCTGCGAAACAGTCATGTCGCAGAAGGAGGCTGCGGAGAGGGAGCGGGAGATTGCTTCCGCTAACCCGATCCGCAGCAGACGCACCGGGCGTCGGCGGAGGGCAGACAACGCCCCTTCCAGCCCCCCTAAATGGGTCCAGGGGCGACAGATCCGGGGAAATCTGTCGCCCTCTACTTGTTAGGACCCGAGATGGCGGTGCGTAGTGTTCCACGCGCGCCTCTCTATGACGTAAGGGGGGAGCTTAACACCTCACTCCCCCCCTATCGCGAGGTGGCCCGCAGAGGCGGGCCGGCACTAGCCGGGGATCGCGGAAGTCACACTAGTTCCCGTGATCCCCGGTGCAAGTGAGAGATGGAACACCGGGGTGGTTTTAGTCAGTAAGAGTCTGACAGACCCCTCCGCCCTCCCCGGGGCGGAGGACATCCATGAGGATTTCCCCCGTAATCAAAAAAAAAAAAAAGGCGACGTTGGAGTGATAATATTGGTCAGTTGTCCGTAAGCTAGACCCGTATAGCTGTAGATAAGACGCGATGGAGGAGGCGTACGCACAGAAATTGGAGATATGGAAAAAGAAGCAGGGAAGTTCTTCCTGTAATTTGTACATCAAGTGCACTACACTTATTTGACACTGAGTCGATAAACAAGAGAAGTGTGAAGAAATTTTCATATGAACTTACCTTACGTACCTTTGGATATTCAAAGTCATAACTCTGAATATCCAAAGGTACCTATAGGCACTTAAGAGACTAAGAAAATGGTTTTAAAAGGAATTATTTGTTCATCAGCTTTCAGGGAAGTATCAGTTTGAGATCAATAGTGGATCAGATTTCTCACAATTAGCAGTTCTCGTTATAGAGACGGAAAAATTCCAAAACAGAACTTAGACAGTCTTATTACAAAACAAGGTTTTTCTTTAGGTATGGTTTAAACCATCGAGTCTGTTTTTGAAATAGGACCCTTACAGAAAACGAAGTACAGTTATATTTATAAAACTAACAACCTAGTCCGGTGCTAACTTGTCAATTTTGTATTAAGAACTCTACCCAAATCGAAATAAAGATGAATAAAAGTAAAAAAAACTGTCAAGAGCTCTAGGCTCGAACTAACGTTACATCTCGTTTTGCAATAAGACGGAAAGTGTTTGATAACTCGAAAACAACCTAACTTGGACCCGATTGCCGGGTTCAAAATTGTTGCGAATTAGCTCTAATAAAGGAATGCACCAATTTCACTTAAATAAGAACCCTTCAAATTGTGTGTCATCTGTGCGGGTCACTTACCTAAATTGATTCGTCCCATGTTCAATACTAAGATTGGCTCATTTCTGTTCACGAGACATGGTTTTGCAATTACTTCATCTTTCAAGTACCTTTCAATAATTTGTAAAAACCTTGGTTCATTCAAGGTTCTCAGACAAACTGATCTTACAGCCATGTAATTAAAAATGATATGAAATACTATCATTATTGCGAATATTATCAGTGAACTCCTGAAAAAGTAATTTGGTGTTAATATAATAAAAAATAAATACTGTGTTCAACATATATCTAAAAACCGTTCTACAGATATTTTAACAAATATTTTCGAAATAACCAAACCTAACCTAATTCTATGTTGAAACGCAAATGACTTCTAACCTCCACTTCAAACTTTACTCCACAACCCCACTTTAAAAGAAGGTTCCAAAAGGATACCTCCGCTGAGCAGTAAAGACTATGGATTGCCCCGTTAGTCGCAAACGCTACTACTGAGCCTGAGGTCCTGAAACCGATTCCCGGGTCGGGCAAAGTGTTATTGGGTTTTTCAATCTGGAATTTGTCAGTAGCACCCCGGACTCTGGATTTATGCCTAGTTGATGTCAATAGGCCCGCACCCTATTACATGGGTCTTATACATAACTGGCTAAATGTGGGTGTAAGTATAAATGTGGGTACACCTCTGCCTAACCCTGGCGGGAAACGAGGCCTGATATTAAGTATGTACGTTTACTGTGGGAAAGTAAGTACCCGAAGACTGTGATGATCATCAGTGCAGCCACGGAAGCGATGAGATTCACAGCTGTTTCTTGGGCGGAGTCTTTGGCAGATACATCTGCGAGGTTACTTCTTATGGCATGGTGTTGTGTCATAGCTGCTCTGGTTGCACCTCCTGCAAACAAATATACTTATTATAAAACATTTTCATTTCTTTTTAAATAAGAGTATTTAATAAAAGAAGTATAGCATCCTGTCTGCTGACATTGTGACTTCACTAAGAGAAGGCACGAGCAAACGTAGCGAGCTACTAAATTCGAGAATCATGTTTCGGATACTATAAGTTTTCATTCAAGAGGGAGCGAAACGAGCCCGGAAATAGTAGCATTCGGGACCGGGATGGGTTAAGTTTTCATTGTGATATTACTAGAGAATTCCCGTGGCAAGTGAAGCGAGCTAGAAAGTTGGGACATCATGGATTTTTCGTGTAATTATTTTAAATGAATGCTAGAGCTTGAAAATTGGCCCGCGCCTGTACCTTGAAGCATTTCTTAAGCTATATCCGTAAAAAAATTACGTTAAGAATTTGGTTAAGAACGTTAAGAAAGTTGGAGCATATTTTGAGGGCCCTTGTAGGTTGGGGATCCCGTCTCATTGATACGCTGCGACAGCAAATACGCTGATAGCCATGCTCTGTAGTTAGGGTACGTTTTAAACAATTGGTCGTAGTTAGAAAAGCTGAAAGGAACCATGAGTAAAAAAAAATACATCATATTATCAAAGAATGATAAAAATGGAGAATAATGCAGTAACAGCTTCAAATAATATAAATGAAAGTCACTTCACATGTTTGCCTGTATGACCGCGTCGTTTTTCTAAACTACGCCAGGAATTTTGATTCGGTTTTCACTACGGTTTTGAGAATTTATTCCGTAAGGTTTTTTCTTCTCCTTTTGTGCGAATGTCATCATCTATCATTGTGTGTCATCGGCTTTGTATCCATAATCAGAGGGGGTCTTCGTGTGAGATTATTTTCGTGGTGTTCCATTGAACATTCACGTTATGTGGTTCAGTAAGGTTTATGTGTATATTGTATTATTATTAAACTTATATTCAATAAAGAAATCTCGATGTTTTGACAAGTAGTGAAAACCGTCCGAAGCAGCGGCGGGTTGCTACTTTTAAAGAAATGAAATGAAATGTTTATTTATGTAAGTAGATCTCAAAAGACACGTCACGTCAATATTTTGTTGGTCAATATTTTAAAAACTAGATGGCGCCGGCATTTCCTAGCTGACTGTTCCCTGAGAAGAAAAGCCGAAACAAACTCAGAGGTCACGGTCTCTTTTAAAGTCCAAACATTATATAATTTGAATTTTATGTGAGTTTAACAATGCAGGGCGATGCCTAGAAGGGCCTTTTGAAGAAAGACCCATTGCAGCTTTGAGCTGACCTGTCCCAACAGACGGCATGTATATATCAGTCACCGTGTAGGTCAACCCTATTTTAGGGAGCTGTCACAAGCCGCTACCAGATTTGCAGGACATTTGCGTAGCCCATTTACAAAATACTCAAAACCACCAGACGAGTTATAAAGTCATGTGTTCTATCTAGCCTGCATAAGTGCATAGTACTCACATTCACAGTTAGTTTTCTCTTTAAATGTCATCAAAAATAACAAACATACAAACCAGCAACTCCTACAACAGCTTTCATAACCGTGCTTATACATAGAATGAATGTGGTGTAGTTCTTGAATGCTGGTAAAGCTATTTCTATGCACATTGCTGCATCATTCAGGGTGTCTGCATATAGTCTCCATTTCTTACTGTATGAATCTAGGTGAATGCTGCAAACATATTGAAGTGAAATGTTTTGATATAGTAGTAACTGTTAATAGAGGTTCCTTTAAATACACTGTGCATTGTCTTTAAAGGAACCTCTCCAACCTCCTGAAGATTCTAAATTTTAAATTTATTTTTAAATTCAAATAAAAAATAAAATCATTATGCAAAGTAAAGTGTGAATTCCCAGAATTCATACAGACAAAGTTCAATTCATATATGCTTACCCCTGACTGTATGCAAAATATATCTTTCCCAAATGACCGCAACCATCTTTAAGGACCCAGGTAACAGTGGCTGCGAATGGTGTTGCAGTATTATCTCCTACTCCCACTCCTCGTAGGACCTCTTGTGTAGCAAGGATACCTATAAAATATAGTTCATTCTTCAATAAACGTTTTAGGAGGAAGTATACTCCATTTGAAATAAGATTAGACTTTTAAACAAACCTTTTTTACAGTCTGTTCAACCGATTTTGACCTCTATACCGTAGGCATAAAGATGGCATTAAAAGCAAAAAAGTGGTTACAATACCAACTGTTTACTGCAAATGCAAATTACATTTATCATGCTACCAACGCAATGAAAATCAAAATCTGTTGAACAAACTGTAAAAAAGGGTTTATTTATACTCTAATCTTACTTCAAACGGAGTCTAGTTATACCAGAAGGAACTAACCCACAAATTGTCATAGATTTATCTATTTACACCAAACGAATTTAATATTCAAAATGTGGTGTATATCATATCCAGCAAAAACTGTCTAATATAAATCCCAAACAAATTTTAGAATAGTAGATTGAACATAGGTAATTCAAGTTTAAGATATCCAAATTAATTTAATATATTTTGGATAGCAGTCGATTTGATGGGAGTTTGAACATTTTGGCATAATTCAGTATAGCCGACTTTCATGAATTGACCCAGTCGGCTGCAGAAGTTTGTTTTTTCACACTGTTTAAAACTAGGCACTTACAGTCGGCGGCCGACTATAAATTTTGGTGTGAATGCGGCATGGTGTGTTTATATTTCATAAGACCGCTTCGTCCCACTGCTGGGCAAAGGGATTGTTCTACCCATCTCTCTCTGTACTAGCTGCTTATGATCACTCTTTGTAAAATAATATTACCCTGGGGGTTTCCCTTTATGGAGGACGTTTAAGGTTGTGACTTAATGTGGTGTTTGACATCTAGTTGACATTGACAATTGACTATTATTACAAGTGAGGGTACCCCACAGTATAGTTTAAAGTAACCTGCAACGACCGGCAGAAAACAATATGGACGCCAAGTAAGTACATAATGGTGGCAACTGAGGTAAAACGTGAAATATAGTGAAAAAACCAGTGAAAATATTGTGAAAACTGCTTTAGTACAATGGCGGATATAAGATTTGAGACATTTAATATTAGAAGTGGGGATTGGGAATCATATAAAGAACGATTTGGTTATATCATATTAGAACATGGCATATCAGAACCGAATAAGCAAAAAGCCATATTTTTAGCATCTTGTGGTAGTGATCTGTATAACTTAGTTACATCATTAGTGTTTCCGGATAATGTGAGCCAGGTTACATTAGGCCAAATAGATACAAACCTAAATAACCATTTTAGTCCGCGACCAAATGAGATAATAGAATCATTCAAATTCCACAGTAGGAATCAGGGTAAAAATAAATCATTTCAAGAATACATTTCAGAACATCGAAATATGTACAGATTTTGCAACTTTGTAGATTTAAAAAGGACCTTGAGAGAGACTGGTGTGTGGCAGAAATAATGCCAAACTACAAGACACTGAAAAATGCTAACCTCACCTATGCAACAGCTGTGGAGTTGGCATTGCAAGCGGAAAGATGTGTTGAAGATGCTGAAAGTTCCAGCCTTTGAAACATTTTCAAGCTCCTATACTGCAAATACAAGCAGTGAGGTAGAACCAATGGAGGTAAATGTTATGGAAGAGAAGAAAAAGAAGATATACTGCTACAGATGTGGACGAAGTCATTTGTACCATAAATGTAAGTTTGTTTCTGAGAAATGCAACACATGCAATAAAGTAGGCCATATTGCAAAAATGTGTAGGAAAAATAATAATGTAACTGGTGATATCAAAAAGATTCAAGAAAGGGAAGACCATTTCATGAATGGGATATACTGTGTGTTAGAAGTAGTGAATGTCACGTTGTATTGAATAAGGAGATACTAGAATTCGTCGAACAGACGGTTTTCCTGGGGATCACGCTTGACTCAAAGCTACAGTGGGGTCCTCACATAACATCACTTGCAGGGCGGCTAAGTTCTGCCGCTTACGCTGTTTGGAAGATCCGCCAATTAACAGACGTGGATACCGCGAGACTGATCTATTTCTGTTACTTTCATAGCATCATGTCTTACGGTATTTTGCTATGGGGACGGACTGCGGATATTGAGTCGATCTTTATTTTGCAAAAGAAGGCTGTCAGAGTCATCTACAACCCCCGCAGACGCGAATCTTTAAGAGAACTGTTCAAAAAAATTAAAATCATGTCGGTACCTTGTCAATTTATATATGAAAACATTATGTATGTTCGGAAAGATCTACATCATTTTAGTAAGATAAGTGACAGGCACAATTTTAACACTAGAAATATGAACAAATTAGATCGACCACGATTCAGATTGTCTAAAGTACATCTTCTTTTATGGGGTAATGTATAAAATGTTATAATAAACTAAATGAAAATAAATTTATCATGCATTAAACGCACGCTATGTAGCCAAGCATATTTATAAGTTGTATGATTATATCTTAGATAAAATGCTTGCCTTATTGCTGGTCCTGCTCCCCAGCCACCTGGGCTTACTAAAAAAAATTTTAATATTTGGAAGAGATGCTTCCCTTTTTTATTTTTTCTGACAATACGAACATTTTCGTTCCTATTATTATAATTTTTGTGACATTACGAATATGTTTTATTTTTACTGAAACAAGTGTTAGTTATTGAATACTGCAACATATGTTAAATGTTTTTCTTTCTTTTAGGAAAACAAATTTTATTCTCAAATCCATTGCAAACTATAGTTTTGTATAATTTAGAAGCATTTTGTTAAATTTTTTGTAAATGTGAGTACCATTGGTCAAAATTGGTTCAAGCCTCTGGGGATTTCAGTTGAAGGTATAAATAACATTAACTCTCTGGATAGTGAAGAGGATAAATCTTTGTTGAAAATACTTTAGAAATTTGAGGAATTTTTTGATGGACGTGACGAATACAAAGGACCTGAAGTTGTGCTCAATTGCAAGAAGGATATACAACCGAAATTTATGAGACGCAGGTCAGTACCATATGCAATAAGAGATAGAGTTTGTGATGAAATAGATAGGTTGGTTAACGTCGGAGTAATGGAACCAATAGCTTATTCAAATTGGACTACACCAGTGGTTACAGTACTAAAAAAAGATGCTAGTATTCGACTATGTGGAGACTACCGATTGACTGTAAATTCAGCAAATGACACTGATACACCGATTGACTGTAAATTCAGCAAATGACACTGATACATACCCTCATCCAACAATAAACTAGTGTGTATCTGAAGTCGCAGGTGGTGTAATTTTTTAATTGGATTTAAAGGCGTATACACAACTGAAAGTTTTGGATGAAACAGGAATGCTCTTGACAATTAACACATTAAAGGGATTGGCAGGTATTTCAGGAGTGACTGTTTTCATAATAATATGTCATAATAAGCCTATAACGTTCCCACTGCTGGGACACAGGCCTCCTCTCTGTGAGAGGGAGTGGGCCGTAATCCACCAAGCGGGCCCAGTGCGTGTTGGTAGATGTCACATATCGTCGATTTTTTGGTTCTAGGAGATGCCGGTTTTCTCATGATGTTTTTCTTCACCGTTTTGAGAGCAGTGGTGATGAAATAATTTACACAAAGTAAAGCGTCTTTTACCACTGGGCTAACACTGCTCTTGTGACTGTTTTGTCGCGTCGTGACTGTTTTGGTGGATGATATTTTAATAAGTGGAAATAAGATGCAGCATAACGCAAGGCTGGAAAAGGTACTGGCATGTCTAAAAGACGTAGGACTCAGATGAACCGAACGAAGAGTGAGTTTGTAACAAATAAGGTAGAATTCCTTGGTATGGTATTCATCCAAGTGATAAAAAGGTGAAATTGATTATGAATCCGAGGAGCCTTAGAAATGTTAAAGAGCTGCAAGGTTTTTTGGGATTGTTGAATTTTTATGACAGGTTTATGAAAGACAAAAAGCTAGGTTATTGGAACCACTACATAGGCTTCTAGATAAAGATACTGTATGCAAGTGGGGCAAGTTAGAGAAAGAAACATTCCAGAAGGCTAAAGCTACACTGTCGAGTGAAGATACTCTAATACATTTTGATAATAACAGAAAGGTAACATTAACATGTGATGCTTCAGAGTATGGGGTTGGAGCCGTTCTATCTCATGTTATGGATGATGTGATCACCTGTTACTATAGGATCCAGAACTTTATCAAAATCAGAATGTACTATGCACAGATAGATAAAGAAGCGGCGGCGATTATATTCCGGTTGGTAAAATTGAATCAGTATGTGTATGGAAGACATGTAGTAATATATACTGATCATAACCCGTTGCTTGGGATTTTAACACTTTAATGCATTACATGTAATGCATTGAAGGCTTTGCTTGATAAGTCCGTGCATGACATATAATACACCATGTAGTTATCGTGTTGTAAATAACACCTCAATGGAATTAAGAGATGTAGTAAGATACTGAATTAGAACTATAGACGGATAAATGACGGAGCCAAAAGTACAATGGAATGCTGAAGAAAATTCATATTTAATTTGCATTTTTCACAAATTATCTGATATCTACCTGGGAGTCTGTAGACGAAATTTCGCTTACCGAAAATTCATTACGTGACCTCGTACTACCTTCAAAATATAACAATATTATTGGATATTTGGTGATGGGAACGTAAATATCCTTGGGCAGTTAAAGTATTAAGCCTTGAGGCTTAATACTTTCTTGGTGAGAGTAGGTATTGCTTTATTGATAAAGCAATACCTACTCTCACCAAGAATGATGCGATGGGCTTTAATGCTGAACTCACATGATTATGAATTACAATATAAATGCGGTACTAGTATAGGTAATGCTCATGCGCTCAGTAGATGGCCAATGGATACTACTGAAGCTAGGAAGTCAGATACTAATGATATTGAAGATACTTTATTACTGTCAGAAACACCAACCGCCGTTCAGTATTCAGCAAAAGATTGCAGAACAAACAGGGTGAGACAGTATTTTATCTAAGTTGAAATTCTGGATATTGCATGGATGGCCTGATACTGTATTTATTGATACGAAAACGAACTGATACGAAATTATATTGGCTAAAAAGAAAGGTGTTATCTGTTACAAATGACTATAATATGGGGAACTCGAGTGGTCATACCACCACCGATGCGGGAACATAATTATGTTACAGGCTTTACACGAGACTCACGTTGGCATAGTGATGTGAAAATCAATTGCAAGAAGCTACTTTTGGTGGCCAGGACTAGATCATCAGATTGAAGCGTTAGTGGCAAACTGTAATAGCTGTCAGGTAAATAACAATATGCCAGCAAGCACGGGACATTCTTGGATAACCCCTTCGAACCCATGGCAACATTTACATATTGATTTTGCTGGTCCAGTTGACAGAAGAATATATCTAATTGTGGTTGATTCACATTCGAAATGGCCAGAAGTAAAAATAGTTAGATCAATGTCAAGTGAATATGCAATTATGCTTTAAGACAAATTTTTGCCCAGCAAGGATTGCCTTAAGTATTAGTATCAGGTTATGGAACGGCATTCACATCTGAACAATTCAAGAATTTTATAAAATGCAATGGCATTCAACATATATACTGACTTCACCCTATACACCATCGTCAAATGGCCAAGCAAGAATGATTTGTGAAACAGTAAAAAAGAAATTACATAGTTTGGCTGGAATGGACATAGATATGAAATTTCCATGTCTTTTGTTTAGTTTAAGAGTAGCACTAAGCTCGGTTACAGGAAAGATAAACATAGTTTTAGAACACGGTTTGACATCATACATTTTTTGTCGACAAAACCTGTTGCTGGAAGACAAATTTATTAAAACTAACAAAGAAGTAGCGGTGAGAACATTTAGATTAAAGGACAAGGTAACTGTGCAACTATACAAGAGGGGAGAAGTGGGTGAAAGGAGAAGTCTTCAGAATCAAGGGTCCTGTTTGATTTTTGGTAAAGATAAACAATGGACCAATTGTTACACGTCACATAAGCCAGCTATGATGACGTGATTCTGATTGAGATCCAGGTCCTAGTAATGAAATACGTGATATACTCAGCATACCAAAAGATACGGTATTAACTTGTGAAGGAGGCAGGTTACAAAATACTTAAATAATAAGAGTGATATGGATATTAGGGTAGTTAGGTATAAAATATAGTTTAGTGAAGTACATAAAGAGGCATGTGGTGTTTTGACACCTAGTTGACATCGATAATTGACTTATTACAAGTGAGGGTACCCCACAGTATAGTTTAAAGCAACCTGCAGTGACCAGCAGAAACCAATATGGCCAACCACCAAGTACGTACATAATAGTTAATATAAAAATAAGCAGTTCCTTAGGTTTAGATGCAGACCTAAGACTAATGGTGGTGATAGTTTTGGAAGGACTAACCACAGCAAAAAGCCTCTATAGCTGCTAGTGGGGGTGCTTAAATGCTGCTTAACTTTGTTTGATAATAGCTCTGAGTTAAGCTCATGTAAATTGGCAGTCAAAAGGTTAAGGAAATTGATTCTATATCTTCTTTTAAACTCTTGTAGACAACACAAAAGCTTATAAGTGAAATTAATTGGATCCACACAAATGATAATGAAATAAAACGGGGCCCAAACAATGTTACAATAGAGCACCATATAAAACTTCAATGGCATGCTATGTCAGCCAGATTGTAGCTTCTACCTACCAGTAATGGTGCTGCAGAAAGCTTGTGCTGTATCCCATATTTGGTAGTTTGTATAGTCTCTGCTTACACTGTTAGGGTAGCCTTGAGGTAAGAATACTCTCGAAAAAAAATTGGCGAGGCCACTGGACTTTTCTTCAACGAGTACGACTATGTTTGTCTGGTCTGTAACAATTAAGAATTTATGACGTGGAGTACACGGCATTCAAGTCTTATCTACTTTACATTACAAATACGGAATACTAACTAATAGGTAGTTAAGAAACTTTTTTTGATACAATATGTTTTCTTACCTGGTGGTTTCACGTAGATCCTTTGTTTATTAACGGTGCCGTATAACTCCTTATAAATTATTTCCCCTTCATGAATGGTTCCCATAGTGATATACTTCCTGCACGTTGTTTGGTGGTTTTGCCAACGTAATTAATAATAATTTCGTAAGGAACCAATTAATTATGTTTCACCTTCTAAAATTCTACTAGTACTTTTCAGTTCAAATTTATAACTACATGAAAAATCTTCATAATCTCGCCGCTGATACTTATAACTTGATAACTTGTTGCCAAAAAAACTGTCAACACAGAGTACAATAGTAAAAACTGGACTGTCAGACAAACTAGCTAGAATTTATCTTCATGGCTAGAACATCCTGCTATAGAATAATGTACTCTGTGCAACAAAATATATTAATATACTCTGTGACTCTGTGACACCCTGCCCACTAGAGTGATGGATTAATTAATTAGCAATCGTATTCATTGTTAGCATGCGAATGTTCATTTAGCATTTAGCAAATGAAATGTAGTTGCGAAATTCTGTGAAGTATACGTTTTCATCGTTTCATACTTCATAGTAGACTTGTTTATGTAACGCGAGTCTTGCATTACGCGTCTTATAACCCGACCGCGTACTGTAGCATTACACATGACTCGACCAAAAACCAAATTATGCATGACACATGACTCATATAACATGACGCGCGAGCGGTGACGCGCTGTTCAACGTTCGTAAACATCGTAATGTCGGCTGGCAGCGAAATAAGTGAACTGTTATTCAGAAAATTAGAACCGTATCGTCGAAGAAATAAGGTTTACGTTTTACTGACAACGCGGACTGTCTGTGCCGCGATGTATCTTAGATAAATTTCATAATCGAGGGGTGAAAGGCTATTTGTTTGAAGCGACATTTTGCACGATATTGAGTTATAAACAGTATTGAGTTAGTAATTGGGTATATAACTCAATATCGTCCAATTGTCGCTTCAAACAAATAGCCTTTCACACCTCGATTATTTTTAAAAAATCATGACTCTGTGATCCTATGACCTACCTATGACATTCATTACATTTTGTCGCGCGCGTCATATGATACAAAATAAAACAGTAACACGAAACAAATTGTGTCATCATTATTAGGTAATGAGGTATTGAGTGATATTTAAAGAAATAAGTTAAAACTGTAAATACATAGATTAGTATTACGTAAGTGTGAAAATGTCTTGTGTTGTTAGGGCGACGAAAAGAATAATTACGAACGAAATTAAGAATCATCACGAAACAATCACTGTAAGTACATAAAATCGACTTTTAAATACGCCAATATTCACAGTCATGGTCAATAATCAATATTGCAATCCATGTTTATTACCAGTCCTAAGCCTGGAATGCCCTTTTGATTGAATTAATAATTATCTATATCTTCTACAACGCGAGCATTTCATTTTCATTACAATAGCCATCGCGCGTGATGCTTCATTTCGCGTTATGTTTGGAGTCATGGTGTAATGCAACATTCCTCGGTACGATACGACATGCGCGAGCATTTCTTTACAATAGCCATCGCGCGTGATGATTCATTTCGCGTCATGTTTGGAGTCATGGTGTAATGTAATATTATAATAACACATTTGCTCGTAAAGGGTCTCTTATTACACCAATTTCAATATCGTAATGTATGTCATTACGCACTTGTGCGTTATTGTAATGTAAAACGCACGGTTTATCAAGATGCTCCGTCTAAAACGAGCGGTACTTTTTAAAATCTTAGCAAAGAGTTTTTATGTCAGAAAATTGGTCAACATTTTATAAATAAAATTAACTTTGAGAGATAAATTATAAAAAAATAAACATTTAATTCTTTAATTTAATTAGTTTTGACAATAAATTACAACCATTTATCTGTAACAAAAACAAAAAAATATTAATTTACTTTATTAGTTATACTGGCTGTTTTTATGCCTTTGCCTTAAAAAAAAGCGCTGATGCGCGCGCATCGCTAATTTGTGAACAAGTAATAATCAATTTTACAAATTGTTCACATTTTTCTAACTGCTTTAACAAGTGATTAAAGATTTACTCGTTTAAGAAAGTCCGACTTTTATTTATTTCCTCGCAAATATGTTATAAAACGTCGTATGACATACGTGCGCTTTGATAATTACAGCCTCTGCTTTCTTGTAGCAATAATTTTCAACTTACCGCACTTAAATCATAATGTACTATTACGTACGAAAAGTAATGTCTTATTACATCACTTTATAACGCACTGTTTTGCGCATGTCTACTTCATATCTATCATACGCGTCGACGCACGCAGCGGCAGTGTGCGCTTTTCGTCGCACGGTCGCACCCGCGGGAAGGCGGGAACTACCTGTCTATAAAAAGTACTCTGTGGCGGGAACACTAAATCTATTTGTTTCACGTGACCGGTGACCCTGACGTTGTTCGAAAGTGAAATTATTAGCAATTTAGCAGATGTTGCGAAGAATGAGATTAAGCAATTATTATCTTATTGTCTTTGATTAGCTCGTACTTAGGAACGTATATTGAATGAATGCGTGTGATTGTTTAATAATAATTTGTGCGGCACGCGCGTGGCACGCATCGTTTATTGTCAAAGTTCAGTACGTTTTGGCATGTGGTGGTGAGAGTTTAGTTTACGTATAAACAATAGTTACATTAGTTCGTTTTACGCCTAATATTGTACTTAAAATAGATAAAACCTAGTGTAAAACTGCGAACTCATTACCTACCTGTAAATAATAGGAGGTAGTCAAAAGTAGTTAGAACTGGCTGTGTATAAAAGTGTACATGTGTAAAATACAAAACGAAATCATGTAAATTCGAAATAAATCGACAGCACGGTTGGCGCAGTGGTTAAGCGATTGACTGCTGTGCGGCGTGTAGCGGGTTCGATTCCCGCACGGAACAAATATTTGTATGACCTACAAGTAGTTGTTCCGGGTCTGGCTGTTTGTGTATGTGTATTTAAATGTTTGTAAACGCACCCGCAATACAGGAGTTATTCCTAGTGTGGGGCAACGTTTAAAAAAAAAGAAAAAAAAAATACGATCAAATGACCATAAAAATACGCGCCGTATAGAACATTTTACTTTTACTGCCAGTCCTAAGCCTGGATAAAGCATGAAGGAAAGTTTATACAGTCTTAAACATTAAAAGGTTTTAAATTGTTTAAAACGCTTGCTAGGAGACGTCCTAAGGCGACCACACTCTTTAATTCGCGTATTGACAAAATTCATATTATTGTCATATTAGCAAATAGCTTAGCAATAGCATTTAGCATAGCAGCTATTGCCGTCACTACTGCCCTTAGAGCATTTAACGCTCTAAGCTACTGCCCACACAGACCACAGATTAGTTAGTCTAACTCACGTCCAACTCCACCACAGAATAATAAAGCATTCACCACAAATTACAGAAGTACAGCAGAAGTCAATCACATTTATGTACTTCACTTTTCATACCTAAAGCAGCGTCCCCAATACGAGCCGGCCTCGCGAGGTTTTTTGTGTTTTTTTTGCCACGCGTCCACATTAAAGAGCCGCGCGGCCCACCTTACGCAGATGCCACAGACTATTTAGAGATATTACCGTTTCTTTTGAGATGTACGAAGAAGAGGGCGTGCTTTTAGCTTCAGCAGCATTCATAGTAATGAGCACCGCTGCGCAAATAAGAAATAAACCGCGGCGACGACGTTTTTGGGTGCGACCAAGTTTAACCAGCAGTAAAACTTACAGTGCTAGTAATATGATACAAGATTTAATATTCGATGATGTAGATCAACTAAGTCTTGAATATAGATGCAATGGAGGATTTCGAAACTTTTTTCGCATGTCAACTTCTGAATTTGAGATTTTACTTAATGCAGTTGGACCCATTACTGCCAAAAAAGATAATACGTCCGTCCAATCCATTTTGGCGCAAATAAAACACAACTCGATGTAGTGGCGGTCACCAGCGGTCACTAGCGCACTGACTGACGGCCGGTCAGTGCGCTAGTCTAGCCGCGCGGCTTTCTTTGAAGTAGACCGACGTCCGTCGGGTTGCGCGAGACCGGCCGCGCGGCCCTGTTAGGCCGCGCGGCTCAGGCCTTGCTCTCGTCCAGACTCACGAGGCACGGCCTCGCGGCTCAGCCTCACGGAGCCGCGCGGCCCTAGTGGGGACGCGGCTTAAGCTCGGTGGTCGCGCTAGGTTGTCAACTTTGGCTTAAAGCACAAAAAACTATCGTGGTAGTGGCACTCGTATCTAGGTGTTTGATTTATTGTTAAAAATGATACAGGAAGATAAGAAATATAAACCAATATTATCTAAAATATTTTTATTTTTCTGATAATGTTATATTACAAATTTGTCACAGAAAATATCTTGCGACGATTTCGACTCGGCGAAATGCACGATCGCCGAGCAGTTCAATCTTAACTATTTATATTGAGGAAGATGAGCGTATTTTTTCGTTTATAGGTACTACAATAAATACCTAATATAAATTGTAAAAATATTACAAGGCCATAAAGTCATGTCCGCTTACCTACAACGAACTATTCTGTTACGTTAAAACGAACCATCGAAACACAAGCAAATACCTAGGTAGGTATACTTTCCTTTCTGAAACAACTGGTAGCTTATAAAACGACAATTCACAGTCAATAAAAATAAAAACTTTATTCAATTTAAGCCTTAAGTGCTAGATGTTTTTAAATGCCCTGGACCCAGGCGCGGTCGCAGCCAAAGACTTTGGGGGGGTCACAGACAAAGACTACCTACATATTAATAAGAAAATACATTATATTTTCGAAAAATTACTATTTTAAGCTTAACGTTTATGGCTTGGGGGGGGGGGGTGATGACCCCTGGGAACCCCCCCCCCCCCCTCCTCGGACCGCGCCTGCCTGGATCCCACACTAGGATTCCCTGTGTTGTGAGGTCCAGTCTCTTCCCAAGTAATTTAAACATTTTTTATTTATTCGTAGAATTAATAATACTTATAAAAAAATAAGTTATAAAAATACAAACAAACAGGAATTTAAGATTCGAAATTATGACAAGAAGATTAGGTTCTTTTGGATGTAAGTGTGTGTGAAAGTGTGGAGTGTGTGTGAAGTGTGTGTGAAGTGTGTGTGAAGTGTGTGTGGGGGTGTAGGTGGTGAAAATGGGTGGTTTGGAGCGTGCATATCTATTTTTTTTCTCTCGTTATGTCAGATATTATGACTGTATGTACAAAAAGTTTTCCGTTTGGTCATAATTTTTGGGGTGCAACCATTTAAAAATGGCATTTTTACAGCTGATGTACGTGAAGGTGAGTATAGGTCTATTGTAGGAGTAGAATTTAGAGTAGAGATATGACCCAAGAAATGCAAAAGATCTGCGTGCAAAAGTAGAATGTACTCTTGACCGATCCCACTTTAGCGTCCTAGATGATGGGCGGGCCAGTTCTTTAGCATGCCTATGGAAGCGTAGCAGTGTCGAAACAATGAACAGCTGCCTCACACGAAGGACGTTACATTCTGAGTACAGGGCATCGGTAGAATATCGCCAGGATTTTTTGTAGGCTATTTTTAGAATAACTCGCTGAACTCGTCCCAACGCCAGCAAATTGGTTTTGTTTGCTGCTCCCCAGACTGATACACAATAATTTAATAATGACTGGCACAAAGTAAAGTAAACAATTCGGATAAGTTTGTTTTGGTTTAGCGACGGACCTCAATTTCTTGAATATGTGCGACAGTTTCCTTACAAGTTTCCTGAGTGCATCAATTTGCGCTTTCCATGTTTGGTGTTTATCAAATCAATCAAATCAAATCAAATCAAAATATTTTATTTCACATAAACCTGCAAGGGCACTTATGAAACGTCAGAAGCTAGGTGCACGGTTCCAATTTGTCGCTTATTATTATCAATTAGTATCCCTAGGTATTTAATACTGGAAACCAGTTCAATTTGCGAGAGTATCGACTTTGTTTTGCCGACGTTTAAGGTCAACAAATTGTTTAGCAACCAGATAGCAACCCTCCTGAGCCACGCAGACGACATCAATCCAGGTTTTTGCGTGAAAGATTATTGCAGTATCATCCGCGAAGGTAAAGACGCTGGCATTATGGAGTTTAAGAGAGCATAGGTCGTCTATGTAGATCAAAAACAACGAGGGGCCCAGAACGTTGCCTTGCGGTACGCCATAGCCAAAATCCGCAAAATACTGACGTGCTCATCAATACGAACGCGCTGTTTTCGTTCTCCGAACCCCGTAGCCAAACCCCTGATCCCGAGAGCCTCATGTTTTTTTAGCAAGATCGGACGGAAAACTGTGTCAAAAGCTTTTGCTAGATCCAGGAAGACGCCGACGCATTTTTGTCCTTTATCCACTTTACTAACGACGGAATCAACAAGTTGCGTGACGGCATCCTCTGTGGACCTACCAGCCCGAAATCCGAACTGATTCCCGCTCAATAAGCTGTTTTTTGTTCAAGATACTTGAGTAACCTAACATTTATCACCTTTTCAACTACTTTAGAAATTGCTCTAAGAAGCGAAATGGGCTATAGTTAGCTAGTTCGCATGAGTCACGCCTTTAAAATTGGTATGACTTTGGCCATCTTTAGGTCATTGGGTACCACGCCCGAGGATATGCTCAAATTACAAATGTATGTTATAGGGCTTCATAAAATGTTAGGTTTGTTTGAGCATGTCGTTGCTAATATTGTCATGTCCAACAGCTGTACTAGGTTTTAGTGTACTAATTAATTTAATTATTTCAATTTCATCTGTCGGCGACAAAAATAGCGAATCTAGTGAGGTGTTTCCTGATTGGCTCGTGTTATTTGCTAATTCAATTTCTGTTTGTCCTAATCTACTAAGTGCCGCACTTGCCAACTGATCGCCAATGGAGCTAAAATAGCAGTTCACTAGATTCAGTGACTCTGCAGAATCAGGTTTAATTTTGAGTAAGTCTTCATTTTTATTGTCAGCCTTTTTAATGTTACAAATAGTTTTTATTGAGTCCCATGTTTTCTTAATATTATTTTGATTTTGAGTTATGAGTTTGTGTTCGTATTGTTCTCGTTGTTGTTGTAATATATTTTTACAGTAATTTCTGTATAATCTGTAGTTTAACGTTGAATTTAAACAACCGTCCACTGAACAGCTATAATAACTTTTTTCGTTGTTGCTCCATTTTTGCACTTCATAGACGCTCGTCTCAGGGGATGGCACTCGCGCTCGCACTGGTCCCAACCCGTCCGAGATATCGTGTCCGTAAGCGGTGTCTATGTGTGCGTTGCTCGAGCGCACTTTGTATGTAGATTGACTTCTGTACTTTCTGTATTTTGTGCATTCACTGTCTACGCTCTTATGGGAGAACTCCACAATCCACAACGACAGCCATCGACGGCGAGGACCTTTTAATATAGATGTCGCAGCCATCTGGTTAAATTAGACAGCTAATTGGATGCCTAGACCGTTCATTGAACACCGGCATCCAATTGGATGCCTCGGCCGTTACTTAATTGAACTAGAATCATTCAACGTTTAACAACTTGGCGTATTGAAAGTCAGCCCCTTGAAGATGACTGACCAAGACTCAGCCAAGTGATTCAAATTTAGTTCAGCTTTTTTTCCACTGCGGCACTAGTCGTTAATTCTCATTGAGTAATATTCGTGTTATTTACTTTGTTGTGAACGAACATTTCACTATTACTAGTTATTTAGTGGTAGGTATTAGTAAAAAGTAGTCGTACATAATTTGTGAACTCATAGTCACCCAAAGCAAACATCACAAATTCATCAATATCCAATTTAACTAAATGACTACACGACATTCAGTCATCTGGTTAAACGGTGCGCTCAATGACTTGGCTAGTTGTCCTTCAGCTATTTAATTAGATGTTGGCGTTTAATGAACTGGCTAGGCGTCCAATTAGCAGGCTAATTTAACTAGATGGCTGCGACATAGATACCATAATTGATGACAACTGAGAATGTCATCAAAGCGAGCTAGCTGCTTCTAAGACATCGAAATTGCCGGACTGAAATCACTTGAACCAACTTTGTGTTACTCTTACTGACACTGCGCATAAAAGTTACATAGTTTTTTCGTGGCTTGTGTCGCATTTTCCCTTATTAATAATAAAACTTCGAAATACATCGAATATCGTCGATAGATGAACTTATTTTGGCGAACAGAAAACATTTGAAAAATGGTGGGAAATCATTTTCTATTTTTATTTTTAAAATGTCTATCTTTTCTTTGTAAATCTATTTTGATTGTGCATTCTATCAGAAGCTATAATGTTGAGTTAAATAAAGATTTACGATTAATATATTTTCTCTACAATAGCCGCCAAACTAAGTAGGTACATTTACGCTTTAGAAGTTAAATTTTATGAGGATTGATAAATCGGCCGTGAGTAAAATACATATACAAGGTATGCGCGCTTATTTTGTTTTTCAATTGTTTTCAACTCATTCAACTCCAGTTTTGTAATTTACCTAATAGCTTATACTTTTAGAAAAAAAAAGTGTATTTTTGGGTCTCGGTTATCGTTGGTAAAAATTTGTGAAATTGTTTTGTGATTTGCATACTTAATCCATCTGACTACAACATGAAATGTATTGAAAAAACAAGGTGGCTACGTTAGTTCCGATTTTGGCCAGGCACCAATAGATCTTTCTACAGCTAGAGTGGTTAAAACCGTGTAACCAAGCCTTTATTGTTGTTTACGGAATGAAAGAGAATTGAAATAAAGTTGACAGTGATTGAACTAAATGAAGGTAACTTTATATCCTTGTTGATTGGAAACTTGGGGATAAATAATTTAAAAAATACAAGAAAGGAAATAGGTACTTGCCTACTTTTTAAACAATTACAAATACTTTCACCGTCTTATCTGTACTGTAGCCATCGAAGGTAATGTGGGTCTGCCTATTATGTTTTCCTGTTGCTAAACAAGTTACAAAAAGTGCATTTTTAAAGGATATGTAGCACATTACGATAGATTAAAAGATGTGAATGTGCACGTATTGTACCTAAAATGGCACTGAAACCAGAGTCAGGGTATGTAAATGATAGTCTTGGTATCAAAGTTGAAGGCGACCTGGGAGACTTTCAAATCATTGAAGAGAATAGCTATAGTGACGATGATGACAGGACACATACCAAAAGTTCAAGGACGATTGATACTCTCGCGATCCCATCAAGTGTGGTGAAGCCCAGCAGTTCTCCCATTGGTAATGTGGCAGTGAGCAATTCTGAAAATGTCGTAATTGGTAATAACACTTATTTTAACGGGCCTGTTGTAATCAAGCAAGTGATACAAAATACAACTGGATTAGAGAACCCTTCATATGTGAAAACAGAAGATGAAAATGTTCCAGTTCAGAAGTACCAGGAGGAATCAAAGAATGACAATGGTATGTTCAAACACTGATAGAACTTGCATTGTGATATTGAGGTTGTTCTTTACTTTATTAATAGTTACTGTTGCATATTTTCCGTGATCTTCTCACTAAAGCATTGGGTTGGTAGTACATCAATTCTATTCTGCCCGGAATTGTCTTCACGCATATCTCTGAAGCCAATCATGTTATTCTTGAATGCGTGGCCAGTGTGTCACAACGTAAACATAACTTCAGAACAGTGAGGTTGTTCCATCAATGACAATGTATGCCGCATGGCCTAATTTTTTTAAGTATTAAATAAAGCTTGCCCAGCAAAAAGTAATTGCTAGTATAAACTACCTCATGATTTTTTTAGGGTAAATTCTAATCTCTCGCATTTATTTACATTCCATTTTATTTACTACTAGCTTTTGCCAGCAGCTTCGCCCGCGTGGAGGTCGTTGTATTATACATATAAACCTTCCTCTTGAATCACTCGATCTATTAAAAAAACCCACATCTAAATCCGTTGCGTAGTTTTAAAGATTTAAGCATACATAGGGATATAGGGACAGAGAAAGCGATTTTGTTTTATAATAGGTAGTGATACACATGGATCCATTGTGAAACTAGCATATGTAACTCCTCTGCTCTACAAAGTTTATTTTACTAACTTTCCTCTTATATTTTTATTTTCTGAGTTTTACCATTTGGATTTATACATTTTTTGTCTCATTCTGTTGAAATTAGATTTATTTTTGTCTTAACATTCTGGTTGTGGGTTTGTTCACTAAAGCTTCCATTTGTGCATACTAAAATGACTTTGATAATAATTACCTATTGCCTAAAAGGGCTAATACAGTTATTCATAATTAATTGCTGAAGATTAATTGCGTTCCTTATTATTTTACAGCTATCAAGAAGTTTCATTTAAGGAGATGGCACAAAATAACATTTTCAGCAGTATGTATAGTTATACTTGGTGGTATATTTGCAATATTGTCAATAATACTTAGCAATTCCAGCCAAGATGAAAGTCCACCATCATCACCATCAATGTCAGAGGAAGATAGTTCTACTGGGAAATCAAGTAAGTGGCAGCAATATCTTTCCCCTCTTGATCATGCTAATGGGGTGCGCTCACATGGACAACAAAAATTGGGTAATTCTTGGCAATTTGTATATATTCCTGGAATTGTTTGTGCAATTAATTGCCCATGTAAGCACATCTTAAGTGACTAACATAAATGATTATTTGCAATTTGCTGACACACTTTAACATTTTAACAACTGATAAAAATATTTACTGCTACATCAGTTACTTTTAACTACTATTTCTTATGCAGTCAATATCCAATAGTTCTATTATGTAGACCTTATGGGAGGATGCGCTAATGTAGTGGTTCAATTTGCAGGACAGTGTTAGGTAGTATGTTGATTTAAATATGATTCGCGACCATAACTAATATAGCTTTACAGATTTATGATAATTAAAATCATCCTCTAAGTTCATTTAACATAATATAACATCACGCCTGGTTTCCCCAAAGGGTACGGCAGAGGTGTACCAATAGTACAGTCAGCATCTAAAATATTGGGACGAACAGATTGTTCAAATGATCTCAACAACTAAGAATATAAAACTTTACTTTGAGTTAATATTTAATTTTCATAGTTGTTTAGATCATTATGAACAGTCTGTTTGTCCCGATATTATTGACGCTGACTGTATACCCCACATCATCATTTCATTTAATCTCCATGTAATCCATTGAAATACTATTTTGTGAAAATTTATTCAACATGCAGCCCATTCTGAAAATTGCAGAAAAAATGTAAGAAAATTTGAATGCCGCGTGTTACCCTGGCGCTTCCCCCGTAAAAGTTCAGGTTCAAATTAAGAAATATTTGTTATTTGAAAAGAAAACAAGCCACCGCTCCATTAAAAAACTACCAGTAGCAAATTCTTATGTAAAAAAATTAGTTTATGTGTAAACCCAATGTAAAATTAATATTTTCTTTAATTGTTAATGTGTCCACTAAAAGCATAATGTTCAGTCTTAATGAATTATGTTTACAAAACTCACTTGTGATTTATCATTTTAATTATCGTCATCATTAGTTGTCCTTGTACTAAAAAGGTAATCAAATTGTTCCTAAAGTATACGGTGGTTAAGGGAATTCCCTAAAATAAGGTGTGTCTATTGGCCTTGTATTGCACATTAATACTAACATAATTTTAATGGATGGCATGGCTATAAATAAAGTAATGACGCAATAATTATATTATCATTTCAGACTACTCAAAGGTGGTGGGGTTGTTGTATGAAAACTTAAACTTAATTATATTTACAATTATATTGACCACATTAACATTCCTGTTGATGTTTTACACATTACTAACATTGGATGGCTCTGGTGGTGAAAAGTGTGTGGTCACAAATAATGCGAGGAGTAGGAAAAAAAGGGACTATGAAGCGATACTCGATGATTATGATCCCTACATGAATCCTATTAAGAAAGGTACAATCATTTTATAGATCATATTAACTATCACACATAGTGTCCTAGTGTTAACTTAAGGATAGTTGAAAGTGCTTTTGAGTAAATAAACAGCATTGTGAGTCAGTGCTATCTTGTGTTACATTTACCTTCTTTTAATACTTTAATAAATAAATCATCAGTTAAATACTTTGTAGCTTGAATAATAAGAGGTTGTATGCTGTTGCTGACATTTTAATGTTATTTTTCAGCTAATACATTGTTGATAGCACCAGATCATCTTAGGATAGTACCTAGAGCCGATTGGCTTGCTCAGCCAGTAGAGAACTCGTTAGATAAGATTAGACAACCCGTGCCCTGGGTTATTATATCCCACACAGCAACCGAGAGTTGTACAATGCAGGTCAGTGTTATCCTCTTATCCTACTATGTTGTAAATTTTCAGTCTTAGTCTCAAAAACCTTACTGTTATAACACCACATATGGTTACGAGTTGACAGTGCATTAACAAGGCCTGGCTAAAAGTTTGCCTTTGTATTGTATCAAACAGAATAATGTATTTGTGTTGTGTAACATTCTAAAAAATATATTTTCAATTTCAGAGTGAATGTGTTCTGCGCGTGCGCCTCATACAAATGTTCCACATAGAGTCAAGAAAGTGGGATGACATTGGCTACAACTTCTTAGTTGCGGGCGACGGCTCTGCATACTTTGGCCGCGGCTGGGATTACGTCGGGGCTCACACGCTGGGCTACAACAGATACAGCATCGGGATTAGTTTCATCGGGACATTTAATAACGATCCGCCCCCGAAGAATCAAATTGACGCCTGTCTCAAGCTACTGAAGAGGGGGGTCGAGATCGGCAAACTCGCTAAGAACTACAAACTGTTCGCGCACCGGCAACTAGCATCTACTCTCAGTCCAGGCGACAAGTTGTACGACATTATAAAAGAATGGCCACATTTTGTTAAGAACTTCACGCAAGATTCAGACCCAGCAGAACTTCTTCCGAAGTATGACTAAGTGTACAGAATTTTTTTACTGCCGAGTTCTTAAATATTGTGATGGATATGGTTTTATAAAAAAAAAAAAAACGTTACAAATGATTAAGTAAGTATGTGATAATTATATTGGCATTCCAAATATTTTGATATTGAGCATGTTTTACAAAAATATACTTATTATTATATCAGGACTGTTATTAAAATAACCCAGTCTTCCGAAAGAGTGCCTTTGCAATTTTTTTTTAAGCTATGCGCGCCTAGTGTAAGGATATTGTTGTAGTTAATGTTGATCTTATCTTTGTACATTTGCTTTGCATGCCTGTTGCAGTATCTAGAGTTATGCTAGTCAAACTGACATATTTTATCGAACATTTTGACAAATTCAGGAAGTAATACACACAACGTAAAAATAGAACATGAAAGTTAAATACGTAACATAATTTCGTATTTTTTTAAGTAAAATGGTGTAGGTGATTAAAAACTATTTAGATATTCGAAAATAAGGCAAACCGAACTACGAATATTTTTCTTCAAATATTTTACTAAATTGTGTTTTTAAAAACAATTTAAAGTGGTGGTCATATAATTAAGAACGCTTACTTAAAGGGAAGATTTTTGCAAACTAACAAGTATAACTAATTGCATGTATTTTTTTTGTATTTCTCTCGGTATCGCAAAACTTCCATACTAGCGGTACATTCGTTGATACACATGATTGGCTAAAAAATAAATAGATAAACTTTATACATTAGATCTGAACCTAGTATTATTACTTATTGGCTGGTCACAAAATTAAGAACGCTGAATATTTTATTTTTTTATTCAAATTTAAATAGAGAACACTGTGGCACTGTGGTTGTAGGTCACTATTCGTATAATTTTGGCACTATGTACTGTAAGTCTTAAAGGTGAATGCTTCGTATGAAAACAATGGGGACAAATAAAAATTGTGATAAATCTAAAAGGGAAGTAAAAATCCATGCTGTGAAACATTTTGCCACGTATCAAACTTCAAATGTTCCGCGTGTACCTCAACAGAGAAAGTTATCTCGTCGAGATGATCGAAATACCTTTCGTTTGGCAAAACAAAATCCTTTTAAATGTGGTAATGAGCTGAGAAAGGAATATTTTGGTGAAAACAAACCTTCGGCAATCTCGGCACGCACTATTCGAAGGCGTTTGATAGAAGAAAAGTTGCACAGAAGGATAGCAAGGAAGGTGCCCATGTTGAAACGGTGCCATAGGCAAGTCCGGCTTGCATTTGCAAGAAGGTCTGAGAACTAGACAGTTAGTCAGTGGAAAAATGTAATTTTTTCTGATGACACAAAAATAAACAGGGCATGTTCTGATGGAAAACGATATGTGGGACGCCCTCCGAATAAAGCTTTGGACCCTAAGTAAGTACACAAAAAAGACATTAAAGCATGGTGGGGTAATGTGGAGATTTCAGGGTGCTTTTCTGGACATGGTGTTTGACCTGTTAAGCTGATAGAAGGAAACATGGATCAATTCCAATACAAGAATATACTGGAAGAAACAATGTTATCTTATGCTGAAGACGTGCTTCCGGTTATTTCGACATTCCAGCACGACAATGATCCAAAGCATATTGCACGCACCGTTAAGGAATTTCTCACATCGCAATCAGTTTCTGTCTGAGATTGGCCAGCTAACAGCCCAGACCTAAACCCATTAGAGCATCTTTGGTGCGAAGTCAAGAAAAAGTTTTCAAATCGACAGTGTAGCAATTTAAGAGAGCTGTGCGATGTTTTCTTTGAAGAATGGAACTCTATCTCTCTTGCGAAATGTCAAAAATAGACAGAATCAATGCCTCGCCGGTATAAAGCAGTAATTAAAGACCGTGGACATGCTACTAACTATTAATTTTAGTTTAAAATATATTAAATTGATTTTGTTATTCACGCACTTAACATTAATGTGATTTATTTAGTCTTAAGTTTTATTTAAAACAACTCTCGAGCAGATTCATAAATCGTTCTTAATTATTTGTCCAGCTTCATTAGTATTTGAATTTGTTAGTTCGGAGATAAAGAAAATATGTAAAAAATACTTACCGATTTTATTCTGTATTCCTAATCCCGTTTGCTCTATTCATGTGGCTATTTCATAACATAACTAGTTACTTCTAAGAAGGAACACAACTACGCATGACATGATTAAGATAAACAAATCTGGAACTTCAAATCGTTCTTAATTATATGCCCACAACTGTTTATATAAACAAAGATATTGGAAATACCTAATACAATAATCTTTAATTACACCGTCTCCTACCATTTTAACTAAAATGTCATAGTATTGGTAAAAGTTTAATATTTTTAAAGTCGTAGGCGTAGGTTTAGAGTATTACAAATTATATATTTTTACATTGTCTCTGTGACAACAGTTAATTTTTATATGTTTGTATGAACTTGAAAGCGTAGCTTGCGGTAATACAAATTATGTATTTGTACAATTGTTTTTTTTTTTGTATAAAGTCGTAAGCATTGCTTAGAGTTATATAAATTATATATTTAGACTTTGCCTATGTGATAAAAAAAATCATTTTAATATACACATTATTTGTATAAAGTCGCAAGCGTAGCATAGAGTAATACAAATTATACATTTTTACTTTGGCTTTGTAACTAAATTTTTATTTTCATATACATATTTGTATAAAGTCGTAAGTGTAAGTTAGAGTAATATAAATTATACATTGACAATGTGACTAAACAACAGACGTGAATAATGCATAAAATTAAGTTAAGGAATATTGTGCAATATTATAAAAATGTGATTGTTTATTGGAATGAGGATTTGATAGTAGTAATTGTGTGTTCTATGAATGTTATCAACTTATTTTTTCTTGTGATATAAATGAATTGTCACCATTAAGTAATTGAATTCAGTATCTCAGCTGATAGTGCTAACATTACATTGCCAATAAACTTGTGAGTGACCATTTGTAAGACGTAAAACCTTAAATTTCTCCAATAAAATGTTCAGTGTACTGGAATTTAAACTTTATTTCATGAAATTGCGTTTGTATTTCGTAAATTTGCAAATTATCTAAGATTCTGAATTCACATTTATAATACACACAGCGGCAGTAAAAATGTTTCAACTAAAATTCCTAGGAAACTTTAAAAACAGCTTTCGCATAAATTTTCACACATGGCAATTTTAAACAAACCTAGTGTGAAATTATTATCATAATAGCAATTTGGCACATATTCTCATTGAAATATCTCATAGAGCCTATTTAATCATACTTGAAGTAAAAACTTTGTTTTATGCTAATATTTTGATATAATAATGCATTAGAGAGTAGTGGTGGCCCAGTGGTATTGGCCTCGACTTACGATTTATAGGTCGTAGGTTCGAACCCAGACAGGCGATTTACTTTGTGTAAATTATTTCATCACCTCTGCTCTAAAACGGTGCAGGACAACATCGTGAGGAAATCGGCTTGTATTGTAAACAATTTGCATGCAATGGCGGAATGTGTCTGCGCTGAGAATCCGACAATATGTACTTAATTTATTCCCTTTTTGATGTATACATATTATAGCTATGAGGGTAGATATTAGTAAAGATTCTCTCTTGTATTACCTACATAGTAATGACTTACTCTGGCTACACCTGAAAATAAGTATAGTTGAGTTCGTAATAGTTCTTTTGCTCGGCATTTAACGTCAAGGTCTATTTTTGCTTTAAGATTAAGACTAATGTGATAGTTAAGTAGATTCAACCTTAGTGAAGTTTCTGTTCAGTGTTTTTTGAAGTATATTATAAAAATAAATTGGTAAAGAAATTACGGGGTCGACTATACAGTTAGAAAATGAGGCCCGTCTCTAAAATAACAAATTTTTTGATGAACGTTGAAGCCACTGGGTGCTTGAAAACTTTATGATGCACGCAGTGGTTTCATCGTTCCAATAATATATGTTAAGAATTCTTACCACATGTACATACTACACGTGTCATAATACTTCACTAATTAATATTTTTTTATCAATTTACAATTAGTTACAGCTATTATTAAAACAAATTGGTGTAATGAAGAGAGAGTTAAAATGAGCTACGTCGAAAGTGAAAGAAATATGTACATATTTAATTAGATAAGTCTGTTTGGACATAGTTTTATACTCGTCACACCTAACTCTCCTTCTCCTCCATATACACTCTCACACCTCTTTCAGACACGGGCTACTCACTCTGGGATTTCCACAAATTTATTGTATTTTTATATCATGTTACATAATTGTGTATTATGCATTGGTATGCAAAAAAAACCAACATACACAATCAGCGTCTCAAAAACGTCCGCATAACTAGGGCGCAATGTGCGCACGTGTTAAATAGTATCGTCAGTCATCTTTCAGTCAGTATTTTTGGACATTGCTTTGTAAAAACCACTTTAAGTCATGCTTGTAAGGTTGAATTAAAAACAAATGTGTTTTATCATATATCTATAACCACTACCGTATAATTGGGGACAGTTTTGAGTTTTACTTGTGTTCGACACGGTGCATCGTGGGTTTTGTTGTATATTAAATTGTATTATGTCTCATAATTTATCGTTACTTATTAAGTATCCTGCATTGTTATTATGTCGTGTATCCACATAAGCATCTAGCCGCGGAAGGGCCTGGTGATCTGTATACAGGTTTTTATAGAAATTACTTCGAGGGTCCAGTCTCTCGCAAAGTTAGCTCCTTGTTCGCGTTTTTATATTAGATATTGTTAGTTATATATATATATATTATACGGCAGTATCCACTGGGCCATCACTTCCTGCTAGTAGAGCTTACTCTTCGTAAACTTGGTAACCCTTTATTTCAAGATTCTGTAAGAAATTCGACCCAAAGAATACATTATAAAATAGATTAAATAAATGCGTTTGATCTAAGTACTTTTCTTTTATTGCTTTTCCTGAAAGAACCAGAACGGATCCATACATAACAACCAACCATTTGTACAGAAAACCGCGCGGCAGTGGTAATACTTTAACTACGAAAACCGCTCTTATTGCTACGATCTAAACGATGTCAACGTCAAGCTTGATACAATATACCTCTTGTTGACTGTACCAGCTGACTCTGATTTTATCATATTTCTCAATTGGTAAAAAATACAATTCATTAACTACTCGAAAAAGCTGTATATGGTTGATTAATTGCTTTTTAAACAGTTTTTGATGAATAATTAAAGCTCGTAAAGCAAGATTAAATGATTTAGATCGCGATAGTGCCTCTGTAAGTACCTACCAGTCATTAGTTGCATGCAATATTTGTTAAATTATTATTTACCATGTACAACATGTAGAAGTATAGTTTACTTCAAAGTTTGGATATCCTAGGTACATACCTACCCCGCTTGAGGTATATATGTTCTGTGTAGGTATACAGCCCTTAGGTAGGTACCTAAGAGCTGATTTTAGAGGCGTACCTACCAGTAGAAAATGGCGCCTAGGGCACGCATCGTAGTTGAGCCTCTTCGTAAATTATAAAAACAGAACCAATAAAAGAAACAGTTAAATTTTTTTACTACGAAAACATTAAATATTTATTTTCTCTTTATAACGAAAGTTAAGCAATGATTAGCGTCGTTATCAACGAAACGTCTCTTAACTTTAAGCAACGGTTATAGATAAGAGGAACAATGTTAAGTTTTGTTCTTGCGATAAATTCATCAACTACGGAACCCTTCATTGTGCGTGGTCCGACAAGCACTTGGCCGGTTACATTTTTTATGCCACTGAGGGGCAAACAAGGAATAGAAAAATAGTGGAAGTAGCCCTATAACTACTTATATTCCTTAGTAGGTACGGGACGGGAACCAGGGGCAACGATCAGGCGTCGTACCTGCTGGTAAGTGGCCGCCTGTGGACTGCAATTCCCGGAGTACCGCGGGTGCATTTTCTATTGCATTGTGTATTTTTGAAGAGCTCCTCTCATCAATTGGTTCTATCTAGAATTATTAAAATTATTCGTTGAAATTTTATAAAACCGGCCAACTTAGATGAAAAGCTCACTGTTAATAGAACCTAGGTAAAAAATGTTAAGTAGGTAGGTAGATCCACTTAAATACGCTTTTTTTTTATTTTTCTTAAGTACGTTGACTGAACTTTATGAATCCATGTCGTGATGTGGGTAGGTAGGACGGGACATACCTACTAAAATATTTATGAAAGTGGTCGCGCTATCTCTGATAGATCAGCTAGTTTATAATTACTAGATCGTGTGTTGTTCACAAGTCCACACCAGTTGTTCACATAGTGTAGACATTTTACTAAGCTTTAAAAATGGTTCAGGTCGCATCAGAGAAATCAAATATTTCACACAGAATTTTTTTGAACAGTAATAAGAAACACTCGAGGAAACGATTCTGTATGAAAAAGTTTGTGGAGTTTTGTAAGAGGACGGATTTGCACGGGTACAAATATATTGTGATGGAAGAATTCAGTTATGGTGAAAGGTACCTACACTACTTGATATCATTAATGATGTCTAGGCACTTGATTGATTGGTTAACAGTAGCTGTCCTATAGTTACTAACTAGTTGTTGTTCGCGAGATTTAGGGAACTTTATTCTTGAACATAAAAAAAAAAACTGATTGAATATATGCGGACTTTTTAGCCGTAGATGTTAGACAGTTTTTCGGAATGGGACAAACCTAAATGCGATTGACTACCTACAGCCATGATTTATTTAGATGCTATATGTTTTGTGAGTGAAATAATAATATATACATAAGTACATAATTATGTGGTATTTGCTAAACCAGGAAATCTTAGGAACTATAAAGGCCTTAAACTTGATATTGTAAGACCACCCCTTTTGATCGTAAGAAACTTCTCATATTAGGTAAGTATGTCCTTCGCCCTGGCGCGAAGGGGTCTGTTATCTAGGTACTCTTGACTAATACCCCACAATTATCTTTCAACTACCTCTGGTCAGGGGGCTGGAGCACTTGGTCATTCATCATTATCCCAGGGATGTATCTGCATGTAGGTGTAAATGTAGGTATATGAGGAAGATATAAACGAAATTACGCGAAACAGTTTGTGGCAAATAGCACATTGATATAATTGTGTTTACGTTTCCTTTAAGCCATTCTGAAGTGGTTCTGACTTAGGTGCTGCTGGGCGGTTGCTGTGGTGATCAGCGTCTTTATTGCGGCTTACTTCGTAGTCACCGCATACAGGTGGTATGCAAGGAATCCCATAGTAACCGTGAGTTCTTCTGTGTATCCTTAGATATAGTACCTAGTAACCGTTCTTTTTCTAATGTTTTTTCGAAATCTTGATGTGCCGTAGTGATCGGCCATCAATATTGCGGCTTTGTATAGCGTGATCCTAATCGTGTCATTAGGTAACTACGCGACAGTTTTTGTAAGGCTCGATGTGGCACTTTAACAGCTAGGTTCCTGTACCCCCTTGGGTTTCGAAATGATTTTGTTCTAGTACTTGTTCGCTATTGACTTGCTTGCTTGTCTGCCCAATAAAGCTGTCACAAGCGCCTACAATCCGTACCTCTGGGACCTAAGTATTAGGTAGTAGCCACCTTGTGAATAGAGATACCTACGTTTAACTTCAAAATTGTGGCATAGAACATAGCTTATCAAGTTATCAGTGAAAATAATTAAAACTAAAGAAGCCAATCGATCATTGCATTTTGAAGATTTTTATCAGTTGTGTATTCTTTCTACGATGACGCGGGATATGATTATCGATAACCAATCATGTTAATAATCCTTTAGAGATTTAGGTACCTACCTATGTTATAAAGTAATCCACATTTTTTACTATTTTTAGTTTTCCCGCAAAGTGACAATGCTTAAAACTGCAGAGAACAAGAACCACAACTATAATTTGTATGTACCTACCTACCAAAACCTTACATTTCAGGTTATAGAAAGCACTCAAGGAGCAATTTGGGATGTGCCGTTCCCGGCTGTTACTATATGCGATTTGAACATAGTTTCCAGACGGGCTGCAAGGACCTTAGCAAATAATTTGTAAGTTCTCCATTTAATAATGCTTAAGTAATAATAAGGTCTTTGAGGACCGCGTGAAAAATCTAGATCACATGCTTGATTTACCATGACGTGCCATATTAATTAGGAAATGGATAGTCCAAAAACAAGCGCTTAGGGCGGATGATATCACCGAAGTCAAAATCAAAATCAAAATCAAAAGTCATTTATTCAAATTAGGCTGAGAATCAGCACTTTTCGAACGTCAAAGTACATGAGACAGTCCCCCAAAACGCCCACCCTTCACCACTTCCTAGTGCTTTAGCTGGGAAGAAGAAGTAGTGGAACAAACTCCCCAGCAGCACAGCTGTCTGTTTAGTCGGATAGACTTGATTCTATACATAGTCGCGGGTAATACCTAGATGAGGGACGCTCCGAACCGTGGGCGCCGGCAAGTTTAGTTTCAGGGGGTGATTTTCAGCTCCACGAAGCGAGCTCGATCATTTTTGTACTTCACCTCGGATATGTTAGGTTATCATTAAAATTGTCCATTTAAGAGGAGTGTTACAAAAATGCGCATAGATACATGATTTCGTCGTTGAAATTGAACACTATTCGTTGGTTGTATTAATATACGAGAGTTTTAGTACTAGAGTAACGGTTGGACATTCAAAAGATAGGTCATACTTATAACAATTTTAAAGCATGATATGATTTGCCTATAACGTCACACTGCGGGTGCATGCGCATGCGCGCGACCTTCTATTTTTTACCGAGTCGAAATTCCAATTAGTGACATTGATACCAGATTAATTGTCAAGAGTTAATAAAACACTGCCTAGCAGTGTTTTATTAACTCAAAGACTCAAAGACAGAATTAGCAAAAATATTGGCCGAAATAGGGTTATAAATTAATATGAAGTTGACAATAGCAAAATAATTCCACATTCATATCGTCTCATCGGCCGTAATTATGCTCAGAAATGAAAAAATAATGGAAGAAAGCTTGCATCAAAATAAATCCAATGAGCCTAAAAAATCTAGTGCCGAGCAAATACGATACCTACGGCAGTGACTGAAACCGTAAGAAAATATGTTGCAAATAGCAAAATATTTTAACATGTCGTCTAATATTGGCCATAAATCTGCTCAAAACTTAAAACAAAAACCATCGTAATCAGTGAAAGCATACTTCATGAGGAATCCAATGAGCCTACTTAATCTAGTCTCGGTTAGATACAATGGCTACAGCAGTATAATGGGAACCATAGGAACATAAGTTACAACACCCAATGTAAAACATATTTTGCCTAATATAAACCTTGTAAATCTTTTCGTAATTGTAAAACAAGACAATCGAAGAAAGTTTACGTTTAGAACACATCAACAGGTACACAGATAACAGATACAGATAGTTTACAGTATTTACAGTTGTGACTAAACGTTTTCACGAAAACAAACGGCGCGGACTCGGGCTTCGCCTACTTAATTTTTTTTGATCCTTCCTTTCTTTTTCCCCGGCACATGCACCGAGCCGACATAAAGAAAAGGATGGCTATACCCGCAGTAGGTAGTTCTAGGGTGATGATGATGATGTGGCGATGGTCGTGTCATTCAATGGCTTGATATCGAAGAGCTTTGAGAAATATCTTTAAATGCTGTTATGTAATAGCTGGATCTCGCTAAGTGATACAGAACTCTTGGAGTGACATGCTGAAAAATGTTCCTTACTTAGGAGTCTCACCATGTACCTACATGCATTTAAATCCAATTCAAAATTATATTTTCTGTTTTGAAAAGTACCTAACTATAATTTTAATTTTTAGGACTCTTCCTGAAAATGTTACTGCAGACTTTGTTTTCGATACTTTTCGACTGGTGCCATTGCTGTATTCAACATTCACAGCTGAGGCCGATGAGAAGGAAGATTTACAGACACTGCAAACTGTTTTGGACCTAAACAACATATCGATAGACACGTTATTTCTAAAAGTAAGTATTTGAATTGTAGTGCTAATTTCATCTCCGACTTTACCACAAGCTTTTGCTATTGATGTTTGGGGTGATAGAGATTGTATTACAGTCCACAGTGTATACTACAAACCGTGTAGCTATGGCTATGCTGAGTTAATCGAGGCAGCAGTGGTGGCCTGTGGTAACAGGCGCGACTTACAAGTCGTAGGTTCGAACCTAGTCAGGCGCTTTTTTTTTGTAAATTATTTCATCACCACTGCACTCAAAACGGTGAAGGAAAACATCGTGAGGAAACCGGCCTGTCCTAGAACCAAAAATTCGAAGATATGTGTCATCTACCAACCCGCACTGGGCTTGCATGGTGGATTACGGCTCCACTCCCTCTCACCGAGAGGAGGCCTGCGGCCTGCCTGTGTCCCAGCAGTGGGAACATTATAGGCTGAATATGCATGTCATGTATTATGTAATCGAGGCAGCAGTTTTTTGTAGAGTCCTCCCTGTTTTTACAATTGTACAGAATCCAACTCTTCTAATTGAACAGACAGCTGTGCTGCTGGGAGTTTGTTGCGCCACTTCTTCTTTCCAGCTAAACCACTAGGAAGTGGTGAATGACTGGCGATTTTGGACATTGTTTCATGTAATTTTGACGTATAAAAACTGCTGATTCTCAGACTATTTTGGAGTTTGGTGATTTTTTATTTTGTTTTGATGAACAGGGAATAATTTTAGGATGTTGTAATTCTTTAAGGTTGTATTACCCTTGGACGGTAGGCTCAGCTTTCCTATTTATATGAATGTGCATCTACATTATCCATAAATGCTGATTTTACCCGACTTCGGCGCTGGAAACGGAAAGCCTTCCGTTTTTTTCTTTCCATTTTTTTCAGTTTAATATCAGAAAAGTTAACAGCACCATGAAACTTACGCTTGGTCACAATGATTAATCGATATATGAAGTTTTACTATAAAAAATCCAGTTTTACCTACTACTTATGCGTCATTCGATGCCTTTTTGATGATGATGAGCGCACCTGCCTGTAATAACGCACCAACCTCACTTTTCTTTAAGATGTGAAATTAATTAAGTACCTTTTAATACACGCTACGTAGTTAAAAAGTTAGTAATTGTCAGTTTTGTTCTTATAAGTAAGCCTATGCATGAATAGTCTCCATTATATTAAACTACATAGTTAAGACGCTTGAACAGGAGGTCACAGTAGGATCCGTACCTACTCAGGTATTGCTATGTTCCAGGATTTTAAAGCGTAATTTCATAGCTAGCGTAGTTTAAAGGGCTTGCTTTCAAGTGTTAAACATTATATACTACAACTAACTTGACAAGTTAAACCATTTCATCTCTCCTGATTTGCTGGTCTTCAATAATCATGTCTCTGTTCCACCTAAGTACACATTGCGTAGTGTAATACTGAGAAACAATGAGAGAGAAACAACGAGTATTGTTTTCACATTCCTTATTGTTTTCAGGATTATCGTTTTTTTTTAAATAGTTGGTACCATGCATGTTCGCGTTCTTTACCAGTACCCTGTCCTGAAAGCGAGGAACCAATGTTTGCAGCATTCTTGCAGCGAGAAGTAACAGTTCAGAAAGAGAATAAAGTAAAGAAAGTAACGATTTCCGTTCTAGCTGTCTCCAGCGTCTTCGTGCAGTAACCTGGTGCAGCGATGCATGTGGAAGAACGCCGTATACCGCTGTGATGAGATGTTCAAGCAAATCTTCACCTTGCTCAGTCTATGCTGTACTTTCAACTATTATGCGGTCGACGATACCTCTAAAACGTAAGTATTGACGAATAATTTCAGGTAGGCACAGTTTGTGTCCGTGCCGTTTACTTTCGTGAAAAAAATTTGGTCGCAACTGAAACCTAGCGAGAGGAGTTCCCTAAACGACCCTTAGTCAGTGCAAGCATTTGGCCAGTCACTATCACTTGCCGTGCCGTGACCGTCACATTCCTGTTATAAGTTGGGATAGAACCTCTATCCCAACTTATGAAAGGCGGTCACATTCACATCACGCTAAGCTGACTTAACGAAGGGTTTCTCAAACTCAGCCCACACGACAATAGCGAGTGTCGTAAGTAATACCGAGTAGAGTAAGACTACTCTCTATACGGGCGAGCGAAACGAGCCCACGTTCACCACGAGTGAGCGCAGCCGCACTACTATCGAAAGTGAGTTCGCTTCGTTCGCTGGAAGTTAAAGTAGACTTGCTAAACTAGTTATTTCTTTAATGGATGCTCGCTTTGCTCGATCTTCGCATGTGAAAGTGTGCTTCGCCGCCCAATCGTGGGGTAGTTGAGCACGCTCCGATCGCTCGTTTTGATAGCTGGTTTGGTACACGTGCTGGTCTGATGGTTTTTAAAGTTTCCCGGTTGTACCCTGGCTTAATGTGTTAATTATCATTTATTATGGTTTCTTTCGATTGTCTGTTTTTATAATACCGACCATATTTACAGCCGATATGAAGCGTAATATGATCTTACATCGGTATTTGTAATTTTGTAACAAATGTTCCAATGGTTGCCGATGAATAAATAGGCTCAGTGCGAAATGCACTGAGCCTATTTAAAGTGAGCTGTCACTTTATAAGATATTATACAGTTTTGTTATTGTTCCGTGTGGTGCCGGAAGTAAATAATAACACCATCCCGTTTCTTCCCATGGGTGTCGTAGAAGGCGACTAAGGGACTTACTAGAGAATGGGCAGCAGCGTTCTCTAGTAAGCGCATTTTACCACCATATTGCGATCGGCAACCCGCCTGCCAAGCGTGGCGATTATGGCAAATCCCCCCTTTTGGGGGAGGCTTATGTCCAGCTGTGGACGTCTTTCGGTTGATCAGATGATACAGTTTTAGCAGACTTACGGCTAATGTCCGGCTCTGACACTACCGTAGCTATTGTATTTGCTCGGCACTAGATTTTTTAAGCTCATTGATGAAAGCTTTTGATGAAAGCTTTCTTGAATTGGGTTTTTTTTCATTTTTGAGCATATTCACGACCAATATGAGACGACATCTGGAATTTTTTGCTATTGTTAACTTCATGCTAATTTTTAAACCCTAATTTCTTCAATACTTTTGTTGTTTCTCTATTAGGTCCTAGTAGTGCTTTGTCAACGCTCGACAACGACACAAAAATAACTGTTCTAATTAAACATATTGTTGCGTTTTACGAATTTTTCGACACATAGTGAAAAAACAGGGTCGAGCGCATGTGCGTGCACACGCAGTGTGACGTCATAGGTACATTATGTACTGCTTATTTTTTTTTATAAATATGAAAGCTTACCTTAAACCATTATTCTAGCACTAGACTATATATTTTGTTGGTCAGAAATGACGACGAGCGAAAAGACGTTTTCACATCAATATAGATAGGTATATAATAGTGACGAAAACAAGGGACACGCAGCTGTTACCTATACTCGTGATTATTTCATTGCTTGTTCGGTCTCTAGGAGTGATGAGCTGTCAGGCCACAGGTATGTGTCTATACTCGTCTAGAGTAAGTACTACAATCCTTCATGTATGTCCCCGTTTAACCTAACACACACACCCTGTTTAGAAAGAGATTTTACTCCGAAGATCAAAAATATCTGGACGTATAATAAACATAACATCAACTCAACATCACGCCTGTAATCCCGGAAGGATTAAGCAGAGGTGTCCCTAAAGTAAACCTATATTTCGCCAGCTATGATTAAGTCCCATGTAATAGTGGGCGAGCCTATTGCCATCAACCGGGCACTAATCTAGACTCCGGTCTGCTTTTGAGAAACCCAAAAACACGTTTCCCGACCTGGGAATCGAACCCCGGACCTCAAGCTCAGCGGTAGGATCGTCCACTAGATCAACGGTGCAGTCGACAACGGGCGTATGACATTTTTAAGCATTGAGGTAATATGTAGTACATATTACCTCAATGGTAAGAAGTGCTTGTTTTTCTTTTACACCACGTACCTATTCGCGATAGAATGAAAGCGTATTAGGTACTGTTTTTGTATCCTGACTTTCCTGCACTCTTTCATAACAATCGTCAAATGGCCTTTTGAAAAAAATAATACGTATGTTTATAAAACACGGGTTGGCTGTCCATTATTGTAATTAAGTTCAACGGTACAAGGATGTTTTTGCAGGTGGCCAAAATCGGAACGATCGCCGCTATTTTGTTTTTTCTAAAATATTGTGTTGCAAAACAACATGGCGGCATTTGCATTATTTGTGACAATGTCAATCAGGTGCCAAAAGAGCGTTGTCTGTGATCCTACATATTGATGTTCATTAGTCATTATGACTCTGTTCTCGATACCTACACGTACATTGATCCTTTCGAGACTAGACTAATCGAACGAACCACTTAGCGAATTGTGATACTAAATTACCATCAGCAGTGTCCGAAAAAGTCGCAGACATTGCAATATTTTTTGTTGGATAGTTACTATGTACATAAGTTGCAACTCTAATGCTCCCATTAGGCCAATATGTTTGACTCAGTTTGTCTTAGCCTTAAATATTTGGTAGATATGTATTAGATTAGCTATTAGACGGCTAACATTTTTGGAAAGATTTAAAATCTTTCAAGTAACTTAAGCCATATTTTCAGTGAATTAGACCTGGAAATTCTAGGGAGGCACCTACTAGCTATTCAGTTATAGTCGAAAGTTTTAGTATTCATAAAACACGGCAAACAGACGTCATACAGCTGATTGCTATGTATTCGATTAGAGGGTATTTCTGCCGGTGAAAAATAAAAGAATGTCTTCTTCATGAAATTTAATGAACTGAAATTTTCTCTTTAAATAGGTAGGCTAAGATATCGGAATCACAATTACACGTCATATTATTAAAAAATAACCTTGATGGAGGCGACACTTCCTATCTGACTACCCGGAGAAAACATGGCGAAACCGACGACGGCGAACCTTGTGTTTGACAATGTCAAGGTCTCTTTTAAAGTCCACATATAATTTTGGTCAGATCATGTGAAGACAATGTGGATTAGTGCTTAAAATAGTCTTTTGGCGAAAGAACCACACAGATTTGAGTGGACCAGTCCAGTCAGTGAAAATATTTGTCAGTTATCCTGTAGCTCAACTGAGAGCTCGAGGTTGACCTTGACAGCCATTGCATTTAAGTATGTAATAACAGATATTTTTTCGATGTTTCGTAAAATTTTCTTTATTAATTGTGGTTACCATTAATAAGCCCCCCCAATACCCCCTTACTTCTATAAACTGAATGGTTTCAAGTGAATTCGTGTTTACATTCACCAACACGTCAGATTTGAGAGTGTTCAAACCTGCTCTAACGGCAGCGGTAACCTTTTTAATCGAGTGGGGTATAGGTTTGTTTGCCATGGCTACATAGATAAAATGTGATACTCTGAGCACACTGAGTACGCATCAAATACTGACCAAACAGTTCCTGTTGATAACCCGATACGAGTAGTATGATAGTTAACAAATCACAATGCTAATATCAAGGGCCTATTTAATAAAACCTACAGGCGACAGGTGACAAACTTATAATTTTTTAAGTTTTTTTACATAGTATTCTGCTTTAATATACCTACAGCACCTGTCGCGATAATGTGGCAATAATGTCATTTTTGACAAGTAGGTATATCGTTTTGTTAGTTATTTTAGGGCCCAGCTAGGCCTTGATAATGTTAATTAAAACTATGTCTCTGACTGAAGCCAGGTTTTAGGAAAACTTGTATCTATAGAAAGAACATGAAAGATAGACAGCAAAGGAAATCTCCTCAATCATGTGGGATTGACTTGATTGATATAATTATCATTGTGTTTTTCACCCGGTTCATTAGGTCGTATCTTTAAAATATATTATATTTTGAATTGTTGTATATTGTTTTTCATTACATTGTTCTCACATTAGAAGCAACAATAAAAATGTACCTAGGGTTTTGTAATATCTTGAATTAAAAGAATGCCCTTACTTGGAGTTTTTTGCCCGTTCTTCTTCATAGAGATCTAGGAGAGATCTAGGTTTTAGAATGGGCAGCTACATATATTTAACGATTTAACTTTCTCAATATAATGGCTCTTTGAAAATTAGAAAGTGCATGTTATTGGTTTAATTGGAATATATTGGTTTAAAGTAGTTTGTGCGATCTTCGTCTGTTTAGATTTTGATACTTCACACAAAATCTTCAACACGCGACCTCGCCGATTTTCATCTGTTTGAGATTACCTTTGTTAAGGGTTTTAGCTATAGGTACCTATTATCAAGGAGGCGGTCAATCAGAAAGATGAAGCAATTTGCCCTTTCTAAAGCGTAGTAGATATGTATGGAGAAGAACAAGCAACGAACTCCATGTACACTGTCCTAAATACAGATTACTCAGTGATCTAGCTAGGGGAGCAACGATTCACCCTACGATTCGTTTTACATGTGAATAATTTTGCATACTTTGTAAGTCCCTCATGTACCTACTACAAAAACCTTTATGTACGTAAATTAATATACTATACATTATATTATATTATAAACTCTTTTAAATTAGAATGTGTAAAATATTGTTTAAATCATCATCTACTGATGAAGATTACCACCATTATTTTTCATACTAAGTATACCTTACCTGTACGGTACCTTCTCCTAAGTACAGTATGTACTTATAACAGTTCCAAGATACGCAGGCTTTTCCTGACCATTTAGCTTTGGTTCTTAGTAAAAGCTAATCTGGGATTCTGTAGTGACAATGTTTATGATTATGTAGATTAAGTGATATTTTAATTTTAGTACCAAAATGTGATTAAAATGACAGTTGACGACTGCTTATCATTGCACCCAACTCTTATCACAGGTCTTACCTACTTCTGGATTATCTGTTTATAATGTACGTAGGTAGACTCTCGTTATTCGTATCTAATCCAGGAGATTAAAACTAATCTTGAAGAAATATGCAAACTGATTGGCAAACTAGGAAAAAGTTACCCCCGTGGTCTATATTTAGTAGTGAGGTATGATTCCGATTGCAGTAAAGGCTCGGTGTGATGTGATTCTGGTAGAACAATTTCCACGAAGTTCTCAAAGAAATGGTTCTAGAATAGCCTCGCGCTATCGCGTCGTACACCAGTACGACGCGATAGCGCGAGGCTGGTCTGCTTGCCTGACTTCAGGCTCCCCTTTAAGTAATGTTACTTTGCTGGATATTATTCTCTCATTTGGACCCATTTGCTTCATTCGTTGGTAAATTTAGAAACATCTTGCTTGACACAATAAAAATAAAAATTAATGAATAATATTATATTAAAATCTGTCTACTGTTCCTTACCAGTAGCTGTAATTTATGTGTAGTTTATTTCATGTACTTATCTATTCTGTCCGACTAATACTTCATCAACATTGTCTTTGTCTTTTTGTGTAACTGTGGAGAACGTAGTTGGTTACACATTTACATATCGCACCTTCGGTAAGACCTTATCTTAACAAGCAGAACTGCACCTTTTGTGATTGTGCGGGATGGCCGTTATATTTTTTTTGTACATTAAATACCGTACTGTTCTGCTTTTTATTACTTTGAAATAATTCTTGTATTCATAAAGGAGTACGTTCTCTATGGAATTAAAATATGAATTGATTTTTGTTCTACCAATATTAGAATCATTTTATTATAATTGTGACCCTCAGCCAGCCTCAAAATCATCCAAAATAAAAGTATTGAATACTTTCATTTTGGATGATTTTGTCTTTTTGTGTATCTGTGGAGAACGTAGTTGGTTACACATTTACATATCGCACCGTCGGTAAGATAAGGGCAGAACTGCACCTTTTGTGATTGTGCGGGATGGCCGTTACATTTTTTTTGTACATTAAATACCGTATTGTTCTGCTTTTTATTACTTTGAAGTAATTCTTGTATTCATAAAGGAGTACGTTCTCTATGGGATTAAAATATGAATTGATTTTTGTTCTACCAATATTAGAATCATTTTATTATAATTGTGACCCTCAGCCAGCCTCAAAATCATCCAAAATAAAAGTATTGAATACTTTCATTTTGGATGATTTTGTCTTTTTGTGTATCTGTGGAGAACGTAGTTGGTTACACATTTACATATCGCACCGTCGGTAAGATAAGGGCAGAACTGCACCTTTTGTGATTGTGCGGGATGGCCGTTACATTTTTTTTGTAAATTAAATACCGTATTGTTCTGCTTTATTACTTTGAAGTAATTCTTGTATTCATAAAGGAGTACGTTCTCTATGGGATTAAAATATGAATTGATTTTTGTTCTACCAAAATTAGAAACATTTTATTATAATTGTGACCCTCAGCCAGCCTCAAAATCATCCAAAATTAAAGTATTGAATACTTTAATTTTGGATGATTTTGGGCTAAAACTTTTATCTTTTTTGCGAAAATGACAATCAAAACATTTTGATTAACTTGATAATTAAAGCATTTTTAGGAACTTTAAAAACTACTAGCAAAACACTTTAAAAAAATCTTAAACTAGGGGTAAAAGCAACGTAAAACAAATATTTGGCTGTAATGATTTCTCAGTCTTTATAATTTCTTAAGTAATTGAAAATTAAACAGAATTATAGAAAAAGTTACATTTGAATTAAAAAAAAACCCCAACCTAAACAAAACCTCTAAAAAGTAAAAAAAAACATTTACTGGCTTTTTAAATTGTAGGTAGTAATATTTTGATCAAAGCATAGTCACGTCGGGGGACGGCTAATGAAAACGTTATCCTTTCTACAATTGCATAGTTATATACATTATTGCTGGTCCTCGTCTGTTTTGCGTTTTGATTGACCGTCCCCCGACGTGACAATGCTTTATCAAAATGTTACCTACAATATAAAAGGTCAATAAATGTTTTTTTTTTACTTTTTAGGGGTTATTGTTTGGGTCGGGGGTATTTTAAATTTTAATAACTTTTATTTCCTGCTTTTTAAACTTATTGCCTCGCTGAAATCTGCGCAGCGTTACATATGTTTCCCACAGTGAAGCTTGTTACTAATTTATCTTCATTTCTCGTTGCTATTTCATCATCAGGCCGTGATCATCATTTATCTAAAACCAATTCATTGAGACCTTTTAAATGAGCCCAAACACGATACTTCTGCTGTTGTTGAGGTACTTGGGTATGTTGGAAATTTCAGGTGTCGCTGTAGCATCAGTTCAAGGTTACTTAATTCATTTAATATCATTGAAGTATACGTAAAATACCAATACACTTTCGATTAAGTCACCTTTAAGACATCCAAACACGACATAAATCTGTCATAATTTTTTCAAGAATGTACTAGTGTGCTGAATTTCTTGGCTGCAGCATGAGCTCATCATGTTGCTACCATTGTCTTGTCTGTAGATTCAAATACTGATCAAAATGAATCAAAAGACGACATTTATCTGCTATTATTTTTTCAAGAGCGTACTAGTGTGCTGGATATCCTGGCTACAGCATCTGACCAAGAATTCCATAATCTTGCATAGTTATATAGCATACATGAGTGTTTTAAATTTTAGGTCACATGTATATATGTTTGAAAGTAAAGTAAATTCACTATATGCGTCTAAGAACCCAACCGCAGCTAACAAAACAGCTGATGACCTTGAAATGCCTTAACTGATTTTGATGAAGCATGTCTAAGAACCACTGCTAGAAACGCTACTTCTAAATTAAAAAAAACCGCACCCAAATTGGTTCACCCGTTTAATAGCTACGGTGCCACAGACAGACACACATACAGACACACAGACAGACACATATAGCGGTCATATCTACTTATACAAAGAGAGGTCTTTTTGCGTCCGCGTCGGGCGTTAAAAAGAAAAGAATATTCAAAAGGATTTCGTTTCTGCAAAAATTTTCGCATAAAGTAGACATGCGTTTACCAAAATGTGACTTGTCCTTCCAGAAACCTAAGGCACTTCGGCCATGCTTATGTCATTTTAAGATTTACTGACAATTATGACCTTGTCTTACCAAAGGTGCGATACTTTATATTAAAGTAGTTTTATAACACATTTGCTTGTAAAGGGTCTCTTATTACACCAATTTCAAGATCGTAATGTATGTCATTACGCACTTGTGCGTTATTGTAATGTACGCACGGTTTATCAAGATGCTCCGTCTAAAACGAACGGTACTTTTTTAAATCTTAGCAAAGAGTTTTTATGTCAGAAAAGTGGTCATCATTTTATGAATAAAATTAACTTTGAGAGATAAAATATAAAAAAATAAACATTTATTTTTTTAATTTAATTCGTTTTGACAATAAATTACAACCATTTATCTGTAACAAAAACAAAAAAAATGTTAATTTACTTTATTAGATATACTGGCTGTTTTTGTGCCTTTGCCTTAAAAAAAAGCGCTGATTGCGCGCACATCGCTAATTTGTGAACAAGTAATAATCAATTTTACAAATTGTCCAAAGTTTTCTAACTGCTTTAACAATTGATTAAAGATTTACTCGTTTAAGAAAGTCCGACTTTTATTTATTTCCTCGCGAATATGTTATAAAACGTCGTATGACATATGTGCGCTTTGAAAATTACAGCCTCTGCTTTCTTGTAGCCCTCGCCTACGGCTAGGGCTAGCGATATCGCCTCGCCTGTAATTTTCAACCTACCGCACTTATATCATAATGTACTATTATAACACATTTGCTCGTAAAGGGTCTCTTATTACACCAATTTCAATATCGTAATGTATGTCATTACGCACTTGTGCGTTATTGTAATGTAAAACGCACGGTTTATCGGATTTCGTGCTTAAAGAGTTAGACCCTCTGTTTCACACGGGGTTGCATTGTACTGCAACGACATTTCAAAACATAAACACAAAGTTAAAATGAATGAATACAATTTAAACACCTTCCGAAATAAATTATCTGAATGAAAATCCTTTGCGTAGTTTAAAAGAACAACGCGGTCAAACAAACACGTAATAGTACATTATGATATAAGTGCGGTAAGTTGAAAATCACAGCCGAGGCGATATTGCTAGCCCGAGCCGTAGGCGAGGGCTACAAGAAAGCAGAGGCTGTAATTTTCAAAGCGCACGTAGGTATGTCATAATGTACTATTACGTGTTTGTTTGACCGCGTTGTTCTTTAACATATTTGAAATGTCGTTGCAGTACAATGCAACCCCGTGTGAAACAGAGGGTCTAACTCTCTAAGCACGAAATCCGTACATACAAAGTTACGTGCGTTGCCTACTCTGTATCACTCCCGGACTGAAGATTCGTTCGGGGCCCGAAGTAAGAAAGAATGAAAACACGATTTGACAGTTGTCTTACTCTCGATGTGTTTTTGCCGGCCAAAAAGGTTAATTAATCGGGAGTAGGGTTCATTCCGAAGTATCGAACTATTCTCGGAAGGGGCCCGTATCTATGTTGACCAACTTAGAGGGTAAGCTACCAGGGGCGTATCACTATTAATTGTAAATAGAAATGACTCAATTCAATTCCGTCTAGTTTTGCGGTTCGCAGTTGTATGACGCAAACGATGTTTTTAATCTACTGACAGGAGTCATATTATGTTAAAATCTACAATTTTATCGCTATGGTATGGTTTATTACAGTCGATACTGTAGATAAAAATTATAAATATTGATTACTGGATGATTCATTGAGATAAGCCATAGCGCCGACAAAAAACTAATAAAATAGGAAAAATTCTATTAGTATTTTGAATAATTCAAAAATTAATAATAATTAACACCTATCAAACAATCTGCCCAGCCTTTTCCCAACTAGGTGGGTCAGCTTCCAGTCTAACCGCATGCAGTTGAATACCAGTATTTTACTTGGATCGAATGCATATCTGACCTCCAAAACCCAGTTTCTGTTCCCATACAGTAACTGGGTTTAAGGGGTAACACAATACCCCTAGATAATATTGGTTGTCAGACTTTTGAGCTTTTGTATCCTCCTACCGACTATATACACCGTGACATTTTAGTCGTCTGACAAAGGTGTTCCACTCAATGAATCCGACATAAAATACCTCAAGGCGCGATTTTTTTTTACAATAATTAAGATAATAGGTACATACAAGGAATAATAAATAATACTTTGGAATTATGAAACACCCTGTTAACAATGTTTACGTATTAAAGGGTAGAAGGTACCTATACCATTACATTCCATCATTCATTCCATCTCCATAGCAGGGTGTTACAAACTACGTCATGCGTCTTAGTGACTGATATTTAAATTTTAAAAATCATTCATATAAAAAAGAATTCATATAGTAGTCATTAGATACATGAATTGGGCTGCTGTTGTAAGACGACTTAAATTTCACGGTGTATATACAGGATAAGTTTTTATCCAGTGCGCATAGTGTAATCATGAATTCAGCATATCATTCTAAATCCCCGGCGCAGAAAGTTTTCGTCGGTAATACAAAAAAAAATCAGCTGTTCCATACATTTTGACCGCGTCGGTATTGCACTGTTCTATGAAACAGCAGATTTTTTTTTTTTGTAAAACCGACGGCTTAATTTCTGCGCTCGGGGGTCTGGAATGATAATAATTTGCTGAATTCATGGTTACAGTTTGCGCACTGGATAAAAACTTACTCTGTATAATGAATGTTTACCGATCCACAAACCGACCCGCACCTTAATTGCGTGACGCACGATCAATCATAATCTGTTTCATTGTGACAGTTCAACAATATTCATTGCGATATTAACGTTGTTAAGCAGACACATTTTTCGAACATATGAAGCAATGGATTAGCAATCTGTTTCAAAACGAAACAGATTATGATTAATCGTGAGTTACGCAATTAGGTTGCTGGGCAAACGTAGCTTAACCTGTGATCGACCCGTGTGGCTGTTATTACTTAGCCACGAGCTCCTCCAACAAGATTAATAATTATAATTACCTACCAGAAACCTCTTAATTACTTAATCAACATCGAAAAATATTGGATCCCGATGTGCAGATTCTACCTACATAGCAGGTCAACCAAACTAAAGTGTTTATTTCATATCGTGTTGCCCAGGAACTTCGAGGTCACATTGGCAGTCGTTTCATGTAAAATGCTGGTATCCAGCTGCATCCGGTAAGACTGGGAGTCCACCCCAACATGTGAAAAGGCTGGACAGATGATGGTCCGTGTAACTTGTAAGTGGGTGCTTAGTTACAGTTAAAGGCAAATTGGTTATTTCAAATTACAAGAAATTGAAATACATAACTCATACAAATTATTGAATAGGTTTGTGATTGATAGTACGTAAAACATATTACTGATATTGCCAGAATGCAAGGGAAACGACTTTTATCACAGAGAAAAGGAACTATTAAGGCTTCTGCAAACAGGCGCGACGCGACTTACGTAGAACAATTTCTATGAAAAAATCCTGGAAATTGTTTTACGAGTGTCAGGTTATGCCTGTCTGAAGAGGCCTTTATTTTATATCAACATAAAAACACAAACAGTGAATTATTTTATTTAAATTTTTAGTACGTTGAAAAAAAAAACCTTATTTAAAGTTATATGATCATGATCTGCCTAGTATTTTCCGAACTATGTCGGGGTCGGATATCAGAAGCCCTAGTGTGTTTGTTTTAACCATCTCGATCAAACGCTTGCAGCGCTCCGATTGGCCCCGAATTATGGAAGAACCAATCGGACCGCCGAACGCGCTCGATGCGTTAGATCGAGATGGTTAAAAGAAACTCACACTAGGCCCACTGAATACGAAAAACATACGAAAACAGTTTTATCAACTCATAGGTCGTTGACCTCCCACAAAATAATCTTTTCATTTCATCGAGTTTACATATTGATTCCCATCGCATATGTGGAGTTTAGATAGCCAATTTAAAATACTGATACCTAATATTGGTACGAATTAGTAATCAAACATTTTATTCGTGCGAATACACCACGCGAATGTTAATTAGTACGCCAGCATAGCTACTCACAAGCATTCGACAAGCTACCGTATCGAAAATTACACATTTCGATACCTCATTTACCTTGGCGCCAAAAGCAGCTGTGGGAAGAATAGCGGTCGTCTAAAAGATTCGCGCGTTTTTAAAGGACTCTTCCGATAACATTGATTGATGTTCGATTCGGTACGAATGCTTTTCGAATGTTTGTGAATAGCTAAGCAGGGTGACACCGGTACGTTTCCTTGTCCGTACGTACAACTATGGCGAACTTGAACTTGCGTTGGTCACATCATCATTTCAACCGAAAGACATCCATTACAGGGCATATGCCTTTTTTTTTTTTTGATTACGGGTGGAAATCCTCATGGATGTCCTCCGCCCCGGAGAGGGCAGAGGGGTCTGTCAGACTCTTACTGACTAAAACCACCCCGGTGTTCCGTCTCTCACTTGCACCGGGGATCACGGGCACTAGTGTGACTTCCGCGATCCCCGGCTAGTGCCGGCCCGCCTCTGCGGGCCACCTCGCGATAGGGGGGGAGTGAGGTGTTAAACTCCCCCCTTACGTCATAGAGAGGCGCGCGTGGAACACTAGGCGCCGCCATCTTGGGTCCTAAGAAGTAGGGGGCAACGAATTTCCCCAGATCCGTTGCCCCTGGACCCATTTAGGGGGGCTGGAAGAGGGCGTTGTCCGCCCTCCGCCGACGCCCGGTGCGTCTGCTGCGGATCGGGTTAGCGGAAGCAATCTCCCGCTCCCTCTCCGCAGTCTCCTTCTGCGACATGACTGTTTCGCAGAAGGATACCACCGCGTCCCAGGACACCTCGCTGCCGACCATCGAGTCGACAACGGCCGGCAGCAACAGGTCACTGCCGACACCTGAGATGAGGGCACGGCGCGGCTCCTCCCAAGCGGCACACTCTGCCAGCGTGTGCCACGCCGTGTACAGGACATATGCCTGCCCCAAGCTCCACCACTTCGACCGGTTCTGTGCTTCCCGCATCCAGCGGATTCCTGAGGCCTTCACAAGGTCATCGGTCCACATTTTACTTAAACTATCTTTTTGATTTACGCCACGTTGGACGGAATGTGTTGGACGGCATGTGTTGGCTCCACGGCTCTAGACATAGTTCTATTCTAATGTAGTGGGTTACGCAATACCTTTGTGTTCACTATTTTTGTATTACATTGATTTGATGAGTGGATTATAAATAATTTTACTACTGTAAGCAGGTTTGTACAAACACTTTTACACGTCAATCATATTTTTTCAACTAGATGAGGTCGGCGTTTCCTATCTGACTACTCTGAGAAGAAAGGCCGGAACAAACTCAGAGGTCACCGCATAGTCTTGGTCAGATCATGTGAAGACCACGTAGAAATCCACGTGGTCTTCACATGATCGTATTGTGTACGAAAAGGTCTTTTGAGGACAGAATTACACAGATTGAGTGGACCTGTCCATTCAGTGTACGGATTTCATCATCATCATCATCATTTTAGCCGGAAGACGTCTACTGCTGGATATAAGCCTCCCCCATTTTGGAGGGGCTTGCCATAATCGCCACGCTTGGCAGGCGGGTTGGCGATCGCAATATGATGGTGAAATGCATAGAGAACGCTGCTGCCCATTCTCTAGTAAACCCCTCAGTCGCCTTCTACGACACCCACGGGAAGAGATGGGATGGTGCTATTCTTTACATCCGGCACCACACGGAACCATTTATCAGTAGGTAATCATGCAGCTCAACTCAGAAGGAGCTCAACGACTAGTCAAACAATACCAAAGAAAGGACATTTGGCTAGGCCAGGCTAATACATAAAGGACTCAAACTGCCAGACCATCATTAAAACTAACTGAAAGAAAGAGTAAGGTCTAAATGAAATCCTGGTTTTTCTTCGGGGTTCGATAAATATAGGCACACGAAGGGTTCCCAGGAAAATGATGAGGAGACATGAAATAAAAGAAACCAAAGAAAAGGTCTGAGATATTTTGATGCGAGTGAAAACATTTTTTTTTGTATGGCATCACGTGGTTGACCTTGAAAGGCCGTGACTACTCAACCGGACTTTCCTGTGGTGCCTTTAAGTAAACTTAAAGCTTCCAGCCAGGGGCGTAAAATTACTGCTTAAAAAAGCTACTGCACGCTGAGGGCACCCCTGTGGGGTACGGGCCTCGGCTCAGGGCGTCACTGACGGAGACACCAAGTGGGGACAGGTTGGATCAAATCATTTTTATTATTATTAAATCTTGGGGAATTTAACTCTACTGGCTCAGCTGCGGCGCGGGCTGGCACTTCAACGAGCAAGGGACGGTCGGGGGTGAACACATAAAGTGACTGTTTTTCTCCCTCTCCTCCTCTTCATCTGCAATCGACAATAAGGTGGCATATTTATGATATAACTGAGCCCACCAAATTCTAACTTTTTTGGTGGTTTGCAAATTGCAGCTTTACATCATTAGGTGATCAAAATGCGTTTCGCGACTGTAGGAAATATACCAAATATTTACCGAATAATAATCATCAATTTCACATCAATCGTCAAACTTTGTTTGTGCCACCTTAGATTTTTTTTTATAAAAAATAAAATTTGGCGGGCTCAGCTCAGCGCATTCACCTTAACGTAACACAATATATTGACAATACCTGTAATACCCGAAGGGCTAAGCAGAAGTGTACCTATAGTACAGCCACATTTCGCAAGCTTTATTGCAATCGACTTTCTTAGCCATCATCCGATTAATTTATGATCCTAATAATATTATAAATGTGAAAGTTTGGATATTTATGTTTGGATGTTTGTTACTCAATCACACAGAAACGGCTAAACGGATTTGTATGAAATTTGTCACACACCTAGTTTATAACCTGGATTAACACATATAATACTTTTTATTCCGGTAGTACGTTCCCGTGGGATAATTAACGACCTCCACGCGGCCGAAGCCGCTGGCAAAAGCTAGTATTCAATAATTGTTTGAGAATTATTCTACTGAATACTGTCTCCCCATTTTCAAAAAAAAATTAAACAAAAAAAATAAAACTATTTATAGTTTTAAGTAAAGGAGAAGTGGTACAAAGGCAGACAGAAGAATAATATGGCTTCTAGTCGTGTAATGGTGGCCTGGAAGTTGAGGTTCGATATAAGCTTCGGGTTATAAGCCTGGGCCGAACCGAGAATTACATAATCAGCCTATAATGCTCCTACTGCTGGGACACAGGCCTCCTCTGTTCAGCCAGGGAAATTAAATGTGAAGCAAATTGATACCGTGCGACAATTTTCCGTGTGTTAGTTATTTCAAACAACAATGAAAGAATAACAGTTGGGATTTGAATATATCGACAACTTAAGTTAGTTACTTTATCTCAGTTCTTTGTTGTTCAGCAGTTATAAAGCAGATCCTGCCCTGGCAAATCCCCGGCGTGTGGCTTCCTGCGGCTACCAGACGGCACTGACGGTGCTCGTGTACACCAATCCTGATGATTATTACAGCGCCACGATAGCATCGCAAGGAGCATTGGTATGAAATGTTACAATGTATCACACTGTCAACCCGACTCACAGAGGCGAGAGTGTGAGTTCCATTTAACCAAGTCGATTTGATTTTTAAAATATGTATTATGTTGATAACACATAAACATTAAACAACACTAGTAAAAATATCTAAAATGTTGTTATTGGTGTTGTTTTGTGTGGATTGATGCAAACAAGGCATCTTTACATGGTGGAAAGTACATCACCGCACAACCCAGTACCATCACCATCACCGTTTGAAAATTCTCGCCAGTTATTAAAAAAAAACTTTGCTATGAAACCGGTGGTTTTGTTTTGATAAACTACGGAAAAAAATTACGCTAGGGGTTCTAGAATCATATGCTGAATTCATGTGCCGCGTTAATCTAGCTCTTGGAACCTTTTGCCAGATTCATAACGGGGTTACTTATTGACGTGTGTAACTGTCCATATAACCTTGACTTGAGCTTTTGAGAGAGATGGGGTCTCTCTCAAAAGCTCAAGTCAAGTCATTACCACCTGTCTATTCTGTGTTTCCTGCAGGCTCCTCTCATTATTCTTCACGATAATTTCGGTTCTTTTGTGTTTAAGGTGCCTTAAGAAATTTAAGGAGTTGTCTAAAATCAAATTTAAAAAATAATCACAAAAAGTTATTTATGCATAACAATCGGTTCCAAAGATGTGCAATATTTTTACTACGCGCTAATTATCAAATAGCACATGTGCACCGTACACCGTGTAGGCCGCACAGCCGTGCGAGGTCAATGCCTACGTAAGCAGCTGGTTCTAATTTGCCCATCACATTTTTCTGACTTTGGACTGGAAATTTATCGAACTAACCTACAAAAAGCTCGTTTAATGAATTTTACTACTAGGTTCGTCCACCAACCACCTACAGAAACTAAACCGTGGTTCGTAATCAGTGGGGATTGATTCTTGTACTCTTAAAAAATGGTACGGGTGCTGGCCTTCTTCGTGTAGTACTCTCCACGCGAAACTGACGTGATTTATTCCTAAGCCACGTGTGAATTGTCGATGAAATAGTCCAACACTCGTTCTTCAGCGTTACTGGAGAGCTGTGGCGTGCATCTGTTTGACGAGGGCGAAACTGGCCATAGTCCAATAAACGCTAGTAGACCTCCAGGATAGTGTGGATAGAAGGCTTTCGTCGTTGGTCACCATTCAATTTACGCTACCGATTACGTGCTGCAGCTAAACTTTCACCGGTCGTGAAGTAACACACTATTATATCTAAATACTCCCGATTTGTATACGTAAATGGCATTATGGTGGGTAGAGGTACCTAATTTACGAAACAGCACGGGTGCACGTAAGTTGCGAAATGACGCAGGGTGACACACCCTTACAGCGCGCCAGATAACGGGTGACTGAAGCGGACGGGAAGGGGTACCGGGAGTCACGCTGTGGTCGCAGCTGAGGTGGAGCCAGGTCGTGCCGAGCCGTGTGCGCAACCCTTTGTTTAGTGTACGTAAAAATAGGTACTTTACTAAATTGTTTTTGTATGTGAATAACTAAAATCGCTAAATTTTTTAACACCTTATACAAGATCCAACACTCAAATTGGATTCCATGTGCTACATATAGAGGATGGTACGAAGGTTCTTGTCAACCACACATACCACCCATTACACTTGCGCCGTCAGTAACTATGCATAAACTTTAAAATAGTATTTTGTGCACATCAAGGATCACAAGAAGGAGTGTTATGGAAATTGGTTGAATATTCGAACATCGTAATTTTTTGCATTCGAATATTCGAATGCAAGTCCTAGTTGTTACATTGCAATGCAACAACAAGACAATGTAAGACAGCAAAAGCGCGGGATTTGCTCTGAGATTTTTATTGTTTTTTATTCGTTGTCAAATGGCAAAACAAAATCCTTATAATTTCGTTAGTCTATCCGGATGTGATACAGCCATTGTACTGGGAGTTATAGTAAGTACTATATCGATGAAAATAGGAAAGAAGCTGTATTCTGCGCACCAAAAAACAATGATATAGTGACACTGCCAAACTTAAGTGGCAGTGAGCGTGGCACATTGCTCGCAGAATAGATGGCCGATGGGGCCGAAAGGTTTTGGAATGGGACCGCGTACCGGAAGACGTAGAGTTGGAAGGCCACCCAGAAGGTGGATCGATGACCTTGTGAAAGCCATAGGAATCCGCTGGATGCGGGAAGCACAAATCCGGTTGAAGTGGGGGAACTTGGGGGAGGCCTATGTCCAGCAGTGGACTGAAATCATTATGCTGATGATGAGTGATACTTAAAAAAAAATTGCAATAAGTAATAGTTTTTTCGAAAAATAATATGAAACACGGCTGGTGAAATCAATATGGGTGCATGCGGAAATATTCACTGCCTGCCTTCATTGTGCGTGGTCCAACACACACTTGGCCGGTTGTGTCTCGCAACGTGCCGCATACGACATTCACCATCAAAATAGCGCCGGAGTTACGTACAGTACGTAAGCTTTTAGTTTCAGTTTAATTTCGACGATTTTGACGCTGAAAATGGCACTTTGTATTAGTTGTCCATAGTGACGGACGTCAAGACACATCATACACACACGTCACAGCACGTTAAGCCTTTGGTCCCGGCTATCATTTGTAGATTTTTGATACGCGTTACGGATAGTCACAACACCGAAAGTCTGACGACCAGTCTTACAAAGGGTTATCGTTGTACCCAGCAACTGCGTTGTGGAACGCAGTTGCTGGGTACAATGCGCAGTTGCTGACGATCAGCTGCATCCAGTTAGACAGGAAGGCGACCCCAACATCGTTGGGAAGGGCTATGCACATGATGACGATGATGACTGATTTTATTTTTTATTTTTTTTATTTGGGATAACAAACAATTACACATTAAGAATTACAAAGAGATAGGATAGCATACAGAAATGATACAAATGTGAAATTAACCACGTTTTCCACAGATACACAACGAGACAATTTGGTAAATTTGAAGACTAGCGTTATTAACAATAAAAAAGAGGAATATCAATAGTAAATTAACTATCAACAAAATTTGAAGCTGTTAAAACAAATGGTTATTAAATATAGTGCCGCATAAGTGGAACAACAGTGCAAATTAATTTTTCAATATGTTAAGTTAAACTTTCTATGCGGTAAGGCAAACAGATCCAAACTGCAGAAGTTCTTATTAAAATTGCTCGTAAGGCGACGAAGAGGCATTTGTATGACTGGAGGTAGTAGCGAATACAGGTCGCGCGCGCCCCTCGCGTCCATGGCATGTTCTGGGAACTATATAATATAACTTATTAACAATGTCTAAACAATCATACTGATGTCGAGAAATTAACTGTAAGGGAATGTATAAGCACACGTATAAAGTTTCTTAGTCTAGTGAGTGGGGCCCGTACAGTGCTCCTAAATAGGTTACGAAATAACTAGTGTTTAAAAACAGTTTCGATCCCCGTCATAAACATTAGGTGTCAGCGGCGAGGTGTCAATTTTTGTAAGAGAGAAGCCGAAGCGAAGTCGGCTTTAACTTACTGACTTATCAATAAAGAATACTTACTATCATTATAAAATTATTATGGGAATGTAAAGAATTAAATACAATAAAATTGAACAGCTGAAAACCAAATATAATGTGCAGTATTCCTCCATCTCGTTCTCGCTGACCCAATTTTCTATATCTGTGTCTCTGTCATAATCCGTTGTACAGCACAGCGGCTTGCCCTCGACCATATCAAGCAATGCCACGTGACCTAAAGTGATATCATTACGGGATCGCTGTTGTATGAATTTTTAGGTCCCGATTATGACGTTTTGGCACCGGGTTAATTTAGATATTTTTGTTTGTGATACAAAGCTAAAAATAACCTTTTTTGTTGTTTGAATGTTATGCTGAATTAAATTCCTGTAGTGTAACTATATCTACAATAATAGCCACTTAATAAGTTATATATTTTTAATAATGATGGATATTTTTGATAGTGATCAACCGTTACAAAATGAGAGACAATGCTAGGCCAATTCATACGCCCTCGGCATTTTATCATTAATTCACGTGTCATTCACGATCAACATTTGTCTTAATCGTTAAGATTAATTTACAAAACTTGATAACAATTTGAATTCCGGGGGTTTATCTTGATATCATTTTGTATTGGCTCTAGCATAGGGTTCTACTCACGTTTGCGAAATAGGTAGAGATCAGCCAATATAAAACTGCACGCCTCTCCACTGCTCGTTGTATAAACATTTAAAATGCTTGTATAGAAATTTTAGTGGAGAGGCGTGCCGTTGTAAACTAGTTAATTACTACTCACTTTTAAAGGTAGTAGTGAGTAGGTACGCTTAAACATTTTTCAAGCATTGCCATGTAATGTAACGTTCCTACGAATGCTCGACACGGTGTTCGAAGTAGTGCTCACGGCGAGTTCGCAATTATTTGTAACATGCGAAATGTCAGATCTGCAGATCGCGTGTACTGCGTTTATCTTGCTCCATGAAATGTTATACAAACCCGCAAGGTTTGTTTGTAATGTACTGTGGAGGCTCAGACGAGCCTCCAGGTACCGGGTGTGTGAGGGTGTAAATTAAAAGATCAAAGGGCGCTTAAACTGTGGGACTCCACGTTTATTTCAAGAGTTCTGAGGACGTTCAGATGCTTACAAAGACGCGCCTGTCAATAGAATGAAAGCTCACCGGATACCGCGTACTTAAAATTATTTGACGTTCTATTTTAGAATATCCTAAATGCTCGAACATAGACATAGCCTAATCATAGGCTGCCAGTATGTGCGTGAGGTTTTACACAAAGTAAATATCCTCTACAGTACCGAGTTTTACTAAAGCGTTATAGTAGTTAGTGCAGCGAACCGAGTAGCTTGATGCGAGCACCGGGTCCTCCACTTGGCTGTCAGCTTTTTCGTGAATACCTTTGAAATGTATTACAGTAGTCAGTGCAGCGAGTCGAGCTGCTTGATGCAAGCCTTGTGAGCGCATTTTAACGAACAAGTTAGTCAAGTCAGTGCATGCAGGTTGACGCGTCGTCGCAAGCACAATGTATCAGGTTTTATTCTGTTTTCTAAATAAAAATGTACTTTTGTTAAGTAAATGCACAGACAACCTCTATGTCCGCTATTCTGAATTAAAATGGAGCACGCTTGAGTCAAGTGTTCGAAGCGAACGTTCGCCACGTTTAGTGTTTCGCCGTTTTGTAAAAAGAAATGGAGAACGAGTGAGCACGTGCTCGAAGAGAGCGTTCGCCGCGTCCTGTGTATGTGTATCGTTGTTTTGAAACCAATTTCACCTCGATGATACATTACAAGAAAACATTGCAAGTCAGTCTCCGCCTTAAGACCGGCTCGATGTTTTGTCACAAGTAAATGCTATAGTCTATACTCACCTTTAAGGAAATCAATTAGGTACAGACCCACACCTTTTTGTGGTCCCCTTTGTTGTCCCGGAATTAAATAAAACGTTCAAACCCTTATTTGTGGCCAGTAGTAATCTGTTCTGCGTTTCTAAAATCTTCTCTTTTTTATTCGGCTATATGGAAAGGAACGTTATTTCATGCAAGGTGTTATTGAAAAAAACTGAAAACGTAAAAAGGTTTCATTGTACTCATCACAACGAACAAGTTTTACGATGCCTTCTACCCTAAAATCCCGAACATATTTACCTGTTCTCTACATTTAGTCGAGCTACACGAACGATGTCTTTGCCTATGGAGCAGCAAATTTTTTACATGTTTAAGTAATCCTCCCGACAGCACAGGTGGCCGTGGTGGCAACGGACGCGACTTACGGTTTGTAGGTCGTAGGTTCGAACCCAGGCAGGCGCTTTGCTTTGTGTATGTTATTTCATCAGCACTTCTGTCAAAACGGTGAAGGAAAACATTTTGAGAAAACCGGCATGTCCTAGAATCGTAAACTCGAAGACATATGAACCCGCGTGGTGGATAACGGCCCACACCGTCTAAAAGAGAGGAGGCCTGTGTCTCAGCAGAGGGAACATTACAAGCTGATTCATCATCATCATCATCATCATATCAGCCGAAAGACGTCCACTGCTGGACATAAGCCGGGGAGGCTTATGTCCAGCAGGGAGGGAAAAGGGGGATTTGACATAATCGCCACGCTTGGCAGGCGGTTTGGCGATTGCAGTATGGTGGTCAAATGCATAGAGAAAGCTGCTGCCCATTCTCTAGTAAGTCCCTTAGTCGCCATTTACGACACCCATGGGAAGAAATGGGATGGTGCTATCCTTTTACGTCCGGCACCACACGGAACCATTATAAGCTGATTATGCTAAGTAATCCTAAGAATATGAATAAATTACCTAACGTCGTCAATTATTATAAGACAAGGAAGGCTCACGATCGCGACGCAATTTGATAAAAGAGTTGCACATAAGCTGTCCCACGTGTTGAATTTAATCTCAGTTCAAGAGATAGGTACCTAAGAAGGTAGTGAGTAGGTAGACTCAACTCTTTATAATAATATGTAGATGTAAGCTAGGGATATTTCCCACCAGGCAAGATTTCACTCGGCTTGGTTGGGAGATTCTTCCTTTATAATTGAGGAGTGGTAAGTACTAACCTACAAGGTTATTGTTTTCCGACTTTCCACGCGAATGAAGTCGCGGGCACAGCTAGTTTGCAAATATGTGTCTGACTACATACTCAATATTTTCACAATACTCAGCTTTACAAGCTTTGATAAGAAAGCTGATTCTTTGACCAACATAACAAGGAACGGAAATAGGCATCAGACGTGGTTCTATTACTTATGCTTTCAGGCATACCTTCCTATTAGGAAAAGATTTTAAAAACTTTAAATTACCATACATTTTATTTTATTACCCGCGTCATAATTTTGTTAATCTTTCATTCAACTCAGCTTATCGCAGTTCAATACTGGATATGGGTCTCTTCCGTATCAAGTCAGTTCTAGCCATCTATTTAACACCGTCGGTCTATCTAAATCGGGGGCGCGGCGTCCCATACTACGTTTTCGATACGCGGTCTCCGCTCCATTCTTTAATCTAAATAATACGTGAAGCAAAAACTTCGTAGCCCTTTTTACGAAAATTACGCAGACGGAAGAGTATGAAACTTGGCACGGTTAAAGTTCATATGGTGAAAGCTAATATTTTATAAAATAATGTATTAGAAATACATTAAGTTTTAAACGAATTATGGTCGAAATTTCGACCACTGGGAACTAGTTCGATTTATTAGGGTAATAGGCGAGTATGAATAAAACAGTTGCTAATGTTACAAAAAAAAATAAGTAAGTCAGTGTTGTTGTTATAAGCAGCCCATCATCGGATTTGATTAGCGCGATTAGATAGATACAGGTAGGTATAATTCCACTGCGGATATTTGCTTTTTATTAATTACATTAGTAATCATAACTTGTTTTACCCACCCCTTCTTGATACGCGATTCATGATATTATCATTATCTATTCTAATAGGTATATTGGATTTTGATAGGTGAGTTGTGGAGGTCAGGTAGACAATCGCTCACTGGTATCCAGCTGCATTCGGTTACACTGGAGGCCGACCCCATATATAATTGGGAAATGCAATTTTTTTAAAGACCAAAGGACCAAGCCCGGTTTGAGTTCGTTACTAAGAAATAAATACTAGATTATGTATTAGGGGGATAAAGTAGTGTCTTGGAGGTTTATTTATAACCGTTTATTAATGTTGACAGATTTTGAAACGTCAGAAATGTATGGTGTGTATATAAACAGTCGCTAATCATTACCTAACTTTAAGCAGCGTTTATAAATAAAGGGGTTAATGTCACGGGCGCTATTTTGAATCCTGAACGTAACGAAGTAAATAGGGCTCACGAGCGCAGCGAGGGAGCTCTGAGTTATCTCCTGACTGAAGCGGGGGAGTTAAGACTAATATCCTGAGGCCTTAGTGTGAGTTTTATTTAACCATCTCGATCAAACGCATCGAGCGCGTTTCGCGCTTCTATTGGCCCTGGATTGGTGACGGACCAATCGGAGCGCCGAACGCGCGCTCCGATTGGTCCGTCACCAATCCAGGGCCAATCGGAATGCCGAACGCGCTCACTGCGTTTGGTGTAGATGGTTAAATGGAACTCACACTAGGGCCTCAGGTCAGGTATGAGTTAGAACGACCCGCCAAACAATAATTATTATCTTGTAATAGTAATATGTGTTGCACGTTTCACGCTCGATGCGTTTGATCGAGATGGTTAAGGCCCTGGTAACTTGAAATATTGTCGATATGAGCGATAATAGTTCTTATTGCAATCTGTTGTAATGAATTCGAATAACAAATGAGCAAGCGTATGTCGTAAAAATGCAAATAAAATCGTATAAAATTAGATTTCAACTATTTAATAATAAATAATCCATCATGAGATGCAGTTTGGCATTTGAAATTTTATGGTATATTTTTAATTATGTTTATAACTGTTATTGAAGGGATAAACTGATTTTAAAAATAATTAAGAGGTGACTGATGATTTTCTTGATGCAATAAAGTATGTTTAATTATGTTTTGAGTTCCATCACTGTATGCAAAAAAGACTTGAATATATCACATATTTTTTACCTTTCAAAATTATTTACGGTTAAAGAGATACACAGCTTTAAAAAACCACCTTTTTGAGCGTTTTCCAGAAATCTTCGCTTTAAATGGAGCTCACGCTAGGGCCACTGAGTGTAGCGAGGGATTCAAGCTCGCCCCAGACGAGGACACCTATATTCCTGAAAAACATACTCTACATTTCGCACCTATTGCGAGGTAATCAAAACCAATTCGATTATCGAATTTGTAGTTTACGAAACTGTTAAATAACCAAAGATTGCCTAGTTATGTGCAGTTTCATATACTATTTACCCGACTACGTGATGGCAAAGTATGGCCATGTTTATGCCATGGTTATGTTTTTATGCGGACGTATTGTGAATTATTTATATCATCGAAGTATCCTAACGGCAGAATGGATTTTCATACATGATGTGTCTATCGACCCTTCTGGGTGGCGCGAAGGTTTGTATAAGACTAGGTTTTGTTTTTAATAAAATCGATATATGTAACGACATTTAGTAAGCTTTTTTTTAAAAAAAAACATAATTATCTGAAGATGAATGAGGGTATCAAAATAAAAGGCTTGAAGAGACGATTCCAAAAATATAGCACACTAAAAGTATGAAAAAAACGACATCAATAAACCTGACTGCCACTCAGATTTAAAACAAGCTCACTTTTCAAGTAGATCGATGCAGTTGGTGGCATGAAATCTGGGATTGAACTATAAAATATAGTGCCTGTCGGGTTTTTGATTTTTTCAAGATTCTACGATATTTTTTAGAATCTATATTCATTCAATTTCATCAAAACACAATAAATAATGTCATCAATAGGGCGTCAGCCTAAATCACTACATAGTATAAAACAAAGTCGCTTTCTCTGTCCCTATATCCCTATGTATGCTTAAATATTTAAAACTACGCAACGGATTTTGATGCGGGTTTTTTTAATAGATAGAGTGATTCAAGAGGAAGGTTTATATGTATAATACACCGACCTCCACGCGGGCGAAGCCGCTGGCAAAAGCTAGTATAATATAAGCGCCACAGCAACCGAACAGTTTGTTCGTCAAGGGCAACTAAAACCTATGAAGTAAGAAGTCTTTGGTCGAGCTGTACATTTAAGGTGAACCTAGTCCACATTTTTCCCATACAAACTTCGGGAGTGTATTACTCCACTGTACGACAAAAATTAGATCATTTTTTATTAGATTAGATTATTTTTTGTAGATCAAAAATTAAACATGGCATGGTTTTGTCTCATTATCTATATTGTCTGTACGGAAACAGAATACTAAAATAAAAAGCCATTAAAAAGTTAGGAGCCAACAAAGATTAGTTTTTCTTGCTAATTTAACCTAACTTTGGGCGTGTTTAAGTAATAAAAGACGTATAAAATCTGAAAAACCAAGTCGGTACCGACAAAGCTCAATTATCGAAAAGTTCAGTTAACTTTATTGGTCATTGAATTATGCAGTGGTTTTTTCACAAAACCCGATCTTCCGAAGGACTGTTCTTCATTTTTTACGCGCCTGTTGTACTATAAATGATCCTGCATCTCACTGAATAGTGTTGTGCGTGTAGACTAGCTTCTAATTGCTCATCACTGATACTACCTCTGTCGGACACGATGCCTGGTGAGACAGCGTGCTGTTTAGCCAGGCCCACCAGTGAGTTCGAGCCCGCGACTAGGTTCCCCTTAATAGAAAAAACTGTTTGAGGTTCCAAATTCAAACCACATTTATGACCAGAAGGTAATAATGAAATTCAGTACAACATTAATGCCCAGTCAGAGCGTAAGACTTAAATGACTTTGCTTGAAGTTAGGTTTGCATGACATATAATTAATTGGACGTTAGCGAGCAGGTGGTATGGTAAAGTTTCGGGTTAGGTATCATAGTAATTGCAATAAGGGAGAATCAGTGACCTAGATACGTTTAGGTTAGGTTTGTTATTATCCCCCTTCATCATCATCATCTACTTAGCCTTTTTCCAACTATGTTGGGGTCGGCTTCCAGTCTAACCGGATGCAACTGAATACCAGTATTTTACATGGAGCGACTGCCTATCTGACCTCCACAACCCAGTAACTGGGTAATACGATACCCCTTGTTAAGACTGGTTGTCAGACTTTCGGGCTTCTGACGACCCGTAACGACTGTCAAAGATCCACAAATGACAGCCGGCACCATCGGCTTAACGTGCTTTCCGAGGTACGGAGGGGTCTTGATATTTAAAGAAGGTCACCCATCCACGGACCAACCGCGGCAAGCGTAGCTTAACCTGATCGATCGACCCGTGCGGCTAATGTTACTTAGCCACAAGTCCCTCCAAGCCAAAGCCGCCAAGCCAAGCCAAGCCGTTATTATCCCCCTTATTTATAAATTATGATTAGCGACTGATTAACCATAAACGTATAATAATCTCGTAACTTTTAACAACGTTTATAAATAAGAGGGTATATAGCCATGCGATAACAAGTTTGAGAGCGTTTTCAGTATTTCACTGGGTTTGGGCCCAATTACTTCCATGGACCTTCCATGTCCACTAACACACGTTTGATGAAATACAGCAAGCCAAGTTTATTCAGAAACCTTCGCCTTTTTAAAAGTTCGAGGTTCATGTTCTTAGGTACTTTAGATGTTCAAATTAAGAACTGCTTTCTTATTTATGCCGTAGCCATCGTATGATTTATCTCAGTTTTTGTTATTTTTCCCTTCAAGCGGTTTCTGAGATTTTGATTTCCCAACAGAATTTCGAGCGGATACATTTCTAGCTTTCGTCAATGATGGATAACAGATAAAAAAAAAGACAAAAAAAATGTTTTGCTTTTGGAAATGGCTAGGTTTTAATATAACGTAAAATCATTTTCTCTTTCAAAATGTTCAATTAAAATAACGATGCTAAAATATTTTCGCCTAGACAGGACGTAAATAAAATTTTAAACCTTCTTAATAATATTATTTATTAGAAAGTTTAGCCATAAAAGTATTTAAACGTCGATGACAAACAAGGCTATTTAATTTAATAAGTATTTGATGCTCCTGGACACGGTGTGGGGCACGTTCGGGTACTCTCCTAACTTCATAATGTACTCCACTAATTTCAGCGACCCGCAGTAGGTACAGCTTACGTCATCCTATGTAAACAGCCATCTCCTGAAAGTTTACTATTCTGACTGGCAACTTATACAGCGTGGCATCATTGACACGCAAACTGTTACCATGAATTCAGCACATATTTTTACACACAGAAATTTTTCGTCGTTTATCAATAAAATATCTGCAATTTCATAGAACCTACGCAGTCAACACTAGGGTTGTTTTAAACGGTTTTATTTAGCTTCCCCTGTTTGTTTTTTTGGGTCTAGTACTTGAAAATTTTGCCCCCTTCCTGTTAGCAGATTGATCTGATATTTGGTTCACAATTTTAGTTTTGATAAGAATACAATTTAATTTATTCAGTATCAAAATGGCTGATCACATATTTTTTCACAACCCCCTCAATATGGGTATCAAACGAAAGACACTATAAAAAAAGAAACTAAATAGAATGAGAGATATTAAGTAACGAAATAAAAACTAAAAACTTCTAAATGCTCAAACCGTACGAAACCAAAACCCCATAAAAAAAACTTGAAAATAAAATAAGTAAAAACGATTTTCTTTTTGTGTTTTGTGGAGGTATGAGGAGCAGGATGTAAAGTTCATTCATACTCTATGGAAAAGGGAGGATCCTCCAACCAGACGGCTGTTGTGTCTGGTGGTAAAGTTCACTCATACCTCTACACTGGTGATACCGACGCGATGTTTCGAACTGCGTTCTAGTGTCTGAGTTTACTTGCCTACTCGCCACACCACTCCCCTGGTGAGTCGTAACCTGGCTACGGACGATAGTAGTCGGGGAATCTGACTGTGCGCCCGCTTCTCGTCTTCTTGACAGTTTTTGGTCAATGCCTTAGATTGATGAGGAAAGTGGTGTGATGACTGGTACTTAAGACCTACTAAATTATTTTTTAGCTTTTAGTACATTATCTACATCATTATTTTCATTAAAACCGTTCTTCTAAATCTGGTGAAAAGATTGAACGAAGTTGGGGTTCAATATTCTCTACTAAAATTTCAAGCTTGGTTCGGAATCATTATACTGAATCTATGGTCCCAGGTTTTTTTTTGGTTGGGAAATCATCAAATAACTTCTGCCGCTCTGGGTGGAGCAGGAGGGCGTGTCAGACTTTTACTGACTAAAACCCACGCGGGTGCCTGTGTGCCAGGGGCCGTGGTATCTTTTTCGAGCAACCCACACCCCTGGCAGGCATTGGCCCTTCCGGGCCCCATCAGTTGGTGCTGACATCTCTTTGAGGCGCGCGTGGAACACAACGCGCCGTCGATTCGGGCTTGGTCCTTATCGGACAGCAAGCTACACATTACTCACAGTCCGCAAGCCCGCGCCTACGGTTGCCGGGAATCAGCCTGGGATTCCCAACGCCCAGGGCGTCTCCTGCGACGACTAAGGCCGTGAGGGCGCATGCACTGCCTCTCCCTCACGTGCGCCGCCTCCCTCTTCGCGAGCATTACTGCTTCGCAGAAGGAGGTGACGGCTACCCATGCACTCTCGCTCTGTACCATGCCCTGGACCAGGGCCAGACGCGAGAGATCGTCGCCGCCGATCGTCTCCACGAGGTCACGGCGGTGCTTCGCCCAAGCCGGGCAGACCTCCACCGTATGCTCCACCGTGTCCTCAGGGCGATCTTTGCAATGGAAACACCCAGGCGTTTCCTCCCGCCTTATGCGAAATAGGAACCGTCCGAAACAGTCTAACCAGATGCAGTTAAATGCCGCTACAGGTTATCTTTAAAAGATCACTTTTAGCAATTATACCGCTCATTGTGCCAGTCTTTGTAATTTTTTTACGTTTTATATATTATGTAAGTTTTTATGGTGTACATAATAAAGAGTTTTCTATGTGTATCAATCTGAATACCAGTATTTTACACGGAGCGAGTGCATACTGACCTCTACAATCTAGAAAACTACGTCAAGTCTTTTCCTCGCCTATCCCGTAATGTTTTAAGACTAAGGTCTTCAACCAGTACGTCCTGCCCGTAATGATATACGGTGCCGCAACGTGGACGCTGACAGTTGAGCTGGTGAAGGATGAAATCAGGAAATTAATTATCCAGAAATGAACCGTATCTACCGACGTAGCTTGCAGACTAAGCAAGCTGAAGTAGAGGTGGGCTAGCCATGCTTGTCGTAAGACCGATGGCCGGTGGAGCAGACGAGTCCATTTTTTTTGGCTGAGAAATCATCAAATGACTTCTCCCGCTTCGGGCGCAGCGAAAGGGCGTCTTAGACTTTTACTGACTAAACCCACCCGTGTTCCTTCAGTTGCCTGTACCAGGGCCACGGTAACTCTTTCGAACAAATCCGCGACCCTGGCAGGCATCGGCCCTAGCGGTCCCCTTAAATTTTGTTGACATTTCTGCTGAGTCCGCTATGGACTCCCGACGCCCAGGGCGTCTCCTGCGGCGGCCAGGGGCGCGAGGGCACAATCCTTGCTTCTCACTCACGCTCTCCACCTCCTTTCCCTTCGCGAGCATTACTCCTTCGCAGAAGAAGGTGACGGCTTCCCATGCGCTCCGTACCATGGCTTGGACCAGGGCCGGGCGCGAGTGATCGCTACCACCGATCGCCTCCGCGAGGACACAGCGATGCTCTACCCAGGCAGGGCAGACCTCCACCGTGAGTAGACGAGACCTGGAGTGGAGACCGCGTATCTGCAAGCGTAATGTAGGACGCTCCCCAGCTAGATGGACCGACGAACTTAAAAAGTGGCTGGGACGGACTGGATGCGGAAGGCGGAGGATAGTGTTGTTTCGCTGCCTGGTAGAGGCCTATGTTCAGCAGTGGACTGCGATAGGCTGAGTTAATTGAACCCAGTTGCTGGGTAATACGATGCCTCTTTGTAGGATTAGTTTGTGATACTCAATACTCAATATCTTTATTGCTTTACCATAATGTGTACTTAGGTGGTAACTATATAATTGAGATCATTATGTACCCTCTAGGGCTCAGCAAAAAGGTAGGAGAGAGGAAGCCCTATTAGGAGATTATTAATAATTGTTACAGCTATATTATTTAATTTATCATTATTGCTATTATAATTCATTATTATTTGAGTTTTATTATTTATTATTATAATATTATTTATTAATGATTACCATACCATTAACATATATTAAACACACTCATAGATTGCGTGATTGTTATCAATTATGATTCTTACGTTCGTTTTTATTATATTAGTAATTTCCTTAACGTATACTATATCCATTTCTTCTATTATTTATGTTTATCATTTAAATATTCACCTAAGGAATAATAGCATTTATTTATCAGTATTTTTTAAAGTTTTGTTATAAATATATTGAACTTTTCTTCTTTCTTTATTATGTCTGGTAGTTTATTGTATATTTTTATAGACATTACGTAAGGACTTGTAGAAAGCATTTTTAGCTTGGATGTTGATATGTTTGGCCTAGATCGGTGCCTAAGTGTGTACTGTGGTTGGATGTCTTCGCGTTTTGTGTAGAACTCATGCGTATGCCAATGCATGCATAATTGGTGGTGGGGGCAGTTTGTTGTCATTTTAATTTCGCGGAGAGCGTATTAGAATTTTGAAATGATCATGCTGTTTGTATTTTTGTTTTCCATTTAATATGTTTATCGTAAGTCCAAGTAATGTAAATTCATTAACAGTTGCCAATTTTAAGCCGTTATAGGTGAAATTTAAGTGTAGAGGAGCCTTTTGATAAGGGTGGAAAATCATTAATTTAGTTTTATCATAATTAATTTCTAAATTATGTGAGGTCATTCAGTTACATGTTTTTGTGAGTGTGGTACTGAGTTTATCTTCTGTTTGTGTTGTTTTGACAGGAGACTAATAAAGATATGTCATCTGCGAATAAAACACCTGGCCCCTCTATGGATTTCGGTAAGTCGTTGATGTAAACGAGGAATAATAGGCAACCTATGACACTTCCTTGGGAGGTGGAAGCGTTAGTTATTTTGCTTTTAGATCGGATTTTTCTATTTCTCTACTATTGTGATTAAAGTACTCGATGTCGACTACTTGATCTCAATTTTTTTAATATGACGTGATAGAATGGGTGACACGCAATTGGGGTGCTGGTCATCCTTTGCTTCATAATACTTTTGTATTTCCTCTTCCATCCATTGAAACGTACGTTGTGCTTGACGGTGTAGGAACCTACAAACTCTATAATCTCTATAAGTCTCTTCTATCCTATGTTGATCCTTAAGCCGCTTATTGGATATAGGTATCTTTGTATCTTTGTTTGTTTTCTCATAACGCTTGTAGTATTTTCGATGAGTAATTATGAAAGAAAAAAGAAAGAAAAATGCGTTTATTGGCAATATAGCATAAAAAACTTGAAAACTAAAACAAAAAACAGAAAACGATGAAAGAAACGATGTAACCGACTCCTTTGGACTTGATTTGGACCCACTACAAATGTTCAGATTTCATTTAAACTTTGTCGGGACCGTTGACAATCCAATAATTAAAATAAAAAAAAAACTGAAAAATAACACTTTTGTAGTTAGCAGAACTAAGAAATAGAAAATAAATAATAGACTAAAAACTAAAAAAAACACGCTTTAGAAACCGAACTAGACACGCAGAAAATAATTGAATTCTATTAAAAAGCGTGGGGTGCTTGATAATAATTGATTATAAAATACCTCAAAAAGCACCCCAGTTATTATTTATTTTATCTGTGCAGCTACTTTCTCCTCTTCCTCTTTTGGCTCCTATTTTCCATTTATATAGAATCAGAAAAATACTGGAAATTCAAACTAATTTCGGCTCGTGAGGACAAGGCATGATAATACCAGGCCACTCAAAAAGTATTGCGAAAAAGAGTTTTTATATGTGAGAGACTGGCCAAAATCTATTTTGAAAATATGATTATTTGTAAGTAAAAATAGGTATGTTCCAATTTCAAAATTGTCCTCCACATTGTTTGCGAGCTAATTTAAATTATCGTGTCTCATAAAAAAATGGATCTGCGCCGGGAACATTTTCGCGCTATGATTTTTACGATTACAAGTTTCGCCTGAAACCGGACGAATCATACGATAGACTTCAAATGGCATTTATGGATGAAGGCCCTTCTAAGGCAACCGTGTATCGTATCGTTGGTATAACGAATACAAGCGCGGTCGACTAACTTTGGGGATGAAGAAAAATGTGGTCGCCCTTTGACGGCTGTTACGAAAGAAAACGTGCTTGCAGTGAAAAATTTAATCCATAACATTAGGCGAGTTACATATCAAGAGATTCAGCGCATACTGCAGGTTGGATCGGGAAGCCTTCACGAAATTCCACACGCGCATCTTCGCGTGAGGAGGATAGTTACACGCTGGGTGCCGCACAACCTCACCGATGCTCAGAAGCGGGCCCGGGTGGAATGGTGCCGTGATATGTATGATAAACAAATTTGAAGCAGGCTCGTCGCGGCGTGTTTACGACATTACAACAGGGGATGGGTCTTGGATTTATCAATACGATCCAGAAACGAAGCGCCAGTCGACGGTTGGGGTGTTTCAAAATGAATCAACGCCTACCAAAGTGAAGCGATCTAGAAGCGGGGGTATGATTTTGATCGCAAGCATTTTGACTGGCTACTTTATGGAATTCCTTTATGGAACCAAAGAAGGATCAACGCTGAAAGGTATACTACCAAATACTTGGCAGAAGTTTTATCTGTTGTGACCAAACGAGCGACCGAACACAGGCCTCCACGGGTTACTGTTCCACCACGACAACGCGCCTTCGCACACCGCGCTCAAAACGAGGGACTTCTTGGACAGCACGCCGGTCAAACTCCTGGGTCACCCTCCTTACAGCTTTGAACTAGCACCGTGTGACTTCTTTTTATTCCCAAAACAAATCAACTCAAAGGGATACAATTTTCGTCGCCGGAAGATGCACTGTCAACGTTCGAGCAGGCTGGAAACGAGGTGTCTGCGACGGACTGGAAAATGTGTTTTGAAAACTGGTTCAGACGAATGATACTTAGTATATAGGCTAGTGGAGAGTACTTTGAAAAGATTTAATAAAAAAATATTTACCTATCGAACATTTATTTTTATTTTCGCAAAACTTTCTGAGTGTCCCACGTGATTCTTTTAGTAGTATTCTATGAGTCTCTGGGAGAAAGAGACGGTTAATTACGAGTTTACAAGTTTAAAACGATTTCACGTTTCTGTTGGGGTCTGCTGACATAATTAAGAGATGGGAAAACTGTAATTGCCTGCAGTCACATCAATTTTATAATTTATACGAAGTAGAAAAACAATACTTAGGTTGGTAGCATTGATGTACCAAAAACCCATTGGTAGCTGTGTCGGTAGTTGGTACTTTTAGCACCACTATTTATTTAAAAGCATACGAGACAGAAAAGTTAAATTAGATTAAATAAAAAAAAATTGCAAAAAAGCAACAACAGTATTCTTTCTAATATATCAAATTGAAGAGAAATAACAATAAAAGTAATTGATTACAATATGTGGTTTTCATAGACGAGTAAATACATATTTCTGTGGTGCTCTTAATTATTATTCAATTAATGTAAAGTTTAGACATTATACATAAAGGTATTCGCAGAAACAGTATTGATGGCACAATAGTTATAAAAGAACCCTGTTTTAAAAAGTTTTTACTTTGATTTCATTCCAACATTTTAAACAGTCATGAAGGTAATTCGCGAATAGATTGAATGTTATCGGAACTTGTCCCATCGCCGACGAGTAAGAGACTTGCTATAAACGATTTTCTCGCTCAAGAAACGTACAAAAGGTCCTGTGTCAGTAAAACAGGTACCTACATACATATATAAATAGTTGATCGCTGACTGTTGACCCCACCTGGCCACGACGAGTATTCGATTCGCACGAATATATTCGTCCAATTCGGGCGTAGCGACAACTCCATAAATACGTATTAGGCAATTGGTACGTATTAAATCTTAAGCAATGAACTTATGAGAAAAAGTCAGTGCAAGTGCATGCAATAAAATGCATACAATTTAAAACGTGCCTATTGCCAAACATTTCTGGAGTTGTCGATTCATCAAGGAGAGGACTCGTTCAGCGACGCTCGCTTTGCGAACAGAACACTCGCTGAGAGTCTTCGCTTAGTAGGTACTAAGTATACCTCGTAACCGTCGTGCACTCGCTGCTAGATGTAGTATTTGATGATCTGTTTGTAGTTGGTAGCTATACTCGCTTCTCGTTAATCGTCGGCAGTGGGACAGGTGCCTCAATTTTAATTATATAAATCTACCCTACTTTGAAGTTTAGTGAAACCCTTCGCATCGCGCACTTTAGTCTGTTAATTACTATAATATTTACTCGTTAATTTAGCGTATTATGGCGTAATCAAATGAAAACGCAATAGCAAATCACATTGCTAAGCATCGTAGTCAATTCTTGATTTGTAATAACGGGGGCATCGCTGAAATACTGAAACACGAAATATATTTAACTAGCGACCTCGCCCCTATTTCGCCTGGTTTTCACTACTTAACAAAACATTGAAATTTCTTGACTCTAATAGTAATGTTCTTCTCTAGTAATTCTCTTATTGATAGTAAAAATCGCATCAAAATTCGTTGCGATGCCAAAAGCGACTGTAATATACGACTTTATAATATGTAGGGATAAATATGTAAAGTATATGAAAGAGATATAATCGTGGATCGTTGATCTTTGACTATGGGTAAAAGTCGTCAGAAGCCCGAAAGTCTGCCAGGCAGTCTTATCAAGAGGTATCGTACTACCCAGTAAATCGGTTTTGGAGGTCAGAATGGCAGTCGTTCCATGTAAACGTCGGGGTCCGACGTGACAATGCATAGACCCCTAAACAGCCAATAAATATATTTTCTTTACTTTTTTGAGATTTTTGTTTGGGTTGGTGGTATTTTATCACTGACGCGGGGCCTACTGTATCTACTTCCCCTGACGTACCCTTTCCCGTAAAGCTCCAGTATAAACTACCACTAATAATACCACTCCCGATAATAATTTAGTTTTTTTACGAACAGGTGATAATAGACAACGCGTACAACATCCCTGATTTGGACTCTCCGGTCCGGATGGTCAACCCTTCCACTGAGCTGCTGATAGCGTTGTCTCCTGAACGAACGTACACTACTGCCGGAATCAGATCTTTTAGTCCAGAACAAAGGCAATGCTATTATAGTGATGAGGTATGTGATCTTGTAATTTTTTTATGGATTTACAATATGATAAATATACCTACCTAATGACAAATAAGAAAAAGAGGGTGTGTGCATATGTCAATACGATAGAAATCGAAACTTAGGTCTGGAGCAGAGAGCCGTGTATGCACGATTCAGAGTCACCGACCCGAGCGTGACGGTTCGACCGAATAGAGCGCAAAGTGCACCTAAGAAGTTGTAACTTAAAAAAAAATTCATTCGAAGCTCACACAGGATAAGGGTCCCGTATCTCCAATTTTGGACTCCAGTGGTTTTGGACATGTTCACAAATTTTGGACAAAATCCAAAAATGAAGCTAAGCTATTGAAATAAGGAAGAGTCTAGCTTGGTTTACTTTGCCTATTTGGGTATACCGCGTTCATAGCTGATTCCTTTTATTTTTAGTAGCCCCTAAGTTATTTTTATTGCCATAAGATTTGCGATGGACCAGCTCAGTTCTGTTCTGTAATTCAGCAGCTGTCGGCTTGTCGGATTCCAATATTTATCTGCTGGAATGAAATAAATAGTACCATATCTCTTAGTGGCAATTGACACTAAATCTTTGACTTGGAGTTTCATAGCTTCAACATTGCTTTAGATAACATCGGTTCAGCGAGTGTGTAAACGCACAAACAACACGCCCAAATACAAAAATCAGGTGTCCACCATATCAGAGACATCAGGGTTATATATCCTTAATCTCATTTGTCTTTCGATTGATCTATTAAAACAATAAGATTACCGCGATAAATTTATCTGTAAGTAACGCACTTCGATATTGACGCACATACAACAGATATGGAGCCTTGGCGATTTACATATCTCCCATATAATCATCAAATTATATAAAAACTTAGGCATCCGTGCTAATTGTTATTAATTACTGACGCAGTTTTTTAAATTTACTTCACGTACTGGCGTCATTATGAGGTGGTTTGTATCAGTGGCTATCGGAATATTATGATATTAGTCAGCGATTATTTTTTAATGGTTATTGGTGAGCCTGACTATGCGTGGTTCAGTTGGAACCAGGATACGAGGTGAACGACTACTCGCTACACTGCGTCCGGTTCGTGAAGCTTCTCAGTTGACAATCTACGTTTCTCCTTTTATTGCTTCTTCTTCTTCTTCTTCTACGTTTTTTCTTTTATTGCTATGATGTAAAGATGTTTGCGTAACTTATACGGGGTAGTTGTACCTACCTACTTTCTCTGCCTTAAAAGGCGCTGAGCAGACGATGGACAATTCGTTCGGGTCGACAGAACTCATAGAAATCTTTGCAATAACGGACACGGAAGACAAAAGACTGCGTCGTAGATGCTTGCCGGTTGACCTCTCGTCTGCTGAGCGTCAAATTCTAGAATGTTATGTCAAAACCAAAATCAAAACGAGAATCAGCACTTTTCAAACGTCAAAATTACATAAGACAGTCCACCACAACACTCATCCTTCATGCCTTGATGTCTTCTCTAGTCTTCACAGTATTGGCCAGAAGATGTGGAATTTTGTTAATTCATAGCATTGCCTTTAATTACTCAAAAAAATTCTAACACTTCTAAGGCTTGTCGAATGATAGACAATTTAGCAATTCAGGGAGAATATTTTTTCAAAAGTTTGTTTTTGTACACCAGTACACGCGATTTGAACTTATAGGTGACTTAGATATGCTCATAGCAACCATATATTACAAATTATATTCTCCTGACCTGTGGCACTGATTTATGGAATGAACCAATTTTCTTACTAACGATATCTAATATTGGCTACACTAATGAGATCCTGGAAAGCAAAATTTGACAACAAGAAATTCGTCAAATATAGTTAGGTACTCATAATTCTTATTTATTTACGAGTATAATATCTTTGTACACAAAATAAATAATAAATCTAACAGTCATTGTATGAGTAGGTACATATATGTAGAAAGACGAGGTCAACTCAAACAAAGCAAATATGTTACTTTTTTATTTTCCAAACATTGCACCTTCCTAAGGCCCCTTAGGTAGGTGCTATGTTTGAACCGAACCAATGTGTAGCACCCCTTAGTAAGGGGTGCTACACGTAGGTTCGGTTCAGCACATTCCATTCGGCAGTTTTTGTTGAACAACAAAGCCGACCCGTAGCAATGACTACACATATCTATTTATTTAACTATATAAACAGACAAAAAGAAAGGAACGGAAAAATACTTTCAAAGATGATGTTTATTCTAAAGAAATCTCTTCCAGCTTACGGTCTGCGATAGGAGAGAAGATAAAGAGGGATGTAGGCAACGTGTAAAATTGAAATAACAAAACGGAAAACATAAAATCAAAAACGATACTCTAACTTAAACATACACATACAATATGAGGAAATACCTACATCCATATGTACTTCTAAAATAAATATGACTAGAATATATATAATTATAGAGTAATTTAAATAATGAATTCATATGCAATTATGACAAATTGGAAATATATTATTTCACTCTTCTTTTAAATACTGCAACTGTTTGGTAGTCCCTAATGTCAGGCGGTGAATTCCGCATCTGAACTGCGTGCGGATCGGATCGGCAAAATTCGAGCTTAGCCGAGCAACTTCTTTCGAACATATCTACATTATGTACATTATATTCGAATTTACCGATCCAAATTGAGTGTACGTATATGAGTATCCATTATATTGAAAATACATGTATAGCTCTTTTATTAGTCTTCACGAGACCAGAGGGCAGGCAAATTGGACGCCCGCCTTTTGGGCACGGAAGTTTCTATTTTGAAGTCCCTTAAGTTCTTTTTGCATTACATTTTTATACTCTTTTGCATAATGTTTTGTAATGATTTCAGGTCAAAGTTGGTAAATTTCGGCAATATTCCTTCCATAACTGCATGGCGTATCAGAAGGTGCAATGGGTGAAGAAATTTTGTGATTGTATACCTCTGTCTTTTCCCAGAGAAGGTAATGTGTCCTATTTATAAATGTGAAAGTCTTGTAATTTTGGTTACAACTACTCTCTTATTCCAATTAACTTACTAATATTTTTATTTGCATGTGTTTCTGTAACAAGTATACCTGTACTTATTTCTTTCTGGGCCTTTGTCATAGTTTGGTATATTTTCGTATACGTTATATTTGGAATATCATAGGCAAACTTAACATAAAAACATTATGAGGTAATTGTGTTCTTAAGAGAAAATGTCACAAGTTCACAACACACATCTGAACAATGGCGGATTCAAGCGTGTCTCAGCTCGAGTGTCTTGTTCTTCAGGGACTTAAATTACACGGATTGTCACTTTAGTTGTGGTTTAGGACGAGAGTTAATGGTCAGAGTAGTTTATAATTAGGTAAACAGGTAATTTACCTTAAGAGTTAAAAATCTTGTTTTAATAAATGAGCCTCTAAAATATTTTTGGGCTTTTAATGACGTACTTTTTCCGTACGTCCGAATGAAAAAACGGGATCCTTATACGATCACTCGAGTGTCCGTCTGTTTGTCCGTCTATCACAACCAATTGCCTCCAAATCTAATCGACGGATCAAGTTGTTCAATTGAAAAAGGGTCATGTGAGGGTCTCCAATATAATAAACAAATGTAAATAGACCATATCCCCTTCTTTTATCTCCAACACTACTGAAAATAAAATTTCGTAAAAAATACAGTAAATTCAAAATTATAGATCCGTTTATGCCTTTTCTCAAATTAGGTGGCAGTATAATTACTGCGACCTTATTTGTGAAAAGGCCTGAAAATAAAGGTGAATCGCATTACCCCGATAAAATGGGTTAGGTTAGTTTAGAACTGTGATCAACCACGCACCACGAGCCTAGTTGGTCGCAGTAACTAATCTAAGGCGCCCGGACCAACTGGATTAGTTTAGGTTAGAATTGTGACTAAATACGCTACATCCAAATTGGTCGCAGTGACTTGGCTATTAAGTATTTTTAGGACAACAAAGTGGGAATTATTTGAGGCTCACAAAAAGAGGCACGTTTGTTATGTTAGAGAGTTCATAAAAAAGAGGCACTTTTATTATGTTAGAGAGTCCATAAAAAATGGATTAATAAAACTTGAATGATTGGAGATATAATATAATAGTATGCCATTATTATTATTTTACAGAATCTTACAGGATTTGTAATTTCAAGGATATGGACTGCGTATATACTTTTTTCAGTAAGCATTGTACTTATTATTCATATCAGGGCTGAGGCTTGTAATAATGCCTTCCATTTTTAATTTATTACAGACGAAGAAGTAAATCGTAATAATACTACTGAACATACGAACTACCTCCCATGTTTTCCGGAGTGTGAACATTACGACTATCCTCTGGAAGTCGCTTTAGGTAACCTGGCAGACAACGTTTTGGTCAACGGACTTCCATTCTTGTAAGTTTATTTATTGGTTTATTTTATACTACCTTCTGCTTCGCTCGCGGCGATGAAATTATCCCACAGGAACGTAGCTTATGTTACTCGTTATAACATCAGCTATCTGCCAGTAAAAGTTCCGTCAAAATTAGTCCAGCCGTTTTGGAGTGGGAACAAAGCGACAGACCGACAGATAACAATGTTGAAATTTGTTTTTATTTTTTGTTATACTAGGTACAAACCTATGCATTTAGTAAGCTGTTATTATGACATTTCAAACAGAAACTTAAATTTTATTTATTTGTATATATTCTCTTCTAACCGCGGTTTCTTTCGCTTGGAAATCGTAAGTCAACACAATTAACTAAAAGAACAGTTTTTTTGGCCTTATCAGCCAAAATATGAAAAGAGACAGGACTGGTGACGCGGGAGCATGCGAGGTGCTTTAGTCCATGTGAGAAGCATCCCGTCCCGAGGTCGACACCTGCAGCTTCAAGTAGTAACTTCCCATTCCTTGCGAAGGTTTTCGTTTTTAGTGATTTAATGAACGCCTGCGTTCCAATGACACAACACTGATACACTGACTGATGCTTTCTTATAGATAATTCCTGACGAACAGCTATCACTAAAATAATATAACAGTAGCTTGTAAACACACGGAATTTCTCGTTAACCGTCATCTTACCATAGATATTTGGGCACGCCAGGATTGCGGCGGTAACTCCCCTCTTTGAGGAGTGGCTTGAGAGGCGGTACGGCGTCCTCACCTTCCGCCTGACGCAGGTCTTCACCGGACACGGTTGTTTCGGCAGGTTCCTGTTTTGGTTAGGGCGGGAGGAAACACCCGGGTGTTTCCACTGCGAAGATCGTCTTGAGGACACGGCATACGGTGGAGGTCTGCCCGGCTTGGGCGGACCACCGCCGTGTCCTCGTGGAGTCTATCGGCGGCGGCGATCGCTCACGTCCGGCCCTGATCCAGGCCATGGTACAGAGCGAGAGTGCATGGGTAGCTGTCACTTCCTTCTGCGAAGCATTAATGCTCCCGAAGAGGCAGGCGGCGCACGTGAGGCAGAGGCAGTATATGCGTCCTCACGGCCTTAGTCGCCGCAGGAGACGCCCTGGGCGTCAGGAATCCCTGGCTGATTCCCGGCCACCGTAGGCGCTGGCTTGCGGACAGCGAGTAATGGGTAGCTCGCTGTCCGATAAGGACCAAGCCCGGGTCAACGGCGCGTTGTGTTCCACGCGCGCATCAAAGAGATGTCAGCACCAACTGGTGGAGTCCGCAAGGGCCGATGCCTGCCAGGGGTGTGGGTTGTTCGAAAGACATACCGTGGCCCCTGGCACACAGGCAACTGAGAGAACACGGGTGGGTTTTAGTCAGTAAAAGTCTGACGCGCTCTCCTGCTCCACCCAGAGCGGGAAAGTCATGTGATGCGTCCTAACCAAAAATAAAAAAACCATAGATATTTATAGCGATTTAAAACTTTTCTAGTACGCAATCCTCATTTGGTCCGATAGAGTTAATTGATTCCTGATAGATTGGCATGATATTTTTTTGTAAAAATTTCCCATTTTTTGCAGATTGTCATCTTTTTCAAAATCTGAGATTGCAGATGAAAGTTTTTCAAAAAGTTTAAAACAGTCTCCAAACACCGTTTTATTATAGCGACAATGATTTAGCCCATTTCAGCCCCTTTTCAAAAATCCACCCTGTATAGGAATGTCTTGTTTGAATGCATAGTTCGATAAATGTATAGCGTGATGATAATCATTTAAAGTGATATATCTGTTACTATCTGCAATATTTTGCGTGGTCTTTTAATTCTTAAAAAAAATCATTTTCCTTCCAATTTTCTTTTTTTTGTTTAATTAAATATTTATTTGTTATATTTACATAATTTCAGAAACTACCGGTGCTAAATTAATACTAATGCAAGAATATAAAAAGAAAATCTTTTCATATTTTTCATATATTAAATAAATAAACAAATCCATTCAGCCGTTCTCAAGTGAGGTGCTAACCAACTAACAGCATTTAATTTTTATTTATAAACTAGACCTAGACACACTTACAGATATGTCTAGTTCTAGTATGAGTTCAACATCCCTTTAAAATATCTTTTCCAACGTTGATAAAACGTGTTTTCAGTAAGACCCAACAGCATCTGAAACGTCATCAGTCAGTCATCTTATTGGTTATTTTTAAAACATTGTCTAGACTTTGATACAGACAAATGCCATAGATTTTCATTATGTCTTCGCTATTGTATGATCATGTTGAAAAGTTTATGTTTGTATTCCAGTGATGACGTCAATGTTAAAAATCGATCTCTATTGAATGTTTTCTTCAACGACTTGGTCTCCACCAGATATAGACGTGATGTTTATTTGAACTGGCAAAATATTCTCGGTGAGTATTCGGGAGGGGACGACGGACTCATGTTACTAGCTAAGTGCATTTTACTACACGATTCTTCGTGGTTGAATGGGTATCCAATCTGCCTAGCCATTCCCCAACTTTGTTGGGGACGACTTCCAGTGTAGCCGGATGCAGCTGAATACCTTGCTTGTATTTTACATGGGGCGACTGCCTATCTGACCTCCGCAACCCAGTTACTGGGTGATACTATACCCCTTGGTAAGACTGTTTGTCATACTTTTTGGTTCTGCCTACCCGTAACGACTATCAAAGATCTACAAATGTCAACCGGGACCAACGGCTTAACGGGCTTTCCGAAGCACGGCGGGGCCTCGAAATGTAATGGATGACGCCAAAATTATACGAATAGGGACCTACAACCACCGAACCACAGAGTGTTTACTATTTAAATTTGAATAAAAAAATTAACTATTCAGAGTTCTTAATTATGTAACCAGCCAGTAAGTAGTAATACTAGGTTCAGATCTAATGTATAAAGTTTTTTTTTGCCAATCATGTGTATCAACTAATGTACCGCTAGTATGCAAAAGTTTTGCGATACCGAGAGAAATACAAAAAAAATACATGGAATTAGTTATACGTGGGACTCATCCACGAACCACCGTGGAAAGCGTAGCTTATCCTACGATCAACCCGTACGCAGATCTGTTTGTATTGTCTTTTGTCCCTAACCCTGTTATTAACAAGTACTGTAAAACTTAGTCTTTATGAATACGAGGCCTTTTTTTTCGTATTTTGCGTTTTGTTTGTGCAGAATAAACAATTTTACTTTCTTTCTTCCTACGGTTGTTATTATTAAGCCGCAAGCCCCTATTAGGTATAATAGGTGTCTATATTACATATTTATTTTAGTTAGAAATTAATTTCTTTATCAAAGTCAAATAACAACTCGTTACTGTTAGTTTTGTATGGTTTCTTAATTGGATGGCACTTTTTAGTATGAATTTAATTATTTGTTTTTACTGCTAATGTACCATCGTTGGATTCGCAACTTTTTTTTGTAAATCCGAACAAATACGTACACCGAATAACTGACATTCGGACATCGGTGAAGGAAAAACAGTGTGAGGGACATCTGGAGTTATATTTAACTAGCTTTTCCCAGCGGCTTCGCCCGCATTGTGTCAGTGTATTATACATATAAACCTTCCTCTTGAATCTCTCTGTTTATTGCTAAACCACATCCGTTGCGCAGTTTAAACGATTTAAGCGTACAGACACGAAAAGCGACTTTGTTTTATATTTTGTAAAAGTGTATACCTACATAAGTCTGAAATCGCCTATCCGTCTAGAGCAAGCGGGGTGTTCAATGCCTTCTCTGTATAAAAAGAGATCTACCTTTGCCTTGTAGTGGGACAGTACTTGGCTGGTATTGTTTAAAAAGAAATGAATTCGCTGTCATTTGGATTTAGAATAGAAATGACAGATAACACGAGACATACAAATCATTCAATTTTAAATAACTGTTGTCATAGCGATTACCCTCATTCCATTGTTTTCAGCTGCGTTCGGCGGTCTCCTGAGTCTCATGCTCGGCTTCACCTTAATATCCGGTTTCGACCTGGTACTGTTCTTTACGATCCGGGTGGCTCACGACGCATATACCAACGCCGCTGCCAAGCAACAGAACAAAATATGCGTGAGCGAATGTAATACTAAAAAGAGTTGGATGGACAATGCTATTATCAATCCAACCAATCCGAAGAATGTAGAAAATCATAAAATGAATTATTTTAATCGTCGCAGATATTAGAAGCTTTATGTGATTTTCAAGTATTGAATAGAATACAGGATGTAAAAAGATCATTCACGTAGCCGGTAGACAACATGCTGTTCATGAAACTAAGTAACATTGCGTTATTTATTCCTGGGGAAGGACTTTTATTTTTGGTTTAAAAATCGTTGCCCAAGGCAGGGCGCAATGTAACGCACACAAACCATTGGGTTTATGTATGAATATACCGGTACTTACAGGAGTTGAACTTGTTTTCGTGAAAAAAGTAGGAACTTTGACGTTCAAAATCTCCGTACCAAAGGTTCCCAGGTACTGATGGTCTGGTACAACAAATGATCACAATGATGGGGAGAAGAATTGACAGCTTCGTTATGTCTTTTTACGCCTGTTGAACTTGAAAAAAATATTGTTTATTATTGTTGCAGGTATTTAACATACTAAGTTAGTATCTCTACAAAATACCTCTAGGATGCACAATTATACGAAAATATGCAAGGTGTAACAGAATAAACGCAAGACCTGAAAGTAGTTTGTTCAGAATTGAGTACTCAATCGATTTCAGTACTTTTTAAATGGGTTTTTATTGAAAAATGTATGTATTTTGCCACACCTACCACCGACTGAGCCAACGAAAATGTAGTCTTATCTCATGGCAATAAGACTCGATTTAAAACGCTTAAAGTAGGGTCAACACGTTTTTCTTAATAAAAACAGTTAGCTTAAAAAATACAAGTTTTGGTCATTGTATTATGCTTTTAACTCCAAAAGAAATAGAATTAGAATTGGGGTCTATGAGATCTTGCGATAATTGTGTTATATGTTGTTTAGGAGGTATAATAACACATTGATACTGAGAACAATCAAATCACTTGTTTTCTATTCCTTTAGAGTGAGTAGGAATCACTCGGCATTCAGTATTAATTATATACTTACATATATGGGTTAGGTCACTTTTAGATGTGATAAGTTTGAAAATGCACTTAATGCCTGTGTTTTATACTTAATCACATTCTTATTTGTCACAAAATTAGATTCAAGTTTTTTCCTGTGTTAATAAGAACGAAAGCACCTAGAACCTAATTTATTACAATCTAGCTTAATATACTAGTAAGTAATTTAACTGTAAGTCATTATTTTACGATTTAATTTGTTTTAACTAAGAATAGTGCCTGTAAGAACTTATTATTTTACGCGATAGATTATGTTAAAACTAAGAATAATGTTTATTTGCACATTTACACAATTTCGTAGCACTTTTTTGGGGTCTGATAATTAATAAAAACACTTTGTTAATGTGTAACATGTATGGCACGGCATTTATACCTACACTACGCTCACAATTTCTACACTAACTCAAATGTTTTGGATCTCTTTAGCCTACGCACTATGTCCGTGTTGTCTAGCAGTTGATCGCGCCGATGTTCACATGTCGCTGAAGTCTGTGCTCATGGATTTCAGTAAATTTTTGGACGATGGTGGTGACGATTAATTGCAAGTCACAGTATTTGTAACCTTACTACCTATTATAATATTTATAATCATATCAATATCTTAAATAAAGTAAATAAAGAAATTGACATTTTGTTTGAATTGTATCATTTAGTGTCAAACGGGGTGAATACGGATGCAGGGGTTAATCGGGACAAAACTTTAAAAGGGATTCTATCAACGAAATAATATATTGTGTGTCCAAGAACGATTCGAAAGTAATTACTGTAGGTTTTACAATTAATCAGTTGCGTCCGAGTCGATAAGTTGATTACAAACCATTCTTTTGTACTAGGTTGAAATAGTATTAACCGTCATACTAAAAGGGAAGAATTGTTATGTATTTATAAAGTATGTATGTGTGACCGCAGCCTGACAACTATCAACTACTTATGTCAACCTGGCAGTTGCCAGGCTGCGTTCAAATGTTCAAATGGTACATATGGTAATCACAAAAGGGGCGGGGCTTATGTAAGCCCCGTCCCTTTAGTGATTACCATTTGTTAAGAGCCTTTGTTGGAAACAAACTATTATTTCAACGTAAAAATCCATTTCATAGTTTCGTCCCGATTAATCCCTGCATCCCTATTCACCCCGTTTGTAGGTATCTGCCTCGTAGCTCTAGTGGACGCAAGCCCTACTGTTGTGTATGCAGTCTTGGGTTCGATTCCCGGTTGGGAAATATGTTATTGGGGTTTTCTATCTGGAATTTTTCAGTAGCAGCCCGGAATGTGCATATTGTGCCCGTTTGATGGGAAAATGCTCGCCCCCTATTAAATGTAGTGTATGGTAGGTACAACTCTGCCTAACCCTTCGGGAAAAACAGGCGTGCTGTTATGTTATGTATCGTTTGTTTACATTAATTAATGTCACCTGCTCGTTTAATTTGATCGGGGTTCACGGCTAAGGGTACAGCGGTTAAAACTGATCTTCCACTGTACCATCGAAGGAGCAGCCACACAGGAAAATAAGGGATATGCATACACTTTTCACATACGACCTTTATGTCAGAGTCATAACTACTTAGGTACCTACATCATAATGAGACAGCAAATGTGTGGACATACTTTTTCATTATCCTATCACGTTGACTCGAGTTGCTTTAGCGTGGCAATAGCGGTCATTGACCCACCAGCATATTGTAGCATTCTTTATTTTTTTATTTTTATTAAATCCGTGTGGTGCCGGGCGTAAAGAATAGCACCATCTCATTTCTTCCCGTGGGTGTCGTAGACGGCAGCTAAGGGACTTACTAGAGAATGGGCAGCAGCGTTCTCCATGCATTTGACCACCATACTGTTTTATAAAATATGATGTTATTTACGCAATGTAAAGCCCCTGTCTGGGTTTGAACCTACGACCTTTTCGTGGCACTGGGCCACCACTGCTCTCAGGGAAAGGGCACCGACCGATATTGCCATGCTAAAACGAGTCGTATAGCCTTGGGGAGAAACTTATTAGCTGTAGAAGTGATTCCCGTTAGGGAACGTCTTCTTGCGTGGAGACCGCAAATCAGCAAATATAAGGTAGGACGCTCTCAGGCTAGGTGGAGCGACAATCTTCGCAAGGCGCCTGTTAGCAGCTGGATGAGAGTTGCCGAGAAAGGAGACGAACAGCGTGCGGTGGAAAGGCCGACCAGCTGCGGACTGATGCAGGCTGATGATGCCGGTCAACGTGTTGTTTGATTTCTTGAAAGGAAGTAACAGCCCAGAGTCTGGTTTTTGGCTTGGTTTATGAGTTAACCCTTAGTATACGTAATATAAATCCACGCGAGAGACAATGGCTTTTTTAATAGTTTCTGCAGTTCCGGGACCTAAACTTATCTCGCCAAATGACGGTATACTTACTATACATATAACCCTACATAGACATGTAGGTAGTCATACAGATATTATAAATGCGACACTTTTTGTGTTCTGTATAAATACAATATAATAACAGTGGGCCGACGGGTCCGAGAGTTTCTGGAGTAGCAACCGCCTACTGGAAGACGTAACATTTAAATGCCTCCCACAAGGTGAACCGATGACCTGGTGAAGGCCGCAGGAATCCGCTGGATGTGAGAAGCACAGAATCGGTCTAAGTGTCGGTGCTTGGCGGAGGCCTATGCCCAGAAGTGGACTTATTTCGGTAAAAAAATATGATTATATAAATGTATAGTTACTTTACAACTTGCACTCGAGAACTAGTGACCCGTCCATTGGAGGAGCAATGTCCTGGTGTAGCGACATGTCTGACTTTTTAAAGTTCAAGATGTCTGTGTCATATCTAAGTTTAATACTAATTTATTATATATATACATAAAAGTTTCGGAAATGATCACCTTTGACAAATGCTGGTAAAAACCGCATCAAGATCCATTGCGAAGTCTAGGAGACAACGCGTTCATACCAGTTTCGTGCCAGATACGAAAAGTGACTTTAATTTATATTATATTACGAAGGGTATTAGATTAGGTTTTGAGTGCTTGCGTAAGCAAGATAACAATGAGATGAGTGTTGTGTTTTCCTTATAGATTGCACGGTTTCCCCCCATTGTATTGTTTTGATTTGTTTGATAAAAATGAAAGTTAGTTTTATTCATAAGTTGTACTGATTTCTTTACTATAATTATATACGTGGTGTAATAAACTGTAGTCGTCGTTTATTTTTATCGTTTATGTATTTGGTATGTATGTGTTTATGTATGTATTATATTACATGGTATCTATAAATTTATTATTTTGCACCAATGACGATCCCAGTTTTGGTCCACGCAATCACTGTTCATTCGAAGGTTGCCTGGAAGAGACCGCAGAAACATACAAGGCCTCAATGTATGTTTGAATATTGTTTTTTGTATTTTATTTTCTGGTGTACAACACAGTAAATTAATAAATAAAAACCTCCTCGCTTATTTTCAGCTTAAAACGATCGTACAATCGTAAGAAAAATACAAATCGTAATCTACTGTTTGTAGTAAGTTTTTTGCTAACTCTGCACATAAAACTCTCTCATTGGGATTCTATGAGCTCAGAAGTTTATTAAATAAGTAAAGAAGGTTATTGCAATGACGGTTAGTGCGAAATTCGTTTTTTTTTGCAATTTGCTGTATTACTTTTCATCATTCATCATTCTCCTGCCTTATTTCAATTTATTTAGGGTCGGCGCAACATGTGTTGTTCTTCCATGCTTCTCTTTTAGTCGTCATCTAGGTAGTCTATTTCTAACCATATCATTATCCACACTTTGTATCTAATGTTTCTTTGGTCTTCCTGTACGTTGACATTCATACAAAAACATTTTCTCGCGACGTTTTCCTCACTCCTCCGTATCCCGTATCCGTATATACCCATTTCATGACAACCGATTTCCACACAAAAAAAAAAAAAAATGTGTTTATTATCTTAAATCTAGATACAATTAAGTTGCCGGGGCTTCCCAGAAAGTAATCCGAAGATACTTGTGATGGGATAAACCTCGCTCTTCCTTGATTAGTTCAATTGTTTCGTTGTGCTAATTAGGTATAAGTTACACATTTTTTTATAAATCCAATAAAAATTAAAAACTAATAAAAACAAATCCATAAGAAAAAGAAAAAGGAAAAACAAAAATGAAAGTGAATTAAATCGTGCTTATGGCAGAAAGGTGTAAATGTGTGTTTATGTGCGTGTGAAAGTATATTTTGTGTGTATGTGTGTGTGCTTGAGTGGGTGTGCGGGTGTGTGTGTGTGAGTTAGTGTGTATGTGAGTGTGTATGAGTGAGTGAGATGGTGTGTGTGTGAGTGTGTGTGTATGCGTGACGTTCAACCCTGTGTAACCAAAATGTCTTCCACGGCATCATAATTAAGTGTGAAGAGCCATTCCTTCAATATCTTCTTACACTCGTACAGCTGCATAGGGTAAATGTTAAGTATGCGATTTACTTTATTGTAAACGCGTGGGGCTTGAGCTACATTTTGGCGACTAGCAAAAATTTAACGTGCTGAGTATGTAGGGGCTACTATATCACAGCGTCTTCGTTTAAGTTTGGCTTGGCTAAAGGGTAGAATTTTATGGTATCTGAGTACAAGGTATGGGATGTAGAGTTTCCTGACGGAGAGCAGCTTAGAGCTTGAGTATAGAGATTCAGTAGGAAACCTGTAGGGCTTACAGTACATGACTTTAATCAAAGATCTCTGTGCCCTCTCTAGATCTAAAAAATACGTCTTAGCTGCAACACAAGTTTTCAGTAACCTGTGCCACTTTCAGACTTTCTCTTGTACTCATTTCTTATTCTATCCATTCGTGTCACACCAGACATCCCTGTTAGCATACTCATCTCAGCTGCATGTAAATCCCTTTCATTCATCTCTTTTGTGGCCCAGCATTCTGACCCATACACGACAGAGGTCTAACCATTCTTTTATACATACGTTAAGTAACCTTACGTTTAAGGGGAATGCGTATCGCAGATTATTCCCGTGACCTGCTGACATCCATCCATCCAGTGTTAACGTCCATTCTGTGCTTAACCGTCCGATCTACTTCGTCATCGCAAGAGTGAACCGAGATACCAAAAGTCGGGGCAGACTGGGAAAAGCGCGCCATCAAGAGCTCCAAACCGGTTGCAACTGAGTATCAGTATTTGACATGGAGCGTTGTGGAGGTCAGATAGCCACTGACCTCCACAACCTATGTACTGGGAAACACAAAAGTCTGACAACCAGTCTAACCACAGGGTCAAGGGGTTTGACTACCGCAACGACTGTTAAGATCTATATATTTACGAATGACAGCCGGAACCAATGGCTAATGCGGTCACCCATCCACGAACCGACCGTGACAAGCGAACTTTTAGTAACCTTCGATCAACCCGTGCGGCTGTTATTATTCACCCACGAGCTGCTCTCTACGCCTTGTAAATATTATACATTCTCAGTAACACGATGACTTTTAATTCAGCATTAGCTAATCGTAAGGATTGCGTGCAGATTATGAAGTAGCAGGTAAAAAATGGATATTATAATAAATTATAATAGTTTCATAAAATAAACGGCACTTAATACAGTTCATTGACCTTTGTAAAGTGAAGTTTATTCATCTGTTCTTCAAAACCTATAATTAACTTATGGATACTCTTACTCCTTCTGTAAATCATCCATTAAGAATTCAAAAACTGTAACATATTTTGTTGTATTTTAATCCTGAATTACGATTTTTATGTATACTTAAACCTAAATAAAAATGAAAATTAAATTGTATCTTAACTTTTATAAGCAAACTGATATACGTCGCCAAAAAATTATTCGCATTCACTGTCGACTGGTAATGTCCCACAAGGCGCATGTCATGAACGTGGCAGTGCCATATGGCATTGCCACGTTGTATGGCAATGCACTCTTTTGATTACCAACGACAGAACATGTGTAGTTAATGAGGTCATTATATGTGGAAGTAGTTAGTGAAACTAATAAGCGTGAAACGCATTATCCTAGCAACATAGCAAAGTACAGTGTTACATAAAAGAATATGGAGACTAGAAATCTGGCTTGCTTAGACGAAAGTCTTCGTAGGACTGTTATGAAAAAGTACAAATTCAAGTAATTGCTTAGCACTACAAATAATTACTAGGCCCAAATAAATATATCCACACATCATCTTTACCCAAACACCTAAACAGTAGTGTAAGTACTTTATGATGGATTTTATTATAACTGTATCAGGTTATAGTGCAGTTAATGATGAGTATGATATTCTACTTCATGTGCACGAGTCAAAACATTGTGAAAAATAACAGTTATGATGAGCGACAGGTAATTTCAGTTTTCTATTGTGACATATAATGCAATGAATGAAATGAATTCATAAAATTACTTTAATGGAACAAAAATCCGTGTCTATTTCCGTGGCTTTGTTTATATACTTTAGTTGAAATAAATGTATGGGTACGCTTCCACGTGTTAATATTTACGCAGAACTACCTTGCATTTCACTGCAATAGCTACAAACGCCAGTTATCGACCGCATTTGATTGTGTATTCTGACTAATCACAACAATCATTGAGCGGGTACTGGAATGGATTCCACCATCACTTTCAGAGTTTTGTTAGAAAGCGTGCGTCTGCGATACAAACATGCGCCCGCGCTGGTGGCACACCGCGCACCACCACTATTGAGGAAAACGTGACCAAACTACCGCCGGTGACAGATTGCACTCTTGTACACAAACAATGTGCGTATCATTGACGTGTAATGTAATAACTGAATTCTACTAATCGCTACATAGGAGTTTCTTATCAAATAAGATTATCTACTTAAAAACCTCTGGCATTGATATCTTTCTTTCAGTGTCGTGAGATCCTTGGTAATTGCGGAGTGGCAGCTATCGCTCTAGTAACGTAGATATTTAATGAGCAATAATGTTCTATTGACTCTGAGACCTGCCTGCTGCTGCCGCCTTGTGTGAGAGCGAGTCGATCTGAAGTGAGTACACATTCGCAAAGTATTTTGTGTTGGTTTATTTTATCACTGTATTAACAAATCATTGTGTAGCAATTTCTCTATTAACACCTAAGATAAACATGGAGTAATAAATAGGCTATCGACTGGTGGTTAGCAGTTTATATCTAAAATGATTTTATTATTATCGTGGACGGCTTAGCTATCAGTCTGAAACAAAGTAGTACATTACTATTTTCAATTTCAAGTAGCTGCTATCTCGAAAATGATTATTTTTTGCCTGGAATTGGCTAAAAACACATTTTGAGAACATTATTGCAACGGTTGCAACGTGAATTGTTAAAACATGTGACGAAAACAAATTGAGTTGAACAATTTGAGGTTAATCCTTTTGACAATAAACAAGCAGATCGCAATTTTCTCTGAAAACATGTTATTATAACTTAGCTAATCAACAAACGAAATACTTACGTGATGTAATAGTGGCTGAAATAGTTTCTTATAAACGTTTCGTCTTTCTTAACGATTGGGATTAGCGTCCTATCACATTTGCACATTTGGTAGTATGGCAATAAGTACGTTACACGTTCTTATCTTAATTGATGTAATAATCAATCAAATTCGATATTAATCTAGAGCGTCTATACCTGTCAATATCGAAAACGTGCTAATTATTGCTAAGGTCGGTGTGTTTCATACTGTCAACATGTGTTCCGTTTTCAGTAGGCTATTAGCTTGTACACAAGTTTTGGAATCAAGCTGTAGACGAGTTTGGATGTCGTGTGATATTAAGTGCACTATTTCTTCCAGTTCCTTGATTGTGCAACAGTCGCCCGGAGAGAGGACAACATGACACGCGTCAACCCATGGATCGTCCTGGGGACGTTACTCGTAGCCACCGGCTGTACGCAGGCTATTGAGGACTTCAGTAAGTTGAATTGTGTAAATAATACACTGGCCAACAAAACTTAGTACCTACCACACTTCCAAAATTGAAATTTCTCGTAAACTAAAGAGTTTTGAAATAAACAAACGTTTTACGCAAATTTCATCAACTTTCATTAAAATTATAGTATATATTAAACATTAGTAACGTTTTTAACTTAAAACAAGATGAAAACCAAAAAAATGCCATTCTTAACGTACTGGAAAAAAAATTAAACAACATTCATAAGTATGTTTTACGACAAATTTACATTTTAAGAACTGGTATTGGTTCCACGGGCTCTGATTACAGCTTCGACCGGTTTGGTAGACTGAAGACGGGGGAATATTCTCCCATTCTCAATCTGGGCCTGTTTTAGGGTCCTGAGGGTAATAGGAGCTAGTTTGTGGCTTCAGGTCCTCCAGAGCTCATCCCAGGCGTGCTCGACCGGGTTGAGTTCAGGACTGCTTGGTGACCAAGCCATCAAGTTGCTACTAACGTCCTGAATGCACTCTTGTACGGCCCGAGCGGTGTGTGGCCGGGCTTTCTGCATCAGTATCGATCCTTCACCCATATTTACTAAACATGGCCCAGCATACTCATTAAGGACCTCTTGAATATATCTTTCGTGAGTCAGGGTGCATTTTTCTACGGCTGCTAGCTCTGTGCTACCTTCTGAAGAGATGCCTGCTTATACGTGTACAGAACCTCCACCATATTGGAGTTTTTCTGTCAAGTAGGCTTCATTGTATCGCTCACCAGGTCGCCAGTATACTCTTCGCCTTCCATCCGAAGTGAATATTGAGAATCGACACTCATCAGTGAACAAAACTCTTGCCCAACCTTCTTCACTCCACTGTATGCGTTCACAGGCGCAAAGCAGTCTTGCTACTTAATGCCCTCTCTCAAGTTTGGCATCACTTGCTGGCATCTGGGGCTTCAGGTTTGCTTCAGCAAGTTTTCTTATAACTGTACTGTCATTACTGTCTTGGGGTTTGAAGAGGCTGTTGCTGGACTTCAACTGCATTGTGGTGGTGATTTGTCATCGCAGTGGAGACAATATAGCGGTTTTCTCGGGTACTACTGCACCTGGGTCTACCATTACCAGGTCTCCTCAGATGGTATCCAGTTTCTTCGTACCTTTGCTTCACCTGCCGCTCTTAATGTTACACACACCATCCTTGCAGTATAACGCATACTGATGCATAGTTCCAGAAAAGCCATGATTCTTGCACATTTTATAGGTGAAAGAGGCATGATAAGTAAAGTTTACGTGATATAGACACCTTGGCTTGTGAAACAAAATCCATCGATCAAGAAATTAGTTAGAAAAACAAAAACAGAAACAAAAAAGTAAGACAACAATTTAAAAAGGAGAGTCTTTTCCCTAAAGAAAGTTTATCGACTATAAAGTTTTAATATAAAAATTAAATTACTTTTGTAATTCTTTTAATTTTGAAAATATAATATCTTGTGTTCTTTAAAAGTTATTGCAATTTTAAGTGTGGTTCTAAGTTTTTAAGGACAGTGTATTACGGAAAAAATACACAATATTCTGCTGAAAAATGCACACATGTGTAGGTTATACAAAGGAAATGCATACAATAAGCATTATTATTAGGTGGCCGATTATCCTGCGCAAATTGTCAGTTTGCCAAGACAGTGGTGCCAGTAAGCTATGGACAAAACCCCTAACTAACAACACGTTGTTTTGTTTACAAGAAAGTTGCGCTGTAATCACTTAATTAAGTTTAACTTCTGAAAGAAAGACGATTATATGATATTTTAAACGGTTTGTCAGAAATGTAGGTAAATTACAGTGCTCGCTGACGAGTATTATTTAATGCTCTACTGCCGGTTTATAAAGTTCAGTAGCGTGTGCTTGCGTGGACCATATCGGGCCGCGGCTTATGGGCTTATGTGACCGCACATCACATCGATTTCCTCATTAACTAGTATTATCACTATCATAAAGGTGAATTTTTGGTAATCGATTTCCCGCAGGACATTACACACAATATTAGATACTCATATGTTTCGTGTGGAATTATATTTACGCTTTATTTGTTTCTTTATAGACGAGACCGCGCTCGGAAATTCAGTACACCCAATAAGTAGAAATGGTAAAATCGTGTTTATGAGCGAGGAGCTAATGAGAAAGTTGGATGATGAGCACGTAACTTGGCACTGGACTCCGTGGCTAAGAACGAGACTGGAGTTCACGGAGGACGGCATCGTACGAGAGGCCTCGAGCTCGTCCGGGGACTCGATCGACAGTTTTCCCGATAGTATCTTCAGCGGTATGTTAATCTTTATCTAGAATTCTTTCTCCACAGTTGTCAAATAGTTTGTACCATAAAAGAAAACCAATTGATTTTTCATGTTTTAATATTTAATTCTTTGTTCAAAAGTTCAAGCATTTAATTTAAATTTCTGTGAAAAGTTATTGTACTGCCAACGAAGTTTTGTTTCCATGTGAACATGGATTATAATTCGTGTTTTGGAATTTCAGACGAGCAGCTGAGGCAGGGGGCTTTCATTCTCTATGCTCTGTTTGGTGTTTATTCATTCACACTGTTGGCTATCGTGTGTAATGACTATTTTATCCCGTGTGTGGAACTTATTTGCGAAGACTTGAAAATTCCTCAGGTACTAAAGACCATTTTTTTTGTTTAGCCTATTTGTCCCATTGAGGGGAAGTGGGATTCATTCAGATCAAAATTAAATATAATTTTTCTGTTGGTTTTGCGCGAGGTTATAGTTACAGTCCATGCAAAAATAAGAGGATGATTTTTGTCAATTTCGTTTCAGAATGTCGCCGCCGCTACATTCATGTCAGTCGCCACCTCCTGTCCCGAGTTCTTCGTCAACGTTATATCAACCTTTTTAACTGGATCTGACATGGGTATCGGGACAATCGTCGGCTCTGCCATTTTCAATGCGCTTGGTGTTGCTGCCGTTGGAGGTCTTGCTGCTATCAGGGTACCTAACTATTCTTTCAAATACGTAATTAAAACCATTATTGTAATTGGTAATTAATAGTTGTGATACTATACACATTGTATATTTCAGCCAATACTATTAGAAGCAAGACCTGTCACAAGAGACGTAGTCATCTATATGGTTAACGTCAGTGTGCTGGTTGCCTTCGTATGGGACGGACAAATTGACTGGTATGAGGCAGTTGTACTGGGAATCCTGTATGTTCTCTACTTTATTGTCATGTTTAATAGTATGAGAATGTTTGCCCTCTATGACAGATTAGTCGAAAGATATTTCAAAAAGAACAATTTAGAAGGTATGATACTAATATTTATCAACGTATATTTTAAATGATCTATATACATATTATCTCGGAAATTGAAATGAAGTCGAAAAACACAAATTGAATGTAACGTATGTTAGAACATTCCACATTTGAAATATTGTAGTTACCTTTGCGTACTTTCAGTTGCGGTAGTAACTCCTACTGAGAATGGAAAGTCTGTTGAAGAAGGCGTGGATAACAAAGGGTTTACCGACGTTGTGAACTTTGTGAATCCTGAGAAAGTCACCGTTGTAGATAAAGGTAAGACGGTAGTAACCGTCGATCAAGTAGCCATCAAGGTTAAAATAGTTTTTTAATATAATTTGTTAATACATTTTTTTAGCTGAAGAAGACGTGATTGTAAAACCAAAGAAGAGTGTATTCCGGTTTCCCAAAGAAAACTCACTGATGTATAGATGCTGGTGGGTGTATATTTGGCCCTTGAATCTGTTGCTGACGCTGACCATTCCGTCACCGATTAGGTTCAGGCGGTGGTACCCACTGGCTTTCTTCATGTGTATTGTTTGGATCGGCGCCAACTCCTACTGTGTGTCCTGGAGCATGACTGTTATTGGTAAGTTATTCTCAATTAACTTTCTCATTACAATTGGAATCTATTTTGACGATTCTAATAATTCAGGATACTATGTTTAAGACACTCGTAAACCATTATCATTTCTTCCATTTGAATAGTCAAGCCAAGTTGAGAGACAGTTTTTTTGATTTTTCTGTAAGTAAAGGAAAATAAGCCTGATTTTGTATTAAGTATTTATTGTATTTGTATTAATTCAGTATTAAGGAATTTTCAAGGCAATAACTAGCTGTATATCCTTTCTAAGCAAGATTGTCCTTGTTCGGATAAATTCGGTCTTGACGGGATTTAATGCGCTCAGAGTGAAATACGCCCGGATTTTATTAGAGACTGGACATACTCGTATATTTGGGTTACAGTAGGCTGAAATTGACCTTGTATCTTATAGCCGCAAGTATGAGCCTCGAAGTAAGCCTTAGAAACCGTTTGTAATTGAAGGGACTTGCTCATTAATCTCACTTCGTCTAACATAAGACTACTTCATTGAATTACATTTGTAAATAATTTATTGAATTTCAAATCACAATAGATTTCAAGTTCAATTGCTTTTGATCACGAGATCAAGTAAATCATAAACGTTGCAGTAATTAAAACGGACAAAAGGGCAGTTATTACTAGATCGTTTAACAAATAGTGTGGAATACTAGGAGAATACAAAAAATACCTAAACGCTAAATACATTAACCTTGATATCTAGCAATAATCTGCAATAAAATTGGAAATTGATTATGATCGATGATTGATCAATTATGATAATTATAATTAATTTGACCTTAAGGTATTCCCAAAATGTTTATTTTCCTCAAAATACTGATGTCAAGCATTTAATAATTTTACTAACACAGTTAAAATAATTATTTACTAACAACTTATAGAATGTAAGTTATTCTGAAATAAATAATTGTTAGAATAGGATGGAACTCGCGAACTGCGTGCTTTTTTCTTTCTTTCCTTTTCACGCTCTTTACTGATATCTGCCTTGTTGTTTCTTAATTGATAATATACCTATATATAGCCTAGGATCATTAATAATGAATTAATTTATTAATGGAATCTTTTTTTTCAGGACACACATTCTTCATACCGGAATCAGTTATGGGCATGACGTTTTTGGCATTCGGCGGATGCCTGCCCGAGGCCTGCTCCATCTACATCATGTCAAGGCGAGGTACGTACTGTAGATTTGATCAAGGAGAAATCTAATTTAAGATATTTTATTCATATCGTTTATTTGTAGAATTGCGTCTGCGAAAGTTTTGGTTGCTATGCGAATGTTGCTATTGTCAATCATTCAGTTTTATTGGTTTGTTGTTTGTATCATAGCTCTTCACATTTTGTTCAGTGGCAGTTATATAATAGTTAATTTAAATATATTCCCAAATTTATTCATGCCAACAAAACTCAGGGTTATATTATTTTCTTGTTTTTTTATTCAATTGTTGATTTCAATATTTGCGTCCTCTAGTTTTGCATTGTTGCAATTACTTACCTTTGACCTATTGTTCCTGTGCGCTTGTCAGGTGGTTGAAATGTGTACCTACGTGTGCAATTTCATATTATTAGTTACCAACATTTTTATCTTAAAATATTAAAATTGGCTATCTGTATCGGAAGCTGAAGATTATGTAGATTCTCGTCCACGATTTCGACCTCATTAGTACTTAAATAATTGTAAGATTACATGAAGTAGATAACATGTCTTATAAGAAGTTTATTGTCATCTTGGATCATCAAACGTTTAGATAAAATTCTACTTTGGAAGACTTTGAATGGATAGTACCCACATTGAAATTCAGCTATTTAATGTACATAATTACGCACATGTCAAATAGTTTTTATTTTAAAATTTTTCACAAGAAAAGAATTCAGGATGGGGGTATGGGGATTTTTAGGGGTTTTTTTCTGAGAAGAAATCTTCATTAATTCATTTGTTTAGCGCACTATAAATACATTTCTACTTGAAAATCTATGGACCAAGTTTTCGCAAAGATTACGTCACTTTACAAATATTTAGGGGGTTCCTACATTTAGGGTTGTATTCAATGTGTTTTTTCGAGCCAATACTTTATCTCTCATCTGCTTTAAGAGAGTTTACTAGAGATAACAAACTCTCTTAAAGCAGAAAACTATGCTGTTTTATTCGCAAAGTCCTAGCGATCACTGCATAAAATTGTTCCACGTAACTGTGTAGATATGTATATCTTACTTATATAAAATTTTGCGCCAAGCGAAGCAATGCGAATTACCTGCTTATCTACTATAATTGATAACTGGATTTAAATATAAATAGTATAATTTTAGATTAATATCATTTGTTTATCTCTGCCTTAATTCTTGATATGTCTATAAGCGGTTCACTGATTAATTTGCTAGAAGGATTGGTGTATTTACCCTACGTTTTTGTGTTTCAGGCGAAGGTGGTATTGGAGTTTCAAATGCTTTGGGAGCTAATTCTTTGGCGATATTGTTTGCGCTGGGATTACCGTGGCTGATCAAGACGTTGACGTTGGTCGCGCAGGGTGCGGACGAGACGTTTGTGCGCATCAACTCCGTTGGCATTGACTTCGTGGTGGGATCTCTGCTCGTGGCCGTCGTCTGCTTGTGGTTCACCTTATTCCTTGGAAAATTCACTCTCCGAAGAAGCCTTGGTTTCATACTCTTGGCACTTTACGCTATCTTCATCACATTTGCGATCCTCGTCGAAATGGGTATTATTTTAGACACATCGAAAAATTCTGAGTAATTTGTTCGCAGTTTCATTGGTTTAAGATAACTGAGTTAATCATCAGTAGATGTTAATAATTCTCTTTGGCTTGGGATACGCACAGACGGATCACTTTAATTTATGACAGACAGCCACAAAATGTTTACTAAGTAATAAAACGAGTACAGCTGAAACTTGCCAAGATGGCAATGTAATTTAAATAATTTCCTTATCTTTCTAGAAAAAAAAAAAACAATGATTTTGTTGACATGGTACCAATCGTAAATGATTAAAACGATGGGGTTGACCGATTTCATCTCGTCTACCACGCGCAATGATTTTTGGATTGAAGCATGGATGCTATTCACATCTATGCTTGAAGTGAAAGTAAAAATGTTTTTTTTTATGAAACGATAAGAATTTCGCTAGGCTGTGGTCCAAATGAACGATGCCATGGAGCAATAGTTAGAAACTTGTTATAGGAATAACCAAGAGAGTAAGCACTTAGAGATGAAAAAGGTGAGCTGGGATCTGATTATACGTTGCCGATTACGATTCTGATACCCAAACTATCCTCGACTTCGTTGAACCAATCACCGTGTATAATAAAAATCCAATTTTTATTATACAGGGTGATTGGTTCAACGAAGTCGAGGATAGTTTATCCACTTAGGTAATACAAGTTTTGAGGAATGAGAATGTGAAAAATGTTACTGAAATAATGAAGAAGAATAATGCAGATCATATTACCGAATAAAATATTAGTTTTGTGCATGTAGTAATAGTAGTAGAGTAAGCAGGTGCTGTGTAGCCCGCACCTGCTCGTAGGCAACTATTTCAATTGAACTTTTTATTAGGTAAGTACATGTTGCTGTTTTAAAGCGAATAACGCATCTTATCTCATCTCTTCTGCGTTGGACCAGTCAGTCTTTCCATTCTTTTACATTTGTTTGTGATATTAACGTGTTTTGGATCTTCAGCTAACCATTTCAAGTTAACAATATAATTACTCTTAAAAAAAATCGCGTCCTTTTAAATCTTTAGATTAAGTTATGATTTTCAATTGATTCCTATTGCGAACAAAATATTGTGACACTCTATTTTTGGGACTGATAGGACGAACATACTAATTAATTTTAACTAGTGATTAAGTAAATGTTTATTTATTATTTAATTAGGTTGTAACATGTATCATATATTTAGGTTTTAAATATTGAAGTTGTTAAATATTTTATTAAATCATCTCGTCGAGGATACGATTCATTCCAAATAGAATTGGTAGATTTATTAAGTTGTGTTTTTTTTTTCCATTTTTTACGACCTTTTGGTGCTGTTACGTAGCTCTCATTTGTAGGAAATTGTTGTTAATCGAATAAACGACGACAGTATGCATATAACATTGAAAGTGGAATGAGTTCGTAATCTTTTATTACATTTTACAGTTTGTCAGTTACAATGTGAGTATATTTCAATTACACATAACTACATATCACTTACAACTAAATATGTAAAGACCTAATAATTATAGTTAAGGTCATACAACGTGGTCTCTTGTGTTCACTAAGCTTTCAGCCCCGGTTACACCTGAAAAATGTGAAAAGTGCGTTATTGCAATACCTAAAAGAATATACTTTTCTTGATATGTTTAGTGGGCGCCATACAACATACATCTGAAATAAATACTTAATATTAAATTATTTTCGGTTCTGTGAAGTACTTAGATGAAATGATTTTAATGCCACGTCGTGAGTCGGTCCTTTGACGATCAGGCTGTTTTGAAGATATCTCATTCTCAGGAGTTACGTACAAGTAAAACATTCTCCTGAAAAGATTTCTTTGAATATCAAAGATAATATTCTTAAGTAAATAAATATATTATTAAAATGTGTTTTAAAGGTATTAATTATTCTTAAGTAAATAGAAATAGAAATAATATGTATGTTGAAAACTCATACTAAATGAATTGCTGTGTCAGATAAGATCACAATTAGCAGCTAACGTTTGCGATCTAGAAACTCAATCATTGACATATGTAGACTTACATGCCTAATATCTTTGTGAACAAACAGTCGACTGCAGGTTTATTATCAGTACTTGTGTACAATAATAATAAATAATAAAAATAATAACAACGGACTCGGTACGCTCTTGCGCGCTTATTCACGGCCCTATTACGAGCGTAGCTCAAACTCGGCCAGCTCACTCAACTTAAAGTTAGCAACTAATTGCGAATAATATCTGAACGAACGAGCTCAGCGTTAATTGTAATTAGTCAAGCTACAGGTGACAGGCAGTTAGTAAGTGCAAAAAAATCGAATTGGTGATTTTAGGTATGCAATTTAATTAAAGTGAATTTTGATGAATAATTTTTACAGAATAAGTGTTACCACCTACTGTTCAAACGACGCTGAGTTCGAGCACCGCTAATCATAGTTAAAGTTATCTTAAAGCTAATGAAATAAGTAAGTAAAACCGACCCAGTTAATGGGTAAGTGTTACCAGTCATAGGAATGCTCTCGTTATTTCTCCGTAATCGTGATATGTATGTCTTAGTGGCGACTACGACATCGTGGTTGGTGAAGCAGAATAGTATCGCCACGCACAGACCCTGCACACAAACAGACAATATTAGTATCAGTACGAATGCCTGGTGTCCGCAACTCCACGTCAAAGCGCTTATACAGATAAAGAAAAAGAAAAGATTGTAATTAAAATGGATTACCATGCAACATATGTATGAAATGATAGTAACAAGAAAACTGCTTAAACCATTATTCGTTTGCTTCAAAAACTACTGAAATTATTTGTATATACATTGATACTAAATAAACATCTTCAGGTAAGCGATCTTCAGAAAATAGCGTTGTTGACAACGATGGTTCGAATTCTGTTGTTCCTCAAATGTAAAAAGGGTGATCTAAGGCCCTTTTTCCCGTCATGACGTTTTGTGTACGTGCATGCTACACACGCTCTCCAGGAAGGATGCAGGCTGAGGGTATGTGGGCCAGACACGCACGCAGACACAAATCGGCGTGATAGGAAAAAGGCCCTTACTGATATATAAATTGTCACCTGTAAGCTAGTTATAAGAGCCGACATAATCTGATAAGTCTTCTCCCAAGGGGAATCAGGCAGTGGTCGAAATGGGAGCAGGACAAAGTGCAGTCCGAATAGGGGTACCTGTTTACAAAGGAATAAAAGATTATAAACATCGTTAAAAGAGTTCCGATAACATATGATGAGTAGATTAATCTTCTTTATAATAAAATGAAATGCTGTTCATTGGTAATCGCATAACTCCGGAACAGCTGGACTGATTTGGCAAAGTTGCTGTAAAAATTGGAAAAAATAGAGAAAGTTGAAAATTTATTTTCTATAGAAATTTTGCATGAATGATTGAAATTAGGAAGGGACATTGTCTGTTAGGTCTAGCTAGTCTTACATAAATACTAGTTGTACATATAGGTCGTGGTCAGATCGTAGAAATGGACATATCGTGATCTGCTTGGGCATTTCCAGATACGCCGCCATTTCTTGATTTGGTTCGTTATATCACGATGCGCTTAATCGAAAGTCTGGGGATCGACTAAAGCCTACTAATTTGCTATATTACCACTGGGCATGACTAAATGGGTTAGGTTCAGTTGGAACTGTGACTAATGAGCCAACGAGTGCTATATACAAGATGGTCGCAGTTACTTGGCTAGTAAGTATTCCATGGACCCTAAAATAGGAATGATTCGATCGAAATAGGTCGAATAGGAATTGATAACCGACTGTGCAATATCAAAGACGCGTATTATGTCTCGATATGCATCGCAGGGCAAATCGTCCAACGCTGTGCTGGCGGATGTTAGACTGTCAAATTATGAAATGGTGGCATATCGTGTAATGGCTAGGCAGATATGGTCATTTCTACGATCGGACCGACGATACATGAATAACTTGTAGATGACTTGTAAAACAATAAAAAATGTGAACATAAAATACTTGTCTTAATCAAAGACACTTGGTTACGTGTATATAAAAACCTGTTTTTATATTGAACATGATTTCACTAGTCTTTTACAATGCAATACTTTGATGAAAACAAGTATCACAACATGTTTAAGGGTAAGTGATCAGACCTTGTAGTTACTGAAAGCTGACTGAACACCAGCCAATCAAATCACTTGACATGAGCTTGATTATGACATATTGTTATTAAGCCTTCCAGAAACCGAGGCAGTTTGTTAGGGAATCGTCAAATATAATGACTCGGAGATGAACAGGTAAGTGACGGGTAGTCGTAGCTACAACGCCTGAACCTCAGGGAATAGGTTCGAACAATTTGAAGATTATATAATGGAACGTTCAAGAGTCAGTAGGTAACAAACATGAACTCTGAGTGAGACCTTAAACTAACGACTGGCAGTTGAACCCGTAATGGTACTATGTTCCCGTTTTGAAACCAGACATTCTTATCTGAAATGTAGTTTTAAAGTAAAATCACGAATTCATAACTCGCAAGCATGTAAATATCGCCTTAGAAACTAGAGTTCGCAATAGCTATGATTTTCGCTTCACGCGTAGAATAAGTTGAAAGACGATCGCTGAAAGCTGTAAAACATTTCGTAGCTTTATCATAAAATCTGATCAGAAGATCTGCCAAAAGATACAATATAGCAAATACGCACGACTTAACAATTGCTCACAATAAAATATTATTGCGAAATTTTGTACACTTTTACGAAATTTAAAAACTAATATTCGCCTTCTTAGAACTCGGAGAAAAATGGAGGTACTTCAAGAATTATAAATGGGAACAATAATACTAATCTAATCTCTCTCTTCCTCACTCGCGAAAGAAAACTGTTCGTTATGCACCAACTTAAAAAGACCCACTAGAAATTAAAAGAAAATAGAAAAGCAAGAACCAGTTGCAACCAAACATACCTATACCATTTACCGTTTTAACCCCCGACGAAAAAAGAGAAGTGTTATAAGTTTAACCACTATGTGTGTCTGTGCCGTAGCTCTTATCATTTAATAAATGATTTTATTTCTGTAAGTAGGTTTGTACAAACACTTTTACACATCAATCATATTTTTTAAACTAGACGAGGTCAGCGTTTCCTATCTGACTACTCTGAGAAGAAAGGCTGAAACAAACTCAGAGGTCACAGTTTATTTTAAAGTCCAGAGATAATCTTGATCAGATCATGTGAAGACCACGTAGATCGATGATATTTATTCGATTTTAAGCAAAATATTTGACGAAATCGTTTAGCTTAGTACCTAGTACCTATGTATGTGGATACCTACAAGAGTATACTAATAGATTTTTAATTTGAGCCCAGAACGATATAGCACGATGAACTAGGTACTGTCGATCGGCTGTGGATGTTATTGTTTTTCTTTAAACAATGCACTCTATTTAAGGCCCATGAACAACATTTTGCTTCCACATTTTTTTAAATAAAACTCTGACTCTATACCTTTTTACATTATTTCCAGAGCGAGAAACAAATCAGAGCTTAAGCGTAACGTCTATAATTGATCGTAACAAAGAGGGTTTTCCATTTATCTGCAGCCTTATAACGATAACAGCTGATTTGCAGGAGTTTGTAAGAAGTATCGTTAAAACAATGGACGGTTTCCGTATTTTAACACTTTCAATGTTATTAATGTTAAGACTGGAACAATTTCAGACTTTGTGCTGAGCTGCTCCGTACCACGTGATAGATGAACTAAAACTCCAACTCAAAGCTCTATTCCTAATAATAAACGAATTACAGGCACTTTTGAATTGTAAAGGGGTTGGTCAAACAGAAAGATGGAGCTAGTTGCCCATTCCAAACCGTACCTATGGAGAAGACGGAAAATGCCTAGATGGAAGGCAGCTAAACTTGGCTTAACATTATTTTGTGTAGAAGAAGTAGGTACCTATAGGAGAATAATTTGTTCATGTAATATACCCCATGATACACAGTCAGAAACCTAGGATCATACCTTTATAGGATCATATCTCTTTTCTTTAGCTTTAGCTTCTGTGACTTTTTAAGTACGTAAACACGCGGAAGTCGTAAGCCACCACAGTAATAATACTAAAAAAACAGCCACATTTTCATAAAACTTCCCCTGTAGTAGCCAGTGCGTGTTGCAGGTGATGACTATAGACCTAAAACATGGTCGCTCACAATGGGCCTTATTCAAAGGCCATCACAGTCACCCAAAGGGCAATGGAGAGGGGATGCTTGGAGTTTTCCTACGTGATCCAATCAGAAAATAAGAGATCCGCAGGAGAACTAAGGTAACGGACATAGCCCGGAAAATTGCCAAACTTAAGTGGCAGTGAGCCGAGCACATTGCTCGCAGACTAGATGGCCGATGGAGCCGAAAGGTAATGGAGTAGCGACCGCGTACCGGAAGACGTAGAGTTGGAAGGCCCCCCACAAGCCGCAGGCATCTGCTCATGTGGGAAGCACAGAACCGGTCTAAGTGGCGGAGTGTGGGGGAATCCTATGTCAGGAGTGGACATCTTTCGGCTGGTGGTGATGATGATAGTGAAATACTACGTTTGCAGTTTTAGTCTCAGCAGTCCACAACACTGTTAGAGTGACAAATGATATAAATAGCGTTCTGACAAATTACTGGTGACGAACAGCTTTCAATATTAAAATAATAAAACGGTAGACTGTAAATACAGGATTCCTCATTAGCAATCACCTGACTATCGATACCTATTAGTTTATTTTTATTGTAACCATAGGTGACGGAAGAGGCCTAAACTTAATCCCTGTTACTAATAAACACAGATTTTAGCTATTCCATTTCCATAACTTCATCCAGATCAGTTATTTAAACCTATGAAAGTGTATGGTAATTCCTTTGTTATTCTTGTATAACTTTATTTCGTGTTTATTAGTGAGATGGAATGTGTTCTGTGTACGTTCTACGAACTATAACATAATGTTAAAAAAAGGACAGAATATAGATATCACAAAGACTTAAAATATAAACTTACCAATATGAGAGCGGCTCGCGCGGCTTTCCTTGCCGCTACAGAAGCGCGTTGAGTAGCAGCTGAGTGCAGTTTTGTGAGGAGTACTCGCACCACGTTCACCAGGAATACTGCAAGAATAGACATAGTTTATCCTAAACTAGAGGAGGCCTGACTCCCAGTACAGGATTGTTTTCAATGCTGGGACACAGGCCTCCTCTCGCGAGAGGGAGTGGTAAGTAATCCACCACGTGGGCTCAGTGTGGGTTGGACTGCAAGAACACACAATGAATTTTAAAAAGTAAGTATGGTCGTTTTTCCTGGCTGTGTTGTAAATATTAATCTGACTACCCTGGACAAAGTCACCAACGACTGGAAGATGAAAATTATATGCCCGTTTTTGGCCTACCTGAATTTTCAACTCTTGGTGTCGAACTGAACATTGTATTCGATAGAATGCATCTCAGCGAGTCGAAAAAACACTGTTCGATTTTCAACTCTCGGCGCTAACACCCTGTGCGCGAAAAATTGCTGCCACAATTTTATTACGAACATGGGCTTCTGGAAAATGTGCATCAATATCACTGTTCATGTTTCGTAAGCACTGTGAAGGGTTTTTTTTATTTTGGGTGGGAAATCATCAAATAACTTCTCCCGCTCTGGGTGGAGCGGGAGGGCGTCTCAGACTTTTACTGACTAAAACCCACCCGTGTTCCCTCAGTTGCCTGTGTGCCAGGGGCCGCGGTAGGCTCTATGAAGGGTTAGTCTTGTTATCCGCTCTTTACATTCTTTGACAGCTGTCACTAGTGTCACTAATTACAATTCTTAATTTTGTATACCTATTCGTCATAAATGTTGTTTATCCAAATTTTTATTTATGTCAACAGTCCGCCTAATTTAAGGTAGTCACGTGACTCTTACTAACTTTTAATTTGTTTATCGGCAAATTGGATCGATGCGGAAAGTAGGCGGAATTTGGACTGAGTTTTGCCCTACGGCTTTTCGGTAGATACACATTCATTAGAGGTGATTTAATATTGTGGACCGCTTTTTTGACCTGTCAAGCGTTACACTAACATTAGGCGGTCTGTTGATCTAAATTTAGACTTGGATAGGCAACATTTATGATGATTTAACAAAACAAAAATAACTAACTATGTAATTAAATACGACAGTTGCATATTCTCTATACTAGTGCTGACTTGTATATTCAAACTGTCGTTTTTAATCTTCCGATAAAGTAAACTGACTTATGAAAAATTTGCCCTTAATCTATTATTTTTAATGAGGAAGATTGCAAATTATTCCATTAAGTAATATTTATTTTGTAGGTATCTCAAACACACATAGCAATTCAACGGATTTATATACAGTTGAGTATAAAATATCCTGGAGGACATTCACTTAATTATTTTGGTACCATAATCCAGGTGGGTCATGAATCATGATACAGCGTGGGTCCGAAGTGTGTGACTGTGTGGTCATATCTATGAGTGTCCGTACAGACCATCAAACTGAACAACTCTGTCTATGGCAACATTCTAATCGCGAAATATATAACGAGTTGTCCATTGACATACAAAAAACCCATATCAATAGAGTTGTCACGTGCATTTATTGTATTGGTATTGGAGTTTTGGATCTTTAAGAGTCGTTATATATGCGTCAGAAGGCCCGAAAAATCTGACAACCAGTCGTGTCAAGGCGGTATTACCCAGTATCTGGGTTGTGGAGTTCAGATAGGCAGTTGCTCCACATTAAATACTGGTGTTAAGCTGCATCCAGTTACACTGGAAGCCGACCCCAACGTAGTTGAGATAAGGCAGATGATGAAGACGAGGTATTGAAGTTTTATTTAATTTTTAGTTTTTTTAATAATAATAAATAATAGTTTAACAGAAACAAAAAAAAACACGCTTTCAAAACCAAACTAAAAAAGTTTGAAAGAAGAAAGAACTAAAGAACCATTTCGTTTTTAAACTATTTTCTATTTTTTAGTTCTGCTATCTACAAAAGCGTGATTTTTCTGATTTTTATCTTGTTTTTTTTTTAACTATTAAATTGTCATCGGTCCTCGATAAGTCAAGTTTAAATTAAATCTGACCGTTTGAAGTGGGTCAAAATCAAGTCCAAAGGAGTCGGTTACAAACAAACATACAGACATACAGGTGACGCTAATTATAAAAAAAGCATGTAAAAAGGGACAGTTGATTATATTTTCGTGTTACGATTTTGGACCCATGAAAAAGTTTGTTTAGTTTAATGGCCTCCACCTCACCTTTAAATATGACCACACATTTCTGAAACACGCTGTATAAAGGAAGTAGGAGAGTTCCCTTGGGATGCGAGTTAAACCTGAGTATTTTCCAAGTAAGCGTCTTATGCGAACGTGAACTTTATTTTAACAAAAAATAACGTTGAACTTCGTACGAAACGCTTGCTCACGTTCACCTCAACGAATATGAAAATTACGTGCATGAGAGTAATGTTCACAATTGTATGAAACGCTAATTTTATTTAAAAAGTACGTAGTAGTGCGATCTACAAATTTTGCCCTAAATGTGAGTTACAAAATACCAGCCATATTATTGTGCCACGGCAGGGCACAGGCCACACGGTTGCTCAGGAAGAACAGGCGGTTTCGGAATTACGTTAACATGTGTAGGTACATGTTCCCTCACGATGTTTTCTCTTCACCGACGTTAGTAATAATATCCAAGATAAACTCAGAAAGTACATATCAATTGAAAAGGTCACATCAGCACTCGCTCGGATTTGAACCCAGAACTTTGTGCATAAAAGCGGGACTTTAACCTGGCCTAGTTGAAATCCCGCTTTTATGCACAAAGTGTGGCGACATAAGAAAATCATTAAGCATTATGTCTAAGTTATTCTGCATGAAATGTTTCTTGTTTTGGGTAATTAAGTATTCACTATTTGACCTTCCAAGAGCCCGTCACGTGTGGAACAAAATCGTACGAATAAAGTATCCTGAAAATTGTTAAATGCATGTGAGCAATAAATTACTAGTCCCTAATTTAGATAAAGATTGCAATTAGGCAAACCTAATAATGGCTTCGGGTTGGCTGCGAATCTTGTGTTGCTTTTACTTAAGGAAAATTCCGTCTGTGTTGTTAAGGGCCCTATTTTCCTTAATCCACACAGCGGCGTCCCAGTTTCACCGAGTCAAAATGTCCGAATTTAACTTAACTTAACTTTTGTCAAAAAATATGGTTCAGATTTTTTTGTCAAAATTCTTGTGATCGTTAATACTTAGCTAAACAACAAAGTGAACAATTAACGGGTGAAATCTAATTTTCCGGTATTAGAATCAAATTTAAACAGTTATTTAGATCCAGAAAGAAATATACGGAATAAATTCTTGTTTTAGTGAAATTAACTGTTGAAAACACGATAAATTCCAAGGAGAATGTTAAAAAAGCAACCTAATGCTAAAAAAATAACCCAGCTCCGGGGTAAAAGATCAATAATAATACGTAATAAAACAATAGCTGGTTACGATCGATATGAAAATTGCCAGTTATTCAGGTGTCGATTTAAAGAAATGGTTTATTTAATTATTTAATTACTTTATTCAAAAATAGGATGTTAAAATGTTTGGTGAAAATATATGCAGCCCCAGAAATCACTGCCTCCTAAACAAATTAAAAAAAAACATAAAATGATACAATATTCCTAACTAAAAAACTATATAATATTTAGCTCGTAACTGAAGGATATTATTATTGACAGAACAGATATGGGCTTTGGCTAAAGGTCGCGTGCGGTAGGCGAACAGAGCTAAATTATCTATGGTAGACGAGCGAGCACTCTCTTCTTCTGAACTTCAAAATGATTAATGATTAGCTAATAATTAATAATCATGCATTAAGGTGTTAATATATCGATATTTCACTGTCGCTAGTTAGGGCAAAACCAATAATATAGAAAGTGTCCTCACGTGATTATATTATTGATAGTATAAATGGCGCCGATGGCGATACTATAGGACTCCAAACTATCAAATCAATATCTTAGTATCACTTTTAACAATAGTATTTTCACGTGAAGATGCTTTTAAATGCTGACTATTTATGAGGTATTTGAGGTGAGGTATTTGTTACAATAAATGTTAAATAAGTTACAAGTATTTCCAACGACTTTAGGCATTGTAAAAAATATAAAATGAGCCAAGCTCGCATTTTAACATCATGTTTTTGAATAAAGTAATTAAAAATAATTAATGAAACTACTTTTTTAAATGGACGCCTGAATAATGAAACTGGCAATTTTTTTATGTTTGAACAATCACGATCATAACCGGTTATTATTTTAGAACTTATTATTAATGATGATTTGAGATAAAACTCTTTTCCACCGGAGCTGGTTCCTCCTTTGCTCGATTAAAATAAAATGCGAAACAGAATTATTTCTTTATTACAAAATTATATGAAAACCGTAAATGTACCATGATTGAAAAGTATAAATTAAATTAAGAAATTGTTTGATTAATGTTAAGTTGGAAAGCGCCAAGGTAACCCGCGAAATTAAAATTTCTTACTATTTACAGGTTAGTATATCATACATACTTAGCCAATGACATTCCCACTGCTAGGACGCAGGTCTCTCTGTGAGAGGGAGTGGACCACCGGAATTCACCACGTAGGCCCAGTGTGGGTTAGTAGGTAGATGTCACATGTCTTCGAAATCAAGTAAAAAAAATCGGTGAAGGGAAAAATCGTGAGGAAACCGGCATCAGTTTCCTCCCGATGTTTTCGGTCACCGTTTTTGAGAGCAGTGGTGATGAAATAATTTACACAAACAACACGACCTACGACTCGTAAGTCACGGCCGTTACCACTGGGCCACCACTGCTCTGCGCAGTAACACGTATGTTATTGCATAATTAAAATCATCAATTCAACCCTACATACAACTTTGCAAAAAATGTAAGAACCTTAAGTGGCAGCATCGAGTAGAGCACATTTTTGATATTTCCACAAAAAAACTGAAATAACTTTTCATGAATATTGACGACACTTGCTTACTTACTAAAATAAACAACACCCGTGACACAATGTCTTGGCAGCTATAGTGCATTTTTTATTTTGGGGAACACATACCGCTTCTATTTCCATGGAAACAAATATAGAATGAATCTATTAATAATATATTCGTGACAAAAGCATATAATGTGACCCATTGCCTTGGCAGCAATATCCAGAATCTGTTTTTATAATTTACTAAAATGTATGTAGTGTATGTATAAAGGCTCGTGCACAGGGACGGTTACCGTTACCAATAAAATACCGGTAAAACTAACATAACATTTCGTTCCATTCCGTTAACTATGTAACGTTAAAAATACCGTTAAATCATTACATTTACCTGTATTCCTGTTACCATTTACTAAAATCTAACAAGTAGCAACAATTTGTGCGACGTTGCTAAACCGAACCAAGCGCCTCGCGGCCTTGCGTTCGGCTCTTCTAAGCGGAGCGGCAACAACGCATGTTACGACGATCGGAAAGATACGAATACGATAAGACTAGCGCTCTTGCGTGTTTCATTTCATAATCAAACGTCGCGTCGCGTACGCCAAACGTACCTACGTCTACTGCCTTTGATTTAACAACTAGTTGTTTGTGTAAAAAATATTATTATGGGCCGAAAGAAGTGTCAATCTTTCAACTTAAACTGTGTTATTATAACTATATTGTTACTTATTAATTAGTCTTATGTCTGTATGTAGGTACAGCCAACCACACATCTCTGGATACAATATTAAAACCTTTCTCATATCTTACGTGCCTCATAAAGGCGCTGTCAAGGTCAATTTTATTGTTTGCAGAAATAGACTAAAGTGACACAACTTAACTATGTTTTAGTTTGACAGCACTGGGATGGCACTGAGAAATTAATTTAGTGAAAATGGCAATTTTGCTATTCTGAAATAGACATATTTCAGCTAAAATTTTGATTGACTAACTATATCTGACTATTTTTAATCGCGATTGAAAAGTTGTGGAATAAAATTAGTTGTCATGAACTAAAATTCACACCAACACCTCGACTTGTACAGGTGTAAAAACAGTACTGTATCTTTTTTCTTTTCTTTTGCTTATATCTCGAAAATGGTGTGTCCTATCGCAAAAGTAATGAAAATTTCGACCCCCTTTAAAAGACCCATTAACCTCTAAAACTCAACATGTAGGTATTAATTTTTCTTATTTTCCATACAAAAAGTGAAAAATTCCATATAAAATACACCGGAACTGGCCGCCCCTGCGCACCTTCGGCTCTAAAAAAAATTCACGGGGTTGGGCAAACAAGTATCACGTAGCGATGCAAAAAAGAAATACCACGTGGAGTCGCGATTGTCAAATACGATTTTAGATGAGTCAAAATTATTTTTAAATTTAGATTATTTTTTGCAGAATAGCTTTAAGATTCTCATAGCCTACACTAAACAAACTTACTAAACTATCACTTAGTTAGTTTAGTTCGGTGTACAAGAGAATCGGCACCAATATTGTATATACGCCGAAGGTAGTCATCATGGTTTCAGTTTTCGCGTTGATGTCCCTGCCATCGTGTTTATAATAATTTTCTGCAGCACAGAAATAATATTGTATACTTGCCGAAGGTAGTCATTCATCGTTTCAGTTTCCACTTTGATGGCCCTGCCACCCTATTTATCATCATTTTCTGCAGCACAGAAACAATATTGTACACACGCCGAAGGTAGTCGCACGGTCGGCTTGTATATTGGTTCTGTGCACACACCGAAAGATGCTAGCCTCCCCACGGTCATAGTAAGAAAGAGATAGACGCATAAATGACCGGTATAAGAATTGTTACTTTTACCTTTACTAATACTGGTACATAATTAGATAACGTTACGCTGACTTTGGGTATCGGTATTATTAACGGTACTTTTTTTATCGTTAACAGAACTAGTTATATAATATACCGGTAATTCGGTCCCTGCTCGTGTAGACTAGCGCGACGCGACGGGCTCATCGCGACACTCGTAAAACAATTTCTATGATAACTTCATGGACATTTTTGTACGAGTGTCGCGTCGCGCTTTCGGTTCGCGCCTGTTTGAAGAAGCCTTAATGCTCTTTTGCGTACCTGAGATGTACAAGCCCAGGACCGCTACTTCTAAACTCTTCGCGTTTTCAGGGTCATCTGGTTGCCTCTTTCCGACTAAATTGGGGTTGGCTTACAGTCGACATGGAGCGACTGCCTATCTGAACTTCACAACCCAGTGACCGGGTAACATGATACCTTTGGTTAGACTGGTTGTCAGACTTTCGGGCATCTGAAGACCCGTACCGACTTTCAAAGATCCACAGATGACAGCCGGGACCAACGGGTTAAGGTGGAAGCTCCAGGACAGCCCGCGAAATTCTGCAGGTCAGTGCTAGGTTGTCACTATCTGCCGAGCATTTTCCCAAATATGTTGGGGTGACACCGTGAAGTATTAGTGGGTTACAGACCCACATAACTGCGCTATCTTCCCATGGTAGCGCAGCATACATGAGCATTACTCATTTGCATGCAGCTGAATACCGGTATTTTACATAGAGCGACTGCCTATTTGAAATCCAGAACCCAGTTACTGGGTAGTCTGATACTCCTTGGTAAGATTGGTTATCAGATTTTCGGGCTTCTGGGCTTTGAGGTGGTCTTGTCTTGATATGTTAAGTTCGTCACCATCAACAGTCATTCACGCACCAACTGCGGCAAGCGTAGCTTAACCTGATCGATGAACCCATGTGGCTGTTATTACTTGGCCACACACCCTATGAAAAATTAATAAACTATTTAGGTAGAAAAGTAAATAGATGTAAAGTAAGTTAACGGATAAAACGTCGAAACGGTTAGTTGAGTGTTACGACAGGCTTTTTAATCGATCATGTTTCCTTGTACTTTGAGTGTCAGTGTCAGGTCCGTAGACCGTAATAAATAGTACAAAAATAAAAACAGCCTTCCAATGTGTTTCAGCAAATTCCCTGTAAAGGTGAGATACCACGAGCAAATTAAATTCCATTTTTGGCCAATATTGGCCAAGTACGCAGCCACACAAACAAATCAAGCAGTACACTGCGATGCGATTATTAAAAAGTATATCGCCAGATCATATTGAGCGATATGGAGTAACTTGAACTAGGATGGAAATTAAAAGAGACTGTGACTCTGATCTTGTTTTAGCCTGTATTCACCGAGTAGTCAGATAGGAAACGCCGACCTCATCTACATGGCTTTATAAATATGATTGATGTGTAAAAGTGTTTGTACGAACCTACTAGAAATAAAATCATTAATCAATTAGACAATATACAGGATAGCAAGCTTGGATGTATACCATTAATGACATCATCCGACGAGCTCTTGTCACAGTCGGCGTTCCAGCGGTATTAGAACCCAATGGTTTGGCACGCGACGATGGCAAAAGACCGGACGGCATGTCTTTATTTCCATGGAAGGTGGGTAGGCTTTTGGTTTGGGACGCAACGTCTATATCGATACACGTTGCGTCCCGCACTAAAAGTCCCCAAGACAGACAAGAGTATCGACTCGTGGCCATCCTATCATCCTGGAGTGCCGTGATGCCGCTGCTGCTGCGGCTACAGAAAACCTTATGCGGTGTTTGGCCGTGGGGTACGGAAATCTGGAAAGGGCTGGTTGACACTTCCCGTGACCTGAGAGCTGGCTTTGGCCAGAAGATACAACGTGGCAATGCTGCCAGTCTTTTAAGTACATTACCAGTCAACAGTGATGCGGATGAATTTTCGACGCCATATTTTAGTTTATTAATCGTTTTAGTTACGATGTTTTTATTTTATTTATATTAATTAATTGGCATGAGCTGTTATTCATGTCCATATCACTTGAATTCTGAATAAAAAATCTACATTATTTTGAACTAGATAAAGCGTTTTTTTTGGTGTATTCCCTGCTCGTTATTGTAGTTACTTGAAGTATAAACTCAGAAAATCAGTTTTTTTTTGTGTATCTAAACATGAGAAAACAAAAACTAATAGATTGTTTTAAAGTCAATCACATCAGTAACCCATTTATTTCGAAACATGTCTATCTAATTGTTGCACTAAATCCACTTTAAAAACTAGTATTCTAAGGCCGACAGTCGCCTATTAATAGGCACTAGTACAGCTTACAGTCTAGCCAATATAAGTAGGTACTGTAGAGGCTGTTTGCTTGAGACAACCTTACGATTGTATAGGCTGGCGATAATTACTATAATATATTCAAACTGTCAAACTATTATAGAACAGAACAGAGAAAAAATAATTGATGAGAGATCGGGCTGGCAAGTCGGAAGAAGGAAATGATAAATACCTATATAATTCGAAGAACGTGTTCTAGGAATAATTTACTATATTCCTCCACAACGGGCACCAGGCACCTATAAGGTACCCACGGTACCTAACTTTTATTACTTTGCCATCTTGTTATATCCCGTGCGGACGTAACAAGATGGAATGCAGACTTGAATGCATACTGAACAAAACCTTCACTTAGTTATCACGGTGATATTTTCAAAGAATAGACCGATGACGTATTATAATTAGACGTGTCATACACGGACATTAGAGCATACAAAAACAGCCTAAATCATGAATGTATCTACGTCCTAGTACATACTATCATACAGTGTGCGAAGAATAGGAAAGACCCATACCGATTCCTGTTGTTAGATATTTAGTTACGTCACTAGCGTTGCGCCACGTCACTGGATGGTACGTGACGAATAACACGACAGGCAATTACCTTGCATTTATCCTGCCAATGTTGAGCGCCGGTAATGCATCTGAAAGTTATATATCGTTGGAATAGACCGGTTCTTTAGCACTACTAAATAAGTTCTAAAACAGCGAATTAAAACGAATTAATTCGTCAAACGCCAATTTTTGTTTTTACTAATGTGCGTATTTATTGTGTTATCGGGCAATTATTTTAGGCCAAGTATTGCATTCCCGCGGCAGAAGCAAGTTAACTTCAAATATGTGACCGACATTTACGATTACTTATCAGAGAGGTCGATGGGCTTGTATGACTAATGGCCGATTCCTATAATTTTTGGATAGTGGTAGGTTAAAATTCAGACTCTTGTATCTTTACCAATAATTAAGCAAAGACCTTCGCATAGTAGACCCCCTATTAGGAAGTAGCTATCACAGGTAAAATTATCTTACGAAACTATTTATTTGCCCAGTTTGGAACTAAAAAAATGCTACCATTGGTAAGCAAAACGATCCGTTTTTGTTTATAGGAACCGAGCATTACTTTTTAATGTTTTGATCGGGAAAGGAAATTGTGTTTTATGAAGTAATTTAAATAGTTTTTACTAGCGGCTGCGCCGGTGTGTAGGAAATTATCTCACAGAAACGTACTACCGCGATAAAAAAGTAAGTATCATATGTGTTAATTTAAGTTATAAACTATCTGTGTGCCTAATTCAAATCTCATATGGTGTTGTTACGTAAAATTTTCAAAAATATAATTATTTAGTTTCTCCCGGTGACTTCGTTGGCGTGGAAGTCGTAAGACACCACAATTTACTAATATCACAGCCACATTTTTATACAAATTCAAACAAAAATAGAATTACGTATAAATATAATTCATCACGTTCAACAATATCTGGGAATCGAATGTACAATTACAAGCATAGGCTTCCAAAGCAGTCCTCGAACCGCTAAGCTATATGATTTTGTTAAAAGATGACTAAAAAGCCGTTCTTATAAATGTCATGATTGACTGCTTAAGTCCTTGTAGATGTAGCATGACGGTAATCATTGTATCTGCAATACTATTTAAAAAAAATCAAATTAAATCTCGCGGTAAACTGTTGAGGTATACGAACATATTACAAAATTGCTATTCCCCCAAAGCAAAACGCGTGATTATACATATAATATATAGCCAGACCTCTAAGGAAAATTTGTGCAATATTTCACTTTCCTGTTAATTTCCTTTCAATATCTGAAGTAAAAATGCATGGCAGTGGTAAGCATGACCTAACACACATCATAAACACAATATACCACACTCCCTCGAATTTCAAGGCCCTTGGCGTAAATTGGTGCACATTAATTGATATTAAGAAAAACGGGGCCATTTCAAGGCAACGTAATGGCTTACGGGATGTTTCCGAGAGTAAATGAGTTTGTTCCAAGGCATTTTTATTTAGGCTTGTGTACCTACATTATGCGAATTCCAGCAATAAAGGGTAAGTACAAATCTGATTCTGAGATTGTGGACTTTTATAATTTCTAACGTAACGTTATTCACAGCAGTCGTCATCATTTCAACTAAAAGACGTCCCACTGCTGCACATAGGCTTCCCCCAAGCACCGCCACTTGAACTGGTTATGTGCTTTTCGCATCCAGCGGATCTCTCCTGGTTTCACCAGGTCATCAGTCCCCCTTGTGGGAGACTTTCCAACGCTACGTCTTCCAGTCGCGGTCGCGGTCGCGGACTCCAGATCCTTGCGGGCCCATGATGTGCCCTGCCTACTGCCACTAAAGTTTAGCAATTCTTCGGGCGAAGTCGGTTACCTCGGCTCTCTTACGGATTTCTTCTTTTCTGATTGGATCTTGTAGGGAAACTACAAACATAGTCATTGCCCTTTGGTTGACTTTCAGCCTTCTTCTGAGGCCCATTGTAAAACAAGGAAGTAAAAAGCAGGGAAGTAAAAATAAGTTAATACCACCATAACGTGGACGCTCAGTTTGTTAGGGTGATCTGGCTAGGCGTGGACAAGATCTTTTTTAATAAAAGACTTGCATTTTAAAAACTACTTATTTATAAGAAAGCAAATATTACTATAAACTTGAAGCAAGATGCTAGAATGTGCTTTATCTGGCATGTGAAAAAATTAAACCTTGCCGGGTAAAATCTTTGTAGGTATTATGCATATTCTTCAGCGTGAGGTGCAGATTCAGTGTCCGAGGGTAGAGCTGGGTCATCATGAGGAGCGGTATCAGAGTCCATTATGAGAAAAAAAAACGTTTGAAGCAGCGAGTAAACACAATAACATCCACAGTGCACGAAAGAAAACTACCAGTATATAATATTATGCTCTGTGGAAAAGCGAATAGCTTTTTCACTGTTGTCAGTTGTAACATCCCTAATGTCAACTGAAATGACTCAAGATTTCATTTCACTTGATATTAGGGATTTTCGTTATGTAGGTATCGAAACCCCAGGGGGACGGTATAACGGGATTTGATAGAATTTTCACATCGATTCAACAATATACGATCCACTAGTGTAAATTGATAAAGGTAGTGAGGATCGGATCGAAAAAGCGTACTACAGTACTGTATCGTACTGTAAAATTGTAGTGGTCTGATTTATGTACATGTGTTTAGTTAAATGAAAAAAAAGAAAATCTCAAGAAAAATACTATTAAGGCGGGCCGTTATTTTACACTACTAACATTGGCAGAATTGTTCGGCCAAAACCGGGACTCTGTTTGCCATAGGAAGAAATTGAATTGAAATAAAGGCAAACATATTAAAAATGATTATTTAAAAGCGATTTTATATCGAGACTCAGATCGAAATTATCCATTGCGAAGCAGAATATCGTTACAAAGCAACCGGATCGACCATCTCTATAAGCGGTACAATAAGAGTTGCCAGGAAAAATTGTGTTAAAATACTAATAATAACGTTTTAGATTTTTTGATTTTGAAACAATGTAAATGAGTATAATCGTCTCATACAGTATTGATCGGTACTCGTTTTGCAGACCAACATTTGTTTTTTGGGATCCTTATTGATTATCTCATCGATTACAGACTGAAATTGATGTTTTATTTCCGTGCTGGAAACACTGCGTCAAACAAATGGCCATGCTTTTTAACCGGTGGACATAGTTTAAATATTATTTCGACTTTTTGTAAGTGTACCCGGCTACTATGTGTTGTGCAAAAATATTTCTTCTTACAGAATTAATAATATTGTTTACTATAAATAATTTTTATCGAGCATCTTGTTTACGCTTAGCCGAAACTGGTTATTCCCTTTAGGAGTATGTGCTAGTTGATAGAAGGTCTTCATAATAATATACATACTTCTATACATTTTTACTTCCGTGTAATGGTGATACTGTGCACTTACACGATAATATTGTCACGTTAGAAATGATAAAAGCGCACAATCTCAGAATCAGATTAGTGCTTAACCTTTCTTCGTTGAAATCGCGCATCAGTCCCAAGACTCTCTAGAGTTATTTATGTACTTGCATCGAAATGTTGATATTAATATGGATCTTCCCGGGATTTCTAATAGACAATCCCGTGTGGCCAACAATATTACAAATAAATAATAACAAAAACCTCAGAGATAGATAAGACAAATAAAACAAAGATAATTAACATACAATTTTTATTAGTATTAAATTCACAATACAAATTGCGCAAGTGCGCATTGGAATTTTGCAACTTCGGACATCCGATGTCGTTGATGTAAATTTGGCAACGTCGCGCGTGCAGTGGTTTAAATGGTGTAAAAGTAAATAGCTTTTTATTAAATAGATCACGGGATGTTTCTGCTCTTCAAAATTAATCCCGGGATTTGGGGCATATCCACTTTATTCTTTCGTTGCATGAAATCAGTGCAGGTAAGTACATAAATAACTCGCTACGCTACTCGTCTTCACATTCACGGCGTTTTTGTATACTTGGTAAACACTAGTAAAGCGCGTGTCGCTTCGTGAGCTAAAAATACTGTAGTGGATAGTAATGGTACTAAGTAGTTCTAAACAAGTTTCATTTAGTGTGGGCTCAAGTCTCAATTCCATCTTGATACAAGATGGCAAAGTAATAATATTGTACTTTATTACAGTTTTTTTTTTGGGTGGGAAATCATCAAATAACTTCTCCCGCCCTGGGTGGAGCGGGAGGGCGTGTCAGACTTTTACTGACTAAAACCCACCCGTGTTCCCTCAGTTGCCTGTGTGCCAGGGGCCGCGGTATCTCTTTCGAACAACCCGCACCCCTGGCAGGCATCGGCCTTTGCGGCCCCCATCAGTTGCTGCTGACATCTCTATGAGGCGCGCGTGGAACACTAGGACCTTTGCCTCCGGATCCCATGGCGGCAATCCGGCAAGGAGGCCCGCCGCCTCACCGGAGATACTTTATTACAGTTAGGCACTTTTTTGGCTAGACAGCAAACTGCGTAGGCACACAGTACTTAGGCCAGACCAAAATGGCTGCTTAAGAATGCTGGCTTTCAAAACAGGATTCAGTGTAAGAAAAGACATGTCTTAAAATAAATGCGTTATTAAAAAAACGCGACCATGCGAGTTTCGAGTTGGTTTTATTAACAATAGATTGAAAAGAAATACCCAGTTTTTTTGTTGGATTAATCATTTGTAATGGTGTACATAATAAAGTGTTTTAGGTATTCTATATTTGTTTGAATCATTTTTGGTAATCATTGCATCCCACGACTTTATATTGTAAACCGACCAAGAATATTTTTTCATCTGTATCTATCTACTCGTGGCTAAGTAATATCAGCCGCATAGGTATGCTGGCCGCGGCCGGTCCGTGGATGGGTCGGCCGGACCATCTTCACAAACCAATACCCCTTCATACCTCGGAAATCACGTTAAGCCATAGGTCTCGGCTGTCATTCTTGGATCTTTGTCAGTCGTTACGGGTCCTCAGAAGCCCAAAAGTCTGACTACCAGTCTTACCACGGGGATCGTGCTACTCAAAAAGCTCAGGTTGCGGAGATCAGATGCAGGCAGTGGCTTCGTGTAAAAGCTGTTATCGGTTAGACTGGACGCCTACCCTAACATAGTTTCGAAAACGCTCAAATCGCAAATTGTATCTATCTACTACCTAACCAAACCAGGACATACCACTGTCTAATAAAGATAAACAATGTATTGATTTATTGGACATTTCCAATAAAATGATGAAAGATAAACGGATTGCCCAATTTGCTAGGGATTTGATTCAATAAATAACTGGTCTTGTGGTTTTCTCCGATATACCTACCTACACAAAAAAAAAGTTGCAAGACGGTCAAAACAGGAAAATGCCTTCGTGACCTTTCAGTTGGGGTAAAATTACCTACTGAAACAGGTGACATTGTGCGGCTAATTTGGACAATTTGTGCCTGTTTTTGTCTTCGCAATTATGTAATATGAAGCACTTTCGAAATGAAGATTGCCCCTTAGCAGGAAAACAAGACATCATGAAAAAATAATGTTTACATTTTATATTACCTACCTATTTCAAGATTAAAATAAAGGGTTGCGCGGACTCGCGTGCACACGCAGTGTTACGTCATAGGAAAATTAGATTCCGCTTATTTTTTTTAATAAATATGACCTATATGTTCAACCATTACTCTAGCATTGAACTAACTACTCTCGTAGTTATTAACAGTTGAAATCTTACATGTTTTTGTCATTTTTTTTAAATATTGAACTTACCACCAGTACCTACCCCAACCGAAAAGACGTGTTCTTGTCAATAAAAAATAAAATAATATTAGTTAGTCCATTTCACTATCAATTCAGTACTTATACTCCATAGGTTTAGGTAGTTAAATGAAGGTAAACAAATCGTAAAAAGGGTTCTTTATAGGTGACACTTTCTTGTTTAAAAATACGGTGCAACAAAATCATAGTTATTTACGATTTATACGACAGTTTCCTCTTTTATTAATAAACATTAAACTTTATCATATATTCGTGAACTACTTTTCCTAGATGTAACTACTTGAGCACAATTTTTTTGTTAGATTAATTAGAATAATATAATATTTTGTAATCTGCCTATTGTAAAGAACCCAAAATGACAGGCTCCCTAAACCTTTTAGAAAATTCAACGAATTTGTTAAATTGAAAAGTAAAACTGTATGTGATGTAGTATGGCAACTGAAGTGGCAGGTATAGGTATATGGGTAGTCGGTTAACCAGACTTTGACAGTGTTCTTAACAATCGACATTTACGATTTTGCGAGTGCGTTTCGATTTTGTTAAATTGAGTTATTATAGCTAGGAAAATAATTGATGATACAACGGAATTCTGATTCAGATTCCGAAAAGAGCTTATGATTATGTGACTATAATATGATCTTAACATTTGAAATAAAAGGTTTCGCATCTCTGAGTCACGTGGTTTTTTTTGTTTACCTTTATTTAACTACCTAAACCTATGGAGTATAGGTACATTATTTTTAACAAATATCTATTATCAATACATAAATATAAATTACTAGAGAATGGGCAGCAGCGTTCTCTATGCATTTTACCACCATACTGCGATCGCCAACCCACTTGCCAAGCGTGGCGATTATGGCAAAACCCTCCTTTTGGGGAAGGCCTATGTTCAGTGGACGTCTTTCGGCTAATTGAAGTATCTGTTTGTAATGTCTAAATAACAGCTTTGTACTAAATTCATTTGAAAGTATTTATACGGTACTTACAAAAACACAATTCTCAAAACTTTTGTCTGTCTGTTTGTTCGGCTAATCTCCGAAACAGCTAGATCGATTTTAACTGGACGTTCACAGGCAGATAGCTGATGTTATAAGGACTAAAAATGTAGCCTACATGTGGCTTACACTTTTACTCCCGGTACCACGTTCCCGTGGGATAATTAACGATATCCACATCCACGCGGAAAAGTCGCGGGCATAGTTCTTAATAATTAATAAATTGAGAAAAAATGTTTTGCTTTAGAACTTGTTGAAGATTTAATAATATTCATAAAATTATCAACATAGGCCATGTTTGTAATTATTTACTTTTTAATTTTTTATAAGTTAAGAACTTTAGGAAACTCACTGAATGAAGCCATTAAAGAAATTGCAACAGGAACGATGATTATCCAGAATGTATCGCTGTGGTCCATCCAGCACCTAAAATATAAATTATTAAATTAGTTTCATACATATGTAGTTCAGAGAGGTTTAAGGCTAAGTAAGACCAGTCGCATGGTTCGAACGATCAGGTGAAGCTACGCTTGCCACGGTTGGTTCGTGGATGGGTGACCATCTTTACATACTAAGACCCCTCCATTCCTCGGAAATCGCGCTAAACCGTGGGTCCCAGCTGTCAGTCGTGGATCTTTGACAGTCGTAACGTATTGTCGGAAGGCTGAAAGTCTGACAACCACTCTTATCAAGGGGTATCGTGGTAACTGGATTGTGGTCAGATAGGCAATCGGTCTATGTAAACTACTTGTATTCAGCTACATCCGGTAAGACTGGAAGCCGACCCCAACATAGTTGAGAAAAGGCTAGGCAGATCATGATAATAATATTCTTCCGACCGAGTTTCGGTCAGTCTAAACGGTGATTAGCCAAGTAAGCAGTAGATATTATAGTGCACAATTGTGTGCGTACTGCGTAGATACCTGTGCACACTCTTATCGCTTTAGTCGAGAGAAGTTCGAGAGGAAGTTCATTGTCTGAATTAACTTAACATTAACCTTCAGCTCCAGTAAGTAAACTCCAGTAGGTATTTTAAGTTAATTAAGTTTCAACTAAGTTACCAAAGCTGTTACAATTCTTAAATTTTGTTATTTCGTTGACCATACTTTTTTGCTAGATTTAATACTGCAGGATATTGCATTTTCCATTTTCAGTTTATGAACCAAACAGTTCCACGGCTGTTACAACCACCATTACGCAAGCTTCATTGACCGTTATAAAGGCTGTACGTTTTATATTCGTCTGTTCGGTACATATGGTAATCCATAAATATATAGGCTACGGTCATAATGTATTTTTTTTAAATAACGTACATAATGCACCATATTATAATTTTTGGTGGAAGACACGTTTTTTTTTCTTCTGGTAAATAATATTCCCACCTCTTAAAAACTAAAATAGGTCAAGGTCATGCGCCTCCTCAGAATAATGTACAAAAGAGCAAATATGTATCGTCAAACTGTTCATGACGTGTAACCATATCTCATTTAACGCTTGTCCTTTGTTCTCATAAGGGGCGTTGAAAATACCCTCTTCCAAAATTAAAGGCTAGGGCCATAAAATCTAGCCACAAAGAAGAAGTACGATTACTTTTACTTCTTTATTAAATACTAGCTTTTGGCAGCGGCTTCTCCCGCGTGTAGGTTGAAATTTATCCCACTAGAACGTATTACCGGAACAAAAAGTATCTTATGTGTTAATCCAGGTTATAATCTATCTTTGTGCCAAATTTCATCCCAATACGTTCAGTCGTGATTACGTGATTGAGTAACAAACATCCAAACACATCAACAGCTCAATATCCAAATATACAAACTTTCATATTTATAATTTTAGTAGGATAACTTCTTAAAGCGACTCAACACAGCGTTCATCTAGCATAAGTTCTAATATAACGCTAGCTATAGAATGCCAGTACAACTACTTTTACCTGCATTAGGCATCTTAAATTTAAAATTTCTTCATAAATTAGTGTCAGTCACAAACCTCTCTGTAGCTCCGGGCGTGAAGAATCTAGCTGTTGCGTAAATCATAATGATGACCAGCGAGCCACCCCATCCAAGGAGCACGAACCATCGCATCGCCACCTCATCCTTCACGAACACCTGTGCCGCACACCTATTAGCATCAGCCATTCATAACACTTATAAATAATGATAAACATACACTGCGGAAAGTTTTATACCTATCTATATAATGCGATGACGAATAGTATGAATTTCAGAAGCATGGTATAGACAAGTATTTCATCTCAAGAGGCGACGCGCTTTTTATTTGTGGTTACCATGTGTACAAAAATGTTGTGAATGTGTGTGTGAGCGTAGGAGCTCCAGTAACGTCCGAGAAAATGGCGAAGTCGGAAGTGTGTGTATGCAGGGTGTAGACAAGTAGCTTCAGCACATAACACACACACACGGGTGTGTGTTCTCCCCTCGTCTGATAGATGGACTCATTGAGTCTGATAACAATAGAAAAATAATTGTGTTCATTACTTGACACTTTATGTGCTGAAGCTAGTCGACTTCACGTGCATATTTACAGCTTCTTTGTACACTTGATTATCAGTAGTAAAACGCACGTCGCTCCGTGAGGTAAAAATACTGTAAATTGGCAGGAAATATGGCACAACGGGTTTATTAAAAAGTTCACTTTTGTATCTTTTTCTTTCACAGACCAAGGTCTATGCGTTGTCTCTGTCACTCTTTACTGAGTCACGGTGTTTTAAAGCTCGAAGCTTGAGCTTCAACTCGAGGTTCGTCCGAGTACCTAATTACTGTACTCTGGCAGATTATTGGTTAGATAATCTAACTTTCACAATACGTAGACGAAATAATTAACTAAGTTGCTAGATAGAATACTCACTCAACAAATACAGTAGAATTGAACAAACTTTCATAATCGTATGATGCTAGAAACAAGTTAGGCAGTTAGATCAGTCCTAAAATATGACAAGAAAACAGGATATAAAATAATGAATATAAATGTTCAGTGTTGATATTTCTCACGGAGTTAGAACTTTTACTGTAGCTACCTATGTGAAGCTCCGGGGACAACTATTATTATTTGGCGCAAATATTTCAAAAAGATTCTGCAGATATTTTAGTCACAAGTTGGAGAGACCAATTTTACTGGCCTCCAGTGTATTGAAGGGTAGAGGACATGTATGGGATTATTGACATAGTTATTTTATAAAGTCTCATACACATACCGGTTGCCTTATCTTTAGGCCAAGTGGGACATGTCAAGCCGGGCAACGTACCCGTCGAGTCCTATGCACAAAGGCACAAATTGCACATTCTACTAATAATATTTTAAACGCGAAAGTTTGCGAGGATGGATGAATGTTTGTTAATGTTTCATACAAAAACTACTAATCGGATTCTGATGAAACTGTACAATAATATAGTTTATACATCACAATAACAAATAGGCTACAATTTATAAAGAATTTGGGTAATTTGCACATAATATAACGTTAAAGTTAACGTTCGTCTTGGGAACATTACCAGTCGACAGCGATGCGGATGAATTTTTTGATGCCATTTTTTAAGTTTTGAATAGGTTTACTTAAGTTAGTTTTTATTTGATTACGATTAGCATGCTTAAGGTTTGTCAATATACATCCTTAATATAACGTTAAGTGTGAAATAAGTCGGTAAAATTCCTGCCCTTTGAGAACTATCTTGGCATGCGCTGCTTAAACCGTCCATTTTTTTACAATGCACATTTCAGAGTATTTAATAAATTCTTACCAACATTACTGTATAGCTTTGGTATTTAATGTAGAGAAACTTTCTCTTTTATACTAAGTAATTTGGACGAATAAATAACTTTAAAGTTAGCACGATAAGAATGACCATAGCGGAAAGACATTAAAGGCTCCTTGAAACAGGCGCGACGCGACTGTCGTAGAACAATTTCTATGAAAAATGTATGGCTATTGTTCTACAAATGTCGCATCGCGCAGCTGCATCGCAGCTGTATGTGAGAACATTAGACTTGCCTGACATGTTTGATATGGATAGTCTGAAGCCTGGAGAAGGAAATAGAGTCCTTTTTATCAACACATCTAGCGGGCGAGGCCGCGGGTGGAAGCTAGTAACACATATTTTGTCAGCCGAATGAGCCAACTAACGAGTAGACGTAATCAAAGGTACAATTTATAACACAGGGCAGTTTAGGAATGGTAGTCACAAACGACATAATCCTAAAATATAGCAGTACGTACAATAAACCTTAATCTAAAGAAATTACGTCTTCAACACATAAAATATGTCTGACCTGCCTAAGTACACAACGGATTTATATTGGCCGTGTTTGCTCTGCCCCATGAGTATTCCACACTACGTGACTATTTCACGGAGGAACTTTGAAATTTTGTTTGCATTAGTCGGTATGTTTACTGAACAGGATATTAAACACTTTCCATGCGTCTAAAAGTTTTCAGTTAGACATTTCAGTAAGACTAATAGGAGTGGATCAAGCGTCTTTGTCATTAACTTGTCGTAATTTCTAGTAGGACCTGATTTGTGTACCTAACCTATAGATCTGCTCACCGGCCCATTATGCTGCTCGACGAGGTGGGCAAGCTCTTTGAAAGAGTCATTGCAGACCGCCTCGTTGGGCGGTTGGTGTGGGTGGGGCCGGATTTGGCGGCGAGTTTGGTTTCCGCAGGGGGCGCTCCAGGGTGGACGCCATCATGCGCGTGCGAGCCCTCACGACGGGGGATGCTGTGACCCGGGGTGGGGTCGTCTTGGCGGTGACTCTAGACATCGCCAATGCCTTCAAGACCCTGCTCAGGAGTTGCATCAGAGAGGCACCCCGGTATCCGACCGGATGATATCGAACCGGATGATATCGAACCGGATGCCGACCTACCTCTGTCGCGTGGTCGAGGCCTATTTGACGGACAGGGCCGTCATTTACCCCGGTCACCAAGGAGAGTGGAACTGGCGAGAGATGTCGTACGGTGTCCCACAGGGATCGGTCCTGGGGCCGCATCTGTGGGAAATCGGGTGCTGCGCGCCGACCTCCCAAGCGGCGTTAGTGTAGTTTGCTACGCTTACGACACGCTAAATCGTTGATACGATCCGGCAACTGGGACTGGAGGTGGTTTTGCACAAGTCCGAGGCCATGTGTTTTCATGGTCCTCGGAATGCGCCACCGACGGGTTCCCAGATAACGGCAGGAGGGGTTCACATCGACGTCGAGTCGACGATGAAGTACCTGGGTCTCGTCCTCGACAGCCGGTGGAACTTCGCGGAGCATTTCCGACGGTTGGCTCCCAGACTGGAGCTGGCCGGGGCTGCCTTGAAGCGGCTCCTGCCCAATCTAGGGGGCCAAACGCCTCCTGCCGGAGGTGGCCTGTCGGTCCATGGCTTTGTACGGGGCACCAGTGTGGGCGCCGTCATTGAGGTGCCAACCAGCCCGCCGGCTGAAGGCGTCCCATAGGGTCATGGCCATCCGGATGGACGTGATACCGCACGATCTCCGGTAAGGCGGCGGGCCTCCTTGCTGGATTGCCGCCGTGGGATCTGGAGACAAAGGTCCTTGCGCACACTTGGGAATGGCGCGAGGAGGCCAAACGCCGGAGCGTAACTCCGCTGCCGCGAAAAATCGCGGCACAGCGGACAGAGCTCCGGCGGGATCTCATGACGACATGGAGAATGCGATTGTCGCAACCCAGTGCTGGGCACGCCACGATTGCGACGGTAAGTCCCCTCTTTAAGGAGTGGCTTGAGAGGCGGCATGGCGTCCTCACCTTCTGCCTGACGCAGGTCCTCACCGGACACTGTTGTTTCGGGAGGTTCCTGTTTTGGATAAGGTGGGAGGAAACGCCCGGGTGTTTCCATTGCGAAGATCGCCCTGAGGACGCGGTGCAGCATACCATGGAGGTCTGCCCGGCTTGGGCAGAGCACCGCCATGTCCTCGTGGAGGCGATTGGCGGCGGTGATCTCTCGCGTCCGGCCCTGGGGGCCTACTCCCTAAGCGAAATCCATAGTATCGGCCGTCGTTACGAGCGCTTCGCTCTCTGTCTAACTTATGGAATGTCCGTAAGTGAGACGGAGAACGAAGCGCCCGTAACGATGGCCGATACTACGGATTTCGCTTAGGGAGTAGGCCCCCTGGTCCAGGCCATGTACGGAGCGAAAGTGCACGGATAGCCGTCGCTTCTTTTTGCGAAGCAGTGATGCTCGCGAAGAGGGAGGCGGCGCATGTGAGGGAGAGGCAGTATATGCACCCTCACGGCCCTAGCCTCCGCAGGAGACGCCATAGGCGTCGGGAATCCCAGGCTGATTCCCGGCTACCGTAGGCGCGGGCTTGCGGAGGGTGAGTAATGGGTAGCTCGCTGTCCGGTAAGGACCAAGCCCGGGTCGACGGCGCCTTGTGTTCGACGCGCGCCTCAAAGTTACGTCAGCACCAATTGATGAGGCCCGCAACGGTAGGGGGAAGGGGGATACCGCGGCCCCTGGCACACAGGCAACTGAGGGATCACGGGTGGGTTTTAGTCAGTAAAAGTCTGACACGCCCTCCTGCTCCACCCAGAGCGGGAGATGTTATTTGATGATAACTCACCCAAAAAAAAACCTGTAGATCTTTTATTGGGCGATGAAACCTACTGAAGAGAAACCAATTATTTGTTTGTGCTAATACTGATGTTCATGATACTAGCTTCAAACATTTAGTAAGTTTACTGCTGTAGTATACGTACCACGACCAGAGCTATGTGCAGGTGCAACCCCTCGCAGAACATCCAGACGTAACTTGTGACCATGAAGTAGTTGGTGACCACGTGTAGAACTTGACACCATGCCTGTAGTAAAGAAACTACCTCTAAATCAATTTAGATTATAACAAGAGCTATGTCTAAATAAAAAATATAAAAAAAAACGTTTCTGTGGCTACGTTTTCACAAATTCAATTACAATCTTGTCGTTCGTTAAAAAAAAGTGAAATTGCTCGGCTAATGTTTATATAAAAACGACCAAAGAAGAATAAAAATGAATTGGGTTTCTGTTTGTATAGGTAATTTTTATTCAAATCCAAAATAAGGTGAAGTCAAGAATGAAGAGAATGGTGACTTCTATTGAAGATTTTCATATTTTATTATTTTTGTTGGGAGTTTAACGTTGGCACATCAGTTGGCGTATTTGTACCAATTGTCGCGTTATTTTCCTTGGGTACACAAAATGAACTTTTTCGGAACATTTGTGTTGTACAAATGATGCAAATATTCGAGCAAATAGGTAAAAGTGTAGGACCAGCTAAAGCGTTGTATAAATAATATTATTACCGTATTTTCTTGAACGACGGTGACTCTGTTGACGACGGCTCGGTACCAGATTATCCAGAGGACGTTGTTGAGAGCGAAGGACATGAAGAGGTGAATGTGGATGCGTATCCGTGTGCATTGGAGGACCCTAAGTAAAGTAAATATGGCATAAGGCGCCGCACACACCGACACACAGCGCAGAGCAAAACGCAAAAATCGCAATTATATCATAAGATTCGCATTTTGAGCAAGCTGGGTTGACGGTTGGCGCAGTGGTTAAGTGATTGACTGCTGTGCTGCGTGTAGCGGGTTCGATTCCCGCACGGAACAAATATTTGTATGACCTACAAGTAGTTGTTCCGGGTCTGGCTGTTTGTGTATGTGAATTTAAATATCTGTAAACGCACCCACAATACAGGAGTAATTCCTAGTGTGGGGCAACGTTTAAAAAAAAATTATAAACATATATGTTTAACAATATTGCAAATTACAATTAATTTGCGAATTACAGTTTTTGGTTTTACAAAAAGCGTAGAAAAAAGTATTGGTACCTATATATTATCTACAGTACTTCAAGTTTTTGTTTTAAATCAACTTTGTTTCCACAATAACTCTAAAAAAGATGCACCAATTGCTATAAAATAAGAAGGTGCGGTCACCAAAAGAGAATAGCAACCAAGGTCGTCGGATATAGTTGAAGTTTAGTAAGAAACCGATGGATGTTTACGAATATAATTTAATATAAATAATAGAAAACAAACAGTTAATTTATCAAATTCAATTTCATTTAAAACATCCATCGGTTTCTTACTAAACTTCAGCTATATCCGACGACCCTGGGAGACTACTCTCTAACTCCTTCAACTCACATTGTGTGTAAAAAGCAATTGACGTGAATAATTAAACGAATTCAATGTTTTAGAGTGAGTTTTCTCAATTTGGTTTTCACTGTACAGCAACCCAATAGTTTTGCTGTGCCAGTGTAAATGTTTTAAAAACAAGTGGCGCCATGCTACCGACAAAAAAGGCTAGGAAAATTCGACTCATTCAAGTTTAGATGTCATTGTGTAGTGTAGAAGTGGCCATTTCGAGCGTAGAGCTGAAAACTCTTGCTATCTCACTCGTTTAACTGCATAGTGTTCATTGTTTTTCCCGGTTTTATTCTACATCGGTACAGTGGACAATCGTGTGTACAGGTTTATAAAGCAGATGTGACGCTCTGACGCAGTACCGAACGTAAAAGTTCACTTCGTTTTATTATTGAGTGAAACTTTTACCTACTTTTGCGATTTTAGAATCCCTCACACACGTTCCGTTTGAACAGTTTAACCTTTCCTTTGTAATTGTTAACATTACTTTCGATATTTACTTAAACTTTAACATTTACAGAATGGTGCCAATCAAATCTATAATGCATGGAAACTTCACAAGCTTCATTTTAACCCGCTGTTGTTTGTGACGTTAAATTGACTGAATGTTTGAACTTATGTTACACAAAATACCTGTTATTATTTATCTTCACATGTCTTCTTTCGTTTCTTTAGATCAAATCTTGCTAACTAATAGGTAATGGGCGGCTTCCTCTAGTTTTGTAGGTCAACACCAATAAACTATAATTTTTAAATAAACAGACACATTCTTCAAATACAGTCAATAAATTTTAATACACAAAAACTGTAGAAGAATAAAACTATCTGCTGTTGTGATAGCCCCGAGAGCCTTACGTTGCTCGGTTTCAAATAAATCTAACTTAGAAAATATAGACATGTAGATAATTCGGCAAACAATGAAAGAACTCCTAATTCATTTATTTTCCCTTTATTTTCAATATTAAGGTTATCTGTACGAAACTGCGATAAAACTGTCCTTTAACAATTTATGTGGCCATAACACTTTCGATAGATATTGCGTTATTATAAAAATATGACACAAAATTACTTTCAGTTTTTATTACGGAAGCATAAAATGGCAAAATGAAAATTGCACAAAGTATGCACTTTTTGTACAGTGGGCCTGTACAAAAAGTGCATACTTACTAAAAGGTAGAAAACACAGTAATGGTGAGTTCATTACTGTGTTTTCAACACAGTAATGGACAAACTATTACATATACACACAAACGATTTTTCTACCGGTCAGCAATGGAAAAACAGTGTTTGGATACATGTGTCCATCGATAGCCACAAAAGTGCTGTCACACGTTACAATGCCGATACGTAAACAAGTTGACTTTTGCCTGTATTCTGCCTAATGCCCCGTTTTAACTTAAACAACTGATAGACACGATTTTGTGGTATGACAGTGAAAGTTTTTTAAGTCAATGTTTAATTAATGACTTTTCAAGCTTCAAATAACATTTGTTTATAGTATTGGTAAATGAAAATGAAACAGTAAGTACTCTTCACAACAGTTCCGAACTTCGAGATATTGGCATGGAAGATTACTCGAAGGCTCGGGAGTATGGCTCTCACAAGTTTTATATACTCTTTATTGTTAATATATATGCATAACACAGCCGCTTTATTCCGTGCTTGGCCCGTTTATGGCTTAGCTTTGATATACATCGCGTTATTTGCGATTTGTTATTTTGTTCCTCGCTCTTTTATGTCTTCCTACTGTTGGCAATTTGGCGAAGTCGTCTTCGAGATTGATATAGATTATACACATGAATACTCATAGCTTCCTCTTTGAAACGTTACTAAAGTATGATCACGTCACTTTCGACTACGTCAAAATTATAATTATTTTAGGCTCATTAATCAACTTGCACGAATTAACTCGCCTGAATCGGGCGATTTTAAATAATATCATATTTTCTATAGGCAACTCGTACGAATAAAAATTGATTTGTGGTTGAATAGTACGTTCCAGAAATACGTATACGTACGTACCTATGTATACGTGTACGTTTGGCATGTTAGGAATATAGCGAAAACTAAATACAGCGAAAACTTCAGGAAAAACGACACTAACTTTATTACATAAAATTCAAAACGTGCCACTTTCGTAATACGTATTTCTAAAATTGACAATTCGCCCACAAATAAATGAACTTCTTGCTAGTCGCCTATCGAAATATTATACATTCACCCGATTCGGGCGAGTTCATTCGTGCGAGTTGACTATTAAGCATTAATTTTGAGCAACATAGTAGGTAATGTAGTAACATTAACATTACAAATTCAGTTCATACTCACAATTAAAATTGCCACTCTATTAAACGTGTACACATTCAGATAGTGAACTGGATCACGTTGTGTGCTTATTTCGGTTTTAATTGTCACTGTTCCCTTTCTAGAAGCACTACGTGTAGCCGTGCAGCTCTTAATAACATGTTTGATTCAAAACATTTCGGTCATACAGCTTGTTATACTCAGAATGGCAAAAGTTTATTTACGTAACAGATACATTACACTCGATCTGTTTTCCAATGATATTAGAATTATCAATGAACTGTGATGATTGGTAGATAAAATAAAACATATTGGATTTAAATAATAAGAATTGCAGAAGGGTATGTATTTTCATACGTACTATTGTTAGTTATCCGGGTCATTACATATAATTGAAGTTTAGTAAGAAAACGAAAGTTGTTTTCGAATAAAATTTAGATTAACTAATACAAAACAAACAGTTCATTTATCAAATTAAATGTCATTCGAAAACAGCCATCTGTTTCTTACTAAACTTCAACTATATCGGACAAACCTGGTTACTCATCTCTTTTGGTCACTGTACATTCGTGAAGCTACTTACCGAAAATAGAGGAAAATGAAGACTGAGACCAGCAGAGCGACCACCGACAAGGAGTATCCAACTACGTATATGTTGTTTACAATGTTCCGGAACTGAAACAAAAATAGCTTGGCTTAACTTTTCCCTTCGCAAGAACGCAGTGAACGATCACGCAATAGCGGTTTTCTAATTATGGGGCTTTTTTGAAAACGTCATGTCAAATACTAGTGAAAAAAATGAGAGATGTTTATGACGGCCACCGCTCTGTTAGAAACCATTAACCTGGTGGGTACGTGAAGCTATGTACAGTACGTTAGATTAAACAAAGAACATACTTAAAGGGGTTGTGGTACTATGAAAATTTACAACTTTTTATAAGGAGTGGACACCAAAATATAAAGAAAAAATCAGCTGTTCCCTATTTGCGGCTGGTTTTATTTCCGCGATTTCAGTGCTGGTCCCTAAGTAAAAGTTTTTTATTTTCATGAGTATTACACTCTCTCAAAGAACGTCCCTCGTTTAACATAACACATTGTATAGCCCGGATGCTGTACTGTACAGACTGTATTGTAAGTACAGTATCCGGGTGTAAATTACACATTTACAGGTTTAAAAAGACGCTGTCTAACAGCCGTATGAGTGACAGAAACGAAACTCTATAAACCTTGATGTGCTATATTTACGGCCAGGCTTAAATGATAATGAATACTACTACTGATACTTGAATGATAATGAAGAAACGAACGTAAAAATAAGCTTAAAATTTTTTTTATTCAGTAAGAATGGTAGATTGTATGACAAGGAAGCAAAATAATATTTTTACGGCGTCGACGCTATTTTGAATCTTGAGCGTAGCGAGTTATCCAAAGTACATCGCCTGAAGGAAAAATATTTTTACTCTCAAGTCATATACTCTACTTTTCATCTCCTTCTATGAGAAAATTAATAAGAGACATTTTTAAGTAATTAATGAATAAGTTTAATTTAAAGAAATGACATGAATGTAAAAAGCTCAATTACAATTTATATTTATATGTGATACACTGGCGCAATTTTGAAAATTTATTCAGTGTTCAGAACTCGACGTAGAACTCATTTTTTTGCAAAATACAATAAAGTCCGTACCGATTACAGGAACAGGGAAGTCAATCGCGCGCTTTTGTTTTTTTTTAGCTACCGCGCTTCCCCGCACCGTACAGCCAACACTTATAGCCAGTAATTTATACAATTTGTGTTCGATTTCAATGAACGATTCATGTTCCAAATTTAAATCTCTTTACTGCCCGCTAAGAAGTCTAGTGGAGAAAAGAGCTACATTGCTCCTGCTTACAGACGAACAAAATAATACTTTTCGAATAGAAGGGATGAAATAGTAGATTGTGTCATTAGGGAGCAAAATAATATTTTTACGGCGAGGGCGCTTTTTTGAATCCAGAGCGATGGAGGGATTCTTTAGGAGAATCCTGAACATAGCGAGGGATTCAATGTACGTCGCCAGAGCCAAAAATATATTTTGCGCCCGAGTGATACACTCTACTTTTCATCACCCTCTATGAGAAAATAAGAGGCGCCTCATATTTTATTGTAATATTATTATTTAATAAAACATAGAGTGACAACTAAATTGAAATTAAATAGTATCTAATAATAAAACAACTAAAAACTTATATTGACATTTGAGACATTTTCGCAATCATGAAAATTTATTGTTACAGTTTTCTTAGGAATAGAGATTCTTGTAGATTTTATATTCTGCTTGTTTGAAATAATGTCCGAATCTGGCTCATTTTGAGGAAAATGTGACGGTGAATCAAGTTGTTTGGATGTAGATGGGCGCGGCGACAGTGGCATGGATGGATTAACTGAAGGTTGCAATTTAATGTTTTCCACGATGCGTTCACATGTTTTCGCCTTGTTTTCAATGGAATGTTCTATATACCTCGCTGCTACAGCACTCGACTTCCATCCTCCATGTCGCTTGAGAACAGTTAAGTCCGCTCCAGAATCTGCCAAAAGGGTAGAATAAGTACGACGAAACAATGTCCTTTATACAGTTTGATATCTGGTAACTTCAAATAAGTAGCGAATTCTTGTGGCATTTTAGAAATTTGATTTTTTCCCATAACTTGTTTGAAGCACTTGCCATTTTGATAACGGATGAAAAACCGATTGGTCTTCATGTCAGCAGGACGCAAGTCCAGGTATTTCTATACAATAGTTTTGTATTCTCCTCGGATTACGAAGGATCGGTCAATTTTTGTTTTTGTGTCTGTCAGCTTTACTAACATTAAATCATCCGAGTGATTTTCAACATCATCAACAGTTATTTTTAAAAGTTCATTGCCACGACAAGCTCCATGTACTCCGAAAATTAAAGCCATCTGTAACAAAACCGAATGTGAATAGGACAAGTATCTATCGACATACAGGTTACAATAAAATGCGCATTTTAAACATATGGTTATACTTTACTAATCCACCATATATATAGTTACTTACTTTTACGGCAAGAAAGACTTTGCCGGGTGCCTCATTAAGGAAAGTCTCCACGTTTTTGAATGAGAACACTTTGGGTTTTTTAGGTTTAAATTCATCAGATATCTGATGGATTTAAACCTAAAAAATCCTCTTCAGATACGCTATTAATTTCGAATGTGTCCAGTTTTACGTCGTTATTAGAACTGATTGTTGATTTTAGCATTGAGGTTGTTTAGTTTTGGCTAACTACTGAAAGTAGGCGAAAAACACAGATTCTGAAAAATTCTTGGCGCCTCTTGCATTTCTCCTTTCAATAAAATTACCATAGTCTTTCATATATTTCTCCCGCGATTTTGCAGGTAATATATTATCCATCACATTTCTTGCGTCAGTTCTAATACTTTTAGGAGTTAATTCTATACTTTCACTGTCACTTGAAGAATTCATTTTTCAAAACAAAACCATGAATTTCTAACAATCCGTGAAAATTGACGAAAACGCGGGCTGAAGTTCGCGCGTTTTTAATTTGATTTCTTTTTTTTTAATCAGCTGGCGGCGCGATTATGGGCCGTCGTGCCAGCCAGTCTTTATTCAAACAATATTTGCGTTCGATTTCTTTGGCGCTGAACACTAAGATGTTCCAAATTCAAAAAGTGCGCGGCAAAGATAATTGCGCCACACTTGTAAAGAGGATTAAAAACTCATTACTGCCCGCTAAAAGTTTCTTAAAGAAAACACCACCTTTGGGTGCACTTAAAGGCGAACTAAGACGTCCTTTTCGAATAGATGGAATGAAAAAATGTTTGCTATTAAAGGGTTCTTTAAAAGTATTAAAAATACTCTTCTACAACTATTACTGTCATAAATGTGCCCAGCATAGTCAACCTATAATCTTCCCACTGCTGGGACGCAGGCCTCCTCTCTGCAAAAGGGAGTGGACGATAATCCATCACTCGGGCCAAGTACGGGTCGGTGGATGTCACATGTCTTCGATTTTTTATTCTAGGATATGCCGGTTTCCTCACGATGTTATCCTTCTCCGGTTTGAGGGTACAGGTGATGAAATTAACTACGCAAATAGAGTGCCTGCCTAGTTCCGAACACACAAGTAGGTACACTTAAGTCGGGGTCGATACCACTGGTCTCCTATTTTTTCCCTAGGAAATTGTATTGTCAGTCTATGTATTTTTCAGGGTAAAATATCATTAACACAGAAGCCCTCCTACGTTATTGCGTTGATTTTGAAAAACGTGGTGTCTCTGTATTTCATTAGACAAGGAGGACACGTTTGGCTGGGTACTAGAATTACTTACCGCCCACTAATAAGATCCCGAAACGTCCCAGTACAGCTTCAAAACAGGAAAGGCACTATTCCTATATTGAACTACATTAAAAAAAAAACTTTTTTCAAAAAAGTAAACAACCGACTTCCAAAAAACACTAAAAAGTGAAAAATAACTTTAATTTCGGAAGTCGGTGACTTTGGATATGTATTTTAATTTTTTGTCACCGCCTTCCGAAATTAAAGTTATTTTTCACTTTTTAGTGTTTTTTTGGAAGTCGGTTGTTTACTTTTTTGAAAAAAGTTTTTTATTTTTCACTTTTTAGTGGTTCACATGTGCTTACCCCTTCACAGCGTACCGGCGTGATGTTATGTTATTAACTGGCGTAAACAATTGACAGACATGAGATTTCAGCAATCCCTGTCCATTTGCTATCATTTATTGAGGAGTTCCGTTGCCTATCTCCGAAGTTCTTCATCAGGTCTTCACCAAATTGAAATAGAACCACTCCGAGAAAGTACTCTTCCAAAAACTACACAAATTGCTTCAAGTGTGCCTATAAAATTTGAAGAGTTCTCTCTATTTCTCCAGGATCCCATCATCAGATCCTGACTTGATGATCATGGGACCACCTGGGAAGTATACCCTTTCAAACAAAAAAAAAAATATCCAATTTCGCGCTATGATTTTTTACGATTTCAAGTGTCACCTGAAACCGGACGAATCGTACAATAGACTTAAAATGGTATTCATGGATAAAAGCCTTTCTAAAGCAACCGTGTATCGTTGGTGTAACGAATTCAAGTACGGTCGACTAACTTTGGGGGATGAAGAAAGAAGTGGTCGCCCTTTGACGGCTGTTACGGAAGAAAACGAGTTAGCAGTGCAAAATTTAATCCATGACAATAGGTAAGTTACATATCAAGAGATTCAGCACATACTGCAGGTTGGATCGAGAAGCCTTCACGAAATTCTACACATGCATCTTCGCGTGAGGAGGATAGTTTCACGCTGGGTACTGCACAACCTCACCGATGCTCAAAAACAGGCCCGGGTGGAATGGTGCCGTGATATGATAAACAGATTTGAAGCAGGCTCGTTTCGGCGTGTTTACGACATCATTACAGCTGATGAGTCTTGGATTTATCAATACGATCCAGAAACGAAGCGCCAGTCGACAGTTTGGGTGTTTCAAAACGAATCAACGCCTACCAAAGTGAAGCAATCTAGAAGCGGGGGGAAGATTTTGATCGCGAACTTTTTCAATTTGACTGGTTACTTGGTGTCAATTCCATTACGGAACCAAAGAAGCATCAACGCTGAATGGTATACTACCAAATGCTTGGCAGAAGTTTTCTCTGTTGTGAGCAACAAGCGACCAAACACAGGGCTCCGGGGGCTACTGCTCCACCACGACAACGCACCTTCGCTCACCGCGCTCAAAACGAAGGACTTCCTGGACAGCACGCCGGTCAAACTCCTGGGTCATCCTCCTTACAACCCTGACCTAGCACCGTGTGACTTCTTTTTATTCCCGAAAATAAAAATTCAGCTCAAAGGGTTACAATTTTCGTTGCCGGAAGATGCGCTGTCAGCGTTCGAGCAGGCTGTAAAAGAGGTGTTTGCGGCGGACTGGAAAATGTGTTTCGAAAACTGGTTCAGACGCATGAAACTTTGTATAGAGACTAGTGGAGAGTACTTAGATTTAATAAAAAAAATATTACCCATAGAACATTTATTTTTATTTTCGCAACACTTTCTGAGTGACCCACGTATTTATGAAACCCTTTATTTTGATACCCCACTCGAAAGGTTTGGAGAAAAAAAAAACTTTTTTATTTTTTATTTTCATAATTTGAATGTAGCCCAGTGTCACTCTCACCATTGAGACAAATCTAATGACACCTCTCAAGTTAAAATCCATCAAGCCGTTTAGGCTACAGAGCGCGACAATGAAATCTACACACATACTTACACTCGAAAAACATAACCCTTCTTCTGGCGCAGTCGGTTAAAAAGAAGAAGGTATTAAAACATGCAAAGATGTACAGTCTAGCTAAAACTAACAAACAAAAACTATGTAGTAAGTATCCGTAATAATAAACCAACAAATCCGGTGTTAAATATCATCTTTACCATTAACGTCTCAAGAGCGTACAACATTCTATAAAAATAACTGAGCAAGCTGAGACATTGCACGCATGAATCATGGTGGCGTGTATACAGGGTGTCGGCACCAGTAAACAGCGCGCCGCCGCCATGATGGATGGCAAGCTGGCCACGCAGCAGCCACGCGACGACGCTCGTCACTCGTCACACGCCACCGATACACCGCACAAATGTCAGAATGTGTACACACAATATTTTTAAACAAACATACAAACTCATGTTTGTTCTCGTTTACTGTTGCTGACACATAGGTACGGTCACCAAAAGAATTAGGTAACCAGGGATATCAGGACACTTGCGCGAATCCATATGCGCGAACGGACAGTTGCGCGAAAAATTTGCGGAAATGAAATTTATTCATACCATCACGCCTGTATTCTATCAAAGGTTTGGGTAAGGGTGTAGCAGACTGGAAATAAACAGTCCAATTAAACGTCAATAGTGATCGTCGTAGTTTTTTACAGCACATTTTTTTCTTTCTTCATTGTTTTCATTTCGACCCCAACATGGGCTTTAGAAGCCCCAAAAACTCTGGAAACGTCACCCATGATGGAAAAATCGAAAATATAGTTAATATTTACGAAATGAAAATCCAAGACGGCAGCTAAGAAAATTTTCCATCATGCGTGTCGTTTTCAAGGTTTTTGGGGGTTCAAAGTCGAAGTCAAAGTCAAAACATTTGTTACAAATAGGCACCATTTTTTTTTTTTTCTGGGTGGGAAATCATCAAATAACTTCTCCCGCTCTGGGTGGAGCGGGAGGGCGTGTCAGACTTTTACTGACTAAAACCCACCCGTGTTCCCTCTGTTGCCTGTGTGCCAGGGGCGGCGGTATCTCTTTTGAACAACCCGCACCCCCGGCAGGCATCGGCCCCTGCGGGCCCCATCAGTTGGTGCTGACATCTCTTTGAGGCGCGCGTGGAACACAACGCACCGTCGACCTGGGCTTGGTCCTTACCGGACAGCGAGCTACCCATTACTCGCCGTCCGCAAGCCCGTGCCTACGGGGGCCGGGAATCAGCCTGGGATTCCCGACGCCCAGGGCGTCTCCTGCGAAGGCCACGGCTGTGAGGGCGCATGTACTGCATCTCCCTTACGTGCGCCGCCTGCCTCTTTGCGAGCATAACTGCTTCGCTGAAGGAAGCGACTGCCAGCCATGCCCTCTCGCTCCGTACCATGGCCTGGACCAGGGCCGGACGCGAGAGATCGCCGCCACCGATCACCTCCACGAGGAGACGGCGTTGCTCCGCCCAAGCTGGGCAGACCTCCACCGTATGCTCCACCGTGTCCTCTGGGCGATCTTCGCAATGGAAACACCCGGGCGTTTCCTCCCGCCCTATCCGAAACAGGAACCTCCCGAAACAGCCATGTCCGGTGAGGACCTGTGTCAGGCGGAAGGTGAGGACGCCATGCCACCTCTCAAGCCACGCCTCAAAGAGTGGACTTACCGCCGCAATCGTGGCGTGCCCATACAAATAGGCACTTAAGAGGCACTTTTGAACGTCAAAATTTACATTAAAATAGAATTGATTCTAGTCGCCCCTTCCAAAATATTGTTTCGTATGGAGAAGAATGGGCAAGAAACTCCACCGTTACTCTTTTAAAATGTTTTAAGCACATTATTTAACATACATTCATTATATAATTATGTGTGAAAACGATGCACCCAGAATAAAATTATCATACCAAAGTAAAAAGGTACAAAGAATGAAAGTGAAGCAATTACAGATAAATTAATTTTATGATAGATACATGGTACTCACATATTTAGAAACATTGTAAAAGTAAGTACCTATACGATTTTCCTAGAATATTAACAAGTAATAAATCAGTCTGTGAGTTACAAGTAATCACTGAGTATAAATCAAAGTCATAAATGTAATTAATTATACAATTCAATTAGCAACCAGTTTGCTTTTATCTGGACTCTAGATTGTCCTATGGAGCAGGACCAGCATGTTTCCAAGCATTATTATCTTGTATATAATCCTCTAATTTGTAATATGCTTGTTTACTTTCCATATGAGTTTAAAATTTCCTTTAATTTAATTGCAATATATCACAAGGTATTTTGTTAGAACATTAAACACAGTACCCCATAATGGCCGGTTCTACGGTTCTAAGGTTCTAAGGCCGACGGTGGGGTCAAAATGAAACTCCAAGATAATTTTCCATCATGGGTGTCGTTTTCAGGGTTTTTGGGGGTTCTAAAGCCAATGGTGGGGTCAAAATGAAAATCCTAATATTTCCAGGCTGTTACACCCCTGGCCTACCCTTTGATAGAATACAGGCGTGATGTTATGAAAAAAATTCATTTCCGCAACTTTTTCGCGCAACTGTCCGTTCGCGCATGTGGATTCAAGTAAGTGTCTTTCGCGCAAGTGGATTCGCACAAACGTCCATTCGCGGAAATGTCTTGTCGTGCAAGTGTCCCTTCGCGCAAAAGTCCGTTCCCGCGAAAGTCCATGCGCGGAAACGTCTTTCGCGCATTTGGGTTCGCGCAAGTGTCTTTCGTGCAAGTTTCGCAGATCCGTAACCAGGGTCATCGGACATAGTTGAAGTTTAGTAAGAAACCGATGAATGTGCACATCTATCGGTTACTTACTAAACTTCATCTATATCCAACGACCCTGGTTAATTGTCTCTTTTGGTGACTGTACATTCTGAACGGAATTAATTGAAACGTGCATTCGAAAAATGCTTACTCATTCCAAATATTAATTGTTAAACTTGAAAAGTTGACACGAGCACGTTTATTAAATCGCACCCTGCGTGTTATGTACTATATCGTGTCTTTGTTTTTTCATAGTGTTGTAGTTAGGTTGGAATTTTGATTACGCCATTGATGCTAGCTGTAATCGTTCCTACGAATCATTTTCGTCATCATCTGCCTTTCCAAACTATTTTGGGGTCGGCTTCCCAGTGTACCCGGATGCAGCTGAGTACTAGTGTTTTACATGGAGCGACTGCTTATCTGACATCCGGAACCCAGTTACTGGGTAATACGAGACTCCTTGGTAAGACTGGCTGGCAGACTTTCGGGCGTCTGACGACCCGTAACGACTGTTAAAGATCTACGAATGACAGCCGGGACTAATGGCTTAACGTGCTTTCCGAGACACGGGGTTGCTTTGGCATGTAAAGATAGTCACTCATCCACGGACCAACCGCGGCGAGCGTAGATTGAGACCCGTGCGGGTGAACAGAACTTCGCCACAAGAAAATAATAGCATTTTGTGTCCTTATCATCACCTCTGTTTCTAATGCTGGTCACGTGGTACCCAAATAAAAGAGCAATCTAAATTCTGAATCATAGCAATGAGACTTAGTTGTTGAATAAAAAAGTAGGGTTTTTATTGTTTTTTGGTAATATTGCTGAAGTGGCTGAAGGTAAATATAAAATGGTTGTTTCAGCAATAAAAAACTAGAGTGGACTTCAATGATAAGGGGTGCCATAAAGCAATGCGATTATTTGCAGATATCCTATATTATGAAGAGGTTTAAATCAAAACTTCCATGTTACCAATTCAGAGCATTTTCGTCAGAAAAGATAAAAGAGTCAAGAGACATTATTTCTAAATAAAGTCTATTTTTCGGGGCAGTAAGATTGCTTACTTACATTCTTTGTTTAAATATATTTGCATTTTTGTGATTCTATTGGATAAAAGAGAGTTTTTGTTCAAAAATTCTTGGAACAAAGGTGGATTTTTTTTGGGTTGGTCTTTATCTTTCAGATACATTAAAATTCTTAAAACATTATTTAACACAACTAATTATTTACACTACGTTCTAGATCAAATGTCTAACTATACAAATAAATACAAAACAAAAGGACGTAATGATAATAAATAGAACGCCATGAAAAAAGTTTCAGGTAGAAAAACAACGTTTAACCCTATTCTTTGTTACTGTACGTGCGATAATTGTAATTAAGTCTAGGCTGGCCAACATTTTTTCTTGCGGAGACCGGTTATGTGAGCTTAATAACGTTCAGTTTAGAATAACGTTTGTTTTATTCTTTATAAGCATAACATTTATTTGTTCCTTGCATCTACCTATATTAAGTCAGTACCAAAGCATTGCCTACCCAAAAACCATGTCAGCATCGTCGGGATTTTTGACAACCACTCTTTGTAATTTTTTTTTTAAATATTTTGCTATTTTCAGGTCAGTGTCAGGTTGTTTGTTAATCAAATTATGATTCGCAACAGAAACAAATATGCATTCATCAAATTGTAACAATCATTAAAATCATCAATTAAACTCCCTAAATCCGTACCGAGAATTTCGCGGCCTCTTGCGACTTTTGTTACAGGTTTTTTTAACAACATAAAATACGGGTTAAAGTATCTTTTCTACGTAAGGGATAAACGTAAACCTCCTAAACTGAGGCGAAAAGGCTGTTTGATCATACTGTCAGACGAGAATTAAGCACGAGACATCTTCCCGCTTACATTTCTCCCCTGAAAGTGATTGATGAGTATGAGGCACAAAAATAAAGAGTGTTAAAATATAAATGTTCAACCAATTAGACCAGTGATTGCCAAAGTGGTCCAGGTGGACCCCAGGGATACTCGACGGGGGTCTAAGTTGGCGTGAAAATATGCCTTTTATTTTTGGTGCACGGGCTTGAAAAAATTTTGTTACTAGTTTTGGTAATAAGGTAGAAATGTAGCAGCAGGGAAAAAAAATTTTTACTAGTTTGGGTAATAAGGTAGAAATGTATCCACCCAAACCAATGAAATATTGAAAGCGGTCTACGAGAAAAGTAACTTTGGGAACCTCTGAATTAAACGATGGCGGAATAAATGTGAAGGTTTCCACTTGCTTCTATAAGTGGATTATAATAATCAGCCTATTACGTTCCCACTGCTAGGACACAGGCCTCCTTTCGGTGAGTGTGAGGGTGCCGTAACTCACCACGCGGACTCAGTACGGGTTTTTTTTTATAATAAAAATTTCGGACAAGTTCCGCCAACATAAATGGCGTTTATTCTGTATCTCATCCTTTTCGTTTCTTTCCATACCAGTTCTTGCTTACATGCCTCTCGTACTTCCATTCTTCATACTTTAATCTTTCTGTTATCCATCACCATTAATCCCGTGGGTGGGACGCCCACTTTTTAACTACTTCCTATAATTTTACTTTATTTATTTACTATCTACTTGGGTTTAGGGGATTAACTTAGACAAGTTTTGTTTTATGATAAATAATTTAGCTTCACTTCTTAACATAATACTTATCAGTCTGAAACTACTTAAAATATAGTGCTTTATTTATTACTTACGTTCTACTTATCTTTTTAGGGAAATAATTGAAAATTTTAAGTTAAGGTAATAATTGAAAGTTTCGATTTCTTCATATTTTAACTTAACTTATTGAATAATAGATCATCATCATCATGATGTCATTTCAGCCGAAAGACGTCCACTGCTAGACATACGCCTCCCCAAGCTCCTCAACTTCGACCGGTTCTGTGCTTCCCGCATCCAGCGGATTCCTGCGGTCTTCACAAGGTCATCGGTGCACCTTGTGGGAGGCGATCCAACGCTACGTTTTCCGGGGCACGGTCGCCACTCCAGAATCTTTCGGCCCCATCGGCCATCTGTTCTGCGAGCAATGGGCCCTGCCCACTGCCACTTAAGTTTGGCAATTCTTCGGGCTATGTCGGTTGCCTTAGTTCTCCTGCGGATCTCTTTATTCCTGGTTCGATCACGTACGGAAACTCCGAGCTTAGCCCTCTCCATTGCCGTTTGGATAATTAATAGATACTTATTTATATAAATCTAACCAAATAATTATAATAATGCCATCGCTCTTAACCTACTGCTCACGATGGCCAGTTGATCGCAATATTTTACTTTTACAATGTTTGTAAATATGTGAGCACCATGTATCTATCATAAAATTAATTTATCTGTAATTGCTTCAATTTCATTCTCTTTACCTATTTTGGTATAGTAATTTTATTCTGGATGCATCGTTTTCACACATAATTATACAATAAATGTATGTTAAATATTGTAGTTAAATCATTTTAAAAGAGTAACGGTGGAGTTTCTTGCCCATTCTTCTCTATACGAAACTACATTTTGGAATGGGCGGGAATAGAACTGATTCTAGAATCAGTTCTATTTTCATGTAAATTTTGACGTTCAAAAGTGCCTTTTAAGTGCCTATTTGAAATAAATGCTTTGACTTTGACTTTAACTTTGACTTTGACTTTATTCTGGGTTAAGGTTAGCAAACAAATGTGTAGAAAAAGGGTTTTTGGCTATAATATTAAGCTGATGATAAGTCAGTTACAGATCTAATAAAACTGTCCTAAGCTGTCCGTTCAACGTCACCCAAAACTGTGGTTCGTTTCCACAGAACCGAGATTCCGCACAAGTCGCACTCTGCTTCTAGTAACCGAGTGTACTGTACTGCGCCTACACGATTATTTACCTGAATAATGACGTACATACATAAACGTCTTGATTGATCACCTGAGTATGTCATAACCATATAAACGCGCGCGACGATCGCGTACTCGCGCGTCAGTTGGTTTCGGTTAGAACGCGGCCCTACAGTTTGTTGGTTTTGTTGCCCTGGTCAATTTGTTGGTTTGATACCCTTGGCCCTTAGTTGGTTGGCCCTGGTGACGGTGCTTGGGAGAGGTTTATGTCCAGCCGTGATTGCCCTGGTAGGGCCATTGCGTAAAAAAACCGATTAATCAAATCTACGAGATTCTCTAAAAGGTCAAACGCCTGATACTTCCCGTGACTCAAGGGCTGGTTTGGCCAGAGGCTAAGGTTAGCCATATAACGTGCCAATGTACTTTGGGTACATAATTATTGATAGCGATGCGGAGGAATTTTTGGACGCCATATTTTGATATTTTTCGTCAGGTTAGGTTATTATATATTTTAATTTGGGGCAGTGGTGGCCCAGTAGTAACGCGACTTACGAGTTATATAGGTCGCAGGTTCAAACCCAGTCACGCGTTTTAATTTTTGTAAATTATTTCATCACCACTGATCTCAAAACGGTGAAGGAAAACATAGTGAGGAAACCGGCCTGTCCTAGAACCAACAATTCGAAGATATGTGTCATCTACCAACCTGCACTGGGGCCGCGTGGTGGATTACGGCCCACTCCCTCTCACAGAGGAGGCGTACGTCCCAGCAGTGGGAACGTTAGAGGCTGATTATGCTAAATTTTAATTTTAATAGTTGGTTAGCTAATTAAGTATAACAAGTTAATCTAGTGCAATTATAAATAAATTGTTATTATTAATTAAATGAAAGAAATAAAATTAGCTAGCGAATCTTTGTAGAACACATAATTATGCAAAATAAAATATTTATTCATTTTTTTCTAACTTGAAACAAAAAAACCTAATATGTTTTTATCATGTGTAGTTACATTTTATAATTTTTAGCAACAACCACCTCGTCTGCTTGGTTTTGCCACCTAAATTAATTTAATTTGAACCGTACAACACAAAAAGGGTATTCTAAGGGTAGTCTATAAAATAATGTATTTTCCATAATATAATTTGTACTATTATTGTTTTCCATAATCGTCCCTCTCCTATTACTTACTTGCACTATTATCATTTATACTAATAACGCTTGTCATATCAACTTAACTTGGCATAAAATAAGTTTCCATTAACAAGTGCTATAATCATTAGTTTCTTTTTTTCAAATAAAATCAAAAGTCATTTATTCAAATTAGGCTGAGAATCAGCACTTTTCGAACGTCAAAGTACATGAGACAGTCCCCCAAAACGCCCACCCTTCACCACTTCCTAGTGCTTTAGCTGGGAAGAAGAAGTAGTGGAACAAACTCCCCAGCAGCACAGCTGTCTGTTTAGTCGGATAGACTTGATTCTATACATACTTAGGCAAAGTAATAAACATTACGAGACACAAAGTATTAATTAAATAATTAGTCAAAATGTCAGCTAGCCATACCAATATACCGACAAATAAAATGAAAACTGTCGAGGCCAAATAAAGCCTAAAAGAACTCATCATAGAAAATATTGTTATGAGTAGATCATGTCAATAACTAATGACTTAATAGATAGTTATAAAAAAAAATTGTTAGACAGGCAATAAAAAATTAAATAATAATTATATGAACGCATATATATGTCACTAGATACGCCGATTCTGGAGAAAGAACATAAACATTGTCTTGAGTTAATCACAGCGACCAACTATTCTTGTCATTTAAGTAGTCGTTGATGGAATAGTAAGCCTTTAAACAAAGGACGGATTTTACTTGAGCTTTAAACGCATTAAAAGGCAAATCTAGCAAAGAAGAGGGAAGCTTGTTATAAAAAGTTATACCAAGCCCAACAAATGAGTTATGAACCTTATGAAGCCGGTGAAAGGGAGCACGTAGTTTGTCCTTATTTCTTGTGTTAACGGTGTGAATATCACTGTTTTTAGTGTACAAGTGTATATTTTGCTTAATATATAAGATGTTAGCGAATATGAATTGTGATGCCACCGTGAGAATACCAACATCTTTAAAAAAGTCCCTCAAGGAAACTCTGGCACCTAGCTGGTAAATTGCACGAACAGCACGTTTTTGAAGGACAAAAATATTTTGAATATCAGCAGCTTTGCCCCACAGCAGAATACCGTAGGACATAACGCTGTGAAAATAACTAAAGTAGACTAACCGAGCTGTATCGACGTCAGTGTATTGTCTTACTTTTCTGACGGCGTAGGCGGCTGAACTGAGCCTCCCCGCTAGGCTTGATATGTGTGATCCCCACTGAAGTTTGGCATCTACTGTTATGCCAAGAAAAACTGCCGAGTCTACGGATTCAAGCACCTCTTTATCTAAGACGATGTTGGGACCTAGACTTCTAACATTCGGTAAGGCAAATTTTACACATTTTGTTTTCTTGGCATTGAGAACTAGGTTATTTGCCGTAAACCAATCCGTAACCATTGAGAGAGCACTGTTTACGTCGTCAAAATCTTGTCTGTTCCGGTCTACTTTAAAAATAAGAGAAGTATCATCTGCAAACAGTACAACATCACAAATACCCTTTAAATAGAATGGTAAGTCATTGATATACACTAAAAACAAGAATGGGCCGAGTATTGAGCCTTGAGGCACACCTAACTGAACTGGTAGCCTGGAAGATTTTTCACCATTAATTTCTACACATTGGAACCTATTTTGTAAATAAGAATTTATTACTTTTAAAGCTTCGTTATGGACACCGTAATAACTCAGTTTTCGCAAAAGCGTTTCATGGTGCACGCAATCAAAGGCTTTGGAGAGATCACAGAAAACTCCAATAGCATTTTGCGAGTTCTCCCATGCTTTAAATATGTGTTTCAACAGAGCAACACCCGCATCTGTAGTCGAACGACCTTTTGTAAAGCCATATTGCTCATTATGAAGGAGGCTATTTGAATTAAAATGTCTTAGCAACTGCTTGAGTATTAACTTTTCAAATATTTTGCTAAATGCAGGTAAGATAGAAATAGGCCTGAAATTACGAACGTCATTTTTATTACCTGATATGACTTTACTACTCTTCATGAGGTCAGGAAAAGTTCCTGAATCAACACATTTATTAAAAGTGACAGCTAGATAGGGGGCTACGATATCTATTATATTATTCAAAAGTTTAATGGAAATGCCCCAGAAATCACCAGTGTTTTTAGACTTAAGTGTGTTAAAAACATTAACTACATCACGAGGCGTTACATGTTCGAAACTGAATAGGTCACTACACTTAGGCACACTACTATGCAAGAGGTTTTCAGCTTTAGAGGGGGACGAATTTAAGGAGTGAGTCGTAGCTACAGGTATGTTGGCAAAAAACTCGTTAAATGCCTGTGCTACCTCAGCTTCTTTATTAATTTATCGTCTACCATAATCTCTAGTTGTTTGTCTTGTTTAACCAACTTACCCGTTTCATTGTTAATTATTTTCCAAGTGGTTTTAATTTTATTATTAGAATTTTTAATTGTGTCGCTTAAAAATTTTGATTTTGCAAAAGCACTAATCTTTTTAAATAACTTTGAATAATTTTTGACATACTCTAGGAAAGGGGTATCAAACCTGATTTTTTTTAATCCATATAACTCGTACAGTCTCGCTCTACTTTTGTAAATACCTGGAGTAGCCTTAGCATTGGTTAAAGCCAACGGAGGTGCCATTAATGTTAAAGGTTTTGGTCTTGAAAGTAGATTGGTACTCTTTTTGCACAACATCAAAAAGGGCTCCATACATTTCATTCGGATTCTCGTGTTGTGCTATAGATGGTGTAATTCTATGAGCGATATTATTTTTAAACCTTTTGCAACGACTAGCTGTATAAGGCCTGCATTCAAGTGTATGCGGCTTTTTATGTAATGGCATGGGGAATCTAGCTAATAAACCACAGTGGTCGGACGTTAAGTCAGTTAACACTAATTTACTTTTGGCATCACAATCACTAAATATATTATCAAGACATGTTGACGAAGATGCCGTGATCCTAGTAGGTTCAAAAAACAAGTTAATTAAATTAAAAGACCTAAACAGGTTGAGAAGTCTGATACTTAATGGAGTAACATCTAAAATGTTAATATTAAAATCTCCGCACAAAATTATACTTTTATTACTTGATTTTAACTTATTGAGTAAATCCTCCATTACCGATTCGAAACTAGTGAAATCCCTAGAGGGGGGTCGATAAACGCAAATTATAACGTATCGCTCGAGTTCAACACAAGACAACTCAATAGTGCGCTCAATGGAAAGGTTAACTAAATCTAAACGTTGTTTACATTTAAACTTGTTTGAAACAAGAACTAAAGATCCACCGCGAATAGCAGTTTTTCTTACAAATGCACTTTGAACCGTAAAATTATCATCATTGATAAACACTACTTCATGTTCTTTCAACCAGTGTTCAGTCAAACATAACACCTGAACATCATAGTTCTCCATAAATAAGCTTAACTCAAGCTCTTTGCCGGACAGACCCTGCATATTTTGATGAACAACATTCAACATATGCGGCTCACCCGTTGTCGCATCTAATAGTTTAAACTACTAGGCGAATCAAAAGTAGTGTTAGTACCACTACTAACAGTAACCAAACATGACTTCGACATACTACCTATGTCTGGGTTTAAATAAGCTAATAGCCTTGCTATTTTAAGTCTAAACCTACTCGTAATTGGCAGATACACTGTATTCCTTATTTCCCGATTTTAACTTATCAACAAAACTGTTGGTGTCAAAAAATATAAGTTTTTCACTGTAGTGACTTACTAAGAACTGCATATGATTATTTAACATATGTATATAGTTGTTTTTTCTACTAGATAACCTCTCAAAATATGGAAAAGCACACAAAATAATTTTATTACAATTACAAAACTTTAAGATCTCAGTAACACTGTCAGTGATATCTTCCTTTTTAACCTGTGAACTATTACCTACAAATACAGTTATGTTGGTATTACAATCATATTGATATCTTGTAATTGAAGTCATTTACTTTTGAAGTCATTTTTCTATAAGTAACATGTTACATAATCGATACTTGACGTAAGCAACATTTAATCTAATTTAGAACCGTTTATTGTTAACATATTATGTCCTTAGTATTGTATTTTAAAATGTGTATTATTCCGAATGTTCATTTATAGTAAAATTGTTGTTAATTAGGTTTTAGTGACAAAAACGAAGCGCTATTAATTCAGCCCCACGCTTGTCTGCCCTACCCCTAGAGTGTAATTTAGAATCGCGTAGGCAGAGCGCAAGTTGAAGAGCAGGTGGTTAGTGTTAAACCATCTGCGACGATAAGCTCGCGTGGGACCGCCGAAGAACCGCAGCGCTGGCGCTGGAGCCGTGACAGAAACCATGCCTGCTGCATGTCGCAAGCTCGCTTTCATGCTGCATGCTCGCTTGCATGCTGCATGCTTCTTGTTGCATGCTGCATGCTTGCTTGCATGCATGGTGTATGCTTGTTGGCACGCTTCTTACAGGGAACTACACAACAAGTGAACTATTTCTCTCTTTCTTCTACCGACTTGGGTAGAAGAAAAAATATTGTCCGTGTGTCATATACCTAACTTGTACATAATAAAGAGTTTGTCAAATGCGAAACCGCCAGGTTAGGTTAGAACTGTGACACAACGCTAGATGTCTTCTTTTGCAAAGCAAACCTGCATGGTAGATTAGGTTTATTTTTAGGTGGGCAAATGAATACTATGGTGAATAATGTTATGGAAAACGACATTATAGAAAATGAAAAATATAGAGCAAATACATTTCTGGATTTAAAATTAATATGACACTTGATCGATTATGACCAATGAAATTAGTGAAAATTATTTTATATAATTTCACGATTATGGCAATTGAAGCATTATTTATAATGAAATTATGGCAAATACAAGTATGGTATATAAAATTATTGCATTTTACATTATGGGAAACATTAAAAACCGACAAAAAGAAACTCTTCGTAGTACTTACGTCTAGGTCTTCCATATCTACGCAGGTTGTGTAATTGGTCCACGGCCTCTTCGTGTTCGGGTGCATGAACCACGTTCCGTTCTCCGTGCATCTGTAACAAAAAAGCATCATCAGCATCATTCTCCTGCCCAATTTATTTGGGGTCGGCGCAACATGTCCTTTCTTCTTTCTGTCTATACCTATTCCATTAGTCGTCAAAATAAAAAAAAATCATAATCACAAAATTTCCCCTACTCTTACAACCATCGACTTTCATACTGAGTATTTCCTCAGTACATTTTCCTCATTCCTCAACATCACAGGCCTCATACCATGACATCCGATTTCCACACAACTTTTCAGTTACCGGTGCCACTTTCAGACTTTCTCTTATGTATTAATTTGTTATCGATTCGTATAACACCACACATTCCTCATTGCCTTTCATTCATCCCTTTTGTGACCCAATAAACTAGCATATTGTTTTGATTAGGATATCGAAGGCAGCTGAATGGCGAATACCAGTATTTTATTTATATGGAGCGAATGCCTACATAATTTATCACCACAACACAGTTACTTGGTAATACTTGATATGTTTTCCGTTTTGTTCTGAATCCTGTACTGGAGCGAACGATTATTTGTAGTACTTTCTTATTGGATTCCTAATAAAAAAAAAATCATTGTTAAGGAAAACGATGTGATATGAACATAAATCGTCAACGACTGACAGTTTCCTGGTTTTATGGATGGAGTGGAGTACGTAGATGTATTGTAGACTCGTCCATCGAAGCGAGACGAGATATTGCTTACTGGCTTACATTACCTACTTTATTATTAAAAAAGATGATGACATCCTTTTTAAGAAATCGGGAGTACAGATTGCGACGATGTAGGTAATGAAACTGCTTAACCCAACGTAGTTACTAAGTAAGAAAAACAAATATTTGTCGTGGGCGACGGCACGTTTGAGAAATTTGGCTAGCTAGTTTAATTTGTCCCTAGGCTGACGTTAGAGTTGTACATCGTGGATAAGAATCTAGAAAGGCATAGGTTTGTGTAACCTGGGGGCACGGCAGTGCCCCTGCCAAGTCGAGCAAAAACAAAGCGGCACGGCCGTTACCATCCTTTTCTCGTTCTCGAAGACTGTTTTGAACTGTCAGGCCATTTTCGAGCCCCTTTATCTTCGTTGTAGCCAAGTCAATCTATTTATTTAAACCATAAAAGATTTTTAATATTGATATGGTCACTATAAGATGTTGTTAGATTAGCTAATTAAGTAATAACTTAAGACAGAAGGTCCCTTAAGTAGGGACTGAATAAATCAATCGACTTGGTATTACATGGATCTCACAACTTTTTATGGTAAAAGAACTGAGTTGCGAGACTTGTTTTTTTTACAAGTTTTGTTTTTGATGGCTTAATTTTTTCAGTACTGCTCTGAAAACGCTGAAAGAAAAAAAAACATCATTTTTTCTGGAACCAAAAGTTCGAAGACATCTACCAACCGACACTCTCGTAGAGAGAAGCCTGTGTGAAGACCAGCAGTGGAAACAATATCGCCTGATTACGTTATAAATGTGTTGTGTTGCCGGCGCACCAACAACAGTACACAGCAGGAGGCACCTGGACATGCTTTCTTTGAAGTCTTTAAATAGACGTCGTACTCAGGTATGCCGAAGTAAAGAAAACCTGCTCTGGTGAAGATTCATAGATGACTCTGCCCTGAAGTGTAAATGTGGCACTGTACCACAAACAATGAGTGTGAGCGTGTCCTGTTGTCTGCACGCTACAGGAGTTGATGGACGCTGTTAAAGGTGAAAAGCTAATAGCCAAATTCGGGACTGAAGAAGCAGGAGGCGACAACTACATAGAGGCCAAGTTTGCAGCCGAGCTTAGCTATCATTAGTTTATTAGGAAAATCGAAATTCAAGACGTCGCCGTTACTGCTAACACACACATTACAAGTATGACATTACAACGTTTACGAAGAAATTTAGTTAGAAAGTATGTGTTATTAATCTACTAATATTCTTTATCATCATCATCATTAGTCTTTTCCCAACTGCGTTGGGGTCAGCTTCCAGTCTAACCAAATGCATGCTGAGCGCCAGTATTTTACATGGAGTGACTGCCTATCTGACCTCCACAATCAGTTACTGAGTAATACGATACCCCTTGGTAAGACTTGTTGTCAGACTATCGGGCTTCTGACTAACGACCGTCAAAGATACGAATGACAACCGGGACCAACGCGAACGGCTTGACGTGGTTTCCCAGGCACTTAGTATGTAAAGGTATATAAAGATGGAGAAGTTCTTGGTATGTAAAGATGGTCATCTATGGGCGGCAAGCGTAGCTTAAATTCATCGATCGACCCGTTCAGCTGTTATGACTTAGCCACAAGCCTCTATCTACTAATATTCTTCGTATACATAATACATAAATGTGTTCGAGAAAGAGGACCTTCAAGATATTTCTAGAAGTAAGCATCAGGTACGTTCCAGTCTTGGTAATTCGAAAAGTTTGTGAAAAACACGAACCTGAGACGATAAGTTTAAGACAGCTTGCATTCATAAGGAAATCGGCGTCGCGGAGCGTTATAACAAAGTGCACCAATATTCACATTCATAAAACAGTAGAGCAAGGAAGTTGAATAAATGTTCCTTTTTTTTACATGTTTTGGTTGATTTGAAAAAAAAAAAATGCTGATTTCGAAAATAAACGAACCAACATTTCTTACCTTTCCTAGCCGCCGTAGGCGACCATTTAGTGCTAAACACCGGTATGGAAGGCAACAATTACGTCATCAAACCAATATGGCTGCCCGGCTCACAGCCTACATGTACCTAAGTAAGGCTGCATCTGATCTGATACTTAAAATACTGTGTCAATTTCATGACCTTTATAAAAACTTGAAGTTTACTTTAAAGATTATGCTTTATTACCCCGTTACATGTATTATTTAAAAATAAATCAGCTGTTCCATACGCTTTGACCGCGTAGGCATTGCATTTTTCTATGAAACAGCTGATTTTTTTTTTTATAACCGACGAAAAATTTCTGCGCTTGTGGGTCTAGAATAATATGCTGAATTCATGGTAACAGTTTTCGCACTGGTTAAAAACTTATCCTGTATACAAAATTGCTTGCGAAGGTGCGCATAGAGACTATATAAAGTCTATTTTAGAAAGAAATCAATTAATCTGCCTAGCCTTTTCCCAACATGTTTGGGTCGGCTTGCAGTCCAGATGCAGCTGAATACCAGTATTTCACATGGGGCGACTATCTATCTGACCTCCACAACCCAGTCTGGGTATTTTTGGAAGGGAGTAACGTATCATTTGTTATCTGATGAATTTGCTCAGTGGTGTACTGAACATTAATATAATCGGAATAAACCTACTGGGTAACCGACATAGCCCGAACAATTGCCATACTTAAGTGGCAGTGGGCAGCGCACATTGCTCGCAGAACAGATGGCCGATGGGACCGGCAAGTTCTGGAGTGGCGACCGCGTACTGGAAGACGTAGCGTTAGAAGGCCTCCCACATGATGGACCGATGACCCGGTGAAGGCCGCGGGAATTCACTGGATGTGAGAAGCACAGAACCGGTCGAAATGACGGAGCTCGCCAGCGACTCTAAAATGTCCAAATCGCAACAAAATAAGTGATTTAAAAAAAAAACTATATAAGTCGATTGTTGTTACTGCGTCGGCGTTGCATTCGTGGTCAAGCGTACTAACGAACTGTGGGATGATTCTTTCTATTGTATTGAATTGCGATCGTCCCCGCCTACTATATTTATTTTTATTTCATACGTGGGTGGTTGCAGACAAAATATGTTGCAAGATGTTTGGCCATTGACGGCGTACAAATATCATAAAAGTAATGGTTATTAATTTGATTTGTGAATCTATACTTACTATTGTAAAGACTTATCGAACCTCAAATAAATTACATTTTTTTTTATAATTCCTATTTTGGATACTTACAAAATATTAAATAGCCATGTAATGCGACCAAGTTGGACGTAGCGCTCGCTCTGCTCCTGCGCAATTAGGCACACTTCTAACCTAACCTAACCCGTCTGGTTGCCTCAAAGAGATGTCAGCACCAACTGGTGGGGTCGGCAAGGGCCGATGCCTGCCAGGAGTGCGGGTTGTTCGGGTAAAAAAAAAACCCGTCTGGTTGGGTTACACTAGCTTAGTTACTGCGGCTAACTGTGAGAGAAGGCCACATAGATAAAAAGAGGCTCTTTTTAAAATAGTGTGCGTCATGAGAACTGCAAAAAGTTTTTAGAGGATCAGTTAAATATTATATTTCCTCATTACAAATGCGAAGAGTAAGTATGTCTGTTGTTGTTGTGTTACTTTTTCACGCCATAACGAGTCAAAGATTATTATGATTGGGGTACACGGGTAGACAGGAGTAGGACATTGGTTATTTTTATCCTGGTACGTTCCTATGGGATAATTTTCAATGTTTTCCACCAAGCGGGCGAAACCAGAGGAGCAGTAGCGTCCCAGTGAAAACAACTTACGACTTTTAGATCGTGGGTTCCTAATCAGGCTGGCGCTTTACTTTATGCAAATTATTTCATCACCTCTGCTCTCAAAACGGTGAAGGAAAACGTCGTGAGGAAACCGACACGTCCTAGAACCAGAAATTCGACGACATGTGACATCGACCTACCTGCACTGGGACCACGTGGTGGATTGTGGCCCACTCCCTCTCACAGAGAGGAGGTCTGTGTCCCAGCAGTGGGAACATTAAAGGCTGATTATGCCAAGGGTGAAACCGCGGGCAAGAGCTAGAACAAAGTACTTTTTAAAGAACTATAAGTATTTTATAAACGAGCTATTTTTATTTCGTGAACATTAACTGAAGTGAAACACTGTAAATATTCATAATGCACGCTCTTCCGTTGTCTGAAGTGTTTATTACTATGCCTTTTTAGATTTTTGTTACACCATCTGAGAAATATACTAATTATATTGCTTGCTAAACTGAAGACTAAACATAAGATTAGCATAACGTTAACAAAACTAAGGGTCCACAGAGAGAAATCAATGGCGTAAAATATATGAAAATCATGGTTTGTATGGAAAAAATACCTTTTCAAAAACATTGAGCCATTGAAAGTTCATAAATAAAGTATTACATGGTCACTTATTAGTTACACTTCAGTAGGTAGGTACATTTGTTACTCGTCGTAGGTGCCTACTTAGATATCTTTAGAAAGAAGTTATTCAAAAGTGCCGAAAGTCTTACAAAGAACACATTACTTCTGACTGACTTTGCTCGAGTCAAAGTTGAATAATGCTTATCGATACCCAGTAATGGACCAGCAAAGTCAAAGCCACCTTGACCTGGCCTAACATGGTAAGCAGTTTCAATGAGATGAGAGCCAACTTATACTAGTTTTTTTAACACTGACTACCGTACAGTCCCGAGCATAGATAACGATAAGCAAAAATATCCGATTTCATGATTCATCTATTAGGGCTCCCGGATGAAAACTTCATGGATTTTGTTCTACCAGAATCGCCTCGAACCGACGCGATGCGCCTGTCTGCGGAAGGCTTTAATATAGATATTAAAGCCTTCTGCAGACGGGCGAGACGCGACGCGACGCTACAAATTCTCTTGCACCTGTCGTTCTGTAGTAGTCTTTGGTTACCACTACCAGTAGGTAGTATTCTTTAGTTAGCACTACCAGTAGGTAGTATTCTTTAGTTAGCACTACCAGTAGGTATTATTTTTTGATTACCACGCCAGTAGGTAGTATTCTTTAGTTAGCACTACCAGTAGGTAGTATTCTTTAGTTAGCACAAACAGTAGGTAGTATTCTTCAGTAAGAACTACCAGTACGTATGTAACTAGTGTTATACATATATGTATGTTTCAGTCGCCGAACGGTCTGTTCAAAAACAACAACAATTAGGTTTCCACGACACCACCGAGCATCTGGCTTCGATAGAACTTCAGGAATGTTGAACAGTTGGATTTATTAAACCGCCTACATTCCCTATCTTTTTGCCTTGCTTCGGAATGGAATTTGACATATATTGTTGCGTAGGCCTACGTTCCCAACTGAGAGTTACCAGGATAATTTTCTTTTATTCATATTATAGACGTGATAGTGGGATTCAGTTTATTTTAGAGTTTTGACTTCATACAGTTATGTGTAAAATGTAAAATGCAAGAACCTAGTATAGTTAGTATAAATAGCTTTTGTATAGAACGACAGATTAGTGACGTACGTAAGTAGTTTATGGGATGTAGATATATGAACATACACATCTACAGAAAATAGGGAATATTTGCTACGCAGACTTCAAATAAACCGACAGAATGATGAAGTGGTATCAAGAGAAAGTTATCTTTAGTAGTTGATCCTTTGAGCCTCGTCTGGGGTATTATCTAACTCCCGATCTATTTCTGGCATCTAGATTGACATTTCAACCCATTTTGGGCTTTTGAGCGTGACTTTGGGGTAATGCTTTATACAATGGCACCAATTCTGAAATAGTAAACGATGGTTTTGAAATTGTGTCGTAATCTTTATAAAAATATGGTGAAAATCGTTTTCGAAGTTTGATTACAAAGTTTCAGGCGAATAGACAAATAAACGTTGGTCGTTAGATTGCCAAACTTTATGTTTCTCTCGACGATTAACAAAGTTTTATAATCCAATGAATCAATAAATAAAAGTGTTATGTCTGTGAAGGGCATTTGGAGGAAGCATTCGTGTGCTATAAACTATCAGTAATCGTATGGATCACCAGTCTGACTCCTTTCTAAGCCCATACCTAAGCCTTTTCATGATTGGTTCGGCATTCCAGCATAACGTTACATTTTAATCGAATTTGAAATAAATCCCCTAAATATAAATCCAAGTGATTTCTTAACTGAATTCAAATATATTTTATACGTATGTTCATCGATATTTTTGTAAATTGTGGACGGATTTAAAATATATATTTTATTTGGTAGAGAAAGTTCTCGCGGTGGTTTCATAATAATTTTATTAACTTTGCTCAGGTAGTTTATGAGTTAACTTCAATAATACGTATTTAATACACTCGGCGTATGATGTTATAAAACTATCTGTCACTGTTGTTTACATAGCAAGTAGTAGTATACGAATTGTTGTGGGGTAGGTAGCACAACAAAAAACGGCTACAAGTTACTTTTCTGTTTGTGGGTCTATTTTTCGTTTTGATTAATAAGGCATAACCAATAAGGCACGATTTATTGTGCCTTATTAATACATACCCCTCGGCTGTTAGGCAAACTTATTGAGTCTGATAACAATTACTTGACACTTAAAGGTTTATACAAAAAAATGGAATAGATTATCAATAAAAGTATTGTTAGAAAATTTTTGATTACTGTTGATCGGATTTAATGATAGTGGACTTTATTTACTTATTTAAACTTTTCGCTCACAAAAAATGGTACAGGGGCGGACTTTATGATCTTTGTGCGAAATAATGGCATTATTTGCTGTTCAAGCACCTACATAAAGTATTAAATAATTAGTTGGTTAATTAATTGTTTGCTGCTACTCTGTTCCACTGTTTGTTTAATTTTATCGAGGGACACTTATAGGTATTGTTATTTGAATATCAATATCATCGTGTTGTTGGTGACGGGAGACTAGCGGGGTAGTTGCGTTACACACTTTTATGGGCAATGCCCTTCATTTCTTTTGGGTGAGAAATCATCAAATAATTTCTCCCGCTCGTGGTGGAGCGGGAGGGCTTGTCAGACTTTTACTGACTAAAACCCACCCGTGTTCCCTCCGTTGCCTGTGTGCCAGGAGCCGCGGTATCCCTTTCGAACAACCCGCACCCCTGGCAGGCATCGGCCCTTGCGGGCCCCATCAGTTGGTGCTGACATCTCTTTGAGGCGCGCGTGGAATACAATGCGCCATCGACCCGGGTTTGGTCCTTACCGGACAGCGAGCTACCCATTACTCACCGTCCGCAAGCCGGCGCCTACGGTGGCCGGGAATCAGCCTGGGATTCCCGACGCCCAGGACGTCTCCTGCAAAGGCTACGGCCGTGATGGCGCATATACTGCCTCTCCCTCACGTGCGCCGCTTCCCTCTTTGCGAGCATCACTGCTTCGCTGAAGGAGGTGACGGCTAACCATGCACTCTCGCACCGTACCATGGCCTGGACCAGGGCCGGACGCGAGAGATCGCCGCCGCCAATCGCCTCCACGGGGACACGGTGGTGCTCCGCCCAAGCCGGGCAGACCTCCACCGTATGCTCCACCGTATCCTCAGGGCGATCTTCGCAGTGAAAATACCCGGGTGTTTCCTCCCGCCTTATCCGGAACCTCCCGAAACAACCGTGTCCGGTGAGGACCTGAGTCAGGCGGAAGGTGAAGACGCCATGCCGCCTCTCAAGCCACTCCTCAAAGAGGGGACTTACCGCCACAATCCTGGCGTGCCCAGCACTGGGTTGCGACAATCGCACTCTCCACTTTGCCATGAGATGCCACCAGAGCTCTGTCTGCTGTGCCGCGATTTCCCGCGGATGCCCTTCATTTGGAAAGTTCAACAACATTATCGTTGCGTTTACGCTATTTTTTATGTACACACATTAAAATACAACGGGTGATACGGCATAATAATACAATTCAGTACAAAGGTAAGTACTGCTTATTTCTTAAGAAATTTCTTCCAGTAGACCTGCGAAAGGAGAAATGAAAAAGAAATGTAGACAATAGTGTGTGAGAACAAGAAGAGAAAATATGAATATTTGAAGTCTTAAACTAAAATATAGGTACTTACACATATCCTTCTTGTAATTAACATATACTTAAATAAATACATAACATGTAACCAAAAACGATTATGTACTAATATGTAAATACGTTGTTAAGCAGAATAACCATATAAAGTAACGGTTAAGGAATTTCCTCCAAATTCTTTCTGATTGTGATTGGAAGTGCGTTATGTAATTATGGTGCAGACTCCAAAGATTTGATGGTAAACCGAATCGCTCACAAATAGGTAAATGAAATCATGCGCTTAAAAGCACTATTTTTTACCTTGGCAATGAATTGCGATCATTATATTTTCTTTCTAAGGGATTTCCCAAGAGGTTTCTTTTAACCAAATTATTTGGATGAAATTAATTAGTCTCTAAAACAGCTTGTATTTTGTATCCGTTGTTTATATATAAAGAGCACGAGTGGCCTCGGAATCGTAACTCGTGGTCTTTCTATGTTTTGTCTGTCATTTTTTCTTAGACCTTGTTTGCTGCTCAATTCAACGCCATATTCGCCCTAACTGTAAAAAAAAACCAATTCCTCTTCTCTATGAAGGTATCTTTATTGCTATGAATTCCGTTTATGTTTACAAGTTCAGAACCTGACCAAAAGGCGGGATTTTTTATAAGGAACTGAATGTTTATAAGCAACGGGCCTCTTGTGACTCTTCGGAAGAAGAGTATTTTTATATTATTCATTGAATATCATCTATGCCCTAGAAAGAGTCTTTATTACGTAGGAGCAAAGACGTTTTTCTATCATCAAGTGTTACTACGGCCGCGCGGGTGACCGTACTCGTAGTGGCAGTAATGGCGGCTGCCGGAGTAAAGCCAGGCGCGCTAAACAAATACATTGAGCCACTCGCTAGCCGAGTGCCTAATAAATCTGTTTTTTAAACAAACAGTCAGTATATACCATTATTTTTGCTTCTTTTGGTGTTTCAAATCGAAAACGTATTAAATATTGTGGAGGCTACTGACGTCTTGCTCGTACCTACTATTATCATGATAAGCTTCGTTTTAACATACATACCATCACGCTTGTTATCCCTGAAGTGTTATGCAGTGTACCTACAGTAGGTATACCCACATTTCGCAAGTTATGTTAAAATCCTATGTAACCAGGCTGTTATGGAGAAATTCCCGATGGATAAACCGAACAACACTGATCGATCTGGGATTTGAAAACCAGGACCTTATGGTTTGTTTTATGCACTCGTACCGTCTAGGACTGTTGAATTGAAAGGAAAGCTTTGGTTTTTGCGATTTGGTTACGCTGAAGAAATAACATTTGAGTAAACCAAAGAAGAATGGTATAAAGAAGAATTACTTCGCAAACAGCAATGTGAGGACAACATAGGGATAGTTTTAAGTACAAGGCTTGTAGACTTTTTTCAGATAAACCTTATACCAAGTTTTACGAAAATTACGCGCACGGAGGAGTATCAAATTTGGCACACTTAAAGTTTATATAGAGGAGTGCAGAAACGTAATATTTTTTTTATTAAAATTAATTATTGTCCTATTTCGACCACTGGGTGACCGCTAGTGATAAAATCAAAAGTCATTTATTCAAACTAGGCTGAGAGTCAGCACTTTTTGAACGTCAATATTACAAAAGACAGTCCCCCAAAAAGGCTGCCCTTCATCACTTCTAAGTGCTTTAGCTAGGAAGAAGAAAAGGCGCAACAAACTCCCCAGCAGCACAGCTGTCTGTTAAGTTAGAAGAACTTCATTCTGTACAATAATAGGTAAGTAATTAACATTACTAAACACAAAATATAAAATTAAATTATTTGCCATATGTCAGCTAGCACACGTCAATATATCAATAAAACATAGTAACTAAACTCAAAGAGATTTAAATTATAAAAAAACAAAACAATAAACGTAAACAGAACTCAATACCTATATAAAAGCCTCCAGGCATAAAGGGTGTGCCCGCTTACATATGCAATGCTGCATTGTGTTCATTTAGATTTAAATTGAATAGAATAGAATAGAATATATTTATTGTAAAACATGAGTATACATCAAACAATATGTGCAAGGTCTTAAAAATAATAAGCAGATCTGCATGTTTTGCCATTAATGGCGTACAATAATAACATGTTTTTTTTGGTCTAGAAAAAAAAAAACCAAAAAATTTGTATTTGACTCTACACAATAAAATAAAAAGAGAATAACTTAATCCTAAATAAAAATAAAAATTAGGGAGAATACATTACATATGCCAAAATTTCATACATAACTGCGAAAAATGTCGTAATTGTGAAAACTGTTAAAAAGTCCTAGAAATTAAGAAATCCATTTAATTAATTACGCTCATTTAAAAATTCCGTAATGGAATAATAGCATTTAGCAATGAGATATTTTTTTAAATGTTTTTTAAACAGAGCAGTAGGCATTTCTTTTATAGGTTTTGGGATTTTATTATAAATGGTTGGTGCTAACCAAAAAGTACTTTTTTGCATCAAAGCCGTGGTTGATCTTGGTACGCATAATCTATTATTATCTCGTCTATTACGAATGGAGACGTCTGATAGTTTCTTAAATAAGTGTGGATTGGTCCTTACAAAATTAGCTATTTCATAAATAAATAATGAAGGCAGACTTAAGATGTTAAATTTAATAAAATACTGTTTGCAACTATCAGTTCTTTTCAGACCAGACATTGCCCTAATGCACCTTTTTTGTGACTTAAAAATAATATCCTTATTGGTGGAGTTTCCCCAAAATATAACCCCAAACCTTAATAAGGAGCCGACAATTCCATGGTAGGCAGTTATAATCGCATTCGTACTCAAAATAGGTTTAAGTTTATAGAGGGCATAAGCACAAGAACATACTTTTTTATTTAATTCTTCCGTGTGTGCTTTCCAGTTCAGACGTTTATCTATGGTTACACCTAAAAATTTTGCTGTGTCTACCTTTTTTATAACAGTTAATTTGTGTTGAACATTAATACTTGGTGCTTCTAAACGTTGACTAAAGAACATAATTTTTGTTTTTTCTAGATTGATTTTTAGATTATTGTTATCTAACCAGTTTACTATTGAGTTGATTGTATTATTAATTTCTTGTTCATATCTATCTTTATTTATGGAATTAATAGTGACTGTACTGTCATCGGCAAACAGCGATACTGGATAATTAGTTACCAATGGCAAGTCATTTATGTAGATTATGAATAACAATGGTCCCAATACGCTACCTTGCGGGACTCCATATTTAACTATACGTTTTTTTGATGAAAATGTTTCTTCTATTTTGGTATTAATATTTATTTTGGAAATTTCTGTGTATTGCTTACGGTTTTTAAGATAAGATTCTATGAGATTGAGTATATTGCCTCTAATGCCATACGCTTCCAATTTACGCAAGAGAATATTATGATTAACATAATCGAAGGCCTGGGTCATGTCACAGAAAATGGAACATACCGGCGTCCTTTTATCTACGTTACCCATGACGTTATTTATAAAATCGTAAATTGCCATGTTTATTGTTTTATTTTTGCGGAAACCTTTCTGGTCTTCTGTAAGAATGTTGAATTTTTCTAAAAAGTTATAAATTTGATTGTATATGTACTTTTCAAAAACTTTCGAAATTATAGGAATAAGTGCAATAGGCCTGTAACAGTTCATATTCTGCTTGTTGTCTTTTTTGAAGATGGGTTTAATGATACAAGTTTTTAAATTTTCCGGGTATGTTCCAGTGGTTATACACATATTAATGATATGGCTTAGGTGGTCACAGATATGATAAGCGATAAACTTTAGGATTTTAGTAGAGATCCCATCATAACCAACACTTGTAGTATTTTTAAGAGATCTTATAATTTGAAGTATGTCATGTGGAGTGCTTGGTGCCATGAACATAGATTGATTTAATTTGGGAATATTTACAGTTACGTCCTTACCAGCGCCTGGTATTGGTTTTATCTTTTCTATGAAAAAGTCATTAAAAGCATTCGCAATCTCTTGTGGCCTGGTTATAGTTTTATGGTTTGTTTCTATGGAAGTGACGCTATCCTTTGGTAAATTGAGTTTAGACCTATTTATAATTGCCCATGTAGCTTTGGATTTTTTTGTAGATGATTTTATTTTATGATTGTTTTGTGTTCGTTGTGTTAAATTAATTATATTTTTATATACTTTTGAGTATTTTTTAAATTTAGTTTTAGTTACTTCATTACGATTAAGCCTATAGTTCCACATAAGCTCTCTCTTTTTTTTACTACAAATTTTTATGCCACGTGATACCCATTGAGGTTTTACTTTGGTTCTTATTGTAACGTTTTGGAAAGGAAAACATAAATTATACAGCATCATTAATAGAAGTAATAAATGTTAAGGTACGACCTTCGGAGTAAAATAAATAATTACTAATAACAATGACAAAACCATGGTCAGCAAGACGACCAGTCACAGATAATAAACGTGCGTGCGTGTGTGAACGATAAAGAGTTTGCATCTTTAACGTTCACACACGCACGCACGTTTATTATCTGTGACTGGTCGTCTTGCTGTATGTAAGGATCGAAGCAGGTGGCGTTCTGTAGTATCAGCTTACCCCTTTGAGGAGAGGGCGTGAGTTTACGTTACACTGTATGTGATAATAAATCCTTTTTATTAAAGGTCATATTTATAAATGCAATTTTGCAAGAGAATTAATAAACGAAATGATAAAAAAATATAGGTACAGCATATACTCCTCCAGACCGTATTTCGGCCATGGCAGCCAATCTCAACGGAGACTAGCGTTCGGCGCGTGGGATATTATAGTGCAGAAGTGGCACACACTTGTGCAGAGACAGGTGCACTGTCTCTGCTCTCGCTTGCATAGTCCGATGGAACGAGAATCACCGCCGACATGACCGGAGAGAGATCAGGCGCAGGACCAACGGCTTAGCGTGCTTTCCCTTTCCGAGGCTCGGGGGTATCACACCACCAACTTCCAAACTCCGGGCTGTTACTAAGAAATTTCTAATGAATAAACCCAATAACACTGCCCGACCTGGGAACCTAACCCAGCAGGCTTTTTATTTGTGTGGAAAATCATCAAATAACTTCTCCCGCTCTGGGTGGAGCAGGAGGTCGTGTCAGACTTTTATTGACTAAAACCCACCCGTGTTCCCTCAGTTGCCTGTGTGCCAGGGGCCGCGGTATCTCTTTCGAACAACCCGCACCCCCGCCCTTCCGGGCCCCATCAAACCTAGCGGGCTTAGTATGACGCTTTCTATTTCTACGAAGAAAAGACAGTGCTTTTTCAATACAAAGTGACATTTCGTTTCTCTAATTTTGACATCACACCGTAGATATCCTTCTACAATCTGTCTTTTTGTCTTTCGCTTCTAACGATCTTTTTCTAGGTCCTTATAAATGTAGACTATCAGAAAAATATTTCTTCCCAAACTGTCAAAATCACACTGACAACAAACTTTCTACTCGACGGCCACAAAGTGTATATACGATTATCTATAAAATCATGATTCGTTTAGAATGCATAACTGTGATAATTAATAGAAAAACATAGCTATCTTCTGTTGTACATTATTTGGTTAAAAGCAGTAGACCAACGCAACGAGGCTGTCATACATATTAGATATGCTTGTTATACAATACATATTAGATTATCGTAACAAGGCCGGTTCCCGCATGAACAAAATGGTTTAATATTATTGCTTGTTGAATAAACTATCCTACATATTGTATTTCGAAGAACAGGAAAAATTCGTGATTGATTCATAGTTATGTAGGTGGAGATGTGTTATTGTATGCCATTTTGTAGCGTAAAGAAACGAAGAAAACACTTTATTGCCAATTGAAAAAGATATAATTTTGTTAAATATAAAATAAAATACATGATGCTAAACTATATGATTCAAAGAAGTAGTCAAACTTACTTACTTAGTGGTTAATTAGGTTAACAGCGTAGAAAATAATTTTTTTTTGGCCACTCGTAAATCTTCTCTTTTCTTAGGAACGCGTGGAGGTAACAGGTTGAAAATTAAAGTCAAGTACGTAAGTTTACCGTCCCTTTGAGGTCTTAGTCAATGCAATAAAAATACGGCCAATAATATAATATGTAGATACGACGTACCTATTTTGACACTCGCAAATAAATCCCAGCCAAAACCTGCTTCCCGTTGATATATACGGATTTTACCGAGATCAAATCTGGCGATTCAAGTTCAAAGAAAATCAATGACACCGACAGGGCCCCAGGATTGGCAAGTTAAGGTAATAATGGTCGGGCGATATAGCTTGCAGAACATTATAAATGCCTACAAATGGCAAAGCGTGGGCAGCCAATACAAAGTGGGTCGTTGAAGGCAGGCGGTGGAGTCGTACGATAAGGGAAGCTACGAGGTTTCTGCATGTCCGGTAGTGGGTTTAAAAAAGGTGATTTCTTCATGATGATGACCGGCATTTTCTTTTGGTCCTATATCCTTGAATTATTATAGTAAAATTATAATTATTATACTAGCTTTTGCCTACAGCTTCGTCCGCGTAGTTGTCGAAAATTATGTGTGTAGGTATATGTAATTATGTACCTACTCAAAATAAACCTGATAGGTAGTATGTGAAGTAAGAAGACCGCGTAATCTGGCTTGATTGAATATAGGTCTTTCTGGTTTGTCTTATGGCTCCTGTTCTACCTAGAAAGACACTCAATTATAAATCAAATCGATTTTTATAAAACTAACTTTAGCAAGCAGCTTCGCCCGTGCAAGTGTCGAAAATTATCCAAATCCGTTTAGCTGTTTTGCCATGATTAAGTTTCAAACATCGAAATATATGAACATTCACATTTATATTATTAGCTTTTGCCAGCGGCTCCGCCCGAGTAGAGGTCGAAAGTTATCCCAACGTACTATCGAAATAAAAAGCATCCTATGTGTTAATAATGGTTGTAAATGATATGTGTGCCAAATTTCATCCAAATCCGTTAAGCCGTTTTAGCGTGATTGAGTAACAAACATCTAAACAAACAAACTTTCACATTTATAATATTAGTAGGATAGTAGGATTACTAGGATAAATAAGATGTACGAAACTATGAAGAGTGCAGACGGTGCCGGCATCGGTCTCTTGAGTGTGGACGCCAATAACGGATGGTCACGACTGATTTATCTACTTTGGCGTTGATTTGAGAGTCTTAGTTTTGACCTTACTTTTTGAGTTAGATATATTGAGTGTAAAAAGCCACTTAACGAAGCCGAGAGTCACCTGTACCTATTCCCCGTAAATATATATATATATATTTTGTACTGAACTATACCTGCGAAAAATCTGGTTACGGAGATATTGAAGGTCAAAAATCTAAGTTTTAAATATTATTTTACGAAAACATGAATAAACACAACTTAAAATACTCCCTTGATCTCTGTAACGGTACATGCACCCATAAGCACAATGTTTTGCGTGCGTTACATTGCTCACTACCGCAAACAGGAAATTTTAACAATATAATTTAAAGTCGTTTCTCAGGAATTATTTTTGTGCAATGTTTCTTAGTTTGATGAACAGAAAGCATAGTTGACGGCTATGTTTTTTTACACCCTGTAGAAATAAAAAACTAAAATTATAGAAAGGTTAGGGTAAAGAGATAGTACGTACGTCTTGTAAGCGAATCGCCTTGGGTCGAACCCGATGATAAACGGCGGGCATGGCTGGTAGGCTGTGCTCGACGCTGGAGTCTCGTCCCAGCAGGAGAACCCGTCGAATGTTCGCCGACACCACACGTCATCTTCTGTTTAAACGATCATTATTTAAATGAAATGAAATGTTTATTTGTAAGTAATTAGATATTTTAAGACACTTTTACACGTCAATATTTTGTTGGTCAATATTTTAAACTAGATGGTGCCGGAATTTCCTAGCTGACTGATTCCTGAGATAAAATACCGAAACAAATTCAGAGGTCATGGTGTCTTTTAAAGTCCAAAAATTATATAATTAGAATTTTATGTGAGTCTAACAATGCAGGGCCATGTCTGGAAGGGTCTTTTGAAGAAAGAGCCATGGCAGCTCTCAGCTGACCTGTCCCAACAGACGGCAGGCATGCATCAGTCATGTATGTATAGCCCAACCCTATTTTAGGGATCTCAACGACCCGTCACAAGACGCTACCAGATTTGCAGGACATTTGCGCAGGCCGTATGCAAAATACTCAAAAAACACGTAGGTACCAATACATTGGCTATCTTAGTTCTTTATGTCAACATTAAATAATATCGAGATCTTTTCCGCCCGAAGGAAATGTTTCAGTATCGCCTTGAGGAAAACATAATCATAATGATGACTTGCAACATTTTCAGATAGGTACAAATCAACTTCTTCGGTTAGTCTGCACTTTGATTATATGCACTGCATTTACCAACATCGCAAAAGTAAGGCATGTACACGACACATACGTATATCGCGTCATATTGGAACAATCTTTTATTATTGTTATGAACGTAAACAAAATAGATAGCAAACTCCGTACTTGTACAGTATACCTCGTTAAATCAATAAAGAATCTCAGAAAATTACAAAATAAATAAAGTAATGGCGGACCAAAACATGATCTTTGTAATCTGTAGGCGCGTGTTTGTGCATAACTTTGCGCAGATTCGGCCGGGAATAGATAAGTCGCGTCAATTAAACGGATATTTTATAAACGATCGGCCATTTTGATCGTCAAAACTACTTGAAATCTTATACTAGGTGTAACAGAATAAAGGGAAGTCCGAAACGGTGTTACAGAATAAAAGTAGTCTGTTCATAATTGGATTGTAATAAATACGGGCATTAAAAATATTTATTTTGCTATACGTAACGCCGATTGCGCCAAAGAAAATTTAATCTTATGTGAATATGATAAGACTCAATTTTAAATGTATAAAGTAATGCTAGGGTTAACACTTTTTCCTAATAATAGCATTCAGCTTTAAAACAAATAAGTGTTGGTCATTGTATTATGCTTTTAAGTCAATACTCTAATTAGGGTAATTGAGGTGTTGCGTCAATTATGGTACATGATAATCTCCAGCAGCGGATCTATTCTGTATATATCTCATCGTGAAAATAAGTTGAAGTGAGCTGTCAATTCAAGTGTCATTCCTTAGCGTCAGGTGGGATGACAGCTCACTTCACCTACTTTTTCACGGTGGTATTTTATAAACCGCAGTGTCTTTGGGAAAAATGATAAAGTTGAAAAAGGTAATCATTTAGTCACTTACCATTATAATTCTGAGTAAGGATGGTGCTGTGAGTGATGTTCTCCTGGTAGCACTTCCTCTGTTTGTTTGTAAACCACAGGTATTTGGGATCATTCCGGTAATCTACAGCTCGAGTTGCATTCTGCATGATTTATAATTGATTAATGTCCGGCACCCATGTTAAAACTTTATAATATTTGCTCGCCTATGACAGTTGTCGTTCAATGTAGACACACATTGTTATGTTCTCATCAGCGGCGGCATCTGAAACCAAAGATAAAGTTAAATCGTTTATCTTAGTTCACAGCCTTTACACTGATCGCTATTGATATATGGGTAAAGATAAAATCTTTGTTTTTTGGGTTCTCTGGTGCAGTAGGAAAGCCTTCTTCTTCTTCTAGAATAATAATACGCACTGGAGTTAGTTTGTTACATAGAAATGTCTGTATGTATATGTCTGTCCAGCATAATCAGCCTAAGCTGTTCCCATTGTTGGGACACAGGCCTTGTCTCTGTGAGAGGGTGTCGGCCCACGCAAGCCCAGTGTGGGTTGGTAGATGTTACATGTCTTGGAATTTTGATTTTCCTCACGATGTTTTCCTTCACCGTTTTAAGAGCAGTGGTGATGAAATAATTTACACAAAGTAAAGCCTGTCAGCTTAGGGTCCGAACCTAAGACCTACGACTCGTAAGCAGCCGCATTACCACTGCGCCACCATTGTTCATGTCTGTCCTTAACGTTGTGTTAGGAAAATATAAGTAGATTTTTGTTGTGTTCTCTGTTTATTTCTAATTCTAAATCTTTTATTATATTTCCACACTACGGATCCCTACAGGCGGCTGCGCACACACTTATCAGGTCTTTATCTCCAAACGACACCAGTACCGAGATAAAATATCTAATGTTAATGGCATTGTTTTAGACATTTTATTTTGGCACATAACATTGCTAATTAACTTTGAATACAACACGGCATTTGAGTACGACACGGAAATATTTACGCAGCCGACGCGGTTAACATCGGCTGCTTAAAAGATATAATAGGAAAATAAAAGTGGAGCGCTTAGCTACTATGGTAACTCGAAAAGCGGACTTTAGAGCTGCTGCTTGATTGGGAACACCTGAAACATCCTATTAAATTATTACAACTGTTCATAAAATGTAAGGCCCCGTGTACACTGCTTGAAAACAACATTAACTTAATATCACGCTTGCCATCCTGGAAGACTTAGGCAGACGTGTATATACAGGATAAAATTTTAAACAGTGCGCAAACTGTAACCATGAATTCAGCATATCATTCTAGACCCCTTAGCGTAGAAATTGTTCGTCGGTTATACAAAAAAAAAAAAATCAACTGTTCCATACATGTTGACCGCGTAGGTATTGCACTTTTCTATGAAACAGCAGATTTTTTTTTTGTATAACAGACGAAAATTTTCTACGCTAGGGGTCTAGAATGATATGCTGAATTCATGGTTACAGTTTGGGCACTGGATAAATAATTACCCTGTATAGTACCTACACGCACGTTTCGCCAGCTATGTTTAACTGTCATACAACCGGGCATAAATCCAGACTCCGGGCTAGCGGCTGCTACTAAAAAATTGCTGATGGATAAACCCTAAAACACTTTACCCGACTTGGGAATTGAACCTAGGATCTCAGGCTCATAAGTAGCGCATGCGACCACTAGATCAACAAGACATGAAAATAAATAATTAAAATTTTGGAAAATCCCCTCTTACGCCTTGATCACCTTGGAATGTTTCACTTTAAAGTTTACTTTCAATTAGTGGGATAGTTCAAGCGAGTGATTCATCCCAGAAGCAGGAGTTATGGCGAAGTAGGGCTAATAATAAATACAACGCGTTATACACGTAATGATAGTTTTATTGCCCAGGTGTTAGTTTTATGGTAGTTAGGTATATTTAAAAGTAATCGTTAAAGTACGGACAGTTATAATTTAAAATGAGGTAAATACGGTATCAATTGATGTGGATACTTATATCCTTCTATTAATATCGAGGGGTGCAAGGCTATTTGTTTGTTGCGACATTTTAATAACTAACTCAATACTGTATAAAACTCAATATCGTCCAAAATGTCGACCCTTACACCCATCGATATCTATACATATAAATAAAATTGGAGTGTCTGTTTGTAATATTAAAATAACAGCTTTTTGCAACATGCATATGAAAATATATACGGTACATATAACAAAATAGTTTTTTTAAAATTTTTGTCTTTCTGTCTGTTTGTTCTCGCTAATCTCTGAAATGGCCGGACCGTTTTTGACGGGACTTTCACTGGCAGGTAGTTGATGTAATAAGGAGTAACTTAGGCTAATTTTATTTTAGAATTTTTGTTTTTATTGATATATAAATAATAGTAAATAAACTATTCCACGCGAACGAAGTCGCGGGCACAGCTGGTTATAAATATGAATGTTTGTATGTTTAGAGGTTTGGATGTTTGTTACTCAATCATGCAAAAATAGCTGTACAAATTTGGATGAAATTTGGCAAACAGATACATTATAACCTGGATTAACACATAGGATACTTTTTATCCCAGTAGTACGTTCCCGTGGGATAATTTTCGACCTCCATGCGGGCGAAGCCGCTGACAAAATCTAGTTCGTATATAAAGGTATCGGAAATCCGATTTGCTTTTGTTCAAGCGCGATGACTTAATGAACAAACAGCTGGGCTATTCAGAAAAAATCTCTCTGAGGTGAACTGAGCAGTCATTCACCCGGTGAAAATCATCATCGTCTTTCTGCCCTTGTCTTCATGTACGGTCGCGGTCTAAAAATGTTTATCAGTTTTCAAATTACATTCTCTATATCGCACTGTGCAGTAAAATCCAAAATACTAAACTAAGGTACCTACTTATTACTTAACAAAAATTTTGAAGCATCAATTGGGTATTTGACACTATTAACCAATAATTGCGAGACACAACTACTTAAAAAAATTACTTTATGTGGTTAACATAAAGTTGTTTTTTTAAGTCGTTATAGTTAGTGTATGGTAGTTAATACAATGCCAAATAATTCATTTATTTTCTTAAAAAAAAGGTTTTCTTTAACTATCCTGTCTAGTAAGTCACCGCCTTGAGCGACCGATCTTCATGTTAATAAAAATCTATGCTCTATACATTAAAATACAAAACCCAAGATGCATGGTCTCGAACAAAAGTCAAAAACACTCAAAACTGTACCCAATTATACGTCAGTGGTTATAGTTATGATAAAACAATTTTTTTTAGAAAATTTTATCTTACACGCATGACATAAAGTGTTTTATACAAAGCACTGTCCTAAAAGACTGACTGAAAGACGACTGACGATATTATTGACACCTGCGAACATTGCGTCGTATTTATTTTATTTACGTTTTTGAGACGCTGATGGTGTATCTTCGGTTTGTTGTATATCTATGGCTCTATACGTAGTCATATCACAGATCGACTTTGTGACATAGATGTGTAAAGGAAATTATGAACCTTAAGGTGGTAAACATTTTCTGACCGCGACTGTACATGTCGTCGGAGCCGCATTGCCGCCGCACCCACGTGTTAACCGCATTGATGCCAAGTTAAGTAGTAGCGCAACGATCACAGTTCGGGAAAGCGTTGCCAACAAAACTGTAAAGACTTTTACAGTCATCTGCGGTGCGGCGCGGCTGCGGTGCAGCGCTTGCGTGATATTCATTTGAATACACAATCATGCAGCCGCGAGCCCTACGCGTCGCAGCGCGCCGTTGCGGCTCCGGCGTCATGTATGAAGTCTTATTTGGTGTGCGTTACCCAGGCCAGATGTTGTCGAAAATGGTCATTTGAATCTTATAGATAATTAGTTTTGCGGCTTCTGTAATTGTTGCGCACATTTTTAAATTTGTTGCGCTTATAGTTTTTTAATTATTTCACAAAAACATTTCCTGCTGGGGTAACGTTACCCCAGCCAGACCTTTTTCTTTCTAATGGGAATATTTAAATAATTACTAGCTATAAAATTAGTTGTCTAGATGAAGTAAATGTTGTGCCTTATTTTGTATTTGTTCTTTCATCGGTTGCGAAGTTATTCGAGATTTTGCTGGGGTAACGTTTTTGGTTTTGCTAGATCTTTGAAATGGTTAAGCGGATTCTTATCATATTTTGTACATGGCTTCTTGGGAATTAGTTTAAATTTGTTCTGCAATAAAAAAACCAAAATAATACATAGCTTAAAGGTTATTTCATTAAATAGAAAAACACTTCAATTGGTCCCAGCACTCTCAATAAGAGCTCAAAAGACTTACTTTAAACGTTATTTTAAAGCTTGTAACTGCTTTCAAATGTACGTGAAGTTTCATTAGTATCCTGTAAGTATTTAACAAGTTATGATGATATTGAGTTCTTCACGAGCACGGTCTTGATGCGCGCGGTGTTATTTGGCCACTGGATTGGATATATGAACTGAATGTTATGTCAATTATTAGTTTTTTAGTTCAGTTGTATATCAGTAAAATTTCAGCTCAGTACATTGGATAATTAATGAGATAATACGATTAAAGTCATTAGGAAGTGAATGACCGTGGTAACCCGACCAAGTTTAGGTGGTTACGAAAAAGCGAAAACGCAAAACATTATGGTACCTTCTAAAATATGTAGGATAGTGTTACAAATTTAGTACAGACATGTACACAAGTTTTAAAAAAACTACGTGATTATTAAATAATTTTTATTGACAGGTAATATAATCATTTCAATTGAACTTTTAAAGTATTATTAAACTTATATAGATATACAGACGTAGAGGAGAACGTCAAACGATATTTTTTATAACTTCACCACGCAGCCATAGTCGCCACCACACTCATACGTAGGTATTATGTCGCCATCACCGCGTCCATCATCGTGGCCCACGGCTATTGCTATGTTGCCATTCTGTTTATGCCTACAATAAAAACAAAGAGTAATTTTTTTTGTCTAAATCCTTAATTAATGGGGTTTCAATTGTAGTTTTGCTACCTACATATTTGAAACTCGAATCGTCATCTATTTGCGAGTTTATATCAACGCGAGTGTCGCAACAAGGTAATTATGGATTTCTTAAAGTCTACGTGTCCAAGGAGTTTGTGGAAATAAATAAATACCTTCCTGTTGCGGTAGTCCCGACTCCCGACATTGATAACGATAAAAATCGGTCGCTAAGTCATGAATTTCATTAATCAAGTTTCAAGTCATATTTTGACAATATACCTATACACAAAAACCTTCCACTTGAATCAATCTATCTATTAAAAAAAACTGCTTCAGAATCCGTTGCGTAGTTTTAAAGATCTAAGCAAACAGGGATAGACAAACGGGAAGCGAGTTTGTTTTATAGGTACTATGTAGCGAAGGATAAATAATTATGTCGTTATCATTGTTGAGAATTCCAGTCTAGGTAATAATTAAGTACGAAAGAAAAGAAAATAATAAGTTCCTAAATTTAAATATTTAAGCCTTAAAAAAATACAGTTTTAGATAAGTACCTAACAACATGTACATATTAATAATAATTTTGCTACTATTTCTGTAGTTACATTATACAAGCTTACCTTGTTCGTGAATTCATCAAGACAGCCTGCACCATAACTATGATCATCAATAGAAGCACTCCACATTAGCAGTAATTCGCCGCACTTATTATTTTATATTAGCTCTCACGCACTCTATAAATATTTGCAAAAACAGGAAACGGAACCGCCGAAACGCATGCGCACTCTACAAGATGAATTATGTGATTACGGAGCATGTTTAGTGCGATATGCAAACAATGCGCCCCTTCACCCCACCCCTTCCGCGTCCCACCGAACGACATGTTATATCAGTGATTTTTGATAAGTTTGCGGAACTGGAAGATAATAATAATGTTTTCATAGTACAGATATAATTATATTATTAATGTATTTAACAGTGTACGCGTCTGTACCGAAATTGTAAGGTGTATTATACTAAACATTTCAAAAGATAGTATAATGTTCTGCGTTTTCGCTTTTTCGTAACCACCTAAACTTGGTCGGGTTACCACGGTCATTCACTTCCTGATGACTTTAATCGTATTATCTCATTAATTATCCAATTTACTGAGCTGAAATTTTACTGATATACAACTGAACTAAAAAACTAATAATTGACATAACATTCAGTTCATATATCCAATCCAGGGGCCAAATAACACCGCGCGCATCAAGACCGTGCTCGTGAAGAACTCAATATCATCATAACTTGTTAAATACTTACAGGATACTAATGAAACTTCACATACATTTGAAGGCAGTTACAAGCTTTAAAATAACGTTTAAAGTAAGTCTTTTGAGCTCTTATTGAGAGTGCTGGGACCAATTGAAGTGTTTTTCTATTTAATGAAATAACCTTTAAGCTATGTATTATTTTGGTTTTTTTATTGCAGAACAAATTTAAACTAATTCCCAAGAAGCCATGTACAAAATATGATAAGAATCCGCTTAACCATTTCAAAGATCTAGCAAAACCAAAAACGTTACCCCAGCAAAATCTCGAATAACTTCGCAACCGATGAAAGAACAAATACAAAATAAGGCACAACATTTACTTCATCTAGACAACTAATTTTATAGCTAGTAATTATTTAAATATTCCCATTAGAAAGAAAAAGGTCTGGCTGGGATAACGTTACCCCAGCAGGAAATGTTTTTGTGAAATAATTAAAAAACTATAAGCGCAACAAATTTAAAAATGTGCGCAACAATTACAGAAGCCGCAAAACTAATTATCTATAAGATTCAAATGACCATTTTCGACAACATCTGGCCTGGGTAACGCACACTCTTATTTGGGGTCGGCGCAGCACGTCTTTGTCACTACTAATGATTGACATTGTTGACGGCTCACTACAAGTTCACTCAACCTTGTTTTCAAGGTAAGATTTTACAAAAGACATCGGCAAGGTGAAGTGAGCTTAGAGTGACTGTCATTAGTGTCGATGCCTAGCATGGTGTAATTACAGTAGTGTGGCTATTCTGTAAAAATCTCACCGCGATACCTTGTGCGAAGTGAGCTTAAAGCGAGCTGTCTTTAGTGACAATCCCTAGCATCCTAAGTAATGACAGCTACTCCGAGGTCACTTTACCCAACGTAGCATGGTTAGGTTTCTACGCAATAGCATTGCAGATAGAATGACAGCTCACTTTATGCTTTCACGGCTTTTTTTTACTGTAAATAAATAAATGCTTTCACGGTGAGATTTTAACAGAATAACCAAGCTGCTATCTTCAAGCTCAGTTAGTTTCACCTTGTTTTCAAGTTAGGATTATAAAACATACATCACCAGAAGGTTTAGTGCTCCGTTTATCTACTCATGTGGTGCTATTGAGTAAAGTCCACGTCGCTCGAGTCACAAAATTATCTCACTTGTATATATTTAACATTTTGTAAATCCCTGAAGTGTTTAGGGTTGAGTTGCGCTACATGCAGTTTCACGCATGCATTCGGTACTTTTCCTACTTATAATATACTTAAATGTGAAAGTTTGTATCTTTGAATGTTAATATGTTAAGATGTTTGTTACTCAATCACGCAAAAACGGCTGAATGGATTTGGACGAAATTTGGCACACAAATGTTTTATGACTTGGATTAACACATAGGATATTTGTTAGAGTACGTAGTTTCAGAAAATTGCGCGGGCGAAGCCGCTGGCAAATCTAGTCTACTTAATAAAATCTGAAATGCATTCTTTCACTGATAGGCGTCATCATCGTCATAATTTTTTTTTAAATCTCTGTATGGACCTGCTCTCACGCCTGATGGAAATAGCGATTGATGAGGTATATGATGGATCTAGCGTGCCCGGGTTAACTGTGGAAGGGAACATCATCATCATTGGCAGCCTTGTTCCATTGCTGAGTATAGACCTTCCATTTGTGTCATTTACTTGAGAGTACTGCACAAGAGTTTCTTATTTTGTAGCAAAAGTAGAAAGGATTCGTGAAAAGGCATCCCTTAAATGTGTTAAACAGTAAAAGTTTGTAAGGATATTCGTAATGTTAGCAGATGCAAAATCTCTTCGGTCACATAGCTTTCATCGAATGAAAACTCGCTCTTTGTATGTTTTGCTTAGCGTGACATTATCAAGCAATTCAATATTGCGCAATATGACGAATACCGCATAGTTTTGACCATTTAGTGGTATAGTTAGGCGAGTTTCAGTTTTATTACACAATATTCTCAGGCTGTTGGCAAGTCTTACGCGAAAATACATACCTACATACATAATTAGCTTCTATATTCCGACTGCTGGGACATACAGGCCTCCTATCTTCAAGAGGAAGTGGGCTGTCATCTACCACGTGGGCTCAGTGCGGGATGGCAGACGCCATATAATGTCTTAGATTCTATTGTACTAGGATATGCTGGTTTCCTTCACCGTTTTGAAAGCAGTGGCGGTGAAATTATTTTCACAAAGTGAAGCACCGGTCTGAGTTCGCGGTCATTTCCACTGGGCCACCACTACTGCAAAATGTTGCGTTGTTGATGTGTTGCCTTCCTAAAAAACCTACAAAATTAATCTATTTTTATTAGGAAATGGGCCTGCTCTTGACCTCGATCACGCCTGATGAAAAGCGATTGATAAGGTCTATGATGGATCTAGCGTGCCCAGAAAATGCCTGTACATTCTTGTTTTGAAGGTAGACGGGTTAAATGCGGAAGGGAACACAGACGCAGGCGAGAGTTCCACAATTTGGCTGTGCGCATAATAAATGTGGAAGAGTAGCGCTGAGTACGACTGGTCGGAATATCAACCAAGTGCGGATGGTATCCTGCAGTGCGTCTGGTAGTCCTGTAGTAAAAGGGCGATGGTGGGATCAGGCCGTGGAGCTCCTGCGCACACTCTCCGAAGTACAGTCTGTAGAAGACCGATAGGCAAGCAACTTTACGCCGATGAGCCAAGCTGTGAAGCTTAGCCGTCAACGTTTCGTCGCCTATGAGCCTTTTTGCTCTGCGTTCCACCAATCAAATTAAATGAAGTTTTACACACGATTTCTTGAAATGATAAGCTATAAGTATACTGTTACTAGCTTTTGGCAGCGGCTTTGCCCGTGTTACCTAATATACGCGAAACCTTAACAAGTTATACACCTAAACCTTCCTCATGAATCACTCTGTCTATTGGTTAAAACCGCATGAAAATCCGTTCAGGAGTTTTTGATTTTGGACTTTGTTTTATAATGTGTAGTAATTTCCCGGCAGCGGTGAAAACATGTCGGGTATTGTTGGGCGGGGGAAGACAAACTGAGGTCATTTGCCGACATCGCGCTCCAGATTGGGTAAGTATAAATTCTTTTCAAATAGTCGAGGATCAGTTTGTACAGGAATGTTGGGACATTTGAGAATGCTGAATCTTATTTTGTGCGGCGTACATTCACGAGCATAAATATTTAACAGTTACGTAAATAAAAAGCGTTTTTTTTTTTGTGAAACTGAATGTATTTCTTATGCATTATCATATAAAACATTAACTTTCTGCACTCCTTCTCCATATAAACTTTAACGGTGTCAAATTGTATACTCCTCCGTCCACGTAATTCTCGTAAAAAGGGGTAGTTACAGAGAATGTAGATCATGTAAATAATGTAATTTATAATACATGATGGTTATTTTTTTAAATATTACATTAAAGAATATAAAAAAAATGATTATTAAATAAGGAAATATTAATTAAAACTTAAATATTTTTAGTGAAATATATTAAGTATTTAATTGGTGGGGCTTTTGGCTGAGTAATAACAGCCGCACGAGTCGATCGATAAGGTTACGCTTGCTGCGGTTGGTCCGTGGACGGGTAACCATTTTTACATGCCAAGACCCCTCCGTGCCTCGGAAAGCACGTTAAGCCGTTGGTCCCCCGCTGTCATTCGTGGATGTTTGACTGTCGTTATGAGTCGTCAGTGGCCAGAAATTCTGACAACCAGTATTACCAAGGAGTATCGTATTAGCCAACTGAGTTATGGAGATCATATATAAGCCGTCGCTTCATGTAAAATACTGGTATTCAACTGCATCCGGTTAGACTGCAAGCCGACCCCAATATACTTGGCAAAAGGCTAGGTAGATGAGGATATGAAGTATTAAAATGTACGTCACCATCATCGTCATCATAATCTCAGCTGAAAGACGTCCACTGCTGGACATAGGCCTCCCCCAGCTCCGCCACTTCAACCGGTCCATGATTCCCGCATCCAGCGGATTCCTGCGGCCTTCACAAGGCCATCGGTCTACCTTCCCGCATCCGCTTCCACCTTACAACTTCTACGTCTTCCGGTACGCGGTCGCAGCCTCATCGCATCTGTTCTGCGAGCAATGTGCCCTGCCCACTGCCACTTAAGTTTGGCAATTCTTCGGGCTGTGACGGTTACTTTGGTTCTTCTGCGGATTTCTTCATTTCGGATACGATCACGTGGGGAAACTCCAAGCATAGCCCATCCCAGTGAATATTGCCGTTTGGGTGACTTTAAGCCTTCAAATAAGGCCCATTATGCATTTTAAAATACATTTCTATTTATTTATGTTTTAAAACAATGAAGGAAGTAAAATGAGGGTATAAGTACTTACTCATTCAAGGAAAACAAGCTACTGGAGATCTAAGAGGAATTTTGGCTCGTCACAGAATAGAAGATCCGCCCGAAATCAACATATTATAAGAAATAGAAAGCCTTGAAGCAAATGCAAAATCACTCGGAAAGGACACATCTTAGTTTTGGTGGAAAGCTAGCATAAGCATTAAGCATCCGCAATTGATTTTTAATAAGCTTCATGGTTTACCAAGGAATGATACCTGAAACATGGAAAGCTGCGCTTGTACATAAGAAGAGCGATACTAAACACAATAACTAGCGACCCATTACACTATAAATCCATGTTTACAAACTTTTTGCTAAAGTGATCACAATACGCCTGACCACCATGGTCAGTAGATTTGACGCGGCTCAGTCAGGCTATCAGGAAAGATCTCTTGGTGGATTTTCGGTCATCGATCATATTCTCACGGTGCGCCAAGTTGTAGAGAAGTTTTTCGAGTAACACAAGTCTCTGGTCGTAGCATTTATCGATTACAATTATGCTCTTCAGAGATGCAAAGTAGACAGCAGATCATACATTGATCAAGCAGATCTAACGTGCCACTGTGCCAAGCTCCAAGTTAAATTGCACGAACTAAGGTATCCGAGGCAAGTGGAATGAGGCGTAAGGCAGGGTGATACTATATTTCCAAAGCTCTTCACATTGTGCTTAGAGGACGACTTCAAGCTGGTGCTAGTAGGTAAAGCAGAGGCATTAAACTGCAAGAGAAAATGTATATCTCTCCCTTCGCTTTGCTGATGACTTCACCGCGCTTGCTGATATTGTTTGAAGTCTCCAAGAGATTATCGCAGAATTGAACTATACGTTGCTAAAGGTGGGCTTGAAGATCAATACTTCGAAAACAATGTTCAAGAACACTGACTGGAGTCAGTGCACATAACATTGTTTTCGAAGTGTCGCTGACTCTCAACTTCGATGCAATTTGTGCACCAGCGTATCAATAAAGTAGAAGAGAAGTCTTCGTGGAATAAATCATCAACCTGAACAAAAACTGCCAAGAACTCGATCTGAAGCACCGAATACAACTGGGCTTTTGGCAAGATGTCAAATGAGCGCAAGAGCAGCATACCACTGAATCTGAAAGGTCTCACTATTGAGCAACGTGTCCTCCCCATCATAGTGTATGAGGGGCTGACACATGGTCGTTCACTGAGCAGGCAATGATCAAACCCAACGAGTGGGCAATGTTGGGTTTTCTCAACGGGATCATATCAGTAATAACGAGAAGCTTACTATTATAGCCCTCACGGTAGCGCGTAAGAAATGGAAGTGGAAGCTATTGGCTGTCTACAATAAAAAAAAAGGTTCAAAGGACAATTAGACTTATCTCAAGGCAATAAGAGCCTTGACGAATTTATATTCAACTGTTTCCGTGCGGCATTTTGGTATTGATGTTAATTTTAATTCTCGAATTTGGTTTTAATTATGGTTTTGATTTAATTTAATTTTGATGTTATTTTAGTTATATTTTCATTTAAATCGGACTGTATGGATTAAGTTATCTGAAATAAATGAATTTTATTTTATTTATTTATAGTAGCTGGTCGAAATATGTACTACAGATTCAAAGGAAAATGAGTCCTATCTCAAGGCAATAAGGATACAATTACGGGTTCTGATGCAACAGGTATTGCATGTATTTTAACACTCCAGTACACGCGCCCCTGTTTGGGACGCCAGTACTCGCGCGCTCTACATATGTAGAACTATTTTGTGTAAAGATTTTATGAGGATGGTAAAAAGATTTTAAAATGCTTCAATATCATTACGAAAATAAACTTTATTAAGAAACTAAAACAGGCAAAATATAACTGTTAACATTTATTAGGAACTTAAAATCAGACTTCTTGACAATTTTGAGAAAAATCTAATATTTATTGGCATCAAACCTTCTAAGTCATAAATTTTTACTCGCTCATATCCTCCTCTCGGTCTTCATTATTTTTACAACAGTCAGGACATTGAAGAACCTGATGTTGAGGACAAATCCACTTATAACATGTGTGACATTGTTTTCTGGTGGACTTGCTGCGCGCTCTGCCACAAAAAGAACATTTTCCAACGCGACAACGGTATTTGGGGGTTTTGTTGGGCATGGTTATAATTCAGATGGGTTATTCAAACCCAAAAGCATTTTCCCTTTCATTTTCAATGATTTTGGAATACTGTGAAGCTATTCTGCGCTGTATGCAAACCGTGACAAAGCGAAAACTAAGTTCATACAAATAATCCTTCTTTGCCTTATTACTGTAGTCCTTGTTTTTTGTATGTACAGTATAACCGTTTATGTCACTTATATTCATTAGATGAAAAAAATAGTAAGTGGCCATCGCCTGGAGTTTCTGGAGGCGTCGTAAGTACCACACATTTTGTCCACAATGTCCACGCCGTATTTGGTACCTATTATTATAAAAAGTCCTAAGCTCCTCTTCAGCGTCACTTTCTATTATATCTTCATCATCAGTACTAACTTCTTCCAACCATCTCGAAATATTATGTGCCATTATTCTGCGAATTATAGTTACTCAGGTTACAAATTATATCAAACTAAAAAAAACTAATAACAACAATATTTATACACAATATAAAACACTTACCTAAAATAAATATGAAAGGTAAACTTCCGACAAAACTGTTACGCGAGTGCTCGCGCGCTCTACTATTGTAGAATTTTAGTTTTGGAGCGAACTTTCTTCCACGTGCGGTCGCGCAGCTTGCCGCAAGGACACTAATAGTGATCAACAGTTCCTAATAGAGGAATACTATGAGTGTGTGCGTGAAGTACACACAATACACGTTTAGATTCCAGGAAATGCATGCGCGTTCTACAATAGTACAACGCGCGACTATTGGAGTGATAATCCTGTTTAGTTTTTCCCGGCTACTAGGTCCAGCAGGGATTTATGAGTACCAATAGATGTGAAATACTAAAATAATTACTTTTCCTTTAGTTTGACCTCAACTTATTGTGTCCGTATGGATTGAGGAGCCATGTCTCAGATTTAAACGAGGGTACTACCAATATTTAGTAGTAAATTAGATTAATTAATTAAATTTGATTAATTACTTTAGTAGCTACATACATTTGTTTTTTATAGACCGTCAGGATTGAGGAGCCACATAAAATGTGTTGTATTACCGAAATTATGAAGCCTTTGCGTTTTATTTTTATACTACAAATTAAAACAAACTTACTACTAAATAATACCAAAAATCTGTTTTAATTGCTTCATTAGTTTCCGAGAAACAGTGCGGGGAAATTTATGGATTTTTCAGATAAATCAAAGCATTGTAGCTACCTCAAATTCAGCCGTACAAAACCCATTTTTTTGTACCAATTAAGCATAAACACTACTAATTCCTACCAAAAACTCAGCAATATCCATTGGTTAGTTTTCGACTTCTGAGGTGGCTCCTTAATCCAGACTTTTGAATTGAGGGGCCACCTCCAACGTCCTGTAACTTTTTAAGGGTTTTACTACAAATTCCAGGATCGGGGCTACAAATTTGGCTAATTTCCTACTAAATATTGGTAATGCCCTCGTTTAAATCTGAGACATGGCTCCTCAATTCATACGGACACAACTTATTGACTAGATCACTAGATAATTCACTTAAATGTTTTAGAAAATTAACACTCTGGCCGTATTGTTATGTACAGTAGCATGGCAAGCTAATCAATATAACGTGGTGGTTTTGTAGTTCACCGACAGAACTTTGAACTTTCTTGACAATTGCCATACGCATACTTTTGTTATTGCGTATAGTTTCGACCCCATCAAACTTATTAGCCAGTTTTATCATTTTAATGATACGAAATGTAACTAAGAATGCTTTGCCATTCACAAACGTTAGTTTATAATTAGTAGAAAGGTGGCAAAGTTTAAAAACTGACTAGTTACCGGGTACTGGGACCTTAACGGGAATACTTACTTCTATACCTTTACAGGCGAAATGTGTGAAAGGTGAAAGGGACACCTCTGCCCAACTCTTCAGAGAAATATGGCGTGATGTCAAGATATCTTTAGGTTCTTGATTCCTTGCTTAGTATTTAATTTTTACTAACTTTTGCCAGCCGCTTCGCCCGCATGGAGATTGGAGATTAGATATCCCACGGGAACGTACTATCATCCTGATAGTACGTTCCCGTGGTAAAAAGTACTTTATGTGTTATTCCAGGTAACAAACTATATGTGTGCCAAATTTCATCCAAATCCGTTCTGCCGTTTTTGGGTGATTGAGTAACAAACATCCAAACATCTAAACTCTCACATTTATAATATTACTAGCTGACCCGGCAAACGTTGTTTTGCCTTATAAATTATTTAGGGTGAACAACCCTTATCACTTAGGGGTATGGAAAATAAATAGTAGCCGATTCTCAGACCTACTGAATACGCATATAAAATTTGGTAAAAATCGGTAAAGCCGTTTTGGAGGAGTACGGTAACTAACATTGTGACATGGAAATTTTATATATTAGAAGATATACTAGCTTTTGCCAGCGGCTTCGCCCGCGTGGAGGTCGAAAACTATCCCACGGGTACGTAGTACTGGGATAAAAAGTAGCCTATGTGTTATTCCAGGTTACAGGCTACCTGTGTACCAAATTTAATTGAAATCCGTTTAGCCGTTTTTGCGTGAAAGAGTAACTAACATACATCCATACATCCATACTCACAAACTTTCACATTTATAATATTAGTAGGATATAATAATATGATAGTACGATACTAGGACAACAGGAAATGTGGTTCTAAAAATCTCGAAATCACATTTGTTGGATAGGAATGGAAAACGAGGCCAATAAGTCTTCCATTTTATATTAAATTGGGTCCAAACACAGCTAAAGGCAAATTCTGGGAACGACGTTAGAACTTCTCGCCATAAAAAAATGTTAAGTACGTACGTATACCTATCATGTCTATGAAAATACGAAAGAATGGACTTTAATATTTCAGAGTTAATCCCAGTCATTCATTATTTGGCTAGTGTTGGAATAACAAAAGGGGTATTTATATTCTTACATTGCTCAGGTACCTACATCTATTAGTAATCACTGGAAAAGACCGTCTGTCATAAAAAAAATAGAGGCCAAAGACAGCTTCGTGCTAAAAAAAAGCATTAAGCTGTTATAATAATCTCGATAACTGTCTAAGCCCCAAGTAATGACACAAGATTAAAAATGTATTGTTTGTAATTATCGTGGAAGTATCGTTCGAAAGGTAAAACTAATACCTAGAGCCGATGAGCGTTGGTGCACAAATGTTCTTCAGAGGAGATCGTGAATCGGTAAACGTTAAGCGTGCGTGGTAAAAACTATTGCCAAAATAAAAAAGCAGCTTCCGAAAAAAACACTACTAAGTGAAAAATAACTTTAATTTCGGAAGTCGGTGACAAAAAACTAAATTTCATATCCCAAGACTTTCGAAATTAAGGTTATTTTAAGGAAATTTTAAGGAAAACGTTTTTATTTCACACTTTTTGGTTGGTACTTACCCCACCCACACCAATTCATATACTTGACATGTAAACAACAGTGAAGTACTTTCTGTGAAATTAGTAGAAACTCACCAAGATACACAAATTGGATTAAAAAAACGTATTATCGAGGCTAACGCAAAAACTACCCAAGCACATAAAAAAAATGTTTATAATTTTCATTTGATTTTTTCATATTCGATTTAAAAAAAAAAAAAATTGTGTCTGTTTTTTTTTTGTTTTCATTTTGTTGTATTTTATTTTACTTAAAAGTATCTGGAACTTTAGAACTCAGCGAATAGAGCTCACATTTTTATGATCTACCGGAAAATAATCCGTTGAGTTAACCAGTATCTGTGTCTCAGGGTAGGTGGACAGCTGATATTCGCAGGATGGCATGTAAAAGCTGTTCATCAGAGCAGCCCAAGATCGACCTAAGCATGTCCAGCTGTGGCGGCTTACTGTGATGTTAGTATATTACACGTTTCAAACCGAATGTCAATTCCCACTTATAAAAGCAATTAAATCAGCTGGAAAATTTCACCTACGTGAATTGTGATGCGTAATTCTGCTAAGTGGTAACGGCCGCGACTTACGAGTTGTAGGTCATAGATTCAAACCCAGACGGGCGCTTTACGTTGTATTGGTCATTATTTCAACATCACTGTTAGCAAAAAGGTGAAGGGAGACATCGTGAGAAAACCGGTATGTCCTGGAATCAGAATTCGAAGACATGTGCCATCTATGGACCCGCGTTGGGCTCGCGTGTTAGATTACGCCCCACTCCCTCTCACAGAGAGGAGGCCTATGTCCTAGCTTGGGCTCTTTATAGGCTGATTATGATAGTGATGAATTCTTCACAAAAATACTACTGACTATAAATTAAAATTGCGAATTTAATTCTGTGGGATGCTCATTAGACTTCAATTGTAACTTATGGTACTAATATCTATCAAGGGGGGTGGCGCAATTTCTTCTTAATTTTAAAGTAAACATTTCATTTATAAGAAGCATGGTTTCTTATACAAACTTATTTACTGACGGTGACATAGTGGATTTTATGAAAGGACGAAAGTTGCTGTTAATGAATCAATTAACTGAATCCAATGTCCTTAATCATCGCGATCGCCGTCGGCGTCGGCGCCAGAGGGGCTGCTAACTGTGTGTATTCTTTATCATCTCACATGGATGACGCACATTCTCGTCACCTGTTTATGAAGTAACAAAGCCAAATAAGAGAGTATCTGTCTGTGTATGAACCATAAATCTTTGACAAGGCCGCTACGTGAAAATATGTTTTTGTTCATATTGATTCCTACTAAAGTTCCTCCTTCAATTTATATGGCGATAAATATGACGAATTGCAGGCTGTTTTGCAATAAATTATGCATAACGTGAGTGGAAGAAAACCTGGCATAATATAAATTCATTTGCCAACAGCTGCTATCTAACAATCTGAGAAAGAGATGAAAATAGATTAGTTTACTGATACGATAAAGTAGGAAGTGAGATAACTATAAAGTACACATTATTTGTGCGTTAATCACTCAACGCGGCGTTTTAGGAGCGGGTATTGAATTTGTGTCACTGCCAAGATTACGGGAATACGGGTAACAACTCTTACAACGTATAAGACAGGAAAATCAAGTGAATTGCAAGTGTTAATTGTCAACGCTGACAGATACGTTCTCTCATCAGATAAATCATTTGAAAATAAAGAATGTCGTCACTTTTGTTAATCTGTAGGTATCTGCACGTTGTATTTTACCACTGGTACAATACAACGTCTGTCTGGTTCTTCAGTTTCGAGTTAATATAAAAATCCCACAGAAAAAAGGAGATTCAGTTTTTCCCGTATTCGATCATTTTTCAGGCAACTTTTCAAGTAAAAAGTTACGTAATTTTTTTTTAAATAGTAATTCGATCCAAACGTTCTCAAGTGATACGCTTACCAACGAGCAGCCATTCATTTTTATTTAAATAGATATCGCAAAATGTACTTACATGAAAATATGTCCAGGTTTCGGGTAAACTTAACAAGGGTGCGACACGATATTGCGCTAAGAAGACAGATCGTGTTCGAGATGCATAAATAACGACAAATACAGAGTGTTATCTTATTCACAACTTTATCTACATATTTATGTGTCGAGGTGTGAATCCGCGTGTTACTAGTACCTATACAATTGGAATAAAAACAACTGACTTCGCTTTTGCTCGGTCGCTTGAAAGACTCAAAGTGATGTTTATAGAATAAATTAAGACACACCAAGCTTTACCAGAAAACAGAAGGGTAACTGCGTAATATACTCTCAGTAGGAATCGCTTTTATTTTGGCAGTTCCACAACATTCATGGCGTTATTTACATTGCGAAGCTGACAATTTTTTCGAACATAAGCAAGAATGGATTAACAATAACCTTCTGGTCATTAGGGTGAAGATTACCGTTTAATTTATTTTTCATTATTACGGTAGGTTCAAATTACGTTACCCCTTTATTATTTTTTGGTTATCTGCGATCAAAATGGTGCGGCCGGGGACAAGGCGGCAAGAAACAAAATAATGAGTGCGTTAGACGACTTCACTGTTTGCTCTGACTTTCGTGACGAACGGTGTAAATATGGCTAGTGATAAATATATTATACTAGCGGACCTGACAGACATTGTCTTGCCCGAACACCGCCACCTACGGGTCCAGTTGTGACTCTAAATCATCCAGGAACCCAGGAAAATACACGCAAAAAAAATCATAATATTATTATCGCAACTAAGATTTATAAAATACGTTTAATAATAAAGAATGCGTTTTAACACAGACCTAAACGTTATGGTTCTGGTTACATATGAATTCCTAGGTCTGGCAAGGTTTTATTGAGTTTTCCGATCATTTATTTCTCCGTAATAGCCCGGAGTCTGGGTTGGTGTACAGTTGATACTTAAACAGAACTGAGAACACTGTGAGTGTACTCAGCAACTATTCCTCCGGAGAATATAGGCGTAATGCTATGTATTTAAGGGGACACTAATCCTGGGCTTGAATTCAGTGGTCGGCTTGGCTAAAAAGCACGCTGTCTCACCAAGCATCGTGTCCGACAGAGATAGTATCAGTGATGAGCAGTTAGACGCTCGTTTACATGCACAATGTTATTGAGTGAGATGCAGAATCGTTTATAGTAAAACAGGCGCGTAAATAATTAAGAAAGTCCTTTGGAAGATCGAATTTTATGAAAAAACCACTGCATAAATCAATGACCAATAAAGTTTATTGAACTTTTCGATAATCGAGATTTGTCGTTATCGACTAATATAGTCATGAATAACTTTAATTTCGGAAGTCAATCATTTCTAAACTAAAGGTGAGTACAAATAAATACAAAGAAAAAGGACACTTAGGCGTCGAGGTATTCGTCCGCATCGCTGTCATCAGGAAACGTGCCCAGAAGACTGCCAGCATTGCCACGTTGAATGGCAATGCAAATTTTTTGGCATAAGAACGACCTAGCCCTCTGGTCACGTGAATCACGTCATCGACTTGGTTTTGGAAATTGTTAACTTCTTTTATAACTTTAACACGCTCAAAATCAGGTTAAATTAGCAAGAAAAACGAACCTTTATTGGCTCATAAGTTTTTAATGGCTTTTTATTGTAGTACACAGACAATATTAATAATGAGACAAAACCATACCATGTTTAATTTTCGATGTACATTGTCCAACATTCCATACACTCACGGAGGTTGTATGGAAGAAATTGTCGACTAGATTCACCTAAGTGTGTTTATTAATTTGTTTTTACTAGCCCCGCGTCCGCTATCGCTCCGCTCATGTCAAGTGGCAACCCTCAGCTAATTGCGCAGTAAAAACACCCGCCTGAATGGAGGTGGTGTCCTTCATCCCAGTTCGTGTATTATTGTTGACTTAGCACTAAAGTCCATGACATATGGCAATGGAAAACATGATGGATATTGTTTGCAATCGTGTACGTAACCTACTACATACTTGAAAATGAGGGTTAATTATTATCATTACCATTACGATAGGTTTTCTTGTGAGAACATTCCGTGAAAGGTATAGGAAACGTTAAGATTTTTTAGATTTTTAACCTATTTCAAAAAGTCGGAGGTTTTAAATTCGTCTGTTTTTTTTGGATGTATTTTCCGCGATATCTCCCTCAATTGAAGATTGATTTTAAAGAAACCTAACCTACCCTATCCATAAAAAAAGGTTTCTTTAAAATCCCTAAACCCTATCCATAAGCATATGTATGCGTCAAGGGTGGTCCCATATAATTTGTTAGCCTCGATAATACGTTTTTATCCACTTTATGTACCTCGATGACATTCTGCTGCTTCCTGTCACTGTGTTTTACATAGCAAGTAGTGATATACGAATTAGTGTGGGGTCGGTAAGTACCATAACTTAAAAGTGAAAAATAAAACCTTTTTCTAATAAAAAAACAACCGACTTCCGAAAAACACTACAAAGTGATAAATAACTTTAAGTCGATGTCTTTGGTTACGTATTTAAGGTTTTAGTCACTGACTTCTGAAATTAAAGTTATTTTTCACTTTGTAAAGCAATTGGCACTTTTTCAGCTTTGATACCAGAAATACACCAATATCCTAGTTGTGTTAGTAACTACTTTGTTAACGTAGGGTAGGTAGGTACGTATTCAATTACGTAAATCCAGGTTGACTGATGGATCACTGGCTCCCCAACAACGGGCTGATGTTGATTCAATTGAATTTGGCTGCTGTGACAAAAAATCTAAATTACTTTCGTCTCTTTTTTGCGGCGGGACCGCGTGACGTCTTACATTCTTGTTATTTATTCGACTGTATGATATTTTTTTACACATAACATCATCACGTCAGTATTTCCCGAAGGGTTTGGCAGAGGTTTATCTATAGTGTACCCATGTTGCTAATTGTGTTTGGTTATATATAGGATAAGTTTTTATCCAGTGCGCAAAATGTAACCATGAATTCAGCATATCATATAATGTATGAAACAGCTGATTTAATTTTGTTTTACCGGCGAATAATTTCTGCGCTACCATTCTAGACCCCCGTCTAGAATGGTCTCCAGGGGCTAGTCCAAATCTTGGGGTTCATTCGATTAATCGAGTCTGGTCAAGCCGCGCTGGGATCGGTGCATTTCATTTCATTCATTTCATTTCATTTAAGTTATGGTACTTACCTACCCCACACTAATTCGTATATCACTATTTGTTATGCAAAACACCGTGACACGAAACAGCAGAATATCATCGAGGTACATAAAGTGGATAAAAAACGTATTAACGAGGCTAACAAATTATATGGGACCACCCCTGAAGCATTTAAAACAAAACAAAAGATGTGTAAAGACAAGCACACATTACAACCGCATCGGGACGCATCGCATCGTATTCCAATTCAATATATAAAATAACGTTGCGGCTCATGTGCAATGGTTCAAACAAAAATATATGGAAGTGACACAAGAGGTTTTTACGTTGAGGCACGGCCCGTTCATATACTTACATATATAATGTGCACGAGCCTTTATTGTCTAGCTTCCCAATTTCGTGAAAACATAACAACCCTTTCTGCAAAAGTCGCGTTAAAAAGAACAACAAAAAATAAACAACTGGCTTCCGAAAAAACACTACGAAGTGAAAAATTACTTTAACTTCGGAAGTCGGTGTCTTTGGATGTTTGTTTAAGTTTTTTTGTCACCGCCTTCCGAAATTAAAGTTATTTTTCACTTTGTAGTGTTTTTTTCGGAAGTCGGTTGTTTATTTTGGAAAAAGTTTTTATTTTTCAGTTTTTAAAGTACCTACCCCACACCAATTCGAAATTTCATCATCCTTGGTGTATTCTCAAAGTCAATGAAATCAAAACAATGCATATTCATACGATAGCAGCAATCGCGGTTGATTTGCTATCAGTTTTTGAAGAGTTTCGTTGTCTGTCTCCGAAACTCATCATCAGATCTATATGAAATTTAAATGGGACCATTTCATTATAAATCTCTTTCGAACAAAAAAGACTTTTGCAAATATATGACGGAGTTACGCCCGAACTTACATAAAAAAAAAAACATCTGGATGACCGGTTTTTTTGGTTTGACGTTTTCTTAAAATGAAACCAGCTAGATCGATTTATCGCCCCTGAAACCCACTGCATACTAAATTTCATGTGAATCATTGGAGCCGTTTCCGAGATTCAGACTATATACATACATATATATATCCTACTAATATTATAAATGTGAAAATTTGTGGGTACGGATGTATGTATCGATGTTTGTTACTCTTTCACGCAAAAACGGCTAAACGGATTTGAATGAAATTTGGTACACAGGTAGTTTGTAACCTGGAATAACACATAAAATACTTTTTATTCCGGTACTACGTTCCCATGGGATAGTTTTCGACCTCCACGCGGGCAAAGCCAGTGGCAAAAGCTAGTAATATCATAAATGTGAAAGTTTGTATGTTTAGATGTTTGGATATTTAGATGTTTGGATGTGTTACTCAATCACGCAAAAACGGCCGAACGGATTTGGTTAAAATTTGACAGATATATAGTTTGTAACCTGGAATAACATAGAATACTTTTCATCCCGATAGTACGTTCCGGTGGGATAGTTTTGACCTCCACGCGGGCATATGTATGTACAAGAATTACTCGTTTAAAGGTATTAGATATTAACCTCCGAATTGAGAATCTCCTCCTTTTGGAAGTCGGTTAAAAACGACAGCGTCTCTATTTTAGCTACTCCACCATCCGCTACAAACTCGCAACTAAAGAAAAAACTCGAATGTTTGAGATCAACTTGATTCGATATCCTGGACCCCATTTTTCTCTTGACGTATGCAACCTACATCCGAAGCAAAATAGTTATAGACAATGCCAGTGTCCATTAATTCAAGACAGGAATTCACGCTTGTCGCGTATCTGGTGAGGTTACTTCGTGGCATTGAGCATAAACCAGGAGCACTGCAGCACCCGAATTTATGTGTACCAGACCGCTACGTGTGGAGGCGGCGCCGCCCGCCGCTGAGGAACATGGGTCGAAATATTAAAAAAAAAACCAACCTCCCATACAAAATCGATCAGCTGACTATTGATTTTGTATGGGAGGTCCGATTTGTTTTTTCATATTTCGACCCATGTTTCTTGGAGAAAGTTGTTCAATTTCACGGGTACTATCACCCTGAAAAATTTGGACGGTGACTAAAAAATAAGCCTGTATATACAAGGTGTCATTTTAATCACCGTTAACCTCATAAGGGGTCATTGTACTCATCATTATGAACAACTTTTACTATGGGACCAAACCTGAAATCGCGAAAATAAAATCAACTGTTCCTTAAATTATTACGAGTTATGCGAACATGAATGTAGGGAACAGCTGATTTTATTTTCGTGATTGCAGCGTCGGTCATCCAGATATTACATTATAACTCGGATTTACACAGGACATTTATGTACGTTCCCGTGGGATAATTTTCGACTCCCACGCGGACGAAGCCGCAATTCTATTACATCTTTCAGAAAATGGCTCTGAATCAGATATGCAACATCGAAATGAGTAAACGAAAGTAAAATCTTTATTAATTCACTATGGCACACGAAAAAAAAATCCAAAGCTCACTGCATTCCCATAAAAATGTTTGGCCTGAAACAGTAAACTAATACGACAGCCAAAAAACCTGTTCTATTGACAAATACCATTTTTCACTTTTAATATCTATGTCATGGATTTTCGAGTTCACCTTTTACATACATTTCCCTGAGTTTACTGTGAAACCAGTTATAGTTACCGGCCGATAACGTTGAGCGCAGTGAGCGATGCCACGCAGCGCTGTCGAGCGCTATTTCCAAGTTGGTTGCAGTTACTCGGCTATTCAGCATTAGCGCAACGTGCGATCCATGGCATGCTGGTTTGATAATCTGTCGGTTTGCCGTCGACAGATTATACATTTTTCGATAATTTATAATCTCGCGGGATAGATTATGGATAAATTCATGGATTATTAGGATTTCATAATTATACGGTGACATACCTATATTTACTCTTGATTTTGTGGGTAATCGTTGGTTTGTTAATTAAACCAAGCAAAGCTAAGCTAATAAGTCATGTCAAGTTCGATCCCCGGATTGGGCAAAGTGATATTAAGTTTTTAAACAGTCGAAATATTTATCTATGTATCAAAGTCAGGAATTGTGCCCGTTATTTTGCAATAGGGTCACCCAATATTGCAATTACTAGTGAAATGTCGGTGTGCAGTCACTAGCATTATAGTATATATTCTCTTAGCAACTTTTATATGTTATGTTCTCCCATTTTAATGATTATTATTTTATCTTGTATTTTGGAACTCATGCTATTATAAAATTCATATATGTCAACGTGCCATAGACAGAAGTAAAATGGAAGTAAAAAAATCAAAATCAAAAGTCATTTATACAAATTAGGCTGAGAATCAGCACTTTTCGAACGTCAAAATACATAAGACAGTCCCCCAAAACGCCCACCCTTCACCACTTCCTACTGCGTTAGCTGGGAAGAAGAAGTGGTGCAACAAACTCCCCAGCAGCACAGCTGTCTGTTTAGTCGGAAAGACTTGATTCTATACATACATAGGCAAAGTAATAAACATTACGAGACACAGAACATTAATTAAATAATTAGTCAAAATGTCAGCTAGCCATACCAATATACCGACAAATAAAATGAAAACTGTCGAGGTCAAATAAAGCATAAAACAACTCATCATAAAAAATATTGTTATGAGTAGATCCTGTCAATAACTAATGACATAATAAATAATAATAAAACATACTTAGAAAGGCAATAAAAAAATTAATATATGAACCCATATAACCTGTCACTAGATACGCCAATTCCGGAGAAAGAACACAAACATTGTCTTGAGTTAATCACAGCGACCAACTATTCTTGTCATTTAAATACTCGTTGATGGAATAGTAAGCCTTTAAACAAAGGATGGATTTTACTTGAGCATTAAACGCATTAAAAGGCAAATCTAGCAAAGAAGAGGGAAGCTTGTTGTAAAAAAGTTATACCAAGCCCAACAAATGAGTTATGAACCTTATGAAGCCGGTGAAAGGGAGCACGTAGTTCGTCCTTATTTCTTGTGTTAATGGTGTGAAAAAGAAAAGCCCGGATTAAAAAGAAGAAATTTGACGGTTAACTACGTCACACGGAAACCCAGAAAACTCAAATTGAAGTGGGCTGGTCATACATAACCTCAGAGACACAGACATATGGAGTATAAGCGTAACAGTCTGGTACCGAGAAATGGCAAAAGACTTATAAGAAGGCAGGGAAAACGCTGGACCGACGTTATGGAAATCACAGGAGGAAATCTATGGACTCGAAGCAGTCAATAGGAATTGGAAGGAAATGGAGGAGGCCTTAGCCAATATGCACACAGACCAAGACACCCGGTGTCAATAATGTAATATTTTTTTAGCTTTATTTACTACTTACTCATAATTTTATTGTCTTACGGTCTTATTCATGAAACGTCATCGAACATCTAAAACCTTGCTCAAGTCTGGTTGTCAAAAACTCTTATTCACAAACGCATTTTAGCACAAAAACGTTCTATAACCCTATTATAAAGTTATAGAATCCAGAACCGTACACCGTACTATGAAAGTGTTTTAAGGAAAAAATGGCGACTCTCTAAAACAGCGCATTGATTACAAAGAAAATGACATTTGACCATTTGACGTACAATTATTGTGTGTCACCAAATGTCAATTTTCAAGCAATCAGTTGACAGTTACAATTTCAAATTATTTGCCAAATTTAGATAACAATGACGTCACCGCGTCAGTGGTTTCAAAACTGTAGACAATTAAATAGTTGCAGGTCGTAATAATGTATTAATGTGTAATGTATTATTGTGTATTATACACAATTTATTCGGTGTGAAGGCAGACATTCTCGTTTGACAATTCGATGTGTTGTCAATTTGTTGGACGACTTCATTTAGTAGTATTTATTTATTCATATCAATCATTACAGCTATTTGACGTTACATACATATGACTTAAATGTAAGCATAGCACTAGAACTTGTCGTAACTTGCACCCTTGCTAAGTTATCAGGATAACTTGTATTAAGGTGAACCTAGTCCAAATTTTTCCCATACAAACTTCGGGAGTGTATTACTCCACTCTTGGACAATGTATATCAAAAATTAAACATGGTATGGTTTTGTCTCATTATTAATATTGTCTGTACGGAAACAGAGTACTAAAATAAAAAGCCATTCAAAAGTTAGGAGCCAACAAAGATTCGTTTTTCTTGCCAATTTAACCTAACTTTGGGCGTGTTTTAGTAATAAAAGAAGTGTAAAATCTGAAAAACTAAATCGGTACCGACAAAGCTCAAATATTGTAAAGTTCAATAAACGTTTGCACATTGCTTATTGATTTATGCAGTGGTTTTTTCATAAAATGCAATCTTCCGAAGGGCTGTTCTTAATTTTTTACGCGCTTGTTGTACTATAAATGATCCTGCATCTCACACAATAATGTTGTGCGTGTAGACTAGCGTTTAACTGCTCATCCCTGATACTACCTTTGTCGGACACGATGCCTGGTGAGACAGCGTGCTTTTTAGCCAGGCCCATCAGTGAGTTCGAGCCCGCGACTAGGTTCCCCTTAAGGGCACAAGTCCTAACCCTTGGTTCATATATTTTAACTTTTAAGGCATTGCAAATATACAAAAAAGCAAAAAATGGTCACAAATAATCCATGAATTTTTTTAAAGTAAAATCAACGAGGAGTACACAAAAGCTAAAATACAAACGAAAAAGTGTAATGTGTCGTGGTGGGAGGTGTTAGAGATGTGTGTGAAGTGTATGTGTTCAGAATGTGGGGAATAGTTGCATTTATTTAGTAAGACTTTTCTCCAGAAAGAAGAAGCCGCTCTGTGTCAATATAATTGTGTTCAAGTAGCCAGTTTGTAACAGTTTTTTTTAAAGTGTTACTTGGATATGAGTAGAATTGCAGATCTTTATTGAGTCTGTTATATAAATGTGGGCCTTGAAAGCAGAAGAATCTCTGAGTGAATGCGAACTTACATCTATGGGGTTGACAGACTGTGTCTCTACGTCTTCTGGTAACTATGGCTTAAGGGGTGTTTAGATGCTGTAACACTACGGTATGGAAGATAAAGACCTGTCTCACAGTGAGAACTCCACAGCATTTATAAAGCTCAACTGTTGGGAAAAGAAAGCATTAAAAGATGCAACATTTTGATTTATAAACGACACATTAATATCTAGAACGTTTATGAATACAAAATTGTATCAAAGGTTTTATAAAAGCCTATCGAGCAGTTTAACTAATGAATGTCTTAAACCTACGATAAGCTTTTTTTTATGAATAAGACCGTTAGACTTCTGGATTTTGCTAAGTGCTTATTGGTTTAAAATCTTATCTCATGAAATAAACATTGGAACTTTGGGAAAATAGCTTTTGCGTATTAGTATGGTTTCGATAATTCTATGTTCGTAATTCCATAAAATATCTATCAATACTTTAGGAGCAAAACGTTATTGAATGTGTAAGTGTAAGATATTTATGTACGATACTGTACTAGGTCTATGTAGTGTACACCTACACGCTTTGCCATGGGAATATCATGGATAAAAACTCATATTGTCGCCTTATAGCCTAGTAGGTTAAGTGTTAAGTTAATACCCGGCTCAAGTGTATCGTAAATGGAGATTATGTAACAAGATCATCACCAATATTGAACGTAAAGTATCCTATTTTCATGGTAATTTAAAGAAAACCTTTAATTTTGGGTTCTTTAAGCCTTTTATACTAAACGGTGCGATTTTTTATAAGTATTAATTACGTAATTAATTTATTACTAAGATGCGCTGGCACCACAACTTACGAAATACATTTATCTCTAAACTGGTCTAATCTCTAAGCTCTTGGGATGTCAAGATGGCCACCCATCCATGGACCAACCGTGACAAGCGTAGCTTAACCTGATCGACCGACCCGTGTGGGTGTTAATTATTAGCTACACGCAGCCCCCAGGTTAGCGCTAAACGCATTTAGTGATTTGTGATCAAACGGGCCTGTGATTTTGTTTTATTATAAGCTATGTGGGTGGCAAATAACAGGCAAAACACAGAACAGTAAGCGGTCAAGGATATTAATTTGCAAGAAGAGCAGCATTATGTGTTGCCTTCGCAAACACAAAGCAGAAATGTTACAATATGCCTGTCATTGCACACACGCTATTAATAACCTCGGATCCCAGCTTTGCTTGACAGCAAAGTAGATAGTGTTCCTACTCCGGAGGAGCTATTACAGGTAGTTAAATGAAACTCGCACTAAGACCTCTGATGTATGAACGTAAACGAGGCAAAAGGAGTATGTAAGGATCGTAGCAGGTGGTGTTCTGCCTACCCTCATGGGACAAACGCTTAGCTATGTATGTATGTATATACATGTATCAGCTGGCGATAGTCTTTTAAGAACAGAAAGCTAATTCTCGTAGTCAAAGAAAATCTAGTCACAATCTCATCTCAGCGACAATCAAATGTCAAAAATGTATGGAAACTCGAGGTATTTTTGACAGATTGAGATTGATGTCAGACTGTGAACGTTCATAAAATTACGAGAGTTGGTCCCTCAGCTATCAAGACTTCCAAGTTCAACCCAGGTCAAAAATATTTTGCCTGTTATGATTTTTTTATTTTTTTTTAAATTGTTAAATAGCAAACAATTTTAGAAGTTTTTCTTTTAGATTATTCAAACTTTAAGTAACTTAAAGTTATGTGTAATTTTAATAGCTAGGTATCCACCATAACTGGGTATTTATTTGGCCCGCCGCCGCCGCCGGCTGACAAATAATCAAAATGTTGTGCCAACCTTCAAAATTGGTTGGGCAGCCCTGATCTATATCATATTCTGTTTGTGTGGCAAATCTCCTCAAATCCGTTCAGCCATTAAAGCGTAATTGGGACTTAAGAAACATAGAAACTCACAATCTCAAGAACCAATGCACAAATCCTATGAAAATAAGTAGGATAGGAGATGCCGTCGTTCAAGGGTAAGCTTCTATACTTATTTGCTGATTTAATGAAGGTGTGCAAGCAGTTATCTACTTCAACTAACATCAAGATCTTCGAGACATCGTTGAGAAAACAGAAGGCAGTAGAGCATTAACTGTTGGCAATATCTAGATTTCTTGCTTCGAATACTTACTGTGCGTATAGTTCATAATCTGCCTAGCCTTTTCCCAATTATGTTGGGGTCAGCCTCCAGTCTAATCGGATGCAGCTAAATAACAGTATTTTACAAGGAACGGCTGCCTATCTGACCTCCACAACCCAGTTACTACGTATTATGATAACCCTTGGTAAGACTGGATGTTAATTTGGGGCTTCTGACGACTCGAAACGACTGTCAAAGATCTACAAATGACTGACGGGACCAACGCCCTAGCGTGGTTTCTGAGGCATGGAGGGGTCTTTGTATGTAAAGATGGTCATTCATCCACGCACCAACCGCGGCAAGAAAAGCATAACCTGAATTATCGATTCGTGCGGCTGATATTACTTAGCTCTATGCCCCTCTGTAGTTGCGTACAGTTACGAGCATAAATATGTAATGGATGGATAAGTTGGAAATAATATCTATCTGATTGCTATATTCATCCATTAATATAATTTGTGAAGATTACGGCAAATATATGCGATCATATGTGCGTCAAGTGGCAGCACAAATATGTAACATTAAGGAACACCAAAAGTATGTGACGAGGGGCGAGCCAATAACTATGATTATCAAGTCATAAATCCAAATTCACGGCTGCTACTGAAAATTTTCTAGTGAAAAATCCAATGCCACGTAGCCTTATCGAACTCAGGACCTAACGCTCAGTCGCACTTGTGACTACTAGACTAACGAAGAAATAAAAAGACGAAACCGCTCACATGATACGATACATTCATAGATTTACCCACAAAACAAAGGATTTACCTATGTGTTCAATTCCCAGGTTAGGTAAAGTGTTATTAGTCTCTGGCTTTGAATTTTTACTCGGTTGATAGCAATATGCTCGCTCCCATTATTTATTTATTTATTTACTTTATGGTAGCTTCACAGCTGATAGTAAGTATAACATTATTATTATGTTAACATAGCTCGAGACCCTGGGATCCCGGTCCTGTGGAAGGCGTGCTAGGGGGCGAAGCCAACTCACAGAGGCCCCTTACACGTTTTAGAAGAATGAGGCACCAACCAACGATTATCCCTGTATGCACTGTGCAAGTGCACCAAAGGACAACCCCCGGTTTGTGATGGACTATCGTAGGATATGGAAGAAAAGATGTTGGATTATGTATTTGGGTGGCCAAAATGGACTGGTTGCCAAGAACCATGGAATTACTATGGGCCCTGCCTAATTAATGTTTGGTATATACACTGATAAAATGGCAGGGGGTGATTTGCACACTCAATAATGGGCCCTCCAAACCATCGCTAGCACATAGTGACTTAGCGATAAGGGGGCAACACTTCCTGAGGTGCTTGAGGAGTGGAGAGGTATGTCACGGTTTTCAGAACTATCTCAGAGCCCGGAAGATGATCAAGATTCCTACGAGCACTTACGTAAATACTTCCTTCCCCCGAGCACGTTTGCTCTTGCGAATCTCTACTCAAACTGGCCAATAAAGGCAAGAATGAGATGAGGAACAAGACTTCTCCGGGGAGATGTGGGGTCGCTACTGGTCAACAGCTCGCCACATGCCGCGCTGGGTTGATTATATTAATCATTACGTCATTTACGAAATACACAGAAAATAAAAAATACAGAGAGTGACAAAATTATGAATATTTAAAGTGTGTGCGTGCGCGTAACTGTGCGATGTAGGTGCTTTGATGAAGTGTTTATGTCGTTGTAAGTATTACTAAACTGGTATTACTGCGTTAGCTGAGCATCCACCGTTTGATGGTGGATTTGGATAATCTCTTTTTATATCTGTTCCGTGTGGTATTGCTGGGGTTCAATGTGGGAATCTATGATTGTATAATGCAGGTATACGCAGGAATGTTGAGGTTGTTAGTGGAGACCGATGGCATTGATAACAAAGCGGTATAATGTCTGGTACGTCTGAGTTGGACGTTCAAGTTTATTCTTCTGAGCAGTTGTGATTACTGTGGAATTAAACGTGAATGGCGAGATCGCGTCGCGCGTCCACCTGCCAAACCCTTACAAAAACAAGCATAATGATTTATAATGTTATGTTATTCGATCTTAACGTCATTTTCCTAATAAGGCACCGGAAACAACGGGAATGTTTTCCATACTTGTTTGTTTGCCATGGACAAATAATTTAATTATTCGTATTTGTTTGGCTCTAGACCCATGTCGCCTGAAAGTACCTAAAGGTTTTATTATAATCAGCTAAAAGGTAAATGTGTACGTAATTTGCTACTAAGCAGTTATCGTTAATTTTTAGGTTTTGAGGTAGAGGCTGGGCTTATAATTAGGATGATGGTCGTAATCAGCGTTTAGTTTTCCATTCTCCGCCGTCAGATTGATCCTTATATAATATAGGGTCGTAAGTATTAATATACAAAAAACTCAAGAAGCACAGTCAAAAGTAACACTCAAAACTGTCCCCAATTATACGTCAGTGGTTATAGTTATGATAAAACTTTTTTTTTGCAAATTCAACCTTACACGCATGAGTTAAAGTGGTTTTTACTAAGCAATATCCAAAATGACTGACTGAAATATGACTAACACTGACACTATTGACACATTGCGCCCTACTCATGCAGACGGTTTTGAGATGCTGATTATGTAACTTGCGTTTTTGTATATCAATGGTCGTAAGATATAAAATATGAATTACTGAACTTGGAAATTTCTACTTGTGAAGGCCGACTACATTTTCGTTAGTTATGTACGCCATAGTTTGGACAGAAACTGGTAATCAATATACCTTTTTGTGACACTTGGCAATAAAAAAACTGACACTTTTGAATAGTGACGTTTGAATACAACTGTTAACTTACTACATGGAGACCAGCCTTTTGTGCTATTCTCTTAACTTCAGTTTGTAGAGCTAAAAGTAAATTGGCGCAGATTGTATTTAGTCAATCTTCGCCAATTTATTTATTTATGAAATAGTCATGTTAAAATTAAGTGGTTAAGGAATTTGTGTTTTACCGCGCGATCTGAACCGTTGTGATGTGTTGATCTATGAGTATATAAACGTTAATATGTGTAATTCGTAAAGTGTAAGTGCACAGTAAAGTGTTCTATTCTTTATGGTTCTATGAAAAGTTCACAGGATTACTAAAAATAAAAAACGCACTGAAAAACCTTAATGATACACATACACACTGAATTAAGAGTCATTCCTTTTGATGTTGAGCAGTAACAGTCACATTCCAACATTCATTTCATTCACTAAATACATTACTTTCTAAATTCGCTTTAGATCAAATACATTGTAAAGCTACATTCATTCCTTCATTGAATATTTTTATCGTGTTTTCCGAGTAATAAGGTGGGTGGGGTGGGACAAATGGCAAATCGGTCCCTTAACCAATACTGGTTAACATTACCACATCTGGTTAGGAAGACAGACACCAATTTGATTGATTCTCTTTTTGATGTCGGTGACAATCAGGGACGGTTACGGTTACCAATAAAATACCGGTAAAACTAGCAGCACATTTCGTTCCGTTCCGTAAACTATTTATAATTAAAAAAGGACTTGGGAGTAGGCTTCAATGCTGCTTTGAATTTTCGTGATCACCTCATGCGGAGCTGCAAAAGAGCGTATAGAAATTTAGGTTTCATGCTTCGTACGGTCCGAGGGTTCACGAATGTGAAAGCTATTATAACAGTATATAATGCATTGGTAAGGAGCCAGCTAGAATGTAATGCAGTCCTCTGGGCTCCGCATGAAGCTAAATATAGTCTCATGCTGGAGAGGGTACAAAATAAATTTATAAGATATTTATATAAATGTTTTTACGGAGTCTATCCCTTTTACCCGTTAATGTATCCAACCTTATTTATTTTAGGTATGGTAGGATACAATGAGCTAAGGGTTAGGAGGGAACTTGCACTCACCTCATATATATTTAAGTTACTGATAGGGAAGGTGCGTAATGCAGTTATTTTAGCGCAGGTGGGTCTGTGTGTTCCGGACAGGTACGTGTGGCGAAGACGGCAGCCGCCACTGCTAGTGGAACCGCGCGCTCGGACTAACCTTGTAAGGAAGGCGCCGCTGACGCGTGCACTCCGCATGCTCAACCTCATAGCAGTTGAGACGGACTTATTCTGTTGTTCTCTGAGTGAATTCACAAGGAACGCATTGTTTGTAATTTGTTATAATACGTAGGTACATGAATGTTAGTATTTAAGATAATTAAGTTAGAATAGAAGCATTTATCGCATTGGGTTACCCTGTAATGGTAGATGTAAGAAGACAATAAATAAATAAATAAATAAATAAATAAAAATACCGTTTAATCATAGGATTTACCGGTATTTAAATAGCGTTACCCATATCGTTACTTCGCTAAAATCTAACAAGAAGCAAAATTTTATGCGACGTTGCTAAACCGAACCAAGTGCCTTGCGTACCTTGCGTTCGGCTCTTCTAAGCGAAGCCGTAACATCGCATGTTACGACGATCGGAAAAATACGAATACGATAAGACTCGAGCTCGCGCATGTTTCATTTCATAATCATACGACACACAAACATAGCGTCGCGTGTGCCAAACGTACCTACGTCCACTGCCTTTGATTTATCAACTTGTTGCTTGTGTAAAAAAAAATATTATGGGCCGAAAAAAAGTTTCAACTTTTCAACTTGAACCGTATTATTATAACTATATTGTTACTTTTAAATTAGTCTTGTCTTGATGTAGGTACAGTCGACCATACATCTCTGGATACAATATTAAAACCTTTCTCATATGTTACGTGCTTCAATGGCGCTGTTAAGATAAAATTTATTGTATCCAGAAATATGTGGACTATACCTTTTTGGAGACAGGAATATCTCGTTTTATAGAAATATTGGTCGCAATAATGTTTGAGTAATTTTTTTCAATCTGAGCCACCCTGTTTATAATAATATTCTGCAGCTCAGAAACAATGGTGCCGATACTCTTGTTTCAAATGCCTTTAAACTAGACTAAAATTTGTTTATTCATGACGATTTCCCTTTCTGAAATTGACTTAAGTGACATATTTTAATTATATTTTACTTTGACAACACTAAGATGGCACTGACTTATTAATTTAGTGAAAATGGAAATGTTTCCATCCTGAATTTGACGTTTTTACCTAAAATTTTGATTGTCTTTTTCTTATTAGATTAAATCTGACTATTTTTAATCGTGATTAAAAAGGTGTGTAATAAAATTAGTTGTCATGAACTAAAATTCACACCAACACACTTCGATATCAGGTGCAAAAAAGTAGAGGAGAAGGTGGTAATGTGGTCCCCGCAGGTATTATGGCCACCTTTTATATTTCTTATTTAAAATCACTCCATCTAGTGAAACTTTTATTAAAGGGAACATTAATATGACAACTTTGAAATAATACCAAAAAATCTGAGAGAGGACAGCACATCATCGTGTTTTACGAACTAGTTTAAATCTGCACTCGCCAAAACTTTGTTATTGTGCTGCAATAAATTAAATTGTTTTGTAAATGTCAAGTCATAGCTGCAGAGAGTTGGACAATATGTTTAATTAACGTTTTCCTACAGGATTTTTAAGGTAAATATGCAAAATATTCGATGTTTTATATTTATTGAGGTTTGTTTATAGATTCCACCATATTGGTAATTTGGCCCCCTAATATTACTTGCATTATGGTCCCGGGGGCCATATAACATACAGGAATGGCATTTTAATTTTTTTTTTTTGTTTACAGCAAATTTTGTAGTCCCCAGAGCATCGAAAAAAATAAAAAATAAAAATTGTGCGAATCTTTGTGCTCAGTAGAAAATCGTAGACGTGGACGCGGACGCGGACGTGGACGCGGTCATCGAAGTTGCCGAGATGATAGAGAAAATGACGCCAGCAGTTGTAACCGGTACCAAAGAGACGTGATATCCAGCAGTAGCTCCGATAACAAAGAAGTCGTAGAAACCGACTCGTCTGAATGTGATGAAAATGTCTGTCCATCACTAGTACCCGAGGACTCAGATACAATTTGTATTTATTGTGTCACCAGTTATTCCAGCGACAGACGTGGAGTAGAGTGGATTCAGTGTCAGAGCTGTAACTTATGAGCTCATACCGACTGTGCAGATCCTGAAGGCGAATATTATATCTGAGATTTTTTTCGTTATGTTCGATACATTTAATTTGGCCCCTAGGGTGCCATATAACCCTCACATCATCTCAAATTGTTAAATTACCCTTTTTTAGAATACATATATATTTTAATATTCTGTCTAGACCTCAAAAACAATATGGGGGGCCACATTACCACCTTCTCCTCTACTGTATCTTTTTTTCTTTTCGTTTGCTTATATCTCGAAAATGGTGTGTCCTATCGCAAAAATAATTAAAAATTTCGACCCCTTTTATAAAGCCCATAAACCTTTAAAACTTAACATGTAGGTAATAATTTTTCATATTTTCCATTCAAAAAGAGAAAAATTCCATGTAAAACACGTCGAGGCTGCCTCACCTGCGCGCTTCCGGCTCTAAAAAATCACGGTGTAGGGCAAACAAGTACCACGTTACGAAGCTAAAAAGAAAACCACGTGGAGTCGCGATTGTCAAATACGATTTTAGTTGTGTCAAAATAATTTTTAAATTTAGAGATTTTTTTTGCAGACTAGCTTTAAGATTATCATAGTGTATACACGCCGAAGGTAAGTCATTCATGATTTCATTATACGCGTTGATGGCCCTCCCGCCCTGTTTAATATAATTTTCTGCGAAACAATATTGTATACACGCCGAAGTTAGTCGCACGGACGGCGTGTATATAACATAGTTTCTGTGCACACACCGAAAGATGTTAGTCTCCTCACCGTCATAGTTAGAAAGAGATAGACGTATAGTTACCGACACAAGAATTGTTACTTTTACCGATAATAATACTGGTAAATAGATAACGTTAACTGACTTTGGGTATCGGTATTATCGGCTTTTTATCGCTAACATAACGGTAATTGGTAACGTTATTTTAAAATACCGCTAATTCGGTCCCTGGTGGCAATAAGAATTTTAGAGTAACTCGTGGGTTGATCAAAATACTTATTTTGAATAGCTGATAGTGATAACATACAGATGCCTTTGTATGTTATAAAAGGCTAGTCGGTTATCTAAAAGGTACATTTAATACACATTAGTTTAAATGGTGCAAAAAAGTTAATGAATGAAGAAATGTTGAAAAATTGTCACTTTGATCTTTGTATTATTTTTTACAGTTTATACCTGAACTGTACGGTACATTATGTTTTATGCTATGAGTATGACGGTGTTTTAACATAGTCATCAACAAAGTCGTCACTGAGCGACTTTGAAAATGAAGTGTGAAAGTTTTGGCGCAAATTGTTTTGTTTGTTTCATATTGTTTTCGTTTGGCGTGTGTGAAAATGAAAATGAAAAGACCGCCGCCGGAATGGAGGCCTGTGAAATTGCTCAAGTGTGTGATGACTTGTTCGCATTCCCTACAAACCACACATCAACCCTTTTACCATAATTAATCGTATTACATGCGTGGTGGTAGTTGCCAACCTAAGGTGAGGCTCTTGGGTTAGATCTAGAACCGGGCAACTGTAATTCGATTTTTCTATTAGTAGTTACGCCGGAATTACACGGTTCATTAAGCTTTTTAATTTGAATTAAGTAATCAAATAGAAAGTAAGCATTTGTGTGAATAATTCACTGCCATTGGCCAAATCGCTGGTTTCTGTGCCTTTCAATTAATCATGTTGGTGAAACTTTGTACTATTGCTGTAACACGCTGAATCACGTTCGGTTAATGGCAATGGTTTTTCTTCTTAAATCAGTTTCGGAGTCAGTTTTCGATGGAATGCTGATATTGTACAGCTGTCGATTATAAATCCTAAGTGTTGGTGCCGTAAGTATCAATATTGCGAATGTTCCCATTTATCTTCGGGAAAAATGTTTATAGTGAGGTTACGCGTTCATAACAGAGCTTTGCCACTAATTTGTAAATCAGATCCTTGTTTCAGTGAAATCTATTCTGAGAGATACCGCAGGTATTTAAAAAAAAAACGTTACATAAATAAACGTTGACCACATGATTCTAGAAATGTACAACTTGAAAAATCATTGTTTGTAACTAAAACTTCATTTTCATTCTTTTACTTCAATAAGATCTACATAGTAATTTTATATTTACGAAGCATTTCGTGTAGTGTCTTGTGAAGATCATTCGAAACAAGTGGCCATCGTTAATTTATGTAAGTGTTTTGTAGCTATACTAAAAGATAGGACAGTCAATTGAAAGAAATAAAAAATAATGAACGGGAAAGCGTTTGTCTCATGAAAAAATGCATAAACTAGCTTACCGGGGGCGATAACAGTCGTATAACTTGAATGCTTGAGCTAACTGTGCGACGATGAAGACGGTTTTATTTTTAAGCTCAGATTTATCTTAGTTGTTGTGACATGGTTTTTTTTTGTGGGAAATCATCAAATAACTTCTCCCGCTCTGGGTGGAGCAGGAGGGCGTGTCAGACTTTTACTGACTAAAACGCACCCGTATTCCTTCAGTTGCCTGTGTGCCAGGGGCCGCGGTATCTCTTTAAAACAACCTGCACCCCTGGCAGGCATCGGCCTTTCCGGGCCCCATCAGTTGTTGCTGACATCTCTCCAAGGCGCGCGTGGAACATAACGCGCCGTCGACCCGGGCTTGGTCCTTACCGGACAGCGAGCTACCCATTACTCACCGTCCGCAAGCCCGTGCCTACGGTGGCCGGGAATCAGCCTGGGATTCCCGACGACCAGGGCGTCTTCTGCGGATTGTTGTGACATGGTAACATGCCTTATTATTTTTCTGTTTCGTGTTTACCTCGTGATTGCAAACAACGATATCTTACAGGGATAAGAACTGTTTGAGCAATGGCCGTCATGGACGACTCCCGAGGTTGTCATTATCATCAATAGAAGGCATTGGCAACATCTTACACCTGTGCATGTTTGCTCTAAATATGGAATACTGGGTTTTCAACCCAACAAGTAAATAAATAGAAATCGATGAATGACTGCAATGGCGAATAAGCTGCCTCGTGGATCTAGTGGTCGAAAGTGCTACTTGATCATGAGATCCTGGCTTTAATTCCCAGGCCTGGCAGTGTTTTTGTGTTTTTCTATTGCGCAGTGGCAGCCAGGAGTCTGGAATTGTGTCAAGCTGATGGCAATAGGCTCGCCCCCTATTACTTGGGAATTAAAAATAACTGGCGAAATTTGGGTATACCTTTGCCAAACCATTCTGGGAAACAAGGCGTGATGTTACCTTAAAAACAGTGAATTTTTCTTTACAAGCTTTTCACTGAGGAGCTTATGGATCGTCATCATCATCATCATCTCATCATATGGCTGTTATTACTTAATAACAGCCATACGATGAGATGATGGGAGCTTATATGGCCCGGCTATCATTCGCGGATCTTTGACAGTCGTTACAGGTCATCAGAAGCCCGAAAGTCTGACAACCAGTCTTATCAAGTAATATCGCGTTACCCAGTAACTGGGTTGTGGAGGTCAGATAGGCAGTCGCTCCATGTAAAATACTGGTACTTAGCTGCATCCGGTAAGACTGGAACCCGACCCCAACATAGAAATATGTGTAAAAAAGCTAGGCAGATGAGGACAAGGTTTTCACTGAGGGCGACGGTTTATGTTTCATATATCTTTATTCATGTTTGACATTATTGCGTAAAGACAGGTGGCATTCTGTAGTTTCTGCCTATACCCATGGGGAGAAGGAGTAAGTTTGCGTATTATGAATGTATTGTTGCAATAGGCTTGCCTGATACCTTTATGTCATGATGCATTCGACGATGGCACTTTAATTTAGATTGTCAATGATCTTAAATTAAATATTGTATCTCATGAACTGGGTGGCGTGTTATGAGCAACTTCCAGGTTCCATTGCGTCATGTTTGAACGTTTCAGTGTATGAAATTCTACGCAATCATTTCTTTAATATAGTAAGTCAGCAAATCGACGGCCACAAAGTATATATTATACGTTTATCTACAAAATCTTGATTTTACAGGAGAGCGTTTTGAACGCCAAACTGTGATAATTGGTAGAAGAACTACTTGACCTATTTTACATCATTCAGTTAATATGGCATTACCAAGGGAATGGATAATATTACTGTAATATTTTTTGTTCCAAAATACGGTAAGTACGAGTACTTCGGGAAAAAATTGAGAAACAAATGGAAAAAAAACACATCCTATGACAACACAAAGAATTCCGAGTCGAATTATGTAAAAGAATGAATGAATCATTTCGTAAAAAGTGTAGTTGACCCTTTCTACTTTGCTGCCGTCGAAATTTCCTAAAAAAGTTAATTAAAAAAAAAACGGTTTGGGTGGTCGAGTAAATTCACTTTCCTTAATATTATTTAGTTATTTCTGGTTTCCGGTAGATATATAAAAACAGTATTCTCGTCGATCCGTGGTTTTATATAGGCGTCATTTCAGCCGAAAGGCGTCCACTGCTGGACATAGGCCTCCCGCCAAAAGGGGGTGGTTTGCCATAATTGCCACGCATGGCAGGCGGGTTGGCGATCGCAGTATGGTGGTAAAATGCATAGAGAACGCTGCTGCCCATTCTCTAGTAAGCCCCTTAGCAGCCTTCTACGAGACCCACAGGAAGAAATGGGATACTGCTATTCTTTACGTCCGCAACACACGAAACATTATATAAAAGTAAGGTTCTAAAATGAATAAAACATTCGGAATCTATTTTTCTTTCGAGATATTATGCAATGACCGCCAAAAGAAAGGTTAAGGAAATTAGGATATTGTCAGGCTGTCTGAATAATTCGCCTTTTGTGCCTTTATCAATATACTCGGAAAAGGAAAGTATGATAATTTGTAAGAAAAAATACTACTGCGTTTCTATTATGTTTTGCTTAAACCTTGGCAGGCCTTGGAGTTAGGACAATAACGTAAATAGATGATCATAGATGAATAGTCTTGCTGTGCAAGGAGCACTTTACCCTTCTAGACAGATAGAATAGAATACAGGATAAGTTTTTATCCAGTGCGCAAACTGTAACCATGAATTCAGCATATCATTCTAGACCCCTAGCGCAGAAATGTATGCCGGTTTTACAGAAAAAAATCAGCTGCTTCATAGAAAAGTGCAATTACCTACGCGGTGAAAATGTATGGAACAGCTGATTTTTTTTGGTATTACCGACGATAATCGTCCTGGTTTGAGTTTCTTGCCCGTTCTTCTCCATAGGTACCTAAGCTTTGGAATGGGCAACTAGCTTCATCTTTCTAACTCACCGACCTAGTCAATTCAAAAGTGCCTGTAATTGGTTTGTTTGAAATAAATGCTTTGAGTTTGAGTTTGACGAAAATTTTCTGCACTAGAAAAGTTTCTGCGCTAGGTGGTCTAGAATGATATGCTGAATTCATGGTTACAGGTTGCGCACTGGATAAAAACTTATCCTGTATAATCTTCTTTATTATATACACCATATAATTTTTAGATAACAATGTAGCAATTTTACATAGGGTGACACAATGGGACGTCATTTAACTAAAAGCGACACTAGACATTAGACAGTTTAGTGGCGAAGCTTGGGGTATGGCCTAAATCCAGGAGTGGACGTCTTTCGTCTGCGGTGATGATAGTGCCAAGACGTATCTTGCAACTAGAAGCATCCTTACGTGCCTAGTATCACAAGTAAAGATTATACCTATGCCTAATCCACCCATAATGTTCCAACTGCTGGGACAGAGGTCTCCTCTAGGTGAGGGGGCTGGGCCCATATGGGCGGGCCCAGTGGGGGGTGGTAGATGTCACATGTCTTTGAATTTTTGTTTCGTGGACATGCCGGTTTCCTCACGACGATTTATTTTATCGTTTGGAGAGCCAGTGGTGATGAAATAATTTACACAAATTAAAGCGCCTGTTGGGTTCAAACCTATGACGTCATCGTCTGCCTAGCCTTTTCCCAACTATGTTGGGGTCGGCTTCCAGTCTAACCGGATGCAGCTGAATACCAGTACTTTACAAGGAGCGACTGCGTATCTGAACTCCACAACCCAGTTACTGGGTAATACCCCTTGGCAAGACTGGTTATCAGACTTTCGGGCTTCTGACGACCCGTAACGACTATAAAAGATTTACGAATGACAGCCGGGACCAACGGCTTAACGTGCATTCCGAGACACGGAGGGGTCTTGGTATGTTGGATGGTCACCTATCCACGGACCAACCGTGGCGACAGTAGCTTAATCTGATAGATCGACCTGTGCGGCTGTTATTATTTAGCTACAAGCCCTTCTCGAGCCCATGACCTACAACTCGTAATTCGTGCCTGTTACTACTGGCTTTTCGGGCCGTATTATGAAATAGCCAGCATGATTCGAGTCCAAGAAAGAGATGGTGCTATCATGCAGGTCATGTAGGTATAGCTCCGTCTCTCTCACCTCAACTCAAAGTGTTTAATTTAATTACTTGGTGTTATGACAGCCACTTTTAAACTGTCAGTGGGTCGGTCAATCAAAAGATGAAACTTGTTGCCCATTCCAAAGCGTAGTAGGTCCCTATGGATGGAAGAACGGGCAAACAACTCCACGGTTACTCTTTTGAATGAAAATGTTGTTACAAAATATTGGATAAATACATCACTCATGTGAGAATGATGTAGGAAGACGTGACGTCACGTCATTTACACTGGCATCGTGATTGTACTTATTCAAACATCATGACAAAGCCTGGACTTTTACCGTCTTATTACATATCGCGATCTATCTCTAGCCTAAAGCTCTTAGCCAGTTTTTGCATTTACAACTTTATTTCAGTTTGGGTGAAGTTCTTAATACAAATGCAATGTGTAATTTTACAATCCTTCTGATTTGATCAATTTAATGATAAGTATTAACTGCGTAAACACAAAAACGATGCTTAAAGATGTTTAACTCTCTCCATTAGTCTATCTTTGGCAAAGTAACTAACTAATTAATAACTTCTAAATTGTTGACGTTAAAATTAAGTTTCCTAAATACTTAAGTCTACAGATGACGTGATAGATTAACCTTTCAAGATTAGACGAATTCCTTTGTTTTTAACCTACTTCGAAAAGAAGACGAAGGTTCTATGTTCGGTTTTATGTATTTTTTAAATTTTTGTTTCCTGATTTCCCCGCCAATTGTGGGTCGATTCAGAAAATTCAGATTCTTTCATTTCGGAGGTAAGTAGCAAAAAACGAAATACCAATCAAAAGACACTGACTTCCGAAATTGAAGTTATTATTCAGTTTGTAGTGTTTTTTTTACACGGTTGATTTTAATATTTATTATGTTAAGCTTATTTACCTGAATTATTTGTATGCATTTTGTTTTATTTAAAGTTTCTGTATTATATTGCCGGACTATGAATATGATTTTTCATTTTTACTATATGGTTGGGGTATGATATTGTATTATGTTTTGTCATATTGTTTTATGATCACTACACTAGTTCATCAATCTATTTGTATTCATGACGTGTGTAATTAAATACCAATAACCAATAAAACGTACACTATTATTGCACTAATCACATCACTTATATTTTTATAATTACATACCTGTATTTATCGAAGAAATCCAAAAAAGTAATTCAGTAATCCTTACTGCGTCCAATAACAATCACAGAATTTTTTAAATAACTTAATATTCGTTAGCACAGTTAGTTTAAAAACGCGAAGTTTCAGAGCGCGATCGTCGGCGGCGATTGGGCGGGCGACCGCTGCTCTCTTGGGCGGCTACAAGAGAACTGAAAGCCCGTGATCATTGGAAGCTCCCACTGATATTGAAATTACTATGCGCACTTCAATAGAGACCGACATTTTCCAGGAAGTATTGTACCTTTGGATTAGAACGTTTATCATTCGTCATTCATTTGTTTTGCTGTTTAGGAATAATTGAAGATGTCTAAGATCTGTCATATACACGCGTAGCTTTGCGGAAGTCAGTTCATACGCCAGTCTGATTTGATTTACAATATTAGTTCCAAGAGTACGAATAGTTAGGACCGTTTTTCGACCGCGAAAATCTCAGTTTTTCTGATGATGACTGCATTTTGCTATTTCATGTTTATGATGTACATTTTTCTAGAAAACATCAGTTTCAATTTCGCATATATTAAATTAGTTTATGAATAGTTTTCATCCGTTTAATGTTAAGTTGAGGAAAGACGACTCGGGTCAGGAGAAGAATGTTTAGATTTACTAAATTATATTTACGCTGATAACTTCTCGAAAGATGCTTTCGTTCTGTTGCAAAACTAGAATATCGGTTGGTATTGTAATGGCTTTTTATTTATAATAGTTAAGCGGGCATAGACATCGTGTGGTTCCTAGAAAAGTTAAGGTTGCTGACTCTCCCATATGATAGTCTATAACGTAAAGAGCGAATTAGATATTGTTTTACGAGAATGGGTTGTGGCCTTGTGTTACTAGCTAAAAGTCACCTGTACAACTAATAATACACCAACAGTTTGCTAGGGACCTAGCAACGGGTATTGAGGTGCACGTTTTGCAGTGAGCATTTCCAGTTCTTCTAAATTACACAATTAATTTTGATAGGGTTTTCACAATCATTTAGGCAATTTACTCCGTTTTTTTTAAATTTAGGTATTTAACTATTACTTTGCAGACACTAACTAGGCCAAAAGTGTTCACGATCTAGTCTGATCTGAACAGTTTAATATGGTCATATTTTAAATTAACCGGGTGGTTCGTACGGGTGTTAAGCTACGCTTGCGATTGGACCGTAAATGGGTGACCATCTTACATACCAAGAGCCCTCTGTGCCTCGGAAAATACGTTCAGCCGTTGGTCCCGGCTGGCAGAAGCACTAAGGGATATCGTATTACCCAGTAACTGGGTTGTGGAGGTCAGATAAGCAGCCGCTCCATGTAAAATACTGGTAATCAGTTGCATCCGGTTAGACTGGAAGCTCACCCCAACAACCCTAATATTTGGGAAAAGGCTAGGCATATGATAATGATAGGGCACGTCGATTTCGCGACTGGCCAAGGCGAAGTTGGCTGGACGAGCCTGACTCCTACAGAAAGGCCTGGACAAAAACCGAATTGTTTGGAAAAGGGTGAGGTCTTTTCCTGGCAGTGGGACAATACTGACTAGTTAGATCCGATCAGATTAGATATAGCATAGAATTATAGATTTTTGGACATATCGCCACATTAGTAGATTGTACCCGTGCGTAGCCGTGGTCGGGTAACTAGTTTACCATATAAACAGCCGTTTTACGTATTATATGTGCTCTAAAATCTAAACCATGATAAGTACAATGGTGGTTTATGTAAGCTCGAACCCCTATTTATAAACGCGTAAGGTTAAGAGATTATTTTTTTTTGGTTGGGAAATCATCAAATAACTTCTCCCGCTCTGGGTGGAGCGGGAGGGCGTGTCAGACTTTTACTGACTAAAACCCACCCGTGTTCCCTCAGTTGCCTGTGTACCAGGGGCCGCGGTATCACTTTCGAACAACCCGCACCCCTGGCAGGCATCGGCCCTTGCGGGCCCCATCAGTTGCTGCTAACATCTCTTTGAGGCGCGCGTAGAACACAACGCGCCGTCGATCCGGGCTTGGTCCTTACTGGACAGCGAGCTACCCATTACTCGCCGTCCGCAAGCCCAGAAGTTAAGAGATGTTTACACGTCAAAAATGTACGGTTAAACAGACGGTAATCATTACTTAACTTTAAGCAACGTTTATAAATAAAGGGGTAGTTTTTAGTCGTATCGGACAAGAATACTCATTTGTCTATTTTTGCGGGTACTACCAATATTTTGTAGAAAATCAGCCCTAGATTTTATAGTAAATGCCTAAGAATGATTAAGTATACAATTAAAAAAAGGTAATTTGGGATCATCCTCTTTTAGTTTACTTTGTCTTTATGTTGAATAAATTGTGTTCAGTATTTAAGTACTTACACATAAAATAACCACACGACTTGTTTCCCCGAACCCCAACAAAAATCCAAACATATAAACTTTCGCATTTTTATTATTAGTATAATATATCCTAATATAATATTATAAATATGAAAGTTTGTGAGTATGGATGTATGGATGTTTGTTACTCTTTCACGCAAAAGTGGCTGAACGGATTTGAATGAAATTTGGCACAAAAGTTGTTTATAACCTGCATTAACATATAGGATACTTTTTATCCCGGTAGTACGTTCCTGTGGGATAATATTCAACGTCCACGCGGGCGCAGCCGCTGCAGGTAGTATATCATCATCATATCAGCCGAAAGACGTCCACTGCTGAACATCCAGCAGTGGACGATCCAGCCTCACCCAAAATTAGCCAATTTTCCATAATCGCCACGCTTGGTAGGCGGGTTGGCGAGCGCAGTATGGTGGTTAATTGTTTTTCAGATTGTATTTTTGTTGCCGCTATAACAAAAAAAAAAAAAAGTTAATTGTCTCCCTCCTATCTCCGAAACTACAGAGTCGAAAAAAAAATGGTCTTAAAATAACATTGTAAAACTTGCCATGTATAGGTATATATTATATATATTATTTGCAGTTGGAACGAACGTGATTATGTTTTTCAACTACAATGTCAAGTTTGTTCACAACACGACATGGCATGTTACTAACACCGCCAAGATGAGTTACTCGTAAAACCCAAAAGCAGAGGCACGGCCTAACTTTTCGAAGCGTTTTGTCGTATTCTCATACCCTCATCATTTCGTCCTGGATAATTCTACAGATGAGGATAAAATGTAGTAAACAGACTTATAAATAAAACACACTAAGTTTAATTTGTCTCTTTTATGTCTATTTTGGATTTTATGACGTTACATAACACAACTTCACGCCTTGCTTCAACGAAGTGCTGAGCAGAGGTGTGCACCCACATTTGCTTAAATCCTATCTAATACGGGGAAGGCCTATTGCTATCAAATGGGCACGAATAAAGACTCCGGGCTGAAATTGAAAAATTCCAGATAGAAAAACTCAATAACACTGCCTGACATGGGAATCGAACCCAGGACCTCATGCTCAGCAGTAGCGCTAAAGACCCCTAGACGAACGAGCCAGAGAATTTTATCAGTATTTAAAATACGTTGCTATCGTCACTGAGCGAATCACTCACTCATCAACTGTCCAAGAAAGCTGAAACTTCGTATGTGGGCTAGAATTTGCATCAAAATATTAAGAAAATTAGAAATCTGTAATTTTCACCCTCCAACTCCCTTTAAGGGACGGATCAGTGCTAGGGGCAGTTACAGATCTACCCTCTTATTTATAAACGTTGTTTAAAGTTTACATGTGTTTAAACGTCAAAAATATATTGTTTAACAGTCGCTAATCATTACTTAACATTAAGCAACGTTTATAGATAAAGGGGTTAATGTAGAGCCAAACCCCTAACTCTAAAAGGCTTCGACGGCCAAGCCATACATTTTGACCAAAATGGTTCAGGCATTCACTGATTCACTAAACTTTGCAAGCAATGGGATATTAATATTCAAGGATGCGGCTATCGACCTGGGGCTAGTTCCTTCTCATACGGGCCACTGGTCGCTTGTTCCTGCGTCACCACTCCTGACTCTCTTCATATTTAGGCTGCTTGAGATCAAAACTGCAAACGTAGTATACTTACAGGAAACTTAAGTTTTATACAAATGTGGCTGTTAATTTAGTATATAAGGGTGTGTTACGACTTCCATGCGAACGAAGTTGCGTGCAGCAGTCAGTGAAGCATAATCAGAGCTCTTATCGGCCGAAATTGCAATAGAATTCACAATCTCACTTGCAGCAGTCACATTCAGGATTAATCAGGCCTGGCAAAAACTGTTTATAAGCGATATTAGAGTCAAGTTTAATTTGCCTTTGACTCTGAAGCATGAAGTTGTAAGTCGGATAAACGTCAGACAAACGTGCCTCCAAGCGAAGCTTCTATGTTCGGAGTCCACTTAAAGTTTGGACACTCTCAAACTGAAATTTGCGTGTCTGTACCTTGCCAGATCCTATTGTATATGCTGTAAAAACCAGCTTCCCAAAACACTACAACTTAATTTCGGATGTCGGTGTCATTGGATTTATATTTTAGTTTTTTGCCACGGACTTCCGAAATTAATGTTATTTTTCACTTTGTTGTATTTTTTTTTGGGAAGAGGGTGATGTTTTATCACTTTTAGTTATGGTACCTACCCCACGCCAATTCGTATAACACTACTAGCCAGACCATACAACAGTGACAGGGAGTATGTGAACATCATCATGATACACAAAGTGGATTAAATACGTATTATCAGAGCTAACGCAAACACTACCGAAGCAAAGTTAATAATGGGACCATTCCGGAATCCATACCCTATCCATTAGAGTAAGAATTTTCGAAATCAACCTACAATTGCTGGCCATATCACGGAACATAAATATTTAAAAAATCCGATGAATTGACAACCTGAAGGAGGTTTTTTTTTTCTATCAAAAATATTCTTTTATAAATTCAAATAGAGTGACACTATTTACGGTTATAAACTGTAGCGGTATTACTTATCGACAGTCACCAGCCATTATGGTTTATATTGACACCGCTTCGTTGAAACTATTGTCCGAACAAATGGATTGCTGTACAACAAGCTCAGGTTACACTTTTTAAATATACTTTTACTTTCTCTTTGATTAAATGTTGAGAATATTGTTGTAGGGTATTCCAAGGGTAATGGATTATTAGTGGTTGTAATTGCAATCATGTCATTTGGTTTAAATATGTTTTTTATATATTATTTCGTATATACATGAATAAAAAAGGAGAAACTGACTGATAGATCAACGCATAGCTGAAACTACTAGGACTAGGAACGTGAAGTTCTGTATACGGCTTCCTTTTATAATATAGGGGAGCAGTAAGTAAGGTTATTTGTAAATTTGTCCTTTATGGGGTGAAAATGGGGGATTACGTTTTTATGATAAATCATATTCTTTGATGAAATAAAGTTCATACTTGGCATGAATACTTATCTAAGTAGATTATAAAACTGATGTTATTTTACTTTTTTTAAATTAGCCTGAAAATAAGGATAAGGGGTGTAAAAGTGCAAAATACGAAATGTACGCAGACGAATTTGTGAGTGAAATCTAGATTAGTAGTAGATTCCTTCGTATTTTGCGATTTTGAGAACGTTGTTGAGAGCAGCAAGCAGGCATAGCATGACGCTTTATATTTCTATTCTTCAGTAGAATAGAAATCGCTTGTCTACATTTCTTGGTAAAAAACTGTCAACTGTCTATACGAAAACGTCATTTTTGTCTACTCTTCCCACGACAAAACGCTTGTCTACGGTTCTCGTGCTAAGCCTGCTGTGATGGCCCAGAAGGAGAGCAGTGGTGGCCCGGTAGGAGAGCAGTGGTGGCCCAGTAGGAGAGCAGTGGTGGCCCAGTAGGAGAGCAGTGGTGGCCCAGTGGTAACGGCTGCGACTTACGAGTTGTAGGTCGTAAGTTCGATCTATTAAGTTAAGCTACGCTTTCCGGGGTGGGTCTGTGGATGGTATCTTTAAATACCGAGATTCCTCCATGCCTCGGAAAACACGTTAAGCCCGGCTGTTATTCGTGGATCTTTGACAGTCTTTACGGGTCGTCAGAAGCCCGAAAGGCAGAAGCACCAAGGGGTATCGTGTTACCTTGAAAGTGGATTGTGGAGGTCAGATACACAGTCGCTCCATGTAAAATACTGTGGTATTCAGCTGCATTCGGTTAGACTGGAAGCCGACCCCAACGTAGTTGGGGAAAGGTTAGGCAGATTGATTAATAGATTTTGTAAAAGTGTCAGCCAGAAAATGGTGAATTTTCCCAAGAACTGTTTTTGATGACCATCGATTCTGATCCTGTTTCATAAAATAATAAAAAAAACTCCATTAAACCAACTGAGGTATAAGCACTTGAAAAGTCAGAAATCGCAAAAACTTTTCCTATATAATCCGACATAAAAAGTTTAACTCTCATTTCCTATGAGAGTCGAACTTTTTTACGATGGATAGACTGATATCACACTACTATATGCTAGTTCTAGAACGTATACATTTATTTGTGTGTTTTTAATTTATAATTGTATTCCTTATCATAATTAATGTGGACGTTATAATTGTTATATAAGCACCTTATCGCGTCCACCTTAACATTAATTCTTCGGTGCTTGAGGTCGAATTATGAAGTTTTAGAAAAATTAGCTATTTCTTAGTTTCCCCGTAGCTACGGTGGAACGAATCTATTTGCCCTCGCGTACGTAAAATGTACGTTAACGTGGAGAAGCGGACATCAACCCCAATTAACTTAAATCTAGGTTCCCCGTAAGGTAACTCAGATTTGATTCACCAAATCTTATGACCATTTACCACCATTTAAATCTTGCCCCAGAAGTGATGACGTAGTAATTATAACATTATACCTCTTTTCACTAAGTCATAGGCTGCGAATTTCTGATTTCACCGAAATCGCAACTTTTAAAGACATTTTGTTTTAACTGTGCCAGGCCACGCATAAAGTATTGCGAGAAAAGTTTTTATGTATGAGAGACTGGCCAGTTATAATCTATTTTGCAAATATGATTATTGAAACGTAAAAATAGGTACGTTCCAATTTCAAAATTTTCCGCCACATTGTTTGCGAACTAATTTAAATGATCGTATCTCATAAAATGGATCTGCGCTGGAAACATTTTCGCGCTCTGATTTTTTACGATTTCAAGTGTCGCCTGAAACCGGACGAATCGTACAATAGACTTCAAATGGCATTCATGGATGAAAGCCCTTCTAAAGCAACCGTGTATCGTTGGTGTAACGAATTCAAGCGCGGTCCACTAACTTTGGGGGATGAAGAAAGAAGTGGTCGCCCTTTGACGGCTGTTACGGAATAAACGTGCTAGCAGTGAAAAATCTAATCCATGACAATCGGCGAGTTAAGTATCAAGAGATTCGGCCCATACTGCAGGTTGGATCGGGAAGCCTTCACGAAATTCTACACATGCATCTTCGCGTGACGGGGATAGTTTCAAGCTGGGTGCCGCACAACCTCACTGATGCTCAGAAGCAGGCCCGGGTGGAATGGTGCCGTGATATGTATGATAAACAAATTTGAAACAGGCTCGTCTCGGCGTGTTTTTTTTTTTTTTTTTTTTTCTGGGTGGGAAATCATCAAATAACTTCTCCCGCTCTGGGTGGAGTGGGAGGGCGTGTCAGACTTTTACTGACTAAAACCCACCCGTGTTCCCTCAGTTGCCTGTGTGCCAGGGGCGGCGGTATCTCTTTCGAACAACCCGCACCCCTGGCAGGCATCGGCCCTTGCGGGCCCCTCTGTTGCTGCTGACATCTCTTTGAGGCGCGCGTGGAACACAACGCGCCGTCGACCCGGGCTTGGTCCTTACCGGACAGCGAGCTACCCATTACTCGCCGTCCGCAAGCCCGTGCCTACGGTGGCCGGGAATCAGCCTGGGATTCCCGACGCCAAGGGCGTCTCCTGCGAAGGCCACGGCTGTGAGGGCGCATGTACTGCATCTCCCTCACGTGCGCCGCCTCCCTCTTTGCGAGCATAACTGCTTCGCTGAAGGAGGCGACTGCCAGCCATGCCCTCTCGCTCCGTACCATGGCCTGGACCAGGGTCGGACGCGAGAGATCGCCGCCGCCGATGGACACGAGGACACGGCGGTGCTCCACCCAAGCCGGGCAGACCTCCACCGTATGCTCCACCGTGTCCTCTGGGCGATCTTCGCAATGGAAACACCCGGGCGTTTCCTCCCGCCCTATCCGAAACAGGAACCTCCCGAAACAGCCATGTCCGGTGAGGACCTGTGTCAGGCGGAAGGTGAGGATGCCATGCCACCTCTCAAACCACTCCTCAAAGAGGGGACTTACCGCCGCAATCGTGGCGTGCCCAGCACTGGGTTGCGACAATCGCACTTTCCACGTCGCCATGAGATCCTGCCGGAGCTCTGTCCGCCGTGCCGCGATTTCCCGCGGCAGCGGAGTTACGCCCCGGCGTTTGGCCTCCTCGCGCCACTCCCAAGTGAGCGCGAGGACGTTTGCCTCCAGATCCCATGGCGGTAATCCGGCAAGGAGGCCCGCCGCCTCACCGGAGATCGTGCGGTATCCCCGGATCATCCGGATGGCGATGACCCTATGGGCCGCCTTCAACCGGCGTGCTGGTTGGCGCCTCAATGTAGGCGCCCACACCGGCGCCCCGTATAGGGCCATGGCCCGCACGACCCCCGCGTAGAGCCTCCGGCAGGAGGCGTTTGGCCCCCCTAGATTGGGCAGGAGCCGCTTCAAGGCAGCCCCGGCCCGCTCCAGTCTGGGAGCCAAACGTCGGAAATGTTCCCCGAAGTTCCACCGGCTGTCGAGGACGAGTCCTAGGTGGTGACGCCGATGTGAACCCCTCCCACCGTTATCTGGGAACCCGTCAGTGGCGCATTCCGAAGACCATGAAACCACATGGCCTCGGATTTGTGCAAGGCCACCTCGAGTCCCAGTTGCCGGATCCTATCGACGATTGTCGCAACTCCGTGTGTCGCTAAGTCGGCCGCCGCCTGATACGACCTCCCTTGCGCCAGGACCAGCGTGTCGTCAGCGTAGCAAACTACGCTGACGCCACTAGGGAGGTCGGCGCGCAGCACCCAGTCGTATCTGATGTCCCACAGATGCGGCCCCAGGACCGATCCCTGTGGGACACCGCACGACATCTCTCGCCGGTTCCACTCTCCTAGGTGACCGGGGTAGATGACGGCCCTGTCCGTCAAGTAGGCCTCGACCACACGACAGAGGTAGGTCGGCATCCGGTGATACCGGAGTGCCTCCCTTATGCAACTCCAGGGCAGGGTGTTGAAGGCATTGGCGATGTCCAGAGACACCGCCAAGACGACCCCACCCCGGGCCACAGCATCCCCCGTCGTGAGGGCTCGCACGCGCATGATGGCGTCCACCGTGGAGCGCCCCCTGCGGAAACCGAACTGGCTCTCCGCCAAATCCGGCCCCACTCGCACCAGCCGCCCGACGAGGCGGTCTGCAATGACTCTTTCAAAGAGCTTGCCCACCTCGTCAAGCAGCACGATGGGCCGGTAAGCGGACGGAGAGTCCGCGGGGCGCCCCTGCTTCTTGATGAGGACCAGTTTCCCCGTCTTCCAGTGACGTGGGAACTGGCCCTCCTCCAAGCATGCGCTTAGGAGCCCTCTTAGTCGAGGCCCGAGAGCCTCCAAGGCCAGGACCCAGGCTTTTCCAGGCAAGCCGTCGGGTCCTGGGGCGGTATTCTTGGCATTCAGCCTACGTACCGCCACTCTCAATTCTACCTCGGTCACCTCTGGAGCATCGTCGTCGTCGTCGGTGTGGTCCACGTCGGGCACCGCAGGTGGCGGAGCCATGGCCGGGGGAGCATGCTCCCCTCGCGAGGGAAACAGAGCGCTCACCACGTCCTGCACGAGCTGAGGCCGGAGACTCTGGGTCAGCGGGGGAGCCCACGGGCGGATTTTCTCCCGCACCGTTTTGTAGGGGCGTCCCCACGGGTCTCTGTTCAGAGTCTCCAGCGACTCCTCGCGGGCCAGTGACCTGGCCCGCAGGATCTCCGCTCGGAGGGTGGTCTTCGCCACTCTGTACCCCTCGTATAGCTCCGCCTGAATGGCTTCCGTATCCGGAGGGCGAATACGGAGCCTGCGGTGCCTGGTGTACCGATGCCGCGCAGCAGCGCACGCCTCGCGCAGAGCTGTGAGCTCCGGCGACCACCAGTACACCTGGCGTGGAGCACGTCCTGGCTGGACCCGGGGCATTGCCACGTCGCATACCTCGGACATGGCCTCCCGGAACCACTCCGCCTCGTCGTTGATGTCGGCAGGCCTGTCCGGTGGTGACACCCAGGCCTGCACGATCGAGGCTTCCAGGAGGAGCTCCCGGTCCAGCCGCTTCAGCGCCCACCGCGGACCACACGGGGCCTGTTGGACCGGCGCGCTCGAGGCCTGGGCGGAGACGTCAAACCGGATATACCGGTGGTCGGAATACGTCTCCACCCCCTCCATGACGCGCCAGTCGAAGACACGCGGTGACAGAGTGGGGCTGGCGAACGAAATGTCCACCACCGACTCACCCGGCATCCGCACACACGTGGCGACAGAACCCCGGTTTAGGACGACCAGGCCCACCTCTAGGGCCCAGTCCTCCACCATCCTACCCCGCACATCCGTCAACCGGGAACCCCAAGCCAAGTTCTTGGCATTGAAGTCCCCGAGGACGAGCACGGGGAGGGAACGAAACCCGACGACGACGTCTCTCAACTCCTCAAGGGAGTTGTGGAACTCGGCGAGAGTTCGGCTCGGGGAGAAGTACACCCCTACCACTGCAATCTCCCCGAACCGTGCTGCTACGCAACCCCTTCCTCTCTGGATACCCTCGAGAGCCGGGGTGCCGGCGGCGGCCGACGAAATTATGGTCACTGAGCCGCTCAGGTCCTCCACCCAGTAATCCCTGGGCGGGATAAAGTACGGCTCAGCGACCACGGCGATGTTAATCGACCACTGCGCCATGCTCTGGAGCAACAGATCCTGAGCGGTGGCGCAGTGGTTGATGTTCGCCTGGAGGAGGCGAAATGGAGCCGTTATTGGCATTCCATTTCAGCCCCCTCCGGAGCCCCCTGAGAGGGCCCTGCCGCAGTGGTAGCGGCGGCGACGGCGATGGTAGGGGTGGCAGCGGCGGCGGCGGTGGCGGCAGCTACGGCGGTGACGGCGGTGGCGGAGGGCTTGCCCCTGCCCCGGCTCCTGGTTTCGGCGGGTGGAGCACAGGCCTTGCTCCCAGCCCGGTGTTCGGACGGCTTGCCAGCTGCCGCACATAAATAGCAGTGCGGCGCGGCATTGCATGAGCCGGCCTTGTGACCGGGCTGACCGCAGCGGAAGCAGTGACCGCTGCGGTCCACCTCCGAAGTGCATTGGACTCCGACGTGGTGACCCACCTGACAGCGGAAGCACCTCAGAGGTCTGGGCTCCAGCAGCTTGACCTGCGCGGATACCCAGCCCACCAGGAGCCTTCGGCCCTCCTCAGTGATTTTTCGGGCAGCCGACACGGGGCAGCTCACCGTAACGGTTCGCATGCCCGTGTTGTCAGGACGAATGGTGCCTGCCTTCACCTGCTCGGCAGAGCACCCCCCAGTCCTGACTATGGCGGCCACCACCTCGCTCTCCGTCACGGAGTCGTCCAGGCCCAAGATGCGCATGTCAGCGCACTTGGTGGGCCTGGACACTCGGGCCTCGTCCGCACTTATGGACGCCCTTAGCCTTTCGGCCAGAGCGTCTGCGGTTGGGCCACTGGCCGCACCAGGGACCTGCAACATCCGGGCCCCGGTCGCAGTGACCCTTATGCGGAGGCCGTTGGCGACTCCTATTTCCGCCAGGTCCACCGCCGCCCTCGCCTTCGCGATCACGTCGCGGTAGGACACGCCCTTCTGTAGCGCTTCCGGCTGTAGTGTGATCACTACAGCTGCGGACTTCGGGGCGCGTAACCTAGCCGTGGCGCTTCGCTTTTTGGCACGCTGCCGCCTCTCCTTTCTTTTGGCCGCCCTCGCAGCCTTGCCCGCCTTCCTCTTCTCCCCGGCCACTTGCCATTCGGCGTCGGCCGGAGGAGATTTGGGAGGCGGGGCCGTCCCTCCTGGCACCACCACAGCTGGGGCCGTCACCGCCTGCGCAGCCACACTGCCCTTCTTAGGCTTTGTCGGCACCGGTTTCGCCGGAGTCCGTCCCGGCTGCGGTGCCGATTTGGCCGTGGCAGCTGTGGTTGCGGCATACGTGCCCCCCCTCTGCTGCTGTCCCGAGGCCGACCGACTCGCTGCTAGCGGGGGCCGCAGGACTATTGCCTCCAGGACGGAAAACCGGCTGCTGAAGGCAGCCAGCTCCTGCCGCACCAGGTTCAGCAGCCGGTCCTCCTCTGGCACGGGTCCGCCCTGCCCATGTCGTGCCCCCTTCTGAGGCACCACCCTGGGGCCAGCTCCTCGGAGCGCTGCCAGGTCCGCTCGGAGCTCCTCGTTCTCCTTTCGGAGAAGCTCCGTAGCGGCTGCCAAGCGGGCGACCTCCGCCCGCATCCCGGACATGGTGTCCGACGGAGGTCCGGTGTGGATGCCCTCCGCTGCCGCCATAATGGAGGCTATGGCTGCGGGCACGGCCTTGTCCTTAGAGGCGTACGTCCTCTTCAAGGCCAAAGCCCTGACTGCCGTAGCCACCGCCTCCGCGAACCTCGCCATTCGCTCCGACTTGGAGCCGCCGGCAGCGTCCGACTCCCCGTCAGACGACTCCGAGAGGGCCCTGCTGCTGGTCCCCCCAGAGAGCTGCCCCTCCATGGTTAGCGCCTCGGCTCGCTGGGCCGCCTCCACTGGGCCGGCTTGGCTCAGTACGCCGGTCTCCTTGGTGGTCAGCCCCTTGCCCAGCCGGATCCCACCCTGGCGACAGACCTTCCCGAGTTTTCGGGCCGAGGTCATGCCACCGTCCGAGGATGACCCCTGGCCATCCTTCGGTTTTGAGCGCTCCTTGAGGAACTCATTGGTCCTCTTCGAAGCGCCCACTACACGCTCCGGACTCTTGAAAGAGCCCTTCGCGCTCGATGCGGCGTCGGACTCCGACCCCGCATCACTCCCCGCCTCTTCGTAGTTTTTATTTTTATTTATTTTTTCCATATTTGTTCCCACGAGTAGATACAATTTATTTCCCAAAACTAGTGGTTCGCACTAGAGACTAATTTAGCTACCCATTAGTCAAGCTAACAACCTCCCTCACGGTGCGCCGCCGCTTGGAGGTTTGGGGTAATTTTTTATAGAGGATTTCTTCCTCGCGGCCCGGGCGGTTAAGCCAAGACCCTCGACCCCCGTCAAAAGTCAGAGACATGACCGTGACAATCTTCGGGGCTACGAGATTAACGGTGGCAGAAGGAGAGGACTCCTTCTTGCCTGCCCGGTGGCAGGGTAAGTGCACACCGAGCCCGCTCTTACTCCGCCGCTGTGCGTCTCTGCATAGTCGCAGAGAGACACGCGTTGGAGCGTTCCGCCGACAGGATATTGGCATACGGGCAACGACACCCCTTAGGCACGCGTACCTAATGGGGGGACATTGCCCGCATCCCAGGGTGCACCGTCCCGGAGACTGGCCTTTCCCCCGGACGCATCCAGGGGAAACTCCAGCCCACGGGCACACGAGGAGGTTTCCTGTCCCAGCACCCCTCGTCTCGGCGTGTTTACGACATCATTATAGGGGATGAGTCTTGGATTTATCAATACGGTCCAGAAACATAGCGCCAGTCGACGGTTTGGGTGTTTCAAAACGAATCAACGCCTACCAAAGTGAAGCGATCTAGAAGAGTGGGGAAGATTTTGGTCGCGAACGTTTTCAATTTGACTGGCTACTTGGTGTCAATTCCTTTAGGGAACCAAAGAAGTATCAACGCTGAATGGTATACTAGCCACGGAGACTACCAAATGGTTGACAGAAGTCTTCTCTGTTGTGAGCAACAAGCGACCAAACACAGAGCTCCGCGGGCTACTGCTCCACCACAACAACGCGCCTTCACACACCGCGCTCAAAACGAGAGACTTCCTGGACAGCACGCCGGTCAAACTCCTGGGTCACTCTCCTTACAGCCCTGACCTAGCACCGTGTGACTTCTTTTTATTCTCGAAAATAAAAATCAGCTCAAAGGGATACAATTTTCGTCGTCCGAAGATGCGCTGTCAGCGTTCGAGCAGGCTGTGAATAAGGTGTCTGCGGCGGACTGGAAAAAGTATTTTGAAAACTGGTTCAGGCGCATGAAACTTTGTATAGAAGCTAGTGGAGAGTACTTTGAAAAGATTTAATAAAAAAATATTTACCCATAGAACATTTATTTTTATTTTCGGAAAACTTTCTGATTGTCCCACGTACGTGACTAACATTGCGAGGTTCTATTGTTCTACGGAAATATTCTAATGTAATTAGTTGTAATTGTTTTGAGTACTTCAGAGGACATATTGAGGCTCGTCGGTTTGCTAATCACTCGAATACTCGAATAATAATGCCGATAACACTGCATTTAGTTAATTTAAACCTGTATACGGACGCATGGCGCTCCTTGATTGAAGTAAATGAGTTGTGGAATGAATGTAAAAATTAAAGGTACAATGCGTAACTTGGGAGTTGCCTATGTCCAATGGCTTTAGGCTTAAGATGGGAGCTCCAAAGTAGCCCGCGAAATTGAAATGTTCAATTTGCAGATGCAGATGCCAGGTTGAATGTTAATTAAAATATGTTTCGCGACCGTAACAAATATTGGGCTCGCCACAATTGCGGCGGTATGTCCCCTCTTTGAGGAGTGGATTGAGAGACGCCACGGCATCGTCACCTTCCTCCTGACGCAGGTCCTCACCGGACACGGTTGTTTCGGGAGGTTCCTGTTTCGGATAAGGCGGGAGGAAACGCCCGGGTGTTTTCGTTGCGTAGATCGCCCTGAGGACACGGTGGAGCATACGGTGGAGTTCTGCCCGGCTTGGCGGAGCACCGCCATGTTCTTGTGGAGGCGATTGGCGGCGGCGATCTTTCGCGTCCGGCACTGGTCCAGACCATGGTACGGAGCGAGAGTGCATGGGTAACCGTCACCTCTTTCTGCGAAGCAGTAATGCTCGCAAAAAGGTAGGCAGCGCACGTGAAGGTGAGGCAGTATATGCGCCCTCACGGCCCTAGTTACCGTAGGAGACGCCCTGGGCGTGGGGAATACCAGGCTGACAGACAGAAAAAAAAATGGTTAGAACTGTGACCAAACGCGCGTGAGCCGAGCGAGCGAATAGATTGGCGCATTACCTATGTAAATTATTTATTTATTGATATGACTTCAACAAATTATTCAGTAAAACACACTCAAACCAAAAATGACATACCCATAGTTTTACATATTGTAAATTCGTCACTTACAGGAGTGCACAGCACTAGCAGATGGTTAAAAGACGTACAACATAAATAATGCATATTCTATGGACAGCTCGCCAATAATATCAGATTTTAAGATTCAATCTTGATCATTTGTAGTGGTTGGACAATACACAAGCTAAGCCAAAATATAGGATGCTGCATTGGGTTCTCATCTGCTTTAAAAGCTGTGACACCTCGTATAATGCAATAATATCGGACATGTGGTTGCCTATCTCCATCCTCAGCCAAGCTGTCTTTAGATATATATTCTCTCGTAACTATTAGATACCGTTAGTTGAAGAGGTACTTAACATAGTTAAAGCCTTATATGCCTCCAGCATGTCCAAAGTTTCAGTAAAGAAAACTTTTTGATTAACTGTAGGAGTTATTAGCTACTTACTTTCACACATTTCCTTTATATTACTTTGCACTTATTTGAACTTTGTTCGTGTCTAGTGCGCCCCTAATCCTTACTAATATTATAAATGCGAAAGTAACTCTGTCTGTCTGTCTGTCTGTCTGTTACGCTTTCACGCCTACACCGCTGAACCGATCGTCATGAAATTTGGCAGAGATATAGCCTGGGATATGGAGAAGGACATAGGCTACTTTTTTACGCGATAACCGACATCCACGCGGGCGGAGCCGCGGGCAAAAGCTAGTAACTAATAAACGAGACTACTCTACTCGACACGTAAACATATTTTCGTACGTACAAGCATAAATTATTATTTGGCTAAAAATACTTATGTTTCCCATATTTATGGTAGTTGTCGGTATTGAAAGAATTATGGACATTGTATGTTTAAGTATTCCGAGTTAACATAGTTTTTTGCGTGATCGCTTTTTCAAGATGTCCTAATTAGTATGAGCTAAATAAAGCAAATAAATCTTTGGAAATTTTTGCGTAGGGACGTTGCTCAAGCATAGACATATTGGAACACTGACATACAATAATTGGTTTTTTTTTGGGTGGGAAATCATCAAATAACTTCTCCCGCTCTGGGTGGAGCAGTAGGGCGTGTCAGACTTTTACTGACTAAAACCCACCCGTATTCCCTCAGTTGCCTGTGTGCCAGGGGCCGCGGTATCTCTTTCGAACAACCCGCACCCCTGGCAGGCATCGGACCTTGCGGACCCCACCAATTGGTGCTGACATCTCTTTGAGGCGCGCGTGGAACACAACGCGCCGTCGACCCGGGCTTGTTCCTTACCGGACAGCGAGCTACCCATTACTCGCCGTCCGCAAGCCCGCGCCTACGGTGGATACAATAATTGGGTGATACTTATTTCGTTTGTCATGATTTTCTTAAGTTTATTTAAACAAATGAAAGCGAAGACGTTGTGCTAAGAAAGGACGTTCAGTTTTTCCTTAATTTGAAATTTCCATAAAAAACATAATTCGGTCTATTACGAACATATCTATTACTCTAACGAACGTAGTGCGATTACCAACGAATAGCATTTTAATTTTATTTAGAACAATACACAGAGCATAACATCATGCCTGTAATCATCGAAGGGTTAGGCAGAAGTTTATCTATAGAACACTCAGATTTGGCCAGTTATGGTTAAGTCACATATAATATGTATATCTTTTTTCTTTATTTTTTTAGTCTGGGTTCATACTTTGCTGTTTTTTCTGAGGTTATCAAAAAATATTTTATTATTTTGTTTGCTTTTGTATTTTTTTTAACTTTTTGTGTTGACATAAAACAACAAAACACTGTGTCTCTGGATTACGGGAGGACACTGGCTCCTGCAACACAGTTATATAACTAGCGCAGGAGTCAGAGATATCTATAATTTGATGTACCTACTTGTTTGCCAATAAATATTTTTTGTATATTTTGTATATTGCTATAACCCAGCACGAATCCAGACAGGACAGATTCGAGAGATTCAGATTAGATGAGAGAGATGAGAGAGGTGATTCCAGGCTGAGATGATGATATGCAAGTGCATATCATCATCTTAGCCTGGAATCACCCACTGCTGAGTATAGGCCCCCCCACTTTTCCGCCATACTTCTCGGTTCCGTGCGTCTCTCATCCATGTATTTCTCGCGACTTTGACGATATCATCAACCCAACGCGCTTTTGGACGGCCCTGGTTTCTATGATATAACCTTGGCCACTATTCGGTCACAGTTTTACTACATCGGCCATCTCCTCGTCTGACTAGATGTCCTGCCAACTCCACTTGACGCGCATCGCCTTGTCCCCGACGTCTCGAGGACTTTCGACCGACGACGGATTTCGGTGTTACGCACTCGGTCTAATAGAGTTATGCCAAGTACGGCTCGCTCCATGGCCCTTTGTGCTACTTGTATGCGGTGGACAGTCTCCTTACTTTCATATCACTGATGGAAAAACCTAATAACACCTTGCCCGACCTGAGAATCGAACCCCTCATTCTCAGCAGTAGCTCTTGCGACCAACGAGGCGGGGTATTTATTTATAATAGAATAGTATTAAAAAAAAACAAAACAATCATTAGTAAACAAAAACAGAAGTTGTCTAGGACGTAATATAACAAATTAAACTACGGCATGTAATTAACGCCTTAAATGTCAAATGCATACTTGACAGCAACTTGATTACAATATAAAATCGTTTAAATTTTTCTGAATCCTACTCAAAAGGGGGAAAACAATGGGAAAATATGGGACGTAGCTAATTCAATAAAGACTCCTCTTACAGAAAAAGATGGCGAAAAATATATTTACGACTATTTAGAGACAAAACCGACTTTTGTATTTGCATTATCAAATTATTTAGGTCACTGTTCATTGTATTTCCCAAAGTTGCCACGAACAGACAATGACTATTCGATTTCGATAGACTAACATAATATGTAGCATAGGATAGGCCAAGACATTAGATATTCGCCAGAAGGCTTCCACCACTGAAAGTACATAATTAAGGGCAGGCGCAACTGTTAGACCTGCTATCTTTGTGCTATGTTCCGGGTCTGATACGTCTCTTTTTGCAGATATTGAATACGAATGGTCCTGTGCAGCTTATTTTTTTATTAAATATTATGTAAAATAGCGATTTATTAAAAAAAATAAAGCGTTTTTCAATTCTAAAGCGAGTTACCGACCGATTGGCACACATAAGGTAAGGTAACTCGTATGAAACGGTCACAGGGTCCGCGTAGCCACATTACAGAACTGACTCGTTCAATCCATACGCTGGCTCGCACTGTGTGTACCCTAGCTGTTAATTCGTGTCTACAAGAACCTTCAGTATTTGAATAAAATCTTTTCGGGTCAATACTTCATTGACGTTGTTTAATCTATGTGCAACGTCAAACACTGTCTAATAGTCCACATTACAAAATCCGACACGATTGTCTTGATAAATTCCATTTTTTTAAATATTGTATTCAATTTAAACGGCAAAAATGTCGGCTTCTCTCGACAGCACTTTAGATCCTATGGAAGAAATCCGATTCCGCAAAAAACACGGTAACACTTGGGTAGAAATACAAAAAGATACTCATTTCTCTTTCGACGAACTTGAACGTAAGTAACAACGGAAAACTGCTAAAATACTTTATCAGAAGATTTCAGTGGAAGGGTTCAAAGATTGTCTAGCTATAGCTTGATCTACCGACCCTAGCTGGAGCCGAGTCTACAATCAATGTGCTTGAGAGCACTGCACCTCGCGTTGAACCTTTCACAGCATTTTCGCATCCATCTCACCACCCGCACTGGGCCCGCGTGGTGGGTCACTCACTGACCAGTCCTTCTCAGAGAGGAGGCCTGTGTCCCAGAAATGGGAACATTATATGCTGATAATGCTATATATTATAAGTATCCATCTTAATCGGTGAAAGGTCAGCGTTGTATATAGGGAATGCCTTAGTAACTTTCACCTTACTTAAGTGCCGACTCTCATGCTAATTTGAAGAATTGATTTATAATTTTATAATATCTAACGATATCTGCCAGTTCGTAAGCGTTTGATAGCACAGCATACTAGTTTTCAATCACTTTCAGAAATTATGGTGATATTTTTCAAAATACAAAAGAGAGACGAAAGATGTCCTGGCACTGACCTTATAACAAGGTAAGACAGTTGTGTAGCGTATTGTTGACAGTAGCGTCTTTTTATCCAATTAATCTCGGCCTATAGCAATGTCCTACTTGACATGGGTCTCTTGCAAGTTACACCACAACACCCGTTTCTTCGTCACTTCAGGGTTTCGCAGGTTTTAGTTAAATCTTAATTAATCGTCTGAGTGTCGTGATAGCCCTGTTTAAGGCCTTGACTCTCACGCACAAACCCTACGGGTTCAACTCCGGGCAAGCACTTGACTTTTTCAATTAAAATGTAGGCACATAAAAAAAAAATGTTAGTTTACAGGAAAACATGGAAACTTAGACTCATAGTTAATATCATTTTGAAATTGCGGACCCGTTTTGAGCAAGCGTGGTGATCCATGCTCATGCCTTCTCTGAATGAGAGGAGGCCTTTGCCCGCCCTCAGACAGACAGTATGTACAGTAATTCAGACAGTAACAAGCTGGAATTATATACCTAATCAACAGTAAACCAAAATAAGAGAGGTCGCCGGAATCCAGTGGGTGCGTGAAGCATAAGAGCGATCGATGTGGCGCCAGGGGTAGGCCTACGTCATCTTTCAGCTCAAAGGATGAAAAAAAAAATTACGCAAGCAACGGTTTACTACTTATTCAGTCCTTGTGGGGTCTAGGTGGGTACTTTCTGCTGATATTGTGAGTTTAACTTATTACATATTGTATATCTCTATAATCAGGACATATTTTTCAAGATTTAGATAAGATGAATACATCGCCGTGAAGGCATTGTTTATATTGTTTAATAATTATTAATATTAAAAAATATTAACAATGCCTACAGGGCGATGTATTGCATAACTGGAACTAAAACATCTATAAGTATAAACATTACACTAGCTGAAACTTGTGCTAAATTGGATTTCAATTGAAACATGTTTTTCCTTCCATTAATAAGAAGCACAGAAAGATGAGCTTCCTGGGGGATGTCTATCATAATTTTGACGTTCATTAAATGCTGACTCATTCTAATTAATCACTTTGATTTAATTTTGTCGCTGAATTGATGTTTAAACCTTTTGTGAGATTTCTGCATTCCGGTTTGAATACCTAACATAATTATCTTAACTAATATTATAAAGAGAAAACATTCGAGTTTGTTTGTTACTTACTCTTCGTCGCTCTTTTCGTGGTCTACCTAAGCCAAATTTGGATGAAATTTGGCACATGGGTAGATCGTAATTTGAACTTCCTTCGGAGCTGTTAAATGACACCAAAATCCCGTCTAACAGGGAGTACATGATCCCACATCGCCGATTCCGCCTTGTTTCTCCACCATGCCTACTGAAAAGTCCAAAGACACATGTACATATGACCTCCTTGACCACAACCGGTTTCCTTACCTGCGGAGTTGTACAATGACCCCGAATGCCCATCGTACAGAGGGTAGAAGATTACGTAGCGACATCTCTTCGCCCACTACTGTGACCTCCAATAAGTTCTCTCTAAAGTGTCCTCTACACTTGGATGACCTCCGCCTTGACCATAACCGTTCCCTTCCCCCGTCCAGAGTTCGCTACAGACAGCAATCCCTCATCTCCAACTCCACGAAGAGACCACCGCCTGTAACCAGGACCACCACCAACCACGAGGACGCCTTCTGGCACCGCACCCCGTAGACGATGACCTGGAGAAGGAAATACGGTACTTTTATCTTGAATCGCAGATGAAGTTGCGGGCAACAGCTAGTTATTTTATAAATTGAAAATTACCTTTGAACAGTCCACCGCCAGAAGCATTTTCTAGGAATACAATTTGAAGGAAATTAAAAAATGTTGGACAGAACGACAGGTAAAATTAAGGGATATATCTATTCATAATGGAGTTTCGTGCTCATAAAACTAAGCAAACATACAAAAATACGGGTTTCTGTGCCTTAGAAAGCACGTTAAGCTGTTGGTCCCGGTTGTCATTTGTGGATCTATGACAGTCGTTACGGGTCGTCAGAAGCCCGAAAGTCTGACAACCAGTCTTACCAAGGGGTATCGTATTACCCAGTTACTGGGTTTTGGAGGTCAGATAGGCACTCGCTCCATGTAAAATACTGGTATCCAGCTACATCCGGTTAGACTGGATGCCGACTTCCAGTTTAACCGGATGCAGCTGGGCCCCAACATAGTTGGGAAATGGCTAGGCAGATGATGATCTAAATTGCTCACATATCTAGTAAAACTAGTTAATTTTCATGAGTAACTAGGTGGTAAAAGTATGTCGTTTCTTTGAAATGAAATGAAATGCCTTTTTTCCTATCAAACTTCTAGCTCTTACATTGTAAGGATTACAAAATCATGTTTGGTGTACAAAAAATACTTTAAATATTTAAATCGAGAAAAAACGAAATACACCACAAATTTCTTCATAGCTTTAGTTCCTATCTTTCCGATAGATGGCGCTTTTTAATTGAGACCGAATCCTGAATTGCGCTATGGTTTCGTTACCAGTGTTGAATAAGGTCGCCTCGAACGCAAGCCTGATCAAAATCTGTTTTATACGAATATATTTTTATATGCGTTTGCGCTGCGTTGCGTTATCTAATAGAGATATATTTTTATAATAAAATTGCAGTGCTTCTACGGCACTAAAAGCTCACCTAAGAATTTTTTGAAACAATGTCGTTAACAGCGACCTTGTCATTAACCCTAGAATATGACCTTTGAATGCAAGGGCTAAGAACGTTTAGGCGAACTGATTTTTGCCTGAAAAGTTCTTAGTAAAATAACGGATGAGAAATGCAGATAATTTTAATATAAAATGTAGCTTTAGCTCCTAGCTACGGTGCCTAGTGCCTAACTATGTGATTTTTTAATTTTATTATTCTGTTGAAATCAGATTTTTCATACTCATACTCATATCATAAAATTCGAATGAAAAATTTCAAAACGAGTTTATATTAACTTGCTTTATAACCACAATACCAAAAAAAAATCATGCTAACTAGATATAGGTAGTTACAACACTTTTCTCTAACAAAATAATGCCAGCAATTTATTTAAACCCAATGCAAAACAGGACCCATTCAAGAAGTTAATATCACCAAGAAGTTTCTATCAATTATTTTTTCTAATGGAACGCATGTGCGGGCGCCATTTTTATAGCAGCACAATAATTAGATGGTAGTAGATATTTAGGCCTGAATATTGATATGAAGATTGATTGAGAAGTGTAAAACGCATGTAACTGACAGATGTCAGTAAAATGCGTTTAATCAGTTAAACAATGTGGTGAATAAACAGACGATATTGATTGTATATTATGGACTTACTGACTCACTAATCAGTTAAGGACTTATTGTGTATGGGCGAATGTTTAAAACTTTCTTACAAGAGATGACTAATCCAAAAAGGTTAAGAAAAAATGTAAAAAGAATATGAAAAATTGTTTCCGATTTGTAAAGTCCTACCAATAGATGTTACGCCTACAACACTATTTTAGTGATGAGTATAAAGTACCTTTTGGAAATAAATATAATACAAATCCGTCCTATTCTAAATCCCGTTAAAAATTTACATTTTTGTTTCCCTACCTTTTAACTTGAACAAACGTAAACCAAACGTGACATTGGCTAAATGCACAAACCGTGCGAAGCCAAACCCAAAAAAAAAAAAAAAAAATATAATACAAGAAGTGTAAGAGAGAAAAGAAGAATTGAATTGAAAATAACAACTTATTAATAATTGCAATTGTATTAAATACTTTTGGCACTAAAGTGCCATAAGTATTTAATACAATTTCTATGTTAAGACAAACCCTGAATTAAGTGAAGGTACTTAGGTTAAAATTAAAATGAAGAAGTTGCTTTTCGGTAAGGAGGATTCAGCGATTACCGAATATGAACTCACACCACACCTCATTTATAGTATTAACATTTATTTTTAATTTTTTTTTAACTAACCTTAAAACTACTAAGTAATTAAACTTAGTAGTTTTAAGGTTAGTTTAATAAAAATGTATATATAAATGTTTTAAAATGTAGGAATCAACAAGCACTTCAGCTGTAAAGTTTGGTGAGTAAAATTGTAAGAACAAAAGAAGATGTATTGTTGGTTAGTAAAAGAAAAATAAAGTAGTGTATGAAATTACACATAAGTAAGTAGGTATTAAATCAGTCGTGTGATTATGATACTAATAAAAAATCTCACCAACGGCTCGGTTTTTAAATGCACACTCATGTATTAATACGCCTCATTAGTTAAAAGGAGGTTAAACATAAAAAAAATCATTGGTTTAAGTTCATTCGCTATTTTTAACGTCTGCCTATTATTAATTTGAATGAACAATTTTATCAGTACACCTTAAGATTATATTTAAGTACTTAAACACGAAGTACCTATTTACCCTTAGGTATTTTAGTATATGTACTTAATGTTTCAGTGGTTTTATCAAAATCCTAGGTTGTGTTTTAATAAGGAATTTTTCATTAAACTTTCAAATGGGATTTCACTTTTCATTCAAGATTGAAAAAATATAAAGCTTCTGCATACAAACATATTTCCCTAGCTTTTGCTATTGTATTGATCCCGGCTGTTATTTGTATTCATCTTTGGTAGACGTTACCGGTTAGAACCGTCAGAAGCCTGACAGTCTTTTAACGAGGGGTATCATATTACCTAGTTACTGGTTTATAGAAGTCAGATCGGCAGTCACTCCATATAAAGTTCTGACATACAGCTGCATCCGGTTAGACGAGACCGACCCCAACATTGTTGTGAAAAGGCTAGGCAGAGTGATGGATACATACATAAACTTTTGCCTTTTTTCCATGAGGTAAACAGAAACCACAAAACACCACCAGCCATGGTCCTTTCATACTCGGTCGTTATACCAGGCCACTCAGAAAGTATTGCGAAAAAAAGTTATTATGTATGACAGACTGGCCAGCTATCTCTTTTGAAAGTATGATTATTTGTAAGTAAAAATACATACGTTCCAATTTCAAATTTTCCCTCCACATATTTGCGAGTTAATTTAAATTATCGTGTCTCAAAAACGGATCTTCGCCGGGAACATTTTCGCGCTATGATTTTTTGCGATTTCAAGTGTCACCTGATACCGGACGAATGCTACGACAGGCTTCAAATGGCATTCATAGATGAAAGCCCTTCTAAGGCAACCGTGTATCGTTAGTGTAACGAATTCAAGCGCGGTCGACTCACTTTGGGGGATGAAGGAAGAAGTGGTCGCCATTTGATGGCTGTTACGAAAGAAAACGTGGCAGTGAAAAATCTAATCCATGACAATAGGCGAGTTACGTATCAAGACATTCAGCACATACTGCAGGTTGGATCGGGAAGCCTTCACGAAATTCTACACATGCATCTTCGCGTGAGGAGGATAGTTTCAGCACAACCTCACCGATGCTCAGAAGCAGGCCCTGGTGGGATGGTGCCGTGATATGATAAACAAATTTGAAGCAGGCTCGCCTCGGCGTGTTTATGATATTACGACAGGGGATTAGTCTTGGGTTTATCAAGTCGACGGTTTGGGTGTTTCAAAACGTATCGACGCCTACCAAAGCGAAGCGATCTAGAAGCGGTGGGAAGATTTTGATCGCGAGATTAGTTTGACTGGCTACTTGGAGACAATTCCTTAACGGAACCAAAGAAGCATCAACGCTGAATGGTATACTACCAAATGGTTGGCAGAAGTTTTCTCTGTTGTGAGCAACAAGCGATCAAACGCAGACCTCCGCGGGCTACTGCTTCGCCACAACAACGCGCCTTCGCACACCGCGCTCAAAACGAGGGACTTCCTGGACAGCAAAGCCAGTCAAACTCCTGGGTCATTCTCCTTACAGCCCTGACCAAGCACCGTGTGACTTCTTTTGTTCCCGAAAATAAAAATCAGTTCAAAGGGATCCAATTTTCGTCGCCAGAAGATTCGCTGTCAGTGTTCTAGCAGCAAAACTGGTTCAGACGCATGAAACTTTGTAGGCTAATGTAGAGTACTTTGAAAGCTTTAATAAAAAAAATACTAGAACATTTTTATTTTCCCAAAACTTTCTGAGTGTCTCACGTACATATTCATAAAAGTACTAACATTATAATTTGATGGGCCTTAAAAGTATCCTTAAAATGTGCAGAGTTCGGTAATTATCTATGTAAGGTGTAGGTAATTGAAATAACTCAAAACTTCTCAAGGAGTCATTGTGCTGACCGTTATAAAAATCTTTTACTAAGAGGCCAAACCTGGAAAAAAGTCAGCCACATATAGGGCGACTTGCAATTTGCGACCTCGTTTGCGACAGTTAAGCCTTGGCAAAAAATCATGGGAATCCAGAAAACAAAACTTGTAGGATTTAGGATAGTAAATTACCCAACTAAATATTACTTTTCTCTAAACTCCCAAATTCAAAAATTCGTCATTGCTATTTCATTAGAGCCGCGTACAGCTTATAGAATTACCCTCGAACGATATAATTGTCTCTTGTGTTCTGTGTGGTACCGCACGTAAAACAATAGTACCATTCCATTTCTTCACGTGGATGTCGTAGAAGGCGACTAATGGACTTACTAGAGAATGGGCAGCAGCGTTCTCTATGCATTTGACCACCATACTACGATCGCCAACCCGCCTGCCAAGCGTGGCGATTATGGCAAATCCCCCCTTTTGGGGAAAGCCTATGTGGGTGTCTTTCGACTGAAATGATAAATGAGTACTTTAATAATGCAGTACATAGCTTTTATGTGTCATGAATAGTTTTCTCAGCACACGCCAAATAATGAATGTTATAGGCAAAATTTTGCTACTTTGGGTTACATTATTGCAATTTTCTTAAGAATCTCTATTTTAGGGAGGCTTATGTTCAGCAGTGGACGTCTTTTGGCTTTTGGCTGTATGATGATATAATTGTCTACAGAAAGCATGGTTCGCCGTTTTTTTTTGAAGATGGGAAGTCATCAAATAACTTCTCGCTCTCTTCGTGTCAGACTTTTATTGACTAAAAGCAACCTGTGTTCCTTCAGTTGCCTGTGTACCAGGGACCACGGTATCTCTTTCGAACAACCGGCACCCCTGGCAGGCATCGGCCCTTGGTGACCCCACCAGTTGGTGCTGACATCTCTTTGAGGCGCGCGTGGTACACAACGCGCCGTCGACCCGGGCTTCGTCCTTACCGGACGTCGAGCTACCCATTACTCGCCGTCCGCAAGCCCGCGCCTGCGGTGGCCGGGAATCGGCCTGGGATTCACGACGCCCAGGGCATCTCCTGCGGCGACTAGGGCCGTGAGGGCGCATATATCACGTGCGCTGCCTCCCTCTTCACGACCATACTGTTTTGGAGAAGAAGGTGATGGCTACCCATGCAATCTTGCTCCGTACCATGGCCTGGACCAGTGCTGGATGCGAGAGATCGTCGCCGCCGATCGCCTTCACGAGGACACGGCGGTGCTCTGCCCAAGCCAGGAAGACCTCCACCGTATGCTCCACCGTGTCCTCCGGGCAATTTACGCAGTGAAAACACCCGGGCGTTTTGTCCCGCCTTATCCAAAACAGGAACCTCTCGAAACAATGGTTTACCGTTGAATGGTAATACGAAAAACTTTTAGTCGATACCTACCATTATTTAGCGACATCACGTTTGGCCGAATAACGCTTCAAAGAGTGAATGCTTGGCCGATACCAAGATTTGCCGATGTCGTTGAACTAAGTAATCTTTTACTGATATCTACTTTCGCCGAAAACACCTTTCTTTAAGCTGATCCAAAACAAATGTCATTATTAAAAACGTTGATATACGTATAAATAAATTTCAATCGTCCTCGAAAACACAAAACTTGTAGTTTTTGTACTTGTACTTTGAAACTGACGGACTTTCATACAAATTTGAATGGAAGTTTGTAGCCGGTGGAATTTCTAAAAATCTGTCCGTAGTGGATGCCTACACTGTAGGTATCTATTTGCAAAATTTCCGGTCCCTAGTTCCAGCGGTTTGAGCTGTGCGTTGATATGTAAGGCAAGACTTTTAAATTTTATATATTTACGAAAGTTAAAATAAACATCTTTGTAGAAACCTTGCACATGTAATGCAGATTCTAAAACTACACAAATATTTCCAAAAACTTACAAGGTTTTTTCAAAAACTCGTATTTCCAGGAACAAGTTTTGTGAAATCTCCGCGCGCCAATATTCGTCCCCTGCCATAGCGTTCTCAGTCGGTTGCATTGCGTTGGAAGAAAAAAACATGCTCTTCAAAGTCTTCAATCATGCTCGCATTGACGACGGATGGACTGTGAAGGGTCCTCTTAATGCCATTTTATGTATTAATAATCCTTCAAATTCTTGTTGAACTGTTGTTATTCCCTGCTATGGTATGTAAACAGAGTTAAATCATAGATGTACAGATCTACCTGGATGCAATTATCCGGAGGCTACTCGAATGACGGTTGAGCACCACTAATTTGAATCCTACCTTTCTTTTTTGAATCTTCATCTTTCGCTCTCAAAATGAAAAGTAATGCAATTACGATTGTGTTCATTAGTTTACGGGTCCTGTCAACAAAGCCAGATACAATTTGAGAATGTGGTTTTCATACTGAATTCTACTTTGAAAAGGGTTTGTGTTAACTACCCGTTGCCGATGGGGGAGGTCAATTATAAAGGTTGGGTCAAACAAATAAGTGAGAAGTTAGTTCGTGAGTGTGGTCCATTTAATGTTTTGTAAGAATGGTCAGAGATATTAAGAATTAATTAATCTCAAACAAATATCTTGATAATTATAATACTAACTCAGTAAAGAGATTTGTTCCATCAGGTCCCTTTAGAATGACGTCATAAAAGTACAGGATGTCCTTTATTAGGATTCCGTAGCTCGATTTTTTTAATGACTTCTCGGGTTGTTGCATCGCTGGGGATGTCTAGGTTATGCCTCAGTCGGTAGGAGGAATCGCTGACGGAGACATACCCTAACCATTCCCGACGACGCCACAACCCTCCTCCAGGAGAGTAGTAAGCTCACCAGCACTCTCAAGATTTACCGTCACAGACCGCCGTCCTTCCGCCGAGGCCCGCCACGACGTCCCAATCCATATCCGCCCCGACCCATGCTTGAGCCAGCCCGTGTCCCTGAGCCTGTTGCATTAAATTCCCCTAATAATAATAAAAAATCCCTAAATAATTAAATAGATCGGATTAACTTACCTAGTGACATCCGATCCTCAATTATGTGAAGTAATCTCGTCCTCATTTAGTACTATGTAGTTTGCACTTTGCACAACTCGCTGTATCACAATTTTTAAAGATGAATGCAATCATCAAAAAATATTTGGTACTCTGTGGTCCGTCGTCTTATGTGTGCTCTGTGGATAACTGTCATGTTCATTAGTTCAAAGTATTACACACACATAGCCATACATTTTTTATACACAACTTCCGAACGGGGTAGAAATGAGAATCTGGGAAGGGTTGGGATACAATGAGGACGAGATTACTTCACATAATTGAGGATCGGATGTCACTAGGTAAGTTAATCCGATCTATTTAATTATGTTCGTAATCTCGTCCTCGTTTAGTACTATGTAGATGTTTAAAGAAGGAAGTTGTGTTAATAAATCAACATGTTTATTTGATAAACAGAAAAGGAGGTAGCTTCGTCCTCTCATCATTATAGAGTAATCAGTCTCAATGGTTACTTATTATTATTACTTCCCCAATAGTGACTTATTGTCTAGGTATTAATGTAGGTACTTAACCAAAACACTTTAGAGTAACGTACAAAGAAATATCTGTTGAACACACCGCTTTAGCAAAGACGTTTGGATCACTGACGATTTGTCTGTTATACAAACGAGCAAAGTAACGTTTTAGCCGGACAGATGCTCATATTATCTTTGAAAAATGGTAATATTAAAAGGTTGAAGTTTGTTTCACTCTCTTATTTGTTCCCAAGTGAAAGCCTTAGATTAAGGAGATTGCCGACCTTAAGGTGTTCAGTGAGCTGATAGTCCTTGCTCAAACTTAGATGTTAAGAACGAAATTACCATGGTTACTGAGTCCGACAAGTGATGCACATCTTGACTCCTGCAGAAGATTATCCACTGATTCAGTGCCGATTCGTACTGTTTTCTGATTTTATTAGACAAGAAAGCTAACATTATGTCCATTGAGGAAGGAGGTATTCCTTTCCTTAGGAACGCGCACCTGATAATGTGGTGGCAATCAGTTTGAGGCTCTTGTGTAAAGGATGTGGATCCCATGATTGTGCAGGCCACCATGTAACTACAACAATGCCCGTTGCCTTCTCAGTCATTATTGTCTGTAGCAACTTACTTATCAGGATAAACGGTGGAAACGCATAGAAAAATATTCCATTCCATTTAATGGTAAAAGCATCTATAGAGTGTGCATTCGGGTCTGGTAGCTAAGATACATAATTTCTACACTTGTTGTTATATCTGTTTGCAAGCAGATCAATCCCTGGTTCACGCAATTTAGTGATTGACTTGTTTCTCTGTCAGCCACAGCGTTATCTTTCGAGCTAATGTAGGATGCATATACCCATAGTTGCCTTTCCTCACACCACTGCCATAACTCTCGTGCAATGTGTCATGCTCTCGTGTAATGTTGAATGCGGGTACCCCCCGTTCTATTAAAATAGACTATAGTAGTGGTGTTGTTGTCCAGTGACCATGAGTCCGTTACAGACTGAACCCCAACCTGTTCTTGAAGCATCTGAGAATATTTCCAGAGAAAAATTAAATTGTTTAATTTTATAATGATATGTATGGATATGGGATAACCACCATTCCAAATTTGATCTGATTTCGTTTGATACAGTAAGGTATGCCTCGTAGTTTTCATTATTATTTTTTCAGGCTATTGTTTTATGACTTTATATTCTGCAGCCGAGCATGCAACTATAAGGGTATCTAAGAGTTGAGAGAATTCAATTATTTTGTATCTTTGTTTAGACTTAACTCCTTCCTAAGGTTTTACATATAGATATTTTTTTTTTTTTTTTTTTTTGTGGTAGTGTTATGGAGAACTGAACAGAATTTAGTGTAAACTCTAGGTACTGACAGTATTGTTTAGACTGGACGCAGCTTTTGTCTATGTTAATTAAAAATCCCAGACTTTCTAATAATTTCTTGGTAGTAAACACATTTTGTAAACATCTTTCATATGAGTCAGCAAGGCAGAGAATATCATCGATGTAAATGACTGACAACAGACCGAATGACCTCAGGTGACACATTACTGGTTTCATAACTTTAGTAAAGACATAAGGTGCTGTACTAGGACCAAAGGGAAGGCATTTCAATTCATACAATTTGTCTTGGAATAGGAAACGGAAGTATTTCCTATCAGATTTTTATTTTTTATTTTTATTGATATCAAATAGTATGCGTTCTTCAGGTCAATTGTCCATAAAGCATCCAGGGGTCATAAGAGTTTTGTTGCTGTTCTTAAGTCCTCTAATTTAAAGTGAGTAGAAGGGACAAATTTGTTAAATAGTTTCAGATTCATTAGAATCTCCAGGAACCATCTGTCTTAGGGTGTGAGAATATACTAGACAAAAACTGGCCAGTTACAGTTGAACACCATTGTATAGCACCTAATTGTAACAATTTGTCTATTTCTATAGAAATAATGTTGGTTTCCTTTTCCGTAAACTGATTGTTCTGTGGCACCATGGCTTGGACAGGAACATTGGTTACAGATACGGAATAGCCTCTGCTAGCTCTCATATTTAAGTCTGCCGGTTTGTACCTGATCTAGCGGCCGCGACGATCCTGGCCCTGTTGACGTGAATGTTAAAATTTCTGTAAAGAGCGTCTGCCCCGTGTCAGCAGCTTGTTGACATAGTATGTCTGGTGTGCTGTTTGCTTTGGTCTCGGCTTCTGCCCACTCGGACGTGGCACCTGTGGTCGTTGTGGGCCTCGGTAGTTTAAATTATTCCTTTTAGGAACTTTTTGCTGGGCAGGTGTGTTTTTTAGCTCCAACCCTGATTTCTTGACAGCTTTAACAGCATTGACCTTGTTCTTGCCAATCGTACTGATTGCTGCCGATAGCAAAGTTTAGTTTCCGGTAATCCTCTTGTCTCTTTTAACACCATTCTCGTTCATTGCAGCTGCTACCTCTTCATTTAGAAGTGGTGGAACTAATAGGCTACAGTTCTTTGGGGGATTATGTCTTAACAATATGCTAGTTTTAGATTCAGTTTCAAGGCCGTTTAGAAGAATGGCCGTCCAACGTTTCGTTAGACTTTCATATAACTCAATCGAGTTATTGGTCGGTGGGACGCCTTCTTGACCCAGGAGGCCCTCGATGTGGGCTGGTATTGCGTTTTCCTCCGGTACTACCTTAGGGGTAACCGTTGGGAGGTGAGGTGCCTCTTCCAAGTCTGCCCCCCCCTTCCTTTTTGTTTGAGTGTCAACATTAGGTGAAATACTATGACCGCTGTATTCAGTATCTGGTGAGGAAGATAATAACCTGCGACATCGAGGCGTGTGGCTCGTTTGAGTCTGACTATGTCGGCTTTGCTCATACGACGAACAACTTCTTCAACGTGCTGTGCTGGAGTGACTTTCGTAGTCATCTAAGCAACAGACGCATAGTGTTATGCTCAAACTGATAAATCCATAGCCGACCTCACGTGAAAGCTTTTAGGATACGGTTGATATGTTTTTCAATTTACGACATTGTCATCGGCTAACCTCTCGTGAAAGCTCATATTATGCAGTGGAGTTGCTTTTTAACTGTCGACGAAAACTGTCATCGGCTAACCTCTCGTGAAAGCTCATATGGTGCAGTGGAATTGCTTTTTAATTGTCGACGAAATTGTCATCGGCTAACCTCTCGTGAAAGCTCATATGATGCAGTGGAATTGCTTTTGAATTGTCGACGAAACTGTCATCGGCTAACCTCTCGTGAAAGCTCATAGGATGCAGTGGAATTGCTTTTGAATTGTCGACGAAACTGTCATCGGCTAACCTCTCGTGAAAGCTCATATGATGCAGTGGAATTGTTTTTGAATTGTCGACGAAACTGTCATCGGCTAACCTCTCGTGAAAGCTCATATGATGCAGTGGAATTGCTTTTGAATTGTCGACGAAACTGTCATCGGCTAACCTCTCGTGAAAGCTCATATGATGCAGTGGAATTGCTTTTTAACTGTCGACGAAACTGTCATCGGCTAACCTCTCGTGAAAGCTCATAAGATGCAGTGGAATTGCTTTTGAATTGTCGACGAAACTGTCATCGGCTAACCTCTCGTGAAAGCTCATATGATGCAGTGGAATTGCTTTTGAATTGTCGACGAAACTGTCATCGGCTAACCTCTCGTGAAAGCTCAGAGGATGCAGTGGAATTGATTTTGAATTGTCGACGAAACTGTCATCGGCTAACCTCTCGTGAAAGCTCATATGATGCAGTGGAATTGTTTTTGAATTGTCGACGAAACTGTCATCGGCTAACCTCTCGTGAAAGCTCATATGATGCAGTGGAATTGCTTTTTAACTGTCGACGAAACTGTCATCGGCTAACCTCTCGTGAAATCTCATACGGTGCAGTGGAACTGCTTTTTAACCGTCAACGAAAACTGTCATCGGCTAAACTTTCGTGAAAGCTCTTATGATGCAGTGGAATTGCTTTTTATTTGTCGACGAAAACTGACATCGGCTAACCTCTCGTGAAAGCTCATATGATGCAGTGGAATTGCTTTTTAATTGTCGACGAAACTATCATCGGCTAACCTCTCGTGAAAGCTCAAATGATGTAGTGGAATTGAATTTAGTTGTCGACGAAAACTGTCATCGGCTAACCTCTCGTGAAAGCTCATAGGATGCAGTGGAATTGCTTTTGAATTGTCGACGAAACTGTCATCGGCTAACCTCTCGTGAAAGCTCATATGATGCAGTGGAATTGCTTTTGAATTGTCGACGAAACTGTCATCGGCTAACCTCTCGTGAAAGCTGATATGATGCAGTGGAATTGCTTTTGAATTGTCGACAAAACTGTCATCGGCTAACCTCTCGTGAAAGCTCAAATGATGTAGTGGAATTGCATTTTATTTGTCGACGAAAACTGTCATCGGCTAACCTCTCGTGAAAGCTCATAAGATGCAGTCAGAATTAGGTAATATGGAGGTACCATGGCTAACCTTACGTGAAAGCTCAAGAGTGGTGTCGTCCGGCATGGTTCTGACGACTCTTCCTGTTTAACCGCTTTTTCAGATCTCGTAACCCTCACTTAGCTCGATCATGGCCTCATCCCGTTTTTTCCGTTTGTTTTTTCCCATTTTATTTACAGAAATAAAACTTAACGATTAGTGAATCGAAATTCTGTGCACAGCGAGCGGCACAAAAAAGTACAATGAACATGACAGTTATCCACAGAGCACACATAAGACGACGGACCACAGAGTACCAAATATTTTTTGATGATTGCATTCATCTTTAAAAATTGTGATACAGCGAGTTGTGCAAAGTGCAAACTACATAGTACTAAATGAGGACGAGATTACGAACATAATAATAATTCCGATCCAGCTCGTCCCTTGCTGCCCGTACACCACAAGGGGTGCCCTTAACGTGTAGTCTCGTTAGTTATAAGTTTGTACTAAGCTCTGGCTGGACACCTTAATTTATTTAGATTGCCAGTCGAAGTTGCAAGCAGCAGGTCCGGTTATGCACCCGACGACCTCATAGGTTCAAACGCGAGAAGTAATTCACTAAAAACCTGCCGTGCTATAAGGAAAAATGGCCGACTCTCTACAACACGTCTGTCTCCGCTACAACAGCTGATTAATAAGAGGACATTTTTGACGTACCCATGTTGCACAGCAAATATCAATTTGGCTTGACCAGTTGGCAGTTTACAATTTCAAATCATTGACAAAGAAGATCACCTATTCTGCTTTATTTTTAATTTCGGCTATCAATAATAATTACACATGTAAAAGTACCACATAGAACGCATTATTTTTTACTGAGGCGTCGTACGGGATCTTAGACGAAATGACGGAATTAATAAGTAAATAAATAAATAAAAGAAGGTATTTTCTCTTTATTAGTCAAACTTAGCAATGGAAAGTTCGAAACTCACATTAAACGTGACCTTATCAAAAAAAAAAAAAAACACATTATAAGATAAAAGACTACGTTGAAGTTAAGGAAGTCTGGCTTTAATTCATTCATGTGGCTTCCTTGGTACCTCATTAACAGAATAACTAGGTAAATGTCTATCATCTGCACACAAATTACGATCTTAATTAAGTACTTTGACATATTCTGCTCATTATTCGACATTACATACATACAATAAAATCATACCAACTCTTCATTAGTGGTTGTCAGAGCAGTCCTGTCATTTGGTTTATATGGTTCTTATATTTTGTATTAGTTTTTCCCCGCGGCTGTGCTCGCGTGGCTGTCGGTTATTGCGTAAAAAGTAGCCTATGTCCTTCTTCATTTCCCAGGCTATATATTTCAGCCAAATTTTATGACGATCGTATCGTTAGTTTTAGGCGTGAAAGCGTAACAGACAACCATACAGACAGAGTTACTTACGCATTTATAATATTATAGTAGGGAAGTAGGGATAACTACTATTTATGTAGATTCTTTTATATATACTGAATATGCGAACTTTGTAAGCCTTGTAATTTGTAGATTATTTTCTATTTTATTAAGTACCTGGTACTTGTTGACAGGCTACACTGTCCCCCCGTACCTATTAAAGATGTCTTCAAACAGGCGCTAAGCGACAGCGCGCCGCGACACATGGAGAACAATTTCCATGAAGTTTTCATAGAAATTGTTCTAAGAGTGTCGCGACGCGACCGTTGCATCACGCTAGCTGCAAGGCCTTTACACTGTATTTGAAAACTTTTTAAAAGCCAATTGTTTTTAAAGAGTAACCTTTGAGTTTCTAGGCGGCTCTTCTCCATAAGACCGAGCTTCTGACGATTCTTAAGTGCCCATGTAGGTTTATGTGAAATAAAATATTCAGATTATGATTTTGAGTCTTAAACTAAATGGAAAAATCGTTTTAATACTTTGTAAATTGCTTAAAAAACTGTCAGATTTATTCACGAGAAGAAATAAAAGTTATCTGACTATTAAAAATTAGCCCTTAGTGAAATAAAATATTTGAGTTTGCGTTGAATCTTTTCTAAATTATTGTGTTTGGAGCTTTTCTCCTTTACAAACATTTACAAGTAAGTTAACAAATGTTTATGCTTTACTACAAAGATTCCAGGTTATTATTAATTACAATCTAACCTTAAAACTCACCGCGGGGGTCGTGCGGGCCATGGCCCTATACGGGGCGCCGGTGTGGGCGCCTGCATTGAGGCGCCAACCAGCACGCCGGTTGAAGGCGGCCCATAGGGTCATGGCCATCCGGATGATCCGGGGATACCGCACGATCTCCGGTGAGGCGGCGGGCCTCCTTGCCGGATTACCGCCATGGGATCTGGAGGCAAACGTCCTCGCGCTCACTTGGGAGTGGCGCGAGGAGGCCAAACGCCGGGGCGTAACTCCGCTGCCGCGGGAAATCGCGGCACGGCGGACAGAGCTCCGGCAGGATCTCATGGCGACGTGGGAAGTGCGATTGTCGCAACCCAGTGCTGGGCATGCCACGATTGCGGCGGTAAGTCCCCTCTTTGAGGCGTGGCTTGAGAGGCGGCATGGCGTCCTCACCTTCCGCCTGACACAGGTCCTCACCGGACATGGCTGTTTCGGGAGGTTCCTGTTTCGGATAGGGCGGGAGGAAACGCCCGGGTGTTTCCATTGCGAAGATCGCCCAGAGGACACGGTGGAGCATACGGTGGAGGTCTGCCCAGCTTGGGTGGAGCAACGCCGTGTCCTCGTGGAGGTGATCGGCGGCGGCGATCTCTCGCGTCCGACCCTGGTCCAGGCCATGGTGCGGAGCGAGAGGGCATGGCTGGCAGTCCCCTCCTTCAGCGAAGCAGTTATGCTCGCAAAGAGGGAGGCGGCGCACGTGAGGGAGATGCAGTACATGCGCCCTCACAGCCGTGGCCTTCGCAGGAGACGCCCTGGGCGTCGGGAATCCCAGGCTGATTCCCGGCCACCGTAGGCACGGGCTTGCGGACGGCGATTAATGGGTAGCTCGCTGTCCGGTAAGGACCAAGTCCGGGTCGACGGCGCGTTGTGTTCCACGCGCGCCTCAAAGAGATGTCAGCAGCAACAGAGGGGCCCGCAAGGGCCGATGCCTGCCGGGGGTGCGGGTTGTTCGAAAGAGATACCGCCGCCCCTGGCACACAGGCAACTGAGGGAACACGGGTGGGTTTTAGTCAGTAAAAGTCTGACACGCCCTCCCGCTCCACCCAGAGCGGGAGAAGTTATTTGATGATTTCCCACCCAGAAAAAAAAAAAAAAAAAAACCTTAAAACTCACAAGCAATTTAAATCTGCTTTTAATTTTATACGTGATAGTTAGTTTAAAACTTATAACAGTGTTGATAGTAGTTTACACGAGTTTGTTCCACTTTCTTAAAGTCTGTTATAATGAAATAAACACTTTTTTCATGTTTGTCACTGTCATTAATAATTCTACACTTTTTACACTACACTCTCGACGATTTAGTTCATTTTAGTCCTCGCATTATGTTTGTGTTGTCTAACAGCTGATTTGCCTCGATACGGCGACGTTTACATGTCGGTGGAGTCGCTGTTCATGGGCAAATTTTTGAATTATGTTTGTGACGGGTTCCATGTTTAGGTCACTTTTGAGGTCGTCATTTCTTATATTCCAGGGCCCAACAATTCTAAACACAACCAGGGTTTACAACTTCGATGATATCTTACTGGGTTTATGGGTATCCACCTGAAAGAAAACATGAACAGTGAAAATACAAGTAGGTTAGGATCCTGATGGATGTCAATCAACTCTGTGGTCACAAGGCCATGCCCAACTCAATATTCTAGATATAAAATCCATTGTCTAGAAACGGAATTGATGTCCAACAAGTTTTGCAATTCAATAAATATGACACATACTTCATTAGACCACATTTTGTGGGTAGGGTTATTGAACCAATAATTCTTATAACACTGCAGAAAGAGATATCAAAAAGGTCTTGAAGTCATCATGACATAATAATTGCGATTGTTTACATAACGAATTACTCCGATTGCTAATAATGATTAATATTTGTAGGCAAAATGTTTCACACTTAATTGTATTGTTAAACGTATTGAGGTTATCTTAGAGGTTAGCTTGTATATTTGAGATTATTTATACACTTTAGATACACATACAGGAATATACCATACCTGTAGAGTTTCAGGAACGCAACCATGGCATAGTTTAACAAAATGTAGTGCAATTAACACATTTTTCTGTATCTTTAATAAAAACATTCCTTCCATCCATCCATTGTTTGTGATGACAGCACCTCATGAAACACTGAAAACTGAAAGGTACTACCGTATGCCCTAGACAGAGACTGAACTAGTGTTCACTGCGCATCCTCCATTGCACCCAATAACAGCAACGTGTAAGCAGGAAAGTGATATATTAAACGTAGCTCTGTATGAGTGGGACAACAAAATGCAACCAGCTTATCTCTTCGGTATTCATGTTTGCCTGGTACTTCGAATGCAATTATTGCACAATTCGGTGCCAATATTGCAAATTGTTATGTAATTAACAGCGTCTGTCTGGGTGGAAGCTGAGATTTGAGATTGTCAGATCTTGCTATTGACTACTATTTGTGTCAATTAAAATTAATTAATATCATTATGATGACTATTAACAATACTTAGTAATTCCCGCGAAATTCAAGCTTACGTTTTACGCAAATTGCAGCACTGTTTTACGTTGTACATGATGATCAAAATTAATTACGGGGCAATTAGGATAATTAGTAAATAATAATAACATAATAATAAATAGAAGATAATAAAATCTTCATTATAGCTCTCGAAATTACACTGATATGCTACAATTAGTCATATTGTAATCCTTTGATTTGCAGCAAATATTTGTATTTTTAGTAGAGAACATTAAAATATATTTTCGCGTTGTTGTCGACACTGTTAACATTCTCATTAGACAGGCAGACTCCCTGACCAGGTTTTCAATTTAGTAAGGGCATATTTAGGTCACGGGGAGAGTTGACCAAAAGCCTTTCTGTGATCCTAATAAAAAGAGTTTTAATTATGTTCCTTCCAAAATGTATCCGCCATTTTATTAATAAATAGCTTGTTATGTAGGTAGGAATACAGATAAGATTACTATATATGTCCACAATCTCAAATGGTGACGTTTTGACTTTTTGGTCTCAGTAGGCGTCATAGCAACAAGTAGATCTTGTTTTGTTATAATTTGAGCAGGAAACGCTCAAGAAATGTTTTTACACATATACTTTGCTTTTGTTTGTTCAATATTCGTTGCGCAAACATTTGATGGTTGATGCGTTAACGAATTGCCTTTCGTGCTTTGTATGTTTACCGTGCCTCAGAACTAGGGTTCCATTTCCGCCTAGACTTTTTGTAATAAATAGCGTGCATTTATATGTAACTAATAAATATACGGGAATCCGCGAAATTCAAATGTTTTTACTTTTTGCAATTCCTAGGTCAGAACCAGGTTGTATGACCATCAAATATGATTGGCGACAGAAACTAATATGTATTCACAGAATAATAAGCATTAGAATCATCAATGTAACTCTCTAGGTTAGAATTTCCTTGAAAAGACATGATTTCATAAAATAATTATTCAAATTTTTAACTTAGGGAGGTGTATTAATGTTCTAAATTCTGTAAATACATATTTGTTACGGTCACGAATCATATTTTGATCAACATACAATCTGACCTAAAAATCGCAAAAATTTAAGAAGACTTGAAAATCTTGGCGCTTTCACCGTGAGATCGTTGTTTATAGTTTGTTTATCCTACACAGAAACCACTTCAGAGACGTATTGCATAACGGCCTGGGTATGACGGATGCCTATATGATGGAGCGTGTGATGGTGGCCCTGGACCGGGGGACCTCGCCCCACGTGACGATGGCCACCTTCGCCAAAGCCATATCTCTTTACCTTCGAGGCGATCTGGAGGAACGTATCGCTTATGCATTTACTGTAAGTAATAATTAAATAATCTAATATAACCACCTTTTTTCTTCGGAATAAAACTCAGTAGGCAGATATTATCAACACATGACTTGACAGTTATTATTGTATTCTAAGAGGTGCCACATCTTTTTAAAACCGATGCGCAATCCTATATTTTAACTCCGGTTGACTCGTCTGATAATTTTGGTGTTCCTTCGATATCACATATTTGTGCTGCCACTTGTATATAATAATCAGCCTATAATATTCCCACTGTTGAGACACAGGCTTCCCGTCTTTGTGAGGGAGTGTGCTATCTACCACGCGGGCCAGTGCGGGGTTGAATATGTCGCATGTCTTCGAATGTCTGGTACTAGGACATGCCGGTTTCCTTCAACGTTTCAAGAGCATTGGTGATTAAATTAATAACACAAAGTAAAGCGCCCGCCTGGGTTAGAACACACGACCTATACTCGTGAGTCAGGCTATTACGACTGGGCCAACTGCTCGGCCGCCTGCCTCGGATTGTATATGCCTTCCACAAATGATCACATGTATTTGCCGTCCTCTTGACGACAGATACTATTGGATTTATGGTCGTGACTGTACAATAAAGTTATTCAATCAATCTATCTCGAACAACAAACACTGGTTTATGGTAACGAAGACATCGGGTACTAAGCCGAATTAACGACAGTGTGAATTTGCCAGCACGCTTTAAATAAGCGTGGTTATCAATAAATCCCTCCGTTCATTCCGATCCAGCATGTCCCTTGCTACCCTCTACCAGCGATGCCCTAAGCCCGTACCACACAGGGCGTGTCCTTAGCGAGCAATCACTATAGTTTTAAGTTTTTACGCCCTGGCTAGAACTCTTATTATGAAAGTAACCACAGGCAAGTCCGGTTAAGTGACCGACAATCACATTTGGTTGACCTGCAAAATGTCATTCCCAAAAGAAGATCGTTTCGTATTGACTGTGGGACTTCACTTAGGAGTGAGATTGTTATTAAATACACCAGTATTTCAGACATTCTCCGTATATGCCAACACTTACATTGAAATTACTAATTGTCTCATCAATATGTCCTGATCGCTTCGAACAGTAGATAAAAATAACAAACCTATTCTTGATAAATTAACATTAATTGGACTTCGGGCAGATCGCATTGATGATATGGCAAAATCAATTGACCATCCGGTCTAATTAATTTGAAGTAAGAAGTTCGAAATTTGCCACTATGCCTTTTCAGTTTGTGAAATTTCTTGATTCTGTATTCATCTGCCTAGCCTTTTCCCAATTATGTTGGGGTCGGCTTCCAGTCTAACCAGATGCAGCTGGATACCAGTATTTTACATGGAGCGACTCTATCTGATGTCCGCAACCAACTTACTGGGTAAAACGATACCCCTTGGTAAGACTGGTTGTCAGAATTTCGGGAATCTGACGACACGTTACGACTGTAAAAGACCCACAAATGACAGCAGGGACCATCGGCTTGAAGTGCTTTCCGAGGCACGAAGACCACGGCCTCGAGGCACTCTAAAGATTGTCACCCATCCACATCCAGCGTCGCTTAACCTGATTGATCGACGCGTGCGGTTGTTTATTACTTAGCCACAAGCTCCCTCATTACATTCTTGATTCTGTTTTATCAAACTAAATTGTTGCACAAAGCACGCGATTTTCTTCTGTCAGTCTTAAATTTTAGGGACAGTCGCGAAGAATATAAAATGTTTTACGAACGTTTATACAGCAGTATCCTTTTAAGACTCTTTTAGGGCGCTACTTTACTTTTACGGCCGACAAACTGTTGATACAACCACTAATATATTTTTATGTAAAGAGGTTATGTTCATGTAAGCTGCTTCTGTATTTATCTCAACAATGTCAACATTTGTGTGTATATTTTTCTCCTTTATACGAGACTTGTAAGGAAAATTAGTGATACGAATTCGTCTCACAAATTCTCTGAGAAAAATGTACTTCGATCATGTTTTTGTGCCCAATGTACTGAACGATAAAAACAAATGGTAGGATATTTTGCTTATGTTATGACAGTCACGTTCATAATCTTTTTACTGATTGTTGCGGAAATCAGTGTCTTGCCCTTGTGTTTCGTTTACATCGATCTTGTTTTTCATGGCAACACTGATGTGTTCAGTGATCAGTAACGAGATGCCAAGTTGGTAGTCTATGCGTTACTCTTTTAGTAACTATTCGGTATTACATTATTTTAAATTACAGTGTTATTAGATTCGGACAATGTTAGGTTGTCTACAAATACCAGAGGGGCAATTCTCGTAATTTTAAGAACGTTCACAGTCTGATCTTAGTGTCAATCTGTTAAAAATACCTTGATTATGCATACATTTTTGACATTGCTTGTCGCTGAGATGAGACTGCGACTAGATTTTGAACGTTTTTAATTACGAGAGTTGGCTTTCAGGTACTTAACAAAAAAGAAAATGTTTAACAAATGTACTGTCACAAGGCCCAGAACATTCTCACATTCACAAAATATAAAAGAATCTTTAAAAGATAAATAAATCAAATGACACGATTGCCATTACAACCGTAAAAACCCTGAATCAATATCATGTAGACAAAAGCTAGGTATATCATGTAAAATAATGAGGAGATTATGTCAGCAGTTAGTATAGACATTTACGTGGTTAAATATGCCGTTGATGAGGTACCACTGGAAGCCACAGGTGTAAAAGGGATGGTACCCAAACTGTAGCGCCTTCAACGTAGTCTTTTATTATTGAGTATAATATGGTTTTTTGATAAGGACACGATTGAGGGTTTTGAGCTTTCCATTGCTGATTAGTTATGTAAGTCGACGGAAAAACGGACGTAATTAGGCCGATATACCTCATAGGAGTCGGTGGGATGAGCTGGAAAAAACACACGACCACTGGTCCACTTTAGCCCTGGATCGAAAAAGGTGGAAGTCATGGGGAGAAGGCTTTGCTCAGCAGTGGGTTCATGTGGGCCAACAGTAACAGAAGTAACACAGCTAAGCCGCAGGCAAAGATTATAATACAGCAAACGACTCCTGTTGAGGGGGCGCCTTTAGTCAAAGCAAGCAATAAGTCAGATATTTCTTTACGTCTACAAATGTGTATACCTCAAAGACGATGATGACATTGAACGGGAGCGGAGAACGTTGTCGGTTAGAGTGAACATGCTGGCTCGCAGGTTTGCACGTTGCTCACTTCCTGTAAAAATCACGCTCTTTCGAGCCTACTTACTGCGTATTTCTTTTTACACGTGCAGCCTGTGGGCTAAATGTTCGCAAAGATCGTACAGCGCTCTCCACGTTCAATATAATAATGCATTTAGGATACTGGTGAGGCTGCCCCGTTTCTGTAGTGCGTCAGGGATGTTCGCAGATGCGCATGTAGATTGCTTTTAGGCAACAATGCGTGAAAGGTGCCCTTCCCTAGTGCGCAGGATGTGGGTTAGCTCCAATAGTGTCTTAAGCATGGTTGCGAGTCGTCTGGACTGTGTATACGTTGGTCACTATTGTGCCGTCCGTCATGGCATGTCGCAACGGTGACCAACCGTTGTTTCTTGTATTCCTTTCCTTGTTTTGTTTTGTCGTTCCTTGTTAGTCTGTGTTTACTAACATAGTCGTAAGTTTTATTAACAATTTGGTTGAGTCTTGGTTACTCGAATAAATAAACATTCCATTCTATTCTATAAGCTGACTAACAAAAGTCTTTATCTATTGTTATTACAGTGCTACGACCTACTAAGCGAGGGCCACCTCAGGCGAGAGACCATGTACCAGCTGATGAAGAAGAGCTTGGCCAAGTCTTCCAGAGACGATGATGTGGAAGAAGCAGTCAAGGTAAGGTGACATTAATCGTTACCCTATTTTGCCTTATAATTAGAATAGGCTCTATGTTGGGAAACAGTAAAAATATGTATCTACAAACCTGCCAACACATGGTGGAGGCTGTGTGATTGTCGTAGACAGAGTATAGCAATAGACAAGATACGAAATTATATTAATGAGACAAATACACCTATTAGATCTAGTAATGAGACTAAAGAAGACAAATATAATTTTGCTATCTTCTTTGTGTATGTACATTTTTTTAGCCTACAACTACGTAGCTGTCACGATACGATTTCTTCGGAAAGGATTTCCGGACTACATATGATAAAGTAGCGTCACTACTGGTTATGTCAATCAAAATGGTTTTTGCGTCCACGAAATTTCATTTATTTACGTATTTATATCGCATAAATATTAGGATTACTAGTTCACATGCCAAGAACCCTCCGTGCCTCGGTAAGCACGTTAAGCCGTTGGTCCCGGCTGTCATTCGTGGATCTTTGACATTCGTTACGGGTCGTCAGAAGCCCAAAAATCTGACAACCAGTCTTATCAAGGGGTATCGTATTGCCCAGTAACTGGGTTGTGGAGGTAAGATAGGCAGTCGCTCCATGTTAAATACTGGTATTCAGCTGCAACCGGTTAGACTGGAAGCCGACCCCAACCTAGTTGGGAAAAGGCTAGGTAGATGATAGTACTTAGACTCAGTAAATTGTTTACTGATCAAAAAACACTACTTATTTGGTGATTATAAAAAAGAAAAGCCGTAGATATTTTGGTCACGGTGTTATTAAAAGAAGGTGTAGTGACCCAAATTGAAAAGAGTATGTTTATATGGTTTTGGTCATGTTAGGAGAATAATTGAAAGACGACTAACAAAAGGTGTTCATAAAGCAGATGTGAGTTGGAAACGCTGGGAGGGGACGCCTTAGGAGGATATATATTATACTGACCTTATTGGAGACGTTCTTCAGAAAGGCAGGTGCCTTGTACTTGCAACCGGCGCGCGGCGTGCGTGTTATCAAATATAGCACGTAAACGAGGCAAAAAAAGTTAAGTTTCTGTATAGAACCATGAGAAGAAGACGAGAGTTTACGTTTATTTATATCAACAGACAAACGTAGGCAAATATCGTTTTGCGCAAGTTTGTACTGGCGCATGAAACCGTAGACCTTACGGGAAGCCTTTTTCTAGCAGAGGAACAGTTCCTTTTATACATATGCTAGTGTTTTGATTGTTGTGATTTTTCCTTTAAGTTCTGACCTTGAGTTCATTTTTAGTCAACGAAGTAAGCCTCATGCAGACAGAAGCGATACTACATCACGATGCGACTCTAGTAGAACAATTTATATGAACTTCGCAATATTATTGTGTCGCGCTTGCCTGCCTTTATACTAAGTACCTAATCTTTTTGAAAATTGACCCTTTATTTACTAGGTACGTAAACTCGAGAAAATGTATTGTTTATCAAATTGACTACCAACTTTAATAATTCACAGGATTCAAATCATAAATTCCATTCGTTAACAGTTGTAGGGATTTGATAAAACTCGGTGAATTGACGTTTTCCCTGGCTGAAACAAATTCAGAATTGAAAAAGAACTAGTGAATAAGACGTTATTTTCTTAATCATAAGTACCTACCTTATACAGTCTAGACTACCATCGTGTTCAATCATATTTTTGGAATACAACAAGTTTAGTAACCACAACATCTAATATCTGGTAAGATGCGCCAAGCGAAGCGCAAGTGCACTTCCTACCTTTTCTCGAAGCACTTCGTCATATTTTTAATCCTCATACTTGGGTTTGGATTTAACAGATAAACAAAATTCTCGGGAAATAATTTAAATAGTGGAATTATTAAACATATAAAGTTTCAATTACATAGCTCTTATACTCTTAAACTCCGATTTTGTCACTGACTCACTGATGATGATCATCAAAATTTTTAGGCTACTTTCTGAAGTCCTAGAAAGCTGAAATTTGGCATGTAAGCTATTATTAGTACACGAACAACAAAGAAATTATAAAACTTGGAACTTTAACGAAAAACAAATAAATTGTATTTTTTTTATATTTAATAAAAAAAGGTTAAGATAAACAGGATACATTTTTAACCAGTGCGCAAACTGTAACTAAGAATTCAGCATATCGTTCTAGACTAGCCAAGGATTTTTCGTCGGTTAAACAAAAAAAAAATCAGCTGTTCCATACGTTTTGACTGCGTAGGTATTGCATTTTTCTATGAAACATTTGATTTTTTTAGCTACCCCTATCTGTCAAATTTCTTTGATGATTTTCATCTTTATAACATAAGCATAAAGTTCATGCTCAATCGGGAAAATTTGACAGTTTGGGGTAGCTTGATGTGCGTCTATATATATTCGAGCATTGATTGTTCTTAAAATGGTTACCCATCCGTCAGCGCAGAACGTTGAGGGCTCTGTCTTACTTGTTCTGTCAAAATGTTCGTTCCACCAACAAACGTCTTTGTTATACAAAGTAATATAAACTTTTGTATTGACAATTAATGGTCGTTAGCAACTAATCTTAACAGAGAGAAGTGGAAGGAGGGTAGAGAGGCCTTTGCCCTCCAGAGGCATATCACTGGCTTTTGATAATAATAATATCGACAATTGCATCAGCAGGCTTATCCCCCTGCATTTAAACTTTGCTAGTACATACAGATCTAGATAAAAACTGAACCCGGGCTGAACCAAGTAAACTACGCCCGGCAAACAAGGCAAAACCGGCTGCTATGGCCCGACTTGAGGGCCAGCCATTTAGACAAAAAATACTAGGAAATTATAACTTAGGTAGCTATCCAGCTAAAGTAAACGACTTATGTATAAAATTTTGCTTTTATTTTATGTGTGTGGACAGATTTTTTATTTTTGTCTAAATATCTGTCTATTGGTCTGTCCTTCTGTATGTTTGGTGCCTTATAAAATATTGTAACCCTACATTTATTCCCTGTAGTTATCCATTTTATGGTTTAAATAATTACATTAATTAAAAAATATTTTTATGTTTTATTAGCTAGTTCCCGCAAGTCCGCTTCTTTTGCGTCAATTTAGTTTATCATTAATTTTTAATACAAATATCCGGGATGAAAAGTAGCCTATGTCATTTTCCAAGTCTCAGGCCACCCCTATTACTTTGGCATTTATAATATACTAGCTGTTTGTGGCTGGCATTGCCCGGAATTTCATGATTGCAGCGAATTTTCCTATCATTTTCTGTCACTCTAACTTGTAAACCTTTCGTTCGTTTCTGTAAACATTTTTCTTAAAAATTACAAAATCAAAAAAATTAAAATTGCGTGTGCAGCACCGTACACGTGATAAACTCAAACTCAAAGCATTTATTTCAGTTAAACGATTTACAGGCACTTTTGCACTGTTAAAGAGTAGCTCTAGTTGATGATAAAAGTGCTAGGTAGGTACGTCTTACTAATTAAAGATAATGACAGATTTAGTGTGAGACTTTGAGATAGATAACTTTATCTTGTCACGAAATGTGCATAAACGTGACGGTTCCTTGAAATTTCACTCAAGTGATGATCTTGGAAACGTGGCACTTGATTTTTATTTATACCATAAGCAGCCTATAATATTCCTGCTGCTGGGTCACAGGCCTTCTCTCTGTGAGAGGGAGTGAGCCATAATCCACCACGCGAGCCCAGTGCGTGTCACATGTCTTCGAATTTTCAGTTCTGGGATATGCCGGATTCCTCACGATGTTTTCCTTCACCGTTTTGCGAGCAGTGACGACGAAATAATTTACAGAAAGTAATGAGTCTGCTTGGGTTCGAACCCACGATCTACAACTCGGTAAGTCGGGGCTCTTACCACCGGGCTATCACTGCATACATATTCAATTTATCAAAGAAAAAGGTAGCGCTCAAACATGGTTAATAGGCTACATGCCTCCACCTAGTTTCTGACGCTGTTTTTCTGCTCTTGAATCAGACCCTCAGCAATTCATATACAGAAGAACAAAGAAAAATCTATAACTATTCTGCCTGGCGAGTTAAAACTTATCGTTAAAACCGATCGCCGATGAATCACCTTGTGCAGAAGGCCGTATCTTAGTCGGTCAAACCGTATTGCAGATTTGTAAATAAGAAAAACCGGTTTTGGCACACCCACAACTTCACACCTGAAGCGCATACACCTTCACCGTACTCAAAACCACGTTCAAAACTATCTTCTACGGATACCAATCCGCACAAGTTTATATAATAACTTCGCTTTTTCTGACAAAGGAATTGCAAAAATATTATTGCATCTTTCTACCTCTATAACATTAACACCGAAGGGTAATAATAACTCAGTTCTGAGATCTTCGTTCCGGGCACACTCCGCCATGATGTGAAGAACGTCTTCCACTTTCCCACATTCTGTGTAATTGGGAAAGGAACTTTTTTCATAGACAGGAGTCACGTTATGTTTAAAACTATTAATCATACGCTCAACGCTCTCTGTGTTAATTAAAAGGTATTAAAAACCTTGGGAAAGCTAGCGCTCCTGGCGGGAAAATCTGGAACCTTTGTGGAAACTGAAAGCTGACATTAGACTGTTTTGCATTTCGATGTTTCAGTTTTCTCCTTACCAGAATAGATGGCACCACTGACCTGTGGGAACATGTTTTCTAAAACGGGCACTGTAATGAAGTGAAACGTTTATTTCTACAAGTAGATCTTCTAAACCATTTAAGTAAGTAAAGGCCACCATAATGAAGTTCCTTTTGAAGAAAGAGCCATTGCAGATTTGAGTTGATCTGTCCCGACAAATGGCATCCGTTTGTCAGTCACTTTCTAGCTCAACCATATTTTAGGTAGCACGACACCACCAGATCCGCAGGCCAGTGTTATGGCTGGTTTCACAATCTCGGGATAAGTTCCAATTTAATACAAATTTTGTTGCTATATTTATTTTATTTTGTTGTTAACTCTACTCCATTTGAAATAAGTAAGACATTTGAATTAACCTTTTCCAGTCCGTTCAATCGATTTTGATTACTATTCTGTAAGCATAAGGATGGTATTAAAAGCTAAAAAGTGGTTACAATACCAACTGTTTACTGCAGATTCCATTTATCATGCTACCAAAGCAATAGAAGTCAAAATCAGTTGAACGGACCGTAAAAAAGGTTTATTTAAATGTCTAATCTTATTCCAAACGGAGTATAGTTAATCAGATACCATAAAACTGGCTCTTGGGTTCTTAAACAGGGTGGCAGAGACATCGACTGTTTCCATAGATTCAGTACGCAAGGCCACAAATCAAGCTATACAATTCCAGTATAAGCTGAGTTCTCATTGTACTAAAAGCGTATAGGTACAATGCGAGGTCAGCTAAAACTGGAGATGTTTATTGTGATATGTCGCCGTGTATTCATGATTCTGAATGGCGGTAAAATTGTTCGTCGGGTATTAAAATAAATGCTGTTTCGTACATTATGACCGCGAAGGTATTGCACTTCTCTACAGCGGCAAGGTGTCAATTTTTCTAAGAGAGAAGCCGAAGCGAAATCGGCTTTAACTTATTGACTTATCAATAAAGAATACTTACTGCCATTCTAAAATAATTATGGGAATGTAAAAAATTTAATACAATAAAATTGAAGAGCTGAAAACCAAATAAAATATGCAATATTCCTCCACCTCGTTCTCGCTGACGCATTTTGCTATATCTGCCTCTGTCATAACCCGTTGTACAGCGGCTTGCTCTCGTCCATATCAAGTGGTGGTACATTACATAAAAAGACATCATTACGGGATCGCTGTTGTATAGATTTTTAGTTCTCGATTAAGACGGTTTGGCTTGATTTTGGTTTTTGTTGTTTGAATATTATGGTGAATTAAATACCCGTAGTGCAACTATATTTTTTGGCAATGGTAAACACTATTGAAGTGCCATTTATCAAAAGCGGTAGAGATGCGAATCATCGAAGGGAAGCCGGTAGGAATAGTGCTATGTGGTGCTTTCGCCACTGCTTCTCTATGAAACTGCAGACTTTTTTAACCGACGAAAAATTTCTACACTACATCTTACCTCTAGGATTATGTGCTGAATTCACAAAAAAATAAAATGTTTTAAGTAATGTAATTTAGCTTTGGCCGTATTACCTATATTAAATAAATAAAATAAATAAAGGGTTTCAGTTTGCGCGTCGGTAGGGACATCTGCCACCTATTCTTAACGTAAGCTATTTATTTAAAACCGTCAAGCTGTGGGACTTATTTGATATGCCCCGTTAGGTATTCTAAATATGAACGAACTTCGTACTTTTAATTGGTAGACACAAATACAACCAGCCTTAGCCGATCTTTTATTTAATGTAGGCAACTAGTTTTTTGTTCCAGTAATGGTAGAATTTACTTGATACAATTATTTTCTTGAGACATAAAGAAATCAAGTTTAAATCAAGGCTTTGCAGCAATTCAGTTAGCGGGCACATGCGCGGCGCTGAATTATGTATGTCACTGTAAAATTGTAAATACCGTTACATTATAATCTATCTCGCAAGATTGTGAACTGTCGAAGATTGTGAACCGTAACATACTGCTTACAATTTAACGCATTATTTTTCGGTAGATTATAATCTATCGAAGTGAAACCGGCAAATTGTGAAATGTCATGCGACGGAAAGCACGTCGCGCGCTGATTGCTTGAACGTCATATGCCTCGCACCGCCATATTTGTTTGTTAATTCGTTTGTTGTCGAATGTAAACAAACAGTGTTTTGGTGATTGTAAATTGATTTCGTGTTGTAAATGACTCTCAGCTTTTGAATTCGTTTTATAAAATTGTTGTGGAAGTAAAATGAATCTGTGATTAACCGAACAAGTGCAGTTTGTAACTTTATGGACACAGAACGGCCTACTGTAAGACCGACCAATCAGGGACAGCCTTCGGACAGTTCACAATTTAACGCGCGACAGATTGTGATTTAACAGTTTCGCTTTGATAGATTATAATCTACCGAAAAATATGCATTAAATTGTAAGCAGTATGCTGCAGTTTACAATTTATCGACAGTTTATAATCTCGCGAGATAGATTATCAACTAACGGTGTTCACAGTCATACAGTGGCATGTATAAAGTAATTATCCTATGATGTTAGCTGGAACACGGGCCTCCTCTCTGTGAGAGGGAATGCGCCATAATCCATCACGCGGGCCCAGGGTGGGTTGGTGAAAGTCACATGTTTTAGAATTTATGGTTCATCTTGAGGAAACCATGTGCCGGTTTCCTGTGCCGTGGCAATTAAGATATGAGCAGTCCCTACTGGCGGCGTCGCCGCGCGGCACCCGTTCACGAACATACACGACAACGGCACACGGCGGACCCTGTCTTGTACGATATTTTATGGTATAAAGTTGGGATGACATGTCAACTTCCCACTGATACATTTAAAAATAAATGCAGGATGAAATAGCTACGTGATTCCAAAATTATACAGTAAAACAAAATTGTACACTTCAGTAAAGTATCGCTAAGCTCTGGTTTCCTAATAAAGCTTAATTAAAGAAGTCTGGAATCATATTCTGTGGTTTATATACTGTTTACTAAGCAGTTTATGTTTGCCAAAGTTGTTTTACGGAAAAATCAAATGTGGACGGTATTGTGGGAATACTTTATGTGGTCAGGAAGGAGTGTTTATATTATTTACAATTATATTTACTTACCCTCTAATGAATATACTGGCTCCGTCCTAAACTTCCTGTTTACTGTAATAGTGTGATATTTTTCGACTTATTAATGTATTACGATTTTTGTAACGATCATTTAGAGCTCTTTGTTATCATTCTATCTGAGAAAAAAAAATTTAACGTAAAAATAAATAATAATACAATTTTCTGAAGAACCTTAAAAAACCCCTCCCATTTGTTTTACCCTTATTAGTCAACTGATATTTAATATTTCGACGGCGCAAAGTTTACGTTAAAACGGTTATCTACAATATCATGATTTTACAGGAGAGCGTTTTGAACGCGAAACCGTGATAATTAATAGAAGAACAAAGCCATCTTCTTCTGTTTTACAATATTAAGTAAAAAGGGTGTGTATTACCAAGGAAATGGTTAAGGCTAATTACTGTAATATATTTTCTTTCCATAATAAGGTAGATGTTTTTATCTACTTTGTACAAAAAGTTAACTACAGTCGCGGACAAAGAATACTGGTTAATACCAAAACTTAAAATTACCTACTCTTAAAATAATAGGACTACCCATGAATACTATGATATACTATGAATGAACTGTATGTTGTAGATAATTTACCAATCAATTACAGTACACCAAAATTTGGAAACATTTTTTGTTTAATTGTCGAAAAAAAGGAAGGTATCAATAATTTTTACAATGAAAACATAATGGTTGGTATCTTACATACTGCACAAAAACGACGGACAATAAAATAAAATTATTTCATTGTATTACCTCCACGGGCTTTTACCGCAGCTGCCAGGTGATCGGACAGGCTATTAATTAAGTTTCAGCAACATTGAGGAATATTTGTACATTCTTCTACAAAATGTCAGGTCTCAAAATGTAGCTGCGGCGGGGTTTCGAGCTGTATGTGGTGTAGCGTAGCGTATTCATGCATGAATATAGAATTTTCACCCATATTAACTAAATATGTGCCGAAATGCTCATTATTAATTTATTCCACATGTCTTCCATTAGTTAGCGTACCATTTTTTTTATATTTATTTTTTGTTTTAATAAAAGGTCCGCACCTAAACACTTTCAAAATTATATATTCTTTTTCAATATCCAAACACTCACTCTCACTGCACTTATCACTTACCGTCATGCTTTTATAAATACCTAGCGTGCCACCCATGTGGCGACACTCTATAATGAAAAATGGTGCCTGGTGTTAAAAGATTCGTGGCTGAACACTAACTTATTATAGACCAAGTAATAAATGGGGCATTTTTCATAGTGCCCGCGCATTATGAATAATGACATAGCTTGTCTTAGGGCGAAAAAAGTAATTATAATTTGAACTTCCTTATTTATCATATTGACTCGTCATTATAAATATTGCCGTGTGGTCTTTGGGCAATCTGATAATACACAGGTGTTTTGCATGGGGCACTGTGTCGTTTCGTTCGTGAAGCAAGCATCCTTGTTTGCATGCAAACAAAGATGCTTGCTTCAAGCATGCAGCATGCAAGCAGGCTTAGAACATGCAGCAAGCATTGTTTCTGTCACGGCTTCGGCGCTGCGGGGTTTGGGTGACCCCACGCGAGCTTATCGTCGCAGATGGTTTTAACGTTCACTACCGCAGCTTCGGCTTGCTGGCCAGCTAGCCTCAGCCGCGGCGGTGGTCCTTCAAACCACCTGCTCCTCAGCTCGTGGGCCGCCCTACCACTCCGCGTCTACGCGGGCTTAAATTACACTCTAGGGGTAGGGCAGACAAGACTGCGTGAAGTCACGACTTCACGCAGTCTTCGGTTTTGCAGCGATTTGTTACGCACTAAATTTTGTAGCACAACATATTGACTTTTTATGACACTACCTACTAGCTTGATTCTATGTTTGAAATAAAAATAATAGTAATAAGACTTGGTTTTAATTGTGCTGCCCCATAGGTGACTGGCATTATAAAAAATGTCCGGTCGATTTGTTTATTTCAATAGTTGTTATCACACTGTCCTCTCCTCATTTTGGGCATATTTCAAACTACCCGGGCATTTTCATCACAATAACACTCTCAATAATCACTTGGTCCATAACGTATATAATATATATATATATATACGGGGTTAGGCCTAGTTTCGGAGTTAGGATCAGTTTTTTGTACTTATTACATTTAAATTTTAAGATGCTTACTTTAAGTGTCTGTCATATTTTTAATGTACTTATTTCTTTTAGTGAAAAATATCCATTTTAATTTATGTACACACCCCTAAACATACAAGAACACAGAAAACTACAGGAAGCTCTTCCAGCATAAGTGCGAAAGGAGAAATAATAAAAAGAGATGTAGACAACGTGTGTAATAGTCGAAGGGAAAACATAACATAAAAACAATACTCTAACTTAAATAAACACAAACAAAGTGAGAATATACTTACTTACGTACTTCTATAATAAATATCACAAATATATCGAATACCTTTAAACGAGCAATTCTTGTATACAGCGCGAAAAAAAAAATTGGCCCTCCCTTACAAAACTGACTACCAGCTGATTGATTTACTATGGGAGGGCCAAATTTTTTTTTCATATTTCGACCTATGTTCTTTGGGGAAAGTTGTTGAGTTTCATTCACCTCCTTCAGGGTTGATACCCCCCTTCCGTTACACGCTGTATATATTATTTGAATCTCGAAACGGCTCCAACGATTTTCATGAAATTTAGTATGCAGGGGGTTTCAGGGGCGATAAATCGGTCTAGTTACGTTTCATTTTAGATAACGAAATGAAAAAACATAAGTATAATGTCATTTAAATAATAAATATATCAGGGAAGAGAATACCACAACCAAGTCGCGTGCACAGTGAAGGAGTAGGAGTAGAAGCCGGTTGAGTGTGGAGAGGATTTGAGGAGATTTCTAAGATGCGACCTGCAAAGTGCATTAAAAGGACGGGCGTAACAGAACCGTTCCTGCAGATTGGATGGCGTTTTAGGTTTGTGAAGTATGCTAAATAGCAGACACAACATCCGAGAGTTCCTCTCGCTTGAGAATCTTGCGAAAGATTGAAACGTGATCATATTTTTAAGGTTAAAAATAAAACGAATACAGATAGTTTTCAAACGCTCAAGTGTATTTAAAAACTCCTCGGTGGGATCCAAATAACAGGCATCAGCGTATTCAATGATAGGCTGTATAAGAGTTTGAGCAAGGGAGTTTTTGGTGTTCAAAGGAAGCTCTGGAGGCCTCACGAAAAGTACAAGAAAACAAAGAGAAAATAAAAATGACGATCAAGACGGAACTGTGGGTCAAATTGGAGAAATCATTCTTACACAAAGTTTTTATCTTTACCAACTTTAGTGGACGAGATAGCACAAATAAATTTTTTGGCCTCACTTTCACCCACAGGATTGAGTCCAAAAGAAAGAGACTGCGGCACTGGCAAACAGAAAAGTTTATTTAAAGTAGCTGTTTAGACGTGTGGATCCTACATATATAGATGGAGTTAGACGATCGGCACGAGTAGAATGCTTCGAGTCGGTTTTTAACCGAATTCAAAAAAAAAGGAGGAGGTTCTCAGTTCGTCTGTATGTTTTTTTAAATGTTTGTTACCTCATAACTTTCGATCGGGTGAACCGATTTTGATGATTCTTTTTCATTTGAAAGCTGGTGCTTCCCGTGTGGTCTTATTTCAATTTCATCTAGATCTGATTATGCGTTTCGGAGACAGATAACGGAACTCTTCAAAAAATAACAGTAAAGGCTCGTACAGACTAGCGCGACGCGACGGTCGCGTCGCGACACTCGTAGAACAATTTCTATGAAAACTTAATGGAAATTGTTCTACAAATGTCGCTTCGCGCTGTCGCGTCGCGGCTGTTTGAAGAAGTCTTTTTATCAACCGCGATTGCTGCTATCGCGAAATTTGAATTATTGGGGTAGGTACTATAACCAAAAAAGTGAAAAATAAAAACTTTTACCAAAAAAAAACAACCGTCTTCCGAAAAAACACTACAAAATAAAAAATAACTTTAATTTCGGAAGGCGGTGACAAAAAATTTAAATACATATCCAAAGTCACCGACTTCCGAAATGAAAGTAATTTTTTACTTTGTAGTGTTTTTTCGGAAGTCGGTAGTTTTTTGTTGTTCAACAGATACTGCCGAATCGAATGTGCCCGAATGTGTGTAGCGCCCCGTATATGAACCGTCCTTGGTTTGCTTACGTCAATATACAAGTAAATCAGTAGTCTCAATTCCTTTAAGTATAGGAGCTGCTTTAGCTATTCTGCATCGTAACAATCTCCGTGCCAGCCGCAGATATTTCGATTCAAATCCGATTAAGTCTCGTAACGTTGAACATTTTCTGAGCAATTTTATTTCGTACACTTTCTTTGACGCTGATAATACCGCAGCTAGGCTACAAACCGCATTAAAGTCTAATAAAAAATCATATAGATAAAGGTGCCTTTGTAAAAGAGACTTCCAGAATAGACTAACCAAAGGAACCTTTTTTGCATCCATTTTTCTTGTGTTTGATGCTATCGCGATAACATTTGTGGTCACAGTTTGTCCACTAAGATGGCAGCTGCTGTGCGCTATGATATATGTACGAGGGTGCATAAGATTTTGTTCACTTTGTACGCCGTGTAAAATTTACTGACGTCAGCCACTTTGACATGGTTTTTTCAATCACGGAATAATCTATTTTCATTTTATACCCATACGAGGTAAAGCTTTTCGTGTGTTGCCGGCTCCTTTTACGATTTTTTCCGAACACTACTAGGTGGGAGCCATGGATAGATAAGTGTTTTTTTGGGTGGGAAATCATCAAATGACTTCTCCCGCTCTGGGTGGAGCAGGAAGGCGTGTCAGACTTTTACTGACTAAAACCCACCCGTGTTCCCTCAGTTGCATGTGTGCCAGGGGCCGCGGTATCTCTTTCGAACAACCCGCACCCCTGGCAGGCATCGGCCTTTGCGGACCCCACCTGCTGTGTTGGTGCTGACATCTTTTTGAGGCGCGCGTGGAACACAACGCGCCGTCGACCCGGGCTTGGTCCATAACGGACAGCGAGCTACCCATTATTCGCCATCCGCAAGCCCGCGCCTACGATAGCCGGGAATCAGCCTGGGATTCCCGCCGCCCAGGGCGTCTCCTGCGAAGACTATGGCCGTGAGGGCGCATGTACTGCCTCTACCTCACGTGCGCCGCCTCCCTCTTTGCGAGCATCACTGCTTCGCTGAAGGAAGCGACTGCTAGCCATGCACTCTCGCTCCGTACCATGGCCTGGACCAGGGCCGGACGCGAAAGAACGCCGCCGCCGATCGCCTCCATGAGGACACGGTGGTGCTCCGCCCAAACCGGGCAGGCCTCCACCGTATGCTCCAACGTGTCCTCAGGGCGATCTTCGCAATGGAAACACCCGGGTGTGTCCTCCCGCCTTATACGAAATAGGAATCTCCCGAAACAGCCGTGTCCGGTGAGGACCTGTGTCAGGCGGAAGGTGAGGACGCCATGCCGCCTCTCAAGTCACTCCTCAAAGAGGGGACTTACCGTCGCAATCGTGGCGTGCCCTGGATAGATAAGTGTTTAAAGACCAAAAAGAGTCGTGCTAGGAAACCAACATTTTGTGACTACTGACTAGATGCGTTTACGTGTAATCAAACGTCAAGCGTTCAAAGCCTACATACATATTTACCAGGCCACTTAGAAAATAGTACGAAAAATAGTTTTTTTTATGTAAAAGAGACTGGCCAGTTATAATCTCTTTTGAAAATATGATTATTTTTAAGTAAAAATAGGTACGTTCCAATTTCAAAATTTCCCTCCACATTGTTTGCGAGCTAATTTAAATCATCGTGTCTCATTAAAAAATGGATCTTCGCCGGGAACATTTTCGCGCTATGATTTTTTACGATTTCAAGTGTCGCCTGAAACTGGACGAATCGTACGATAGACTTCAAATGGAATTCATGGATAAAGCCCTTCTAAGGCAACCGTGTATCGTTGGTATAATGAATTCAAGCGCGTTCGACTAACTTTGGGGGATGAAGAAAGAAGTGATCGCCCTTTGACGGCTGTTACGGAAGAAAACGTGCTAGCAGTGAAAAATTACGTATCAAGAGATTCAGCACATACTGCAGGTTGAATCGGGAAGCCTTCACGAAATTCTACACATGCATCTTCGCGTGAGGAGGATAGTTTCAGCACAACATCACCGATGCTCAGAAGCATGCCCAGGTGGAATGGTGCCTTGATATGATAAACAAATTTGAAGCAGGCTTTTCTCGGCGTGTTTACGATGTCATTACAGGTGATGAGTCTTGGATTTATCAATACGATCCAGAAACGAAACACCAGTCAACGGTTTGGGTGTTTCAAAACGAATCAACGCCTACCAAAGTGAAACGATCTAGAAGCGGGGGGAAGATTTTGATGGCGAACTTTTTAAATTTGACTGGCTACTTGATGTCAATTACTTTACGGAACCAAAGAAGCTTCAACACTGAATGGTATACTACCAAATGCTTGGCAGAAGTTTTCTCTGTTGTGAGCAACAAGCGACCAAACACGGCTCCGTGGGCTACAGTTCCACCATGACAACGCGCCTTCGCACGCCGCGCTCAAAACGAGGGACTTCCTGGACAGCACGCCGGTCAAATTCCTGGGTCAATCTCCTTACAGCCCTGACCTAGCACCGTGACTTCTTTTTATTCCCGAACATAAAACATCAGCTCAAAGGGATACAATTTTCGTGGCCGGAAGATGCGCTGTCAGCGTTAGAGCAGGCTGTAAACGAGGTGTCTGCGGCGGACTGGAAAAAGATTTTCAAAAACTGGTTCAGACGCATGAAACTTTGTATAGAGGCTAGTGGAAAGTACTTTGGAAAGATTTAATAAAAAAATATTTACCCATAGAACATTTTGTTTATTTTCGCAAAACTTTCTGAGTGTCCCACGTACATAACTATTTATTGATCGTTTTAAGCTTTTAAAAGGATCATTGTACTCATCATTATGAAAAACTTTTTCTTTTAAAGGATTAAAACTTTAAAAAATAGACATGTATGACTACTTAGAAGTAAAGCGGGTATAACTGTTCCAGAAGAGCAGCAGAAACCTGTCAATTCACCTTTGTATTTGAATGCATGGGTGTATTTAAATTAGTATTTTTATTTTGTGTTTTGCTTTTTTTCCAAAAGGTAAAATATGGTGATACCAAGAATGTGATATACAACGAATACATGAATGTAAAACATTTCCTGAAACTAAAAGTTTATGTGGAGAAGGAGTTTAGAACGCTAATATTGTTATAAAATAACACATTAGGAAAACATTAAGTTTAAATTGAATTATGGTTGAATTTCGACCATCGGGCGTCCAGTATTAAGTTTGAAATACCGAACTATTTGATCATTTATGAATAATTAAACACTTAACTTTATTAAACAATATTTTGCAGTAGGTATATTGTTTACCATTTCCCCATTTCTTCTCATGGGTGTCGTAGAAGGCGACTAAGGGACTTACTAGAGAATGGGCAGCAGCGTTCTCTATGCATTTGGCAACCATACTGCGATCGCCAACACCCCTGCCAAGCGTGGCGATTATGGCACATCCCGCCCTTTAGGGGAGGCTTATGTCCAGCAGCGGACGGCTTTCAGCTGATATCATGATATTGTTTACCCATATTTGCAAATAAATGATCTTGAATTTGAATTTTTTGTCATTCTTTATTTATAGCACCGATGACATATTTGTGAATGTGACGAATAGCCGATATCCACTTCATATTCGAACGCAAGGTAGAGAAAGGATGTTCGTGTCAATGCGCGATGTACTTGCAGGCGTTGTCTTTCATTTGCTCTGAGTACGTTGGTGACTCGTTCACGGTCCTGTCTTTGTCTCAATGCATTATCACGAAGGCGTTCGTTGCGTTGACTCGACTCGATTCGACTTACACTAGCATTTATGTTTGCAAACTGGTTGCATTTGCATTATCCGCCATTTCATCTTCATTATCCGTCACTTGATCTGTTGCCGTTCTGTGTTGTGAATTCTGAGTATATCATCATTTCAGCTAAAGACGTAAACTGCTGGACATAGGCTTCCCCTAGGCTCCTCCACTTCGACCAGTCTTGTGCTTGCCACATCCAGCAGACTCCCACGGCCTTCACAAAGTCATCGGTCCACCTTGTGGGAGGCCTTCCCACTTCACGTCTTCCGGTACGCGGTCGCCACTCCAGAACCTTTCAGCCCCATCGGCCATCTGTTCTGCGAGCAATGTGCTCTGCCAATATTTCCTTCTCGTCCACGAAGACGTGGCGTTTTCTTCATTGTTCTATCTAGGTAACTTTTTAAATTTTATAGATACATTCAATATTCACGCAATTATGATACATCGAATCTCGAAACACAGCGTACAGACATTTTTTAATGTCAAAACAACGTCAAGCTATTGGCGCGTACGTCAAAGACAGACAGAGATAGATAAATTCATGAACTTTAAACTTTATGAAATTGTATGGTTAATGCTCTGATATGCAAAAAAATATTCAGAAATCAGACGACGCGACGTCTGGAAACTTCGCGGTTTTTTTATCCAAGAATCCTACTGCAATACCACCTACCGGGTCAAATTGTGAATCTAAACCATCCAATCAAACACACACAAAAAAATCATAAAAATCAGTGCAGCCGTTTAGGAGGAGTTCAGTGATATACACACGTACAGAAAAATTAAGTATAAAATGATAAGAGGTCGCATGGAAGGAGAATAACGCTTTTTCATGACGTGATGATTTCTGGGTCATATTCAAAATAATTGTATATTTACTTCTGTCTTAATGTCCAACCCAAATATTTTTATAACGAGATATAACTGACTAGAATTTCATAAGCAAACAGATTAAATGTTTATTTGAGCTTAAAAAAAAACAATGAAAAACTTGAAACAGCTAAACAATTAATTTCAAAAAATGAAACCAGACATTGCGTAGGTTTCATTTCATACAAGTATTCGATGTCCACGTCTTTGACGGTAAAGTAAAAAATATATTTAACTATTAACCATTACACAAAAGTAAGAAAAAAGACTATATTCAGAGAAAGTTGTTTAAACTTTAAACACTTCACTATACAAAATTGAAAAATATTATTTATTGTTCTTCAAATTTAATTTATTAATAAGTGTCCTGATTTTACACATTTCTGTTATTCTTCTCTGTTATTCTATTTTAACATTATATCCATGGTAATAAAGAAATTTGATATACTGGAAACATTAGTTCACTAGCTGTGACCTATACGACGTAAGAATAAAGGCTCGGCCATTTTGTTCAATATAGTTTTTCAGCTCATTTCGTCGTCGAAGAAAATTAGACTTTTAAAAGTAATATTCAATTTGACTCGTTTAAAATAGCGGTAAGTAGTTACTGTTCTATTACTTATACTAGGAAATGGCTTTGTATTGTGATATTTGATATAAATATAAAATATTCGTATATCATGTGAATTAGTGTGGAAATAATTAGATTTGTAGGCTAGATACGTGCAATTAATTCATATACGTTATTTTATCTTTTACTTTTTCTGTTACGTAACAGATATTAATCATAAGGCGTAATTCACAAGGAAAATAAAATATTAATACTTTACTGCACCGTAGGTTAGCCAAAACAGTAAAAAAAAATTGGATTATGTATGTAAAGTTTGCGTATAATGTGCCATGAATTGCATTGCTGTGCCATGTATTGTCTGTGACTCCGTGTGTGCATGTTTTACTGCGTGTCCTCACCGCTTACGCCGTTTGTACTAACCGCGCAGTCCCGCCAACGGCCACGCGTCTCCGGCCTCGCGTCGGCCGTCTCAGTACCTATGTTACGGGGGATGCGCCTAGGTAGCCCGCGAAATTCAAATTGTCACACGTTTTTTTTGTAATTTGCTGGTCAGTGCCAGGTTGTATGTTGATTAAAATATGATTCACGATCACGATCGTAACAAATATGGCTTATTATAATCATTGAAATTAAGTAATTGATTGACTAATTAAGGATATTTTGTTATAATAAAAATGTATACACCGTGAAATTTAAATGGTTGTTTTCCCGCAGCGAAATGGTTTTGTCTTGGTAATACAATCGTTTTATAAACAAATAAAATATTAGAAACCAAAAATGGCAGATTTAAACATTGTGAAAAATCACCACGTGCGAGAGTTTATTTTGCCTTGAACATTAATTTATGCATCGCTGTTCCCTTTGTCGGCGGCGCGTGCGATTCGACTAGTACCTACAAGTTACCTCTAGTGTTACTATTTAGTAGTGTTTTATTTTAATTGATGAATATTTTTTAAATTATTTTGAAAACAAAAAAATCTTTATTTTTTTTACTTTTACTCTATGCTTCGAAAGTACTCCTAATGGCAAGTTGTTCTGCCGCGGGAAAACAACCATTAAAATTTCACGGTGTATACAGAGTTGATACGACAGAGGGGCTTTCCTTTAAACTGCCTATACTAGGTACCATTTTCAAGCTCTGTACCAAAAATCAATTAAATAGGAGTAGTAGTTTAGTTGCAAATGATTTTTTAAGTTTTTGCCCCGTTTGAACACGATGTATCTTTCCTAACAGCTGATTATGTCTAAACGCATAGGTCATGCACCTTAAAACGATAAATCTGTGTATAAACTACAATGCGTTGTTGCCACTGTGACACAAGGTCAAGGCAAGTCACAGGTACAACCAAATATTTCGCTAAAAGATGGCAATGCAAACAAGGAAGCAATAAATACACACACTTGCACTTTCTTTACGAGAGTGACAATCATAGCAAAACATGCTATGATTGTCACTCTCGTAAAGCGGGCTACCGTACGAAAAGTAACATTCATACAGAACTCTAATTATTAAAATTATGCTTTAAACTGCTTTACGAATTGTTCATTGATTTATGGCAATTATACTAGAATACAATCACCAAAATGTTGTTTCATTAGTACCCACCTATAGTTACCCGCCCCGGCTCCGCACTCGAAGCCTGTTATACCCTAATCTTAGTATGTGAACTGTAATAGGTACGTATAGGTAGTGATGATCGTATTCTACTATTCTAGATGTTTTAATTAGCTCAACGTTAATTACGTATTTTACAAGCGTGTGCTATTTAAACTTGCCCTAATAATTCCTTTCTGTTATTTTTCTGTTACAATCAAATAATATTCATGTCAGTTTCCTATCCGTAACTTACAATTATTTTGAATATGACCCTTCTTCAACTTTACTGTTACCGCAAGCTGCGTTAAATAAGTTCGTTCCAAAAATTAAAAAGTTGCCGGTAAAATTGGATTATTCGGGAAAATTTAAAGTGAATTTTATACTAGAATTTCGTATGAATTATTGATATTCGGACAGGACTCGGTCAGGTCAGCTAGTTTGTTATTTGTGTTGTTGTAGTAGTGGCAAACAAAACTAAATGTCTTAAGTTCTCATTACCAAATGTACCCCAAATAGGTCTAAATTTAAAACTTGATGGCAAGAAACTAGATGCTATTTCCGAAACTGTATTTCTGGGAATTACTTTAGATTCGAAATTGCAATGGTGTGCCCACATTAGAGCTCTCTCAAGTAGATTAAGTTCAGCTGCATACGCAGTAAGAAAAATAAGGCAGTTGACTGATGTAGCCACAGCTAGGTTAGTATACTTTGCTTATTTTCACAGTATTATGTCTTATGGCGTTCTGCTGTGGCGATCGGCAGCTGACGTAGATTCAGTTTTCATTTTACAAAAGAGGGCGATCCGCGCAATCTATAAAATGGGGCCTCGCGAGTCTCTTAGAAACAAATTCAATTAAATTGATATACTAACTCTGCCTTCTCTTTATATCCTAGAAAATATCTTGTATGTTCGCAAAAACTTAGGTCTTTTCAAAAAAAGATGCGACTTCCATAATCTAAATACACGTAGTAAAGATGAAATTGTGATTCCAAAATTTAGATTAACTAAAACTAGCAAGTCATTTCTAATAAACAGTATCCGCTTCTATAACAAGTTGCCAAAGTCGGTTACAGAACTTAGCGATGGAAAGTTTAAAACTCACATCAAACGTGTCCTTATCAAAAAAGCATATTATAAGATAAAAGACTACGTTGAAGACAGGGAAGTTTGGCATTAATTCCTTCTGCACATGTGGCTTCCCTGGTACCTCATTAACAGCATAACTTTGTGAGAGTCTATTAACTGCTTCCAAATTACAATGTTAATTTTTAATATTTTTATTTTTTACACTTTCTGACATATTCTCGTCATTTTTGACATTATACATCGCTTCAAATATCACCTATTTATTAGTGATTCTCATGAAAATCATGTCACTTTGTTTAAATAGGTTGATCTTACTAATGTAGATTCTTTTACATATTGTGAATGGGAAAACATTGTAGGCCTTATAGACTAGATTTATAGACGATTTTCTATTCTTTATTTTCATTCCTCTAAGTACTTGGTACTTATTGACAGGCCTGCACTGTCCTCCCATACCTATTATCACTGTAATTTGAAAACATTGTAAAACCCAATTATTTTTAAAAGAGTAACCGTGGAGTTTCTTGCCGGCTCTTCTCCATAGGAAGCGACAAATTGGAACCGTGCACCTAGCTTCTGACGTTTCATAAGTGCCCTTGCAGGTTTATGTGAAATAAAATATTTTGATTTTGATTTTGATTTTGAGTTTAAAATAAATGTGGGGCAAGATTGTAAGCTTTTTAAGTGACAAGAAGATTAAAACTGTTGGAATGGAAAGAGACTGCTAATTCTGCAGCACACTTACAACTTTCACTGCAGGCTGTGACCACACATGTTTGTCTCATTTTTGACATACATTGGACATTACAAGTCATCATCTTCATCATCATGATCATCGTTTCAGCCGAAAGATGTTCACTGTCCAACATAGCACTCCTCAAGCATCGCCACTTCGATCGGTTCTGTGTTTCTCGCATTCAGCGGATTCCTGCGGTCTTTACCAGGTCGTCGGTCCACCTCGTGGGTGAAATTCCAACGCTACGTCTCCCGGTACGTGGTCACCCCTCTAAAACCTTTCGGTTTCAACGGCCATTCGTTCTGCGAGCAATGTTTGCCCGGTCCACTGCCACTAAAGTTACACAATTCTTCAGGCTATGTCGGTAACTTTGTCTCAGTTAATTTCTGATTGGATCAAATAAGGAAACTCCATGCATATAGAAAGAAAGAAAGAAAGAAAGAAGAAGAAAGAAAAATGTTTATTCAGCACAAACAAAACGCACATTACAAAAAATATAATAAAACAGATACTTAAAATAGACACATACAAAGAAGATAAAAGCCCCGTATTCAGATAGAAAAAGTTCCACAATATTGTTCAGTGACTGTTAATGTCAAGGTTGACCCTAAGAGCAATCTTTCTTTTCAGCCTTTTGATGACGCCCATCACAGGTAGCGACAGACAACTCATTGGCCGTTGTCCGTGTCATGTTAAAGTAAAATAAATAAATAATAAAATAATTGAAATACATTTCATAATCTGAAAATGATAAATCCAGTCGGTTTAAGTTTTGATACATCTTCAATGGTTTAGGTATTATTCCATTAAATTACAAGCCTTCTGTGTTTCCAGTAAAAATTGCTGGTATAATTTAGTTTTCAAGCAATTCCTGGCATCCATTAGACTAATGTTTGTTTTGATATACAATTCTGTTTATATAAAATAATGCGAGCACAATCAGTTCAGCGTCAGTGATTCAGCGAACCTGATGGCCGATCTAACTCGAAACAAGCAATGCGCTGTTTAATGTCAGCGAACCATTGTGAGTCTATAAATAAACACTATTTCAAATATGGCTTCCTTTCCAGGCAGCTATTCTGGTTAATCCAGTTTTCAATTACTTTTTCTCCCTCGGGAAAGTCTTACCTACGAAGAGATGGACCTCAGAGAAAATGAAAAGGATATTGAAGATATTTTATCTAGGTAAAGAAAGTCATATTGAGGCTTTGATATCTTTATAGTAAGTGACGCAAGAACTTTGTACCCCTTTTCAGGAAAATTACTCGAACGAAGTTTTAAATTTGCCACAGTTAAAGTTTATACGAAAAAGGTTTGCAGAATCTTGCTATAAAATATTGCATTAGAAAAACAGTAAGTTATAATTAAATTGTGGTCAAATTTCGACCACTGAGCGACCACTATTAAGCTTGAAATACAGAACTATTTGATAATTTAAGAATCGTTAAACACTTAACTTTAAACACATCACGTTTCTTTTGCAGTAGGTAGGTAAAGCTAGGGAAAATAACCCTCTTATTTATAAACGTTACTTAAAGTTAAGTAGTCATTCGCGACTGTTTAACCATGCGTTTTTGACGTTTAAACAACTCTTAACTTTAAGCAACGTTTATAAATAAGAGGGTAAGTGTCTAGCAAAATGACCACCAACGTTCTGTAGGTATATTTCAATACTAACTGTCATTATTTGACAGTTGCATGAAATTGCCATAGCACGGGAAATTGGCATAGGCTGTCATTTTTTAATCAATTATTACCAAAATACTTCGCTGTGTAGGTACAGCGAACTATTTTATGCAGCGGTGATGGTGGCTGATTACTACCTACAACTTAAACGGCCAATAAATATTATTTTTCACTTTTTATAGTTTTTGTTTGAGTCGGGGGTTTTTAAAATTTTAAATTTAACTTTTATTTCCCAGTTTTTAAACTTAATGTCTCGCTTAAATCTTCGCAGCGTTGCGTTTGTTTCCCACAGTGAGGTTTGTTATTGATTTATTCTCATTTCTCGTTCTGATCACCATTTATCTATAACCTATTCAGTAATACCTTTTCAATGAGCCCAAACACGATACTTCTGCTGTTTGTTGATGAGTTACTTGGGTATCCTGGAAATTTCAGGTGTTACTTTGTTCGTCTAATATCTTTGAAGTAATAGAATACCAAATTTCGACTTGATCAGACCCGTGGAAGATGCTCAAATCCCTTCATCAACCAGAAAAGAGCTGATAATCTTCAAATGGCTGAACCGATTTTGATGAAACATGTCTAAGAACACTCCCGACTAATTCACCTTTCAAACAAAAAAAACTAAATCAAAATCGGTTCATCCGTTCGGGAGTTACGATGCCACAGACACACACCCACACACACGCACACACACACGTCAAACTTATAACACCCCGTCGTTTTTGCGTCGGGGGTTAAAAACTTACATTTTAATGTTGGTGTTGAGTACTGATTACTCAAATACCCAACACAGTGGGTGCATTATACTGACTTACCTTTAACGACTGCACTGCCAAAGTATAGGCTCCTACGACAAAAGTGGCTCGTCTTTAACGTTCAATTATGAATCAGACCATAAAATGTTTAGGATTTGTGGGTGAGATAATTTTTAACACACCTTAGAAAACGTCTTTAAATAAGTGAATTGTTTGAGACAACTTTATATTTCGGTAAGAGATTCCAATACGACAGTATATTTTGAAAATATCCTTATTATCTGAGAAAAATATTGTTTCTTTAAAATGGACGTGAATTCAGTTAACGATATTGTTAGTTTTTATGCTGTTGTTACGTTAGACTATCCATTTGGTAAAAATGCCTTCTTTATAATTGTAAGAAACTGTTACTGCCAGCGCAAACTGTGCGACCTGTCGCTGCGTCTAGTCGCTGCAGCAAAACATAGAGTAAAGTTGTTGTTAGCATCTGCGTCTTGTCGCTGAGATTAGACTCAGAGATGTCGTTTGCTTCTGCGACTAGTTGTTACGACAGAAGTCATGCAAGAAGTGATCTGAGAGACTGTCGTGTTATTGATCTTTTGAGACAATATGGAGCCTTTAGTTGCACTTCACTTGAGTCTGTTCTGCGAACACTAACACTGATTTGTCACTTGTTGCGACTGTCGTTGGTTGTCCGCGTGCACCGTGCGTCTAGTCTAGTCGCTGCGACAAGTAACGAAAGCAAGTCACCTAGCTTATCAGCCGTAGCCTGTCTTGTAACCGAGCTATCGCAGTTACATGTCGCATAGTGTGTACCATGTCTAATATAAAATATAGATGATTTTAAAGATAGAACTCTAGTTCTATCTTTAAAATCATCTATATTTTATATAGATGAAGACGATAAGACGATAGAACCAGTAATCTTTTTTTCTTGGAATTGCCTTCAGTGCTTTGATGTTAGAGTAGACTGAAAAAACAATAAGCTTTATACAAAAGTAACGAAAATACTTAGTCTAATTAAGTGTAGGTACTAAGAATCCTTATATGTATTAAATAACAGTACGAACTAATAAGAGCATGCTTTTATCATTTTTCCTATTCAATAATTATCCATTAGAAAAGCTCTTTGTGGATTACTGAACATGGGGTCCTGGGTAGGAGTTCCAGGTGAGTTTATTAGGTTTTAAATTTGCAGTTTCTTAATAGCTACTGGTCCGGATTTGGGCTCAAACATTACAAACGTAATGTGGTTGCAGTAACATATACAACGTGTCCTAAAATTCAACATTAAGCGGGCACCAGGGAGTGGGCAAATTGATGACTATGGGGAAAATGAGTAAAAATCTGACTTTTTTCTAAGCGATTTTAATAATATTTAAAACAAAACTTTAAAATTTGACACGCTACACAATATTTTTAAGTACTATGATTACAGATTTGCAAATATCACTGTTATTTTGTAGTGTTAGCAACCTAAGTATTATAACTGTTCATCACAGTTCCAAATAAAAAGAGAATGTCTAAAGTTTTAGGAAAAAATTAAATGAAATAAAGTTTTTGCTGCAATTTTAGAAAATATCAACTTTTAATCAACATTCACTCATCACGGTATATTTTTTTTATCTACTATCATTATTGTCGTCATCATAATTTTTTCTTTACAAGAAACAAACACAATTATTAACCATTATCCTATAAAACCTGTTTGTGTGCCTGAAAAACAGGTTTTGGGTTACAGATTCAAGTAAACAAACGTTTCGTCAGTAGATTTTTGGAGTGCGAATGAGATAGATATGTAGTGACACCATTGGTGCCCACTTAATTTTTTAAAATTTTGGGACACATTGTAGTGTAGATATACTCGTTATCTCTGCAGAGATTAGCTAACTAATTTAAATTGACGCTGTGCACCCGGTGCCTGGAATGAAAATCGATATGTCAAGTAATCCGATTGGCTGTTAGCACCTCGTATGCCATGGCGTCACGCGAGATACATTCGGCATTCTAACGGTTAATAATCACAGCAGTTGACATGCGTTTGCTTATATTAGCTTATTTTAGATGTGTTTATATTTGTCAGCCCCGGATCTAGGGGGGCAAAACCGGGGCCGGGCGGCAGTTTCAAGGGGCGCCAAAACCATAACATAGTATGATTAAAAATAAAAAAACTTGCTCCACTAAGCGCCCAGCATACGGAAGCCTGGTTGGCTCACTGTCGACTTATAAGAAAAAGGCGCCACACAGGCCCACACCTAATTAATTTATCTCAAACGCTGGAGAAAGGGGCGCCACTATCAAGTTTCTGCCCGGTTTTCGGTTCGTAAAAATCGTAGATCCGGGGCTGATATTCGTTCTAGTCACCTGCCCTCTTACTAATAAACACGGAATAAAGTTATACCAGGAATTCTTAAGAAAACTTTATTCTGTGTTTATTAGTAAGAGGGCCGGTGTTAAACCATATTGCACCTCTATCAACTTTTTTCGTCATTTACCTAGGTAAACAGGGTACATTTTTGATACGGGCCAGTAATGGCAGACCTTAACCGTTGTAGGTAAAAGAAAACGTTCTTACGAGACTGTCCTTATGTTTTTGAGTGTTTACTGTTAACTGAATTCACAGATTTTTTAAACAAAATATAACCCTGTACTTATTTCGAAAAAATGTTTAACAACGGGCAGTTTTTTTTTTTAAATGAATGAAAATTAGGTAGGTACCTAGCAGTAGATGGGCTTGTGTTACGGGTCGTCAGAAGCCCGAATGTCTGAAACTAGTCTTACCTAGGGGTATCGCGTTACCCAGTAACTGGGTTGTGGAAGTCAGATAGGCAGTCGCTCCATGTAAAATACTGATATCCGCTGCATCATTTGTTCACAAGACTGACTCGTCTTGCTGTCACTTCCTCTCGCTCGACTGCCCACGTACAGCTTCTTCCACCGAGCGCGTCACGGCATCGACGGCTAATATAAAATAGACCAACGTGTAAGTACGCCAGAGAGTAAATTATGATTTTACATAAAACGTGTGTGGTTTTACATAATGGTTCCGTGCGGTGCCCGGACGTAACAGAATAGCACCATCCCATTTCTTCCCGTGGGTGTCGTAGAAGGCGACTAAGGGACTTACTAGAGAATGGGCAGCAGCGTTCTTGCATTTGACCAACATACTGTGATCTGCCTGCCAAGCGTGGCAATTATTTCAAATCCCTCCTTTTTGGGTGAGGCTTATGTTCAGCAGTGGACGTCTTTCAGCCGATATGGTGTTGACATAAAACCTATTCAGTTCTGCCTCGTTTGTTTATTAGTTGCAAGCGCTACTCTTGAGCATGAGATCATGGGTTCGATTTTCAGGTCGGGCAAAGTGTAGTTGGGTTTTGTATCTGGAATTTTTCAGTAGCAGCCCGGAGTTTGAATTTGTCCCCGTTAGATGATAGTAGGCTTTAGATACATGGGACTTAAACATACCTGCCACAATGTGGGTGTACTATAAGGTACATCCCTTTCCCTACCTTTGGGATGTCATATTATAAAACCTATTAATCTCAATATTATTGTCTCTCGTCTTCAGCTTTTACCCAATACTTCGGTAATGTGTTACAAATAAGTAATAGTTTCATTCATAAATCTCTTCTGAAATTTTGGATGGTGCTAACCTACTTTCGCTACAAAGTAGATCTCAAAACTAGGTGAGGTTCTGAGGCAAGACTGCGAGGTCGTAAGTGCACAAGCGGACTGAGAGCTAGCATTAAACACCGGCGCGGCGCGACCACATCAATCATCATTTTCTTGATCAATTGTATGATACCCACGATGAAGTGTCAAAAGGTCAGTGCGCTCAGGGGTTGTAAACTCGATTTTCGAAACGAAAACTATCGACGCGCCAAAACTAAACGCAAGTCAAGTAATGCATTTGACTGATGTTAATTCAGTTAATCAATCGCAGCAGCTTACACGCGGTTAATAATTAGTGAGCTAGTTAATATGTTGATTTTAGCTTCAGTAACCGGAATTTCAGTCTGTTGATAGTTTGATAAGTATCCTTACTTGGGACGGGCTTGTGGCTAAGTTATAATAGCCGAACCATTCGATTGATCAGGTTAAGCTACGCTTGCCGCGGTAGGACATTGGATGGGTGACCATCTTTACATACCAAGACCCCTCTGTGCCTCGGAATGCGCGTTAAACCGTTGGTCCCAGCTGTTATTCGTGGATCTCTGTCAGTCGTTACTGGTCGTCAGAAGCCCGAAAATCTGACAACCAGTATAGGGGGGATGCCAAGGGGTATCGTTTTACCCAGTAACTGGATCATGGAGGTTAGATAAGTAGTCACTCCATGTAAAATACTGGTATTCAGCTCCAGTTAGACTGGAAACCGTCCCCAACATGTTGGGAAAACAATGCAGATGATGATGGTTTGATAAGTAGCTTAAACGCTATTTCAAATCCGTTTTGTGCACAAAGTTTCATACTGATTTTCTAACTAGTTACAATTATTAGCCGGTTACAAAGGCTTTAAACTTTCGAGGCAAGTAGAGGTCAGTGAGCACGCGATAGTTTCAAGCGCTCTTATCTAGGTAGTTATAAGGTTGTTTCATGAAATTCTAAATTGTCGAGCAGTACTTGCAGTCTAGACTAGAGATGCACGGTCTTATATACCGAAGTAAGTCTACCTAAGCCAAGTCATCCAGCTCGGTAGACACAGCTCTGAGAAAAAAGCCGATTGAAAGATCCAGTTGGGTTGGGCAGCGTTTGGAAAACTATGTAAAGTCTTTGGTCGCCTATTCCCCAATGTTTGAAGTCTAAGGTCTTCAACCAGTGCATACTGACCATAATGACATGCGTTGCCGAAACGTGGACACTGACAGTTGCGCTGGGCCATAAATTTAAGGTCGTTCAATGCGCTATGGAGCGGGCTTTGCTCGGAGTTTCTTTGAAGGATAAATTCAGGAATTAAATTATCCGGAAAAGAACCGGAGTTACCAACATAGCTTGCAGAGTAGGCAAGTTGAAGTGACAGTGGGCTGGCCGTGTTTGTCAGAGGACTGGTTGCCGGTGGAGCAGACGAGTCCTGGAGTGGAGACTGCGTTCCGGCAAGCGTAGTCAGGGACGCCTCAAAGATAGATGGACCGACGACCTTGAAAAGGTGGCTGGGACAGACTGCATTCGGAAAGCGCAGAATAGAGTGTTCTGGCGCAGTCTGGGAGAGGCCTATGTCCAGCAGTGAACTGCGATAGGCTGAGTTGATTGATTGATTGACTTGTAATCGTGCCAGCAACAATACAAATAATATTCAAATTAATATTCATAGTGGCGACCGCGTACCGGAAGACGTAGCGTTGGAAGGCCTCCCACAAGATGGACCGATAACCTCGTGAAGGCCGCAGGAATCCGCTGGATGCGGGAAGCACAGAACTAGTCCAGCAGTAGACGTTTTTCGGCTGAAATGATGATAATGATGAGGATAATATACTCATAAGTACTAGAGCTGAGATATTCTATGTAAAAAAAATGTTATTTGGGTTTGTTGGTTCCCTAGAGGAACGATGGCCGCCTGGTGATCCGCAATTTAGCGGCGAATGACTCCACTTTTTTAATCCGTAGTCAAACCGTATAACAATTTGTTAGAATAACCATAGTCTACCAGTAGACTATGGTTATTCTAACAAATTGTTATACGGTTTACGGTTAAGTTTGACCATTAGTTGACCAGTCAACTAATGGTCAAACTTAACCATTGGCTAAACTGAACTGTTGCCACCATATTGCTAGACTATTGTGAAATCGTTTCCTAAAAATAGCTATGTATTTTGTAACAAAACGTATTTTTTGACCGTCTAAATGCCGAACCTTAATAAAAACTGCATTTAAATCAAATGGAAATTACACGTGATTGTAATTAAGCAAGCTATTTTGACTCCGTGTATTGAATTTTCACATTGACCACCAAGCGTTTTCTTAAAAATGTCAGGAAACAGGCAACAATCAAACAAGCATTTTGTAAGTTTTATTTATTTTCATTTTTAATACCACAATCTAACATCACGCCTTATTTCCCAGAAGGGTCCGGCAGAGGTGTACCCATTGTACACGCAAATTTCGCCAGTTATGTTTTAGGCCCACGCAAATACCCATTGTATCCATTCCAAAATTTTTCATTTTCAATTGATAAATAAATATACCTCAAGATACGGTTTTGCCTTGTTTTTTTCTAATTTCTTAAATCCCTACATAAAAAATGCAATAATCATTTGTATTTTTCAACCACCCCTAAGTCATAGTCAAGTAAGTAAGTTAAGTCTACTTTACCCTCTAGGGGTCCAATTTTATAAATTAAATATATTTTAATTCTTACCAGAAGTTTAAATTTTCATATCCCTGAATTTAATGCCATATCGCATTTGTAGAGCGATTTATAGGAATAGAGCAGACGGTTTGTGAATACGTACGCAATTTAATTACTAATTACATAGTGTATTGCCTAATGCAAGTATTCCTATTAATCTCCCCACCAAAGGTAAATATTGCATTTAGAAAGGAGATCGGCATTAATTACTAACACTTTGCTTAGCAGTTGTCGCTTTTGAAATAATCAAAGCTCTTGCCTGGCCTTGCATTAAAACTACAAACATGTCAGTATTAACTTAAGTTGAGTACCTACGTCATAAAGCAACAGTATGCCGGCCATCTTTCTACGACGTAAATAACTAAAACATTTTACCTCAGTGTCTGGGGAATAATGAGTGACCAAACTGAAGGCGAGAGTCAAAATGGCGGGTGTACCATACCGAATCAAATTATACCAATTACCAAAAAAAAATTACCTAAAACATATTAAGTATTTTGTACCTAGCTCTAAAAAAATTGTACCTCCTTTAGAACGAATTTTTTTCGAAATTAAGGTACACCCGCCATATTGACATCAAGATGGCGGGTGTTCTATAATATTTTACTATTTAACCATTACTCATAAAATATAATTACACCAAAAAAGTACCTCAAGTAAAAAGAAACACACACTTGATCAGTTGGATAGTTCCTGAGAAATAAAAGAACCGAGTCTCGTTTATTTATGTTTATTATTATTATGATTTATTGATTTAGGTACATTTTTATATATTTTAGGGATGATTTTAAATTATAAATCATCAATGTTAATAACGCGTCAAAGTTATTCGGTACCTCTTTATTTTCGTCCATACATAATGCAATTAGCGATAAGTGAATTCGGAGTTTTGGTTATAAAATTATTAAGATCGTCTAAAAAAAAATATGCTCGTTTATATCAACAGAATTTGTGCCGCGTTTCATAGTGATTAATTCTATATGATTGCTGTGAAAATTATATGAATGTTAATAAAGTTATCTGCGTATTGTATAAACTATGAAGCTTGTATGATTAATCAGGAAACAAAGTGCAAATTGCTAATTGTTTATCGACTACCCCATCATACTTTATCATGAATGTGCATTTATGAAGCTAGTTGCGGACGATTGCTAGTAACTTATTAATATAATAATTATTCGTGTGCATATAATTGGTAATTTAAAAATACCCGAAAAATATAATTGTTTATATAACTATATCAATATAATCATGATAATTATCGTGTTTACTTATACATAAGGCACGGTTGTTTTATTTCTCAGGAACTATCCAACTGATCAAGTGTGTGTTTTTTAAATTGAGGTTCTTTTAGGTACAATTTATGGTGTAATTATATTTTATGAGTAATGGTTAAATAATAAAATATTATAGAACACCCGCCATATTGATGTCAACATGGCGGGTGTACCTTAATTTCGAAGTAATTTAATTCTGAAGGAGGTACAGATTTTTTAGAGCTAGGTACAAAATAATATGTTTTAGGTAATTTTTTTGGTAATTGTTATAATTTGATTCGGTATGTATACCCGCCGTTTTGACTCTCACAACTGAAGACAATGGTCTGAGAGCGCCTTTTGTAGCGCTTGGGAATCTATTCACGGTATTAACCTGAGTTCAGTACAAAAGCCGGACGTGTAAACATCATCCAACGTTTGCTTACCTGGTACAATTAGTTCAGTGACCGAAAGCCTCGTGACACGTTACGTCTTTAATCTTTAAGACAAGTCGCAAACCATGCGGCCTGCGCCTGCGACAGCTGAAACGACAGGCTGCAGCCGACAATTTTCATACATTGACGTGACAAAGTATTTTCGCTCGGTGTATTGGTAGTAAGTTCAATATTTCTGACCGACAAAAACATGTAAGATTTTACCCGCTAATAACTCCGAGAAATGTCGTGTTAGAGTTATGGTTGAGCATTCAGAAGATAGATCATATTTACAACAATTTTCAAGCGGGCATTATTTACCTATGACGTCACACTGCGTGTGCACGCGTCTGCGCGCGACCCTCTATTTTTCAATTGGTATTGCGCAAAAACGAGCTTAGTTTAGACACTTATTCTGATGTCGTTGTCAAGAGTTGACTAATCACTGCTAGGACATAAAGAAAACCACAAAAAATATTGGCTAAAATAGGGTTAAAAATTAATATGAAGTTGACAATAGCAAAATAACTCGATTTGTCGCTTCATATTTGCCGTCAATATGGTCAGAAATTAATAAAAAAATCCAATCGAAGAAAGCTTGCATCAAAAGGAATGCGATCAGCCTAAAAATTCTAGTGCCGAGCAAATACAATCGCTACGACAGTGATTGCAGCCGTAAAAAAATCTGTTGCAAATTGCAAAATAGTTCAAGATATCGTCTAATTTTGGCTGTAAATCTGCTCAGAACTGAATAATATTATAATCGGCGAAAGCTTACTTCGTAAGAAATGCAATGAGCCTACTAAGTCTAGTATCGGGCAAATACAATGGCTACAGCAGTATCGGAAACCATATAGGAACATTTGCTACCATACCCTATGTAAAAACATATTGTGTTACGTTTTCACGAAAACAAACCGCGCGGACTCGAATTGCACCTGCTTAATATTTTTTTGTTTAGAGCTTCGCGCTGTTGGCGTCGAATTGCAGAGCAACGACGGACTAGAAAAGTCGCACGCTCTTGCTACTTGTCGCAGCGACTAGAATCACGGTGCACTGTTACACCCGACGATAGTAGGATGCGCTTTGGCATGTCCAACTAGAGGCTGGATTGTCACTCACATGACACACAACACGACCATCTGTTTACTACCATCTGAATACTCAAATAAAAATATCGCTTCCTGCACGACGTTTGTTGCAACGATTGGTCGCAGACCCAAACAACAACTCTGCATCTAGTAGAATGCGTTTGGCATATTTGAACCGCGTTTAAAAACTGTCAGCTTGTCAGTGTAAAAATTGTTATGGAAATTGACACTGACTGCTCTTGAACGCATTTTAAAAATGCCGATCGCGTTCAGTTTCATTGGTAAAATCCGCACTAAGTAATTATCATGTACTATGGAAGAGCGGAGTGTCCTAACACAGGAATTTTGTCAGGAGGCTCCAAACATTATCCCTTTTGATAAACTGACGCATAAGAAAAAATATTTATTATATACGTTCAAAATCTAGTCGTAATCTCATCTAAGCAACCTACAATCAATGTCAATATCTTATTACTGTTACTGTTAGCCCGCATCATCCCACTGCTGGACAAACGCCTCTCCCCATGATATCCAGCTCTTTCCATCCAGGGCTAAATTGGACCACTGTTGGTGTGTTTTCTCCAGCTCTTCCAGCCAGCTTCGACGGGGTCTGGTGCAACGCCTTCTAGCTGTGTCAGGGGTACCCGTAGTGGTTATTTTGACATACAGCTCATTGGGTCAAAGAACCTCTTATTTGGTACTTCTGAAATATAGAGACAGGTTAGAACGCGAATGGATCAGTCTCATCGAGAACAATAACGACGAGTGGGCGCGGCGTAGTTGGATCCTATTATTATTATTTTCGTACTATGACATACTCGATTTCGTGTCCATTGATGCCAACCTCAGCTCAACAATAAAACAAAAGTATACCGCCACACTGCGCTGCAATCAGTTCGCCTTGTGTGGTGGCTCACCCAAGCGAAAATAACTTCTTTGTCGTTCCTTGGTGTTTTTACAAGTTTTTTTTTTACTTGCTTCGTTCGTATGTGTTTCCGGTTACAAATACGTATTTGATTTATTCAGCGCTTCCTGGCATTCGAGAACCTTGTATTAATTTAAAAGGTTAGACCGTAATTTTCTCTGAGATCATAGTTCCATGCTTTTAAACAAATCAACGAAAAAAGAAACAAAATCAATAATGTTATTTTTTTTAGTCCAACTAAGCTCTTAAATTAATGTTACTTGCTCATTTTGAGTCGGTGTCAAACAAACAATCAGACTACAGATCAATCAAGCTGTCATTATTTTACTTGGCGCCTTTTTGCTTTTCGTTTCGTCGGTTATAAATATTTTAATTCTATAATTATTGTAAGTTTTGTTTATTACTTTTTAATAGCGTGTTTTAAAAGTGTTTTAGGTTACGATATGGTATAGACAGGTTATCTGAAGTCTGAGGAGAGAAAGACGAATTTGAGGATTATCGTCCCCAAATTCGGTAACTTGCTCTATTTCTGGGAGGGCGATCAGCAGTCCCAAGGTGGTGTCGGTGGTTTATTGTCTATAACTCCCATGTCAGCAACTTGGTGAAGATGGATTGTGTGTCGTACCTTATACTCAGAATATCTGCAAGATATTCGCTGAAGGTCATACAGGTCTACGCCCCCACCTCATCACCCCCAAAAACGTTGAGGAGGAGACCATGTATGACGATATATGTAAAGTCATACATGGCTCTAAAAGTAATTTCACCGTGGTTATGAGCGACTTCAACGCAAAACTGGGCAAACAAGACAATGGTTTTTTTTTTTTTTGGGTGGGAAATCATCAAATAACTTCTCCCGCTCTGGGCGGAGCGGGAGGGCGTGTCAGACTTTTACTGACTAAACCCACCCGTGTTCCCTCAGTTGCCTGTGTGCCAGGGGCGGCGGTATCTCTTTCGAACAACCCGCACCCCTGGCAGGCATCGGCCCTTGCGGGCCCCATCAGTTGCTGCTGACATCTCTTTGAGGCGCGCGTGGAACACAACGCGCCGTCGACCCGGGCTTGGTCCTTACCGGACAGCGAGCTACCCATTACTCGCCGTCAGCAAGCCCGTGCCTACGGTGACCAGGAATCAGCCTGGGATTCCCGACGCCCAGGGCGTCTCCTGCGAAGGCCACGGCTGTGAGGGCGCATGTACTGCATCTCCCTCACGTGCGCCGCCTCCCTCTTTGCGAGCATAACTGCTTCGCTGAAGGAGGCGACTGCTAGCCATGCACTCTCGCTCCGTACCATGGCCTGGACCAGGGTCGGACGCCAGAGATCGCCGCCGCCGATCGCCTCCACGAGGACACGGCGGTGCTCCGCCCAAGCCGGGCAGACCTCCACCGTATGCTTCACCGTGTCCTCTGGGCGATCTTCGCAATGGAAACACCCGGGCGTTTCCTCCCGCCCTATCCGAAACAGGAACCTCCCGAAACAATCGTGTCCGGTGAGGACCTGTGTCAGGCGGAAGGTCGCTATGCCGCCTCTCAAACCACTCCTCAAAGAGGGGACTTACCGCCGCAATCGTGGCATGCCCGGCACTGGGTTACGACAATCGCACTTTCCACGTCGCCATGAGATCCTGCCGGGGCTCTGTCCGCCGTGCCACGATTTCACGCGGCAGCGGAGTTACGCCCCGGCGTTTGGCCTCTTCGCGCCACTCCCAAGTGTGCGCGAGGACCTTTGCCTCCAGATACCATGGCGGCAATCCGGCAAGGAGGCCCGCCGCCTCACCGGAGATCGTGCGGTATCCCCGGATCATCCGGATGGCCATGACCCTATGGGCCGCCTTCAACCGGCGTGCTTGTTGGCGCCTCAAACAAGACAATGGTGAGCTGAGAGTGGGGTATTTTAAATTTGAACGTGGGAGTCACCGGGGCCACCTACTGGCCAGTTTTATGGAGAAGGAAGGCTTCTTTATAATGAACTCCTTTTTAGAAAGCGTGAGCACAGAAAGTGGACCTGGCAGAGCCCTGATGGTACAGCTAAAAACGAGGTTGACTTCATTATGTCGACGAAGAAGCAAATATTCAATTATGATGTTTCTGTGATCAACGTAGTGAAAATTTTCGATCCAAAAATTTGTCGTTCTGTACATTTTGATTATACTATGAAATAGTAGATTTTTTGGATAACCGACAGTAAATTTCTACGCTAGGCGGTCTAGAACCCTACCAGGGTCGCGGATTGGTTCGAAAGGGCTCTAGCACAGGCAAATGAAGGAACACAGGGTTTTAGACATTAAAAGTTTGACACACCCTCCCGCTCCGCCCAGAGCGAGAGAACTCATTTGATGATTTCCCTTCCAAAAAACGGGGGTTTAGAACCATGTGCTGAATTCATGGTTTCAGATTGCGTTTCGATGTTCCTAAAACTTTGTGTATTTTGAAGATGAAATATCAAGGCATTTATTAAAATTATGCTTAGAATCAGTACTACTTGAACGTCAAAATTACATATAGTCACCCAAAACGCTACCACTTCTAATAGCTTCAGCTAGGAAGAAGAAGTGCTGCAACAGACTAAAGAAAGAATAAATTATGAATAATGTTTTTAATTCCAAGCAGCACAGTGTGGCATGTAAGACCAACTAGATTCTGTACAGTAGTCTGCAAAAACATTCTGTAAAATAGTAGTAGTATTTAACATTACAAAACACAAAACATTACATTAAAATATTTGCCTTAAGCTAGTACATGCCAATGTACCAAAAAACGTCTTTAAAATGTAATTCATAAATGTACACCAGTAATATGTAAATTCCAGCTACACTTGGAAACTATTTTAGTACATCCACGAGTATTCCACTTAAATATATGCAACGAACGACGAATAATATCGCAATTTTAAAAAGCATAGTTACCTCGGTCGGATTAATTTCACTTGCATATTTGATTTAAATTACCTTTTTGAGGACATCTCGCGTGGGTTGCACATGGCAATCAAGCTGCACGTCTAAAATTATATTTATCACTGACTTTTGTACGTTAAATTTCCATTAACGCTTTATTTTACGAGAGCTGTGGTGGCCCAGTGGTACCGGCAGCGACTTACGAGTTGTAGGTCGTGGGTTCTAACCCAAGCAGGTATTTTACTTTGTATAAATTCATCATCACTGCTCTCAAAACGGTGAAGAAATACATCGCGAGGAAACCGGTGCCATATCCTAGAACCGAAAATTCATAGACATGATGTGACATACGGTAATCCTCACTGGGCCTGCGAGGTAGATTATGGCCCACTCCGTCACATAGAGAGGAGGTCTGTGTCCCAGCAGTGGGAACATTATTGACTGATTAGGCTTCATTTTAGGATCGGTCCCTGCTGGCTAATAAAAACATAATGTCTAAAATATGCTATTTACCATAATCGTAAAATATAAAAAAACCCATAACGCTAAAATAGCCTAAATTATACACAAGTAATGTGTAAAGTCCAGCTACACAGTTGAGCTCCTCAAGTTTTGAGTTGAGCTGCATGATTACTGATAAATGCGTGCACTGATTGGCCAGGTCCACTCAATCTGTGTGATTCTTTTCTCAAAAGACCATTTCTGACACCAATCCACATGGTCTTCACATGATCTGACCAAGATTATGTCTGGACTTTTGTCTCGGCCTTTATTCTGAGAGTAGTCAGATAGGAAACGCCGACGTCATCTAGTTTAAAAAATATGATTGACGTGTAAAAGTGTTTGTACAAACCTACTTACAGAAATAAAATAATTTATCATTTACACCTGGAAGCTATTTTGGTGAACCCACGAATGTACCCTATAAATAGCTGCAAAGAACGCCGAATAATATCAAACCATTAATTTAAAACGCAAGGTGGAACTTCGTACGGATTACTTCAGCATATTTGATTTAAATTACTTTTCAGAGCAATTTCATATCTGGTCGTGTAAAACTATTTATATCACTGGCGTTTGTAAAATAAATTGTGATGAAGGCTTTATTTTACGAACGGTGACTGGTTGCTTATACAAAAAAAACTAGGATCGGCTCGCAACTTCATCCGAGTGATGTTGCTCTCCGAGCCACGGTTGTCGCAACGCATCACCCGTCCACGCTTTAAAACCTTTGAATCGCTAACGTAAACAGAACGCGATGCCTCGCCAGCGCCATGCTATCAATGTATAACTAAATATATAGCAAACAGTAGTGAGAGGGTATCGTCATTTTGATGAATGAGATTTATACGCGTTAAGTTTTATTTATAATTTTACGAATATTATTAAAAACTGATTAAATATTTTCATAATTGTTTTATTTCACAGTATCCCTAGTAAGGAAAACCAGTATACATATGATACTATATATAGATAGTATATATATGATACTTATAATTTATAAAAGTATCAAAGAAACAAATACATAACTCAATTAGAGCTGTAGGAAATGAGGTAGGTACATCTCTATTTATTTCATGACGTCAGTCTTTGACTTCATTTCAAATCTTTGGCGCTTTTTTTTTCTGGGTGGGAAATCAGCAAATGACTTCTCCCGCTCTGGGTAGAGCAGGAGGGCGTGTCAGACTTTTACAGACAAAAACCCACCCGCGTTCCCTCAGTTGCCTGTGTGCCAGGGGCGGCGGTATCTCTTTCGAACAACCCGCACCCCGGCCCCATCAGTTGTTGCTGACATCTCTTTGAAGCGCGCGTGAAACAACGCGCCGTCGACCTGGGCTTGGTCCTTACCGGACAGCGAGCTACCCATTACTCGCTGTCCGTGCCTACGGTGGCTGGCCTGGGATTCAGCCTGGGATTCCCGACGCCCAGGGCGTCTCCTGTGAAGGCCACGGCCGTGGCCGGCGCATGTACTGCATCTCCCTCACTTGCGCCGCCTCCCTCTTTGCGAGCATCACTGCTTCGCTGAAGGAAGTGACTGCTATCCATGCCGAGAGTGCAGCTCCGTACCATGGCCTGGACCAGGGCCAGACGCGAAAGTTCGCCGCCGCCGATCGCCTCCACGAGGACACGGCGGTGCTCCGCCCAAGCCGGGCAGACCTCCACCATATGCTCCACCGTGTCCTCAGGGCGATCTTTGCAATAGAAACACCCGGGCGTTTCCTCCTGCCTTATGCGAAACAGGAACCTCCCGGAACAGCCGTGTCCAGTGAGGACCTGTGTCAGGCGGAAGGTAAGGACGCCATGCCGCCTCTCAAGCCACTCCTCAAAGAGGGAACTTAGACGAAGACAATTGCGCGAAAGACACTTGCGCGAACCCACATGCGCGAAAAGACAATGCCGCGCATGGACTTTTGTGCGACTGTACTTTTGCGCGAAGGGACATATGCGCGAAAGACACTTGCGCAAACGACAGTTGCACGTAGGACAATTGCGCGAATCTACTTACGCGAACGAACTTTTGCGGAAAGGCACACTTGTATAACAAGACATTTCCGGGTATAGACGTTTTTGCGATTGGACTTTGGCGCGACTGTAATTTTGCGCGAACAGACATATGCGCGAAAGACACAAAAATTTTTATGGTAGCCATTTTATATTTTAATTTTGACCCCACCATCGGCTTTAGATCCCCCAAAAACCCTGAAAATGACACCCATGATGGAAAATTCGAAATTATAGGTACCTTACGTAGTTATCTATATGAAGAAAGAAAAAAATCACTATTAACATCTTTTTGGACTGTTTATTTCCAGTCTGCTACATCCCTACCGAACCCTTTAATAGAATACAAACGTGATGTTATAAAGAAATTTCATTTCTGCAACTTTTTCGCGCAACTGTCCGTTCGCGCAAGTGAATTCGCGCAAGTGTCTTTCGCGCATATGTCCGTTCGCGCAAAAGTACAGCTGCGCAAAAGTCCAATCGCAAAAACGTCTATTCTCGGAAATGTCTTGTCGCGCAAGTGTCCTTTCCCGCAAAAGTCCGTTCGCGCAAACGTCCATGCGCGAAAATGTCTTTTCGAGCAATGTGGGTTCGCGCAAGTGTCTTTCGCACCAATGTCTTTCGCGCAAGTGTCCCAGATCCGTTTTGTAGAGATTTCCGGATCGGCACCCATCTGAAGGTCGAAATTCGTCTATTTTCCCTTTACTTTAAATTGATTTACTAAGGTCATATTTTACTGACCTGAAATCATTTTCGATAGTAGCATTTATAAATATTTCAACGGGTAAAATCAAACAGTTGCAACATTCGCGCCGAATCACTAGCCAACTATATATAGAGTCCTTTGCGTTCTGGGGACATTAAAAATATTCGGAGTTCTTGTTTTTGCCGATTTTAAGGCAGATAGGGGGGCTTCTTTTGTGTGAAAAAATATAAAACAGGGTATTAGACAGTGCTATTTAAACGAATAAAATGAAACAAAGCTTATAAATACAGTTAATTTATTTTTATAGGATGGTTAAAATGAAGAGCTTCTAATGAAGTCGTGGCGCTGGTGGCACGAAAATCTGGAACTTCTATTGAAGTCCATGGCGGTGATAAGATTTTTTTTTTTTTCGCCAAATGTTATTTTTACTTTTTCGGTTCGCAAGAACCGAGCAAAGGGAAAAAAGTAGAAATAACACTTGGGTTGTAGCGTGATGTAAAAAATTGGACTACATACATATGTACGTACATACATAATACACAAACATAATATCACGCCTTGTTTCCCCGATGGGTCGGGCAGAGGTGTACCTAGTACACACACATTTCTTCAGTTATGGATGAAATGGGCATTGTTCATATTTTTTAATATGTTGTAATTGAAAAACCATTTTGAGAAATAGTGTTAGGTACTGATCATTACGGACTAATTTATCATAAAAATATTCATATTTTATTGATATCTATGATAAATACGATTGACCTTTTTTGCCCTTCAAATTACGTCAGCTTTGACCATTGGCTTTGACCGTACTGTTTTGTATCGTTGCCTCAAAAAATAAAAAGTAATTGACAAGTAGGTATATTCTACAATCTGACAAGTATGAAATTGTTGTATAAATGTCAAAAATATAAACATATTTACATTATTTACAAAGTTTTTACAATTATTATTCCTGCGACTTGCCTCAGAATCTCGTATAAATCTCATTACTCTATCATTATTTTATGCTGTATGCATTACTTACATTAGAAATTTTTGGTCCCCTTATTTCGGATTGTTCCCGGCAGTCCACGATTCTATTGGTCTTCTTTTCCCACCGGGTCCATGATAAAATTATAATAATGTTTTAAATGCTTCTAAATGAATTCCCAACGGGTCTACGAGATTCATCCAAAGTACAGTCAGTAAAAACAATTTCTTGAAAGAAAGATAATCAATCCATCATCAGATTTTTTTTGTATTTTTTATAATATTCTTTTTCATTGTTCCTCTCAATTAAAGCACCTGCCATTTAATCTCTTCGCCACCCTTAGTTGACTGGTAGAGAATTCGTAAGGCATTAAGTTCGCCTTTGTAACCTTTTTGTGTGCGCGAAGTTTAAATTGTGCTTCTTCCGAATTATGATAACCTGGTACTTCGACGGCGTAAAGCTTTATCTAGCTGATACCAATATGTTAGGTATGCTCCTAACAAGTTATGACAAACTGGTACTTCAGAGGCATAAAGCGTTTAAAAAGCTGACACACAAAATGTATGAGAAAATGAATTATGCTCAATATTTTGTTTCGTGATGTTTTTTCATGTTTAATAATTATTGTGCTAAATTTAACAAATCATCCCTTAGCCAAGCTTTTCTCGTTGACTGTACCAAACATTCTCATGGACCAGTAGGAAAAAATCCCTATTCCTTACTAATATTATAAACGAGAATGTATGTATGGATGTTTGTTACTCTTTCACGCAAAAACTACTGAATGCATTTGGAGAAAATTTGGCACACAAGTAGATTATAACCTAGATTAACACATAGGATACTTGTTATCTCGGTAATACGTTTCCGCGGGATAATTTCCGGCTTCCACGCGGGCAAAGCCTCGGGCGGAAGCTAGTATTTTATATTTTAAAATATCGTGGACCCGTTAGGAAGTAAAGTATGAATTTTAATGTTTCGAGAACAATAGACTCCTGGGAACAACCCGATTTTATATGACGTCTACTGACACTTTAACAGATGAGAGATGGATGACGTTGCGTTGACAGGTTTAAATTTTTAATTATGTACTAGTTAGGCAAAGACACGAACTTTTGCGCCACGGATGAGGTTACCTAAAAAATATTAATTGAATTATTAAAAATAGCAATTGAGCCCATCATCAGAATATTCAAATCAGTTTCTCAAAATGCTCAAAATTTTCAAAAGCTAAAATAAAATGAACTGGTAAAAATTTTTAGACAATCCCCATTGGACTACCTATCAATTGCAAAAATAAATTTTCAAATACGACTGGTACTTCTAGAGACTAGCGCGTTAAAAAAAGAAACAAACTCTTTATCTTTATTATCCATACTAATCCTAACTAACGAGTATATACCTAATATTTAGATAGTAAGTTTGTTAGTTACGCTTTAACGCTAAAGCGGCTGAACGGATTTAGATGGAATTGAGCACACACAGATTGGACAAGACCTGGGTAAGGTACAAAGGCTACTTTTCATCCTGGATCGCAGACGAAGGCGCGGGCAACAAGTAGTAAGTGTTATAAATTCTCTATCTGTTTGTTACCTATTTACAAATAAATCACTGAACGGAGTTCAATAATTTTTTTGCAAGGAGATTGATGTCATATATCCTGGGGAAGGACATAGGTTACTTTTTGTCTCAGTAGCACTTTCCCTGATATGATTCCCGTCATCCACGCGGACGAAGCCGCGTTCAGAAGCTAGTATTAGTATACTTAATCAGCTTATAACGTTCCCATTGCTGGGACAAAGGCCTCCTCTCTTTGAGAGGTAGTGGGACGTAATCTACCACGCGGGCCCAGTACGGGTTGGTGGATGTCAAGTTAATTGAAGCAAGCGGTAAATATCAACATTTTTAACCCTTTTCCTCTCTGTAAGAAGTAGATTAAAGAAAACCTCTGATACACGAATTGAAGTATCAGTACCGAGTTTTGATACATTTAAAGTATTAAGTCCACAGTACATGTAAAGGAAAACGTCCGAAAATCTGTAATTCATAGTTTTACAATGTTAAAAAATATGCTGCGATTATAAACTAGAAAAAGAAAGAAAAACTCTAGTATACTAGTGTACTATTAGTTATAATTACTGACGTATATCGATGTCTGCATGTTTTACAACTACAATGTAAAGTTAGTTTTTCGGATAAACGCATCTACGGAACCCATCATTGTGCGTGGTCCAATACGCCTTGGCCAGTTTTTTAGTCGATCAAGGCACGCAGTAAAATCCTCCCCTTAAAAATGAATAATCCCATCGCCCCTTCAGGGGACGGTTTTCGTAAAACACGTATTTTTACATTTTTGGGCTTTGATTAATACGAAACTCAGGACTTATACTTAATAAGTCCTGAGTTTCGTATTAATCGGACTGCGGGTTTACATTCTTCCATACAAACTTTGACATCTCCCAAGCCCCCTTTAGGGGCTAGTTTAGTTTTTTTTAATAAAAAATAACAATCTTTTTAATTTACTTACGTAATATATATTTTATTCGTGCCAATTTTCAAGAGTATTAACTCAATTAATAAGATTTTAAATCTAATCAACATCTCTCCTTTTCACCCCTTCAAGGTTCAATTTCCAAAAAACCCTTCTTATTCTTAATTAATCATAATAACTATCTTTGTATCCAATTTCAGCTCGATGCGTTCAGTGGCGTGAGTGGTTGATAAATCAGTCAGTCACGGTATCATTTTATATATAAAGTTAACGTCTCAAATAAACTTTCTAACATATTCGTAAAATATTATAAACGTGGAAGAATTTGAATTTCTCGAGCATCCACCTTAAGGTGTGAACATAACGCGAGAGCGATTTAATAATAAAATCCTTTCCACTGAGAGTTATTTAATAATATCGTCGATTTTTATTAGATACCTATCCATTTACTCCTACCAACAGTCAAGGAATTTATTTGCTTGCACTTATTGCAAAAGTAAGATTTGCCAACATAACGAATGGAAAATACGATATGAAACTTTTGCATATGAGAATGGAGGTGAAAAACTGGATAGTGAATTCACACTATCCAGGTTATTTCTATACGTATACAGCGTGACTTGTAACTTGACGTACTCTTTCCAGCATGCTTTGCATGACGCTTTCTATTTCTACTCCACCGTAGAATAGAAATCGCTTGTCTACATTTCTCAGTTCAAAACTGTCAACTGTCTATACGGAAACGTCATTTTTGTCTACTCTTCCGACTACAAAACGTTTGTATACGGTTCTCGTGCTAAGCCAGCAGGGCCAGAAAGTGTGTCCCATTTACAACAGTTAAGCACCCCATTATAAATCCGGATGGTACGGCGATACCGCACGATCTCCAGTGAGGCGGCGGGCCTCCTTGCCGGATTGCCGCCATGGGATCTGGAGGCAAAGGCCAAACGCCGGGGCGTAACTCCGCTGCCCGGAGGAAATCGCGGCACAGCGGACAGAGCTCTGGCAGGATTTCTTGGCGAAGTGGAGAGTGCGATTGTCGCAACCCAGTGCTGGGCACGCCACGATTGCGATTGCGATAACATGCGCCCTCACGGCCGTAGCGTTCGCAGGAGACAGCCTGGACGTTGGAAATTAAATACTTGCGGACGGCGAGTAATGGGTAGCCCGCTGTCCGGTCAGGACCAAGCCCGGATCGACGGCGCGTTGTGTTCCACGCGCGTCGCAAAGAGATGTCAGCACCAACTGATGGGGCCCGGAAGGGCCAATGCCTGCCAGGGGTGTGGGTTGTTCGAAAGAGATACTGCGGCCCCTGGCACACAGGCAACTGAGGGAACACAGGTGGGTTTTAGTCAGGAAAAGTCTGACACGTCCTCCCGCTCCACTCAGAGCGAGAGAAGTTATAAAAAAAAAATATGTAAAAAAAGCACCCCATTATGCCCAGGCGAAAATTCATGTTTTTTTTTACTTTTATTGATAAAGGAACAAACAAAATATAAACAGAAACATCACAAAAAACTCAAAAGGTTTGTCCGGGTGTTGAACAACTTATCAGCAATCATAAAACGAATACTAACGGAATAATCATTATCCATTAATTAATTTTTTACACATAGTTAATCAAATTAAAATAAAACATTGTAAAGTCGTTACGTGTCCGCAAACTATTTATTCTCAATGCATACACAAAACCTTAAAACTCCGACCTGACTACCACTCATTGACCTCCAAACGTGTCTTTCACATCCCGCTAAAACGAACCACATCTCTCCTAAGAAGACGCTGTCCCGCCTATCTACACACTTTTGTATATAACAAGGTCACCAGCAGTTTGCCTTGTGATGTGACCCAAAAGAACTCTCCTCCCCCACATGCAAAAATGTTGTCAAACAATGGCTATTAGGTCTTTCATATGATGAATCAGAAAACATTCTCACACTCAACCCTCACTCGGAATCCTATTCCTACCAGAGACACTGACACTTACACACACCACACGCGTACACTCGCACACACTAACACGAAGACACTAACAGTACTAACACACTCACCCCTTATTTTTAATTTTCTAATATTTTGTTTTATTTTTGATTGTTTAACATTTGTTCTAGATTGCTTAACATTTAATTTTTGATTGTAAACAATCAAAAACACTTTGTGTTAAATTGTTTAATATTTTAATTATATGCGATGTTTGGTACAAATTAAGCCTCATTTTTGCTAGTTATAATATACGATTTAAGTTTCACTTTCACTTTGATCTCAATTTTCATTTAATTTAGTTTTATACAACGTGTAACGGAAAGGGTATATACACACCAAGGGTACGGCTTCTTTGGATAATATCAAACGACATTGGAAGGGGTTGAAAGGGTTTTTAATCCTATCTCTACATGTTCGGAAGTTATGAGAATGTGTAATACATTGATACCAGAACCCGAACTTTTCAGAAGGAAATAAAAACTTCACTCGGAAAAGATTTACCGTGATGCTGGCAAGTAACGTGGAAAATTATTGACCTACGTAGAGCGGTGACGCGCGTGAGCTGAAACTATGTATAGTGATTCTATACCAGCTGTAATCTTTAGTACTTAAGGATAGCAATAGGGTTTCTGTTACACTCTGTATAATCGTTTGCCATTACTTACTCATTGTCACCTTAAACTTCATTTGTAAATAGCACTATGTCCCACAGCTCTGGTCCCCAAGATACAAGCGCTGCCTAGTTTGGGGTCCACCGTAAAGACCAAAACGAAAATCGTTAACAGTTACATATCAACATTAAGTTAATCATAAGGTAATGATTGTAACACTGGTTCAATAAATTTATTATTATTGTACAACAAAAAAGCTTTATTTAGCGCCCTGTCTTCGCTGAATAAAGAGTTTTTGTCGTACATCGTGCAATCGGGCTTAAGGTAAAATAAAAGTACTTTAAAGCTGTTGTTCCGATTCCATATAACAGAGTGTTTGCAAACTAGTAGATAACTCAGTGAGCATTTTATATTGAATTTAGCGAGTCCAGAAATTTACTGCAATCCCTGCAAATATCAAGTAAGAAATATGATTACAAAAGTTCGTTGGTTTTTATATTGAATTTCAGCTTCTACGTATTTAAATGCTACTAGAGAAAAGCGTTGTGTTATCTTCTATATCTGTACCACATACATACATATCTATATATACTAGTGATCGCCCAGTGGTCGATATTCGACAATATTTTTATTATTAATTAACCCATTTATAAACGTAGTTTAAAGTTAAGTAATCATTAATGACTTTTTAACCGTACATTTTTGACGTTTAAACAATCTTAACTTTAATCAGCGCTAGTAAATAAACACATTAATGTATTGTAAAGCATAATGCTTTATAAAAATATAAGCTTTTTGCAAATACAATATTATATAATAATATAAGCTTTCTGCATTCCTTTTCCCTAAAAACTTTATTTGTGTCAAATTTCATAATGTTAAAGATTTTCGTTCAAATGGGTTCCAAGTTTTTGCTAGATACATATGCATTTATTAATAAATCGTAGCGGAGTGAAAACTTTCCATTGATTTATTTTTTGTGTGACTTTACGAGGTTTGGGAAGAATACGTTCTCCAAAAATAAACATAGTTTTTAGAATGTTTGCTGTTTGTCTGAATGTATGTTGTAAAATCAGTTATAAACTACCCAAAGGATAATGTTCGAATTTTGCATAGATGTTTTCTGTAAGTCTGATCAGTTTATCCCTACTAATTTTATAAATGCGAAAGTAACTCTGTCTGTCTGTAACGCTTTCATGCCTAAATCGCTGAACCGATCGTCATGAAATTTGGCAAAGATATAGCTTGGGCTATGGCGAAGGACATAGGTGTAGATTTTTTTACGGGATAACCGACATCCACGCGGGCGGAGCCACGGGCAAAAGGTAGTAGGTTATAAATAATAACGCTATACGCTATGGAGGCTGAGCAATATTGCTTTGTGTTCGTATTCTTCTATAATTTACCGCAAATTGTGAAAAGTCGAGCCTAATGGTTAGAATATTCGAGATAGTTACAGATTTAACCTTTTAAATGTTTGTCATCACGCTATTTTACCCATATGTAATTGTATAAATAATTCGATGTAAAAATAAAAGTATTTTTTTATATAAATTGTTCTATTTGATCTCTGTCCCTGTAAACGAATAGAATAAGTGACAGCAATGACTTGTGTCAACTCGTCCATTTTGCCTGCCATGACGATATGACAATGCCTGTGTGTTTTCCGTAATACATGATTATATCTATTTAAATCGTGCAGTTACTTATTCCCCTCTTTCTAACACATTGAACCTTGACATTTATACAGAATGAATTTTTGAGATGGGACAATAAGGGCAGATACCATGACTGTTGTTAATTCAAGAAAACGGTCTTAGGATACTTTTGAAACATTTTGATCTACATTCGAGATTTAAAAAAAAGTAAAGTAAGCAAAAAAATGGCCAATTGTCAAAAAACCTTTATTGATGCCAATCGATCCTGATTCCTGAAAGGATAAAAACTCTTTTGGACCAACTGTGGTTTGAGTACTAGATAAGCCAGAAAACGCAAAAAAGAATTACTTGGCTGGGCTGAATAGAGACCGAATATAGCAGATAGTTACAGATTTAACCTTTCAATGATTACTATACCTTTATGGAGCTAAGAAGCTAATCATGAAAAATATAAGAACCCGGGCTATTTTATTACTTTCAACAATGCAAATAGCCGGTTCGGCAATTGTGTTCTAAACCTAAGTTTGATTCCTAATCACTATTAAGTATGTGATTATTTTGTTTTTAAATACATTATCCTCTGAGCTATCGCGGCCATTTAGGCATAAGTATCGGTGCACGCTGTCGATATGTTTTGCGGAAATCCGCGTGACTTCACAGAGATTCACCCATGGGATTAAATTGACAAATCTCAAAGATTTGTATTGGAACTATATAACAAAACACAGTCAGAGGAGGACGACAGTGACTTAGAAGACACCTGTGTGACCGCGTTGTCCTTCTAAACTACGCAACGGATTTTGATGCAGTTTCAACCATCATATAGAAAATGTGTTCCAGAAGGTTTATTTGTATAATACATGTAATACTACACTAGCTGATGCCCGCGGCATCGTTATCCTACGGGCGCGTGCTACCGGGATAAAAAGTAGCCTATGTTACTCCACATCAGATATCTACCACTGAAAGTCCCGTTAAAATCAATCCAGCCGTTTCGGAGACAAACAGACAAACAGCATATTTTTTATAATTAGTTAGTTATTTTTGTTATAATTAGGTAAAACATAAACTATTTTCATGTGCATTTAGTTGCGTGTGGTGTCGGACTAAAATAATAGCACCACCCCTTTTCTTCCCGTGGATGTCGTAGGAGGCAACTTAGGGAACTACTACAGAATGGGCAGCAGCGTTCTCTATACATTTTTAAAATTACACTGCGATCGCCAACTCGCCTGCCAAGCGTGGCGATTATGGCAAAACCCCCCAAAATGACAAGCACCAAAAACAAATGGCCCCTAGTGCCCGGCAGCCCGCCTACCCTTAGCTACGGTAGCGGGCAAGGCCACGGTGAGGCAAGGGGTGCAAAGAATCTCTGGAAGAGATCCGGCTACCACAATTACCAAAACTGGACCTGGCAACATACAACACGCGTACACTTCCGACCGACGAGAAGATCGTCGAATTCGAGGAAGAATTGAGCAGGTTAGGATGGGATATAGAAGGGTTATCTGAAGTCCGATAAGAGGGGCAGGACTCGATAATACTTAAATCCGGTAACTTGCTTTATTTTCGGGAGGGTCCCAAGGTCGTGCTGGGTTTATCGTCTATAAGTCTCTTGTCTATGTCCTGTAAAAAAGTTAGAATGACCGCTAAATCAAAGTTTTGCGAATGGGCCACAGCTGGCATTAGAAAAAGCAGAGATATCTTATATAATTTGTATCACGAAAAATCATTGAATTCTGATCAGGCCCTTCATAATTATGTAAGAAACTCAAAAGAGTCTGAGCTCAAGCTAAATCTAAATTAATAAGTAACAAAATTAGTATTTCTAAAAATAAAATAAAAGCTGTGTGGCAGCTAATTAACAAAGAAACTGGAAACACACAACAGCGAGATCAGAATGAGTTAGCTCTAAAAATTGATAATGAAACCATTTCAGAGAAGTTAAAAGTTGCTGAGACTTTAGAAGATTTCTTTACCAACATCCCAATAGAGGTTACGAAATCTCTCCCGCCATCATCTGTATTAGCTGAATCTCTTCTTAAAGAAAACTTCAGTAAGGACATTCCAAGTTTTGAATTCAAACTCATTTCTATTGCCACAATTAAAACAGTCGTCTGGGGACCTTATGCTATTGGGCTCCTGGCGTGGTCACGGCGTGCCATGTGTCCTGGTGCGCCGGTGATAAGGGTTATTCCCCTCCGAGGAGGGTCCGGTGACGGACAGCCGCGGCGGGTTCGCGTATGGCTTGCGCCTTTCCGTGTTCCCGCCTCAAGCGGCACTGGAGGACACCGTGGAGTTTTAGTGGGTTACAGTCCCACATTACTGCGCTATCTCCCCGTGGTAGTGTAGTAAGCATTTCTCCACGTTAAACAAAAAGAAATGCCCGGGTCGACGGCGCGTTGTGTTCCACGTGCGCCTTCAGAGATGTCAGCAACAACTGGTGGGGTTCGCAAGGGGGTCTGCCAGGGTTCGAAAGAGATACCGTGGCCCCTGGCATAACGGCAACTGAGGGAACACGGGTGGGTTTTAGCCAGTAAAAGACTGACACGCCCTTGTGCTCCACCCAGAGCGGGAGAAGTTATTTGATGATTTCCCACCCTCAAAAAAAAAAAAAACTTTTGTCATGGGGGATTTCAACGCAAAAATGGGCAAACGAAGTGATGATGAATTGCGAGTGGGGCAATTTGGAGTTGGACGTAGGAACCACCGGGGTCAACTACTGGCTAGTTTTATGGAAGAGGAAGGCCTCTTTATTATGAACTCCTTCTTCGAAAAACGGGAGCACAGGTAGTGAACCTGGCAGAGCCCTGACGATGCAACCAAAAATGCGATTGAATTCATTACGTCGACGAAGAAGCAAGTATTCAATGATGTCTGTGATCAACGCGGTAAAAACTGGTAATGATCACCGTATGGTTTACCATACGGTGAACCAGCTTGATATTGAGATTCAAAGTGCATCTTAATGCACTTTGAATCTCAATATCAAGCTGGAAAGATCTCGGCTGATGAAGTGTACGCTCCGTCCAGCACCGATCCAAGTCCAAAACCCCGAGAGCTTTCAACTCGAACTTCAGAAGCGTATCGAGTGGCTGGGGAGCTCTGTGAACGATCGGTATCAATAAAAATAAGAGGCACTCAGATCCTTCTTTGCAGCTCATGAAGGAGAGGCGCGAGATGGTCCTGCAGTCTTCAGATCGCTCGAGTACTGTATAGACAGATCTCTAAGTCCTTGAAAAGCGACCTCTACCGCTTTAGTACAGAACGTATTAAAGACGTGGTAGAGCGGAATAAAGGCTCCAAGGTCTTTGCTAGGGATCTGTCTATTGGGCAGAGTCAGCTTACGAAACTGATGAAGGCAGGATCATATCCACCAAGCCTCAAGCCTGAGCTGTTGAAAGAGATTGAGAGGTTCTATGGACAGTTATACACGTCAACAAGAAACCCCGTTACGAATCTGGCAAATCACCTGACACTATACTGAAAACATCCCAGATTTCAGCTTGTATGAGATTAGGATGGCTCTGAAGCAGCTCAAAAACAACAAGGCACCGGGTGGTGACGGAAGTACGGCCCATCTCCTAAAGGCCGGCGGGAAACCCGTTCTTAAGGCCCTCCAGATGCTGTTTGATTCCGTCATACTCGAGAGCAAAACGCCACAGGCATGGAACTGAGGTGTGGTGATACTTTTGTTTAAGAAGGGTGACAATGCCCTTCCTAAGAATTATAGACCCATCTCACTTCTGAGCCATGTCTACAAGCTGTTTTTCAGAGTCATCACCGGTTCCGTAAGGGCTTTAGCAACGTAGACCACATACATACGCTGTAGCAAGTTATACAGAAAACCAAAAAATATAACCTGCCACTCTGTTTAGCATTTGTGGACTACGAAAAAACCTTCGATTCGATTGAGACATGGACTGCACTGCAGTCCCTCCAATGGTGCCAGTTCGACTATCGGTACATCGAGGTGTTGAAGTGTCTGTACGAAAACGTCACTATGTTATTCCGACTCCAGGACCAGACCTCGAAACCTATCCTTCTGCAGCGAGGTGTTAGACAGGGAGACGTTATCTCTTCGAAACTGTCCACCGCTGCACTGGAGGATGTCTTCAAGGTTCTGGACTGGAAAGGGGCTGGCGTCAACATCAATAGCGAGTATATCACTCATCTTCGGTTTGCCGATGATACACTATGACCTCGGTGGAGCTTCCGAAAGAGTGGGTCTTAAAATAAACATGGACAAGACAAAAGTCATGTCCAAAGACCATGTAACACCCACTCTCATAACGGTTGGAGGCGCTGCACTCGAAGTTGTGGACGAGTACGTTTACCTAGGACAAACTGTCCAGTTAGGTAGTTCCAAGTTCGAGATCTGGGTCTATCGTCGAATCCGACTCGGTTGGGAAGAGTTCGGGAGGCTACGCAATATCTTCTCGTCCTACATACCGCAGTGTCTCAAGACGAAAGTCTTTGACCAGAGCTTGTTGTCAGTGACGACATATGGAACCGAAACGTGATCACTCACAATGGGCCTCATAAGAATGCTTAAAGTCACATAAATAGCAATGGAGAGGGCTATGCTCGAAGTTTCCCTACGTGATCGAATCAGAAATGAAGATATCCGTAGGAGAATCAAGGTAACTGACATAGCCCGAAGAATTTCCAAACTTAAGTGGCAGTGGGCAGGGCACATTGCTTGTAGAACAGCTGGCCGATGGGACCGGAAGTTTCTGGAGTGGCGACCGCGTACCGGAAGACGTAAAGTTGGAAGTCCTGCCACTAGGTGGACCGATGACCTTGTGAGGGCCGCAGGAGTTCGCTGGATGCGGGAAGCACAGCATCGGTCTAAGTGGTGAAGCTTGGGGGAGGCCTATGTCCAGGAGTCGACGTCTTTCGGCTGAAATGATGATGAATTTAGTAAAAAGCTGATTTAGACATTACAAATACACACTTCATTTTAATTTACTTGAAGATATGGAGGTATAAATTAATATGAAACTTGCTTAATATCCTACTTTCTATCCTACTAATATCATAAAAGTGAAAGCTTGTATTTTTGGATAAAATTTGGCACACAGATAGTTTATAACCTGGATTAACACAAGGGATAGTTGTTATCCCGGAAGTAGGTTCCCGTGGGATAGTTTTCAACTAACACGCGGGTGAAGCCGCTGTCAAAAACTAGTAATAAATAAATCTTAATGTTTTGTCATGCATGGAAACCGTGCGAAGCATGGGCGGGTACTATTAACAATATGCAAGGATAAACCAGTTTCCTAACAAACATACCAGTCGTGTTAACTACACCGATATATTAATTCTGATTGTGAGAGAAGTGGGATTACGATAGCGCACTGGCCTGTATGAAAAGGTCAGGCGGGGCTCATAACCTCTTCAGTTCACCGCTGCAACAATGGAGTAACAGCTAACGCTAGGCCGGGACACAACTGATCTGGTCTGGGATTATACCTACCTGTATCGATATTTTGCGAAATTATGTAAACGAGTTTTGTTGTCTGCACACGTGAATAGTTTTTGCTAATCTATCAGGCGAAGGATATTTATGCTGAGTTGATTGGTCTTATAAATAAGTTTTTATTTTTCTCTAGAGCCTGCCTACAACTGGGAATAGAGCTCATTTTAATGCTGCAGCTTTTCTCGCTGCCTCGTTACAAAATAATTTATTTCTAATTTAAATGAACCCGACTTCTGAAATAAAAAAGGTGAATTAGAAATTCATTTTCCTCCGGCTTGAAATTGCTACGCTTAAGGGGGCGTAGTACGCCAGTAAAAACTCAAGTTTTATCCGCACCTCGTACAAGACGAAAACAAAACACAATCCCTTCCCGCCAGCAGAAATTTTTCAACCGGCATTTAAAGCAAGAAAAGAAAAACAAATTTTACCCCCGCTACCCTTACTTACCCCTCTTATGAAAATCAACGAAAACAAAACACAATCCCTTCGCGGCGTGTTCGCGTTAGTAGAAACTTTTCGTCCGGGGTATATCTATCTGATATTTTAACCTTCTGTCGTATGCATATGCAAAATAATCAGATGAAACGACTATGATCAATGAAATTATTGGCCGCTGTGTACAATGTTGTTTTTGTAGATCATTAATGCGTCTATCGTTTATTTCGGTTATTTGAGGTCCGTTTGTACTAAAAATATATTTAGCGCTTAACGAGTTTTTAACATCGTCCTGTTTTTTCAATCGTCTGCTGTTGACAGACACAGAAAGTTGGTGTGGTTCAAAACTTGAGATAGCATATTGATTTGTTAAGCAAACTTTATTCAAATATAAAAGACTGACGAGACACACTTGGTCAAGGGATGATCATATTCGACGGATTGTTGTATACATATTTCGTGTAGGGGCAACTCTGAAAAAAAATATACTTCCAATAAATTCTTCATTAGGCATAATCATCTGTTTCCCTTGCATATACTATGCACTAATCTCGAATTCAGAATCTTAGCTTACTATCATGATTTGGAACTAAAAACTCAAAAACGACGTGTCCAAGTTCAAATCCAAGTACGTAAACAATTTTTTTTAGGACCTTATTACTTCACACGTTGAAATAAAATTTTTGATTGATGATTCGTGCATCGTCCTTTGAAATATTTGCTTGACACACTCAAGCAAACATTTTCTTTTTACAGTGGAAGAACATACTTTTTGCTTTATTGGTACAAGGATCTTTTGGCGTCTGAATGACATTAGCTGGGGGGCGTTGTTGGTAAACATTTGTGAAATTGTCACATAAATTGTATTGGAAGAACAAGATGATGGCGTTAGTTCCAAATGTAGCCGGGCACCGTAAGATTCCTGTAACGTTAAAGAAACCTCCGTAAAAAAACATTTGCAAATAAAAAGATGCCGATGATGATTCGCTAAATATTCGATGGAAGGGAAAGCTAGCTTCTTGTCAGCCTCGCCAATAAAAGAATTGATATCCAAATAGGTGCCAAGTTATATGGAGCTTAAAGAAAGTCAAAAGTTTGATAGTTCGTTGTTTTAATTAATTAAACTTTGTGTACAATAACAGTACGAAGACGGCCTTAATGCCTGAGGCGTTCTCTGCCAATAACTTTTTTGTCAACGAAGCCGACAATGCTAAAGGATGTTACTCGTAACTTACTTTACTCATTGATACTGTATATATAAACTCATGCGCCGTTCCATAGCTGTCTAGTAAAGCTGTTATTTTTGGTTTTATCAAAATTTTCTTCAGTTCTTTTTTTATGTTTCAACTTAATTTTGATTTAGGGGATATTCAAAAGCGAATGTTTCGTGTAGGGTAAAAAACTGGTGTGGTTCACCGAACTTCACACTCCGTAGTCTTGGATAAACAAAGGAGACATTCACGGTTCATACAAAGTTCGGCCCAAAACTCAAAGTCAATGAAAAAAAGGTTATCACGTCACCACTATTGGGAAAGTCAGTCCGAGTATTTTTCGTTACGGCACTTTTTAAGTATCTACAACCATACCTTTAGCTGACTCTTTTGGTTGAAAAATTGGACGTACATTTAATTTTACAAAAAAATCTTTTCATCTGCTGGCTAAAAAAGTGATATGAGCTTGATGGTGCGAAGACCTTGAACAAGTATTATTATAACACCAGCGGCAGTGAATCGAAAACCTTTAAGGCTTCTTCAAACAGCCGCGACGCGACACTTGTAGAACAATTTCCATTAAGTTTTCATAGAAATTGTTCTACAAGTGTCGCGACGCGACCGTCGCGTCGCGCTAGTCTCCACGAGCCTTTAAACGACCAATTCTTGTATTTATAATATCAATCTCGGAAACGGCTCGAACGATTTTCATGAAATTTAGCACGCAGGGGGATTCGGGGGCGATAAATCGATCTAGCTAGGTTTCATTTAAAAAAAATAAAAAAACACCGAGCAAAGCTCGGTAATACAAGATATTATTATTTAACCGTTGATAAAGAATAAGACATTTTGCATTATAGTGGATCAACTTAGTACAGACTAGACCAACTAATGGCATACAGCTTGTTACAAGTACATATATCTTGTTTATACGTGTATCTACGCCATTGCACTTAGCATGCACTGTAGGTACATGATGTCTACTTAATCTTAGGATTGAAACAAAGTCATGGCTTAGATAAATGTTTTTTTTAATTATTATTTGCATCATACAATAAAGGCCCATGCAGACAGATACAACAGAACGACTACTGAGTCGAATTATACAAAAATACTTAATTTCTAACTAAAACTAAACAGAATTAACCATCTGGTCGAATCAAAATGTTTTCTTATATTAATGCCGGAGGGCTTACGTGCGGTTCATGCCTTGCATAAGTTATGTACCAAACAATGCACATTACTTACAAACAACACCCTACAGTCCCTTTGCCAATGTTACAAATGCAATAATAATGACTGACAGCATGCCGACCGTTCAACGTCCTGTCAAAACCAATACACGTATACGTATAGTAAGTTTTAGCTCCCACATGACGGGATTGTATTCACCCTCGTATTATGCACAAATCTCCTCCTCCCAAGTCCCTGACATCTGATGCTGGCAATGAGTCACCCAATTCAATTAAAAATGCTCCATTCTCATTCGAGTGTTCTCCGTAGTAGCTAATAGCCTATTTCAATTGGTACATACGGAGGCTTAACAAAATCAAGTCTTCTTCCGTCCGTTTCCGAGCCGGGGCAGATCATCGAACTCGGGGAGATTTACCGACATTGTACGGAACACAGTCCTCCTGCGGTTATAATTATGTCTAATGACAAGATCGGCCAACATTTTAGGCAAAACTAGCCTCTCTTGATTATTTCCAGAAATGTTTTAGCTCGGGGGTTGTCCTCAATAAGTCTTTAGTAAGCATTTAACAGTGCCACAGCAATTCTGAAATACTCAATCGTGTACTCCAAAGAGATGTTGATATAGATGTTTCTCAAAAGCCGAAAATCCCTTTTGAAGCGTACATTAATTACTGCCACTACCCATCCAGTAATGATAAGACGGGATTTGTTTGCTTATTGAGTTGTAAGTTGAGTTTGATTTGCGTGTCGTGTTTCAGGCATAAGCACAATATAGCCGTGACTATGTAAATAACAAGCCGTGAATTTGTCAATCTTCGCGAAAAAGTCGCTTCGCTTGTTTTAAACGCAAGTCTTGTTCTTTTTTCCACTTAATATTTAGCTAATGGTTAAATAATATTCACAGCGGACGGTGTCATAATAATATTTATTCAAGGATATCATCCCAACAAGCTCGTATCACTTTTTCGCCAGTAGATGAAAAGATGTTTGACTGGTAGTACGGAAAACCAGAATTTTGAACCCAAAAAATCAGCTGAAGGAATGGTTGTAGCGACTTAGTGTCGTAGTAAAACATACTCGGACTGGCTTCCCCAATAGCGGTGACACCTTTTTTGTTCGTTGGCCTGCTTGAACTTTTTAGATTATTCATTTTCTGCGCCGAAAAAAAATTAACTCCTTTTGGATCCTTACTTAATAACAATAAGATCTCAAATTGGCTAGTGACCTATGTTGTAAATGATTGCCACAAAAGTGCTAGTTGCTTTATAGTACTTTCTATTTTCATCTATACCAGTAACAAATCTGTCAAATCAAATATATATCATCTTGAGTTTTTAATATCAACAAAACAATTTGTGATAAAATGAATATTTGTAGTTTGACCCTTGGCAATTATTCAGTTTTTCTAACGTAACTATCTTTTTAATACAGTTGCTCAAAAAGTGGTGTATTGCAGGGACGTATAGCGTTCGGGATGTGGGCTATTACATACTAGTGCTTTTTTTTTACCTTTCCCGAACTCGTGCGTTCTCTTTCCCAACTGTCAAAATAATGTCTATTAAAAAGAAAAACCAACCATGAAGTTTTTACTAAAGAGTTTTTGTGATTCATACAAATACGTATATTTCTAAAAGGAAGCTACTAATTTATTTCAATATCAGATTTAATGATTTAATTGAATGAGTTAGGTTAGGTTTCATTTCATTTCATCTCATTAAATTTCATTTTCATTTCATATCAATAAAAAAAATCTACTGAAGACTAAGCTGTATGGATAGTTCCCTTTGCCTACCAAAATGGGTGAAAAAAAAAACTCTGCTTATATTATACGGTTGGCGCCATTTTCCAGAAATTTTCTTTGCGAGTTTAGTTGTTTGTTGCACAAAATGAGTAATTTCGACCCTATTTTTTTTGAATTAACACCACCGGAACTCAGTATAATTGCACAAAATGCTTCGGAGAACATTTTACCGGAAAAGTCAAAAAGTCGTTACATATCTACATACGACGAATTTATTGCGTGGAGAGAAGAGAAAAAAGCAAATAGTTTTTCAGAAAATGTTATGTTGGCATACTTCTCCGAACTCTCAGCAAAATTAAAACCGTCTACGTTATGGTCGAGATTTTCGATGATAAAAAGTATGCTGAAAATAAGGAACAACGTGGATATAAGTGAATACCCAAAATTAAATGCTTTCTTAAAACGACAATCAGACGGTTTTACAAGTAAAAAGTCGAAAATATTAACATCCAATGAAGTGGAAAGGTTTTTGAACGAAGCTCCCGATGATCGTTATTTAGCCACAAAGGTAATTTATTAATAAGTACTTATATTTTTCTTTAGTATTCAGTTTACGAAATCGCAAAATACAGTCAAAACATTATTTAAAAAAATATTAATCAAATCCCTTTTTTTGTAGGTTGCTCTGATTTTTGGCGTTGTTGGAGCTTGCCGCAGAGAGGAGTTAGCCAATATTACTTTAAAAGATATTGAAGCCCATGGAAAAATGCTACTAATCAAGATTCCGAACACAAAAAATAAGATACCGAGAAGCTTTGTTGTTGAAGGAGATTTTCTTAGAATAGTGCAAAAATATATGAATCAGAGGTCCCAAAAAGGAAAAACCGACCGTTTTTTTCAAAATTACCGAAAAGGGAAGTGTACAGCTCAAGCAATCGGGATAAACAAATTTGGTAATATGCCAAAAGAAATAGCAACGTTTCTTGGTCTGCCGGATGCTGAGTATTATACTGGGCACAGCTTCAGAAGGACCTCTGCTACATTATTGGCAGATTCAGGAGCCAATTTGACGTCCTTAAAGCGACTAGGAGGTTGGAAATCAGACAAAGTTGCAGAAAGCTATATTGGTGATTCATTAAACAACAAACTAGAAACTGGGAAAAAAATCACACAATCCATTAATTTAAGGTCCAGTCCGTCTTCTTCACATGTTGAAGAGAACGTTCGTCCATCTACCTTCGTTGATAATGATAATTCATCAGATCCAATTCCATCAACTAGCAAACGCCATTGTATGACAAATATACATGAACAATCATACGAAATTAATAATAGTTTGTCTCAAACAGTAAATATGCAACCTAAAACTTCCCCAGTTACTTTAAAAAACTGTACCAATTTCAATGTACATGTGTACTATAACTTTTATAAGAAATAAATGATTAGTTAGTTGAGTTTATTGTGTTTTTATTATTTTATTAAATTGCTTCATTTTTTCGCAACTGTATTAAAAATAGTCGTTCAGTACACCTGCGGAACCGTCATTGCAACTTGTTCCGACTGTCAACCCTCGCCTTCGGCTGCGCCTCGGCTCGGGTAGACATTTGTCGGAACTCTTTGCAATGACAGCCTTTCCGCACTTGTAATGAAATATACTAATTCTTAACGTTTTTAATGATCGTTTCTGAAGTGGTTTTATTCGTTTTTTATGTTTTATATTTCACAGTGTCTTTTCTACAATGTGATAAATTACTAAAATATTATTTACGAAAATAAATTATATCTCAGCGCAGCTGAAAATTTATGCACAGTCCCTCTCGTCTCAACAGAGCGACGGCAACTGATTTGTGTAACTGATTTGTGAAACAAAAATATGCTTGCGCATCGCTAGTCGAAACATGTTGGGTCACGCAAAACGTCAAGTGGCGTCAACTATCGTTACAAGGTCACGCGCAATTACACCGATTGAGTAAGAAAGTTAAGATTCGTATCCGGGTCCGTCTCTGCGGATATACATTTTTAATGATCCGGCACATTACTAATGGTAAACATACTTAATCCACAGTCTATATTGAACAGAAATGTGACCTCTTTTTGATAAAGTCACCGCTATGCCTTCTTAATAGCCGACTGCGGCCGATTCCAAGAGGAGGGTAATGTTTGGTTGACTTTAAAATTTATTATAAGACTTGTTTTTGATGACAGCGATGCAGCTGTGGCAGATATACGCTGAAACTCTCTGAAACAGAATAGAAAAACATGAAATTAATTAATTTCTGGTGTCTTTTTCTAGTCGTTTTCTACGTATTTAGCGACATCGGCGTTCATGATCTTCCGCATCTTTGAATATATGTAGATATCAATACAAATAAAAATCTATTGAAGTTCAGAAATAAACCTTATGGTTTTAATGGAATATTTATTTAGAAAAATCCACTAAGGAGTCAGGCGGAGACTGACTGAGTCAGTTCGGATCCAAAGTCACCCAAGCGGTGCCTGACATGAACAGCTAGAAGTAATTATAAAACAAAGTATAGGGTTACAGTCTCCGATATTATAAGTATGAGAAAATAATATACACTCCTAATTATTTAAGAATTAGATATTAAATGAAGAGCAAAAACACACTAGAAAACATTAGACTTAACTTTTGGCGTCAAGGTTCAGAAAAGTATCACATTAAATTCTATTCTGAATCTCGACGCCAAAAAATGGCTTGCGCGGATTGATCGAACGTTATGCTATGCTTGCCGTGATCGGTCCATGTATGGGTGACCATCAAGACATATCACGACCCCTCCGTGCCTCGGAAAGCTCATTAAGTCGTTGGTTCGAGCTATCATAAAATATGATAAGAAATACGTTAAAAAAAAACAATTTTCACTTATTTTTTAATAATCAAACATATTTTGTACTACAGTTGTACCATTAAATTTTCTGATGTTCTCTGAAAATCCCAAATTTTTGACAGACGTCGCTTTAGTAATGAATGGTTTTTAAGCTAAGACCTTCTAAATGTGATACGTACCAAGTCTGTTGAATAACTTTCAGTTTTGGGGACGGTAGATCCCATCGTCCTCTGCTGTTGAAGCAGAGTGCTGTTGCGATGCACAAAGGTATTCCTTTGACTGACTTTATTCAATATTATTAGTATTATATTGAAAACAATCAGTTCTGTGTTCTCCAGTTTGTGCGACTAAGTAATTACCGAGGCAACTGTTGCCAGGGTTGTAGCTATAACCTCATTTTTAAAACCAACTTGCTCCCGAAAAACTGATTTGCCTCTGGCATAATTTTACTGGGCCACTGTTCAAATCTAACATCACATAATTACACCCAGTTAAACCGTTACACAGGTTTTAATAAGAGTTCGCAATGTTTGTTTTTTTTTTCTCAGTTCAATCATTTGATCCTAAATAGACTTACTCTCGTTTACACCTCTTTGCATGTTTTCATTAGTTATTTCTACGCAAGCAGTTTATTACTCGGTGTGCCAATAATAGTTTGCTAGAAAAGTCGTTTTCTTTTTTCACGTTGTTCTAATTTTGTTTTGATTGTGGAGTAGATTGAAAATAACTCTGAAGAGCTAGTGAAAAACCCTAAAGACTGTTTGCATTTCTTAGATAATCGCGTTATCGCCTAGTTTCGGAATCGTGACCAAAACCTCAACAAAACTACCAAATAGACACACGGATAAGGGGTGATTTTTCAATAATCATATAACTTTTATTTGAGGAATAAATATAGTGGTTTGACAAATTTTGTATAGAAAATTTGCCAAACTGTCAGATTTATTCTTCAGATAAAAATGATCTGATTATTGAAAAATCAGCGCTAAGTGGAAACATAAGCTACATAGTATTCCAGCCAATATAAACAAGTTATCCGACGTTATTATTAAAGTCGTGTTCACAGGCCTCAAAGTTTTGCCTCAAATTTTGATACGAGTCAGCGTAAACTCTCATTATTCACTACAGCATGTAATCTAACTTGAGCTGGGATTTAAATTTGTGAGGCCATTAAATCGCTTCATGTAGTCTAATGGTCAGTGTACAATGAGCACATAACCTACGAGCAGTTTTCTGCGTGAACGAAATCTCGACTGAAATAAAGTTGGAGATAGCATGCAACAGATTATTTTCGGTTGCGTGTTGCGTTATCTGCTTTCAACTCTATTGCGATTTTGATTTAGTTCATTATCAATGAGCTGGTGGTACATTTAGATTTTGCTGCTCAGCATGTGCTGATCCTAGGTTGTAGAATAATTACACAAGGCAACAATTATAATGGCATTGTTGAGTATGTTAATAGGGTCACGACTAATTGAGTGGTTCTGGTGGCACAAAGGCTATGATTTTAATTGCTATAAATACCTAGTCAATAGGAAATATATGTGCCTACATCCATGTTTCATATATATTACTAATAGGATAGAATTTATGATTCTACATTTGCTTTTAGATGTATGATAACCTAAGTGACTCGATACACGTACCGAAAATCGTTAAATACTAAAACGGGATACCGAAGCCCTCCTAGAATAGAATAGAAATGTATTTATAACCGACTTCAAAAAGGAGGAGGTTCTCAATTCGTCGGCACCCTCTTTATGTATGTTCCCCGATTACTCGAAGATGGCTGGACCGATTTAGATTTTCTATTGACTTTTAACTCTGCCGGCCAACTCTTTTGCATTCGTTATGACCGGATATTTAAAATTAATTTCGGAATGATGAGTCTCGCTCGAGGGAGAAAATATTTATAGCAATCGCTAGAGCGACTGAATAACAATGAAAAAGGTCGCAGTTGTCGAAACCGAAAAGGAGGATAGTGAGTGACTCATAAGAACGTAAAACTTTAATTGACATGAAACATTTATACGTTTCTCAAATGAGATATTCTGCATAAAATGTATTCTATTTTTAAGTTATGATGAAGCTTCACGTTATTATATGAATTAATCGGTCGGAAAAATTTAATTTACAAAGGCATTCAAATCAAACGAGTATTATTAACGTGGGTAGTTTCGAGATTAATTCACGTAGGCGTCATCCTTTCCTCTATGTTGCAGAAAAGAAATGAGTCTTACGTAGAAGGAGTAAGATTACATTTTGTGGTGCAATTATAGTGTCTAGAAAATAGAAAGTTACTATCTATATAAAGTGAAGCAAAAACTTTGTACTCCTTTAACATTTGCGTATAATAACGATTTGAAATGTTTTCAGTTATAAATTAATTATGGTCGAATTTCGAAAAATAGTAAAATGAAATGTTCGTTATAATTTCTGATATGATGTATTTCGGTGAAGTGAGCAATGTTGGCAGTAAAATGTTTTCGAATTACATGGAATTTGTATTATTTATGCCTCCGACAAACAATGTGTTCAGGATTTGGAAAGACAACCACATACCTACGTGTATCGAGTAAACATGACATATTTGATACCAACTTAATAATCGTTTTTTTGGAGTCGTTACCTGTTTAATATTTGAATGTTTAGATGCTTAGAGGCTTTTCACTCCACCACGCAAAAACGGCTGAACGGATTTGGATTAAATTTGGATACCTTTGATCCCCATAATAAGTTCCCGTGGGATAATTTTCGGCCTTCAAGCAGGCGAAGCCGCTGGCAAAGACAAGTATGCTCATAAAAAAAACTATTAGGTAATTGTTACATTCGCACTGCGTAATTATAGGAAAGTGAAAATGTAATAAGTAAGTTAATATTGCAAACGCGGTCGTGTTGAACACGGAATAAGTAAGACAGCTGTTTCTCTGTTTATTACTCCTCTACCCTCACTGTTATTGTAATAGCATACAGTAACAGTCATACAATAAGCACGTTTTTCCTGCAAACGCTTTATCCTACAAACGGTGCTCACGTTCAAAGTAATATGGAGGAGAACAAAGTGTTTTTATTTGTATAGAAGGGTCCTAGTCGACCTGGTTAGAAAAGCCATTAGCGTTTCTTTTTTGTAACTCAGCGCTATTTAAAACTTCTAAATAGGTGCTTTTTGAAGCTAGGTTGTAAGAAAGATTTTGTTTTGTTTCAGTTATTTATGAAGATGTTTTTTTTTTGTAATTTTGGTACATGGTTTATAATTTGTGAAAGCTTATTAATGGCAACTGTAAGCGGTAAATGTACATTAATTATTCTATATACTAGCTGTGTCCGGGGATTTGCCCACGGGTATGTTGGAAATATAAACCACGGGAACGTGCTATCGTGAAAATGAGTAGGCTAATGTAACGCCGCATTCCTATCGGCCAGTGAAAGCAACGTCAAAATCGGTCAAGCCGTATCGGAGATTAGCCGGAACAAACAGACACAGGCAGATTATTTTTTAGTACCTTATATTAGGAATATACGGTACTTATAAGAAAAACAAAAACTATATGCGTACGTGCCTGTGAATACTTTCCCAAGCAGATAAAAAGATGTTATTTTGACATTACAAACATATACTTCATTTAATTTTTTGTACGTGTATGTATGTATGTGCTTATGTTTTAGTCTAGCCTACAATTTTTTAACCCAATAATGGTTGTTGTAATGTATTAACATTACAACAACCATTATTGGGTTAAATGATTTATTTATTAATAAATCATTTATAGAATAGACTGTGAGCTTTCTCGAAATAAAATAAAATCAATTAATTATTAGTATCTGGTACTTGCTTAACCCGTATAAAAAGAAAATAATTTCAATTTACAGTTACCCCACGCTCATTACGTTACTTACATTGTTGGGCAGATAATTTTTTAAACCCTTTGAAGCAATGAATTCGCCATATCGTTCAAAACTCTTGGTGTGATTGAACGTGTGTTGCACAAATAGCGGGTTGACGTACAATTGTAGTTTAGCTACTACCAAAGCTCGAAAGTAGTCCGATATGCCAAAATCGTTTCTCTCAAACCGAGAAACGAATGAAGAATTAGCACGATTAACAAGAAGATTATGAAATATGAGCAATGTTCTTCTAATTTCTTTGAAACTAGGAACTAGTAGGTGTACGTGACAGGTATAATAATTAAAGGATATTTCATAACTAAATAGTTGGTGGTTCACAAAGCAATGTTACTGCAGTTAGTTTGCAGGTATTTATCAGGTAGGCAGATTGATTTTCAAAGAGCTCTTTATTGTATGAACCATATTAGAAACTTTATTTAAACTTTAAAGGGGACTGTGACCTCTTCGGACTATTTTCTCAGAGCAATCAGTTAAGAAACGCTGACCTGATCTAGTTTTATTGTTTTGAGGTGTAAAAGTGTTTTAAAACCTATTTACCTAAATATTGTTTTTCAAAGTATGAACTTAATGCAAAGCAAGTCAAGCATGGGCAGTTTAAAGGCTTTTTTCAAATTGATTTATAACCCTAGAGTTTAATGTAGTGACATTAAGCCCCAAGTAGTACTATAAGCGTCCTTCAGATGCGCCTTGCAGGTCGCATCTTCGAAACCTCCTTAAGTCCCCTCCCCACTCCACTGACTTCTACTCCTACTCCTTCACTGTGCACGCGGTGCGGTTGTGGAATGCACTTCCGATCGACATTAGGGACTGCCAAACTGTTGCAGTTTTTAAAAGAAAAGTGAAAGAACACTATCTGTCCACATCGTCATAGTTGTGTATATATTATTTTATTTACATTATTATTATTAATATTTTAGTGATATTTATTTTAGAAATATGTATGTATGTATGTTTGTAATTATGTATGTAAGTATATTCCCATATTAGTTGTTTAATTTGTTTAGTGTATTATTGTTTTTGATCGTAAAACAATGTAGTTTATTTTCTTATTTACCCTTTCACACGCTGTCTACATTTCTTTATCTTCTCTCCTATCGCAGGTATGCTGGAAGAGATTTCTTTAGAAATAAGCATCACCTTTGTACCTATTTTTCTGTTCTAATCTTCTTGTCTGTTTATATATGTGTGTACATAAATGGTTAAATAAAATAAATAAATAAATAAATAAAACGACTAGTTCTATTTGACAGCTTAAACCATGTGAAGTTTCAATGAACTTTAAATCGTTGTATAAACTATTAGAGGAATTGCGAACTCGACTATACATAAATATAACGATAGCAAAAGCTTTTACTTTAATTTTATTTTCATGCTTTTGTTTCACTGTGTGCGTAATCTAAGTGGGTGTGGGCACATGTAGTTACTCATTTGGTATGGGTACGTTTAACTTAGTAAGAAACTGTTTTCCGATACAGAGATTTTTGGTCTATGGTGGTCGCAAGACCTGCTACCGAGCAAGAGGCCCTGGGTTCGATTCCTAGGTCCGGAAAAGGGTTATTGGGTTTTTCTATCGAGAACTTCTCAGTAGCAGGCAGGAGTCTGGATTGTTGGTAGTTTGACGGCAATAGGGTAGTTTCTTATTACATGGGAGTTAAACTTAACTGGCAAAATGTGAGTGTACTATAAGGTATACCTCTGCCATAAGTGATGTTATGTTATTGTAATGTAATTTAGTTCCGTTTAAATAAAGCAAAGCATTACTAGGTTTCTTCTTAGAAGCCCCTCTTCAAGGGCTTTGGAACTCTTGCTCAGAAAACTTTATGTAGCGCCGACTTACAGTTGCGACTCTGTAGTTATTTTTTATATTAGTTCCAGTCTATTTGAACTTAGAATTTATTTCCATTTAGTTAGAGTTTTCGTTTCAGTTTGTGTATTTGAAATGTATATATCTCTGCAGTCTGAAGAACTCTTTGCTGAGATCACGAGACTAATTAGGAGACTCTGTGCGCGACAAATGGCGACGAGATAGCAACTTTTAACGTTTTATTTATCCTAGACTTGTAACTGAATTTAATGTTTGTAGATGCAGTACCTAACAGTGGCGAAGGGTGATTTTCAGGGGGAAGTAAGCCGGAGTAAAGTTTAAAAATGCTTACCTAGGCCAACCGGGGCGCACGTAGTGCTAGGTCCAGTTACTTTAAACTTGTGACTGGCTCCCTCGCTTCAGTCTTGTAAACTTGTGACTGGCTTCCTCGCTTCAGCCTTGTAAACTTGTGACTGGCTCCCTCGCTTCAGTCTTGTAAACTTGTGATGGCTCCCTCGCTTCAGTCTTGTAAACTTGTGACTGGCTCCCTCGCTTCAGTCTTGTAAACTTGTGATGGCTCCCTCGCTTCAGTCTTGTAAACTTGTGACTGGCTCCCTCGCTTCAGTCTTGTAAACTTGTGACTGGCTCCCTCGCTTCAGTCTTGTAAACTTGTGACTGGCTCCTTCGCTTCAGTCTTCTAAACGCAGATGTGTCTTCAGTCTACCTTTACTATACGTATACGCGCTTATATATTGAAAGTGTTTTGCAAGTGTAATAAAAGTGGCTTTGATAAAAGCCCTGTTGTGGTGTGATGTCGATATGATGTCTACTAGACAAAACTACTTCACTACAAGACTACTGACTTAATCTACTTATACTCTAAAGCTATTCGTCTATTCTTTCTTACAAAGTGCGCTAAGACCTTATCATAAAAGTCGGGATGATTCCTAATTGTTAGCAATAAACATTTTTCTATAGAAATAATGTCTAGATCAGATAATCACCCTTGTTTCTGAGAATTGCGCAACTGGGTACATGTGAATTCACTTTAAAGTCGAAAACGATATCTCCGTGGATGCTACTATAACAGAAAGTGTCAAAAATGTACTATCTAATATTGTAATTTGTGGAAAAGTGTCACCCAAAGTTTGACTATTAATTTTATTCAGTAACTTGACAGTTCAAAGAAAAATAATGTTACCATACTAAAAATAATAGTGTTGGGGTAGCTCAACCCAATAGAATAAGTTTGGGCACAGATAAAGGGGCATGTCGCAAAAATAGAATTTTTTTTTTTTTAATGAAAGTAGTTTGAAGAATATTGAAAAGTAACAGTTAATTCCTCCCTATGAATGACATCGGGAGTTTCGTCAATCATTACAGACAGAAATTGAGCTTTATCTATCTCGAATCGAATGTGGTCTCGTAAAACGGATGCAATTTATTTATTTAAAAGGTACACCAATGAATTATTCACTAGGAACATTAACATAATAAAAATAACATTTGCTTTGAGTTATGGTGAATTTGTCACAATGCGTACACAGCATTTGCTTAAAAATAGCTGCTTAAATATACGTTTTAACATGATTTTTTACACGTAATGAGGATAGAGAAATTAATTAGAAACAAAGGACAAAACATTAAGTAAAATACAAAGTCATAATCGAAATAAGAATAAAAAATTAAAATGATTACTAGAATCACAAAATAAAAAAATCGAAATGAGAATAAACTAATAATATCTAATAATAATACAATACTGTGTATTAAATTATTTTGAACGCGGGGTTCTGAACTGAATTACTAACTTCTAAATGGGAGTGGGAACTCAATCAAACTTGCTCAGATATAACAAGGCTTCGATATTGGTACCGCGTTTATCGGAATTCGGGCTTTCATCGTGGCTGCGAAAAGCTACTAGAATCACAGAAAAGTAAACACGGGAAACAATACATTCTACTTAATTTAGAAGTGCCAGTCAGCCACAATCACTACCTTTACTCATTCTTTTATACCAACTACATAAATTAATGAATTCAATAAATACAACAAACAATATGTGTATGTAAACAAAATAGAGGTTTAAATGCGATTACGTCAAGCAACGACCACACACCATCAATCATCCGACCCAGGTCCGAAACGAACGCATTACGAAATTCACATACAAAAAAAATATGTAGGAATTCTTTACTCGTACCGGTAGGTTGGGTACATGACCTTTGTGCTGGCGTCGAAAGTAAAATAAAAAAATATTTTTGTGATATCTGTGTTTAACCACAATAATTGCCTAAGCTTAACTTTGTATGTTTAAGATGTTCTAATTTTGTTTTCTCTGTTTAGTTTAGATTGTAGGTCACTATGACTGATTTTGTGACTATTAACCAAAGAAATACATTTTAAGTTGATCTTAGTGTTTCAGAGAGATTTTATTGCAATTTTTATTTATTTTAATGTGATCTCTTGTTATTACCAAAGTATTTTTCTGTATCGTTTATAATGTCTTCACTAAAGTCTTATTCTAAGTACGACTTAGGCTATATGTGGTACGAATTAGGCGACTAGGTGCCTTAATCGTACCGAAGGTACATTTGTGAAAATCGTTAAAATACTTATGTTGATAAGAGATTTTTAAATTTCTATGAATGTCAATTAAAAAGTAACTAAATAAAGATTCTATTCATGCTAAAGATTTTGTTTTTTTTTGAATAACATTAAATATTACAGCATTATTTCCTTAAGGGGTAAGACTTGAGCAACTTTACTATATCTATAGTGTGATTATATATATAAAGTTGCCTATAGACGACCATTCCGGTACCCCACAAACACACTTTACACCGAAGTGGGAGTTCTTAGAGTCAGACAGCTTTACATTCTATCTGTCACTCTAAGATTTCACAAAACCTCCAGGTGCACTTGTATCTTGTCAAGTCGAAGGGTACAATGGGAAAAGGTTCGATGTCGTAAAACACTCGGTAGGAGGTCGTTCGGTTTTATGGGACCGCATATTTACTCAAAACTCAATGACCAACTCAAAATTCTACAACTCACTTATAGTAAATGCAAAATTACGGTTACGAAATGGCTTCTTACACTGGACTATGATATGACTGAAAACTTATTATACTAAAAAAAGGAAAAAATAAATAAAACATGGAGCGCTTTCATAGGGACAATTGTATATTATCTCTATTTATATTCGTATTATTCTTTACCATAAACTTCAACATAATTATATACATCGTCAGATATAACATTCAGACGAACTCACTCGACACCAACACAACTACCTTAACTCATACACCCACACAATCACACATCATCACACATACACACACTCCATAAAATCACACACAACATACATTAACAACATGTAACATACTAGGTTTATTCTCTTTTTTATTCTTTTATTATTTTAAGTTTTATTGTATATTCCTTTCTAGTAGATTACCAGTAAATTAGTAGAAATTAAGAAATTTATTGTAACGTAGTATTTATTACATATATAGCAATAAATGTAAACGGAACGAAGGAGCCTGGATCTCACGACACAGGGAATCCTAGTGTGAGTTCCAGGAAGCAACGCATTTGAATGTAACTTTTAAAACAATAAATTATTCTATTCTATTATTCTATTATAAAACAGATATTATTAAACACAACTGACAGTATCATACTCCGAAAGGAAGCCGTCAGGAATCATGTCATATGATTGCTTCGGCCCTGGTACCTACTTATAACTGTGTTCAATGGGTAGCATTTCTAACTTATAAAGTTGGTAATTCCAGGGTTTTAAAAGTCAAGGTTAAAATTTTGAATGGCTTAATACGGAATCTTATATGATGAACAATATTATCCGACCTCATTCAGTTTTTAAAATATGATTGACGTGTAAGTGTTTGTAAAAACCTACTTTCAAAGTCTTTTATCATTTATAAATCGTTACCTATGTTCAAGAGACTCGTGAAGGAGCATTACTTGTTGTTGTAATTTTGTTGCAGCTGTTATAATCTGTAGTCGTCATTGCTTATATATTTAGTATGTATGTATATAAGTATTTATTATACAGCATATATATGATTATATCTAAGTATCTATTATGGTAAATCGTATCTATGACGCACCGATGACAACCCCGTTTTTATGTCCACGCAATCACTGTCCATTCCAAGGTTGCCTGGAAGAGATCGCAGAAAGCGATAAGGCCGCCCAATAAATGTTTCTAGTGTTAAGTGTTTTTATCTTTGTAATGTATTTTCTGGTGTACAATAAAACATATTATCATACCAACTTCTTATCAGCCGAAAGACGTCCACTGCTGGACATAAGCCTCCCCCAAAAGGGGGGATTTGCTAGCTTTGCGGGGGGTTTCGTAAAATAATAAACCGTTTTTGATGCGCAGCCCAATTAACGGACGTCAGACGACTCCCGTCAAAAGAAGTATACGCTTTGCATATTTCTGAGGTGTGCATGGTCGCAGCGGAAAAGTGTCGAATATCTTCATTTCAGTTTAACAGATATTTAGTGTATGACGTCGTGTAATTGGGTACCTATGGTAAATAAAAATTTGTACATAAAAAAAGGCATTGGGGAGCTATTCAACAAAAACTGTTTCCGCTGGAACAACGTCATCCCAGCGGCACATTTTTTCCTATGGACGTACAAGCAAAAAATACATAGGTACATTCAATAATCAGTGTGTAACCAGAGGTAAATGTGTATTTTAAAATGAAATCTTTATGTCATTAAACTGCGAAGATAATCAAATTTCCGCTGCGCTGACGTTTCGCTATTTGATGAAAATCATTTAAAACAGTTTAGTGCAGAGTTGTAATTTTTTTACGCACGTTGCTTTCAATTTGTGTATAAAGTGTGTGAAAACAGAATTTGGAAAAATATACTGTTCAGAACATAAACACGTAAAAGTGTAATAAGGTTATTAACTCCAAGCCTAACTTACAACGTTTGTTTGTATCTTGTAAGAGGCTACACAATGTACTGCCAAGTTTCATTTATGTGCTCTTTGTAATTAATGGGCAATGGCAAAATTTTCTACGACTGGACCACTATATTGTATGTCATACGATTGTAGGATTTTTAATGGGAAAGAAGAATAAAAAATATGCCGATATTTAGTGTATTAATGAAACTATTTACACGTAAAATTTCAGCTCATTACATTTAATAATTAAAGAAATATAGTAAAAATACCGGAACAACCGCAATACATGGATAAACCGACCAAGTTTGAGCGGCTACGAAAAAGCGGCCGTACAGTATATAGAGCTAACATTCTAAAATTTGGGCACGCCACGATTACGGCGGTAAGTCCCCACTTTGAGGAGTGGCTTGAGAGGCGGCATGGCGTCCTCACCTTCCGCCTGATAGAGGTCCTCACCGGACACGACTATTTCGGGAGCTTCCTGTTTCGCATAAGGCGGAAGGAAACGCCCGGGTGTTTTCATTGCGAAGATCGCCCTGAAGACACGGTGGAGCATACGGTGGAGGTCAATCACAATTTATCGTAGTGGTATTTTATCGTAAATAAGTAGCGGTAGATGGACGCGTCCGCTCACTTAGGCTCTCGACAGCCGATACGATGTATGAATGAGTGGGGACATAGGATCATTTTTATCCTGATAGTTCGTTCCCATGGGATAATTTTCGACTTCCACGCAGGCAAAGCTGCTGGCTAAAGCTAGTTGAAAATAAAATACTACATAAAGTACCTTAAGTAAAATCAATAACTTACTTTTCAACAACAAATATATTTTGTACTACAATTGTACTATTACATTTTCTTATTGTCCGTGAAAACCCCTTTACTTTTGACCGTCGTCGCTATAGTACAGGGTGATCAGTTAGCTAAGACCTTTTAAATGTGATACGTCTCAAGACTGTTGACTAAGTTTCATTTTGGGGACGCTAGAGCCCATCATCCTTTAAACTATATACTACCGATCTAACTAGCATAGCAGCATCGCTATTCCGTACATCAGAGAAGAAAACAAACAAACTGTAGACATTTAATCTGTCCCAACAGAATGCGGGCGAATCACTAAATCCCACCGCAAACGGGTGGGTGTGGTTTAAAATTATGAACTAAGCTTCTATTTCAACAAAATAAAATGGCGATTCGTTAGGAAAAAATCCTAGAAGCGACGTTCAAGATAGACTGAGTAAAGCTACGATTTTGTATGACAGTGGTGGCCTCTACATTAGGGACGCAGTGACGGCTTTCGTGAGAATTATGGCGGCGTTGTTTTATTTTACCGTGACAAATGACACTCTCTAGTGAATCATAGTGATGTCATGCGACGGTAAATGGCGGACGCTATGTGGTAGCCACCGTAGCCGTGTTATGCATTACCGGCACAGACCGGTCCCTCCTTTTTTCTTTGTAAAATAATTCCGCTCACTTGCGACACCTCAAACAAATAGTCGGCGAAAACACCAGAGGGGGGGCAATTCTCGTAATTTTAAGAACGTTCACAGTCTGATTTCAATGTCTATCTGTCAAAAATAACTCGATTTTTCATATATTTTTGACATTTGATTGTCACTCAGATGAAACTGCGACTAGATTTTGAATATTTTTAATTACGAGGATTGGCCTTCTGTTACTTCACAAAGTTTTACGAGTATATAACAATTTTAGGCCCAGTCCTGTATAACTCGCGAGGACCGCTACACCGCTACGAGCGCGTGGCGAAAAGCTACGGCGTAGTACAGGATTTCCCCGCGAGAAGCCTTATGTATATGCACATAGCCCCAAATTAATGTTTCGTGTTCTTACTATAGTTTATATACTATGGTTTTAGTTCCTCAGAGTGACTGCAGGACTAGCACGAATGGAACATTCAGGAAACATGTTAACTTTGTGTAGTATTTTAGTAAAACGCAGAATGGAGTCTAAACCAATGTATTTGACATATGGCCGCTAGCCGCTTACACATAGTATATCAGCAGGTTAAAATTTTGACATTGGTCTGTATTAATGTTTAGAGTATGTATAATTTGTATAACCTGCTGATGAACACTATAAACATATCTTTTGCAGGCTCAATCCTAACTCTAAGATTAAGTCTTATAGTGTTTGGTATTGTTCGTCGAATTGTGAGCTCCTTATGTTCTGAGTTGAGCTGCAAGATAACTGATAAATGCGTACACTGACTGGACAGACCCACTCAATCTGTATGGTTCTTTCCTCAAAAGACAATTTCAGAAACCAATCTAAATGGTTTTCACATGATCTAAATAAGATTGTGTCTGGACTTTAAAAGAGACTGTGACTTCTGAGTTGATCAATTTCCGAGTAGTCAAATAGGAACCGCCGACCTCATGTAGTTTTTAAAATATCATTGACGTGTAAAATAGTTTGTACAAACCTACTTACAGAAATAAAATCGTTTATCATTTATTAGCATAAAGCTTTTGTCAGCAGCTTCGCTCTCGTGAAGGTTGAAAATTATCCCACGGAAACGTACTATTGGGATAAAAAGTATCCTATGTGTTATTCCAGGTTACAAATTATCTGTGTGCCAAATTTAATTCAAATCCGTTGAGCCGTTGTTGCGTGATTGAGTAACAAACATCGAAACATTTTGTTCCATTCCGTGATAAAATAATACTAGCTAAATCATTTCAAGCAGCTTTGTAAAGAATCTTATTTCTATGGGAGCTCAGCCGGGATAGTTAACTACCAGTATAATTATAATATCTTAGTACATAAAATAAAAAATTACTCTCACATTATTATTATATTGTAATTATATTCTCTTATTTAGTGTAGTAAGTTATCTCGTACTTTTCTTGGAAAAGTTTTAAGATGTTCCTGAAACAGAATCAATAATCTGCCTAGCCTTTTCCCAATTATGTTGGAGTCGGCTTCCAGTCAAACCGAATGCAGCTGAATACCAGTATTTTACATGGAGCGACTGCCTATCTGACCTTTACATCCCAGTTACTTGGTAATACGATACCCCGTGTTGCGTGTGGTGCCGGACGTAAAAGAATCTAAGAATCTAATCTAAGAAGACTTACCAGAAAATGGGCAGAAGCGTTCTTTGTGCATATTACCACCATACTGCGATCGCCAACCCGCCTGCCAAGCGTGGCGATTATGGCAAAACCCCCCCCTTTTGGAGGAGGCCTATGTCCAGCAGTGGACGTCTTTCGGCTGAAATGATGATGACGATACCCCGTAGTAAGACTGATAGTCAGACTTGCGAGCCTCTGACGGCTCGCAACGACTGGTATACCCCACGAATAACAGCCTGGACCAATGGCTTAACGTGTCAAAGACAAAGCATTTGTTTCAAATAGGCACATTAAAGACACTTTAGAACGCCAGCGTGCTTACCGAGGCACGGAGGGGTATTGGAACGTAAAGATGGTCACTCATCCACGGAAGTGATCGATCGACTCGTGCGGCTGTTATTACTTACCCACGAGCCCCTCCAATTCTAAATTAAAAAATCTACAGTATGAACGGGTGTAAAAAGAGGCTTTACGAATCCGAGAATTATGCTATGCAGTTTGGCAGAATTAAATGGAACTCGTTAAAAATATTTCTTTGAATAAACACTTAAAATTTGTTTTTTTCAGTTTCTCTTCCAGGGAATGTTGTTGTTTTTGTACCTTCTGGTTACGTAAATCTTATCTCATCATCTTTATCTTATAAAGCTTTTTTCGTAAAATAACTTCAACACACCCGGTGTTGAAGTTATTTTACGAAATAGCTTTATTTGTAACTTTACTTTTAAAACCTTACGACCGCTGTAGGTACCGTCGCGTTACAGGGGTCATTAAAACTTCTGTTTATGCACAAAATTTTGCGTGCGTTATGTTAAGCGCACAAACAGCGTCGGTAGTAATTATTTGTGATAATTAGACTTTTGTGGTTTGATGTACAGAATGCTTAGTTGACTGCTCGTTAAATCTGTATTTTGTTCCAGGAGTTGGTAGATATAATGTTAAAGCGAATGGACCCCGATCTGGACGGTGTGATCAACTTTCAAGACTTCCACACGACAGTTTTGAAGACCCCATCGTTGCTGGAGAGCCTCGGCTACTGCCTGCCGGAGAGACCAGCAGTCTACGCCTTCATAGCGACTTGGTGCCCAATGTGGGGCAAAATGTGAAAAATATATAAATTGTTTTGAATTAACTTTACACACAGAATCCGCATTGTAATTTCATTTGTATTAACAATCAAACTGTTAAATTTGTAGCAAAATACTTTACAAACAACAATCTTGTAATAAACAATGAATAAAATAGTTTTCTTTTCGGCTTCAGTTTGACAGACTATAATGGTAAAGCAAAAACAGGAAAAGTAAAATCACTATAAAAATCAAACATCAGGAGAGGCAAAAAATAGTCTTCCAAAAGATTTAGGTAGGTACATACAAGCGAGACGGGCCTTAATCAATTATTATTGCTAAACAGAAATATATTTCCCGAGGGAGATTATCGCAATTTTGGTTAATAGCACCTTATATCCTATCTATTGAGTTCAAGGTTGCAAATCTTTCACTTACAGTACAATCGATAGGTACAAAATAGTCCCGTGGGAATATCTGTCTTGATTGCTCAATACTGAACAAAGGCCTCCTAATGAGCGGTACAGTTATTAGACAATTACCTTGCCTAGTTAGTTGGCCTACTTGTCGCACGGCTGCGCGTAGCCCTCGTTAAATATCATTTGCGCGTCATCAAATGAAGAGGTTTATTTGTTAATGTGCCGATTTGATAGTACCAACAATCATCATCATCATCTCAGCCTGGAATCACCCACTGCTAGGCCCTTCCTTTTTTGCGCCTTCCCGGTTCCGTGCGTCTCTCATCCATGTGTTTCGACGACTTTGACGATATCATCAACCCAACGCACTTTTGGAAGGCCTTGGTTTCTTTGGCCTGACCTTGGCCACCATTCGGTCACAGCGTTATTCCATCGGCCATCGTGATGTTTTAATTTAATGCGAATTGTTGTCAATAGTGGTGAAGCAATTACGAGATCGAGTGTACTTTGTTTTTGGTTGTTGATTTCGGGTTGAAACTAGTATTATTTGCTATTGGATTTTAGTATAAATTCCTCAAGTCCAGATTTATGCCGGTAAATGGTGGTGAGGCTCGCTCCATTTTATTAGGAACTTACCACATCTGGTATTATTTGGGATGTCATCTTCCTACTCCTTTGGAAAGCACACGTGGAATGAAGATAGAGTCAGCTAAGAATAAGAATAATGAAGAGAGGTCAGCTAGGTACGATACCCCATGTTCCGTGTGGTGCGTAAAAGAATAGCTCCATCCCAGTTCTTCCTGTAAAAGGCGACTAAGGGACTTACCAGAGAATGGGCAGCAGCGTTCTTTGTGCATATTACCACCATACTGCGATCGCCAACAAACCCTCCCTTTTGGAGGAGGCCTATGTCCAGCAGTGGACGTTTTTCGGCTGAAATGATGATGACGATACCCCGTGGTAAGACTGGTAGTCAGACTTGCGAGCTTCTAACAGCTCGCAGTAGTCAAGTATGAAGCAACTGGTAGGTAGATGTCACTAATATCTCTACATAGTATTATACAAAGCCGCTTCCCGCCATCTGTACGGTTAGATCTTATAAACTAGGCAACGGATTTAAATGTGGTCTTCATCAATGGTCACGAGTGATTTATGAGGAACGTTTATGGTTATATACATGGATATTAAGTAGAGAAAAGGCAAAAATGTCAAAGATTTGTAATGTGATGTCGTAAAAATCATGTTTTTGTGCGCTTACATTGCAAACGTTTGCTAAACCTTACAAGAGATACCAAGATAATGTACACACGCCAAAGGAGATAAGTAATAAGTCACGCACACTTATAATCTATTTGCTACTGTTAAACTATTCATAACTTACTGCACACACACAGCCACGCACTCATCGCATTCGTGGACTGAGTGCGCTAATATCGAAATGATAATAAATCATGATTTCGCACAAAACAGTAGCTGTAATGGCGCAACGGATAAGTATTTAACTTACAATTATGAATGTTTTCAGTTCGAGCCACAAGGTCATTGATATTCATAATAGCCACAAAGTTAAAAAAAAGATTTTGTAGTTTAAGAGTTTAAACTTACTGAATAAAACGATATTGTGACTGGTTTGAGAATCTACCTCAAGTTTCTTGCCTACTTAAAATTATTTATCAGTTTAGAAGCAAACTACCCGCTTTAAAAATATATTCCTGCGCTTAATTGTGAAGTTATGTTAGTTTTTGTAGTGTAAAACTGTTCCAGTGCGGGTGCATCGTCACGCTGAGACAGGCGAAGTAAACCGTTGCCTGCCTGGACAGGCAGCATTGGCTACAAATGCTTCGCCTCGGCACCGTGAGATTGTGGCCAGTCTTAAAGCAGATCCATTTGCTAAGGCCATAGCATAAGTAATAATTATAAATTATAATTATTATTGATGGTAATAATTATAAATTATAAATATTAACATCACAATTAGTGGAGCAAGATATATTATTATTAAAAGCCTGTAATGTCCCACTGCAGCGCAAAGGCCTATACCCTCCTTCCATTTCGTCTGTTTAAAGCTGCTAAGGACCAGTCCTTGTTGAAGAAGTTCAGCTCATCCCGCCATCTCCTTCTGGACCTGCCGCGATGTTGCTTACCTAATGGTAAGCGACATCGCGGCACCTTCACCAATTCACCAATCACTTCACCAATGGGCCCTTCTTAATAGAAGAGCCCATTGGGTCGTAAGTTAGGGCCATTGGTCGTCTGATATTCGGCAGATATAGATTTTTTTTAGTGTGGCAGCTTTCCAAGCGACATCATTTAACTTTCTGATGGAACGGATGATCGTATTCCTAACCCAGTCCGTTAGTTTTATACCCAGAATACTCCGTTCCATAGCCCGCTGGCAAACCTCGAGCGTGGACCTCTGCTGATTTGTCGATCATGTCTGACCACCATATGTGAGGATAGGAAGTATGCACATGTCTCTTAAAGGACAAAGGATGATCACTCTTCATTAGTTGTTTCATGACCCAATAGCTCTTCCAGGTATTTTCGGTGCGTCTTGCAACTTCTTTGTTTTGTCTTGCTTCGAACGAGACTATTTGACCAAGAGAGAGATACTCATCAACGTATTCAACCTCCCCACCTGCCACAGTGACCCTGCGATGCGTACAGCACACGCGGTCATCAACTTGGTCTTTGACATATTCATTTAAAGTCCGACCTCTATGCTTGCCGTGTTAAGGTCCTCTAGTATCTGAGTCAACTCAGAGGCTGAAGACGAAAAAAGGACAATATCTTCAGCGAAACGGAGATTAGATAATCTCTTATGGCCGACCATAATGTCTCTTTCTTTCCAGCCCGTTGCCAACCTTCGGAATACTCCCTCCAGTACAGCCGTGAATAGCGGGTCACCTTGCGTAACTCCTTTCTCAATCTGGAAGGACGGTCCTGTCATCGAGCTGATCTTAATCGCTGGAGTGCTGTTCCTATAAATACTTTTTAGAATATTAATGTAAGTGGTCTCTAGGTCTTGATTCTGCAGGGCGTTAAAAACTGAGTTATGGCTGATACTATCGAAAACTTTTGAATAGTCCACAAAGGCGATATAAAGTGGGAGCTGTATTCTGAGTGCTTCACGATAATTTGGTTGATGGACTGAAGTGAAGTGGTCAGTAGTAGAGAGGCCGCGGCTAAATACAGCCTGTTCGGGATATCCTGTTGAGTGGTCCTGATATTCGATATTAATAGTTACTGAATAGCTGACCTCAAAATGGTTAGACGCAGTTTTAAAAAGACTGGTACCCAAATATCGAACATTTTTGTATTAAAAAAAGCTCGATATTTTGGTGTCACTCGACCTTACTTTAAGAAACCTAATGAATCGTGTCTCATCTGCGATTCTCTTTTGAAACGTAATGATATCGAACCATTTTTTTAAAGCTTGATCACTTGTGTACAAAAGTGGATCACCAACGACAAGAACGTACGAAAAAATCATGGTCAGACGGCAGTCAAGCTCCACAGACTACAGCAAAACCTGGATTAACTCGCAATAAGGCGATGCTGAATAGGGTGAGGTAGAAGGGCATCGTTCATTATGAGCTTTTACTGCCAATCTGACAGCAATCGTTTTTAATTTTATGTAATATTATGCGAGATTTCTGGACATACGTAATTATTGCTTGCAGTAAGTTTTTTATTTCGATTTTTTTTTCTAAAGCGACACTTATCTCTTAAAATAAACTACAAACCTAAAATAAAGGTTCTATAGAAATAATGTAAATTCATATCCTAGGGAAAAGATACAATTCATGACAATATAAGTTGGCTACACAGAAAAAATCCATTTGAAAAAATTATATGATTTTTTTCTTAAAAAAATACTTTACTCATCTCCTTTGGCGTTCCTTTACAAGGGAATTGTACATCTTTCTAGAACGGTTACAACTCCCTGTAACCGGTTTTATCTTTTACATATAATAACGGTTATTAACGAAGCATTTTAAACAATTCAGTATTATTCTTCCATAAATACGTAATCCATTTAATGTAGATCAAAATTGCCCTTTACAGCGTATAACAAACAGACTTTTAAAGCGAATGTTTATAATTTTATAGTTTTTCACAGCAATTAGGTATAGACTGGAGGCATTTCTGAACTCCACGAGGACGAAAGCCGCTGGCAAAAGCTATTATACTAATATTTCATTAATATGTAGTACCAGTGCTACTACAAATTAATATATATAATCATTTATTTCGGATGAATCAGATATCCATATTTGTGTTAGTATGTACTTAAGAGCTAAGTTAGTAACATTACAATACATTTCAACTAAAACTAAATCAATTAGACACGTGGAGTGCAATCCAGTGTCTAACAAAAGGACCGTCTAATCGATCTGCTATTACCTTTAGAATGCTATTGGAGCTTGCTCGAATACGGTGCAATATGGAGGCCGCTCGCTTTCTCATGATGGCATGAAAGCCATCAATCCGAGCCTCCATAAACATTCCAGAAGCACTACAGCATCTCGGCAGCCCCAACAACATCCTAAAAGCATTATTATATTGTATACGAAGGGCATTGAGTGCCCGCTGAGTACAGCTGATCCACAGGGTGCTCGTGTAAAACGATTGGCAGTATGCCCTGAACATTGTGTACTTTACCTCGTTCGGGCATCGTTTAAACCTGCGAGCCAGCATGTTCCCACGGACAGCCAACGCCCTTCGTTCCCTCTCAACGTCCACGTCATCAGAGAGGTCCTCCGTGACCCAGTGACCCAAGTACTTAAGCTGCGTCACTCTTTTAAGCGGTACACTATTTAGTGTCACAGATGGGACGGTGTCGACTTTAGAATTCCGCGGTAGGAATACCAACAGCTCGCTTTTGTTCGCATTGTACTTGAGCCCATGGGCCACGGCGTACTCCTCACATCTCCTAACCAGTTTCCGTAAACCGCTAATTGAAGGACTCAGCAATACCAAATCGTCCGCATAACTTAAGTTATTAATGGTGGTGCCACCAATAGTGCAGCCGACTGCAGTGCTACTGAGACCCTCAATCAACTCATTGATGTACAAGTTGAAGAGTCGAGGGGATGTTAAGCCACCCTGTCTTACACCACACTCCAACCTGTACTCATCGGACATAACATTCGCCCACCTTACAACATTAACTTGATTGTTATACCAGTAATCAAGAACGTTAATGATGTCTTCGGGGAGTGAGGTGGACCTCAGCTTCTCCCAAAGATGTTCATAGGACACCAAATCAAAAGCTTTCGATAAATCAAGGAAGCATCCATAAATTGGGGTCTTCCTGTCAGTGTAATACCGGACAGTATGCTTAAGACATAAAATTGCAGTTTCTGTCGACAGTCCCGCTTGGAAGCCGAACTGCGCATCATTTATTTTTAGATGTTTACATAATTGTTGATCCAGCATACTGTCCAGCACTTTAGCTACAGTGGTGGCTAGCGAGATGGGTCTATAATTAGAGCCATCAGAGGGGTCTCCTGTCTTATTCTTGATTACTGGCACAACAACAGTTTTCGTACAGTCATCCGGTATGTATGAGTGTCTTATACAAAAAGTATAAAACATCGATAACACTCTAGGCAAGTGTACACCTGCATGCCTCAGGTGCTCAATACTGACGCCGTCATGTCCAGGGGACTTACCCCTCTTCATCTTGCTAATAGTCGAAGCTACTGCCTTAGCAGAGAAACTAACTGATGGTAATGTAGTTGGCCTACAAGCGTCAGCCTTGAGCACCCGCGGCAAAGCAGGTGGCCGATCAGGAGGCACCACTTTGAATTTATTAACAAACAAGTTAGCAATGTCAAGTGACTTCCCGAAGCCGCCGACGCTGAGAGGGGTGTACGGTCGTGGATTCAGCTTGTTGGTCTCCTTCCAAAAGCTTTTAAAGTTTTTATTAGCATGCTGTGAGGCCAAAACATCCATCTTTACCTGATCCGCGTTATTCTGACACCATTTCAGTTTAGATTTGAAAATACGACGAGACTCTGTCATTTTCTCATACACTGGACATACATAATGAAAATGACTACATAATGAAATACTGTTGTGTGTTAATTACTATTGTATGTGAAACGTTATTACATACCATTACATTACACATTACTGAGACCCAATTAGCATAACCAGCCTATAATGTTAATGGGGCCTAATTACTCTTAATTATTTACGATGTTATTGGAGCTATTTTGGGATAGCAGTAAGTAAATTGTGTCAATATTCACGAGAATTTTACTCATTGAAATAAAATCCTGGAATTAATATTTAGAATAGCTTTTAGGATTCCGTACACAAAAATACCAACGAAACCGTATTACTACGTTTCCTCTGTCCATCCGTCTGTCATTGGGTTGTATCGTTTGAACCGTATCTAATAGGAAGACAGTTGAAAGTTTCACAGAGTGTGTACTAATATGGCCACTATAACAACTACTAAACTACTACTACTTCTACTGGTAAGGAAGCAATGATTCATATTTTTCTACGCACTTATTCAACTGCATGCATAATTTATACTTAGAAATCACGTTTTTAACTTTTATTTGTGCTACACGTTCGTTTTTATAATGAACTGAATGTCAAAAACCTTCGAATGGGGGGACCATTTGAAGGTTTTTGACTGGATTTATGCAGAAACCCGACGTTCAACTTTCAGTAATAGAAAAGTTATTCAAACTCAACGGCGTGTATGCTCTATCTCACTTTAAACGACTATACCTACTACGTCTATTTGCTATAATTATGTAGATATGCTTGTTGCAACGTCAGATAACGTGAGTCGCCGACCCGGCGTTGACATGGAAGGACTGCGCACATTCTGACGACAAAACTTATTAACGTCTAAAATACAAGCAATACCCACGACTTAAATAAGTCAAAATTTTATCTTAATTTATGTCCTTTGAATATAGGACCTAAGTTATGTTAGAAATCCTTGTTTTCATATCGTTTCAAGTAGCAGTTATTTGAATGAAGAGAAATGGCGTTCTTTCGAATTTCTCCTGAATGGGATTGGCTTGCACTACCTCTCCAATCAGTCCGCGCTCCGCTATTGCGAAGGCAAGACGTCGCAACATTGACAGCAAATTATTAATAAAACTATCGAAATGTAAATCGAAGGAAATGGAACATTATGTAAAAGAAGATTTTTTGTTTGTAGTTATAGATTTGCAATCTGGCTTGCATACATCAGTAAACTTTGAAACACTTGCCTGAATTAGTGTAATTGAATTGGAATATTAAACAAATAAGTGGCTCAAACAAGAGTTTACTTTGATTTCAATTTAAACCTTTGTTGCAAAAATAAAATGGAAAAGGTTTTTAATCCATTGAGATAAAAAAATATTTTTCATTTTGTCGGTAACTGGTTGTTAGTTTTATTTTCAGAACACGGGATTTTATTGTTATATTTCTACCCGACTATTTTGTTATTATTTTGCAATCCTTTTAGGGCGGCATAAAATAATTGTTTTTTTTTTATTAATGTTCGTGTCATTGGTTTGTACATAGTAAATCCCATTGTATTCCATTGCAGCGGGTATGAAGCGTGTCAAAGGGATAAATGTCGGTGACCGTAAACCCAGCCTCCTACCACGTTGACACCGTATCTGTTCATTGTTCGAGATATGCTTAGAAGAGTGGCGTGTTCTAAGTACATCCTTAAAATTAAACGGATTTGATGAATCAGCTGTAATAGTGTTTTTTTTTTCAAATTATTCTTTGTACATCGAGTTTGTATCTTCTTAAACCATTTTCTGTATTTTTAACTATTCGCCCTGAATTCCTAACTTAAGGATACGCCTTTAAAGAAAATAATTCTCATTCGAGTATTCGATTGAGGGTTGGTGTATACTTGGCTGGCTCTTGTACAATAAGTGCATATGAGCATATTGGCTTTTGCGTATATTCTATCATTAGTACGTGACATTCCTCGACTCTTGGTTTCCTAGTGTACGCTCTATTATGTTGAACTTACATTACAGAAATTCAACATCACGGAGTTAGGCAGAAGTGTACCTTTACAACTTCGTGGATCTTTGACAGTCGTTACGGGACGTCAGAAGCCCGAAAGTCTGACCAGAAGTCTTACCAAGGGGTATCGTATTATCCTCTAACCGAGTTGTGGAGGTCAGATAGGCAGTCGCTCCATGTAAAATAATGGTATTGAGCTGCTTCCGGTCTGACTGGAAGCCGACACCAACAGAGGATAGCCAGATGATGACTTTGCCTGATCTGGGACTGGTATTCAGAACATCATGCTCTGTAGTAACGCTGGTGCCAACTAGATCAATGAGGATTATAGAACTGTGTGACCGATAATTGTCAGCAGTTGTGATTACAGGGCAAAGACCTTCTCTGAAAGAGGTTGGGCCGAGATGAAACAAGTATTAATCACCACGCTTACAGTATGGCAGATTATGTTAATGCCAAGCAGAGGTTAGCTAACGGCTAATGATGATGAAGGCAAGGACAGCAGAAGGTTGTCGTGTCAGTCTGTTCGCGCTTCGATATTGTGCTTAGGTTGGCGGTCGTACTTAGGTCTTCGTACGTACACAATGGATATTTATGAGGTTTTTACCTTTAATGAGTATGTGTATTATATTCATATTCATTTATTGCATTCCATATTGTAAAAAAGATGATACAATGGGCTTAAAGCTAGGTTATACACTAGCTTTGAACCTCGACTCCGTCCGTCTAAAATTTCTTGATCCTCCGATTGCGTTGCATCGCATTGCCGGCCTTAAAGTCATAGCGTGATGTTAAGTAGCCTATATCCGTCCTGAAAAACTGAGCTATAGGATGCAAGAGTTTTTCAAATCTAGCCAGTAGTCCTAGATATTAGCACGTTCAAACAAACAAACAAATTCTTCAGCTTTGTCATTAGTATAGATTCATATTTAACTTAAGTAAAGCACAGCAACCTCGATGTTTTGCTTCTCACCTCATCTAGTTATTCCCGTTTGAAGCAGGGGCTCGTCCCTTTTAATAATAATTCTTAGGTATAAAATAGTGGAACGATGAGCTTGATTACCGGCCAAGCGTCGGTCAAACACACAACTAAGTATGTTTATAGTTTTATACCTAGTTATGAAACTTGTATGAGGAAGTATGTAAGTAAACGTTTACTTGACATCGTTTCGTAGCTTGGTGACCGCGATTGTTACCATGTAAAAAACACGTTATCCTTATTGACAAAATATTTATTAAATGTTTTATTATATTGATAGTAAATAATGGATTGTTGGTTTATGTTGGAATAATAGCCATTCGTTAGCACAACAATAGATTTATTCTCAACAGAAAAACTTACACATAGTGGTGAACGTGAAGGTCAATTAGATACAGTGGTAGTTACAGCAGAATACGATTTTAGTTTCCACAGATAATAATTACCGCTTCCTCGCTTCCTAACTAGCAAGCCGTAATTTGAGGCTACCACCTTGCAGCGTTTTGTGGAAAGCGGTCTTGTTTCTGGGAAGTGACCCTTTTTCTTCCTCAGTCAAGCATAAGCGTTGAACATATAAAGCTTATGCTTGACTGCATGTCGACAGCGTTGGCAGTTTCACGTTCACTGCTCTCTGCTTCCGGCATAATTAAAGACCTGAGTATCTCTCTTCCCGCACTAATTTATCAAAGGGAAAGTCTTTATCGCATTACGGGTTAGGTGTTGAGCACTTGCTGTACGCTGGACCTCATATTTACCGCATACTTGCGATGCTTTTTAACGGTCTTCCAATAAGGAGGAGGTTCTTAATTCATCGGAATCTGTTTTTATTTTTAAGTATATTCCCCGATTATTCGAAGATGACTGAAACAATTTGGAAAATTCTTTTTTGTTTGAAAGACTTCCCAGGTGGTCTCATATAAATTTTATTAACTTTGCTTGGGAAGTTTTTGTGTTAGCCTTGTTAAAACATTTATTTAGTCCACTTTGTGTATCTACACTCGCGAGCAATAAACTGGAATCACTTCATCGCTCGTTGCTCAAGACAATTTTGTATAATTTCGAGTTCGAGTTTGAGTTTGAGGTTGAGTTTGTCAAAAAGATTTAAAATTAATTAAATTTTCTACCTAAATTTAGAGAATAACTGCAATAGGTCGAAGTTGTGGCCGTCTAAATGAATGGGAAGTAATATGAAAAGATAAAAAAAAATATTTCCAATTTATGTTATTTACCCCTTAATATTTTGTGTTACCCCTTGGCCCTAATGACTGCCTGTAATCGGTTTTTCATTGACCGAATGAGTTTCCTGATGGAATATTAAGGGATTTCCTGCCACTCTTCGACTAAAGCAGTTTTCAGGTCTTCTATTGACGCCGGAGCTGGATATCTTCTTCGTACCCGCCTTTTGAGCTCGTCCCATATATGTTCAATTGGATTTAAGTCAGGGCTGAGGGCTGGCCAGTCTAGTGTGGGAATCCCGACTTCTACAAGATACTTTCTAGTCACTGCAATGGTGTGGCAGCGGGCGTTATCGTGCATTAGCAGGAAATCTTCGCCATAAAATGTAAGAGAGCACATGGCCTAGCAGAATGTCGTTTTTTTTTTTGGTTGGGAAATCATCAAATGACTTCTCCCGCTCTGGGTGGAGTAGGAGGGCGTGGCAGACTTTTACTGACTAAAACCCACTCTTGTTCCCTCAGTTGCCTGTGTGCCAGGGGCCGCGGTATCACTTTCGAACAAGCTGCACCCCTGGCAGGCATCGGCCCTTACGGGCCCCATCAGTTGCTGCAGACATCTCTTTGAGGCACGCGTGAAACACAACGCGCCGTCGACCCGGGCTTGGTCCTTACCGGACAGCGAGCAACCCATTACTCGCCGTCCGCAAGCCCGTGCCTACGGTGGCCGGGAATCAGCCTGGGATTCCCGACGCCCAAGGCGTCTCCTGTGAAGGCCACGGCCGTGAGGGCGCATGTACTGCATTTCCCTCACGTGCGCTGCCTCTTTGCGAACATGACTGTTTCGCTGAAGGAGGCGACTGCTAGCCATGCACTCTCGCTCCGTACCACGGCCTGGACCAGGGCCACCATGAGATCTTGCTGGAGCTCTGTCCGCCGTGCTGCGATTTCCCGCGGCAGCGGAGTTACGCCCCGGCATTTGGCCTCCTCGCGCCACTCCCAAGTGTGCGCGAGGACCTTTGCTTCCAGATCCCATGGCGGCAATCCGACAAGGAGGCCCGCCACCTCACCGGAGATCGTGCGGTATTCCCGGATCATCCGGATGGCCATGACGCTATGGGCCGCCTTCAACCGGCGTGTTTGTTGGCGCCTCAATGTAGGCGCCCACACCAGTGCCCCGTATAAGGCCATGGCCCGCACGACCCCTGCGTTGAGCCTCCGGCAGGAGGCGTTTGGCTCCCCTAGATTGGGCAGTCTGGGCGCCAAACGTCGGAAATGCTCCGCGAAGTTCCACCGGCTGTCGAGGACGAGTCTTAGGTACGTCATCCTCGACTCGATGCCGATGTAAACCCCTCCCACCGTTATCTGGGAACCCGTCGGTGGCGCATTCCGAAGACCATGAAACCACATGGCCTCGGACTTGTGCAAGGCCACCTCGAGTCCCAGTTGCCAGATTCTATCCACGATTGTCGCAACCCCGTGTGTCGCAAAGTCGGCTGCTGCCTGGTACGACCTCCCTTGCACCAGGACCAGCGTGTCGTCAGCGTAGCAATCTACGCTGACGCCGCTAGGGAAGTCGGCGCGCAGTACCCAGTCGTACCCGATGTCCCACAGATGCGGTCCCAGGATCGAACCCTGTGGTAAACCGCACGACATCTCTCGCCGGTTCCAATCTCCTTGGTGACCGGGGTAGATGACGGCCCTGTCCGTCAAGTAGGTAGCAGAATGTCGTTGATGTATCTTTCTGGGGTTAGCCCCCCTCCCCGACCTCCACCAGGTATGAATATCAACTACGTTTTTGCTTCAACACATATCCCCGCCTACATCATACAGGAAACAGTGGCATATGGGGGTGGGACTCCCATATGCCACTGTTTTCGCAAAACAGCATTGTGCGAATCACTCCCCCGGTCTCCTATAGACTCTCTATCGACAGTCGCTACCATGCAGGCACATCCTGGATTCGTCCAAGAGTAGGACTTGCCTTCATTGCTCGATATCTCAATTTAAGTGATCGCGAGCAATCGGTGGGCTGGAGACAATTTAGGTCCCATGGCTGGCCTTTTCGGGGTCAATTTCACTTTTTTGAGTCTTCGCCTCACTGTCCACTAGCCGACAGCCCTCCCTCGAACTTCTCTGATTTGCTGCTGGACGTCCACGCCGGTCAGTTGTCGATTTCGGATAGAAGAGGTGATAATAAGTCGGTCATCTCTCACCGAAGTGCATCGGTGTCGTCCAGATTCTGGTTTCCGGACTAAGTTTCTAGTCTCCCTGAACCTCTTGTTTACCTTCGAGACACAAGACTGGCTCAAATGAAGCTGTCGAGCGATAGTACGCTGAGACAATCCTTGCTGGATTAGGATGACGACTTGAGTGGCTTCTATAGGTGTGGTTTCCATTTTCTTTTAGCTTCAGTATTCCCCAGTGACGTGAAATATTGGACTAATGATCATTTTTCATTTTCGCCTTTATATAGGGTTTCAGGACGTGTCCGTATGAATTGAGGAGCCATGTCTCAGATTTAAACGAGGGTATTATCAATATTTAGTAGTAAATTTGCCAAATTTGTAGCCCCGATCCTGGAATTTGTAGTAAAACCTTTCAAAAGTTACAGGACGTTGAAGGTGGCCCCTCAATTCAGACGTCTGGATTGAGGAGCCACCTCAGAACTCGAAAACTACCCAATGGATATTGCTGAAACTTTGGTAGGAATTAGTAGTGTTTATGCTTAATTTGTACAAAAAAATGGGTTTTGTACGGCTGAATTTGAGGTAGCTACAGTGCTTTGATTTATCTGAAAAATCCATCAATTTCCCCGCGCTGTTTCTCGGAAACTAATGAAACAATTAAAACAGATTTTTGGTATTATTTAGTAGTAAGTTTGTTTAAATTTTTAGTATAAAATAAAACGCAAAGGCTTCATAATTTCGGTAATACAACACATTTTATGTGGCTCCTCAATCCTGACGGTCTATAGAAAACAAATGTACGTAGCTCCTAAAGTAGTTGATCAAATCGAAGTTTGATTACGCCAACATTTAGTAGAAATTTCTACTAAATATTGGCGTAATCAAAATTCCTCTACATTCAATATTTCAAAAGATGTTAATAATTTTAACATTCCTTAAGAATTTTCAGTGTAGGGTGACCATAAATAATTCAAACTGTGTTCACAAACAGAACTTTATTTACACATGATTCATTCTTCACCAAATCAGTACTTCAATCAAGAAACAAAATATATTAAACACAAAGAATAAAAAAGACAAATAAACTAAAAGCGGATTATCCCAAATTAGCTTTTATAAAATCTCTAATCTCTAAACATTATCTCTATATTCCCTTATTCTATCATTAATTACTAGCCTTCTCTAATCTTTATTTTAAAATATAACTACACAAAAAATTTAAATTTTTGTTAAAAAATAAAATTTTACAGAAAAATGTTGTCATAACTTAAATTATTGTAGTTAGTAGGTTTTAGTTTAAATAGCATGGTTAGATTAAAGATTGTTATGTGTATTTTGTGGAAAATGTTGTTGGTTACACATTTGGTCAATTTTTTTTGTACTTTTCTTCCTATAAAATGTAATGTGTTACTGTTTGTTTTCCCTAATAAATAAAATAAATAAACTAAAATAGATATCCAGAGACAACGAATTCCGAAATAAAAGTTATTTTTCACTGTGTAGTGTTTTTTTTTTGTTTAAAGTCGGTTGTTTTTATATTTTGCGTCCGTCATACGTAATATCTTTAATCGGATTTAGTGGAAAGTATGGTAGTACCTGTAATTAAAAATAAAACTCTTTGGTGATGCTTCCGACAAGATAATTACCGGCCTATCGTAAGGAGTTACGATAGTAGAAAGGTGCTTGAGATGGCCTACTTGAGCGTCAGCTTAGTAGCCACTTAATCTTAAATGATGTGCAGTTTGGTTTCAGAAGCAAACTGTCGACGGAAAGCACTATCCTGGCGCTCAAGCAGACTGCAAGATTCAACCAACATTATCGTTTTTTTTTTTTGTGGCCGGTGTTTCTAAAGAGTTTTCTTAAATAAGTTGTCAAAGTTTGCGTGTTCCGACTTTGTTAAGTAGTATACTCACATTTCACATAGTAGACCAGTCCTCCGGCAGTTTGCTGAAACTTTTGGACAATAAATATAGTCTGTAATCAGTCGTATTTAAAATCCAGGTTTATAAACAGTTACCATAAGGTCAATTCTCGTAATTAAAAACGTGCAAAGTCTAATCGCAGTCTCATCTCAGCGACAATCAAATGTGAAAAACTTGTCAAAAATTATAAAAGTTGGAAGAATTTTTAACGGATTGAAACTGAGATCACTGTGAACGTTCTTAAAATTACGGGAATTGCCTCTCAGATTTTTGTTATTCTGTTTATCCTTACTAATATTATAAACGCGAAAGTTTGTACGTATGGATGTATGGATGTTTGTTACCCTTTCACGCCAAAATTGCTGAACGGGTTGGTATGAAATTTGACACACAGATAGATTATAACCTAGATTAACATATAGGATACTTTTTATTCCGGGAGCATGTTCCCGCGGGATAATATCCGACTTCCACGCGGGCGAAGCCTAGGTTGGTAGCTATTTAAATTGAATTTTACTTTAGTTCAATTAATGTAGCAGTTACAAATATTATCTCTTTTAAAGAAACTATACTGGATAAAATAATCATGCTTTTCATTTAAAATATAATGTCCGTGAAATTTATGAATGTCGTGCTGACATTATGGGTGCACTAGGTGTTTTTGTAATTAACGCTATCGTCACTGTCGTTGTTCAATTTCGTACCAACAACGATAATGACGATCGATCACGGATCCACGTGTGTATCTCTTCCTAGTAGGGCAACCGCTGAGAGGCTATTTATTACTTACTATGTAGTTAGCTAAACGTGTTATTGCGGTATCTCGATAATACCACATAACATACGTCTATGCGACGTTATAATGACGTCAACATCTATGTTGGACAAATGCTTAGTGCGAGGGCACCCTAATATAGTTTTCATAGGAAAGAGGTTTTCGTGGATATATTTCTGAGTGACTGATTGATTCTAAATAATATGGCACTTATCATTAAAACTCCTTATTACATTTTATGAAAGTGCCTTACCCGTGCCCTGCCCCAAGCAATGGCGTGATTACTTAGAGAAACAATTTTCTTATTCAGGAAATGGCCATAGAAAAGCGCGTAAAGCTGGTAGATTGCCAGCTGATATTAAGCCTGACACTCGAATATGGTTTATTTGCAATATTGAAATTCAACGAGATATTGAAATACTGAATACTGATCCCCAGTGGTTGTGGCAAAATATTTTGTGTCAAACATTTTCGATCTTGTTTTATTTGCAATGGAGGTTTGCAAATACGTTCCCAGATTAACATCGGACTGCAGAGTGAACATGTTTGGGAAGAAATATATTGATTGACGAATAGTTGAGGGTTTTATTAAAGATCATTCATACCGCGCGGGCTGGCAACGTAGAATTTCTAGGGGTTTTTCGTGATTATTTTGTCGTCTATTAATATAAATCAAAGTACTTACAATTATTTTTCAGCCAAGCACCAGATCTTTGATATTGATAATTATTTTTGATATTTACTCTTAAATAATACTTTATATTGTATTATGGACTGCAAATAGAAAGTAATTGACAATTTATAGATTTTTATTCGGCGTCACCAGAACCGCCTGCTATCTGGCATTCGGAACTTACGAAAAGAGAAAAGTGTTAGTATAATAACCCACACCTCAGTGGTAACAAAACCAGTAGAAGATAAGCTGGTCTCGCATTCTATTGAAAATCCGCACCACACTAGTTCAGTTTAAAGGTACTGTACATACTCATCGAAGACCACTAATACGATGACCACTTTTAGTAAAGGCTCACCTATGTCATTATCAGAAGTGGGATCGAATACGAACGCAGCGTGGTTTTTTGATCCAACTACGGCGGAGCTGAGAAGCAGGTTTATTCAATGTCGTTAAAGCTTATTCATGTAAATGTGAACCAAGATAAATATTGTGAATGAAGTTTGGTCCTGATGAGTTAGAGGCAAAAAATATCTTGAAGAAGTCGCATTATTGGTAGCTCTTACTAAAGTGTCAGAAGATTGTTTTGCCACATACTTAAGCACCCTGATCTATAAGGAATTTACATGGACCGCACCGCTAAGCAAACATTCTTATAAAGATTTTCAAATCCCAAACTATTTTAAGATTCCTAATTTGGTGCCTCCTTAGAATTATTCATCAGAGTAATATAAGCCGCGTCCGACTGCGTGTGTGAGGAACCTAATAGACCGCACACCAAAACTGTTTTACCTGAAGAAGTATGTACTGGATTTATAATATCACTGTCGTGTGAAAAGCAGTTTAGTCTCATACACTGCACTGAGAAAAATGTCATTTTGGCATAATCTTAAAATATCGTGACGTTGGTTTAAAATAGATGCGTTGTCTTATAATATGTTGATAATAAGTAAATATTACGCTAGAACTGAAATGTGTTAAGATGGAATCGAATTTTTTGGGTAAATAATGCAATATTATGATACTTGTCATCGTAAAAATTTGTAATTATGAAATAACATTGTCTTCTTCAAATAATAACACAATGTAATAGAAAATGGTCCACTGTCCCATAAATTAGTATGATAATTATAAATAAGATTCTAATTAAAAAACGATTAAATAATCTCATATTTTTAGAGTAAGCATCAAAGTTCAATAATATAGTCATATTATTTTATGTGTATCCTACTAAATTATTATTACAGAGACCCATTTATGAGTAGCATTTGAATGATGTCCTACAAATTTAAGGTGACGGCATTATATAATGAGGTCTCCCTCTCTCACTTCATTCCGCCGCCGCGCCATTTCGGTCGGCCATTTGTATTTCACCGCTACAGCCGGCAAGTCACGACTCACGACTCGTTTAATTAATAGCAATAACAATTCCATTAGTGCCAGTGAACGTGTTTGATCAGTGCAAAAATGGATATGGCTACGCGTGATCTTTTGAAGAAGTGGAATTTGGAACGCTACATCGATCGTTTTGAAAGTAAGTTGACAAACCTACCTAGTAAGTTGCTAGCATGAGCTCACACATTACATTCACACATTCTAATTTCTAGCAAGAATAGGGTCAGAGTGTCGTCTTAGAGGCACTATGAAAATATACTTAAAAAAAATTCGCGACCAATTTCAAGGTCACAGTTCTAACATAACCTTACCTATGGATCCCTTCGACATCGTTTTTACGACAAACGGTTGGTCGGAGACAAAAAACACCCAGACACTTTTAGCCTTTCTAGGTGTTACATACTATAGAATCGAGAAAATAAACGATTTGCGAAAATAACACTTTTTTGGCCGCTGTACACTCCAACCAAGAATAGTCTTGTCGTATGGTACCTACCCACCTACCTAGATATACGTTCATATTTATATTATACACTAGATTCGATGTGCAACTGCAACCCAAAAAAAAACAAATAGGTAGAGTGCGTCTAAACTAAAATGACGCGCCCCACTACCGCATTTACCGTAGTGTACGTATACAAATTTAAGTAGTGGGGCGCGTCATTTCAGCTTAGACGAGCTCTACCAACCTACATTTTATAAAGTCGATGCGACGTAGTGCATTTCACAGCTGCAATCAGGGCGCTGTTAAATTTACCTTTTTTTTCAGCTGAAAGAATTGATATCGCAACAATGCAGATGCTTAGTAAACAAGACATACATAGTATGTTCCCTCAAATAGGGGACAGACTCCGGTTTGAAGCAGCTCTGGCCATGTTAAAAAGCGACCAACCAAAAGATATGGTTTGTTTTCATGTTAAATTGTATTTCAAAAAAGTAAATTTTGTTTTAAACTTTTTGCTTACACATGCCCTGCGTCGCTTAAATGCACATTCTCCTACTTGCATGTAGGTAGGTAGGTACCTACTTATTAACTTTTATTATTTTAAAGTCTTCTTAAGATACCTAACAATTTAACCGGTGCAGTATTTATTTAAAAAGTGGAATAAAATCATAACTTTTCATCAGTCTTGTTAGTTTACCAACTAAGTACATTATTATTACCTTTTTAAATTTCTTGTTAAATTTCAGGATAACTCCTACAATTCATCACTCTTTGAAGAGGTCCTGAGGAATGACTTGTTAACTAGTCTACCTTGTAACTTAGAGCCTCTGCCACCGTGTGAAGGACTGCAAAGCTCAATCCTCAACCAAGACTGCGAAGCAGGACTTAACCAGGAAAATTTGGTAAGTTCTGCAAAATTGTAGAAAAGTACTCGTACTTACTGTTTTTTGGTTCAAGAGCAATATGTATTAATTTGTAATTACATCCATACTAATATTATAAATGCGAAAGTAAGTTTGTCTGTCTATCTGTCGGCTGGGGCAGGACCTTTTCACATTTTCATACCTAAGACACTGAACCGATGCAAAATTTGGTATAGACATTCTTTGAGACCAGGATCAGTCCTGATCTTGATCGATTAGTTTTTATCAGGGCCGGATCAAGGGACGAGGGCAGGACCGTTCACACCTGCAATGCTGAACCGATTACTAGTAAAAAAATATAACACTTCCCTTGAGTTATCTCCGGCTAGGGCTAGCTATAGCCTGTTAGTTAACGGTCGCACTCGGACACATTTAGTGATTATTTCAACGATTATTGAGGTTAATTGACCGTACATACTCATATTATCACACCTTTTTGTTACATGTACTATTATAACATTGTCTCAAAGTAAATATTATTTTAGGATGGTGACATACTGGTGATACCACTGGACTCGTCGTCGTCAGTGGGTGAAGCAGTTAGACAAGAGTCCACCGGGAGCAATTTAGTAAGTTATTGCCTATTATCCTGTACTTTTGATAAGGAATTTAAATTGACATTCAATATTGTTAACCCCCGGCGTAAACAGATAAGTTTAACGTCTGTACCTGTCCTGTCCTGTATGTGTGTACGGACGGCCGTTTAGGAGCTATACTATATGTCACAAAGATCAGTAATATATTTGGAGTTGGTGACAGCTATAACTAACAACTAAATGCATGATGCCTAGACTGGCACCGACTCCAACTGATCATTATACTGAATGGAAGGTAGGTATTGAACCTGTATTTTCAACATTTTAGTGACATTTTTTTTTAACTTTTACCTTGCATATTTAGTTTGTAATGCCATACTTATACTATTTGTGTTTCAGGTGAATACCATACTGAATTCATCAGTCGAGGGAAAACAAATAATAGCAATTGGGCAGAAAACGGGCACCTTACCCTCAAACGTGCGTGGGCGTTTATGCAAGCTGCTTATGGAGAAGCTCATTACGGCCGAAAACCCGGTACTTCTGACAGATTCGCAGCTGCTTGCTCTATCCTACGACATTGGCAGATTATTTAAAGAGGAGTCACCACCCCTATACTACGCGCCGTACCTGCCGGCTGATGCTTACCAGGCTAAGCGCAATATCTCTGGCTGGTTAGTCACCGCCAGAAGGGCTCGACGGCAGCATTTAGTTTCGTTGGGCCTTATTGAAAAGCCCAAGTCACGTTCTCGCTCCAAGTCCAGTCCTAGGCTAGACACCCCTCCACTCGCTGGAATCGACCTGACCGGACTTAAAGAAGGTAACTCCTTTTCAAGAAATTTTTATGTTTTCAGATTGAATTAAATTATCAAGAACAAAATTATTGAGAAAAATATCTGAATTAGTATAAATTTTCGTTACAAATTACAAAATATCTGAATCTAAGAACCGTTATTGTCATTGTACTAATTATTAATCGTTTTAATTTTTGTGTGCAGGTGAAGTGGAGGACGTAGCGTCAGCATTAGAGCAGCTGTCAAGTCCTTCAGCTGGTCCGTGGCAGGAGGTCAGTGCCCTGTGGCGGGAGACGGTGCGAGCTCGCCTCCGGTACTTGTACTACGAGGAAGGGACATTACAGGAGTACTTCAATAAGTATCCTATCCTGAAGTCAAGTGATGGATGGCGACTCCTGACTCATGACTACGAAGCACTGTTCCCTGATAAATCCGGGGGCCTCGACGCCTTGGATGCTTCATCGGAAAACATACTAAAAGCTGCTCAGCAGAAGCTTAACACCACAAAGGACTCGTTTCTTCGTCGAAAAATAGCTGATACATTGGCAATTTGTGACGGTAAGGAAATGATTCTGTTATATAGTTCTAGGTGCTCGACCTCCCTGGGTCGGTGAACCCGTTATAAAATATATAGACAAAAAAGAATTTAAAAATTATCTAACATGGTGCAGTCGTTCAGAAGTAACGGGCGGGCGGACACACATTTCGGCAATTCATTTTTACTTATATAGATAGATTTTATTTTGTTCTGATACTTTTCCCTATTTGCTCAGTTAATGATGATGTGTTGTGTCAAATATACTATTATTATTTTCTTTCCAGATGAACAACCGGAGACAAAATTAATAGCAGCGATATTGCTACTCGGCTGTCTCTTTAATATTCCTCCTGCCCGTCGATCTAGAAAAGACTGGCAAGCTTCACGAGCGGAGATATTGGATGGATTTGTGACCATCGTGGATGATGACGCAGACGTGCAAGTGGTAATTGAGGAGCGTCGCCAAAAGCTTCAAAACCTAGGTATTAGCCTCCAACCATTTATAATTTGGTGCCGCCAGTCAGGTGTCTCCTTCACAGTATGTGACAATACGTTTTACAAGTTCACAACACTAACTGAGGCTGTTGATGTGACTTTTAAAATATTTCATGCTACTGCCGCCGAAGGAGGCGAAGGAATCAAATTTTAGAATTACTTAAATGAAGTCCAATGTAACTTCGCACACTTATCCGCACCGAATCGTACGACCTTATTCGTCCGATTCGGTAAGTGTGCGAGGTTCCATAGGATTTCATACAAGTAATTCTAAAATTCGATTCTTTCGCCTCCTTCGGCTCTGAAAAGTGTGCGTTCACCTTTAGTAATAGATTTTAAAGTAAAGTATTTGTATGAGGGATAGATTAGTCTCATCGGAGTGTTTATAGTAGCACTTTACTTGAAAATAGATATTTACTATAATAATATAACCAATTTATTGTATGCAGCTTTAAGGTGAAAGCGTCAGGGTAGCCCGCGAAATTCAAATTTTCTTACGTTTTTTGCAATTTGCAGGCCAGTGCTAGGTTTTGATTGAAATGTTAGACGCGGGTGTAAGACGTATGTAGTACAACTTATGTACTTACACCCGCGTGCAACATTTAATTAACATACAACCTAGCACTGGCCTGCAAATTGCAAAACACGGCTACCCTGAAGCAATCACCTTAAGGGCAAAAATGTTTTAGTTATAGGTACATTAATGTAAAGTTTGTTATTTTTTGTAAATTAAATTTCTACTCGTCTCAACCTTTATTTTAATTTGTAAAAACTAGAATTATTGAACATAATGTATATAATGATTCTTTATAATGACCGACAAATAGATACTGTAATCATTAAGGCGAGGATGTTTCTAAACAAAACAGTCTTCTTTTATACTGAATATAAATGTTTAGAGTATATAATAATTATTCATTCATACCATGGAAATAAAAATACCATTCAATTTTCTGTTTAATTTATACATACATCCCTTTTCACCTTCTTACCATTCTTGCCAAGGTACTTTTTTCTATTTTTTTTACTTACTCTCCATTTTTTTAAGGTTCAAGTTTAGGATTCTTCAGTTTTTTTTAATGTTGAGCTCACACCTAATAATATTTAAAAGGAAAGAACCAATATTGGATACTTAAAAATAAGGGGATCATGTAAGTCCAGTGGCGCCCTCAATTATAGGAGGATTGTGATTTCTAATAATCCAAACAATTTCTGTGTAATCCACCAGTATTTAGTTGTAGTCCTACTGATGGAGAATGAGTAGAACTACAACTAATCACTGGTGTATTATAGAGAAAAAAACACAATCCTCCTATTGAGGGCGACCTCCGTAAGATAATAGGCTATAACCAGAGATATGAGGAAATAGTAGGAAAAGTAAGAGGACCTAACCTAAAATACGAGGAGGTTACCGAAAAATAGTAGGAAAAATAATAGGATATAACTGGATATATGAGGAAGGCACCGAAAAATAGTAGGAAAAATTGTATGACATAACTGAATATGTGAGGAAGTCACCGAAAAATAGTAGGAAAAATAATAGGATATAACTGGATATATGAGGAAGGCACCGAAAAATAGTAGGAAAAATTGTATGATATAACTGAATATGTGAGGAAGTCACCGAAAAATAGTAGGAAAAATAATAGGATATAACTGGATATATAAGGAAGGCACCGAAAAATAGTTGGAAAAATTGTATGACATAACTGAATATGTGAGGAAGTCACCGAAAAATTGTAGGAAAACTAATAGGATATAACTGGATATATGAGGAAGGCATCGAAAAATAGTAGGTAACTAAAACTAAATCCATGGTGACACATCATCTTAAATACTGTTATCATCAACATCAGTATTATCATCGTTCTTTTTGGTGAATCACTATGCTCCGTCCTTTGAGTGAATTCATCATACTTTAAGCTGAATTCACCTCTTTTATGATTGTCAGTTTTCTCAGTGTGCTTTTCGCTTTTGAGTTGAATGCCCATGTTACTACCCAAAGTCAACTATTTCGTAATGTGATGGTGTCTGACTCAAGCGTCGATTGGAATAATAATTACTAATGAAAACCAAGAACAAGCAAAGACATCGATTACAAACTGATTCACTAGAAGTCAGTGTGAACTGTTCCTGACCTTAAGAGGATTACGGGTGTTCATGTAGATTGAAGATATCATAAATATAATGACAAGTTTCCTTTTTTATTCGATGCTGGATCATCTTTCTCGCTTTTTAACTAACTCCAAAAATAAAAACTTTTACCAACAAAGAAAACAACTGACTTCCGAAAAAACACTACAAAGTGAAAAATAACTTTAATTTCGGAAGTCGGTGACTTTGGATATGTATTTTAAGTTTTTGTCACCGGCTTCCGAAATTAAAGTTATTTTTCACTTTGTAGTGTTTTTTTCGGAAATCGGTTGTTTTCTTTTTTGGTAAAAGTTTTTATTTTTCACTTCTTAAGTTATAGTACCTACCCCACTAATTCGAAATTTCTGCACCCTTGGGGTCAAAACAATGCTTATTTACGCGATAGCAGCAATCGCGGTCGATTTACTGTTATATTTTGAAGAGTTCCGTTGTCTGTCTCCGTAACGCATCATCAGATCTAGATGAAATTGAAATGGGACCACACGTGAAGCACTAGCTTTCAAATATAAAATAAGAATCATCAAAATCGGTTCACCCAGTCGAAAGTTCTGAGGTAACAAACATAAAAAAAAACATACAGACGAATTGAGAACCTCCTCCTTTTTTGGAGTCGGTTAAAAAGGAACTTCTTTTTTCGGCGCTTATTATGAAAGAAACTGTTCACGATGGATGTTTAAAACTATACGCAATTATCTTGTTTGATTTAACCTTTTTTTTAATATGACATAGAATGCGCTTCAGGAAAGAGTAAAAGTAAGACCCACTTTTTGCATGTTTATTACCTTTAACTCGGTGTGCCTGACTGTCTCGCGCTCATCTTACGAGACTTTTTTCGAACTGCATCGAGGGTTCTTTCTCTTGCCCTCACCCCATTCGCGCTGAGCCCTTTATCTTCACGCTTTTCACCAGCAATATACCGAAAAGTAAAAAGGCCTAGTTGGCTCTATTCGCCGACGATACCACCAATGACTATACGGATCGCTGTCAGGACGCTATTGCTCGCTCTCTCCAAACCTCCGCAAACGTCTGAGGTGGTTGGTTCCAGAAATGGAGAGTCGAGGTCAACCCCGACAAGAGTTCCACGGTGAAGTGAAGAGGAACCCCAAGGTGGGGCCGCTTGTCAGGGCTTTTGCCTCCAAGCCGACGACGTAGCGGCCAAAAAGTAGGTTTCTAAGTAGGCAACTGAGGCGGGCCGCGATGTGAATTGTAGGCATCGCGGCTGACGATTACAGGCTGCGGCGGAGGAGGAGTGCCGCTACTTCTGAGAAGTGCAAAACTAACACGTGCGATAGTCTGTTCCTTCGGCCATACGGCTACAATGACATACAAAAATTTATACTTTCCCTAAACAACACAGGAGCGGTCGGGTATGATGAGATTTCGACAAAAATTCTAAAGGCTTGCTCAGTAGAAATAACCCCTGTGTTGACACACTTAATAAATTTGTCATTTTCAGACGGCTGTTTCCCAGAATTATTAAAGTTTGTGGTTGTTAAGCCTCTTCATAAAAAAGGCGATAGCTCGAAAGCTGATAATTACAGACCTATTAGTCTCATACCAATAATATCTAAAGTTTTTGAAAAAGCTATGCAGCACCGTCTCATAGAATTTATTGGGAAACATCAGATTCTTAAGAAAGAACAATATGGGTTTCAAAAAAGTAAATCGACCACCCTTGCATGCTTCAATCTTGTAAAAATATTATTGATGAAGTAGACATAGGAAATCGGGTATCCGTTATCTTCTTCGATATGTCAAAAGCTCTGACTTTGTGTCTCATAAATTGTTACTCTCAAAATTGGAACGATATGGTATTCGAGGTCCGGCCCTTACTTGGTTTGAAACCTACCTACTGGATAGAACGCAATGTGTTGAGATTCCAAGTATTACTGAGAATAAAGAACTGAAGGGAATTAGGTCTCTTTCAAAATTCAACAACTCGGGTGTGCCACAAGGGAGCGTTTTGGGTCCCCCTTTGTTCTTATTATATATTAATGATCTTCCTGAACACACACCCAATCCATGCACTTTATTTGCGGATGACATTTCGATAATTATGACATCACCAATGAATACTGACATAAATAATTACAGAATAGATATTAGCAATACAATTGAATCAACAATTTCTTGGTTAGGATCAAATAATTTGCATGTAAATATAAATAAAACAAAAATTGTACAATTTAGGAAATATGGTCGTAACCGAGAAAAACGAAACATTAATTATAATGGGCAACTTCTATTAGAGACAGACGAATGCACTTTTCTGGGAGTTACATTGGACGACTACTTCTCCTGGAAACCACACGTTGAAAAGGTATGTAACAAATTAAACAAATTCGTGTATGTTCTCTACACAATGCGAAATACCTCGTCGCAGAGTACGATATTGACTGCACATCACGGCTGCCTTGCATCAACCTTACAATACGGCCTGATACTATGGGGTAACTCAACAGACGTAGATAAAGCCTTTATGGTACAAAAAAAATGCGTTCGAGCCATTTGTGGCATCCCACCATGGGAATCATGGTTTACACCATTGTTTTTAAAATTAAAACTCCTTACATTACCCAGTATGTATGTTTTGGAATGTGTTAAATTTGTCCGTCAGCACTCGGACCTGTTTAAAAAAGCTCAAGACCGTTGCCCTCGAAAAGTAAGAAACAGATAGAATAGTTCTGCCCAGGGCACCAAAGACTTCTCTGTATAAAAAAAACTGTTATCATATGTGTGGATTTATCTATTACAAAATACCGAAGAATTTCAAAGAGTTCCCTAATAATTTATTTTTTATTAAGTTACAATTATGGCTGCTGCAAAAACGTTTTTATTCCATTAATGAATTTATAAATAATGTTAAATGCTAATGCTAAATAATGTTTTAAATTAATGTGACGATAATTAATAATGAACATTGAATGTATTGAATAATTAATGATAGAAAGCATGCCATTGAGCGTAATATGTAATAGATGTTATTGTTTTGCATGTCAAATTATGTCTGACTATGTATTAGGAAGCCAATTTACTACTGTAAGACCAAAACTGTACCAATACGTATTGCAAATAAATTATGATTATGATTATGATTATGATTATGAAGCGCTCTTCCCTTCCGTGGCTTGGACGGGGCCGCCAATGTTTGATGGTGCACGCGGTGGGGCCGCAGGGGAGAAGGAGTGTCGGTATAGCGTTGGCCGCTCTCCCTATCCCCTGTGGCTGAATAGTGGTAGGCGGCTGGGCTACTGTGCTGACCCGTCGCAGGGGGACCAAGGGCATCAGACACGAGGTCATCTGGGGCCCTTATGCTATTTGGTTCCTGGGGTGGTTCCGATTGGTACCGGCGCACCAGGACACATGGTACGCTGGTACCATGTGTCCTGGTGTGCCGGTGATAGGCGTTATTTCCCTCTGAGGATGGTCCGGTGACGGACAGCCGCGGCGGGTTCGCGACTGGCTTGCGCGTTTCCGTGTTCCCGCCTCAAGCAGCACTGGAGGACACCGTGAAGTTTTAGTGGGTTACAGTCCCACATGACTGCGCTATCTCCCCGTGGTAGCGCAGTAAACATTTCCTCACGTTAAACAAAAATAAAATGCCCGGGTCGATGGCGCGTTGTGTTCCACGCGCGCCATCAGCGATGTCAGCAACAACTGGTGGGGTCCAAAAGGGCCGATGCCTGCCAGGGGTGCGGGATGTTCGAAAGAGATCAGGCAACTGAGGGATTCTTTTTTTACCCCGAGAAGAGTCAGGCAGCTCTATTCTCGAAACCACGCCGACTCCCTCTTCCCGTCCCCAGTCTGATCACTATGTACGGTAAGCCGATTCCTTGGGGGAAGTAAGCCAAATACTTAGGTGTGATCCTCGACCGCCACCTTACCTTCACAGACTTAAAGATGGCTCGTTTGCGCGCCACTTCCGCCCTCATTAGGCTGCACTTCATTCTGACCGCTCGCAGTAAATTGTCCCATAAGTGCAAGTTGCTCATCTTCACCGCGGTTATACTGACGTATGCGGGTAAATTTCAACATGTCGTGTTTTTTCTCATTTCGGTTTTTTTTTTAATTTGAAGGTTTTAGTTATTGTTTTTAACTTTAGATTGTTCTTCAGTCTATTTAAATTTATGTTCGTTAGATGGGATCAAATTAGTAAAAACATACGACATATTTGAGATTCATTCTAAATGCCACCGATCTGATAAAGCGATTCACCGAAATTATGTATCGTGCAACCGAAATTAGATTTATGTCACCGAAATGAAATTGTAAACACAACAAAGGAACAGTTTTGTGGCACAGTGTCACAAGGCACCATGGGAATGGGTGGCTTGGAGATTGAAAACATTTTCAAGCCCGGACGGGACCATTTGCGAAAGAGTCCTGTTATTGCAAATGGTCATAGTACCAGATGGTTCAAATAAACAAAAAAAAAAAATGTGTGCGTGTGCTGTCGGGGGATCACGTTTGAACAAAGTTTTTGCAGCCTCTATCTCGGATTTACATTTTAACGTCACTATCAGCAATAGCACCCTCTAAAATCCTGGAAACTTTTTAAAATTTTCGCAGATGCCATCTTGGATTTTCATGGGCATAACGTTTTTACGTTACGTGATGATTTCTACCAGTTTAATCCTACCGCAAGCCGCGTTAAAGAACTTCGTTCCAATAAAACTTTGATAGACTCACTTCATTTACGTCAAATCAACAAATCAAAAGAGACCATAATGTGGATGGGACTATGACAATTTGTAGACGGCACCGACTGCTACTCATCATCATCATCATCTGGGCCGCAAGACATCCATTGCTGAACATAGGCCTCCCCCCTGGATTTCCAGAGTACCTAACTGGTTGTAGGCGGCCTGCTTCTTGCGACCTTTATTAGGCCATCTCGCTGCGCTTACTGGTACGCGGTTTCCACTCGAGAACTCTTTTGCCCAATCGTACATCAGTTCTACGCGTTATGTGTATTACCACTATTACTTGTCGATCTCGCAGAGAAACCCCAAGCATAGCTCTATTGAAAAAAGACTAAAAATCGATGAAAAACAGATTTTACAGTGACAGCGTAAGAAATATATCTAAGATAATTTATGAGAATTTTTTAAATCGGCACCGAAATTACATACTCGACCACCGCAGTGAGCTAAATGACTACCAAAAGGACATTTAACACATCGAAATGGGATTTGTTATCATTTTGGTGGATTTTTTCATACCGGTGGTGGTTTTAGGCCGCTGAATCCACCGTTATGAGAACACCGTTAGGAAAAAAAGACCAAACACTGAAATGTCAAAATATTGAAAATGTTTAGGACATAATGAATAAAACTCAAGTAAATATGTACATAAAGCGCATATACGGCACCCAAAATAAAAAGTAATAAACACTCGATCCACAAGTTAAAAACGCCACCGAAACGATATTATTTTTATCCCAATTCACCGAAACGAATTACTTACGTCTTTTGCAGGAAGACACAGTGAGGTGGCGACCGTTACTCCTTGTCGAGCGCTTTACGTTGACTGACTACAGCTAGGCGAGTGCGGGAGGGCGGGCCCTACAATGCCGTATGTAAACTATGACTGTGTCACTTTTGTTCATCGGGATGAGAATATTTAGCGAGGCAGTTGTGTGTTTCACTTATCATTAACTTCACTGGGTAGTTATAGGAACAATAACACTGTTTATCAGTACCTACTATAAATACTGGCCTAATAATTAAAAGTGCATTGAAAACTAAATAACAAATAGTTTTTCTTGTACGTAGCACATTACCATCAGAATCGTATAAGGGACAGCCACCGCGATGCCAAATTTAGTGGATTTTTTTTTAATGTAGTTACTAAAATCCGAACTAAAATATATTTATTGCCTCAAGCTACATTTTCTATTCAGTCAAATAATCGACTGTATTTTAACTTTCGGCAGTGGCGTTTTAAGATTTTCTGTTTGGGAAATTCATCCATGCGTTTTAAAGCCCACCACATCCATAGGATGCAGACCTTTTAAAACCAACCGGTTTTGAAGAATCTGCATCTTTCTAAGGAAACCTTTATAAAGCCCTTCTATGGCCGAAATGAGAAGAGTCGATCTACTGAGACTCTTCTCAGTAGCCCTGCCTGCAGATCTCACAATGCCCACAATCTAGCAGCTTAAGAAACGCTTTTCTGGCGTTTCTTCGACTCTGCTATAAAGCACCTTAATCCCCTGATCGAAGGAGCCAACTGCTACACCCGCAGTAGTAGGATTTGCCGACCGAGACATACCCTTACCATTCCCGATGACGCTACAATCCTCCTCCAGGAGAGCAGTAAACTCTCCAGCATTCTTAAGATCCAACATCGCGGACCGCCGTCGTTCCGACCTCGTCACCGAGGCCTGCCTTGTTTTCATGCCATTCGCCCCTAAATAGTAATCCTTCCGATCCAGCCTACCCCTTGCTGCTCTCTTCTAGCGGCACCCTAAGCCGAAGTCCGTATCCCACATGGTGAAACTTAAAACTTAAAACTAAAGCGACTACATGCTAATGGGAATTAGCATGTAGTCGTTTTAGTTTTAAGTATTTGCCGGGGCTGGAAGACTTAATTTATTAAGGTAACCCCAGGCAGGTCCTGTTACGCAGCCGACCACCTCATAGGTTGACCTGCGTGATGTCATTCCCAAAAAAAAAAAATTGACCATCTTTCTAGCTTTCTAAAGGATATCGTTTTCTGCCTAAATATTTTTTTCAGATTATCTACCAACATCAAGTAAAATATGAATCAAAAAGTCTAATAGACTCAATGCCTTTTAAAATAGTCTATTTTACTAACTTTGGTCACTGACTAAATCAATCAATCAATCAAATCAAATCAAAATATTTTATTTCACATAAACCTGCAAGGGCACTTATGAAACGTCAGAAGCTAGGTGCACGGTTCCAATTTGTGTTTAAGAATATTTTACCTACTTGTAACTTCAAACATACCGGTCCGATACTCGTCCCAAGGAACGTTTATTTGTAGCTAGTTTCATTATCAGTAAATACATTTGATTCTGGTTTTGAAAAAAAAAATCTTACACCATATTTTGGTCAAGACAGAAGCGGAACAGAAGCAGACAGCAGCCAATATCTAACGATTTCTACAAAAAACAAAAAACATCTAAATGTTTTTTGTCGAAAATACAGCTAACTGTATTTCGATATCAATATTCTAATATTAGATGGTTGTACACTATATAAATAATATTAGGTGGTCTTATGCTAACCAATATTGACGGTTTTTCACTATGTAAAGAAAAAAATAATAATGAAATTAAAAAGGTGTATTTGTCCCAAATCATTACATGGATTATGAATGAGACATCCCCAGTATGTAATTGATAATACTTGTGTTGGGGAAATCTAATATTAGACGGTTTTAAGCTATCTAATATTAGACGGTTTTACGCTATCTGGCGACAGACTACCTAGAATCAGTTTCATTTACCTATCGATCAAATAAACATCGCAGTCAATTTATCCATTCTGCTTTGATTTTCAGCTGTGAAACTACAATTCATAATGAAGTTATCTGAAAAAAAGAATTGGCCCTGATTCATTTATCAAAACTATACAGATATAAAAAAAATACTGTACAAAAGTGATGAAGAGATATATGTCGGGATTGTTAATACTAGTAATCATATTTAAAAATAATATTTGTTATTATACTAAAAGTCACCAAAGGTCACACACATTCGCTTCTCTAATAACCCACTTTAAGATAACAAAGTCTTTGATTTTAAAACACGATATACCGTAGTCACTATAAATAAAGTACGTCATAATTTTAAAGCTCAAAACAGGACAGTATTAATAAATGAAAAAAGCTACTCGTAATCTTATCCTACTATCATACTATACTATAATATAATATTATAAATGTGAAAGTTTGTATGTTTAGATGTTTGGATGTTTGTTAGTCAATCACGCAAAAACGGATGAAACGGATTTAGATGAAATTTGTCACACAGATAGTTTTTAACGTGGATTCACATCTAGGATAATTTTCATCCCGGTAGTACATTCCCGTAGGATAATTTCCATTCTCCACGCAGGCGAAGCCGCTGGCAAAAGCTAGTTAAGTTATAAAAAAGATAAACAATATTTGATAGACACGAAATATTTTTTTTTCTTCAATTCGGGATATCACGATGCAATAATCACAACTAGCAATTATTTAAAAGGTTACGAAGAAAAACGTGCGAGAATACACCTTTCATTTTCACAGAATGCATTCAGTAAAGTGTAGCTTTAAAATAAAAATAACAGGTAGAAGGTCAGCTTAATTCCATACACGTGTCGACGCGACGGGACGGTCCGTTGGAATTAGACTTTTCAATCACTCGGCCTGGTTTTATTCTGTTGTGACATTGATAACCCTGCGCTTTTTAAACCGATAAAAGCCGCAGACTATACGGGAAAAACGAGTGGGATTTGACTCTAAAAATTGGACATCGTACCAACCTACTACACACGGCTAAAAAAGACTAGAAACGGATATGACAGATCGACTTATATTACCACTGTTAGTACTACGTTATGATAATAAAATGATGATAAAGGATGATATGACGTTATGCAATTAAGCATAATTACTGCAGCTTAAAATATTATCTGAGGAGTGCATCGAGCGGTATATCGGGGATATAAATTTGGATTAAGAAAATAACAAAAAGGTTTAAAATAAGTTTTTCCTCACTACGAAAATATTGTACGTCGACGCTCATAACATAACATTACGCTTTGTTTCCCCGAAGGGTTGGGCAGAGGTGGACCTAAAGTACACCCACATTTCGCCATATGTGTTAAAGTCACATGCAATAGGGGCCTATCGCCATCAACCGGGCAAATATCCAGACTTGGGACGTTGTCGTCGTCGTCGTTTCAGGCGGAAGACGTCTACTGCTGGATATAGGCCTCCCCCAGTTTGGGGGGTTTGCCATAATTGCCACGCTTGGCTGGCGGGTTGGCGATCACAGTATGGTGGTAAAATCCATATACAACATTGCTGCCCATTCTCTAGTAAGTCCCTTAGTCGCCTTCTACGACACCCACGGGAAGAGATGGGATGATGCTATTCTTTACGTCCGGCACCACACGGAACTGGACTTGGGACGACGGTCATATAAATAAATATTTAAAAGTCACGCGGATATATTTTTAGTGCACTTAAAGGTCACTCCTTTACCGAAAATATAGTGACTATTCAGGACACGTGCTTTTGGCTTATCAATGCCAACAATATTGCGTAGCGCTACCGACTTTTTGGCTACGGCGTAAGCCTTGCGTTAGTTACGGCCACAGATGATGATGATGATGATGATGATGGGACTCCCTTTTCCACACTTAGACTCCCATTCAGTCCGTTGTGCGCGGGGACTCTGGCTAACAGAGCCAGCCTAGCTGCGTCCAGAAGCACAGGAGCTTCCTGGGAGAGTCGCAGGCTTCGCGGAGCGACCTCACTGTTCCGAGGATTTCTTCAAGTTGAGAAGCCACGGCCTCGCATTCCAGGATGACGTGGGCGGCTGATTCCTCGGCGTCAAGGCAGCCCCTGCAAAGTGGGCTATCTGTGGGTTACGGCCACAGGTGGTCCAAACTCATAATAATAACTTAAGTTGACTTAATGTTTGACAAAATTGTTTTAAGATTCTTATGCGTGAGTGAATGTATATTTTTAAGAAATTGACGTTAATTTTCAAGTAAAATTTGTTGGCATTATGGTTTTTAGTGCCTTCTTAAGTGTTTTGTAATTATATGATTATCGTCATCATCATCATCATCATTTCAGCAGAAAGACGCACATTCTGGAGTTAGAGCTTCAAGCTCTCGTCGTTATGGACTTGGATCGGTGCTGGACTGAGCGTAGACTTCATAAGCCGACATCTTTCCAGCTCGATGTTGATATTCAATGTGCCTCTTACCATGCGGTGATCGCTTCCGGTTTTCACCGCGTTGATCACAGAGATATCATTGCTCTCATCTATCTCTATCCTTGCCTCACCGTAACCTTGGCTGCTACCGTAGCCAATGGTAGGCGGGCTGCCGGGTACTAGGGGCCGTTTTGCAGGGTTGCTTTTCATTTGGGGGGGGGGGGGGGGGTTTGCCATAATCGCCACGCTTGGCAGGCGGGTTGGCGATCGCAGTATGGTGGTAAAATGCATAGAGAACGCTGCTGCCCATTCTCTGGTAAGTCCCTTAGTTGCCTTCTACGACACCTACTGGAAGAAATGAGTTGGTGCTATTCTTTTTACGTTCCGGCATCACACGGAACTGATTTGTGTGTGATATGATTATATTACACACAAATTAGTAAGGAAAATCGCCCAGTCAGCACTCAATACTTTTCTTATAGAAACATACGCTGCAAATTCAACGAACGAGGAAACGGCGTGCTGAGATAGCACTTTGTGACCCACGTACCTAGTTTACCCAATTATTGTAACTCTACAGAATTCCATTAGATATTTGTACTTCGAATAGGCACTTAGGCTAATTTTAGATATAATCAATGTAAATCTTTTATCTTAAATAAATTAAGAACAATCATTTTGAGTTTTTTCCTAAATCCTCCGATTACAGTTAACGTACATTGGCACATGGTTGACATTTTCCTCGTAAATGTCAACAATGTTCACAAAAACAATAGAGTAATTATAATAAAATGTTATTGAAAAAATAAAAAAAGTAACTTGGGCCTAGCACGGATTTGAACGTACATGTCTTTTGGAGGGGTAACCACTTAGTGGAGCTGTGTGTACTTGTGTATATAAAGTATGTATGTGAATATTTGTGTCCGTTTTTATGTCTTCTTAACTAAAACTACTTAACCACTCAAACGTCCGAGTTTGACAGCTGCCACCGCCTAGTACGTCCACGCGCGCGCGGGAGTACTAAGCGGTCAAGCGCCCCATGCCGTCACCGATTTAGAGCCTATTTTCTAACAAACGCCTACTGTTATAGCAAATTAAAAAATAACTGTATGTAGCTGACATTATAAGGAATCAAAATATGTGAAAACTAAATTATAACTCTTATCGTATAAAACAGAGTTGAAATATATACAAAAACTTAGCGAAAAACTGGCACACTCGGCAAAATTTTTGCTTGTCGACTTTAACTCATTTAAAAACATCGTAACAGACTTTGGATGCTTAGAATTTGTAGATATTCTGAAAGAATGAATCTTCAGGATTATTTCAATATATAACACGAATGCAATCGGATAATAAATACATTACTACTTACATTTTAAAGGCTGCGCTCACAGACACTTCAAAACAATTCAATACACTTGACACAAAGTTTGTAAACAATTCTTTTTTTTTAAATCTTGCTGTCGCCCAGAGTGTTGTTGTAGTGACCAAAAGACGCGTTATTTAATAAAGAACCATCTAGTGGAACACTCGTGAACCTCTTGAACGTTGACAAAGATAAAAACACGTTTAAAGTGGGTTAGTCATCTGGGCTACTATAGTCGCCCTAACGTTTAACGCCAAAAATTTTTGGGCGGCCATAGTCGCCCGGACGTTCCAGTGGTTATTGGACTAGCTCCAATTATAATAACTATGGACTTTAAACGATTCCCCATGTCATGAGTATCATGTTTTTTCCCGCTCTGGGTGGAGCAGGAAAGCGTGTCAGACTTTTACTGACTAAAACCGACTTTTACAGACTCGCATTACCGAGTGCTAGCTGCCAAGGGTGCGAATGCTTCTGACCAGACCATGTCACACTTGCTGGAGTACCCTAAGTGCGCGTTCACCTGCACCTTGCATGGTCTGAGTAAAGCCACTGATGCCGCAATAAACATGGCCCGCTACATAAAGCATTCGCACCCTGGGCAGCTAGCACTCGATAATGCTAGTCTAGCTGACTAATACTTTCACCAAGATATTACGCTTAAATAGTTTAAGCAGATAGACCGCGCGGAACATTATTGTGAGGCACGGTTGTAGACATATGTGCGTGACAGTACTGTAAAAACACGTACCTATCTGTGTGTGTATGGTTGCCAGGATATTGAAAAAAATACCCATAATAAATAAATAAGTTTGTCTTAGAAAAATGCAGCCATGGTAGCAGGCCATGGGACGGAGCGAGAGTGCATGGGAAGCCGTCACCTCTTTCTGCGAAGCAGTAATGCTCACGAAGAGGGTGGCGGTGCACGTGAGGGAGAGGCAGTATATGCGCCCTCACGGCCTTAGTCACCAAAGGGCGGGGGCTGGGCGTCGGGAATCCCAGGCTGATTCCTGGCTACCGTAGGCCCCGGTTTGCGGATGGTGAGTAATGGGTAGCTCGGTGTCCGATAAGGACCAAGCCTGGGTCAACGGCGCATTGTGTTAGTCTCGCGCCTCAAAGAGACTGATGTTAGTACCAACTGGTGGGGTCCGCAAGGGCCGATGCCTGCCAGGGGTGCGGGTTGTTCGAAAGAGATACTGTGGCCCCCGGCACAAAGGTAACTGGCACAAAGGTAACCGGCACACGGGTGGGTTTTAGTCAGTAAAAGTCTGACACGCTTTCCTGCTCCACCCAGAGCAGGAAAAGTTATTTCATGATTTTCCACCTAAAAAAAAGAAAACAAAAAACATGATACTCATGATATGGGGAATCGTTTAAAGTCCATAGTTATTATAATTGGAGCTAGTTCATTAAGTAGTTTTAGTTAAGAAGACATAAAAACGGACACAAATATTCATATACATACTTTATATACACAAGTACACACAGCTCCACTAAGTGGTTACCCCTCCAAAAGACATGTACGTTCAAATCCGTGCTAGGCCCAAATTACTTTTTTTATTTTTTCAATAACATTTTATTATAATTACTCTATTGTTTTTGTGAACATTGTTGACATTTACGAGGAAAATGTCAACCATGTGCCAATGTACGTTAACTGTAATCGGAGGATTTAGGAAAAAACTCAAAATGATTGTTCTTAATTTATTTAAAGTTGTTCTTTCTTGTTTCTTTAATATTTGGGAATTGTTTTTGCAATGTTTAAAAACACAATACGGCATTATACTAAAAAAGTATTCATATTAGCTGTGATGCATGTGTGCGTGCGATACGACGTTTCGTGACGTACTGACTCGAGAACGCAATCACTTGTTATTCAGTTTTTGGTCAAATGACCTCACTCTCAGTGTTCCGCGCAGTCTATCTGCCTTCGTTTTATAATCCGAGGTTTAAGTATTGAATGTTTATGTCACCGTATGATTGTGAACACCGTTAATCTATGTAGCGAAATTATAAACTGTCGATAAATTGTGAATTGCAGCATACTGCTTACCGACCGAATAGGTTAGGTTAAGTTAGAATTGCGAACAACCGCGCGCGAGCCGAGCGAGCGAAGCGAACGGTGTCGCAGTAGTGGCCGGCGAGCGCTACTTCCAAGTTAGTGCCAGCTACTTGACTACTTAGTAAAAGCGCAAGGTACTATCCGTCTTGATACCAGTTCACAATTTGACGGTTTCACTTCGATAGATTATAATCTACCGAAAAATAATGCGTTAAATTGTAAGTATGTTACGGTTCACAATCTTTCGACAGTTCACATGTCGATAGATAGATTATAATCTAACGGTATTTACAATTTTACGGTGACATATGTAACCATAACGTTTGCCTGATCCTAAAATTTTATTATGACCCGCTGGTCATTAATGTGATTTGAATTTGGAACATAAACTAGAAATCGCATACGAACATTTACGCTAGGCAGTAGGTTCATACTAATTCTATGCATTCACCATTAAGATCTGCACTAAAAAATATATTGTTCGAAAATCGAACTGGCCACCACGAGTACCTAGAATTTAAATAAAAGAATAATAGAACACAAATTAAAAAGAGGCGCAAGTACTGAAAATTGCTTTGCTTTGTTTAAACAACAAATTAATTACATAACTGCAAATTTTCACAAAAATGTCGAGTGACGATAGTGAGTTGCCTCTGGAGTACATTAAATCTGAAGCCATTGGCATTGCCAACAATCTACTCCCATAAATGTTCAAGGAATCGTACATGAAAGCCTACCACGATTTTCACAGTGGTCTGTATCTGAATCAGTGCTTTTAGTCTACTTCCAGCATTTATCATGTACAAAGAAGCCAAGTAGCCTATGTTGCATCGATGCTCAGGTCAACATTATGCACCAAAAATAATATACAAATTAATATATACACCAAATTACTGGCATTTTTATAAAGGAAATCAGAAGGACATCGTCCTAAGAAATTTGTTAGATACAAAATCAAAGAAAGAACGGTCATTCATAGTCCGTGGTGAATACGTAAGAATTATCGAAAAGTACCAAGCTCTACGCCCCTCTAATATAAACATTAACAGATTTTTCGTAGCTTATAATAATGGCAAGTGCACCAAGCAAGATTTTTCATTGGAAAAATAAGATCAGCATGCAGCATGCCGAAAGAAATTGTGAAATACCTGAAATTGACAAATGCCGAGCTCTACACGGGCCATTGTTTCAGGAGAACATCGGCTACTCTATTGGCGGATTCAGGAGCAGACATAATCCAGACTAAAAGACACGGTGGCTGGAAATCTGATGTACTAGTAGAGGGCTACATTGAAAATTCTGTACAAAATAAGGATAAAATAAGCTGCCACATTGGTGGCAACATCAAACTAAAAACACCGTTGATAACTGATCCTTGGACACCTTTGTCACCACATCCTTCCACATCAAAACACTATTCGTATAGCCTGGTGCCTCAAGCACCACCTTCACCAACTTTCACGATCCAAAATGGTCCTCAGCAGACCCAAGTTTCTGAAAATTTACTTAACAGCAATATTCAAATAAACCCTACCTCAACTTCAATAAATGTACAGAATAAAAACATAACTTTGTCATTCCACAACTGGTCTAATGTATCAAACATTACCTTTAACATTTAATTGATTTAAATAGGTCTACCTACTAGCTGTATTTGTAATTTTAATAAATACTTTGATTCTAGTACTACTGCTTTTTAATTGTCTCGTAGATGGTGTAAAAAGTAGAGTATTCTCCTCGGGGATAAAGGTGCCTTCGTCTTTGGCGACCTTGAATTCCACGCTGCACTCAGGATTCATGTCTTAACTTCCTCGCTTTGCTCGGGAGTTAACTCTAAACTCCCTCGCTCCACTCGGGAGTTAACGCTAGAATCCTTCGTTTTGCTCGGGATTCAATACGGCGCCCGCTACATAAGACACTACTTTATCTCCTTAGTGCATAATCTACTAACTTACAACTACTAACCAACCACCAACCAACCAACCAACTACTAACCAACTTAATCTACTACTTACTATACTAGTACGTGCGACAAACTCTGCCGGGTAGTTTTTGATTCTATTAGAGTACCTACACAGAATTTCGGTTCAGCATGAATCGAAAAAGGTGGGCGGCAAAACCGAATAAAATATGTCAAGATTTTTTTCAAAAATAAGCCGCTAGGCTTAGCTCGAATTTTGCCGAGCCAACCATCGCATGATTAAGTGTGGGTAGAAGCCGAACGAACTTATGCGACCGTCACGAGCCGAATGAAATCCGAATATGTGTACCTATAAAATTGCTTAGGGCTAGCTCTGATAATTTATTAATTACGATTAGTCGCCCAGTGGTCAAAATACGATCGTAAATTTGTAAAATATTAGCTTAGGAATATATAACAATTACAGGTGTACACGAAATTCATATAAAACGAAGCAACCTTCATAATATAAAATTAGTATACTAACAAATATCAATACACGTAAAAAAAATACTAAATTAATAACAACTGAGTATGACTACAGCCATTGAAATGGGTTTTTAAATGTATTGTTCAACAAATACTGCCGAATCTAATATGGCTGATCCGAACATTTGTGTGGCATCCCGTAGTTGGCACTGGTATTGAACGTCAAAAATTGAATTTCATTGCATTGCGTGATTAGTGTAGTACTATTGTGTTAGCTTTTGTGAAAACTTTTGTGTTATGTATAAGTTTCAATCAAATGCAATGTATTCAAACCAATACAAAATTTTATGGCGGGGCTTGTAGCTAAGTAATAACAGCTGCACTTTTCGATCAACCAGGTTAAGCTACGCTTACCGCGGTTGGTCCGTGGATGGGTGGCCATCTATACCATACCAAGACCTCTCCGTGCCTCGGAATGCACGTTAAGCCGTTGCTCCCGGCTGTCCCGGCTTTGACAGTCTTTTCGAGTCCTCAGAAGCCCAAAAGTCTGACAACCAGTCTTACCAAGGGGTATCGTGTTACCCAGTAACTGAGTTGTGGAGGTCAGGTAGGCAGTCGCTCCATCTAAAATACTGGTGTTCAGCTGCATCCAGTTACACTGGAAGCCGACCCTTACATAGTTAGGAAAAGGCTAGGCAAATGCTATGCAAAATTTGATGTAACAAAATACGTTCTAAATTTTGTTATTTTCATGGAATTAGACATAGAAATGTACAACAGGCAACTTGATATGAACTTTGCTCCCACGATCTGTCTGCACTTAAGAATGTAATTGGTGTTCAAAGGCTGGTAAAGGGAATTCTGTACACACCATGTGTTTCAAGGGGCTCGTGATTGCGACGTTGCATTAATTACTGAAATGAATATTCGTATGTTTAAGCGAATGTCGTGTACACCTGTACTTCCATCACCAACTACAGGTGAAATAACCAGCCGTCCCATCGACGACATTTAAGGGCGGGTATGCATTGAAGTTTTGCATGGGAAGGTTGATAATTTTTTGGTCCCATGTGGGTCCCATTGAAATAGTTGTTCAGTCTTATGTTCTGAACCAGACCCTAAAATATGACAACACCTTTTTAAAAAATGCTGTATATTCGGTTTAAACGACACTCGTCGAGTTTGGCCGGCGCCTTAAGCAGTAGCTTCTCCAGTGAATGTCGCAGCAAGTATGAAAAGTTAGGGCAATTAATTCTTAGGCAGATTGACCATCAACTTAAATGGTACGTAAAACCAAAATACAACTGTCATTCTTTGACAGTCATATGAAATAGCTATAACACGGCCAATTTTTGTAGGGTTTCAATGGGCGTAACAATCCTGTATTTATTGAAACTTAACTCAAGAATTATTCGATTAATAGAGAAATAAATATAACGACAGTCGCATCTCAATATGTATATGAGAATCTAATTTATGTTAAAAAGAACAGTAATCTATATTCTAAACACAGCGACGTTCATAGCATAAATACTAGAAATAAAGATTTACTAGTAATTCATTTAAGTGCCAAAGTATTCGTTTTTACAACAAACTCCCGAGCCATGTTAAAGAACTAAGCTTCAATAAATTTAAATCATTTATTAAACAGAAACTCTGTCAAAAAGGTTTCTATAAAGTTAAAGATTATTTGGATGACAAAAAAGCTTGGGACTAGTTAAGTTGCTCCAATGTACCCTCAAGCAACAAACTGATAAAGAAGCTAAGTGTTAATAGAATACTGTTGACATTTTATATTTAAGTATTGATCTACGTGACATTATTTTTGATGACATTTAAAGAAGAAACTAACTGTGAATGTGAGTACTATGCAGGCTAGATTGAACACACGAGTTTATAGCTCGTCTGGTGGTTTTGAGTATTTTGTAAATGGCCTACGTAAATGTCATGCAAATCTGGTAGTCTTGTGACGGGTCGTTGAGCTCCACGGCGACTGCTAGATAAATGCCGTCTGTTGGGACAGGTCAGCTCAAAGCTGCAATTACTCTTTCTTCAAAAGGCCCTTCTAAACATTGCCCTGCATTGTTAGACTCACATAAAATTCAAATAATATAATGTTTGGACTTTAAAAGAGACCATGACCTCTGAGTTTGTTTCGGCTTTTCTTCTCGGGGAACAGTCAGCTAGGAAATGCCAGCGCCATCTAGTTTTTAAAATATTGACCAACAAAATATTGACGTGTAAAAGTGTTTTTTAAGATCTACTTACATAAATAAACATTTCAAACATATCAATCTTTAATTTTATGATATTCTAAAGGGTGTGGACGGTACTACTTTCTATGTAACAAAAAACTGTTCCCAGAGCAAAATTGCAAAAAAAAAAATATTTTGCAATCTTCCTCTAGTTATTAAACAAGGTGTAACAGAATACACGTAAGTCCTGAAGGTAAGTGGTCTGTTCATAATTTGCTACTGAATCGATTTAAGTAACGTTTAATTTTTTTATGCGTATTGTTAGCTAAATAAAATTTTATGTTATGTTAAGGCAATAAGTCTCAATTTTAAATGCGGAAAATATTGCCAGGTTCGACACGGTTTTCACAGTTAGGAGTTAAAAAAGCTTTGGTCATAATATGATTTTAACTCAATATTCGTAACTAGGGTGTTCAAATATACACCCTAGTTAGAGTAACTTATACAATATGTATGAGTTGCTCAATCAATAATTAAATCAAGACCACATTTTTTTTTTGGGTGGGAAATCATCAAATAACTTGTCGTGCGTGGCGTGTCAGACTTTTACTGACTAAAACCCACCCGTGTTCCCTCGGTTGCCTGTGTGCCAGGGGCCGCGGTATCTCTTTCGAACAACCCGCACCCCTGGCAGGCATCGGCCCTTGCGGGCCCCATCTGTTGCTGCCGACATCTCTTTGAGGCGCGCGTGGAACACAACGCGCCTGCGACCCGGGCTTGGTCCTTACCGGACAGCGAGCTACCCATTACTCGCCGTCCGCAAGCCCGTGCCTACGGTGGCCGGGAATCAGCCTGGGATTCCCGACGCCCAGGGCGTCTCCTGCGAAGGCCACGGCTGTGAGGGCGCATATACTGCATCTCCCTCACGTGCGCCGCCTCCCTCTTTGCGAGCATAACTGCTTCACTGAAGGAGGCGACTGCTAGCCATGCACTCTCGCTCCGTACCATGGCCTGGACCAGGGTCGGACGCGAGAGATCGCCGCCGCCGATCACCTCCACGAGGACACGGCGATGCTCCGCCCAAGCCGGGCAGACCTCCACCGTATGCTCCACCGTGTCCTCAGGGCGATCTTCGCAATGGAAACACCCAGGCGTTTCCTCCCGCCCTATCCGAAACAGGAACCTCCCGAAACAACCGTGTCCGGTGAGGACCTGTGTCAGGCGGAAGGTGAGGACGCCATGCCGCCTCTCAAACCACTCCTCAAAGAGGGGACTTACCGCCGCAATCGTGGCGTCTCCAGCACTGGGTTGCGACAATCGCACCTTCCACGTCGCCATGAGATCCTGCTGGAGCTCTGTCCGCCGTGCCGCGATTTCACACGGCAGCGGAGTTACGCCCCGGCGTTTGGCCTCGCGCACACTTGGGAGTGGCGCGAGGACCTTTGCCTCCAGATCCCATGGCGGCAATCCGGCAAGGAGGCCCGCCGCCTCACCGGAGATCGTGCGGTATCCCCGGATCATCCGGATAGCCATGACCCTATGGGCCGCCTTCAACCGGCGTGCTGGTTGGCGCCTCAATGTAGGCGCCCACACCGGCGCCCCGTATAGGGCCATGGCCCGCACGACCCCCGCGTAGAGCCTCCGGCAGGAGGCGTTTGGCCCCCCTAGATTGGGCAGGAGCCGCTTCAAGGCAGCCCCAGCCCGCTCCAGTCTGGGAGCCAAACGTCGGAAGTGCTCCGCGAAGTTCCACCGGCTGTCGAGGACGAGTTCTAGGTACTTCATCGTCGACTCGACGCCGATGTGAACCCCTCCTACCGTTATCTGGGAACCCGTCAGTGGCGCATTCCGAGGGCCATGAAACCACATGGCCTCGGACTTGTGCAAGGCCACCTTGAGTCCCAGTTGCCGGATCCTATCCACGATTGTCGCAACCCCGTGTGTCCCTAAGTCGGCCGCCGCCCGGTACGAAATCCCTTGCGCCAGGACCAGCGTGTCGTCAGCGTAGCAAACTACACTGACGCCGCTAGGGAGGTCGGCGCGCAGCACCCAGTCGTATCCGATGTCCCACAGATGCGGCCCCAGGACCGATCCCTGTGGGACACCGCACGACATCTCTCGCCGGTTCCATTCTCCTAGGTGACCGGGGTAGATGACGGCCCTGTTCGTCAAATAGGCCTCGACCACACGACAGAGGTAGGTCGGCATCCGGTGATACCGGAGTGCCTCCCTTATGCAACTCCAGGGCAGGGTGTTGAAGGCATTGGCGATGTCCAGAGACATCGCCAAGACGACCCCACCCCGGGCCACAGCATCCCCCGTCGTGAGGGCTCGCACGAGCATGATGGCGTCCACCGTGGAACGCCCCCTGCGGAAACCGAACTGGCTCTCCGCCAAATCCGGCCCCACTCGCACCAGCCGCCCGACGAGGCGGTCTGCAATGACTCTTTCGAAGAGCTTGCCCACCTCGTCGAGCAGCACGATGGGCCGGTAAGCGGACGGAGAGTCCGCGGGGCGCCCCGGCTTCTTGATGAGGACCAGTTTCCCCGTCTTCCAGTGAAGTGGGAACCGGCCCTCCTCCAAGCATGCGCTTAGGAGCCCTCTTAGTCGAGACCCGAGAGCCTCCAAGGCCAGGACCCAAGCTTTTCCAGGCAAGCCGTCGGGTCCTGGGGCGGTATTCTTGGCATTCAGCCTACGTACCGCCACTCTCAACTCTACCTCGGTCACCTCTGGAGCATCGTCGTCGTCGTCGGTGTGGTCCGCGTCGGGCACCGCAGGAGGCGGAGCCATGGGCGGGGGAGCATGCGAGCACGGGGCCTGTTGGACCGGCGCGCTCGAGGCCTGGGCGGAGACGTCAAACCGGATATACCGGTGGTCGGAATACGTCTCCACCCCCTCCATGACGCGCCAGTCGACGACACGCGGCGACAGAGCGGGGCTGGCGAACGAAATGTCCACCACCGACTCACCCCGCATCCGCACACACGTAGCGACAGAACCCCGGTTTAGGACGACCAGGCCCACCTCTAGAGCCCAGTCCTCCACCATCCTACCCCGCACATCCGTCAACCGGGAACCCCAAGCCAAGTTCTTGGCATTGAAGTCCCCGAGGACGAGCACGGGGAGGGAACGGAACCCGACGACGACGTCTCTCAACTCCGCAAGGGAGTTGTGGAACTCGGCGAGAGTTCGGCTCGGGGAGAAGTACACCCCTACCACTGCAATCTCCCCGAACTGTGCTGCTACGCAACCCCTTCCTCTCTGGATACCCTCGAGAGCCGGGGTGCCGGCGGCGGCCGACGAAATTAGGGTCACTGAGCCGCTCAGGTCCTCCACCCAGTAATCCCTGGGCGGGACAAAGTACGGCTCAACGACCACGGCGATGTTAATCGACCACTGCGCCATGCTCTGGAGCAACAAATCCTGAGCGGTGGCGCAGTGGTTGATGTTCGCCTGGAGGAGGCGAAATGGAGCCGTTATTGGCATTCCATTTCAGCCCCCTCCGGAGCCCCCTGAGAGGGCCCTGCAGCGGTGGGACGAAGCTAGATTAAAGCAAGACCTCATGGTCTTGCTTTAATTATGTTACATTTATTGTGTAAGGTTATTTCACTTTTATTAATGAAAAAAATTATAAACACAAAGAATTATCATTAGAATATTTAGTTATATGTGCAACATACCTTTATGGCTCACGTATATTTCATACTAGCTTCTGCCCACGACTTCGTTCGCGTCAAATTTCTTGCTCCCCGACCCACTCGATCGCTCGCCTCGCCTGCCCGTGCGAGTACTTCGTATTCGTGACTTTTTTCTCTTTGCTCGGCTTCTAAGGGTCTTAGCGTGATATATAGCCTTCCTCGATAAATGGTCTATCCAACACTAAAACAATATTCCAAATCGAATCAGTAGTTCGTGAGATTAGCGCGTTCAACCCCTTCGCAAATAATGCATTATTTTAGAACAAATTTGGTTAGCATAAAAAGGTTATATATAGTGAGCTAACCTTAAAAGATATACATATGCTATTGCGGAATTTTTTTGATATATACATGATTTTTGCGAAACTTTAACCGTTTACGCAGCGCACGCAGCGGAACTTCTGAAAAGGAAAAAAAATCCCCGATTTTGAAACATTCTTCATTGGTGTTCCGCTCCTTTTGGTCTTAGGGTGATACTTCATATCGGACCAGTAGTGCCTGAGATTAGCTTGTTGAAGCAAACAAACAAACGCTTCAACTTTATAATATTACTATGGATTTCATATGGTAGGATTGTTTTTTAGCTTGTTATCGTCTATTTTTCCACCAAATTTGGAACGAATCAAATCTCGATGGTAGTATTTATTTGGTGCATATTCTGTCTAAAATTGATATCATATATATTCCGTTCAAACACTACGTGTGAATTATTGTACTGGCTTTTACCCGCGACTACGTTCGCGTGGAAGTCGTAAGCCACCACAATAGGTATACTAAAATAACAGCCACATTTTTATAAAACTTCCCTGTATACTACGTTTGTAGTTATGGTATCAGCAGTTAATGTATAAGTTCTGTATATATTAATACGTAAAGCAAAAACTTTTACCCTTTTTACGAAAATTACGCGTACGGAGGAGTATGAAGTTTGACACAGTTAAAGTTTATATGGAGAAGGAGTGCAGATAGCTATTATTTTTACATAATAATGAAAATTACGTTTTAAATAAACTACGGTCGAAGTTCGGCCACTGAGAGACTACAAGTTTCATTAAATCGACGAACATTTTCCTTTTAGTATCAAGCTCAATATGATTTAGTTGAAGATCCCTCCCTATTGAATTCTGAAGAAAGCGGTAAGTATACCTACCTACCTAAATGGCATGTAATTTCTATTTACGTTGACGGTATTGCGCCGGATGAAATTCTTCTCGTCTTATTTTTCTAATATACTCAGTTTTATTTTTCAATATGTGAGTGATATGTAGTTCGAGAATTTTTATTAATCTTCGGGATGATCTTATTACACATTTTTTTGAGTTAATGTACTATGTTCGTATACCGTATTATTTGTATTCAGTTCTCAGCAAATGGTATCTAATATTTTGGACAAATAATAAGGTAAGGTTGCCTTCATATTTTTTTCATCACACAGCTCATTTGTTTCCAATTTATGGATGGAGTTTTCTCTAAAGACCTTTTCTTTTTTTTTTTGGGTTGGAAATCATCAAATAACTTCTCCCGCTCTGGGCGGAGCGGGAGGGCGTGTCAGACTTTTACTGACTAAAACTCACCCGTGTTCCCTCAGTTGCCTGTGTGCCAGGGGCGGCGGTATCTCTTTCGAACAACGCGCACCCCTGGCAGGCATCGGCCCTTGCGGGCCCCATCAGTTGCTGCTGACATCTCTTTAAGGCGCGCGTGGAACACAACGCGCCGTCGACCCGGGCTTGGTCCTAACCGGACAGCGAGCTACCCATTACTCGCCGTCCGCAAGCCCGTGCCTACGGTGGCCGGGAATCAGCCTGGGATTCCCGACACCCAGGGCGTCTCCTGCGAAGGCCACGGCTGTGAAGGCGCATGTACTGCATCTCCCTCACGTGCGCCGCCTCCCTCTTTGCGAGTATAACTGCTTCGCTGAAGGAGGCGACTGCTAGCCATGCACTCTCGCTCCGTACCATGGCCTGGACCAGGGTCGGACGCGAGAGATCGCCGCCGCCGATCACCTTCACGAGGACACGGCGGTGCTCCGCCCAAGCCGGGCAGACCTCCACCGTATGCTCCACCGTGTCCTCAGGGCGATCTTCGCAATGGAAACAGCCGGGCGTTTCCTCCCACCCTATCCGAAACAGGAACCTCCCGAAACAACCGTGTCCGGTGAGGACCTATGTCAGGCGGAAGGTGAGGATGCCATGCCGCCTCTCAAACCACTCCTCAAAGAGAGGACTTACCGCCGCATTCTCTAAAGACCTTTTGATCTAGGTATTGATTTTAAATCAATGTCAATCAACATCAGCTAGACCATCCCATTCATTTGCAAAGGGATAACATACCTTCAAACTTCGACCACTCCAATTATAACGGAACTATACAATTAAACCTCTATACACTGACACATCTAACCTGCGGAGCGTATAATCGCCCCTACATGACATACGCTCCAGTTCCACAGAAATAGAATTGACATAATGAGTTCATATTAGATTAGCAAACGGAATGAGGCACGTATCTCTGCAATTAAAATGTATATTATGTTGTTAGTTCCGTGTGGTGCCGGACGTAAAGAATAGCACCATCCCATTTCTTCCCGTGGGTGTCGTAGAAGGCGACTAAAGGACTTACTAGAGAATGGGCAGCAGCGTTCTCTATGCATTTTACCACCATACTGCGATCGTCAACCCGCCTGCCACGCATAGCGATTATGGCAAACCCCCCATTTCTTTTTGGGGAGGCCTATGTCCAGCAGTGGAGGTCTATCGGCTGAAATGATGATGATGATTATGTTGTTGACGTGGTTGTGAGTACGATCAACTTACCATAGCTGTTGGTCTTTACTTACTATAAGCAACTTTACCCATGCGTACTGTACTTAATTATGTATCTCGATTATCTATATCATCTGTTGCCGCCATTAAATATCAATGCGATACAAAAGTAGAAAACTGGAGTAACAAGAGTTTTAGTAATTGAGAGATATTTCAGTCATATTCATATTTTACTCATGTATAAAGTTCCTCATGAAAAGTAAATATGCCATAGTTGACGGTACCATGCTAGATAGAATATACCTATGACTTTATAACTGTCCGTCGGTTTCGATGATTTTGTATGTGACCGACGAATATGTCCTGCAGATCATGTAGTGTTGTGTGACGGCTCGTAGAGCTGCCTGAATAGAGAGAGAGAGTTTAGCTACACGATGAGTGGTGCATTCATGCCGTCTGTTGGAACCGGTCAACTCAAAGCTGAAACTCAAAGTGGATTCAGAGTTAGATCTTTCAAGTAAATAATCTTTTATATTATCTGGGCCCAAGCTTAGGAGAGATACTTTTCGAATTATAATTTTGTATCTAAACGTTTATAATGTAAACTTTAGTACAAGCATTTCATGCTTGTAATAAGTTGCTTCCTTCGGAATAGAATATAGTGGATAAGTTAGTTTTACCCATGTTTCATATTCAGTCTTAGATTTTTCTTCAAAAGGTCCTTTCAGACATGGCCGTTTGTTGTTAGACTGATATGAAATCTTAATAATACAATGTTTTGAACTCATGACCTCTGAGTCGGTTTCCGCATTTCTGCTGAGGGATCAGTCAGCTACGAATGCCATTCTATAGTTCGTTTTCCCACATCTTGATAAAATATTTTAAAAACAATCATTTATTTCAGACTACTAACTTGTCCATATTTTGTTAGTATGACATTATCTTAAAAGCTATGTTAGTCGCGAGGAGATCAATTGTGTTTAAATTAAATTGAAATAAGTTAATTAAAATTAAATTAAAATAAATTAGAATTAAATTAAAATAAATTAGAATACATTTAACTAAATTAAGATAAAATTGAAATAATTCGTTTTACATAAGCTGAAAAACAAAGATTATATTAAAATATAAAACAAAGAATCAGGTAACATACAGCCTGATCAGCCTTCCCACAGCTGTCGATATTGGTCTGTCTGCAATCATCCTTAGGATTCTGTAAGGCAAATGAGTGAGGCTGAGTTTTTGCGCATTATAGCGTAAAAGTTATCCACCCTCGCGTCGGCAAACATGCCCGAGGCACTGCAAAGTCGAGGTAGTCGCATCAGAATCCTAAAGACGTTGTTATACTGTACTCTGAGGGCATTGTAGGCCGCTGCCTGCAGTTGGTCCACAGGGCACTAGTGTAAAAGCTTTGCCAGTAGGCTCCGAACAAAGTTCAGTTATTTACCTGTGCTGTGCATTTTGCAAACATAGGTTTGCAAAGTGTACATACAGCACAGGTACAGCACGGCGCAGCATAGTGCAGAGAGCGGAGAGCATTATCAATGCGCGCTAACATGTTGGTACATAGACCAACATGTTAGCGCGCACCGACAATGCTCTCCGCTCTTTCTCAATGTCTGCGTCATCATGCAAGGTTTCAGTCACAATATGCCCTAGATACCTAAACAGAGAGACCCGACTCAAAGATACCCCGTTGAGGTACACTTGTGGTATATGCTCGGGTTCTTTAAGAGAGTAACTTTCAGAAGTAAGTACCTTAAGCCGTGCTCCTCAGCATAGGCCTCACAGGCCCATAGTTATTGTGGTATACTAATAGATAGGGCTATAGTTATTCTTGTCAGTTACATCACCAGTAACATTCTTTGCTATAGGCATAACAATAGTTTGCATCATCTTAGGTGGTAAGTATGAGTGACGTATGCAGAAAGTAAACAACATAGCGAGTATTCTAAATATAATAAATGGTTACCTGCTTGCTGTAGGTGCTCAATGTTGAGCACGTCACTACCTGGAGATTTACCACGTTTCATTTTTGGTAATAATAATATTTTTCACATCTTTAGAAGAAATGGTTTCTCACAGACAGTGACGGCCGCAACATCCGCAAGAACAAAACTGTCGGCAAGTGGTGACTCAACTTTAAAATGATTTTTAAATAGGCTAGCTATCTTTAGGCACACTACACTCGCCTACAGTCACTGGCAAACTTACCCTACTGTTAATTCTATATGTACCCTTACAGAAAGCTCGAAAGTTTTTATCCCTAACGTATGAGGCTAATAAATCCATTTTAAACTGGGCTTGGTGGTTTTGATTGAACTTTAGTCTATATTTAAATATTTTCCGTGTGAGATACATGTTATCATGGACAGACAATCTGTATTTATTCTGAGTGATTTTAACCTGGGTAAGGTTAAAATCACTCAGAATAAATACAGATTCCACGTCATTTTGTTGTACAATAGCGTTAATCTCCCCTAGACAATTCGTAAACATTGGTAGGTTATCCGACTGGTCAGTAGGCATGCACACACATGGAAATACGCTCTAATTGCTGTAATACGATCACTTTCACAATTCACAACTGTCAGTTTCGTAAACAAACTTTTACGCCTCAGAATTGCGACCCCACCCAATGGTCTCCCTCGCCTCACACTGGACGATAAGTCTATCGCCGACTTTCCGGTATAACTAAAGTTATCGTCGATGTTGCCGAAAAAAGGCAGGTCCTGCGGCACCAGCCACGTCTCCTACCACTGCAGGAGACGTGGACCACGTCCGCGTTCTTGCACAGTGATCGCACGCATTCCACACTCCTTCTCATATTTATGCAATTAAAACTAGCCTGTGTGTTGTTTTGGTTGCGTTCCATTAAAATTTTGCTCATTCGACCCATTTCTCACACTAAAAAAATGGCGGAACTTTATTCCGTCCGGCCATAGATTGTCATGAAGATACAAATGCAGTCTACACTTAGATACATACCAGGTCACTCAGAAAGTATTGCGAAAAATGTTTTTATGTATGAAAGACTGGCCAGTTAAAATCTATTTTGAAAATATGATTATTTGTTAGTAACAATAGGTACGTTCTAATTTCAAAATTTGCCTCTACATTGTTTGCGAGCTAATTTAAATTATCGTGTCTCATTAAACAATGGATCAGCTCCAGGAACATTTTTGCGCTATGATTTTTAACGATTTCAAATGTAGCCTGTAACCGGACGAATCGTACGATAGACTTCAAATGGCATTCATGGATGAAGGCCCTTCTAAGGCAACCGTGTATCGTTGGTGTAACGAATTCAAGCGCGGTCGGAACGGCGGAACTGGTGGCGATGGTGCTCTGTAGTTTCTGCCCACCTCCATGGGGGGAAGGCGTGCGTTTTAATTTAATTTACCGATATAATAATGTGTATATTTAAGTACAATACCTACATATTTGCACACCTATTAAAGTAGGATATGGTCATAAGAACTTTTATTATTGTATGTATCACCTCATGATTTGATTTGAAACATGCTAGCAGTGAAGAAATTAATCCATGAGAATGGGCGAGTTATATATCAAGAGATTGAGCACATACTGCAGGTTGGATCGGGAAGCCTTCACGAAATTCTACACATGCATCTTCGCGTGAGGAGGATAGTTTCACGCTGGGTGCCGCACAACCTCACCGATGCTCAGAAGCAGGCCCGGGTGGAATGGTGCCGTGATAGGACAACACCAACATAACAACAGATATGATTTGAAGTCTCGGCGTGTTTACGACATCATTACAGGTGATGAGTCTTGGATTTATCAATACGATTCAAAAACGAAGCGTCAGTCGAAGGTTTGGGTGTTTCAAAACGAATCAACGCCTACCAAAGTGAAGCGATCCTGAAGCGGGGGAAAAATTTGATCTCGAACTTTTTCAATTTGACTGGCTACTTGGTGTGAATTCTTTTACGGAACCAAAGACGCAACAACGCTGAATGGTATACTGCCAAATGCTTGGCAGAAATTATCTCTGTTGTGAGCAACAAGCGACCAAACACAGGGTTCCGTGGGCTACTGCTTCACCACGACAATGTGCCTTCGCACACCGCGCTCAAAACGAGGGACTTTCTGGACAGCACGCTGGTCAAACTCCTGGGTCACCCTCCTTACAGCCCTGACCTAGTACTGTGTGACTTCTTTTTATTACCGAAAATAAAAAAATCAGCTCAAAGGGATACAATTTTCGTCCCCGGAAGATGTGCTGTCAGCGTTCGAGCATGCTGTAAACGAAGTGTCTGCGGTGGACTGAAAAAAGTGTTTCGTTAAAATAAAGTCGTCTGGAAACGCACAATGTTATAAAAATCAAAAGGAAGTATGAAAAAAACTTTTAAGTTCAACCGGGACCTACAAAATTTTAAACAAGTCAAAAGGAACTAAGTAACTAAATAGAAATTTATTATAAATCAAACCGGAAACCATCATTTAAAATACATCAAAATAAAACCTGTTTACAGACTTAACCGGAAATACAAGTATTTATTTATTAAATAACATGAAAGACAAAATAGGTACAAAACAATTAAACAAGCTTAAAAATCTTAAAATTAAAATCAAATAATGTTTTGGCGCCCATATACACTAACTGGGAAAAATACGTATCTATTATTGAAGCTAACTCAAAAACCACTCTTCAGAACTTGACTGAATTTAGATGGGACTACCCTTTAAGTAAATAAACGTATTTACTTGGGAACGGACTTCATAAAAAGGAGGAAACTATATTTTTTGTATGATGTTACCTTAGAACTCCATACCATATGACAAAAGAAGAATTTTGAAATCGGTACGGAGTTCTAAGGTAACAATCATAAAAAAATACAACCTCCTTTTTATGAAGTCCGTTCCTAAACGTAGAAAAATACAAAGTTAGCTCGCTCGGTTGTGTGTGGTATCATATTTGTTTAGTCGAGATAACATAATTGCTTTGTAATTTATTTTTCATTTGAAGCGAAGAAGAAATAAGAGAGTTAACATGTTACAACCAAGTGATTTTATTTTTGATTCGTAGTTCCGTCGTTCATTCATTCATTCAGAAGCCTAAAAGTCTGACAACCAGTCTTACCAAGGGGTATCGTGTTACCCAGTCACTGGGTTGTGGCTGGCCCAGTGACTGGGTAGCAGCCGCTCCATGAAAATACTGGTATTCAGCTGCATCTAGACTGGAATTCGATCGCAACATAGTTGGAAAAGATCGATTTACATTGACGCATGGTTTAAAGAAATATTTTCTCAGGAACAGAAAAACATTTATTTATAATTTCAATTCCATGGATATGTTAATTTTGAAATAAATTGTTGTCTGTGGTCCTTTAGATGAAAAATTCAACTGTTAATATTTCTTCTTCTTCAATTTGCTGAAGTGACTCCAATTTTCTTGAAAAGGAATGAATAATGCTTTCTTAAACAAACGCAGTGCAACGAGATAGTTTGAGATATTATTTTAGTAAGAACCTGATTATTATATACCATTTCAAAACAGAACGGTTGCGAAAGCTGCGCCCTTCATGAGCAGCGCCCCCAGGCCCCGAGCTCGACAGCGCCGCAGTCGTCAACATGACAATTTTATACCTAAGCTATATTTTGTAACTAGTGGAAAATAGTATTTAAAGTCATTCTTTTTTTGGCGTTTACCTCAAAAATAAAATAAACAAACCATAAATATACAAACTATTATTTGTTTTTTTTAAATCAATATTTTATTTGGTAAGTTTAACTGTGTTTTTTTTAATATGTTCAATGCCGACTGTAGCGGCGCCGGAAACTGTGCTAGTTTTTTTTTCGTCAAAACGATGAGTTATGAGCAAAAGTTGATGCGCCAACGAAGTAAATTGTCACATAAGAACAAGTGACGTCCGTTGTAATAAGATAGATGACAAATTAACCAGAAAAATAAAATGTAAATTCGCAGTGAAACTGTGCTAGTCAACCCGCCACATCACTTGGTGTCCGGCCAGCAGTCGCCTCCTTCAGCGAAGCAGTCATGCTCGCAAAGACGGGGGCGGCGCACGTGAAGTAGAGGCAGTACATGTGCCCTCACAGCCGTGGCCTTCGCAGGAGACGCCCTGGGCGTCGGGAATCCCAGGCTGATTCCCGGCCACCGTAGGCATGGGCTTGCGGACGGCAAGTAATGGGTAGCTCGCTGTCCGGTAAAGACCAAGCCCGGGTCGACGGCGCGTTGTGTTCTACGCGCGCCTCAAAGAGATGTCAGCAGCAAATGATGGGGCCCGCAAGGGCCGATGACTGCCAGGGGTGCGGGTTGTTCGAAAGAGATACCGCGGCCCCTGGCACACAGGCAACTGAGGGAACACGGGTGGGTTTTAGTCAGTAAAAGTCTGAGACGCCCTCCCGCTCCACCCAGAGCGGTAGAAGTTATTTGATGATTTCCCACCCAAAAAAACAAAACGTTGGCGATTTTGGTTCTATGGCGAACTCAGAGAAATGAATTCTTAAGCAAAGGAATAGAATAGAATAGAATTACGTTTGTTGTCTCCAGTATTACAGCTAGTAGGTACACTTATACACAAAACTATAATGCTGGAAGCAAAAGGTTTAAGCATCAGCATTATGCTTAGGTCCCCGCTAGGGGTTGCTAAGCGCTGGTTTTCAGCTTAATCCCTTGACTCCTGTGTCCAAAAAAAAGGAGATGGGTGAATCTGAGCCTAAACGTTACAGGAATGATTTTTTTAATAGTTAATCAAGAAATATTACGTAGTTTTATCATGGCGTAAGTAAGTAAATATTTAGTCAAAAGAATACTGACTACCCATATTTTCACTTCTAAAATGTTAATTAAAAGAAGTAAGTTAATTGAATTCATAATAATATAATCATTTTATACCAATAAAATATTAAAAATACAAATAGAAAAACAATAAAAAGTGGTTCAGTGTTTTCTTCTGTAAACTTACTTCTTAAATAATGGTTACCCAGTGACACAAAAACTAACCAAAGTTTAAAAAAAATCGTAAATATAAATTGATTACTAAATCGATTTCACAATCGATAATCATATTTTATTAGATAGGCATCAAAGTGGAATCATGTCAGGTCCCGTCAAACGTCAAAGAAATAACTCATTCGCTCACATCGTTCGTTTGGCTCTGAGCTTGCGGCAGTGAATATTTTGTTGTTTTCTTGTGCTGTAATTATTATTCGATTAGTATTCTACGACGACTTTGCCCACGTATAAAATATTTTGACGGATATTACTTTGACGAAAGATACACGCATTTCTTACAACGGACTGAAATATCTCGCCTACTCAACTTACCCCAGCCTCGTCAATATCATCTATATAGATACTTCTACTACTTATACTACCGTATCATTTACCCCGGAATTCAAAGTAATCATCAATATAGATACAATGCAATCATCGTATTTTCAACGTCTACAATTTTAGTCTAAAAAAATCTCATAGTTATTTTTTAAGTGTCTTGTAATTATCTTATTATGAAGCAAAAACGTTGTTTTTGTACAAACCAATACCAGCCTATATTATTTTACTACCATGAAGTAGTCATAAACATTTTAGTTTTTTTGAAATGGTATTAATATCTAATAGAAATAATGCACTACTCGTTACTTTAACGTCAGGCTCAATTTTCTATGAACTTTCACCGGTCTTCTTTATTACCAACCTAAATTGTCTATAGATTCAAATCATAACTATCACTCTTTGACGCTTGTCTGAAATCTCACGACAAATTGATGTAGGGTGTCAATTTGGCTACCAATTATTTTTCCTATTATGACGCAAATACCCCATTTCAGGTTTTCAGTTATTCAATTTCAGCTTTAAAACTGTGTATCGAGTTACTTGATCATTCACATAAACGTTAACTTTCATAATGGTAGGACTTTTTAATTTCCGTCGAGTCTGCCACGTTTGAGGCGTAGAGAGGAAATTTCAGTGTTATTTTGCAAATATTGAAAGTGAGAGCTCATTGTGGTGTAAATTCAATTATTTGTTTTTGTATCAGTCTGTTTTTCACTCTTCACGTCGTCTGTACAATCACGAGCACTAATATGTAAACACTTAGCAACTTTTTGAAGTGATTTTCTCCTAATATTTTAATTGTAATTTTGTGTTATTACGAACGTTGGTATACTGGTATAGAAAGTACATAGGAACTCTAGTATATACGAATAATATTATAAAATTGTTTGAGTAGGCAAAGTTGCAATCATAATGCCAGTGTTAAATCGCTTTTGAATTTTGATACGTGTTTACATATTAGGGCTTGTGACTGTACCTTCAAGTTTTTCGAGAAGTTACAAAGCATGCAATATGGCCGTTTGTCTACCGCCACGTCAACGGGTCGTTAACGAAAACGTGACGACGGCGCCGACGTAACGATACATACATTTACTATAGTCGCGTGTCTGCCACAAGCCGTCACTGGGGGCGTCTTGCTCTTTTCGATAGTATCGTTTCTCGTTGACGGCCCGTTGACAGTGATGTACGGAAAAACGGTGCAAGGATAACCACTCATTACATATTTATTTATTTTGTCTATCAAAAATTGCTACACTGTTCCACCAATTAACGTAAGTCAACGTATCGAGATACTCCGTACCACGCAAAGCACGTGAAGCCCGTCGCGACTGTCCTTTGTAGATCTTTGATCTTTGTCACGCTGCTTGTTGCGGGTAGTTAGAACCCCGAAATTCTTACCACCAGTCTTACTAAGGGGTATACTGTTACCCATTAATGTTTGAGAAGGTAGTCGTTCCGTGAACAACACTGGTATTCAGTTGCATACGGTTAGACTGGAAGCCGACCTCAATGCAGTTGGGAAAAGGTTAGACATGTCAAGGCACACACAGTATCCTTCCCTTTATTGTAAGGCAGGAAGTACGACACTCAAATTGATTCGTTGTTATTTCTAGCGCTTTATTGAAACTGACGTCACGAATAATTCCAATACCTGTGGGCTGCTATCTGTATTCAGTCTATGTGTAATAATCTTTTCTTTTTCTATTTATATTTTTAGTAACATTGAAAATCCAACTGGAAGCACCTATGAAGTTTTCCTATCAGATCACAACACTTGCCGATTATTTACATTCCTAGTTGAAGAAAGGATTGGTGTCATATAAACAGGGATTACTCAGATGATAACATCAACAAAAATTGTAGAAGCTGTTGGGAATTTGTCGTGGATTTATGTTTTTGAGAACACCGACGCAAATTATAGCTTCAATATATTTCATGAAAACTTTTTACTAATCTATACGTTATGTTAATCCCTTGAGGAAAAACAAGATCTACGTCAATAATACATCACTCAAATGGATTACCAAAGGTAGAAGGAAATCCTGCACTTATAAACGACAGCTTAAAAAATTAGTTTATTAAAAACAAATGTATGGCCTAGATATTTAAAATAAAATTAGATTAAAAAGTCCTGCGTCCTCCGTTCAAAACAAACTCAAACCTTAACCACATACTAAAGCTAAAAATAAAAACAAAGTAACATGTGACATCATCGAAAATAGAACATAGACTCATACAACATTTACTTAATCAAATAAATGCACTAGATCACTACGGTTGTACATTAAACGATCTGAGTCAAATAGTAAGTAATAAATAATATAAATCCTCAACCTGTAAGAAATACCTGTTCATCTCAACACAATAGGAACATTTCCAGCATGTTTTTGAACTCATGTTCTGAAACCAAAGTTTCTCGTTTAATATTATCGCTAAACAATTAATAAGTCAGTCGGGTATGATGAGATCTCCCCAAAATTATGTGCTGAAATCATAGCACCACGGTTAATTTATCTCTGTTTGACGGAATCTTCCCGGAAAGATTAAAATTTTCAATTGTTATGCTTCATAAAAACTAGAGTACAATAGATAAAGATAATTATAGACTATCACTCATCATGTACCTAGCCTTTTTCCAACTATTTTGGGGTCGGCTTCCAGTCTAACCGGATGTAGCTGAATACCAGTATTTTACATGGGGCGACTGCCTATCTGACCTTCACAACCCAGTAACTGGGTAACACGATACCCCTTGGTAAAACTGGTTGTCAGACTTTCGGGCTTCTGACGACCCGTAACGACTGTCAAAAATCCACAATTGACAGCCGAGACTAACGGCTTAGCGTGCTTTTCGAGGCACGGAGGGGTCTTGGTATGTAAAGATGGTCACCCACCCACGGACCAACCGCGGCAACGTAGCTTAACCTGATCGATCGACCCGTGCAGCCATTGTTACTTAGCCACAAGCCCTTATCATTTCAATATTACCAAAAATGTATAAAAAAATAATGCATAGATAATTAGTTCAATTTATAAATATCATCATCTACCTAGGCCTTTTTCCAACTATGTTGGGATATTGATGATGATGACATTGTTGTTATTTATACATAGAAACATTACATTAATAATGAAGGACAAAATGGATTTCAAAAAGGTAAGTCAACAAATCTGGCAGCATTCTATCGAGTGAGGTCCAAATAACAGATAATATAGATATAAAACGTTCTGTTCCCTTAATTTTCCTAGACATGAGCAAGGCTTTTGATTTCGTTAACTACAATACACTTCTAGATAAATGTGAGCGCTACCGCATCGTGGCAACAGTGTGTTGAAGTATCCCGTATTAATAATAAACTTGTTGCAATGGTATACAAATATTTCATAATCATCATCATTACTTCAGCCGAAAGACGTCCACTGCTGGACATAGGCCTCCCCCAGGCTCATCCACTTCGATCGGTCTTGTGCTTCCCACATCCAGCGGATTTCAGCGGCGTTCACAAGGTCATCGGTCCACCTTGTGGGAGGCCTTCCCACTCTACGTCTTTCGGTACGTGGTCGCCACTCCAGAATCTTTCGACCCCATCGGCCATCTGTTCTGCGAGGAATGTGCCCTGCCCACTGCCACTTAAGTTTGGCTATTCTTCGAACTATGTCCGTTACCTTGGTTCTCTTGCGGATCTCTTCATTCCTGATTCGATCGCGTAGGAAAACTTCGAGCATAGCCCTCTCCATTGCCCTTTGTATGACTTTAAGCCTTCTGATAAGGCCCATTGTGAGCGACCACGTTTCTGTACCATATGTCATCACTGCCAACACACACTGGTCAAAGACTTTCGTCTTGAGACACTGCGGTATTTGAGACGAGTAGATATTGCGAAGCCTCCCGAACGCTGCCCAGCCGAGTCGGCGGTACAAATGTTTATACAACATGTAACGGAAAGGCTGTATACATACCAAGGGCACGGCTTCTTTGGATGATATCAAACGATATCAAACAATATTGGAAGGGTTTTTTAATCCTATCTCTACATGTTCGGAAGTTATGAGAATTTTAATACAAACAATGAATAAATGTTGAATTTTATTTTTTTAATACATTGATACCAGAACAAATTGAAACAAACACATCACTCGGAAGAGATTTGTCGTGATATTGGCAAGTAACGTGGAAAGTTATTGACTTACGCAGTGCGGTCACACGTTTGTTATGATTTGAATTTAAGAAACTTAAGAAACCGAAAATTTGGTTTCAATTCTTAGAGTATTTTATTTTGAGCTGAAACTATGTACAATGATTCTATACCAGTTGTTATCTTTAGTGCTTAAGGATAGCAATGGGTTTCTGTTACATCCTGTATAGAGACAATGGACCTGGAGTGCGTCAAGGAAGCATCCTTGGGCCTCTTCTCTTCCTTTTATATATTAACAACTTACCAAATATAATAAATCATAAGTGCGTTCAAATTGCAGATGACGTGTCAGTAATGATACCGTAAAATAACAAAACATTACATCAACAAGAAGTAAGTCAAACTATCAACGACACAATAAATATGCTTAATGAAAACCACTTAAAAGTTAATTAGTCTATAACAAAATCCCCCAAAAATTATTTTAAGTTACAATAACGAAATAATTAATAGTATGTAAAAATAAAAAGATTTGTGTATGCACAAAAGGACTACGTAAAACAGCGAAAGAATAAGCTGCACTCAGCGCCTATCATGACTACGTAGTGTCTGTATTAAAGGTTGAGCATACTCCTATGGGGTAGCTCGTCTCAAATTCAAAGAGCTTTCATAGCGCAAGAAGAATGCTTGAGAGCAATAACCGGCTGGCAAAAGTTTTCATTTTTATGTTTTATTTTATTTTATATTGTATGAATGTGTCCTTATATCTACAGTCTAAGTGTTTTATTTTGTGTATTAGAGTAAAAGTAGAATATTAGTTAGGTTTTACACCCATGTGTATTTGTAAATAGTCATATGCTGCTTTTAGCGGCGGATGTGTTCTGAACGTAATTATAAATAACCAACTTAGTAGCTACACCTACCATATCCGATGAATAAATGTCTTTCTCTTAATAATATTACAAACAGGTAAAATTGTTTGTTTCTTTGAAGGAAGCAATTTCATAAAGCTCATGATTGAAAATTGTTTTGCGGATACAAGGCTAACGCTAAGTGTCATAGGATAATAATTTTGTTTGAGATAAAATAAAATGGTTTATCGTGTACAAAATCACTATGTGTGTGTATTTATAAATCAAGTTGAAAAAGTAAGCTGGTTGGCTACTGTATCGTCGCGCTCTAACGTAAAATTGATAGTATTTTGTTTCGTTGTGTGCATATTTGGAATGAAAACAAGATGATATTATGAACAAAACGTATCGCAAAGATAAGTATTTAGTAAGCAAGCAGTTAGTTAGTTAGTTCATTTTACAAGAAAACTTGCTATAGTAATATAGTATGTATTTTAATGATTTGAAAACAGTTTTTCGGTTATGTTGAGGCTCATTTCTTGGGTATACTAGTATAGTAACAATTGTAGGTACAAAAATAAGTAGCATTAAGTAGCATGAACATTTATATGCCTACATTAAAACATAATAATTTTAATTCGTTGTACGGCTTAAGAGATAAAATAAAAAGATATACAAAGAAAAATAAAATGACATAATCACACATTTTAATCATTAACCCACGTCATGATCATGCCAGCGATGTGACCGCGTTGCACCTGCATCACTTCGCATAAATTAACCGACCTACGAGTAGATAGAGTTGGGTTGCGGGATGGGCCTTTCTTTAATGGTCTGTTCCACAAATGCTTCAACAAAAAATGTTACAGAATCAGAAAGCGTACTGTAGTGCCACTTACAAATTGAGTGCTTTTAAATCACAAATTTTTGACAATTGAGGTTAATTTAATTACCTAAATTTTCGTTGATGATTTTTAATAAAAGTTTGTATTTAAACAATAACTGTTTGAAAAAGTGGGGGGATATAAAGTTGAAACCTTCTTCATACAGATTAATTAGTTGTTCATTGCCTTTAGTGAATTATTGTGTAATAATTTATCCAGTATTTGTTTACACTTTTCCAGAAACTATCGGAACAGATTATTATATTCCCACGTGAAATTAATCTAATGTCATAGTGGAATAGTAGGTGGAGCAAAATGATTGAACGATGAGCAAGTGGTTTTTTTTTACTTCCACGCGGATGAAGTCTGGAGAACTTTTTTTTGTCAACAAATATTAAAAAATGTGAAATGATGTTTTAAAATATTTTTAATGAAATTGTAAAAATACATTTGTTCAAGCAATTAATCAATTACCACGCAGTTGTTAAACCAGTCCGTAGTCAGCGACGTAAACAACAGTCCAAAGTTTCAGAGGGATTTTTAGAATTAAAACTGATAGGTTTACCTGTGCAGAAATACCCGAGCATGCATTGGCATAGTTCATGCAGTTTATTCTACAACAATCGAACCATTTAAACGTAGGTGAATTGAGCTGTCAATGCATCATTTGGGATGACAGCTGAGATTGTTACACAGAATCGGTTGTGCAGTTTATTTAGCCTGTGCAGGCGCCCGAAGCAAAATCGAAAATTTAATTGTTTCGAGTAAAAAGTATGGTAAATAGTGAACCGAATTGAACTCCTGTCCGGTACGTACAGGACTGTTCCATGCAACATGTCATGTTCAATGTACCTTATGCAAAAACAAAAGAAAAATAATTAGGTAGGTCTATTTTGGGTTACCCTTGTTTCATGAAAAAAAAAATACTAATTATCACTTCACAAATAATTTGCCAAATTAATACTTAGCAAATAAACTCTTCACAAATAATTGTAACGCACACCTAATGTTTGGCAAGTGTACATTTTACCAACAACTTGCTTACCAATTAGTACTTTTACCAGTTTTAATGTAGTCAAATATTTCAGTCGGTATAACATATTTTACGCAAAAGAAAATAAGCCAAATGTTTAGTACCGTCAGGTAATAATAATCTTAAAATTAATATTAATATTAAGATTCTGGTAGTAGTTTCTGGTTTTAAATTCAAAAATATGTTTTGGCTCTCCCGGCCGCGCTACCGCGGCACGCTCGCTTCGTTCGCTCGGCTCGGGGGTTGTGTTTGTCACGGTTCTAACCTAACCTTATTCCCAAAAATAATAAATTTGTGCTTTTTTATAAAATAATTTGACTTAACGTTTATTGTCTAAAGATTGTTTGCTGTAATGAATCATTTTGGTTAAAGACCAAATGCCTTAATAACATTATCCTTGATGAATATTCTAAGTAAAAATTTGACCAAATGAAAATGTGCGTAGTACTCAAATCTTCCCAAATATTGCATTAGTATAAAAAAGGTTGCTTAGATTTTATTGGATAATGAAATTTTGTCAAAATAACTTTGGTAAAACGGCAGGATCCCCTTTAATTTTGTAGTGTATTTTGTAATTTTTGTTAGAACATAACACCATATTTTGCCAGTTATTTGTTTAAATCGCATGTAATAGCAGGCGAGCCTATTGCCATCAATCGGGCACAAATCCAGACTTCGGGCTGCTACTGAGAAATTCCAGATAGAAAATCCCAATAACATTGCCCGACCTGGGAATCGAACACTCATGCTGAGCAGTAGCGCTTGCGACCACTAGCCCAACGACGCAGAATATATAACTAAAGTAAGCACCTTAAGTTACCCCATCTGATGGATGAATGTCTTTTACATCACTACACATAGTTCTTCATACTTTTACACAGGTCTTTTGCATAGATAGACCTTTCGGTGAACCGGAGCTTGTACGGCTTAATCTGTGGAGTATTTACTCCATAATAAGGCTATCCATTGGGCATTGCTGTATTTGTTAGTTTCTGATAAGAGTTTGATAAGACATAATTATTCAACTTGCTGTTATTTTACTAACATAGATATTAGTGAAGGACTCATCAATGGCTCCGCTTAATATTTATTACCAAAACGTACGTGGTCTCCGTACAAAAACGAACACTCTATTCCGAAATGTGTGTCTTCAATCTTACGATGTTGTAGTATTTACAGAAACTTGGTTAGTGGATGATATTTTCAGCAGTGAGTTGTTCGATTCGCGGTATGTGGTGTGGAGACGCGACCGCGACTACAGCCGCACCTCGCAAACTCGAGGAGGCGGTGTGTTGATTGCCGTGCGGAAAAATTTGACCGTTGTTGAGAGATGTAACTGGCGTAGCTCCGCTGAAGATATCTGGGTAACTATTACTTTAAAAAAGTCTAGACCTCAAGTTGCATACAACATACATATCTGTGCCCTTTACCTTTGTAATGAACATACGGGTAATATCTATACTGTTCAGCTCCAGAATTTTGCAAATAATTTAAATCATTTGATTTTGACCAACCCATTAGATAAATTTATTGTCTTAGGTGACTTTAACTTTGGCAACGAAGTAGAATGGTGTCATACAAACGACAGCTCTGAATTACTACCACAAAACTATTCGAACCGTTATCTCATTGACTTCTTCGATACTATAAATATGTGTAACTTATCCCAGTTTAATAACGTACGGAATACGAATGACAGACTGTTAGACCTTGCGTTTTCTAATGGGTCCCTGGGCATACACGAATGTCTTGACCCATTAGCAGTACCTATTGATATGCATCACAAACCCTTTACTATTCAGGCTGATTTTGTTCAAATACACTCACTATCAGAAAAAACGAACACTAAATATCAGTTCCGTAAAGGAGACTACACTGCCATCATGTCCGCTCTTGATGACGTTAACTGGGATGAGTTGCTAAGTGCAGAGCCATTAGACAATGCTGTTAGTTATTTTTATAACAAGCTTTATGAAATTAGGGATCTGTATATACCAAAAAAGCGTGTCAAAAGTTCATCACACCCTTCCTGGTATACCTCTGCGTTAATTAAGATCCTTAAAGAAAAATATAAATATCACCGGAAGTTTAAGACATATGGGAAATTATCTGATTACCAAACCTTTTCTTTATTGCGTCATAGAGCTGCAGAAGTAGAGAAATCTTGTTACCGTACGTACATGGATAAAGTAGAGTCGTCGATTATTCAAAATCCAAAATTCTTTTGGTCCTTTATTAAAAGCAAAAGAAGTAATAGTAGCTTCCCTAATGTGCTGAAATATTAAGATATAAGCGCAGACACTGGAGAAGAAATCAGTAACCTGTTCGCTACATACTTTCAGTCAACATTTCAAGAACCAGACATAGACCACCAAGATCAAGTCACAACGCCATCTACGAACACAGCGAGCATCTGTTCCATAGAGGTATGCCACGAAAAAGTACTTAAGTTACTTCAAATGCTCGATCTCTCTAAATCAGGGGGGCCGGATTTAATACCACCTATATTTATTGTCAACAGTGCGAAAAGCCTAGCCAAACCTATCTGTATCATTTTCAAGCGGTCCTTAACAGAAGGCACTGTTCCTAAAATTTGGAAATCTGCATTCGTTACGCCAATTTTTAAAAAAGGTGATAAGTCACTCGTAAATAACTATCGCCCTATTTCGAAGCTATGCTTATTCTCCAAAGTACTTGAGCGCGTTGTTTACTCTGCAGTTTATTCAGCCTTAGAATGTGACTTCGGTGATGAGCAGCATGGTTTTCTTCGGAAGCGGTCCACTACTACTAATCTTATTCTTTGCAACGAATTTATCTCTGAGGGTATGGAGCAACGTGCACAAGTTGATGTAATTTACACAGATTACAGTAAATGTTTTGACCGCATTGACCACAGAGTACTTTTACGTAAACTTTCTTCAGCTGGAATTCACGGCGACCTATATCGATGGTTTTCCTCCTACATTGAAAACCGATCACAAGCAGTAGTATTACAGGGCTTTACCTCCGGTTGGAACCTGATACCATCTGGAGTTCCTCAGGGATCGATTTTAGGGCCTCTTCTGTTCAATTTATTTAAAGCAGACATAAAGAAATGTTTTATTAACTCGTACATTCTACTATATGCCGATGACATGAAAATTCTGAAAACAGTACGTAGTTCATCTGACACATCACTACTCCAAGAGGACCTTAATAGGTTTGTAGATTACTGTACACTAAACAAACTCCAACTAAACGTATCGAAATGCTTTCATATGACTTATACACGGCAAAAGAAGACAATTGGTTTAGGCTACGCATTGAACAACCAAACGATCACTAAGGTGACCAGTATTAGGGACTTGGGCGTTATCCAGGACAGTAAACTCGTATTCGAAATGCATATTGACGAAATCGTTAAGAAAGCTTCCAAGTCCCTGGGTTTCATCATAAGGTCATCTACTTGCTTTAGCTCTCTAAAACCGATCAAAATACTATACTGTTCATATGTACGCAGCCATCTAGAATATGCATCTCAAGTATGGAACCCACAGTATGATGTGTATAAGTCCCGAATAGAAAATATACAGAAAAAGTTTTTAAGATATCTAGATTATAAGACGAAGCAATGCTCAATGGATTACACTCATCGTTGCAAAAGATACCATTTCCTACCGCTGGAAAATAGACGCCATGTTAATGATATTACTTTCTTATTAAATATCGCCAATAGCTCCATCGATTGTTCTCAACTCATCTCAAAATTATCACTCCGTACACATCAAGTAGGTTTTAGGCAGCGGCCACTTCTTCACGTTCCATTCGCGTCAACAAACTACCGACGGAACGCCTGCCTCGCACGTACCGCAACTAGGTTCAATAATCTTCCCTCTCACTTAGATGTTGATTTATTCAGAACCAGTCCAAGCATATTTAGACAAGCTATAAATAAGGAATACTTTGGTTTAGGCATTAATACCAATACTCCTAGTTAAAGCACATATAATTGAATTTTGTTTTATTTTCTGTTTTTACTCTAGTTTGTAAGTAAATATTATTAGAATTTGTTTGTTTTGTTAAAATTTAGAAAGAATAATTTGTTATGTTTATATGTCTAAGCAGATTCTATTTTATTTTTGTGTGATTTTTTTTTCTTATAACTTTAGGTACATAGTTTTTAATTTGTGGAAGCTTGTAAATGGCAACTGTAAGCGCTAAATGTATATTAGTTAAGTAGATATTAGACTGTAAGCTTTCTGAAGAATAAATAAATAAATAAATAAATAATATAATAATTGTCAATATAAGCTTATACAAACATATAATATCGCTATATAGGGTAATAAAATATTAACTATATGAATTGCAAAATTTAATATCGTATTAAAAAAAAACCACATAAAACTACATGGGTGCTTATGAAACGTCAGAATTTATTTAAATCCGTTACTATGTGCTTGATTAGTACCAACAAGAAAATATAATATTCACAGAATTTCTTCACACAGCGATCGTACAGTGCCCTTCCCGTGCAGTACAATAATATTTTCAGGGTGTTGGTGGGCCTGCCTCGCTTCTGTAACGCATCAGGGATATTTGCGAAATTGCGTGTTGATTGCTTTTATGCATTAATGCGTAAAAGATGTGCGTCTTTAGTGCGCAGGGTGCGAACCAGTTCCAACAACATCCTGATAGTTCAATAACTATACAGACAGGTTGGACTGCTGTATTATTAGTTGTTGCTCCAGTATCTCAGCTGGAATGCTGAAACAGTGATTATTTTGTCGTGTGTCTGTGTATTGTCGTAATTGTATCACTGACATAGTTATAATTTTATTTTATTGTTACTAACACTTTGTGAGTCTCATGGTTCCTCTAAGCAGTATGGTACAGTTCACAATTTATCGACAGATAATTTAAGACATTGTGAGATTTGCTCTTACCTCAGCCGTCTTGCAGGAGTGACGGTTCAAAATTAATTCTCGATTACATCCATGTAGAGCCGTCTTTGTCCGTGTATCCTTTTGTCTCGAAGAAGCATTCGAGATAGATCATAGCATTGTGCTTCGATGTCATATAACGTATAGTTTTGTGCCTACTGTCTTATGCGTTTCGGTTTTATGCAGTTGCAATTGTCTCTACTGTTCTCATTTTACAGTTATTGGTATTTACTACATTGCATGTAACAAGCTACGAAGCAACCTTATTATTACTCCTTGTGGGTCACATTGTGGAGCCATGATACGGCTTCGCGCCGACGCCGCGGAAAATGGTGAGACTACCTGGACAAACCAACGACCAGTGGCCACAGTAGGTTTGTGAAAGGTGAGGAGGTTGAGGAATGGATTGAGAGGCGCTACCGCCTCTTAATCCACTCCTCAAAGAGGGGTCTTATTGCCGCAATTGTGGCGTGCCCATTCTACACTCATAGGTAGATTTTTAATTCAATTTTAAATGGGACCAACTTCTACGATTAATATGCTCTATTTATAGGTGTACCGTATGCCGATACTACTGGGACTAGGAACATGAAAATTTCCACCGGCTTTCTTATGTAATGCGGTAAAAAGAGGAGCATTAACAAGGGGTTTTTGAAAATTCGAACTATAACAGGGTGAAAACGATTTCTACCCTGGATTTCGTTTGTATAAAAATCATATTTCTTGAGTTTATGACCTTGAAACTTGGCACGAATACTTTGATCCTTAAAGGACTTTGGAGGGTGCCAAGTTTGTATGGAAGAATGTCAACATGCCATTCGATTAACTCGAAACTCAGTTTTTATAATTGAAACAAAAATAAAGGATATAATGTGTCAGGGTTAATGCAGGTCCCATTGACTTGAAAGTCAGTAAATATTAATACTTTTACCAAAAAGAAACGAAGATATGTTTTTAGGTCTTTCGAAAATCGACCCCTAATGGTTTCAACATTCCATCCCTGCAGTGTAAAGAGAGGATACAGTTTGTATTGAAAAGTCTTGTTCCTTTGGTTCTGAAACTTGGCAATATTTGCCTCAGTAAATAATAAAGATTGACACTTTTAATTTTTTTCCCAGAGGTTTTAGGGGTGACAAAGTTTGAATGATTCAGACTTAACTCTAATCCAGATTTTTCACATACAAACTTCGGGAGTATATTACACCACTATTCAACAATGTACTCATAAAAAATTAAACATGTTATGGTTTTATCTCATTATTAGTGTTGTCTGTACGGAAACAGAATACTAAAATAAAAAGCCATTAAAAAGCCAACGAGGATTCGTTTTTCTTGCTAATTGAACTAATTTTGGGCGTGTTTAATTAATAGAAGAAGTATAAAATCTCCAAAACCAAGTCGGTACCGACAAAACTCAAATATCGAAAAGTTCAATAAACTTTATTGGTCATTGATGTATGCAGTAGTTTTTTGATAAAACCCGATCTTCCGAAGGGACCAGCCACACTGTCACATTTGCGGAATGTAAACGTGCTTCGAGGCGCTGTGGCTCACTTTTCTCTTCTCAGCGAAACTGGAGCTGCAACGGACGGTGCAACACAAAGACGAAGCAATAACCGCTATGTGCAAGCAGCTGGTGACACAATTAGGTGACAGGCTCAAAATAAGACGTCTACAACCCAGCCGCATGAAGAAACTGACGTGAAGAAGCATTCACGCCTTCGCCAAAGTTCGTAGCCGATCTCCGTGGGTGCTGCATCGCTTGGCGCCAGCTCCTAAAACCAGTAAAGTCGTAAAGATAGCTTTACTCTGGTTGAAGGCAAGAGGCGTCATTCGTGACGCAACCGCAATGTGCTCCCGCAAGTGGTTCCACAGTCATTGGGAGTTAAGCTCTGCTAGTATATCATCTGGAGGAGCCAAGGGAAAATCGTTACCGAGGAACGAACATTGCTGTAGCTGTCCCGGTTGGAGTCTTCCAGGAGTATACCTTTTAAGTCCTAGATCCTCCAGGTTTCCGCGATGCAGTAGGCTGTCTTCTGTAGCTCAGACTTTTGGCCAGTAGGATCTGTGTACAGACGTTACAGGGAAGCCCAACCCTAACCAAGCCCCTACCTCGGTCTTATTCACAAAAAAAGCTTATCAAAGATATAACACATTCATTAGTTAAAGTGCTCGCTAAGCCTATAAAGCCTTCAATAATTTTGTGTATTCATAGTTCCATCTAATACAGATGTCGTTTAAAAATCAAAATGTTGCCGTTATATTGAAGCCATCCAACAAATCGACCAACACATCCAATCGTCAAACGAGAATGTCTGTGTAAACACCGAATAATTGTGCCCATAGACATTATTACGTACTGTAACGTATTTTATTGACTATAGTTTCAAAACTTCTGACGTGGAGACGTCATTGTTATTTCAATTTGACAATGAATTTGAAATTGTAACCGTCAACTGATTGTTTCCAAATTGTTTATTTTTTTAGGTATAGGTGAGACTAGAAAAGTCAATGTTAATGTGGTGCCAGGATCATGAAGACCAAGTTAAAATGGACATTCTACCCTCACACCACGTTAAAAATGATTTTCGTAGTTTCTGGAAACACACGAATAAATTGAAAACCAGACCGGGAATCCCGGTGAGCGGCGGTAGCATGAAAGAAAGAAAAGAAAAGAATATAAAACCACTATAAAAGTCGAATGAGTAACTTGCGTAAAAAGTTACGTACCTACTCGCATGGGGACTCAACCAAAGACAGCAGCGAGACGCAGCCTGCAGCTGGAGCAGCTTTATCTGTGCTAAAGAACAATCTTATTGGAGTATTGTGAAGCCTTCGTAAGCTTCAAACAATCGCTTCAGCTTGAAGACTTGTTTTTTTTTTTATTTGAACACGATAACCTCTGTAACTACCGGATAGTCGGATTTATATAAGTTCTTGAGGTTAGGCCGTTGGAGACGAGCAAAAAAAAGAAAGAAAAAACGCAAATCGAAAACAAAGTACGAGCGAGCAAAGGGACGCGATGCGTCGCGGTGAGTCGGGAGCCAATGAAGTTGTATAAAAAATTATAAAAATACTACTAGCTTCTGCTGCTTCTTCCGCAAATCCCCAGCCCGTGCGCATACTTCGAATTCGTGACTTGTTTTCTTTTTGCTTAGCTCCTGTTACTCATAGCGTGATGTTATAAAGCCTACGATAAATGGCCTATCCCACACTAAAACAGTTTTTCAATTCGAACCAGTAGAGATTAGCGCAATCCAAACAAAAAATGATTCAGCTTTATAATATACTAGCTTTTGCCAGCAGCTTCGCCTGCGTGGAGGTTGATGTATTATACATATAAACCTTCCTCTTGAATTAGTCTGTCTATTGATGAAAACCGCATTAAAATCCGTTGCGGAGTTTAAAAGATCTAAGCGTACAGACACGAAAAGCGAGTTTGATTTATACTACATATGTACAGATAATATACAACGTGTAACGGAAAAGGTATATACGCATAGGTATACCTATGGCACGGCGTCTTTGGATGATATCAAATGATATTGGAAGGGTTTTTTAGTCCTATCTCTACATGTTCGGAAGTTATGAGAATTTTTGATACCAAAATAAATTGTAACAAACACATCACTCGGAAGAGGTTTATCGTGATATTGGCAAGTAACGTGGAAAGTTATTGACCTACGTAGTGTGGTGACACGTGTGTTATGATTTGAATTTAAGAAACATATGAAACCGAAAATTTGGTATCAATTCTTAGAGTATTTTATTTTGAGCTGAAACTATGTATAGTGCTTCTATAACAGCTGTTATTTTTAGTGCTTACGGATAGCAATAGGGTTTCTGTTACACCTTGTATAGTATAATATATACCATACATTGTATAGATATTGTGTATCTTACGATTTTCACATGAACAAAACCGTGGCCACAAGCTAGTTCTACAATATACGAAATCAGTTCATGAAACTCCTTCGAAGTGTACGTTTGAACTTACATCTGATACTACTGCAAAATTGTAATGCACAGTGGGTTTCATACTTCTAAGACAAATGCTATGAAAAAGGCGCTCGAACAATAAGCATGTCGTTTATTAAAAGTCAACACTTCGCTGTAGTCTTGTGTTGATACTTAATAATATGAACTCATTTATAAATACCAAATGTATATTCAATCTATTTATTAATCCTACCTTTGAAAACAGATCCTATTTATACACCAGCCTTTTTCCGCAGTTTTACAACATAGGTGCACATATTTTATACACCTTCAATATTGAGTATACTTAATATGTTGGAATAGCGCATAATTACGTGTTCACCGCTCAAATACATGTTGACGTTACTGACACAATATCTGATTTTCCTATTATCTGTTGGCTTTATCAATAATTTCCCCAATTAAACACTTACCGCATCAAAGCGTCAGTTTGTATTACATAAATGTTTCGTTAATTGGAATAACATGTGGTGATTCGCGTTTTATTTCTTTGTCATTTTGTACCATATGCCTAATTACACGTGCAATACCATGATCATCCTATCAGCTGGGCTGCCTAACATTTGATGATTGATTGGACTTAAGGTCTAAACTTGAAAACAGTACTAACTAAAATAAGTTAGTGCCCATTGTTTTAAAGTTTAGACACTCTACATATGCATATGTACCAATGTCCATACTAACTATTTACATTGTGCTATGGGTGTAAAACAACCCTTAACGAAGATGAGAGTCGCCGGCTCTTTTTGTTATTGTGATATTTTTGTACTGAATCATACCTGGGAACCTTCTGTATTTTACGAAAACAACTTTTAAATGTTATAACTTGACTTTAAATGTTTCCACGACTCCTGTACCGTTGCATGCACCCATAATTAGGGGCCGCGTTAAGTTGCCCAACTTATTATACAAGGAATTTGCACTCCAAAAATAGAAGTTGTCTCCCAGCATTTAATGTGCGGGACAAGTGATAGAATAATGTCTATAATAGAATAGTGTATGTAAAGTGATACATAGACACTCATAAGACAGTACATCAGTGCCATAGTTTTAATAATTCATTCATAGTTGTGTACTACGTAGATTTAGGACTAGGGGTATGCAGTAATTAAGTGTTTCATTAGGTTATATTTTAATATTGTTTTTATTAAATTCATAATTTTCTTCGATAGTCCTTATTACATAGAGCCTATTTATGTATAGTTTTACCTATATAAATCTGTTCTGCAACCTGTGTGTAAGTTAGCGAAAAACGCAAATAATGTCGCGTGGTCCGCGTCGGTGCCGAGTTACGGTAAAGTTTCGAGGAAAAATGTTCTATATTGTGCCTCGCTCTGATCGGCTAACGGCGTGTTTTTTGTCATTGGTCGAATTAATTCGGAATCCTTAGCAAAATTGTAAAAATATAGGAACATTTTTGCCTTTCGCCACGTTCAGCGGCGAGCTACCTAGAAAAAAGTACTCCAAATATAGAAGCAAGAAGTCTCCAGTGGTTTTATTCCCCGCCAACCCAGCACACAAATGCGGCTATACCTACACCACATTAAATGGTCCTTCGATTCGGATATTGCGGGGAAGAATTACCTGAAGATTACTACAGCGTCACAGAGAAGATATCTCAAGAAAATAGAAGAGTTATTTCAAGATTTGAAGAAAATCAGCTGACAACATGCCCGTTACGCGCTCCGTGGATTAGGGCGCAAGCCGTCGTCGGGAGAAGAGAAGCTGTCGTCGTCCGAGACCACTACTTCGGCAACCAGTACCAGCGCGGAAGCCAGTTCGGAATCGATAGTTACAGGGACGACCGCCACGGAGACTTCGGAACAGACAGACACCGCCGCGGCAACCGCGCCAACCACCGTGACTTCTGCGACTGTCGCAACCTCCTCGACCGCCGCCGCCTTTGCCTCAGGCGCAACCGCTTTGCAACCCGCCTGTACCGCTGCCCCCTCCGTTACTCCGTCAGCTGCGACGCTAACTGCGGATGCGAAGGACAAACGGCTGATGAAGCCGCCCGCTACTGTCATCAATAGTGAAATTTGTCAAGAAACAGAAACCTCTACAGTGAAGCGAGTTATGAAGTACACTGCCGGTCCCTCAATGAGGACCAGACTAAAGAACCTCCACTCTCCTAGCAATAAAGGGGAGGGGGATCCACCTACAGCAGTACAAAGCAACTCAAGCTTGCGAAGGCGCAAGAAGATTTATTACTCCTTCAAGTGAAATTAGCTGCAGCACGCCTAGTTACATTGGAGAAAGAAGACTGAGAAGACGAAGAAGATGACGTCTCCCTCTACTCGAAATCAGAAGTTAACGCAAGAGTGGACAACAGGTTGGAAAATCAAGTGAATCATCCGGTGTTAGCGATCACCAACGAACCACACTGCCCCCCGGAAGAACCAACGGTCGTCCGCATAGAAGAACCAATGCCAGCAAAGAATGAAGAAACACGCCAGTCACCGGCGGGAGGTAAAACCGACCTAACCCTCCTAGCTGAAGCCATCACCCGGGCTGTCAGCACCGCTCAACGAGCCAAGTTCGTCTTACCGCTTTTCAGTGGGTCTCATCAGAAGTGGCTACCCTTCCACGCTCCCTATGATACAGAAGCAATGTTCAGCACGGTTGAAAATACCAATCGACTCAGAAGAAACCTGAAAGGGAAGCCCAAAGAAGCGGTTGAAGGTTTATGATAACCAACGCGCACCGAGCTGAAGTACTGAAGACTTTGGAGTCAAGATTCGGAAAACCAGAAGCAATAGCCATGATGGAGCTGGAGACGCTTCGAGATCTACCCTTCCAGAGTCACCAAGGGACGTCTGCATATTCGCCACGAAGGTCTCCAACGTAGTGGCGACATTGAAGACTATGGGTTGTTTTAACTACATGTACAACCCTGAACTCGCAAAGACAATAGTGGACAAGCTGACGCTGACTCGATATAGATACTATGATTTCTCAGCCACGCAGCTACGTCAAGATCCTTGCCTCAACAAGATTGAAAAGTTATTCAAAAGGGAAGTGGAGTTGTGCGGACCGTACGTGCTGCCTGAACAGATGGCAGCATCTGCCACAGCCACTTCATAAAGGAAGACACAAAGGGTCAACAACGTGACTGAGAAGACACAAACAACGAAGTGCTCCATATATGAAGATACGGGGCAAACCAATGCAACAGAATGTGAAGAGTACAAGAAGTTAGTTGCAAACGCAAGATGGGACATGGCCAAATCCAAACGTCTCTGCTTCAGATGTGTTCGCTACAGAAACAAGACACACAACTGCAGACCCAAGTCCTGTAATGTCAATGGCTACAAGTACTCTCGTAACAAGATGCTGCAATATGAAAAGAAGGCAGAAGCAAAAGAAGAGCCAACAGAAGTCATTAACTCAACTTGGACAGTGAAGTAGCAATCGTTCTTGAAGATCCTTCCGATCCAGGTGAAGGGACTAAAAGGAGATGTCAACACCTTCGCATTGATGGGCGACGGGTCAACAGTCACGTTCATCGACGACAACAAGCGGTAACAACCGTCGGAGCAACAGGACCCATAGATCCACTGAAGATAGAAACCATCAATGACATGAGGAAATCAGAGTCAGCATCCAGAAGTCTCACCATAAAGTTGAAGGGCTCAACGATCACGAAGAGCAAATACAAGCACGCACAGTGAAAAACCTGCAAGTCTCATCTCAACGGGTTAAATGAGAACTAATGGAAGGGTGTCAACACCTATCTGCCATCTGAGGACATCTCACATATGCCAATACGAAGCAGGGTACTCATCGATCAAGACAACTGGCATCTTCTGCTGACGTCTGAAGTAAGAAGAGGAGACAAGAACCACCCTGTGGCATCTCTCACGCCGCTAGGTTGGATACTCCACGGCATTCAGACACGAACCTTCGGGAAAGAGATCGACTTCATGTCACATATCACAGAAGATCCAGAAGAGAACTTAGAAGACCTCGTGAAGCAATACATCGAAATGGATGCGCTCTGCATTAACCCCAAGAGACCGAAGACCGATCAATACCACGAATATAGAAAAAGGAAGATTCCAGACTGGTCTTCTCTGGCGCAAAGAAGATGTCCAGTTCCCAGACAACTATGCAAACTTACTGAAGAGACTTTCAATATACAGAAGAAGATTGATAGTGAACCCGCATTGAAGAAGAAGTACGCCGAACAGCGACGCCAGCAAGTCGGTCTACTCTGCGGTCCTCTTCTGGAGAGCATGTTACGACAGACAGTGAGATCGGCCTATCCCTCATTATAGCCAAGGCAAAAGTGGCGCCGTTGAAGTTGACGTCAATCCAAAGATTGGAGCTACAGGCAGCCGTCATGGGCACCAGACTCGCAGAGACAGTGGTCGAAGAGCTCGAGAGGAAGCCTGACCGCAAACTGTTCTGGACAGACTCACACCCGTTCCAAATTGGCGTGAGCGCGATAATGATGTTCCGTGAATCGTCATAGAGCGCCATCTTGCGATCACACCGACCATGCGTTATACTCATATCACCTTGAGCGCGTCAAAATGAGTTGTGCTGTTTTGGTTTGAGTCGTATCATATATTTAACTATTGTTCACGACGATGCGTCACTACATAGTTATATAGTTTGTTTTTGACATTAACGTAGATTCATAGTGATAAGAGTGATAGTTAAACCAATAAACAGTAGTGACTAAGCGGCTAGTATAAGATAACCGTACGTACCATCCCTACAAACCTCATTCAAGTGGGCTATATAGCTGTAATTTATAGTTTTAGTTGCGTCCAGATAACCTAGTACCGAGACCTAGCCCTGGACGTAACTTTCAATAATATAAACCAAATATAAAGCCCACTTAATTGAGTTTGTATGTCGTGTTGCTTTAGATAAGTAATTCTTAAGATTTGTGTTTTTGCTAACCCTCTTTCAGGGCGCGTCACGCCCCGAAAACCATAGTTGTACAGTTATAAATATCAGATTGTTTTAGGTCTACAGACCAGCCTGAGATATCTATAATTGGATTTGAAAGCCTTTCAGGAGTTTTCGAGGAAATCAACTTATAAAATAAATTTATTAACATTTTTCAGTTTTTCGGGTTTCCTCGGAAATATTCTTTCAGTATGGAAAGGTATAGTTGATATAAATATCTCAGGAGACGGGGAATTTTATGGGGAATGCAATGATATGTAACATGCCTTATATATTTTAATAAATTGACAAAATGTATGCATAATTCCGTCACAGCTGTAATGAAATATAGAACAAATAAAACTTAAATACAGGAAGCAATTTGCGGCTCTCGTTACGGTAAAGATTCATAGGACCTGAGTAAACGTGTAATTTCTAGTAATTCGTAGTCATCGGCAAGGTTCTTATTTAAATCTTAAATTAATCAATATATAGATATAATTCAAGTAGTGTTCTGAAATTGCTTCCTTAAGACCTGTACAAAACTTGTGTTATTAATCAGGAAAGGTACCCCCTTTACGGAGTCATAAACACCCCCTTCCTAGACGAAAGTCTGGAAACTGTCTCTTTGAGATGAGTCAAAAACGTTGGTACGTATGGTAACGTCATGAAGCCCGGAAGATAGTAGCCGTCCTGAAGATATCTGGAATCTATAGGTACAGGACTTCAGCGCCGCGCGGACTAGGAGCCCTACATACACACTGGGATAAAACCTGGATAGGCATACACCCTCCCTACACAACCCTCGCGTCCAAGCGATCACGCTCGTCCGGCACAGCTAAGTTAGATTTATTAGAAATAGTGCTTCTGGCTAGAGTCGACACCTAACCAAATAAGAAGACGAAATTTGTGGTATATGCAAGTTTTAAATAGTGTAAATAGTTTTAAACATTGAGTGAGCACTGTTAGCGCGTTCACGAGCGTTCCGTATTGTCGATAAAAATAACAGCTCTCAGCTGTCATAATCGTGATATAAGCTAAAGAACGCAAATTATTGAGGTTAGCGCTCAGAACGCTATTTGTCTAATTCGGAAAGCGGTCTTCAAATTATTATTTATCCATGCTCACATTTATTCGGTGTCTAGGCAGACATTCTCGTTAGACGATTCGATGTGTTGGTCAATTTGTTGGATGCTTTCATTAAAATGGCAACATTTTGATTTATAAACGACATGTTAGTTATCAAGCAGTTTAACTAAAGAATGTCTTAAACCTTCGATAAGTTTTTTTATGAATAAGACCGTAAGTAATTAAAAGTCCAGGTTTACCTACTCACGATGTTATTTCCTTCACCGACATCAGTAATGTCCAAAATCAGAGTACATATTAATCGAAAAAGTCCTTCCAATATATAGCAGACTCAAAGTTGGTAGGTATTACATAAAGCTGGAATGTAGGCTTGTCTGTAGAGTAACGGTTTGCATGAGTGTAAATACGGCTGAAAACAGAACGCAAGAAAGGTGCCCGGCTCCAACTTCTTCTTAGCTAGCTCTGCATGGGCATCGTCGCTTCTCTACCCTGCTGTTAACCGAGGAAACTCCCCGAGAGCGGAACAGTGCACTGACTTTAATGCATTCAGAAATGCTCCTTCGCATAAGAATCATAGATCAGAAAAAAAATGGTTACAAATTCACATTTGTAATCCTGAGAAGTTAATCCACATCTATAAATACATCATTGTGCTATTTAAACATCTTCAGGGAAAAAGTATGACGGGATAATCTCCCTTTTCATTCAATTCACTTATTTTCCCTTCGTAATAAGAAGAATCGCAGTGAGGATTTGCAACGAGAAAAGTGGTTTGTTTACAGAAAACTCGGATTTTCTGGGGGCACGGTGGTGACCGCGCCAAGTCGAACCAAGCGGAACGCAAGGGCACTACCTACCTTTTCTCGAAGCGCTTCGTCAACAAGTTGTCTTGTTTTTCAAATTTTCAAATTTTGATCAATTTTAAAAGTAATTTTCATTGTTAACCAAACCAGACACCGGAAAACCATCAAAAATATAATTAGCAGATCAAAATATCCAAAAATGTAATAAGCTACATCCTAAAACTGCCGTATCGGAGGTGACATGACAGACATCTGTCACCTCCGATAAAACAACAAGAAAATATAATTTTATTATGAAACGAAGATAGGAGAATTAAGATATGTTGACAAGCACAGTGACACGTCGAGCACGCCCACCACCTCCGGACTCGTCACTCAGCTCCGCCTCACCGCCGCCGGTACCCAGCCCCACTGCGGGCGTGACGACACTGGCCGCGGTAGTTGCGTCGAGCTCGAGTGACGAGTATTTCTCTCCACCCACGACGCCACCACCTGCTCGCCGACGGGGAGAACGCCGGCCGCCGGACGGTTTAGGACCTCGAGCCCTACCGGCCTCTGATAGGGTCCCAGCTCTCGGCGGAAGTGTGCAGTGCATGAGATGGACACGATCCATTAATGAGAATGTCATGCACTGATACTATGGGGCTACAGAGGGAGGAAACAATCTGACCGCGTACCGTGTTCGGATGCTCTCTCTGTTTCAGGTGCTTCAGCGATCTGTCAACGTTTCGGCACAACGACTGTCGGATCAGGTGCACCTAATCCAGCGTAACCATATGTTGAATGACACGGTACTTGATCGCCTACGAAATGAAATACAGAGTAGCCATGTCATCGCTCCCCCGTTACAGAATGTTGTGTTACCACCACAGCTCAACACAGACCACACTGACGAGGGGACTGATGGCTATAAACGTAAGTACCCACTGCAGTGAGGAATTGAGGAGTGTTTTGGAGGGTGCGATTCGGGAATATCGCTTCATGTCGCCCGAACTTAGGCCACGCTTACCTCGTTTACCCATGCATAACAAAAATAGGGCGCTGATGGCGGCTCTGGATTCGCAGTTGTCAAACTATTTTGATGACTGCGAAGACCTCACCTATACTCATTCGATTCAGTACTGTGTGGCTGTAGCGGCATGTCGTGTAGCTCACGTCAAATTCACGAATGATTCAAGAGCTACTCGACTGAAACCAGCCGCACCAGCTTGGCAGTGCAGAATTGAACTCCGTATTGGTGGGGCCAGCGCGCTCATCGGCAAACTAATCTGCTTCAGGGAGGGCAATACTCGCCCTCTAGTGATGCGCTTTGTGAGACGAGCGTTCTCGGGGACTGATATCAGTCCTCAAAACTATATGTCCTGTGTCACAGAGCGCATTGACTTCCTGAAGCAGAAAGTATATGCATGGGCGAACGGTATTCGTAGGAACAAGCGGCGAGTGGACCGTTACACCCAGAACCGCACTTTCCAAAGTGATGAAAGGTGGGTATATAGAGCTTGGGAGCGACCGGACCAAGGTGTGACTGACACGCGCCTACCGGATGATGATGCCATGTGTTCTTTTTGGCGTAGTATCTGGTCGGTGCCTGTCAATCACACCGAAGGTGATTGGGCTCGGGAAGTCGAGCGAGCCTGCCATCCAATACCAGAAATGGGGGCTATTACCATCTGCCCCCAAGATGTAGGTCGTGCAGTCCGTCCGTTACCGAACTGGAAATCTCCGGGGCCGGACGGGCTGCACAACTTCTGGATTAAATGGCTCCAAAGGTCGCATGCTCGCTTGGCGGCTCATTACCAGGTTGCTTTAGAGTCTGGTTCACTACGCCAGTTTCTAACGATAGGAATAACCCACCTGCTCCATAAATCAGGTAGTACCGCGGAACCCAAAAATTATAGGACGATCACGTGTTTACCGACGGTCTATAAAGTTCATACATCCTTTTTGAGAGCTAAGATTTACAATCATAGACAGAAACTCCATCATATCTGTCTTTCAAAATGGATGTTGGAACGGATCCCGCGGTACTAAGGAGCTGCTCTTCATTGATATGGCCGTTAGCCAACAGGTTCGTCGTTCCTGAAAGGATCTTTCGACATGTTGGATAGATTACAAGAAGGCCTATGACTCAGTGCCACATACATGGCTCATGAGGGTGCTGGAGTTGTAGAAAGTAGATACAACTCTGCGCACCTTCCTGATGTCATGTATGGGGCAATGGAGGACGGTCCTTCAATATCCAGGATGTCGAAATATCCAGAGGAATAGCGAGCCGATAAGGAGCGAGCGAGGCATATTTCAGGGCGACAGTTTGAGTCCGCTTTGGTCCTGCCTAGCCCTGAATCCTCTGAGCACATTGCTGGAGGATTCAGGTATAGGCTATCGGCTGAGGAGAGATGGTAAGATTATATCTCACTTCCTCTACATGGATAACCTAAAACTCTTTGCCCCCATCAATTTACAACTGATGGAGCTACTGAAAGTAACTGAAACCTTCAGTAGCGCCATGAGGATGGATTTTGGTGTGGACAAATGTGCGATCATGCATGTAAAGCGAGGCGAGATTGGGGAATCCGTGGGAACCCAACTCTCGGATTCCATAAACCTTCGAGCCCTCTCTGCAGCCGAAACCTATAAGTATTTGGGTATGTCGGAAGCGTTGGGCATCAATGTTACTGACATGAAGCAATTGTTGAAGGAGCGCTTCTTTGACCACCTGAAGTAAGTACTTAATAGTATTTTATCAGGCATGAACAAGGTGCGCGCCTTCAACGGTTGGGTCATGCCGGTTTTGATGTACTCTTTCGGCATACTCAAATGGACTCAGACCGAACTAGACGCCCTGGATAGGAGAGTCCGTACACTGCTGACTGCATATCGAATGCATCACCCACGGCCATCGGTAATGAGACTGTATATCCCGCGAAAGTGTGGAGGTCGAGGGTTCTTAAACGCTAAGACCTTCTACAATCGCGAGATAGCAGTCACAGGGAATATTCAATCCGAGAGGCCGACGTGGAGATGCATCTAGATGTGATCGCGGTGGACAAGGGCCTCACTCCGCTCTCCTTGGCTAAAGAGAACTGGCGCAAGCCTGTAGAGCTTGACAATAAAGATCACATGGAAGTATGGCAGAGTAAGAAGCTTCACGGACGCTTTTTCCGGGCCCTACATGGACCCGATGTAGACCTACTAGCGTCCATAGCCTGGCTGCATTTCGGTGACCTCTTTGGAAAAACCGAAGGTTTTGTCTGTGCAATTATGTACGAAGTTATGATGACGAACAGCTACCGGAGATTTATTGTGAAAGACAGCACGGTTGACATCTGACGGGCATGCCACCGTCCGGATGAATCAATCAGACACATTATCTCCGGGTGTTCTCGTCTAGCTAACGAGGAGTACTTGCATAGACACAACCTCGTAGCCAGGATTATCCACCAGTAACTTGCTCTGAAATACAGCCTTCTGGAATCAGAAGTGCCGTACTACAGGTATGTGCCCGACCCAGTTCTCGAAAATGGACATGTCACACTGTACTGGGATCGATCCATCATCACTGACAGGACTATTGTTGCCAATAAGCCTGATATAGTGGTGATGGATCGACTAGAACGGCGTGCAATGATCGTTGAAATAACGGTCCCGCAAGATGAGTCCTCGTGAACGCCAAGAAAGATAAACAAATCAAGTATCTTGACTTGTCTCGCGAGTTTGTCGACATGTGGGATGTGGACTCAGCGATCATTATACCGATAGTCGTTACAGCTAATGGTTTGATAGCCAATAGCCTCGACCAACACCTGAGGAGGCTGGACATGAAAGAGGCAATTCTGCGAATTCTGAATATAAACTCTGAATGGCATTGAACGCGTTCAGCCTTACCTTCGCGAACATTCCAGAGGCACTACAATAGCGCTTCAACCCCATTAGGTGTCTGTAGAAGTTATTGTAGAAACTTTGACAATACGTTCTGAGCAGGTGCACTTTCTTTTGTATATTAGCCTGTTGCCCACAACCGATAGAGCTCGACGTTGGCGATCGATATCCGCATTCGTCTTTCATATCTGATGTCAGTATGTGACCAAGGTACTTACCGTACCCCACAACCCTCACCGTCTGCCCCCCAATGCAAACTGGTGGAACCTTTTGAGGCCCCTTTCCCGACCTGAATATCATAAGTTCTGTTTTTCTAGCATTATAAACTAAGTCATGGACTTTAGCATACTGATCACAAATAACTAGCAGCTTTCTTAAGCCCTTAATAGCTCGGCAGGACCATATTATCAGCATAACTCAGGTTGTTCACATAACGATCTCCCAACCTGAGCCCTACCGGTGCCCTGCTCAGCTCCACAATCAGGTCCTTTACGTAGAGATTAAACAAGTTGGAAGAGGTCAAACCCCCCTGCCTAACACTACATTACAGCTTACAGTCTTCAGACACAGAACATCCCCATCTGACATAGTTGGTTACAATACCAGTATCTAATAAGCCCCGTAACCCCAGTTGGCACATTACTACTTTCTAGCTTCCCCCACAGCAGGTCATGATTTATGGTGTGAAAAGCGCGAATGAGATCAAGGAAACATGCATACACACTGGTTCCCTGATCCACATAATACTTGACAACCTGTTTGAGGGAAAATAAAGTCATACCAGTTGAAACCCCTGGCCGAAAACCAAACTGACCATCATCAATTTTAAGGGACGGACTCAACTTTCTGTGTATTAGACGTTCAAGAACCTTGGCCACTATTATTGTGAGAGTGATGTGTCTGTAATTAGCCATGCTCAAGATATCACCAGTCCTATTTTTAGGCATAGGAACAACCACTGTGCGAATGAGATCTGCTGGCATGTAACAATGCTGTGCACAAAGATTAAAAAACTGTGCCAATATACCACAGATATTCAGTAAATGATCTAAACTAAGGCCGTCATGTCCAGGAGACTTTCCACGCCTCATACCTTTGAGCACGGCAAGAACGTCATCGGCAGTGACATGAAAGGCCTCCGCATCATCGCCATACTGCTGCTTCTCTGCTATCACAGTCTGCACCTGCCTGAAGGGCGGCGTTATATCAAAGTGTTTTCGGAACTTATTTGCAATACTCGTGTTATCAGTCTCCCCTTCCACATTAACGGGAGTGCCACTCTTAGGATTTAGCTTCTTGACTTCCTTCCAAAATTTCACAAAATTTTTTGATGATTCATGTCGAGCCAGTATTATATCCATATTGATTTTTTCTTGATTATTCTGTACATATTTGAGGGCTCCTTAAAAGTTCTTTCGCGCGCCAGACATCTGCTCATGATAATATCCCGAGCAAGGCCTACCACACTGAACCCACTGTAAAAAAGTTTGCCTAGCCAGAATTATATTATACTTATAACTCGAGTTTGGATTTTAACAGATAAACAAAATTCTCGGGATATGTTTTCAATAGCGGACTTAATAAACATATAAAGTTTTAATTGCATAGATCATAAACTTTTGATTTTATTGATATCTAAACAACCCTGATTTCGTCACACTCATGATCATCAAAATTCTTAGGGTACTTCGTAATGTCCCAGAAACCTGAAAACTGGTATGTAAGCTAGTATTAGTACACAAACAACAAAAAAATCTTAAACTTAGAATTTTTGTCCCCCAACTCCTTAAGGGGTTGGAAGTTTGTTGAGACTTCCGCAATTTTGACGCTAGAGGTCTGAAAATGTATATAGGGACTCCTGGTTATTATAAATAACCAAAAAAAATGTAACCCCAAAAAAAGAAAGAAAAAAATATTGTCACAAGCAACTTACAAAAAGGAGTGAAATCCCACCAGAAACATTTTCATGTAAAATGTTGCCAAGGCGAGACCATATGACTCGCACTGTCCAAAAGTTATCAGATCTCGTAGATCTAAGAGATGTAGAGCCAAGCTTCTAACTCTAAACGCCCTAACTCTACAAGGCCTAACTTCACAAACTTTACACCTTAGTCAAAATATGTGGTAAGTATAACAGAAAAGTAATGAACAGCGGATAAATTTTTCACCTTACGCCGCTTGTAATGACAGTCTCGGTGGATGCCAATCGTAGTTAACTCGATTCGCTCGAAATAGTCTGTAGTACAAAGTACTAAAAATAAACTGAAAAACTTGTGTGTGGATGGATAAGATAAACCTGACAGCTCAGCAAATCTTTTAGTTCCTCCACGGTTGGTTCGCAAAGGGATCGCCGCGGTAGAACGCAAACATGAAATTGGACCACCTATGATATTAGATCCTGCATTCGCACGTTTGTCACGTAAATCACAAAATGAAGGTATGGCGATCCGTCAAAGCTTTTAACGCCAACTGTATCAATTTATCTTGTGTATCCAATCTATTCGGCGATTTTTTGTTCGTTTTAATTTTTATATTTATTTGGGTTGTATCACATCAAAGCTAGCAAGCTGCAAAAAATTAAAAATTATTCAATTTCGTATTATTCCAGCGAAAAACAGTTTAATTTGGTAGGTACATTGAAATGTAAAGCATTGTATGTTCGTTGTGTTTTCTCACACTGGGCCTTCATCCGCTTTGTTACTTTGGAGCTTATTTATTGCATTTTCGCAAAGCTAAGTATTGTTCCTTGGTGAAAACTCTGATTCGCGTGGTATGTGCCAGCCCTGACCTAGTCTATTTAAAGAATCAACTGGTAGGTAAAAAAAACCTGTTTTTTTGCTTTAGCGGTGGGAGAAAGTAGATACATAATAAATCTCGGTTATCTTGAGTTTTCTTCTCCGTTTTTCTTTTTCCTTTTAGGTGTTTTATATTGAATACTGACTATTCTGTTCAAGAAAACCTTAAGTGGCGCTCTTGTAGCCAATATGGTTTCTACAGTCTTGGTCCAAGATATACAGAGACACAATTTTAATCGATTGCATAGTGTTAATGGATCGTCGCTCGGTAGTTAGGGCAAAGTTTCATTACTTGTTCATCATTTTTCCTATGTAGGTATTATGGACTAGGTATTTCAGTGCCGCCATGCACACTGTGTCTTACGATAAAGTATTTAGTAACACGTGTTTAGTTCTTTAATCATGATACTGAGAAACACTAGCTTAGGACTACACTTCGTAACTCCAAAAAGTAAGATTCTGTTTTTTGTTTTATTCTGGGAATAGAAATATTATTGAGGACTAGCTGACCCGATAGACGTTGTCCTGTCTTAACTATGAATATTGAATTCCCATTGATAAAATATTAGAAAAGTTAATAAATACATCGTCGTTTTCTTAAATTTTCTAATGTTACGCGCAACTTTCATATTTTTTTCTTTCATAGGAACCTTCTCCTGATAAAAACAAACACTACAAAAAAAGAATTAACAAAATTGGTACAGCCGTTCACGTGTGATGCCGTGACCAAGAGGAATAGGGATTCATTTTTACATATTTAGATTATCGTAATAATGGCAGATTTAGCCCTTTAAAAGAATTTTGAATTGCTACTTAAGCTCACTTTTTCTGCTTTCTGGGAAATTGGTTGCCAAATTTGTTTTCATTCCATCTATTCGAAAAGGACGACTTGGTTTGCCTTTAAGTGCACCCAAAGGTGGCGTTTTTTTAGAAGAAACTTTTAGTGGGCAGTAATGAGTTTTTAATCCTCTTTATAAGTGCGCCGCAATTATCTTTGCCACGCACTTTTTGAATTTGGAACATCTTAGTGTTCAGCACCAAGGAAATCGAACGCGAATATTGTTTGAATAAAGACTGGCTGCTACGACGGCCCATAGTCGCGCCGCCAGCTGAATAAAAAAAAAGAAATCAAATTAAAAACGCGCGAACTACAGCCCGCGTTTTCGTAAATTTTCACGGATTGTTATAAATTCATGGTTTTGTTTTGAAAAATTAGTTCTTGAAGTGACAGTGAAAGTATAGAATTAACTCCTGAAAGTATTAGAACTGACGCAAGAAATGTGATGCATAATCTATTACCTGCAAAATCGCGGGAGAAATATATGAAAGCCTATGGTAATTTTATTGAATGGAGAAATGCAAGAGGCGCCAAGAATTTTTCAGAATCTGTGTTTTGGCTTACTTCCAGTACTTAACCAAAACTAAACAACCTTTCACTCTTTGGAGTACCTACTCAATGCTAAAATCAACAGTCAGTTCTAATAACGACGTAAAACTGGACACATATTCGAAATTAATAGCGAATCTGAAAAGGATGTCGGACGGATTTAAACCTAAAAAATCTAAAGTATTCTTAGTCAAAAACGTGGAGACTTTCCTTAATGAGGCACCCGACAAAGTCTTTCTTGCAGTAAAAGTAAGTAACTATGTATATGGTGGATTAGTAAAGTATCACCATGTGTTTGAAATGCGCATTTTATTGTAACCTGTACGTCGATAGATACTTGTCCTATTCACATTCGGTTTTGTTACAGATGGCTTTAATTTTCGGAGTATATGGAGCTTGTCGTGGCAATGAACTTTTAAAAATAACTGTTGATGATGTCGAAAATCACTCGGATGATTTACTGTTAGTAAAGCTGACAGACACAAAAACAAAAATTGACCGATTCTGCGTAATCCGAGGAGAATACAAAACTATTGTACAGAAATACCTGGACCTGCGTCCTGCTGATGTGAAGAATAATCGGTTTTTCATCCGTTATCAAAATGGCAAGTGCTTCAAACAAGTTATGGGAAAAAAATAATTCTAACATGCCACAAGAAATCGCTACTTATTTGAAGTTACCAGATATCAAACTGTATACAGAACTTTTGCCAGATTCTGGAGCGGACTAAACTGTTCTCAAGCGACATGGAGGATGGAAGTCGAGTGCTGTAGCAGAAGGGTATATAGAATATTTCATTGAGAACAAGGCGAAAACATGTGAATGCATCGTGGAAAACATTAAATTGCAACCTTCAGTTGATCCATCCGTGCCACTGTCGCCGCGCCCATCTACATCCAAACAACGAGATTCACCGTCACATTTTCTTCAAAATGAGCCAGATTCGGACATTATTTCAAACACGCATAATATAAAATCTACAACAATCTCTATTCCTAATAAAACTGTAACAATAAATTTTCATAATTGCGAAAATGTCTCAAATGTAAATATTAGTTTTTAGTTGTTTTATTATTCGATACTATTTAATTTTAATTTAGTTTTTACTCTATGTTTGAATAAATAATAATATTACAATAAAATATGAGCCGCCTTTTATTTTCTCATAGAGGGTCATGAAAAGTAGAGTGTATCACTCGGGCGCAAAATATATTTTTGGCTCGGGCGATGTACTTTGAATCCCTCGCTACGTTCTGGATTCTGCTAAAAAGTCCGTCGCTACGCTCGGGATTCTACTCGGGATTCAAAAAAGCACCCTCGCCGTAAAAATATTCTTTTACTCCCTTATGATACAATCTACTATTTCATTCGTGGGCCGATTTCCCAGAAAAAAGTGATTTCTGCAATTTTTTGGGTAAAGGGTAAAATTATAGGTTTTTGTTATAGCTTATAAAGGATGCAAAAAATTGTAACTCAATTATTCAAGCTGCGAGACGACGGTATGAGCTATCCGAGAAATTAGTGCAAGCCGTGGTAAATAGATTAGCAAGTCAGGAATTCGGTAGCGTGGCTGGATACCCAAGCTGCGCCTGGTGCCCAAGTGGCACCTGGCTGCCCATGGTGCTCCTGGTGCCCAAGTAGCGCCTGGCTGCCCATGGTGCGCCTGGTGCCCAAGTAGCGCCTGGCTGCCCATGGTGTACCTGGTGCCCAAGTAGCGCCTGGCTGCCTATGGTGTGCCTGGTGCCCATGTAGCGCCTGGCTGTCCATGGTGTGCCTGACTGCCCATGCTGTATCTGGTGCCCAAGTAGGACCTGGCTGCCCATGCCGCGGCGGACAATCGCTAAGTACCGCCTCTCGTTGAGGCACTTTTATTGCATCCCAATGAGGAATTTAACTTTATACTATTTCAATTTTAAATACAGACGTTTATTCATTTAATACAAACTTCCCGGAATTAAAGCAAAGCGAACGTGTAAAATGCAACCTTTGTTTTTTTTACACGTTTTTCCGCCTATTACAGATGTAAAAACTTTGATAAATAGCTTTTGACCGCGTCGTGAGTGGAAATTGTGCAACGAAATTGTTCTTCTACATACAAACAGTCAAGGAATAAATAGGCTTAGCACCACATAGTTAAATTTTTACTAGCACGTTAATATTTTTCTAATACTTACCTACGTAATGACCTTCATTTTGAACGAAAATAACAGTTTGAAACGGTTGACATGCACCCGCTATGTGGGAAAGGAATTTCTTTGACGATTTCATTGTCCACGATGATCTATTCTGGGCCGTTAAAAATCAATAGTTATGCGCTGTTTTACAATATGCTTTGTACTATGTGAATTTGTCGACGGATATCTAACGCTCAGCTTTTCAGTTCTGCAGGCGCGGGCGTTCTAAACCAATCGTTTAGAATCTGACTAAAGCCTTGATGGCCGTTGTTTTTTTCTTACTCTCTGACATGCCCATGGCCTGTGTTATCCAGGTATTTCAGTCAACGAATAGGGACCTATCTAATTTAATACAGGAACACGCATAAATTTTGATGTAAATTATGCTTTTCTTAGTTTGATAAATAATCAGTATGAGGTTCTTACATACACTATATATATACAAATATGAGAACAGAGTACCGAAAATAAATGTTATTGTTAATAATGGACTGTATTTCAATCAGATTTAAGGCCTTAAGGTTCTGTGAACAAAAAATATTTTTTGATCTTTTATTTTTACTTATTGCTTAAAAAATCATATTAATTGAAATTCCAAATTACCTACACTTTTAAATATTCAAAAGATAGCTGTCACAAGTATTATTATTAACCTGATCGATCGATTCGGACGGCTGGTATTACTTAACCACGAGCCTTCTATACGGCATCTGAATCTAAAAAGCTGTATTAAAACATCTAATACGCACGTACCTTTTAATTAATTTGACTTGTACCCGGTTTAGCTTCAGTGTGAGTTGACTCCAAGTACCTATAATTTTATGAACTGAGTTCTAACTACTCAAGATTCTACTTAGAGAACTGCTTTCAGTTACTTTATAGAAAATTGTTTTATCATTATATCTTCAATTAGCTTGGAAATATCGGTGTAGCTTCTGTAAGTGTATAAAGTTATGGAAATTTATTGCTAAGCAAAAGGACTACCCACTTAAATTGCCCGTTTATCCAAACCACAACTGTAAGTCTTTAGCAGTTGTAAGAAATGGCTATTACTGCAAATTGTAAGGTCCCAATTAGCTTACCAATTTATTTCCCTTACTATGTATTCTGTTCTAAATGAATACGTACTTAATTTGATATATAACAAAGAAGGTACGTGTCATCTCACGGATTAAAACCAACTCCGCTAGTCAATTTTTTGCCCGCGTGCACATTTTATTTTGACGGTACCACTGACCATCCCATGGACGATTACGTTTGTAAAGAAAAGAAACGTTTGCAGAGAAAAAGATTCATACTATAATAATAATGGTCACAATACTCAATGCTATCATTCCTCGCCGACAAATGAGGCCGCTGATATAAGCTGATTACAACTGTCTATACTACGTCAATATTTTTTCGTTAAACCTTTTATCCTGCCCTGAAGGTTTCAATTTTTTTGGGTAGGCTCGAGTTTGGTTACCGTGTCACCTGTACTGATGAAAGGTTAAGTAGACAGTGATTCGCGCTTGCTGTAGCTGCCGAAACTGTTGCAAAACACAATTTAGCAAGGAGATGTACTTAGCAGTAGAGCGCTACGCATACTTAATGAAGATGAGAGTGTGTCGTTGAAACCTAATTGTACCGGTAGCTACGGCTTAGCACCTGCGCCGCCCGCAAGACAAAACTTAATATCAATTTAATTTTATGTGGAGGCAATTTCAGATTTTAACTAGGATGTTTGCCTACAATTTTTCGTTTAAACCAATTTCGAGAATAAATGTCAAGCATTTATCGTAATAAAATATTATTATAACTGTACAGAAATTATCGTTTTTCTTTCAAGTGGCTGCCTAAGCTGTTTAATTATTACCTAAGCCTATTTTATTCTATGTAGGTAGGTGCCTATGTACAGCGAAGATTCCATAATATAATTTTTTTCGCTCTTAATCCTTACAACAATAAATTCTGTTTTATTATTGATTTCGGGATTTTAATGATGATACCTATTTATTTAAGCAAAAAAAAATATTTTTGAAAATATTTGGGGTTGGGTTAAAGTGTGGGAAGGCTCAAAAAAGGTAGCCACGTCGAGGGCGAGGTGTGGCGCGGGGGTAGCGGCGACAGCGGCGGCGCTCAGCTCGCTCACTGTCCTACAGAACGGCTTTGTGGCAACACGCCCCAAGCCGACCTCCGACTTCGCGAACAGGCGCGCTCGTCGCGCCATGTAGTTATACCCAACAGTTTTGAAAAAGCTTCAAACTGTTGTCAACAATCACCAAAGTTGTTAAAAAATACTCCGGTGTCGGAACTGAACCCCAAGAACAGCTAAGTTCTGGTGAGTACTTTAGAATTTTTGGATCTACGCGCGCCATTTTATTTTAGTTACTCGCACCCTAAACGGCCCATTCACACCTCGCGGGCCCGTGAGATCTTCGGTCTACAGGTAAGTCGCGAGTCAAGTTCAGTTGCTCTAATTTCGGCAGGACGCTGTGGGACTACTTGGAAAAGGTAGGTTTATTAAAGCTTAAAGGAAGAAAGGAATTTATTAAATGGTTTTTTAAACACCTTAATATTTCAAAGTATTTTACTTGAAATGATTTTAAACGTGTTTTAATATTTTTTGGACGTGCCAACGTTATTTTTCTTTAAATATTTATTTTTAACCAGAATAAGAGAATAAATTATTCGGGGACCCGCAACGACCGCGACGTACGTAAAAATAATTTTATTGATTTACGGGTTAACAACTCGTTTACTTAAAATTTCAGCTGTTCAGTACGTTTTCCATCATATATTTCTCACCTTTGTTAAATATTAAAATACCAATATTTTATTACGTTAACAGACACGAAATTTTGGCTAACGAAAAGCAACAGCCACAAATTGTTAAAGCTTAGTTTCTCGCGAGAGTTTATTATAATATTAAATTATATATTATCTTTTGTCGGAGCTACTACGACGTTCACAGGACATTAATTTTATATATTTAGTGAACGGCTTTGTTCAGTTTTATAAATGGGTACCTACATGAGTCTTGTAAAGATACATAAATACGTTTCTAGAAGCGGTTGCGTGTAAGAAATCGCTGTTTGCGATAAAGGCGCGTACTAGAAATGATTAATTTTACAGCATCTTGATAGAGAAAGATACAATAAAATTAAATACCGACATCTCAAAATAACGTCACATTTGAAGCGTTAACAATGTTTTCGGTACATTTGGTTCCATTTGAGATTCTGCTTCTTAGACTTGAATCGATTAGAGTAAACGATACAACCACTACTTTGGCGTGTCGTAAAATTGAGGAGCCTGTACGGTACGGCACCGAAAATTGTTCTTTAAGGTATTTACCCAAGAATACCGTTCTAGTTATTTAGTATTTTTATCCTCTGGTACCTGGTCTAGGTCCGAAGTTTAATTATCAATTATATACTTGGTCGTAACTAATCTGGATTTATAGTCGGCTCAGCGGTGCACATAGACACTTTACGGGAGCAGGCAGGTCAAAGGATCGATTTCTGAGGGCGTTCGGAGCTCCATGGCTACCCTCGTTACCGCTCCTTTGAATGACCTTCTTATTTTTTTTAAGACTCCGGATCATATTTTCGTTCAGCTATTCATATCATGTTTATTTTAGAATATACAAGTAAAAGTCTTCAATTTCTACGTGGTGTTTTATTTTGGGATCATTATTTGAGAAAGGCTCTTGGAAAATGTAATACTTACTTACTTAATGTAACCTATACATTTTTAACAGCACATTAATAGTAAATGGGGTTTTATATTTTTTTCAAGAGATAACCAAATCTTAATTGAAAATGTAAATTGAATCGTTTTGACATAGAGAATAGAGTTTTGAGATAGAGAATTTCTTTAGAATTTCGTCGTTAATCAAAAGGTGAATAAAACAGGTTCGAAAAAAAGAACGATTACCTACATCATAAGATAAAATGAAAATTAAAAGATGGTATCAAAAATGCTGTACAAAAACAACTGGCAAACTACTCACTAAAAATAAATGTAAAAAAAAGATTAATAAAAAATCATTAGCATACTTTTGCTCTTATCCAAATTTATTTTCTAAAATTAATAAATCAAATTAAAATGAAATCGATTTCAACAAAAAATACTGTTATCATTAGAAACAATGTTGGATTTAAGGTTGTATTGTCAAAGACGTAACAAGGGGTCGGAATTTTGCACGATCAATGACAGGAATAGAGTCGCTCCCGATCTCACGGGACAGAATACCGACAGAGACGTATGTACTTGTAATATAGTCGGCATTCAACAAGTACAAAGAATTTAGACGAAATTTTTAGAATGGGAGTTAGTAGATCGTTAATGAAAATTTTTAATTTCTTACCACCTTACGCTTACTTAACGGAAAAAAGTTAATGTATTTTTCACTATTAGTTTAAAACAGCTAATAAAAATGGCTTCTGATTAAATTCCAACAGAAAAATGAAGTAATGTTTTAAATAAATTTCGAAGGTCGATTTATCTTTTGCCATCATTTTAATATAATTTATGAACCTTGAAATAAAGAAATATCGTTTTTTTTTTACTAAGCTCCTTTACCTATAATTATATTATATCGAATCGATTATTGACTCAAATTGCATGTAAGTCCTCATTTTTTTTTCACTGGACTTTCCGGAATGACGTATTCGTTGCAACTGTCGAGTTCGTCCGTTTCTGCTCGTCCATTCTGGATTGTGACGTAGGTAAATGGGCTTATAGTTGTGGTCAGGATATGATGCTGAAGCTGAAACGGGCTAGCACGGAAATCTCTGACGACGCGTTGTAAACCCTTCGTATTTGGGTTCGTTGGGTTCGTCTCAATGAATTCTTTGGTACTAGATAATAGCTAAATGTCTACAGATCTAATGATGCTTAGTATTCATGTTTACGTTTTTCCGTGTGTTGCCGGACGTAAAGAATAGCACCATCCCATGTCTTCCCGTGGGTGTCGTAGGAGGCGACTAAGGGACTTACTAGAGAATGGGTGGCAGCATTCTCTATGCATTTCACCACCATACTGCGATCGCCAACCCGCCTGCCAAGCGTGGCGATTATGGCAAACCCCCCAAATTGGGGGAGGCCTATGTCCAGCAGTGGACGTCTTTAGGTTGAAATGATGATGATGATTAATGTTTACAGTTTTATCCTCTTACTAAATAATCGATGGGCTTAGTCTCGTGGGAAACAGGGTTATGGAGGTCAGATAGGCAGTTACTCCATTTAACATACTACTACATACTATATTCAGCTGCAAGTCATTAGACTGTTAGCAAACACTAATGCAGTCGGCAAAAGGCTCGGCAGATTAAGTTTTATCCTCGAAATTCAAAACGTAAATAAATAAAATAGTCAAGCGTATCATACAGTTAACTGTAAAGTCACGATTTGAATGTGAATTAATTTTATTTATTTGTTTCTAAATATTGTTGACTGTAGGTTAATTTAAATGTGATTTTTATGACTAAGTACTTTCATATTTAATTTATTGCCACGTGGGTGTAGTGGTCGCAAGTGCTAGCGCATGAGCATGTAGTCTTGGGTTCGATTCCCAGGTCGCTCAAAGTGTCGTTTTTCTGTCTGGTATTTCTCAGTAGCAGCCCAGAATCTGGATTTGTGTCCAGTTGATGGCAATAGGCTCGCCCCCTATTACATAGGACTTAAATATAACTGACGACATGTGGGTGTGCCTACTATAGGTACATCTCTGCCCCTGATGTTATGAATTTTTAAAATTCTATTAAGATGAATTCGCGGCAAACTGACGTTGATGTATAGTTCAGTACAGATAAACGTTGCTTATTTAAAGAAAATAATATCCTAATAGTATTTTCAAACTCACATTGCAGCCAATATTACCAATTTGAAGCCAAAAAACCAAAGTCACTTTTCTAAACTGCGCAACGGATTTTGGTGTAGCCGTAGAAAATGTATTCGAAAACGTATATGTATATTATACATTAATATTAAAGTTGTTTTGATGTTTGTCAAATAGTACCCGTAGCAGGCAGGGGCGGGGTCGCTCTGTTAAAAGTAACACACCGTAAGAATCACAACAGATTTTTTTTTCTGACACTTCCTTTAATTTTTTGGTTACGATACGACTGATGTCCGTTCCTGCTTATCTTTCTTTTTCATACATCAAGAGTAATTAAACTGAGTCATAAGCTTAAGGATAATCAGCCTATAATGTTCCCACTGCTGGGACACAGCCCTCCTCTCTATGAGAGGCAGCAGGCTTTAACCCATCACGCGGGCCCGGTGTGGGTTGGTAGATGTCACATGGCATCGAATTTTTTGTTCTAGAACATGTCAGTTTTCCCACGATGATGTCCTTCACCACTTTGATAGCAGTGGTGACGAAATAATTTACACAAAGAAAAACGCCTGACTGATTTAGAACCCACGACCGTATCGCGTAAATCGCGGCCGTTACCACTAGGCCACCACTGCCTCTCACTGAGTCATAAATTTCCTGTTGTCCTTACTTGTCCAAAATTAACGTAACATTTAATTAATTAGTATAAACATAAATTAATTTATGCAACAACCAGGTAGTCTTAAGAAGTAACAACCAGTCTGGTAGTTAGTGAATTAGGTACGTACTTGCTTGTACCATAATATAAAAGTAAGGATCTCCTTTGTACTTGTAGCATCATTATAGTGAAAATAGCTGAAGAAAATTTAGACTTCTAAGAAAATACAGCTACGACATTGTTATATAAGTTTCACTTCAAGGAAGTTAGCTAAGGGAACATTAAGTACTACATGAACACGGCATCCGTATTATATGATGAAACTAAATGTGAGATAAATTCATTATTATTTCTTTGATTTATTAATTTGCTACTATTTCTTAACCCATAAACCTGCCTTGTGTTGAAGTGGAACCGAAAATTCGATTAGGAATTGATTCTGACTTCCAAAACTAAGATCCCGCCATGCATTATGTTAACAATCACATAGGATTATAGTTTAGTATTGTAGTACTGAGAAAATATTCTTCATTTCAAGGTTGTCGCGATTTATTTTCAATACATCCCACTTCACTTAAGCTAAAAAGCGGATTTAACTTATAAAGCTGATAACGTATTCCATACACTCACGTTCAAAAGTGCATCGCGAACGTTCGCTGAATGGCCAAACCAACTAGGTATATCAAGTTAGTCTGCCGTTGTCGGCTGGCAGCGGCGAACGTCTGATGCAGGGGTGTATGCAGTTTTTTTGTTCCAGCCAAATACGACTGACGTTAACTTATTTTGTCACCAGGCTTTTTTAAATCCCCGATAATTGAGTTCTGGATGCCGAAACACTTTTTGTTTTTATAAAAAACAACTTGACATGTGACTAAAAAATTCATTTTCTTTCGTGTGTATGAAAGTATTCACATTGCGTCATCATAGTTCATTTAGCAGGACTGCATTTTATGTACATAAAGGTATGTGTATAAGTGTTAACATTTTGGTATTATTTTTGTGCTACGTGGGAGTATAAACCTATGCTCATCTGTCTTACTACGGATGCTAATTCAGACCGATGCGATGCCGCTCTGCTTCACCCAGAGATAAGCTTTTTCGGTCCCCGTCATGAGAAGCTAGAAATTTTGTAAACACACATCAGGGATTCAAATGTTTACGTTTCATGAGAAAGACGCGTTCCAGTACCACAAAACATTAGACGACAGCGCTTTATATCGCTAAAATATAAACCGACCATGTGAATTTGCTCGTTAGTTTCGTATTACACGTATATTACTTTGAGTTGATTGAGTTTGGGATTATTTGTTGTTGATTGAATTGTCGCTGCATAACTTGGTAAAAGTTCTTCATTTACAAATTTCCAGCTTCTCGTGACGGAGAGTTTTAGACCACTAATTGCGAATGTGGTTGTATGTGGCGCACAATATTTCCGATAATATTATAACTTCTGCTTAAGGTGTACATTTTTATCCACCACGGGTGCGGGGACTGACGCTTATTTTATTTATTGGAGTAAAACTAGGTACGTGTCTAGTAGAGAATGTTTCCTGCATTCTCTACTCTGTGCAGTGTAATCCTACTAGTATTATAAGTGGGAAAGTTTTTATGTTTAGATGTTTGGATGTTCGTTACTCAATCACGCTAAAACAGCTGAATAGATGTTAATGAAATTCGGCAAACAGATAGTTTAAAACCTAGATTAACACATAGATACTTTTGATGGGGGATAACTTTCGACCTTCACGCGGGCGAAGCCGCTGGCAAAATCTAGTATCAGTATAAAACTATAGTCGATTGACCGCTAGAGGTCGCTTATACTCGTAACGATAGGAGAGTCACTTTAATATGTACTCAAACGGTGGTTAAAAATGTTTGATATTTCGCACTCGCCTTAGCACCCGGACAAGCTCCTCAGGCGCTCAAGCTCAAAAGGCGTATAGTTAACTCCAAAAAGATGTGTAGAATGACTAGAATTCTTTACCCGTCTACAAACTTTGTTCCAAAAATATTGTATCAATGTGTGCTACCACATGACATAGTGTACTTAATTCTGACTACTCGTGAATACAGTAATATGGTACACAAATTGTAGGCAATCACATAAATTCTGGTTGATGTATATTTTTGAGGGTTCTCTATTTTGTTCCCTAACTTTTTTATCCATAATCTCTCTCTCTCTCTTCAACCCTTGGCCACCCAATGCTGTGTGTAAGTCTCTTCCAAATCTCTCCACTTTTGGCGCTTTTGTGTCATGGCTATCCAGTTTCTTCCGGCCACTTTAATTAGATCGTCTGTCCACCTAGTCGGTTGTCTTTCCACACTCCTCCGTCCCGTCCGTGGGACGACTCCACTCCAGCATTTTCTTCCCCCATCTTCCATCCATAATCTAAAGTGCCATATTTTTTTTTGTTCTAATCATCATTTGTCCGAATGATAACTTGTCCGAACTTTATGTCACATAATATAACATGACATAAAATTGAAATCCCTAAATACAATATGCCTTAACTTTGTTTGGCATAAATATTACGATCAATAATATAGAAAAGAAATAAAACCGTTTTCAATAAAAGTTAGAAGTCCTAAATTCAAATTATTTAATGTTTATTTATCCTAACAATCTTTTTAAAACAAATTTCTATTACAAAGCTTTTGTTATAAACTTCTCTCAGGCGATAAGTAGATACGAGTTAGGTATATGACACACAGGCAATATTTTTTCTTCTACCGGCTTGTTTTGAGATAGTTCACTTGTTGTGTAGTTCCTTGTAAGAAGCATGCAAACAAGCATATACCAAGCATGCAAGCGACCATGCAACATGTAGCATGCAAGCAAGCATGCAGCAAACACCATGCATAGAGCAAGCATGCAACATGTAGCATGCAAGCAAGCATGCAACATGCAGCAGGCATGGTTTCTGTCACGGCTCCGGCGCTGCGGGGCTCCGGCGGTCCCACGCGAACTTATATCGTCGCAGATGGTTTAACGTTCACCACCTGCACTCAATTCGCGGGCCCTCCGTGCCTACGCGATTCTAAATTACACTCTAGGGGTAGGGCAGACAAGACTGCGTGGAGTCGGATTTACAGCGATTCGTTTCTGTCCCTAAAACCTAATTTTTAGCAAATGTTTTAGGACTAACAATTTTACTATAAATGAACATTCGGAATAATACACATTATATAAGACAATACTTAGAACATATGACTTTATTTCATGCAAAATTAGGAGATTAAATTATTAAGTAATCGATATTGTGACAGAATAGTTTTAGAAGTAAAGATAATTATGTAAAACATTTCGAATTTTCGAACATTATGGTTATTAATGTTTATAGAAAACGTGTTATGGAAAATGATTTTCGGACAAACAATTTTAAGAGATGAAAGGGACCTCCTCTGGTACCATTTTTGAGGCTAGCTGTAACTTGACACGCGAGTACACTTCATTTTACTAACTTACCTTATGCTTTCATACCTTGCAATGGGTGAAAGTGCAGCTAGATTTCAATACCCCGTTGAAAAAATAAATTTAAACTTTCCCTTCTTTTCTCGGAGAAAAGGGAACAACAGAAAATCGTAAGATCAAAACCTCTGCGATCATATTTGTACCATACAACGGATTGAACCATCTATGTCATAATTACGGTGCGGAGATATGGTTCTGCTGAATTACACATTATTGAGGGTAATACATTTTACATGAAACGTCTACTTCCATTTAAATAATTCAGTCAGTCACTCACTGCCTTTGAGGAACAGCCGATATTAATAGCAACCGGTATCAGTGGTAAATTGATAACTATTATTTGTAGAACACGTTACTAGTAAAAAAAACCGGCCAAGTGCGAGTCGGACTCGCGCACCGAGGGTTCCGTACAAACTTGTAGGTATATAAGTAAAAGTTATGAATTTAAATTTAATACCATTACGCGTTCATGAGGAAAGTAAGTTTAAAATGATGATGATACATGATGTAACTAAAAGTTTATGCTTTTCGCAATTTTTCCTTTATCTGTGCTATAAGACGTGGCTTCGTTTCAAGATTCTGAGTTAACGGGAATTACCCTGTAGGTTTTGATTCCCTTGCGAGTGTCGAAAATTTGCGACATAAACGGCTGTAGCTTTTGATTGCGTTGGCTTAAAAGTTTGATTTTTCACAGCTCCAAGAGACCTGATTATTTGATATGAATTTTAGTTTGATACCTCCACGAGTTCCTAAGGGAAGGAAAAAAAGGGTCTTGACAGGCAGATAGACGGGAAAAAAGTAATCCTATAAGAGTTCCGTTTTTTCCTTTTGAGGTACGGAACCCTAAAAGTACCTTTCTCTAAGTACCTGGTACTTATTGACAGGCCTGCACTGTCCTCCCATACCTATTATAACTGTAATTTGAAAATATTGTAAAACCCAATTATTTTTAAAAGAGTAACCGTGGAGTTTCTTGCCGGCTCTTCTCCATAGGAAGCGACAAATTGGAACCGTGCACCTAGATTCTGACGTTTCATAAGTGCCCTTGCAGGTTTATGTGAAATAAAATATTTTGATTTTGATTTTTTGAAAAATATCTGGAATTGCTTTTATGAAAAATATATTCTCCACGTGACTTTTGACAATAAACCGAATCGACAAAGAGAGGAGATATCATTAAAAAGTAATATAACTCGTTTACTTATTCATTAACATTGAAACAATGAAACCAATGAACGTACATAATTTTAAAATCGCTCTACAAGCCTGGCCACAAAGCCAAACCTATACTGCCATAGTCGCTCTTTTTGACGTGTTAGTCTAATCAAACGCATCCATTAACACTCTCTCCAAAACACACACACACACACACAAACTTACACTCATAAAAAATCCGCAACATACTTTTACTTTTTAATCTTTTTCGTTATTAATTTTACTCTAATACTCTACTGTCTCTCTCTGTAATAAGCTCACTATTGTTTGTATTTCAAAAATACCACAAGCCAAAGCTTGTGGTGAGAAATAAACACTTTTAATTATTATTATTATCGTTTATTTTCTTTCGTACATATTAAGTATTATTTTTAAACATTTTTACCAAAATCATATAAAAAATAGTAGCCCATCGGCATCAGGAGCAGGGTCCAAGATGTCGGTGATCAGGGCTCTGGAGAAAGGCCTCCTGACTATGCGTGTCGTGTCTAGGAGTACTGCTTTCTGAATGAAACCCTTGATCCAGCCGCGCAATGAGAGCCTCCTGAGGTGTTGGTGGAGGCTCTTCGCTATTAGGCCATTGACCGTAACGATTATCGGTACAATGATTGCTGAGTCCACGTCCCACATGTCAACAACATCGCGTGCTAAGTCAAGATACATATTATGAAACTGTACATTTCAATGCAAATCTTGAAGCTACCTCCGAACTGGCTACCACACGAGGTATTGTCAAGTTATGAATGGAAAGCCGTATGTTGTTCGAAAATGTGTTTACATTTAGGACAATGGAATTGTGGATGTGGGAGTAACAAAACCTATCCATGTTTCTTACTCGATGAGTTTGAAACACACTTTTCTAGGCAACGAAACCCAATATCCTATAGAACCAATCTTTTATATACGTCCATGATTTATGTTTATCAAGAGCAACATGCATTGTTCTAGCTGGAAAATGAAAAATGAAAAACCGGCGGAGTGCATGTCGAACTTACGTAACTACGCAAGTTCGACATGCATTCCGCCCGTTTTGGTTTTTGGCTTTGTCTTGGGATTAATTGAAACCAACTGGTTTTAATTAATCCCAAGAGTAACACTGTGGTGGAATTACATACCTATTCTTCAATACCATATTGTCCGATACAATCCAACGTAGAGCCTACTTAGCTGCGTTGGTTTTTCTTTTAATTTCGTTATTTATACTTCCTACTACCGTGAATATTTTACACATATCCATAAACAATCAGCTGGCAGGGGCCAAGGGCAAAATTTGCACTTTAAAGCTTAACATTTCACAAACGGATCCCTTAATCGAAAATTTCTTTCCGCAAACCCGCAATATTTTTGAAAGACCTATCGTACTGTGTGGTGGACAAGATAGAAAAATATCCCCACTGAACGTGTAGAGGACCCTTTTTGTTTCATCACTATGTTGGCGAGACTAATATTTATATCCGTGCCAGCTTTATAGCTTCTTAGACCTTTCCGACCTGTTAGGCTTGAGTGACTCTGTTATCATAGCAGGCGATCTCAATGCCAAACATCCCGCATGGAATAGTTCCACGACTTTGACTAGAGGAAGACAATTGTTCAACCTCTGCTCCTCACTGATCTTTGAGTTCGTCGCTCCGATGTCTCCCCCCCATTTCCCCCACGATGTAAATCACAGGCCCAATGTACTCGACATTGCGAATCAACCTAAGGTTGGATTTTATAGGAGCAATAAACGAGCTCACCTCTGACCATCGCCCGGTTGTCATGCATCTGGCCCCCTCGCACGGCTCTCTCGGATACAGACCAACCCCCTCTTACAAAAGTGGTAACGGTCTGGAGGCAAGTAAGCGATTCGCTGAAAACCAACACATCTTCCCACTTAGACTCTATACCCGACTATTTCGACTCTGTCGCCGACACAACGGGCGCAATCGACTCATTCACGGGTCACGTACAATCAGTCCTGAACTCTTGTTCAAGGGAAATTCCTGAGGTGGAAGACCACCGATGGAAGTTGCCGGACGATGTGCGCGAACTGCTAAATGAGAAGAACGCAACTGTTCGTGCCTACAGCAACTTTCCCTGTGACGCCAACAAAGATCACATGCGCTATTTACAGAGATCTGTACACACGCATGAAAGAGCTTCGTGACGCTGGCTGGGACAAGATGCTGAGCGAACTAGAGCCCACCCTTCTGGCTTTCTGGCAACTTCAGAGGAAACTCAAATCCCGAGAAGTCGCTTCCATGTCTCCCCTGACCCGGCCCGACGGCACAGTCGCGTTTGACGACATCGACAAGGCTGAATGCCTTGCCGAGAGCCTAAAAGCCCAGTGCACGCCCAGTTGTCTACCAGTAGACCAGGCACACCTCGCTGAGGTGGACGCCGAAGTCGAACGTAGAACCTCTCTCCCGCCCGTTGAAGACCCTGATAATCCATTACCACCCGACACCCCGGACGAAGTTCACGACATTATCAAAGGTCTGAAACCACGCAAGACCCCCGGCGCTGACGGTTTCACCAACAAGTTGCGCCAGATGCTGCCCGCCCACCTGATCATGCTCTTGACAACCATCTTCAATGGTGCCTTGAGCAATAATATTTTCCCGCAGGCATGGAAGCAAGCCACGGTTATCGGCATCCCAAAACTTGGCAAGCCTAAGTCCGAGCCCACGAGCTACCGCCCAATCAGTTTACTGAATACTCTCGGTAAAATTTATGAGAGGCTTATTTATAAGCGCCTTAGAGACTTTGCCGAGACGAAAGGCCTCATACCCGACGAGCAGCTCGGATTCAGAACCCAACACTCGTGCGTGCAACAAGTCCATCGCATCGTAGAGGATATAAACGCCGGTTTCCAGTGTGGTACGATGACCGGTGCAGTATTCTTCGACATAGCGAAAGCTTTCGACAAAGTATGGCACAACGGCTTATTATATAAGCTGTACAAACTCGGTGTGCCCGACCGTCTCGTGCTCATCTTACGAGACTTTTTGTCGAACCACACCTTTCGCTATCGCATCGAGGGAGCGATCTCGTCCCCCACCCCATTCGCGCCGGCGTCCCTCAGGGCGCCGTACTGTCCCCTCTCATATTTACGCTTTTCACAAGCGATATCCCAAAGAGTAGAAAGGCACAGTTGTCACTGTTCGCAGACGACACAGCCATCTACTACTCTGGGAAAAGTCAGCATGCGATAGCCTCCAAGCTCCAGACCACAGTCAACGTTTTTGGCGCGTGGTTTAGAAAATGGAGGATTGAAGTAAATCCGGATAAAAGTGAAGCGGTTCTTTTTTCAAAACCGAGACTTAGACCTGACCTCCCCCGGCCCATCTCCATGTTTGGCAAGCCTATCCCTTGGGAGAAGCAAGCTAAATATCTAAGAGTGATCATGGATCAGCACCTCTCCTTCTCTGAGCACATCAAGAAGGCGCGCTCACGCGCCGCCTTCACTCTAGGAAGGTTGCATTCTGTTCTAAATACACGTAGCAAGTTGTCACTCAAGTGCAAGTTGCAATTTACACGGCGTGCATTAGGCTAATCATGACCTATGCTAGTGCAGTCTTTGCACATACAAAGCCCCGATTCATCCATAGGATGCAAACCCTCCAAGACCGTTTCCTTCGCCAAGCTACAGGCTCTCCATGCTACGTCAGAAACGAGATCCTCCAACTCAATCTGAAAGTCCCCACAATAGCTCAGTTTCTGAAACACAATTCAAAGCGTTTTTTCGATACCGCCGCGCAACACCGCAATCCACTGATTTCGAAGGCCGCTAGTTATGTCCTCAGTAGAATCAGTAGAATCCACCGGCCGAGACATGTTCTTTCCGACCCTGACGACCCCATTACTCTCCTTCAAGAAAGCAGTAGGGCCACCAGCACAGCACACAAAAAGAAACCGTCCTTCCGACCTCGCCGCCGAGGTCCTCGTGCCCCGTGAAGACCCCGAGTTAACGTTACCCCCCCCCAACCGTCCCTTGCTAGTAGAAGTACCAGCCCGCGCCGAAGCTGAGCAAGTAGAGTTAAAATCCTCGATTTATAATAATAAAGAAATTGTGATCCAGGCTGTCCCGACTTGCTGCCCTCCCGAAAGTAATGACGCCCTGAGCCGAGGCCCAAACCCCGCAGGGGGTTCCCTCAGCGCGCGGCTACTGTAGTATTTAAGTATAGTTTTGTAAGCTCCTGGCTGGAGGCTATTAGCCTAAAAACTAAAAGTTAAATCCACAGGAAAGTCCGGTTAAGCAGTCACGGCCTCTCAAGCCCAACTGCGAGATGCCATTCCCAAATTAATTTATAGCTTCTTATTACTAAGAGTCTCAGAGCTAAGCTGCGGGCAGACGAATGGAAATGGTGAAACTGTTAGGGTTCCTTGTTGACTACGCAACCCTAAAAAGCCTGGTAGTAAAAATTACGTAACGTCCTAGTGTTTAAAAGGCCTCGCCTCTCATGCACGAGACTGTAGGTTCAAAACCACGCAGGAACCAATGTGACTTTTCAATTAATATGTACTTTCATGTTTATCTTGGACATCACTGATATCGGTGAAGGAAAACTTCGTACGGAAAACTGGACTTATAATAATAAAAGTCTAAAATCGAGTACAATCGAGTATAACACGACGCCTGTGCCCTACAGTGGCTCAATAAATTGGCTGGCATTGTTACGGCTGTGATATTATAAAAGAGGAGCGTACAGGATAAATGGCCTTGTCAATAAAAGAATTGAGGTTTCGAAGAGCTCAAAGTTATATGAACGTGAAAATGAATGAATTAGGTTCCTTGTTACTGGGATGTTTTCACTCATTGTTACTGTTGACATCATAGCTTTGAAACGTTCGTGCGAAGTTATTTTCATAAGTTGATAGTTTCAAAATTGAATGCGGCATCAATGTACGTCACGTATGTTGAATCAAAATGAAACCTTTGGTGGTTTCTTCTGATTTTGGTTCAACTTACATGCCGCGAACTATAACTTATTTAATTCATATCCTTAATTACTTAACCTTTTGGAAATAAATTATATTGCGTATTCCTGCAGCTATTTACAGGTGGCAAATAAAAATTCTCAGTACAAAATTAAGCATTCATGGTTATTCTCACGCCAAAAACACGTTCATACTTTTTACAGTATGGCGTAATCAAATTGCTTGAACAGGCTGGGTTAAGCGACCACTTGTAGGGCCTCTTTCGTGACGCACTCTTCCTCGTTGAGTATTTAATATGCCACGACACTTTAATCTTGCAATGTGTACCTTACCTAATAAAGATCTTGCATCGTTATTAAAAATATAAGATAATTTTTGCAAACACTTGACTGAATCAATTTTTGTTTCTTTTTGAGTTTATTATAATATTCTTTTTAATTTTTTAATGAACGTTGGAAAATTAATGTTTCATTAATAATAATGTTAATACTTTTAAATGTTAAACATTTTTTATATATTTGTTAATGTTTTTTAATCGACTTCAGAAGAAGGAGGAGATTCTACGTTTCACTGTATTTTTTTTAAATGTTTGTATAACGATTTCTCCGCCAACTGTGGGCCGATTTCTGAAATTCTTTTTAATGGATAGGGTATGGTTCAGAGTTGGTCCCATATACATTTTATTAACTTTGCTTCGGTAGTTTTTGCGTTAGCCTCAATAATACGTTTTTAGTCCACTTTATGTAGGTACCTCGATAATATGCTGCTCTTCCTGCCAGTGTTGTTTACATAGCAAGTAGCGGTATACGAATTGGTGTGGGGTAGGTACTATAACTAGAAAGTGTAAATAGTTAGCTGTTTTTTCATTATTCTTTTTTATGATACAATTATTATTTCATATAAATAATAATGTAATATTAATACACCTAACTATTTACACTAGATGCAAAATAAATAACTAACTACAAGATTGATTCGACTTTATTGAATTAAATTACTTGTCTTGTCGATTTCGATTCGATTTCCAAAGTAGGTATGCTAAAAGCAATTTACGTGGAAAAAGAACTTTATTTAATATTTTTTCCTGTTTTTAATATGTTATATTTCTCACGGCGGGGAGGTAATGCCTCTGTCAAAAAACATCTTCCAGTTTGCAACAAAAACCGTATCTGTGTGCTAATAATAATTACTAGTGATCGCCCAATGTTCGAAATTCGACCATAATTCGATCAAAACTTAATGTATTTATAATGCATTATTTAAAAAAAAAATAGCTTTCTGCACTTTTTCGCCATATTAAACTATAACTATGCGAAATTTGATACTCTTTCGTCCGCGTAATTTTCGTAAAAAGGGGTACAAAGTTACTGCTTTACGTTTTAATACATGGATAATTATGCTGTCGAAGAGCAAATTCTGAAATTTATTGCGGTCCCAGACGCTATTTTAAATTATAACGAGGAATATTCTAGAACTTTATCCTTTCGGGTATCTTATAGCGACTGCTATAAACTCTGGCCTATAAAATATAATTTCAATAAGAATGATGTAAGACTTAGGATCAGGTAGGTGGCCCCGACAGGTATCCCATTGGTTCGCATAACATCGGAGGGGCAATTCCTGTATTTATGATCGTTCGTATTCTAATTTCGGTCTCAATCTGTCAAAAATAGCCCTAAAAAGATTTATGTACATCTTTGACATGTTATTGACGTGGATTGTTGCTGTGATGAGATCGCGGCTATATATGAAACGTTTTTATTTATATGAACACGATGAATTACCAATTGTTTGTTAAAACGTTTTAATTTAAAATAGTGTCCGTGGAGTTTCTTGCCCGTTCTTCTCCATAGGTACCTACTACGCTTTGGAATGGGCCACTGGTTTCATCTACCTGACTGATCGACCTCTTGATAATTCAAATGTGCCTGAAATTGGTTTATTCTTCCAATATTATAAATGCCATAGTTTGTATATTTAGATGTTTTTTACTCAATCACGCAAAAACGGCTCAACAGATTTGGATGAAATTTGGCACACTCATAGTTTGTAATCTGAAATGACACATAATTTAATTTTATCCCGATAGTACGTTTCCGTTGGATACTTTTCGTTTAGAACGCCACGCGGGCGACTCGTCTGGCTAAAGGTAGTTTGAAATAAATGCTTTGAGTTTTTAACTTTTGATGCTGTAATGTGTGCCCTAAATGCATAAAGTTTTTGGGTTAGTTGTTTCGCATAATAGTCCGAACGAAGTGACCATGCAAATTTGAGACCCCAACACGGATAGGTCACGTTTGAAGGTAAGGTTTCTTAAAACCCCGCAAACAGAAAATATTCGAACATAAATTACGATTTTTAATTTTAGCGACCCAATATGGGTCCCGATGATATACCTACTTTAACATACGTGGATTTATCACAATGTGCGATTGAAACTTTAACAATAGAATAGATGGGTTCGTACAAGGTCTGCGAAGGCCGATACCGAGAGGTCGATATTAACAGATACATCAACTTTACGATAAAAATTAAATACATTGGACCCATATCTTCTTCTTTTCTGGCATAGGCACAAATTTTGTAAGAATAGTTCACACCGTAGAAAAAATGTTATCCTGCCAGTAAAATGGTACTTACAGGGAATGTACAGGCTGGCTGCACAAGGTATATTGATTAGCGGTAGCGCAACTTATTCATTATGTTATGATATGATAAAGCAAACGTTTACCACCATACAAACTAAAAATACTGATGTAAAATCAAAGTACACTTTGCCCAACTCGGGGATCGAACCTAAGACCTCATTTTCAGCCTTAATACATTAATAAAATAACTAGTAATAAAGACTTTTTCAGTAAGTACCACCAGATCGATTATTTCAGACCATTAAGATAATGAATAAGTTCTTACCACAGCCTTGCGGTATTCACGGAGTTTCTTTTGGGTTCCAACATTTAATTGAATCTCCAATTTTAAGTATCATTCTAATAATTATTACGAAAATAAAGCAAGGTCAAGAAGGGTTGCTATGTACTTTACTTAATTGCTAACATTTATTTGTACCTATATAACCTCTTCATATTCTTCAGAAGATTTATTTAATTTATATAACAGTGGAGTGCACTTCAATTTGAATCCAATTATAGTTATTGCTAGGAATACTTATATGTCAAATGTTATTATCATAAGTGCGGTGTATAATAAAGTGCGCTGTGAGTACATACAAAGTAATTATACAGTTATACTTTAATTTACTTTACTTTGTAGTTATTAATAAAATTAAGATAGTTTTTTTTTTACAAAAAGTCGACGTTTGAAGGTTTTTCTAAAGCTGCAAGGGTTTTTGAAAGAACTTTATGTCAGAACTGCCACCTTCTTGTCCTTGTGTCAACATATTTGGTGCCGGCGCGTAATGGGTTTTTCTTTCTCACATATCTAAGTTAGAGTCAGAATAATACGTAAATTATTCCATTAATATTATAAATGCGAAACTTTGTATGTTTAGATGTTTGTACTGAATCACGCAAAAACGGCTGAATGGATTTGAATGAAGTTTGGTACACAGATAGTTTACAGCCTGGGTTAACACATGTGATATTTATCTCGGTTGTACCTTTTCCGTGGTATAATTTTCGACAACGACGCGGGCGAAGCCGCTGGCAAAAGCTAGTAATACATATATCCAACTTAAAGACAATTATGCCTTTATTGTTGAATCAACGCAAAGTGATTGACATTTTCAGTTTTCAATCCCAATTATCCCACAACATGTTTTGCTATCTTATACCCAAGCTATTTTAAACCACGACCAACGTATAGCTTTAAACAAATAAAATAACATCAGCGCTTCAACTGAACGAAAAGCAACGCTCCAGCGATCAGGTCAATGAGCGGGCAACAGGTACAAACGTTGAGTGTACCGTTTCAAAGAACGCGCCACACCACGCTGTACTTAAGTACTTAATGTTGTTGTTATTGATCCCTTTTCAGCGGGCTTTAAGAGGCCGTATACGAGATTTTGTCGATTTACATGATTTTTAAGACGTAATTTTATAGTTAAATTACTGCATTTCCATAAATTTTAATGCACAACATGGAAGATCATTTCAGTTATGATCAAACGAATGAGCTGTTTTTATTGTTATTATTTGAAATGATCTTTCGTGTTGTCCAAATTTTTTTTTAGAAATACAGTGTTTTAACTGTAAAATCGCGTCTATAAAATCACGTACATCAGCGATATCAAAAAAAAAAAATCGTATACGGCTCCTTAAGTCCGCCTCTGTACATTTGTGTGTACTTGAAGAATAAAATAAATAGGGAAAGAAAAAGCGTAAAATGATTTCGAATCTCTCAAAATGTCCATGAATTTGTAAAGTCGCGAATCTAACAATGAAATAAGGTATCTCCTGTTTTTGTAATACCAACACAATTATAAACGTTTTTTTTTTTAATATTTTTAAATGACAACATTATAAAACTACAATGTAAGTTAGGTCGCATTATGCCCACAATAGAATGTAAATACGAATGTTCTCATATCTACAATATAAGGCACAAATATCATATTAAAAATGTACCTTAATTAATTTAAAATTATTTTGAACACTCAGACCGTTACCCAGTGGACGGAGGTTGCCAAAAAGACCAATGAGTTCATTTTCATTATCTCTCTAGATTGTGGACTAAGGGTTAATAAATAAATCATTTTGCCCGTTTTGTTTAGTTCAAACAAACAATAAGTAATAAAAACGATTTAAAAAGGATCACAGTAAACAGTACGTCACGCTGCGACGCAGACGACCAATTTCACTCTATGTTAGTCTCTGGTATACCACCGACAAAAATCGGGACGGATTGGTCGGGTATGCTTGCTACATTTGTTGTTAAGTCGTTTTTTGAGACCTCTATGTTTTGCGATAAGTACTCATTGGACCAACCAAGCAAATGCACAGTCTATCCTCACTTCATCAAACTCTTTTTGTGTTAACTGGAATACAGCATTCTTTCGTTGGTCCAGTACCGAAATTTCAAGAATATCAATCAAATAAATTCGTTTGGTTTAAACTCACCTTTCTTCATTTCTGTACATTTTTAAAGCTTTTAATAATGAGATACACTCGTAATAATTAAAAGTTTACAATACCACCATCCACGTATTAGATGGAACATAATTTATTTTAATAAGACATCAACCAACTTGCAAAATAGTACGTGTTTTAACTAGCACGCTTGCTAAATGAACTAAGTAACTTGAACCCTCAACATATTTCAACTATGCACTATTATGAACACGGAATAATACAGAATGACAACATAGCGCAGCTTGAATTGGCTACTAATCAACCCTTGGTAGTAACAATGTATAGTTTGAGCAAGCCTGCACTCGACGTGATCTGCTATTTAAGCCCAGCTCACAACTACGGACATTACGACTTGCGGTGCGACTTGCGTCACCTAACCAAATTCGTACATATGTCGCACGATTGTCGCGCTCTTGTACATGAATATGCAAGACTCGCACGATCAGTCAAGTCGCGTTTTTACGTGGATCACATCGATCGGGACAGTCATTTTCGGATAGAACTTGGGGTCAAGCAAATATGCGCGCGTTTCATTTTTTGTCCGTCCGTTGTTCTGCAAGTCACATAGCGGTTGCTCGTGGCATGCTCTAAACAACTATATAATTTCAAATGTTTTCTATGCAGATGCGGTCGCGAGACACATATCGTTCGGCCAAGGGTCACTGATCACAAGTTCATTCCACTTCGGTAATAGGAGCTGCCTATAGTGGCCTCTGCATCTAATTTAATTGGTGAACTTAGGCCGGAAATTTAAAATGATCTCAAGCGAATTACATCTCCAGTACAGATGACGGCTAAGCCGCGTATTTATGACTACCATTAACAACGACATTCTGAGTCTGTAGTAACTTTAATTGCGGAATTTTTTACCATTGGTCTTGATAAGCTGAGTTTTATTGTTTGACTTCACTCCAGGGTCTGGTTTCAATAAAACGTGCCTAAGGAAAACCTAAATTAAAGATTCGTTTATTTATTATTACTAGTCGTCACCCACTGGTCGAAATTCGACCAAAATTAATAAAATAACAAAATGCTTTCTTCACTCCTTCTCCTAAAACTAGTGCCAAATTTCATACTCCTCCGTCTTCGTGAATTTCGTAAAAAAAAGGGAACAAAGTTTTTGCATCACGTATTAATGTATAGTTATTTGGTACAGCAAATTAGCCATTAATCCTAAATGAAGTAATAGTACCTACTATAAAAAAACCCAAAAGGTTATGTTGAACAAAAGTCGAAACACATTTATAAAATAATTCTAACGAACTGCAAACAAAAACGTATCAACATCAGCAACAGCATTATATTATCAGCTTGAGCGTTTGGATTTAGTAAAAAGGAAATAAATGTTTCCGTGGAAATAATTTCATTTCTCGTTCTCGCTTACCAATTTAAACGGTTTCTTTTTTTTTAAAGCAAACGACCAACGGTTTAACGCAATAATTTCTATTGCAAAAGTGAACGAAAGTCCTTTGCTGCCAGCGTTCCAAGTTATTTCAGTAAAACAATTTACTAGCTCCGAGAAACGGTTAGGTGCCCACAGCAAATTTTCTGACTATGAAAAGTACTCCACAAGGCCTTTTATAACCCGTAGTAAGCCAAAAGGAGAAACGTTTGGTGAGTAAGCCCTCTCTTTATTTGAATTCATGCATTGTCGACGAATCTCATTCGTCGTAATATCTTGATTTTGACTTTGGTAATAGTGCTTATTCGTCGTAATATCTTGATATATTCGTCAAGTTAAAGCTACTGAAATTTAAATAGGTATTCATTTATTATGTTTCATATTTTACATTCGCATGATACATTAACAAAGAATTATCGTCATCTAATAATAATAGTCCTAGCACCAGCCACGAGTCTGAAGTTGTTCATCAGTAATTCTCGTCTTGATATGTAAAACCCCATTATATACCTGCGAGCTTGCGATTCCAAGCCGACACACGAAGCAATAATATCGTGTTGAAAGGGCGTTAAACGCGAGATGACTTTACTTGCGAGAAATCAAGCCACGCCTGTCAGGCGTATAGTTAAACCGTACTAAGCCATGAAAATTATAATATCGATTGTGAAACTTGAAATAGGTCATTGTATCTAAACCGAGTTCTCACGAATTTCACGACGCTTTATGTATATCTAGTGACTCAGCAAAATTCAATTTTCGTGATGACATTGGTTCACTTGTTGAGCGACTTGTGGAGTGGTGGGTGAGAGAGACGGGGGGGTCGTCTACTTATGCGTATAACGTACGGCTTAGGAGGGTATTATTCCTCAGTTAGGATAGATGGATGTACATGTATTGTAACGGCCACATCCATCCTCAGGCAATTAGACAGAACTACTTGTATTAAGCTAGATTAGTGTTTTGTGCAAAATAGAAATATATTACTTAAATAACTAAAAACAAATAAAATAAGGCTTTATTGTTTCTTTTTTACTATCTCTGTTGTTTCGTTTCTAAAACTAGTAGATCTAGTTAATACCTAGGACCTACAGCGCAGTGCGGTGAGGCACGGCGTGGCGTTGTATGTACGAACCACGTACTTCGTTGCTATGCCACTGCTTCTGCGTAGTTCGCTACGTAAGAAAAGCGTAGCTCGCGGAGAGCTACGGCGTAGTATGGACTGAGCTACGGTGTAATCTAGACTTTCCTCTCACAGTCCTTCGTTTGCTCGCGAAGTCTAAACGTCTAAACGTCAAAATGTTAAACGGAGGAGAAACTTGATGTTATAAACCTATTAATTTGTTTCCATGCACCCATATTTATTTAGCAAAGAGCTTATAAAACAGGACTTCAAAATATATTTTTACCTGAATTTATTCACCTTATTCAATTATTCGAACAAAGAGCCTTTTACAAAAATCATCATCGTCATTTCAGCCGAAAGACGTCCACTGCTGAACATAGGCCATCCTAATTTTGAGTGGGTATGCCATATCACCACGCTTGGCAGGCGGGTTAGCGATCGAAGTATGGTTTAAAAATGTACAGAGAACGCTGCTGCCCATTATCTAGTAAATCCTTTCCATCCGCTACGAAAGTAAGTACTAATACCACAAGTAAAATTAAAAATACCTACAAAAATATATCTTGGAAGCACAAAAAGCTAGATAAAAAAGCAGCTTAGACAGAGCAATTAATCAAATTCTTACATACAGATACGATGGACTTACTAAAAGAAAGGAAAAATACGTAGAAAAAATGCAAGTTAAAAGGAGAAACTTTAAATTGGATTCCATATAAAGGATGCTTACTTAGTGATTAGTTTTTGTCTTCGTTTTTAGACATCAGATACACCTACGTAGAGAGGGAGGTGTCGTGCATTGTTATATACCTTTTAGTATCCAGAATAAATTCCGAATGCACATAACGTATTTAACAAAGAATTGCTTGGTTATTAGTAAGCTTGTCCTTTGCAACAACTAGTTAGCTAGTTGTTGCAAAGGACAAGCGACTACGAGTTGGCTTTAATGTACAGTCAGGGAAATTTAATATTAAGTAAATTGACTATCAAGCAAAATTGTACTAATATTCAACCTTCATTCTTGGAGATTTGCACTAAAACGCTACACGGATAATTGACTATATTTTGCTTAACAGTCACATTCCCTGATTTGTACATTGACATAGGCTTCAATTCAATCAACAGTAGTTAGTAACTAGTACCCAGTGGCGTGCAGTCCATAAAGACAGAAAGACACTGTCTATCCTACCCAAATCAGATAAACATGTATAAAACAAAAAATCTTTATACATAAATCAGCGCCACCTGTAGAGCGTCGGTCGTATCATTAGTATCATCGATACAATACCTGTTCGTTCGTATAATTTAACGCAACTTCGCATTGTGATGCACTAGCACCGCTGAGTGCCTCGAGAGAGACACGAACTATTCGCATCATAATGTTTAAATGTGTGCTCTCGTGGTCATGCAGATTTATTGGGTGTGCCTTTCTATACATACGTGGCACACAATGTAACAAATGACGCACACAACCGTGCAGGGTAGTCACTGGCTTTTTACGATTTATTATAACGAGACGGATTACGAAACTTACCGAAGTTTTCCGAACAAAGTTGATTATGCGACTATTTTAAAAAGTACCATTGTTTCATTGAATTGACGCTACATAAACAACTACAACTTTTTTTGTCTTATTATTTTCATATTCCGAGTAATTCCGAAGCCATTTTTTGCTTTGATTTGTTTGTTTTGATTGTGAGCTATGATAGCATGTTTTTAAGATTTTAACGTTGATAAATAGTGTGAAAAATAGATAATATTCACTGTGAAAGTTGTTCAGGTGTTGTGTGTACAGAGAAAAGAAAAAATTATGCATTTTTAAAACTAACGATCAGTGAAAAATAAAAACAAATGATCGTTAAAAGTAGTTGTACACCGGATTTGCAATGAATACAAACTAAAGGTAAAGTCAATCGTAAATTCAATACAAAACAATATGATTCATTTAATTGCTTCACAGGTTGCATGCTGTGTAGTAGTAGGTACAGCAATAGGTTATTCAAGTTTTTTTCCTTTTTTTTATTTTTGCCTACCCTGTCTAAAAATTCTGTGCATGCCACTGCTAGTACCACTAGTGTACTAGTGCTATGTTATAAAGTCGTTTCGTTATGTTATGTACTGTGTGTACCTAAATTCTCCATTATAAATTTGAAAGGATGTTCGTGACTCAATCACGCAAAAACGGCTGAACGGATTTGGATGAAATTTGGGACACAGATAGTTTATAACCTGGAATAACACATGGAACTTTGTATTCCGGTAGTACGAAAACTAGTAACAAAAAATGTACTATTCCCACGATACTAGAACTAAATATTTAATTTCTAAGCTCTAGATGTGGCCTGAGTGAAACATGCGGTTAACTGCGTAAAGTTAACGGCAAGATCATTGAAGACTCGCCGAAATTTACGAAACAAGTGTGTGTATTGATTTTGTGACATGGTCTCGTTCGCAGAGCCCGGAGATTCGGGTCCTGGGCCGACTCACCCCGCCCTGCCTCTGCCTCCTGGCTCTAAACGATAGCTAAAATGATTTCAATTAGGACGAGTACTTTTATTATTTATTGGGTATATTTTTTGGTTACTTAAGATTTTTTTTTCTACCTGATTAAAGGTCTGGGTTCGAACCTACGACCTACAACTTGTAAGTCGCAGCCGTTACCACTGGGCCACCACTGCTTACCTCAACTAAATATACATAATTATACAGTATAAAATCAAATGGACACTCTTGCGTCCAAGGGCTCTTGACTTCTTCACATCGCTGTCCTACTAAAGTACGAAATAATAATAAATTATGTCCCTGAATTAAACTTGAAAGAATACTTTGGTTGGGTGGGTTAGATAAATATTATACAACCATTACCTTATGGTTCTATTTAGTTACTGTTTGTTTAACCTCTTTTTCTTTTAATGGGATACAATACCTAAGCCAGTTACTTCGTGTAAAGATTTTGTGACTATAAATCATAGCAAAAAAAAAATCCCTTTAAACTCGTTGTCTTTCTGAATTGTTTATTTTACTAACGTAATGATATATCAATGAATACCAATATTGTTTCTACTTTGAACTTCAAACGTACCGTTCCGATATTCGTTCCAAGGAACGTTTATTTGTTAACAACCAGTGTTTTTCATTAGTGTATACATTATTTATGTTTTTGAGAAATAAATGTCTTAGACTATAAACTTTGACATTTAATACTTAAAAAGGTTCCAAACTGAACATGTAAATGGGTGAATATTTGAAGATAGACATATACAGGATTCATAAATTAAGTTCAAATAATACTTCCAATTACGACTTTTATGGATTTAAAGTTTATAGTGCAGAAAATGAAATAAATCAATTGCACAATATTTGAATCATTATAAAGGACTGAATCTGAAGCTGAAAATTTTCGTCGAACGGTGATGAGATATAAAACACACGGTAATTAGTATTTAAAAATGGTAATTATGCTTCGTGATTGGTAATTAAAAATCAAATGAATAATATACATAAATCTCATATTAATTAATTCATTTATTCAACATATTAATGAAATTAAACTTAACTATAATATTTACTAAAAATTTAGCAAAAAATAATGCTAAAAATCAACCAGTTTTCCTACAAATCAATAATATTGTCTGTCTAGTCATCATTATCATTTCAGCCAAAAGACGTCTACTGCTGGACATAGGCCTCCCCAAGCTCCTCTACTTTGACCGGTTCTGTGTTTCCCGCATCCAGCGGATTCCTGCGGCCTTTACAAGGTCATCGGTGCACCTTGTGGGAGGCATTCCAACACTACGTCTTCCGGTACGCGGTAGTCACTCCAGAACCTTTCAGCCCCATCGGGCATCTGTTCTGCGAAAAATGTATCCTGGCCACTGCCACTTAAGTTTGGCAATTCTTTGGGCTATGTCGGTTACGAATCTGGCAAACAACCCAATAGTTAGATTGACCCGAAACTGTACCGAAGACATCCCGGACCTCAGCTTGTACGAGATTAGGATGGCTCGGAAGCGGCTTAAAAACAACAAGGTGTCGGGTGATCTGACGGAATCACGGCCGAATTTTTAAGGGTCACGCCGGCGGAAAACCCGTTCTTAAGGCCCTCAAAAAGCTGTTTAATTCCGTCATACTCGAGAGCAAAGCACCACAGGCATGGGACAGACGTGTGGTAGTACTTTTCTTTAAGAAAAGTGACAAAATTTTTAAGAATTATAGGCCCATTTAATAGACATGGCTCAGTCTGAGCCATGTCTACAAGCTGCTTTCAAGAGTCATGACGAACCGTGTCGGGCGCAAGTTTGACAACTTCCAGCCTCCCGAACAAGCCGGATTCCGTAAAGGCTTTAGCATCGTAGATCACATACATACGCTGCAGTAGGTTATACAGAAGGCCGAAATGTATAACCTGCCTCTTTGCTTAGCATTTGCGGTCTACGAAAAAGTTTTCGATTCAAGCGAGGCATGGGCTGTACTGCAGTATTTTCAACGGTGCCAGATTGACTATCGGTACATCGAGGTGCTGAAGTATCTGTACGAAAACGCCACTATGTCAGTCCAACTCCAGGATCAGATCTCGAAACCTATCCTTCTGCAGCGAGGCGTGAGACAGGGAGACGTTATCTCTCCGAAACTGTTCACCGCTACACTAGAGGATGTCTTCACGGTTCTGGACTGGAAAGGGGCTGGCATTAATATCCATGGCGAGTACATCACTCACCTTCTGTTTGCCGATGATATAGTTGTCATGGCTAGGACTAAGGAGGACCTCAGTAGATCTTCCGAAAGAGTGGGTCTTAAAATGAACATGGACAAAGATCTGTCTAGTATTATAAATAAAATCAACTAAAACACTATTTCAAAACTCAGTGTACCTGTTTTAATAGAACTCAGACCTATACAAGTTCCATCTAAGACATTTCTTAAGGTCGATAAGATCGTATACAAAAACTGAGGGTGACAGACTGAGGCTTTAGCCAATGTTTCGTCCTTCGATTGCTGTTTTTTTCCGAGGCATGTTTAATCTGAAAAAAAGAATAAGTCAGTTTGTAGTTTGTCAGTTGGTAGTAACACTTTGACCTTGCACTGGCCTAGCGGAGTAAGGAGTTTCAATGTAATAAGAGGCCATTGTATACTGGTACTAATTACCATTTTCAATTTCTCATCACCGTTCGCCAAAATACGAACGGGAAAAATGGTTATTATATAAACGGTAATTAGGTATTTGTATACTTTCTCACATTATATGTTCTTTATAGAACATAATGACTTAGGAACTTAATCAAAGCAAAGCGTATTCTACGGCGACTATTACAGTGCATAAAAATGATAATAAGAATAATAAACTTACCACGGGAAACTCGAACGGTAAGGAGATTTTTTTTGCCAAACACCATGTCTGGGTGCTTAATGCAGGCTACAGCTGGAGCCATAACAATTTTTAACGTGTGGCCCGCCCCAGTCGTGACGTGGAACTGAGCGCGACGCTGAGTTGTCTCTTTCAGCGACCATACACTACGCGGAAAAAAAAAAACCCTGCGACTGTGTGAACAAATGGTAGTGAGTAGAAAGTGTTAGGACAATTTTCAGTCATTACAAATGACTTAAAAGTAGTACTTATTGTGTATAATTTTGCTAATTGATAAAGCATGTTGTGAACTATCTAAATTACTACAAAAAATACGATCTTCACGGTATATTTAAGACTTTTCGAGCATGAGTTGCAAAAATTTGGGAATTACGACACGAATGGTGATGAGATTTGAAGAACCTTTATGAATATAACTTAGTTGTTTATAACAATAGGAATATTATGTAATGTTCATCTGTATATACCTAGTGCTGAACATATGTTTAACGTGAAATAGAAAAAATCATAACTGTATATCTCACTAATTAGTTATTTGGGGAGGGCCGCGTAATATGCACATGTTCAAAGAATCACCCAAATATACTCTAACGACCCGCCTCTGCTTCGGACGGCTTTCATGGCTTGACAAAATTTCACAACTGACTTTGAAACGGTATGATAAATATATTACTTTGAAAGTCACATAATACACGATAAGGAGAATTATCTTGTATTATGTGAGTTTCAAAGTAATGTATTTATCATACCGTTTCAAAGTCAGTTGTGAAAATCGTTTAGAATGTACCTATGTAATATCCAATTAAGGTGTATACTTTTTATTCCGGAGGTCGTTCACGTGGGGTAATTTTCGCCCTCCACGTGAGCAAAGCCGCTAACCAATTAAAACAAAACCTTAACAAATTATACACCTAAACCTTCCTCATTTATCACTCTGTCTATTGGTGAAAAATTTATGAAAATTCGTTCAGTACTTTTTGGGTTTATTGCGAACAGACAGACAGACGCGCCTGGGGTGTTTTATAATATGTAGTGATATCCCAAGTTTCTTCTTACCAGCGAACTTGAAATAGAAGAAGCGATAAGTAATAAACGTGTGGGTGGTAGACTTTCTGATACTTTGATTCAAGAAATTCCTACTTTATAACATAACATCACGTTTTACCTGTTACGTTACGTTTTGCTCTAAACCGGTCTAGCCGCAATATTTATTAAGTTTATTTTTTATACTTAAAATTTGTACTATTAACAAATGATTTTTTGCACACCATTTAACAACGTGTACCTAATAAATTTTAGAGATACGGGCGAACCGAATTATTCGATTTTCGACAGTTATTTTATAGAGCCAACCAACACTGAGCCCGCGTCGCGGATTACGGCCCCCGTCCTTACAGAGAGAAGGAGCAGCGGGAACGTTATAGACTGATTATTATTTATGTTCATGTATTGAATAGAGATGAAACGAACGACTATGTACATTGCTCGTACTTAATACATTAATGCTGTTCGTCATTAATGTAATCTGTAGAGTTTGTAGGTCAACAGTATTTATTACATGAATGCCAAAACTAGATAGTTTCATACAAAGTTACATAATCTCCGCTGCAAGTCATACTTACATTTTTCTGGCCAATTATTTACCGAATATATGGTTTGAAATACTTATGCTCAGCACTAATTATATGAACATGTTCTAAACAAAAGATTCAATGACAGGCAAACATGGTTAATCTGAAGCCTCTTAATTCGCGAGAATTCGGCAATGTGTATTTTGTGTAATCAATTATTTTACGGTAATATTTAAGTATCTCAACATCATAGATAAATGATACATGATTTTATTTCTGTATATACAAACACTTTTACACGTCAATCATATTTTAAAAACTAGATCAGGTCGGCGTTCTTCTGACTACTTTGAGAAGCAAAGTCGAAACTAAACTCAAAAGTCACGGTCTTTTTTAAAGTCTGGAAATAATCTTGGTCAGATCATTTGTGGACCATGTAGATTGGTGTCTGAAATGGTTTTTAACCCCCGACGCAAAAACGACGGGGTGTTATAAGTTTATCGTGTCTGTGTAAGTTTGTGTGTGTCTGTCTGTGGCATCGTAGCTCCCGAACGGATGAACCGATTTTGATTTTGTTTTTTTGTTTGAAAGGTGAATTCGTCGGGAGTGTTCTTAAACATGTTTCATCAAAATCGAGTCAGCCGTTTGAAAATTATCAGCTCTTTTCTGGTTGATGAAGGGATTTGAGCATCTTCCACGGATCTGATCAAGTCGAAATTCGGTATTCTATTACTTCAATGATATTAGACGAACAAAGTAACCTTGAACTGATGCTGGAGCAACACCTGGAATTTCCGGGATACTCAAGTAACTCACCAACAAACAGCAGAAGTATCGTGTTTGGGCTCATTGAAAAGGTCTCAATGAATAGGTTATGGATAAATGGTGATCAGGACGAGGAATGAAGATAAATTAGTAACAAACTTCACTGTGGGAAACATACGCAGCGCTGCGCAGAATTAAGCGAGACATAAAGTTTAAAAAGCAGGAAATAAAAGTTAAATTTAAAATTTAAAAAACCCCCGACCCAAACAAAAACTCTAAAAAACCCCCGACCCAAACAAAAACTCTAAAATACCCTCGACCCAAACAAAAACTCTAAAAAGTAAAAATATATATATATTGGCCTTTTAAGGTAATATTTTGATCAAGGCAATGTCAAGGCGGGGGACGGTCAATGAAAACGCCAAACAGAGGAGGCCTAGCCTTTTCATTAGTCGTCCCCCGACTTGACATTGCTTTTATCAAAATATTACCTACAACTTAATGCCAATATATATTTAATTTTTTTACTTGTTAGAGTTGTTGTTTGGGTAGGGGTTTTTTTTGAGGAAAGATCCACACAAATCGAGTGGACGTGTCCTGTCAATGCACGTCATTGTCAGTAACCATACAGCTCAACTCAGAACTTAAGGGCCTTACGATTAGATGAACACTACCAATAAGAGGATATTTGGGTAGGCCGCATAAAGGACTCAAAATGCCAGTCCATCATTAAAACTAACTGAAAAAAAAAAATCCATGACCCACATAGTTCACACACTCACAATAATTAAAATAATATTATACTGCATAAAGTAAATATTCATGAGTACAAACGACTTTAAAATGTTAACATAAGAACTTTCTTTTATGTGTCTTCGTACCTTCGGGACTGTTTTAGTTCCGGATGATTAAAATCTGAAAGTAAGCAGTAGAGGTACCTCACACGTTAGTAAAATTAGAGTTTTTGAAATTAATTTGAATGAAAATCTTCATTCGTTATATAAGGAACTCTTGTTGAAATTTCATGCTTCTGATCCAGCAGTTCCGGTTGCGCGTTGTCTGTCAGTGAATTTAATTATGGAAAACAATGCCAAATAAGGAGTCAAACCTGTGTTCCTATCCATGACAAATTTGACGTTGATAATATTCTATACCTGAGGCGAGACTGGACATGTTGAACCCAAAAGCAAACCCTAAACAGATATTTTTGACGAGCATTCGCGTCGCCTTTGTGATGTTAGCAAAAGACCTCATTTTTAATTGATTTATAGATGCTCTGAAATTATTTATAGATCGTAAAACCTCCTTTTACGCTGCTCGAGCTATCGGTTTACCATTGTCCTCACGATACATAAGAGCAAACATACAATTACACATAAGTTAGCTTGCATTGACAAACAGCAACATCTAAACGAATGCCTAGGTAAATAAAAGCGCGCAGTTACATTTTCAACAGTCGGCTTATCACCAAAAGTTGAAAATCCAAAAGCGTGCTTTTATTTACGCTTTCATTTAGGTGTTGTTAAATGTTAGTGAAAACGGGCACTGGAAGAAAATAATGAATGAGGAAACCTTTTCAAATAAAATTGTACCTAAATCTATGGTAGATAATAGAGAAATAGTTCGAGCATCTTTGTATGCGATACGGACCAATACAAAAGAACCGGGAGTACAAAAATATAGGTATATATTCGATTTTTCTCGGTCTGGTCACGTATTTACACGCATTTGGTCACGAGGTCGACATACAAGGTGATGGTTTGACTATCAGATGATATTAATTATAGCTGTATTGAAACAACATGAAACATTTTCACAAAAACTTTTTTTTTGTGCCAATCGATCCTGTTTCGTAAATGATCAAAAAACTCAATCGCACCAACTGAGGTTTAAGTAATAGAAAAGTCAGAAATTACAAAAATATTTTTCCGTACATTTCGTAGGAAATGAAACTCCAAATTATTTTTTACCTTAAACTATACGGAGAACTGAAGTAGGTAGTCAATTTGCTTAGCAAATAATTGCCCTGATTTTTTATCAAAATCTTTTTTAGGCACGTAAATAGTCCTGCATTAATCTAAAATAAAATATATAAACGTATAACTGTAGTATACGGGTTATCGTATTACACAGTAAGTGGGTTGTGGTGGTCAGATAGGCAGTCGCTCCATGTCAAATACTAGTATTCAGCTGCATCAGGTTAGACTGGAAGCCGACCCCAACATGGTTGGGAAAAGGCTAAGCAGATGATGATGAACTGTAGTATACGAATTGGCTAGAGAAAATGTCTAACTAACTTTCTGAGGAAATTAAGTTCGGGGCTTAAACCAATCGTTGGTGGCCGTATCTTTAAGCCTACGAGACCGACGCGTTAGACCTAAGATGAGCTCAGACATATACAATATTAAAGAAATACAAATTCAAATCACTCAAATTCAAATTGGCGAAAATATACTGTAATATACTGTTCAATTATCCATATATAACATAAACCAATAAAATTTGTAGAGATACAAAAATAATGAATTTCAAGCAGCTATGTCCAATACCTTTAAATGAGCAATTCTTGTATAAATATAATATGTATATATTTAATCTGAATCTCGGAAACGGCTCCAACAATTTTCATAAAATTTAGTATGCAAGGGGTTTCGGGGGCGATAAATCCATCTAGCTAGGTTTCATTTTTAGAAAACGTCAAAAAAGGTCATCCAGATATTATTTACAATGCATGTATTATCATTACAAAAATGCTCATTATGAGCACTCACACGAACATAACACTCACTCAGTATAAACACGTCAGTCAACGTAGCACACGGCGAGCTAGCTTGCTAGTTTTACCAAAAACTAGAACAAACTATGGACAAAAAAATGCTTACTTTTGAAGGAGTACAACTTCATAATAGAATACCCTCTAGAGTATAAGAAACCTACACTCTTTTAATGTATTAAAAACTGAACTTGGGCAGTATATAATCGCGAATCAATCACTTCTGGAGAAATGAAGGCATTGTATAACTGACTAAACATTAGATGACGAGCTTTGTGTAATATGTGTATGTTGTAGTATTGTGTAACTGATGACGACGAACTTTGTGTAATTTATGTTAATATGTTCTATTATTGTTCGTACGTATTTATTGAGAATAAAGTTTCTTTAAACCTAAAGCGAAAATAGTGGTAAATCTGTCCGAATGTCACACAGCGATTTCACTCGGAGACTGTTCGCAAAACACTCTCCAAACAAATAATCGGTGAAAAAGAAAACAATAAGCATCTGTGGATCCTATAATTAATAAAAAGATTGTGATATTTGTAAATGACATAGCAGTTTTCGTCAAGTTTTTTTTAGCTTTAGGATAGCGTTTTCAAGAAATACTATGACATTTTTTTGGTCGAAACCAACCGTAGGGTAGATGTTAATCATTTATTCCAGCCATATCGTAAATATAGGTACACATAAAAAATTGATACGGCATATAATACGCGAAAGGTGCCGCTGAAGTACATATTTCTCCGAACTCGCTTGTGACAATATCCACGATGTGGCACTGATAGAAAGTAAGTAAATATATGCAGGTATTAAGAGCCGTCTTCAGAGTACCTAATCTTGTTAGTCCTATTTAGGGTTCCGTAGCCAATCGGCGAAAATGGAAGCCTACAATTTTGATATTTCCATATGTCCGAATGTCAGACACCCTATTTACTCGGAGACTATTTGCAAAACAATCTCCAAAAATATAGTCGGTGAAAAAAAAAAACCAATGCACATAAGCGTGTGGAGTATCGTTGGAACCCGTAATTAAAAAGATTATGATCTTATTTTAAAAGACTTTGCTGTTTTCGGTTTAATATAGGTAAGTTTTTTTAGATATAGGATAGCTTCCGTTACAACCATAACTTCATTTTAAATAGGTTTTTCAAGAAATACAATGACATTATTTATAGGCTTCGTATATAATCTTTCTTTTTCACAGAGTCGTTAGACTGAGCTAACATTGTTTAAAACACAAGACGTGTAATGATGGTTGTGTTTAATGAGTACTCTTACCTCCCTTTCATTGTATGATGCGTATTTTCCTTTTTTGTTTCAACAACAACAGCAACATTCACTAATCCCATCATCATATCAGCCAAATGACGTCCACTGCTGAACATAAGCCTCCCCAAAAGGGGGGATTTGCCATAATCGCCACGCTTGGCAGGCGGGTTAGCGATCGCAGTGGTGGTCAAATACATAGAGAAGGCTGCTGCCCATTCTCTAGTAAGTCCCTTAGTCGCCTTCTACGACACGAATGGGAAATGGGATGGTGCTATTCTTTTACGTCCGGCACCACACGGACCTTCACTAATCCCATTAGTAATCTATTTGATATACATATAAATACCAAAGTACTCTCTTCAACGATGACATAAAAAATAAAACTATCCCGAATTTTATAACCAGCCCCGTATTTTGTTAACGAATATTGGTTGTTCACTACTTCGTTGTCCGTGATTGAAAGCTTATCAAGTTTATACGAACGGTTCACAAGAAGAGGGACCACCGCCTCAAGATTGCTTCGATCCTTACTAAATGTAGGTCACTAATAAAACTGTTAAATTCATTCATTCATTAACAGATAGTCCACAGCCTTAACACTCAGCTAGGTTTATTGTAAAGTCATCTGTCGAAGGAGTTCTTTAGGGATGATGGTTTGTCAGAAAGTTCGTCATTTATGCCTGCATCGACATAAAGATGGTAAAATTCATGGCGTAGTCTAGAAGAACAATGCGTTCACACCTACAGATATGAAAAGCGAATAATTAATTAAATGTGTAGATTTTACCACGATTCCTTTTCTTGCATGAGCATAAAGCTTTTAATTTAAATCGACTAGAATCTATCTTGTATGAAAGCGAAAGGTCGCTCATTCATTCACTCACTGATTAAACACGAAATCTCAATAACTACTGGATCTACGAAAATGAAATTTGGCGCAGAGGTAGATTATGAATAGGAAACGTCAGCTTAGAAAGGACTTTAGGAAACTCTGTCCGTAAAGGGGTGAAATAGGGGTTGGAAGTTTGTATGAACATTTTTATTCCTTGAGCCAGAGAAGACTGTTCCAGATAATTTTCAACAATGACGCGGGCGGTGCCGCGGGTAGCAGTTAGTTTATACTTATTTCTGTATATTTCTTTATACATATAATGTATTCTAAAGGTGAAAAATCGAATGGTAAGAGACACGGATTCCAACGTTATTGCGTGACTCCGGTGACGAATGAAATACGTAAGTATATGAAATTGAGCGTTCATTCAATCTTATATACATTTTTAGATAAAAAAACATAAACCTTCTAATCCATTTGTTTTCTTGGCTTTCTTTCCTCGGCATGAGAATAGCTAAATATAAAATAAACTAGACTCATTGCCATGGTTTCCTACCCATGCGATTTTCAGATATTTAAGTGGGCTTCACAAAATATAGAGTAGAGGTTAGTATCGTTAAAAATATTTGGAAACGAGGTTGCAAAAAATTTAAACTTTACTGAGTACGAATTTCATCAATGGAATTCAACGCGATCAGCGCATTTAAACCGCGTTGAACACGGATTAAATGCGCTGAATATTGACATATTCCACAGTAAATAATGACACTGACAGCTCTTAATTAACGTGGTTTCTGAGCTTATCGCATTCAGTTTCATTGGTGAAATTCGCCTAAGTAATTTGAATAAGAAGAATCGTTCTACCAAACAAGTAAAATCAGTTTGAACTCAGTCTAGCCATGCGACATTATCTGATACGAAAATACATTTATTCGTTATTTTCTCATCAAATTCGAACATTGAGTCGAACCTTTTGTGTATGAAATATAATTTGCTGTCTAGCCTCTACTAATACGGGCACAAGGGTGAAATTAAGGTCCTCACTATATTGTAATCTTCTTGATTATATTCGTAAAAAGGCTCTAACCCTCCTCTCCGTTTATGTTGCTTATAAAATAGGATGTACACTATTCATCGTAAAAGATACAACCTTATTATTATACAGTGTGTATACTGTGTTTCAAAAGACTTTGTTGATGATGTAAACAAACCTATTCAGGTTAAAATCTTACGGAAACATTCACTAAAAGGATTTTTTTTTGGTTGATGTAATCACAAAGCTATTGATAAAATGAAAAACATCTCTTCAGGGCGTATGTATTCGAATAATCAAATCAAATCACTGAATTTGTAAGTGGCACCTTAGTGGTACTCCAATTTGCTGCCCACATTTTACGTTTTGTAACCCATTTGCTTACATTTTCATCAAATTGACTTGGAACAAAAATTTTAATCAATACGTTCTTTAATGTTTATAATGTTTTATAATGTTAAATTAAATAGCTTTAAGCATAGTTTTAAGTATATTTACTAACAAGTTATGGAATGTTAATGAATTCTGAATTAAAATGATTAATATTAATAATAAACCACAAAATACACGCTTTCTTGTAACAAGACCACACATTTCCATCAAAATTTAATAAACGAGGAGGTTTTTAGGCAAATTCCAAAATTAAGAATTAAAAATTAAGATTCGTCAAAGTGTTACGATGGCGATCTAATTTTTGTCAGACCAGAACTTACAACGGTACCAGGTTATTTTGGCGCGTGGCTAAAGTGGGAACTAAAGCCGCTATCTTGTTTTGTTCAATACGTCATATCATAATGACACAAATGTGTCCCAACAACACCAGAGTCAATGTCATTCAGATGATTCAGGCGCCAAAAATCCTTTTAGCACTCTAGGTCGAGTATTGCATTTGATTTGGCCTTTAAAACTTCTTCTAACAAGCCACGGCTTTAAGACGTAAACCATTAAGTGTCCCATTATTACGCTAAAAGTTTAATTAAATATTCAGAAACTACAACTTAAAATCACAATATAAATGTTGGTAAAGTTTTGGCTTCAAACCATTAACAACTCCGTGTTTTCATGGTGATAAAGCTTAAAAAAATCCTTACTGTGTAGTGTGTAGTAAAATAGAAGTTGCACAGCATGTGTTGATGGAATGTGTTTGGCCTACTAACAAAAGAAACGTATTGCTGAATTGTTTGAAATTGTAGGTAATGGATGTTGGAATGTTCAATGTCATCTTAGGCAATCCAACTTCTTAATCAGCAAAAATATAATATACTTTTTATTAGATAACTAGCTTTTGCCAGCGGCTTCGCCCGCGGGTCGTTAACTTTCCCACGGGAACGGTATAAAAAGTAATATAAGTGTTATTCCTGGTTACAAACTACCTGTGTACCAAATTTCATTCAAATCCGTTCAGCTGTGTTTGCGTGAAAGAGTAACAAACATCCATACATACATCCATACTCACAAACTTTCACATTTATAATATTAGTAGGATAAATAAGATTAGGTTAAGTTTTCTGTGATTAAGGTTAGTTTATTTAGTTTAAGAGTAAGTGATCATTTGTAAAAGCACGATGGGATTGACATTGTCACATATGTGTACATACATCCCATAGTTAAATAAATAAACATAACAAATAAGCTTTTGAATCAAAAATAACCCTTAATGAGCTCCGGGAATGAAGGGCACAGGTGAGTTTAGTGTATCTATGTTTAAATGTATTGACCATTCCACATTCCACAATACTTCGGCGTAGCATAATTACTTAATAATATTTTCAATAGCCTCATAATTATCGATCACAAGCCTTCACTCATGCCTGATTCAGAACGAATTGAATGCAAAACTGTTTGTATAATGTAAAAACTCGCAAAAACTCGGTGAAAATATATTTTTACAAAATATTGGAAACAGGTGTTGTTTCGTTTATATTCTTACAAGTTTTTGACCAGTGTGTGTTGCCAGTGATCACATTTCAGTGAATTATAGCACTGAAATGTGGTCGCCGATAATGGGCCTTATTAGTAGGCTAAAAATCACCCAAAGAGGAATGGAAAGGGCTATACTTGGAGTTTACTATGTGATCGAATTAGGAACCAAAGCAACCGACATAGCTCGAAGAATTGCCAAAATTAAGTGGCAGTGGGCAGGGCACATTGCTCGCAGAACAGATGGCCGATGGGGCCGAAAGGTACTGGAGTGAAGACCGCGTACCGAGAGAAGTAGAATTGGCAATATAAACTTCCTTTACTAAAACGAAGTTGTACGAGTATGTAGCTATACAACTACGTTTTGACACCCAAAATATAGATTGACATAATCTGTAGCTACCTTAACAAGCGCTTCTGTGGGCCTTGCACGAACGCGCAGAGTAAATATGACGTTTATTCGAACGATTTTGAAATTGAAATTACTCGTTTCACACATAATATTTATGTACCTACTTAGTTTGACGACTTTATTCACATCTATGGGTGTTACTCAGCAGTGGTGGTCCAGTGGTAATAGCCGCGACTTACGAAAAATCGTTTCATCAGCGCTGCTCCCAAAATGGTGAAGAAAAACACCTTGAGGAAATCTGCATGTCCTAGAACTAAAAATTAGAAGGCATGTGATATCTACCAACCCGCCCTGGGCCCACTCTCACTAAGAGGTCCCAGCATTATAGGTTGATTATGGGTGAAATGTACCATTATTCTGACGCTTTTTAACCACAATGGTAAAGGATAGTTCAATTAAAATTTTCAATTAAAAAACTTCTTCGAATTTATAATTATAACGTTTTCATCGGTCGTTCATACTAGACCCTCTGAACCTTCTAAATGGGCTAGTATCGTATAACGACTATAGACAGCCACACCATTAAGTAACAGGTTTCTAATTGAGAGACGATAACTCGCTTACTGACTGGCTACCGCCTGTATCAAGCTTCAAATTAATCGTGACGCAGCTGTGCGGCAAGGTTTTGGAAATATAAAATATTCAACATTCGTTTTTTTCTTTGGGGTTGCCAAGGGGTATCTTGTTACCCATTGACTGGGTTACGTAACTGGCTTGTTGAGGTCAGATAGGCAGTCGCTTCATGGCGAATACTGGTTGAATACCAGTATTCGCCATGAAGCGACTCCAGCATCATCCAGTTAAACCGGAAGCCGACACCAACGTTATTGGTAAAAAAGGCTAGGCAGATGACGATGATTTATACGTTTGGGTATAAAATAGTGGGCAGGCGCGATTCATCGTCGTATATTTTCCCTTCAAAAGATTTGCGTTATAATATTTTTTTTAAACCTTGCCAATACATTAGGCTGTTAATCGACTAGTAGTTGTCGCGGTATTAACGCACTTAAGGACAGACCGAACAATAGACTAAAACAATTGCATTGAATAATTTAAGGATAAGGATAATTTCTTACTTCCAAAAGCGTGTAGTTACCTTCAGGTATACTTAAGTTTCCAGGATGATAGGTAAATTTATTTCAGTAACTAGGCTTTTATCATAAAATGTAGGGCGTTTCCCTAGAAACGAGAACTTTTGTAAACGGAACACTTTCCTAGAAACGAGAACGTTGCCGTGAGGAAGCAATTTCCTCTGAGGTGTTTAATCACCTTACGATACACAGGGAAATTGGTTTAAAGAAAATACCTGAGAAAGCGAGATAAAATAAACTTACATTATATTTACTTGCTGAGCGTTGAAAGTTTACCCATTGAATCGAACCAAGAACCTAAGCAAAAAGGTGCAGCCAAACTACTAACCATCAACGCCAAGCGATCACATAGATTAGCATAACAAAAACCGGTCGAGTCTGGTGCATGGCACGTGTGTGCTTTGGCTTTCACAGCGGTTTACTCTCAGCACATAAACTAGCTTTAATCATTTGCTGCCTGCCTGTTACACGCAGTGAGTACAACTCACACTTATTTCAGCGATATATGGGCAAGCGAATGGCTACTTCCAGCAATCACCCTGTCACACCACTCACGCAAACGCTTTGATCACGACGAGTGATTTTGGGGCTGCAGTAAGTTTATACCTTGTGATTTACTTGTGGCGATTGCATCACTGCACCCGTGTGATCGTCGCCTGTATAAGCGTGTATCGTTTTTAAAAATTATCGTAAGACAAGCCCGATTACAATTTTATGATTGATGAACTGATTTCGTCTTTGGCACTGTATTTTTAGAGAAAATACTAAAACATTCTCTATTTGTAACTGCACAGGGTAGCAGTTTTTGTGGAGTTTGTAGAGAGACTTCTGTTGTTCCCGTAGGTTCGCCCCGATGGTTAACCGTTTTGACATTTAATCGGAAGTCACATAGGGAAGTTCGTTTTTTTTTTATTTCAATTGGATAATAGATTAGCTGTTTAGAGTACTATGTGTATTTTGTATATAATAGAGATAAACCAATAAAAAAACGAATAACTCATAATTACATGTAGTTAAATTGCATTATTTTAACAAAATTGTTTCTACAAAGAATTCTGATGTCTCGTACCAAAGTTGATCTGCCTGTTTATATTATCTCCTACACACGGCTGCATCCGGTTTGACTAGACGCCGACGCTTGATAGCAGGAACCCTAGGCAAAGACTCTAGAATTAAGTACACACGCATTAAGGAAGATGCGATCAAACGTCAACCAATGATGGCATCACCCTGTGATAAAACCCCGAAATTGCACTAATTCCAGAGACACTACAACGTAGTACTCACAGAAGAACAAAACGATCACTCAGGCCCGAAGGAGCTACGAGTTTAAACTGACGGATCAAAGACCGACTCCGGAACCGGAGTCGGAATTTTCTCACGAGATCTTAACATAAACATATCCAGCTCGCTGGGAATATTCAACACCGTATAACAAACGGAATATGTGGGCATTACACAAGCGGCGTACACCATAAAAGCCAGGGGGTCACGGACACCCACATACGTATACTCTCCGACAGTGCTTCAGTTCTCCAATCCCTAGGGAAAAGATACATTACATCGAGTTAAACACTAGAATGTCACAATGCACTAGAAAAAGTAACAATTTCTAACCACAACACTGTGACACTGCGATGGATAAAAGGACACAGCGGATCACTAGGCAACGATGCTGCTGACAAACTGGCCAGGAGGTCATCCAGCGCGTCAGTCTGTGGTCCCGAACCCATCGTGCCCATCCCTTTCAACCAACTATGCAGGTGGCTTCAGGAATACACCCACACACAAGCGGAGAGGTGGTGGATCCAGACACCAGGCTGCAGGCAGTCTAGGGATGCAATGCCATCCTTGGATGGCAGGCTGACCAGACGTCTGTTACGCCTGGACAGAAAAGATCTGCGTCTGGTGACCGGTACCATCACAGGACACTGCCCGCTAAACAAGCACTTCTACACAATAGGCATAACGGACAGCCCCTTCTGCAGGGCTTGCTTGGAGGCTGAGGAAACCGTTAGGCATGTGCTTTTTGAATGCACAAGCGTAGCCCAGATTAGAACAGAGACCATCGGGGCACCCAAATGTTACACGGATATTCTCAACAGACCAGGAGTTATAGCCAACTTCTGGAGGGAGCTGGGCTGGCTGGAATAACAACCGAAGGCCGCCATGGCTCACGCACAATGGTCCACTTGAAGGACTAAGTGCGGAAACCAAACCCATAACATAGAACATAGACGCCGACGCTTGGGAAAATGTAAGGTAGTTGATGATGATTATCTAGTACTACAAAAAAAAAAGTCATTTATTCAAACTAGGCTGAGAGTCAGCAATTTTTGAACGTCAAAATTACATAAAACAGTCCCCCAAAATGCCCGCCCTTCACCACTTCCTAGTGCTTTAGCTGGGAAGAGGAAGTGGCACAACCAACTCCCGAGCAGCACAGTTGTCTGCTACAGGAGCCTGGTCACCTGGGCCAGGTGTCTTGATTTCACTTATCTTTTTTATTGTATGTGTGTATTTTTTTAGGTTTACTTTTCTTCGCAATCCATGTCTGCATGCTATGATGGTGAACGCGCAAAATATAGTTTCACTTACCAAACACTTGTCAATTCAACAAACATTCAATACGTCATTTACGTTGTCGAACTGACGGATTTTTAAACATAAGAAGCAATGGAAATCTTTGATTGAAAGTGTGTTAGGCAATTGGGGACTGTGTTGATGGCAGACCTTGTTTCGAAACTTATTTTTGACAAAACGTTTTTATTTCTTTAAAACTACGAAGACAAAGGCTAGTAAATAAGAGGCTTTTCTGATATTAAATATATTATTATAAGATTGCATGTCGATGTCCCTGCCAACCTGTAGGTATATATATATTACGAGTATATATTGTTACTAGCGACCCACCCCTGTTTCGCAGGAAGCGCCACCTACACCAAATATATAAATATACAACCCTACACGATCACAAAATTTCATAGAAATTGGTTGGGTGGTTTCGGAGATTAGCGTGTCGCGTGATTTTATATATTTAAGTTAAATGCGAAAGTAACTATATGTCTGTTTTCACGCCTAAATCATTGAGCTGATCGTTATTTGACACAGGATATTTTTCATCCAATGATGAAATACTAAACACAAGCTGATGAAGTCGCGGGTCAACACCTGGTTTTCTATAAACGATATTTTTGTATCGCAAAAGCTAGGCAGATGATGATTGTACAAAATACATTTTTGTTCACAGGGGATTCAGATTCCGAGCCGAGCCGGTTTGAGGTGACGTCGCTTGGGAGAAGAATTTCAGTCGGCATGTCTGGAATGATTACCAAGCTGAAGCCACCACCTCCACCACCGTCTCAGCAGCCGCTGGAGAACAACCCTATCCTGCAGTACTTCGATGTGGGCCCCGAGAGCAGCACAGCTGGGCCGGGGCTCATATGGCGAGTCCACGACGCCACTCGGAAATGTGATGGCAAGGTTAGTGCGCAAACATTACAGGTTACCAACAACATGTTTTTGCTAAAAAAAAAATGCTTGTTTTGGTATGAGTGATACGGTAGCTTCTCATATAGTGATAAAAGTTTTGCCACATAATCGCGTTGGAAGAAGGGCTGTTTTCCCTAGAGTTTACGCCAGACGTACTTAAAATAATATCTTCACTCGTGGATACTCTTTATAACAAATAAAAATCTCTCATGAAAAAACATCGGCCCTATAAGTTCGAGGTAACTAAAAATTTTGATCCAAGCGTCGTCGTCGCGTTTGGGGACGGCTAATGCGTTGCGTCAGACGTACTTAAAATAATACCTTCACTCGTGGATGCTCTTTTGTAGCACCACTATACAAAACAAATAACGTGGTTCAACTTTACAATCCACAAAGAGCATTTCTGGAATCATATTTGCAACTCAACAACACTGTTATTATATAAGGCGACTTCCTCGAATCTCAGGATAAGTATTATTGACCGTACGAATCTACATGACTGGTTATATTTACAGTTTTCGACACGTGCCACTTATTGGCCTCTGATATTTGTAATAAACTATATACTTCCAGAACCAAAAGTACATTTCTCTCCAACTCAAGTCAACAAATCCTACCATCCTACTAATATTTTGTATGTGAAAGTTTGTTTGTTTAGAAGTTTGCATGTTTGTTACTGAATCACGCAAAAACGGGTGAAAGGATTTATATGAAATTTGGTACACAGTTGGTCTATAACCTGTAATAACACATCGCACACTTTCATCCCGGTAGTTCCCGTTCCCGTAGGATTATTTTCGAGCTCCACGTGGGTGAAGCTGCCGACAAAAGCTAGTGTGAAATTATAATAATACAGAATAATTTTATTTTTACTAAGAATGCTCAATCTCGACATGTTAATTTAATCTTTTACTATTTTATTTTACTCTAACTCAAACTGAAACATGTTTTTCTCTATTTTTATCCTGTTTACACCATCCTTATAATTGTTATTATGGTGTTAAGAGGATAACAAAATAATGAATTCTCATTCTTATTTTTATTCCTTTTTCTCTATTTTCATAACTTATTTTCATTATTCATCATTTATTTTATCGTGTTTACACCTAGTTATATGTGCATGCTGTGGTCTCCTGTGATTGAAGGAGCACACGTAAAACAACCCTATTATTACTGTGATTTATAATGTGTATGTGTATCCTTTGTTGGACATCCTAAATAAATAAATAAAAGGGTGTCTGAGAAGGAAGTTTAGGAATTTCTAGATATCGTCGCAAATGAAAATATGGTAGAGGCTATTCCTTTTCATATTTCCAATAACGTGTTAAGCGTCTTGAATTACATCCAAGAAAATGAAAACTGAGTTTATTTGCATATATGTATGTAGGTAGTAAAACGAAATAATTTCAATGTAATATTTTTATGCGTGAGAAATTTTCGATACAAGCGAAGAAGACGAACGTGAACGTGAAACTAGATAAAAATCCAGCGAGGTTTGAGATGACATCGTTTGGCTGATACGATGATGAAAGGAATCGAAGTCATTAGGAACATTGCTTGTCTTTAGCGAGCTGCGATTATATTTTTGCCAAATTCAAAACCAAAATAAAAAAAAATGATTTATTGGCGTAAACCATATTTAGTAGAATAGTTCGTGTCGTAGTAATAAATACTAACCAGTTGGCAACGCGGCAGCGGGACTGTCTTAAGTGCGCCGGACGTACATCTTGTAACAGCGTTTAAAAAAAATTACCGGTTCAAATAAAAGTAAAAAAACGAACCAGGAACCATTACCAATGTGTGCAGCAAACAGATTAATTGTAATGTAATTCCTGCATGTGTGTGACTATTATAAACTACAAGCAAGTCGTACCGACCTTTTTGTATTGGATTGTGATGCCCGGTGGGCTGATTCGGCTGTAATTAAATATGTATTCTGCTGTGATTTAGAATATTTTACGTAATCGGCTTTTGTTTTAAAATCCGTGTCAATGCACCTGATGACGTACAATGGTAATACCGAATGAAGATTACATTTAATTAACAGATACTTATTCGGAAATGCCTAGTGGATGACGAAATTAACGATGCTCTAGGAAGAGATATGTATAATGTGCTGTAACAGCTTGAAGAAGATTTTTATTTGTTTTGGCATTTTTCTTTATCAGCGTCCTACGTGAACTGCATGTATATTTGACCTTTCGTTTTTATTCAGCGATATATGATTAGACTGACCATGAACGAATATCTACGTATTTTTTGATTTTCCTTTTGCAGTTTCAGTTTGCAGAGATTTGCACAGATTAAATGAACGCGAAATAAATCGAAATTTACCGCAGTCAGTTGAAAATGAACTGAAGTAAAAATAAATTGTTACTGAAGTTTGTTTGTGCTTTCGTTCTTTTTAAACCTAAATGCTCATAACAACAATGACCCACTGTTCTCGGTCACATGGGTACGAACCTATTTACAATCGTACGGTATTATCAAATTTTCGTTGGATAAAACCCCTCTAATATGGTGATAATTATACTGTTTTGTGTCGGAATTGTGTGCACCTTGTGCTTAAAGCTAACAACACAGAGAGAATAACAGACTTAATTAAAACGCAATTTTATGGTCAAAGAAAAAATCAGGACAAGTACCTACTTACCTTATTAACTCCAAGTACTTAATTTGCAGCATAGAACAAAGACGAAAGTTTATGATTTAAAGTTTTGCTTCAAAGTCTGTGTCGTCGAGGCAAAGTTTTAAATACTCACAGCTTTTCTAAAAGCTTATGTACGAGTGCATAAATCTTTTCAAGGACTCAACTGGCGGTATGCAAAGTGAAAGTATTCACAGAACCTTTAGCGCACACGTCCGACACAGTTGAGAACCTTGTCAAATGTGGCTGGTTTTATTCGATTTACTACTAGCACGACAGTGGAATGTATTGTTGCTTGGACTCTGGCTGCCGCATTTGGTCTTTGATTGCATAATGCGACCATAAATACATTTTTATATAGTAAATAAACTTCATTATTGCCATAAAAACTGGTTACAGAAAAATGTGAGACCATGGTTCCAGAGCTAGGTTAGACTACCTGTATTTCAGGAGCTAGTGACTTCTTCCATGTAGGTTACGATGAAGCAAGATTTATGAAGCAAAAGGTGATAAAATTATGTTACTTAAAATGAAGTTAGTAATAGTAAATAACAAGAGGTGGCGAGACGACCTAGACGCGTATCGCAAGGGTTAGATCGAGGTGACCCTGGAAAAGGATGCCTGAAAGGATTTGGGGGAGGCTTTTGGTCAGCAGTGTAGGCTAATATAATAAAATAAAAAGTATAATTGAAGTAAATTTATTACATTTAAGCACTAAAAATAGAACAAAAACAATTAAATATGTATTATAGCAAATTTAACAAAAAATCAGGATTCAAACAAAACTAGATAAAAATAAAATCAAGATTGAAATTTAACAAAATTTGGCTATTTGTGTATGTGAGTTTAAATGTTTGTAAACGCACCCACAATACAGGAGAAATTCCTAGGGTGGGGCAACGTTTTAAAAAAAAGAATTAGGACAAAAACAACTTACAATAAAGCTTCCAGGATTAGAATCAAAATTAACTTATTAGCATAGACTGCATGGTACAGTCAGGCAAATTAATTAATTTGTTGTGTAATAGCCATTTCATACCACTGTCAAAAAATGCCAGTTGTGATACACGGAAATTTGTTTTTGGTAGTCAATTTGATAAATCCATTAACTCCCTTGACTTTACATAGGCCACGGCCCGCGCATTCATGTGTAAGGTATGCAGTTCAGTTGCTTGCTCGTGTTAGCGGTCATGTCCAGTGCATAGAATTACCACAACGTCCAATTAAGACAGAACCATCTAAAGCGATATACCTAGGTAATTTTCAAAACCATGTACCTAATATGCAGCTATAGTTTGTTACCAAAGTTTCTGATTAAAATGTAAACATACCCTATCTTAGTTAAAATATTAGGCAATCACTGACAAAAGGGAATTAAAGTAACAAATTCATCAGTTTAAAGAAGGTTTCGACTTTTTATTTTCCTACTTTAAAAAATAATTGTCAATAACACAATTAAAAAGCTATTGAAAAAAGATGTAAGGCTAAAGAAATAAATCTCAGTTGTCAAATTAAAAACATCTTTGGAGATTTAAAATTATAATTCTGGGCTTAAATATATCAATAATCAAATCAGAGCACTTTATTTGTAAGTTTCACTATAAATTGGCATTCACAGGTACGTTTTCTGACACATTTGTTTATATTTTAATTCAATCTTTTTGGAATAGACAACATTTTCTCTTTTAAGTGAAAATATCTGGGATAAGATAGAGAAAACTTATTTGTTTGGTAAACACACGCACCGCGAGTAACCACAAAGGTATCGATTTCAGTACATAATGTAAGCTGATATAATAATATGCTTTTTTTGCGTGTGGGATTATTGCCTCTCTGTTTAGGCGGGACCGCTAAAACACTGAGAGGAAGATTTAATATATTTCGTAAAAGGTGAGTCGGAACTTCGACCATTTTCACCTTATAATATTTTCATAGGTAACTTTAGATATTTCTATTCTCTGCAAAGTGTTATTGGTTAAAAGGAACACTCTAGTATTTTCAGTAAAATAAAAATGCAGTGTTCAAAACACGTTGACGTCTTTCATTAGGTACCTACGATTCTATGCTGAATATTTAGAACTTTCCGCTCTTTTTGCAGGGCCTACCTAAATGTACTACCAATTGAAGCTAACCGAAGATGACACACTATTTATTCATTGAATAGCGAGACATCAAACAACATTTCCTTTAAGTTCCTTCATTTGCGACCTTGCGCCGATTTCTTTGCCGGTATATAATGGTCGACGGCAAGGTCCTGTTAGGTTGCTACACATGGATACTAGAATATTCTAGACTAGCTATTGGCACGCGGCATCGTCGGCGTGTTTGGCGAAAAATATCCCGCGGGGACATACTACCAGGATTATAAGTACCCTATGCGTTAAACTATCTGTGTGCCACATCCGTTCATCCGGAATATACTTTCAGACAAGCGGACCAAAGTTCTTCTAAAAACGATATTTTCAGCTTCTGCTTCGTTCCGAAACCTCGTATCAATTACTTAAAAAAAATGTAACTGCAGTTTGGACTACTTTACTGTATTTTTATCAAATTAGATAGATAAATATAAGGCATCACTTATTCGATTAATAGTGTCCGGAAATAACTTGTTTTCTAGAAATGATTCCCGCAAACATCAGAGACCATATCACACTTTTTCAAGTTTACCGGAATTGGCATTTATTTATTCACAAAATCCACAACTCCATAACAATTTCATTTAGGATAAATAAACTAATCTTACAGCCAATTACGGATTTACAATTTAATAACTACACCTATTATATGCAACAGAAACAAACAGGATGTCATGCTAGAACCTTCTAAGCATATCTAAGTGCGCAGTGTGGGTGGGTGTATAGGAGTGTGTGTGAGGAGTTTTAATGGTGTATGGTCACGGATTACTTTATTCAGTTATATTTAGAATTATTAGTCAATTCGTCGGATGCAGAAGTCACTAAAAGTTTCCTGCATACACCTTTTTTGGTGTTAAATATATCAAGATGAAAGAATTTCTTGTTAAAATTTCTTAATATCCTACCAATGACAGAATTTTGAGCGTAGTTGTTCCACTGTGCGGTACATCGAATAACTGTGTATGCCTAGTCCGTCGAGACGGAGCATCATTTAACTAAGAAGTGGGGGGGGGTGTCATTTCCTGGACCTTTTGACGTGTCCAAGTTCTGAAAGAGTTTCAGGATACACACACTATCAGTGATCAGGCTGTGTAGTGTGTCACCGTATGTTTCACAATCAGTCGAGCAAGGAGTGTACTTCTGTATTTTGAGCAGTACGAACGTAGAATGCATAAGAGTAACGGTACCCTTAAAGGAGCTAAGGAGTTAACGCGTGCCGAGAACGCAGGCAGTCTTTTTAAGACTAAGTTTTTTTTTAAGCCCAAAAACAAGAAAAACCACCTGGAAGTTAGTAAAGTAAGTAGCATCTTGAAGAAATAAGGAGAAAACCAATTAAATTGATAATGGAAAAAACAACATGCAGTTTTTAAGAGATAGAAAGTCGGGTTATAAGTATATCCCCAAATTCTCAGACCAAGTGCTAGAAGACAGGAAAAGAAGAAAGATAGCGTGAATTTCTTCAAAATGTAAATCCAAGATAGTGGCTGCGAATTAAAAACAAATCCGTCATTAGTGTCGTTTTCATGGTTTTCGAGGATGTTAATGCCGAAAGCATTTACATTAACATGTAAATCCAAGATGGCGGATGCCAAAACAGTAAAACGTTAGGTCATGAGTGTCCGTGTCCTTTACATAACTTTTCAGGGTCCTGAAAACGATAGAGTGGTCAAAAGGTAAATCGTTATAAATAATATAAAATTTGCATCACAGGCTTCGTTTTGGGAGGTTTCCTAAAAATACAGAGACAGGTCTTCTCCACTTGGTTTTATAATATAATATTTTAAACATCATTCATGCAAAACATAAAGATCCTGCGAATTCGTTTTAAGTTGGCGCACGGTAAGAGCACTTATAGGTAAATCCAAAGAAACTCCGTTTTCGCGGTTGGTTCACCAAAATATCTGAGGGCTTTATAAACTTTGAATTATTCATATTCGTTAATGGCATACACTAAAATGTGGATGAATATAATGAATCAATCTTGACAAGTAAGCCATTAAACATGTTTGCACACCAAGAGTGAAGTCAAACTACCAAAATTTCTTAACTCGGTAAGATTTGTGTTTCCGTGTTTAGTGAAACATGTTAACTCAGCGTAAATCACGTAAATGCATCATTGCATCCCTTGAAAACATATACAGTGGTTCCTGCGCTAACTAACTTCCGACCCCCAAGATATAGGCAAATGCCTAGTTTGGGGGTCACCACCCACTCTTTTTTTACAATATTATTACTTATTAATAATAAAAAAAATCGAAATTTGAACTACAAAAGTGAAATACCACCTTATCATTTGTCCTCTAGTCTTCAAAATACCACAATGTTAATACGAGGTTTTCCGAGGTCCCTTGACCGGACGGCTGCTAAGCTGTTCTACTAACCACACTGAAACAACATTTTGATAAGTGCTGTTCTGTGGAACATTTTATTAATATTATTTTCATTCTACGAACGGCATTGGCATTGACCCAGATAAATGCCTGGACTTTGAACAAAAGGCTTTTGAAGCTATTTCCACGGAACAGATATGACTCTCGATTTGTTGAGATTAAAAATATCTGTAACAAATCTGCTTTACAAATTTTAAGGTAAGTCCCTGGCATGCTAGATTACTCCTCTTCGCTGACTTGCGCTAATAAGATCCATTGCTTGTGGGAATCGCTAAAGCATTGGAAGGAATGAAACATCTCGCCGTCTTTATCATTAACACTTAACGTGAGAGACTTTGTTTGATATCAAGATGAAACATACATAAATGACGTCCCTTTCATGCTTTTATTGTAAATAAAGATGCCCATGTAGTTTGAAATCCTGGCACAGTTACCATTAACTTGAAACTCAGTGACAGATACATGTTAGATGAATTTCTTAAGGAGATAATTTGCTGCAGTTTGAGAGGTTACATTGCCGCATTCGGGCAGTTTAATGGTATTTTGAGCTTAAAACAGATGCTTCGTGGTCTATAGTTCAGAAACAACAGATGAATTCAATAAGAACTAGGATGGAAGCCATATTAAATCCCGTTGTTTTCGCCTACAAGAGAGTTCGGAGATTTATGATTAGTTGTTTACTTTGTTTCTTGTTTTAATCGTATTCAATTAAATAATCAACAACTAATGCGCTACCTCAAGATGTGACTCGGGAAGCTAATTTTTTGCACTGTAGTTTCTTAAACTATGAATTAACTATTTCTAATACAAGAAAAGTCATTTATTGAAACTAGGCTGAGAGTCAGCTCTTTTTGAACGTCATATATATATCATATACCTTTTGCTTCATTCACGCCAGTGCGAGTATTACGTTAATACTCATGATCATACACGCACGCCAGTGCGAGTATTACGCACCGGACCTCTGTAAAGAACATCACCAATAAGGTCAGTATCTTCCACAGGACACAGGTCCTCACCGGACACGGCTGTTTCGGGAGGTTCCTGTTTCGGATAGGGCGGGAGGAAACGCCAGGGTGTTTCCATTGCGAAGATCGCCCTAAGGACACGGTGGAGCATACGGTGGAGATCTGCCCGGCTTGGGCGGAGCACCACCGTGTCCTCGTAGAGGTGATCGGCAGCGGCGATCTCTCCCGTCCGACCCTGGTCCAGGCCATGGTACGGAGCGAGAGTGCATGGCTAGCAGTCATCTCCTTCAGCGAAGCAGTCATGCTCGCAGTACATGCGCCTTCACAGCCGTGGCCTTCGGAATTCCAGGCTGATTCCCGGCCACCGTAGGCACGGGCTTGCGGACGGCGAGTAATGGGTAGCTCGCTGTCCGGTAAGGACCACGCACAGGTAGACGGCGCGTTGTGTTCCACGCGCGCCTCAAAAAGATGTCAGCACCAACTGATGGGGCCCGCAAGGGCCGATGCCTGCCAGGGGTGCGGGTTGTTCGAAAGAGATACCGCGGCCCCTGGCACACAGGCAACTGAGGGAACACGGGTGGGTTTTAGTCAGTAAAAGTCTGCCACGCCCTCCCGCTCCACCCAGAGCGGGAGAAATTTTTTGATGATTTCCCACCCAGAAAAAATAATATCATGTCTGTGACATGAGTTATATACCATAGAAAACTACTTGGTACAAAAGCAATCAATTAACTAAAATAGTTTATTAAGTGCTGTAAAATGTGTTTGTGTGTAATCATCGCGCTGTACAGAACAATATTTATTTAACGTAAGTAATGATACCTCTGATTCATAACAATTGCGAAGTTTTATACATTACATAATTTATGTAGTAGGTGACATAGTCTGCACGAAAACCCAGTCTTAATGTTTAATGCTTTTAGAATAAGATCTGAATGTCGTTTATCTGTTTTGTTTATGATAATATAATAAAGAAATTTCAAATCAAATCAAATCAATCAATCAATTAACTATTTATGGTACCGACTGTATAATTTTTGTAATTAAAGTTCTGTTTATTTTATTCCTTCAATCTGTTGATTTTAACCAAATAATTAATTTCATTTATTTTTACTGCACTGGGTCAATGCACAGTGTTAACAAAACATTATCCTTATTAAGAATTCAAGAGTAACGTTTCCGGAAAATATGGGAACAGCTCTTCTCCACTTGGCTTTAAGATATTTAGTAGGAATAAAAAGAATTGCCGACTGACCTCTAAGAGGAACTTGAGACCTTTTTAATTGTTTCTCTCAAAACTTCTTGGTCTAATAATGGTGATCACTTTTTAAAATAAATAAGCGTCTTTAAATTTTCTGACCTTTCCCAAAATTGGTAGCAGTAACCAAGCTAGGGCAGCCCAACCCTTAAGGGTTGGATTAAGTTAGAACTGTGACCAACCGTGCTACATCCAAGTTGATCGCAGTTACTTGGCTATTTAGTACTAGCTTCTGCCCGCGACTTCGTTCGCGTCAAATTTTTTACTCCCCAACCCACCCTGTCACTCGCCTCGCCTGCCCGTGCAAGTACTTCTTATTCGTACCTTTTTTCTCTTTGCTCGGCTCCTAAGAGACTCAGCGTGATGTATATAACCTATACTTCCTCGATAAATGGGCTATCTAAAACTGAAAGATTTTTTCAAATCGGACCAGTAGTTTCTGAGATTAGCTCGTTCAAGCAAACAAACAAACTCTTCAGCTTTATTATTAGTATATAGATTTTTAGAACTCCATAAAGGGAATCATTTGAGGATCATATTTCAAGGCACTTTTATTGAATTCGAGTGTCCATTACTTAATGTTTTTAGGAAATCAAAATTATTAAATAAAATGCCTTTATCTTGAAACATACCAATACCTTGTAGGTAGGGCTATAACTTTACCTACTAGAGCAACGTGCCAGATATCGAGCTAACTTCTATGCTTGAACTAGGTATTGTGTAAATCAACCATATTTTAGCGAGCTTAACGACCTATACCAGGCACTGGACACTTACTATGGCTCATAAAGTGTAGTTACCTGCATATATCAATATCTAGCATAAGGGAAATGGGAGGGTAGTTCAAGCCCCACTAGTAAATTAATTAATTAAAAGAGTGACCGTAGAGTTTTTGGCCTGTTTATACCGGTTGTATGTTCCCATGGGAACATACAACCAAGATAAAAGTATCCTTTGTGCTATCCAAGTTATAAAATAACTGTGTGCCAAATTTCATCCAAATCCGTTCAGCCGTTGCTGCGTGATTGAGTAACAAACATCCAAATATCCAAACATACGAACTTTTACGTTTATAATATTAGTAGGTTATGGTAATATTTTCATTAAAAGAGTAACCGTAGAGGTTTTTGTCCGTAATCATCCCATGGGAACATACAACCGGATAAGCGGTATCTTTTGTGTCAATCCAGGTTTTACACGGATTTAGATGAAATTCACATCAAACATCTAAACATACAAACTTTCACATTAAAAAAATATTAGTAGGACAGGGTAACAATTAAAATAGTAGTATAAATACTTTGATGCTTTGCATTTGAGCTTAGCCTGCGGCAGCGTGTAATAGATAATGAAATAGGTATAATAAGTCAATTTCATTCCATAAGCTTTATGACGCAAAATACGATGACAGCATTTTCGAACAGGGTATTAGTATTCCTGCATGAAATCGTTCATTTAATAACTGGGCTGAATTGAAATGACTGGATATACAGAGTAACAACAAATACAGAGTTAGATTACCTACCTCGCCTTCTTCTTTGCAAAAATAACAAAAAGTTCACTAACGGGGCTTACCTCTGGTTCGCACTGTTTTACGCCTAGTAAAACATCGAACTTTCTCTATAATAAAATGTATGTTTAGTATTCATGTTTTGCATACATATAGTGCAGTTACAGAAACATTCCTGAAGGAATAAATTCTATAACTGCATTAAAATCCGCTGCATTGTCCGAACATCAACGCGACAACTGACAGTCAAAAAAAGCGACGTTGACTTGACTATGCCCCATTTTTGTTAACCCCAAAAAGCAGTTACGGTTATGTAATGTCCAAAGTTTCTACTGCATGATGCATTCCATGTACTCCACTGCTGTCCGAAAATTGTCACTCATACCAGATTGAGAGTTAAATAATTGAGTGTTAATAACACGTCACGACATGTTTTGGGTTCGGGGCCCTCTCGTGTAAGCTCATTTGGTCCCATAACTAATCCTAGAAGCATTTAGGAGTATGCTATCTCTAAATATAGTTTATAATGAAATCACCTTTCGTGTCCGTCTGAGTGACCGCCTTGTTCTTCTAAACTACGAAACGGATTTAAAAACAGTTTCAATCAATCATTCGCCACCACCATCATTTAGAGAATTTATTCCGGAAGGTTTTTGTGTACACATTTTATAATGAATAAATCTCGATGTTTTCACATATCGAATAAAGAGGGTCGAAACGTTTTGGTGATAAATTAGAAACATTTTCCTAAGTCGTAGCTTCATTTAATCTTAAGAATTATTTGGCGGCTGAAAAGACGACGTTTTTATAAATTACAAAGTAATAGTTGGTACTTCACCTCATGAGTTGGTTTTATGAGAAAAGGGAAAGTTAAAAGTTGTGGGACGACGTGAAAGTTGAAAGGAAAGTAAAGCTTTCATCCGCCACTCATTAAAGGAAGCACTAACAAAATTCATTTGAAGTTATTGCAACGAAGTTCTTTGACGCAGCTTGTGGTTGGATTAAAATGGTAAAAATCGAAACGTAACGAAAAAAGCGATACGTCCCCCTCCATGTATTTGCTATAATAGAAAGAGACAGAGAGTGTGAGATAGTTTTCATGGTTATCGAAGGGTTGAAGTTGATAGTGAGGTCAAAATGAAAATCCAAGATGACCGCTACGAAAACTTTAAAATTTGTCACCATGGGTATCGTTTTCATGGTTTTCGAGGGTGCTGAAGCTGATAGTGAGATCGAAATAAAAATCAGGCTGGAGGCTGTGAAATTCAAACTTTTGATCATGGGGGTCGTTTTTATGGTTGAGGGTACTGGAATTGATACTGACTTCAAAATAAAGTTTGTATATTTTAAACATAGAGTAAACGACGCTACTTTCAGAGTTGAAGAAAACGCGAATGAAACTCTGTGCTAACGGGGTGCTGTCAACCACACGCTTTTTTTCTTCATTTCATCGGTGACAAACCGTGTTCCTGATGGGATATCCCATTGGAAAGTTCTCAGGAGCCTTAGGGGCTGACTTTCCTAAAAACATTGATACCACCAACTTTTACTCATGATTAAAGAACTAAGTTCTAACACACACATTTGAATGGAAAAACTGACAAAGATTCAACATTTAAAAGTTTGGTACATATAATTCGCCCTGAAAAATATAATAGTTTGCTAGAGCCTTTTAAATTTATTTTCAATGTGTTTTACGTTTAACTAATTTGTATACCTACCAATTCAAATGCCTTTGCATACGCAATTGATGATTAAATTCCCGTCCTTTATCAGCATTTTTTTTTTCAAATTTAAATTATACAGAACTACGGATATGAACGGAGTAAAGTGTTTTTATTTTGTACTAAAATGCTATCTGTCTATTCTCTATGTAAATATATTAGATACACCTCAGAGGATGTAACCTAGATTCAGATAGATTTATGTTTAGACCGGCCTTATGCAGGGAGCATGTACTATGTATTTTAGTTTTATAATGTAAATGTATTTATTGAGGGAAAATTTAAAAGTACAAGAAAGATCTCTTAAAAATGTGTGCAGTATCGTTTTTTTTGTCCTGGGTGGGAAATCATCAATCATGACTTCTCCCGCTCTAGGTGGAGCAGGAGAGCGCGCAGACTTTTACTGACTAAAACCCTCCCGTGTTCCCTCAGTTGCCTGTGCCAGGGGCCGCGGTATCTCTTTCGAAAAACCCCGCACCCCTGGCAGGCATCGGCCCTTGCGGACCTCATCAGTTGTTGCTGACATCTCTTTGAGGTGCGCGTGGAACTCAACGCGCCGTCGACCCAGGCTTAGTCCTTACCAGACAGCGAGCTACCCATTACTCGCCGTCCGTAAGCCCGTGCCTACGGTGGCCGGGAATCAGCCTGGGATTCCCGACGCCCAGGGCGTCTCCTGCGTAGGCCACGGCCGTGAAGGCGCATGTACTGCATCTAACTTAAAATCAGTTCAAACAGTAGATGATAAATGACATTACATTACATATAATGTTAAACGTGTTAAAGGGTTTGTATTTCAGGTATGTACTTGATTGTGAAGTAGGTATTATGGGGTATCGTATTACCCAGCGAATGGGTTGTGGAGGTCAGATAGGCAGTCGCTCCATATAAAATACTGGTATTCAGCTGCAATCAGTTAGACTGGAAGCCGATTCCAACATAGTTGGGAAAAGGCTAGGCAGATGATGATGATGTTGACTTGATTAAGACTTCGTAGGTCGCATTTTAAAAGTACTTACTTTTAAAATGCGACCTACGAAACAACAAAATTTCTCGACTTTCTTACTATAGCCACTTACCTTACCTACATTGTTAAAGCTTAGGAAAAAGTTCCCTTATTTTTCCACCCTCTTTATTGCTTATTCCGTAGAATACAAAGTAAACTATAAGTATTTATAAATAAATTTATAAATAAAATATATTTTCTTATTTTCGTACTTGTTTTGCTTCAACATTGGAGAAATATAGTATGTCTATCACGAACGCGCGAAGCAGGCAAACATACCTAAAATTGCTTCGAATGATTTCGTATTGGAAATACTCGTTTCGCACATTTTATTTATTTCGTTTGAAGATCTCATTTATATCTAAGTATAGCTGTAATCACCTTCGAATATTCCCACTGCTGGGACACAGGCCTCCCTTTTCCGAGAGGGAGTGGGCAATCTACCCACATCGTACTCAATAAACCGCAGGCCCAGTGCGGGTCAGTAGGTGTCACATGTCTTCGATTGTTTGGTTCTCGAACATGCCGGTTTCCTCACGATTTTCCTTGACTGCTTTGTGAGCAGCGGTGATATAATTATTTAGACAAAGTAAAGCGCTAGTCTGGGTCTGGTTCACAACCCTAACTCGTAAGGTGGGGCCACCACTGCTCCTATACTATGGGTGTTAATAATTGTGCCAGTCGTGTGAATTTTAACAAAAATTTATTCGATTAAAAAATCGTTGCGGAATCGTCTGTACATTTGTACTAAGCCAGCCGTAGTAGTGTATACTTTACGTGACGAGCTAAAATGAGACACGTCGACATAGTGATGCGCAAAGTTTGCCTCAAAGTAGAAAGAAATTTGCCACACCTGTGGCCAAACATTTTGGAGGCATCATGTACGCTCAAATACTTAGCTACCAGCTATTTCCATGTAAATTATGCTTAATATTAAAGTGACTTCATATAATTTTCATAGACGGCGTTTTGTTCAAGCTTAGGTATAGGTACTTTCTTAAATAAAACATAGATAATACAAAAAGTGTACGCCGCGGTTTAGCTGTCAGTATACACACTTTAAAATGATGACTTAATTTTATGGTTTTAAAGTAGAACCTCATATAATATGATAAATAACATAAAACGTTTATTTTATTTCTTCTTTTTAGCGTGTCTAAAGCAATCTAAATACAGTCAGCCCAGAATTTGGCTACGAGCTAGTCACTTTCGGCAGCGTCCATCAGATCCTGTAGCGTGCAGACATCAGGACACGCTGGAATATATATATTTTCTTTCTATAAGCGTGTGTATGCGTTGCATCACGTCAAAATGTAAAATATCTTAACATTTAATTTCGCTATCTTAATTTCACCTAAGTACCTACCTAAGTAAGTAACTCTTGCAAGTAAAATTTGCTTCCGTGCTTAGTTAACGAAGCACTAAACAACATGTTACTTCTCAGTGTGACGTTTACCGTGTTCTTAAGAATATAAATAAAATAAATAAATAAATATACTGAGTTTGTACACAACATTTTCAAGTTGATGTTTTCTTCGAATATTGGCCGTATAAATGTGAAAGGATGTATATTTGTCAATCAATTACTATTCACTATCAATACAATCGTGACAATGCACGATAAAAGCTTTCTTTTTTAATATTTATTAAACATTTTAAATTATTATTATTTTACCTACGCTTTGACCTTGCGGTTCTAAAGCCTTCCGTCGAAACGCAAACTGGAAATTATGAAGTTTTGGCGAATTTGAAACTACCATGCACGAATATTATAAAAGTAAAAAAGTAATTTATTAAAACTAGTACCTATGAGTATCAAGCACCATTAATCTTGAATACTTCACAGTCATTAACATTGACCATGTAAAGTTAGGTAAAGTTAACACTTTCACTCGTTTGTTCGGGACATACATATTAAACGTTGAGTATGCCATGTGCATAACTCTAGCTTCCACATATAATGTGAGCAGCTGAGGTGACGTCATTCCAGCTTACACACACGTTTTTTGATCGTAATTTCAACACTTTTTAAGTATTATCGTTCAGTTCTTTCTTTTCTTATGCAGCTATTATGACTTATTTTTCTGACAATGGTCCAAAACCCTAACCTCACTGGTTTGCCTGTATTGTATGAGGATGGTGCTGGGTTGATGTCACTCCAGCTAACACACACTAAACGACTCATATGACTGGCAGCGAAATTAAGACTGTGAACTTTTATTGCAGCTATTATGCCTCAAATATTGGCATAGGTAGAATTATTCTATCACATATGAGGAAGCTGGAGTTATGCAAATGACTATGCCGGGAAAACATAGCCTGGAAACCAATTCCAACCCATCGCTTATAAGCAAACTTCATTAATTACTCTCATTATTTTATTTTCAAACGTTCCGAGGTAAACAATCTCTTAGTCGGACGCAAATCAAAATCAGATTTTTTATTTTAAACAACTCCATTCAAAGCAGAGTGTTTCCGCTGCTACACAAGTTAATTAAGAGGGAGTATATACCAAAATTGCCTATCTTCAATTTTATTTTTCATGAAATTGATAAGACTTAGGTATAAAATAAAAATATTACTAGTAACTACATGATATTTTCAAACTTTTTGTGGAACAGAAACACAAAATATAAAAATATTCTCGATAAAAAAACATCACGAAGCTACCTCTAATTTTCACGTATTTTCAATTTGTACATAATATGCTATTGACTAATGGGATAAAATGTGATGATTACTTGTATTTACTACAAGGCGAAAAAATTATGGAGGCGTTTTTTGAAATTCCTTTTTGTTTTTTATTGTAATACGACTACTAGCTATTTGCACTTACGACGTTCTTAGTTCGAGGAAGAAGTCATCTTCCGTCGCATGTTACGGGAACTTCATGCATATTTTTTTCACAAATCAGTCACCACACAGTACATTATTATAAACTGTAATACTGGAATAGAGTGCCATCTCTTGGGGTTTTTATGCCAACCTGTCGCGAGTACCGCCATCTGGATTTTTTGTTCCATAACTACACCCACACCACCACACCACTACACGCACACACAACCATACATACCTACTCGCCGTCCTGGCGCTTGATAGCCAACCGACCATTTTTTGGAAAAATGACTTTTTAGTGTATACTGCAGAAACCTTTTCCTGCAGTATACATTAAAAAGCCATAATCACAAAAAATGGTCGGTTAGCACTATCAAGCACTAGGACGGTGTACTCTATCTTTCATTGTCATTTGCATATATTTCTTATATTTATAGATTGATTTATGTAAAACCATGTTTAGTAGTGTGAAATTAATTTGACAGTAGTTTGAAAATAAAAACTGGTTAATTTTAATCAATCTACAAGCATGGAAAATGTGCGCATTTATTCTCTCAAATTGTTTGTAAAGGTTAATTTAGTTTTTAATGAAAGAAGCTTGTAGTTGAATACTCAATTTATTTGTTTGTTCACGTACACTATAGAACCCACTCTTGTCCGGATTTTTCAAAAAGTCAAAGACAAAGCATTTATTTCAAATAGACACTTAAAAGGCACTTTTGAACGTCAACATTTACATTAAAATATAATTAATTCTAGTCGCGCGTTCCAAAATGTAGTAAAATGTAGATGCAACAGGCAGATGTGGCACTGGAAATAATAATATGAAAAAGGTGTAAAAATTTATTTGAAAAATAAGTGAGGCAGCAACAGCTAAGTAGGCTGTATACGTTGGATTTGTTCAATGTGTGAATCTTATACAAATAAGTCAATTCCTAGAAAAACAACTCAGTAGCCGGATCTCAATTACAGTGCCATGCAATAACAAAAAGGCTAGATGGTGTGATCTTTCAAAACAAAAGTAATGAGTACACCTTGAATTTACTTATTTACCTGAAAGTTGAACCGATGTACATGGTGAACTTGATGGCAGGTTCACACTTCCTGTATATGCAACGGGTCTTGATGCCTCTGGAAATAGGTTAATAGGGCAAATAAGTTTCTTTGTTTTTCCTGATGCGTTCCTGCCTATATTACTCATTTAAATTGCAGTTGTTGCTAGTTCGGAATAATAGAAGCATTAGATTTAGTTTAGGCAATTGATATTCCTAATAATGCATTATTATCTGCCTAAAAGGAGGCTTCAATCACTAGTTGTAAAATGTTACTTGTTAAAATAATAAAACATTTTTCATTTTTTTTCATTTTTTCATTTTCATTATGCATGAATCATTCACATAAGGTACTGACTTCATATATGCAGGTGGGGAATAGCTAGAGCATTTAAGCGACTGTTACGATTCTTGGCTTTTTGGGCAAAATCACAGACTTTCCTGTTATTGTATATTTGCATATCGGTCAATCCATTGACTGAGGCACCAGTTAAGCTAACCCATATCTGGAATTGCTCTTGGAAGATTCTAGGGTTCGGAAAGTTGTGGATTGTGACACCTGCAAATAATTTAGTTTAAAATAATAGATAATAAATTTTGTTTTTTAGTGAAATAGTAATAGTAACTCTTTCTCATTATGTAGGTAGGATGGCTGTGGCTCATCAAAATTATCATTAATATTTCATAATACATTCTGAGCATAACTGTAATTTTTGAAGAGCCCATACCACAGGCAGCATCACGAGCAGTAGTATAACCAGAGAGATAGAATCGAATTCTATTACATGAGCGATACTTGTATTTAAATATTCATAATAGCAATACATTCTTAGCTAAAGATTTTCAGACAATATACACAAGAGGGGTTTTGGGCGTGAGGCGAGAAATCTTACTTGTAGTGTCGCATCCAAATACACATCGTCTCTTAGAGGGTATAGTAAAAACACTGAACGATAGCGTCCACTACCATAATAACACTTAGCGAATAGCGTCCAATACCGCAAAACGTAACTAATAGCGTCCAAACATCGCAAACAGACGCCGAATTCAGTCGGCCTTCACTCCGCGGATATTCTCAACGCAAGGACGAACTGATGAATCTGATAGCGTTCTCTTCAAGCCTTCATGGAGGAGCAGAGCCTCAACTCAACGTATTAGCAGCAAAGAAAACAAAACAGCGTGAAACAATACGAAAGTAAACGTACGTTTCTAAAACGGGCGTCCATTTCTTTTGACAACTTTCAAATTTGACATTTCTGATTTTTTTATCAATTGAAATAGACCGTTAAACTAAAAAAATATCAACCCATAATTTAAGTCTTTAAAATGAAACTAAAATAGTGGAAATTAAAATAGAAATTAAAAATAACTATTTCAAACAACTATTATAATAAGTCTAGTAGACATTTAGTACGTCCTATCATCCTATGTGAACTATTTGCCTTAAATTTAAAGAACATGATTCATAGATGGCGTACCTAAAAAAAAATGATCTGGGCGTGACTCTAAGTTTACCCTCCTTGTCAGTCGCCGTCACTCTGTTGAGACGAGAGGCCTGTGCATAAATTTTCAGCTGCGCTGAGATATAATGTACTTTCGTAAACAATATTTTCGTAATTTATCACATCGTAGGAAAGACACTGTGGAATATAAAACATGAAAAAATGAATAAAACCATTACCCACACGATTATTAAAAACGTTAAGAATGGTAAAACTGAATAATTGCCGGGGGTAAACTACAAATATTTTTTATCACAAATTGTGTTGTTGATATTTATAGACTCACGTCATACATTTTATTTGACAGATTTTTGACTATTAATACATGGAAGTAGTAAGTACTATAAAGCAACTAGCAGTTTTGCTCAGCATTTTGGGCAATATCCTTGCGGCAAGAATTTACAACATAGGCCACTAGCAATTGTTATTTGGTAAGGATCCAAATTTGTTTACTAGTGGACTCAACTATCCAAGGGTAGGGAGTGTTTAGTTCGGTGAAGCACACCAGTTTTTTACCTCACACAAACTATTTTCTCTTGCATATCCCCTAAATCAAAATTAAGTTGAATGGTAAAAAAATCATTACAAAAAATTATAAAAGTAAAACTAGTTGCTTTATTATAGCCAGATATAATCGAGTAAACTTAAGTACGCATGAAGGAGTAAAGGAAGTTACGAGTCCCATCTTTTAGTATTAGGCTTCATCGATAAAAAAAAATATTGGCAGGGAACGCCTCAGGCAGGCATTAAGTCCGTCTTTGTACTGTTATTGTAAACAAAGTTTAATAAATTAAAATATGAACTATCAAACTTTTGACTTTTTTTAAGCTCCATGTAACTTGGCACCTATTTGCATACCAATTCTTTTATTGGCCAAGCGGACAACTCTGTTTTAGCCTTGTACCAAATCATCATCGGCAACTATATAATTGCTATGTTTTTGTTGGGGAGGTTCATTCTTCAACGGTACAGAAATCTTACGACGTGCGGCTAAATTTGAAACCAACGCCTCCATCTTATTTTTTCAATATAATTTATGTGACAATTCCATAAATGTTTACTAACAACGCCCCCCAGCCAATGTCATTCAGACGCCATAAGATCCTTGTAGCAATAAAGCAAAAAGTATGTACTTACACTATAAAAAGGAAATGTTGGAAATGACACACTTCCAATGACGATGCACGAACGATTTGTGTAAAATCAACAATAACTTTTTTTATTTTAACGTGTGAAGTAATAAGGTCCTAAATAAAATTGGTTACGTACTTGATTTTGAACTTTGTCATGTCGTTTTTGAGTTTCTATTTCCAAAAAATGATAGAAAGGTAATACTCTGAATTCGAGATTATTGCATAGTATTTGCAAAGGACACAGATGATTATATCTAGTGAAGAATTTCTTTGAAAAGTTTTTTTCTTTTAGAGTTTCCCTTTCACGAATATATAACAACGACGGGTTGTTATATATTCGTGAAGGGGAATGTGATCAATTCTTGACCAAGTGTATCTCGTCAGTCTTCTGTATTGGAATAACGTTTGCTTACACAAATCAATATTCTTTCTCCAGTTTTAAACCATACCAACGTTCTGTCTCTGTCAATTGCACACGATTGACAACAACAGGATGATGTTAAAAAATCGTTAAGCGCTAAATATATTTGTAGTGCAAACGGACCTCAAATAACCGAAATAAATGATAACGCATTAATGAGCTACAAAAACAACATTGTACACAGTGGCCAATACTTTCATTGATCATAGTCGTTTCATCTGATTATTTTGCATGTACATACGCCAAAAGGATAAAATATCAGAAGCCGGGTGAAAAGTTTCTACTAGCGCGAACACGGCGTGAAGGAATTGTGTTTTGTTTTCATCGAGCTTCATAAGAGGGGTAGTAAGTAAGGGTAGCGGGAGTGAAATCTGTTTTTTTTTTCTTGGTTTAAATGCCGGGCGAAAAGTTCCTTCTGGCGGGAGAGGATTGTGTTTTATTGTTTTACTTATTCACACCAACAGGTAGGTAATTACTGGGTGGGTATTTAATAGTTTAAAAAAGGCACTAGTACAGCACTAATTTTTATATATTAACATTTTGCGAGCATCAAATCGCACAAAATAAAGCCGAATTAAGTGAACGGAAATTAGAGTCGGTGGACATATTTTGCGAGGCAATCTAAACTTATATTACTTCCTTCAAAAAGGCTGTACAAGTGTATTTCTGGGGTCCACTGCTCGCAAAAAGGTCAAATGGCCACCTCAAAGTGCGTAGGTACTAGATATTTTAAAGCACTTACGAGGTATAAGAGGGCAGCATGAATTACTAAAGTATCTTACGAAAGGACAGCCAATTAATAAGTCAACCGTACATGCGCTGCCGCCGATCTAACTTATACGATTTTTTGTTTGTTTCTTTAAGAAATAATATGAAATACAAAATATATTTTGCTGCCGCTTCTATCAAATCTGTGCATGCGTAAATATTCATCCTGACACTGTACGCACTTGGCTAGTTTTGCCCTTCTACCATTCCTAACCAAAAACCACCGTAGCTCCGGAAAATAGGTAGGTACAAATGATTTAAAAAAATCTTTCTTCTAACCGCGGTTCTAGCCCAGGATTGAGTTGAGTGAAAAAGGGACAACACAGGCTGATTATATATTACTAGCTTTTGCCCGCGGCTACACCCACGTGCAGGTCGGAAATTTTCCCACGGGAACGTACCTACTATCGGGATAAAAGTATCCTATGTGTTAATCAATAATTCCGTAATACATTGTTTTCACATAACTCTATTTGTTTACGCGCCGCACGCCAGTAAGGATTCCAGCCGTCATGATTTTAACCGACATATTCAACAATTATCGTTGTATTTCAACCAATTTATATAAAACCTTAACAAATTATGTATTAAAACCTTCCTCGAGAACCACTCTATCCATTGATGAAAACAGCATGAAAATCGGTGCAGTAGTTTTTGAGTTTATCGCGAACAGACAGACAGACGTGGCGGACGACTTTGTTTTATAATATGTAGTGATATAAGTAAATTTCATGAAAACTCACACTACAAACGAATGAACAAATCACCGTCTAATCAAAAGCCAAAAGACATAATTGCAAAATAAGTACCGACCGAGTAATTGATATGTGACAATTAAAGAATAACATTTAACGGCTACCTACCCCTCAAACCGCAGCTGGGCCGAATATTTCATCGAAGTAATTAAAACTTACGGCCTAAGGTCGGCAGTTACGCTTTGATCAGAAGTTTAGCTGCCACTAGTGATTTCAATTAATTAAATTAGCTGGCTCTGAGACATTACCATTTACTCAAATACTTCGAAGAGTCTTGTCAGTATTGTTTGCAGTGTGTTTGTTCGTTTAATTTAGAATTTGATTAAAGACTGTACCGCTCAAAGTACCCTTATTGCTACTACGCTATCACTGAAAAGTTTTTACCATGGACATGCTGTAGAATTGTACATTTATACCTAAAACTAAAATTGCCTCGCGCATTGACAGCCTCGTTGGTTGGTTAGTGATCGCAAGCGCTACTGGTGAGCATGAGGTCCTGGACTTGATTCCTCATCATTTCAGCCGAAAGACGACCACTGCTGGACATAGGCCTGCCCCAAGCACCGCAACTTCGCCCGGTTCTGTGCTTTTCGCACCCAGCGGATTCCTGCAGCCTTCACCAGGTTATCGGTCCGCTTTGTATGAGGCCTTCCACCGCTACATCTTCCAAGTACGCGGACCCCATGCCAGAACCTCGCGGCCCCGTCGGCTAACTGTTCTGCGAACATGCACTGTCCACTGCCACTTAAGTTTGGTAATTCTTCGGGCTTTGTCGGTTACTTTGGTTATCCTACGTATCTCTTCATTTCTGATTCAATCGGATAGGAAAACTTTAAGCATAGCCTTCTAAATTGCCCTTTAGGTGTCTTTCAGCCATCTTATGAAGCCCATTGTGAGCGACTACGTTTCAGATTCGCTTTTTCGGCCGGGCAAAATGTTACTGAGTTTTTCAATTAGGATATATCTCAGTAGCAGCACGGAGTGTGGATGTGTGCCCGGTTGATGGCAATAGGCTCGCCCCCGATTACATGGGACTTAAACATAACGTACGAATTGTGAGTGTGTACTATAGGTATATCTTTGCTCAACAAAGCGTGGTGTTGTGTGTTAATATGGATAGAAAATCAAACTTGACTATAAAATCAAATGTCATCAATTAAAAATATTACAGCATTATGACCCAAGCCCTTGATCCACTGCTCCTGAGGTTAATAAGGGACTCAGAGCGTGTGTCGATATAATTATGATAAAAGCTATCTTCTAGATAAGTTGCGAGGTAGAAATATCAGCCGCAAGGTTGTAGCGCTCTTAATTGCGCTCGGTGCACTCAGCGTGTACGCACGGCTACACATTAAGCTATACATTTCCAGTTTAAGCTGATCTCGCATTGTATAGGATTTCCGTGCAGTGTGAAATCAGCGTAAACTGGAAATGTATAACTTTATGTGTAGCCGTGTGTACATATTACTCACAAAAATAAATGCTTTATCTTTCGTTCGTGAATGCAACATCGTGACGAAACCGGTATATCCTAGAACCGAAAATTTTAAAACATATGACATATACGTACTCGCACTGGGCCGTTGTGGTGGATTACGGCCCACTCCCTCTCACCGAGAGTGGGCTAGTATCCCAGCAGTGGGAACGTTATAGGGCGATAATGCTTATGTTAAATGCTAAATCTATCTATTCAAAAAATAATGTTAAAGATGAGCTGAATACGTTTAACTGATAGGTATTTTGAGGAGAATCCAGTATAATTCTGGAGACTTAAAAATCCAATGCAAAGTAATGTTTGCTTTCAACAGACAGACTGATGAAAGAAGAAGGCAATCTTCGATTTCAACAAAAAATACCTATTGAAAACCCTTTCCTATTATTGAAAGAATGATAAGAACTGCGAGATTTGTCATTTGCTTTGTTTTACCACGAATTCTTTGCAGCAAAACTATTTTCACTTCGCTCTTTAGAATATTTTTGGCGGAAATGGAATGACTTGATAATCAACTATTGTTGCACAACTGTGACAGTTTTTAGTGGAAAATTACTATATCATTATGTATTTCAAGTGTAGCATAGCAAACTTTTGAACAGTCAGTTTTCATTAGGTTCACAATTTTTTTTAACAATCACAAAAAGTAAAAAGAAACACAAAATGAAATGAAGACATGAACAAGACATACAATTATATCCATATCGTTTACAAATTACGGAAGCAAAAGCATTATGTATGAAGAGTTTCTATTTTACAACAAATTACCAAAAAAAGATCTACAAGAATCAAAAACTATGTACCTACGCATAAAAAAATTACTAAAACATCACATCATTAAAAACCCGCAACTAATACACTAAGTTCGAGTTAGTTCTTATCTGTGTTGTATGGAAGCTTGTTTTTGCTTTGTTTTGAACCAACATTACATCTTTTTTTAAGACTACCCCAAAATATTTAACTATGTTTACTTTTTATAATACGCCCAACAAAATAATTTATGTCTAGTGCTCATATTCTCATGTAAGTGAATGAATGTATTCATAAGAGAATAAATAATCTCAAACCAGATTTTCCTCCAAAGTTATTATGAAGTCTACTAAGGTAATGATTTTCTATGGAAATATAAAACAGATTATAAGATATGTACTTATATAGATCGATCCTTTTTTTTATCTTGATTCTACAAAGAAGGCACAATGTAAAAAACAAGAATTTTCCTTATTATTTTATATATGAAGTAAACGACTGGAAACTGCCGCGGATTCCAGCGGGCGGGAATTATTTATAGACATTTTCTACCCAGGTGTGGGGAAACTTAAAAAGAAACAACCTATTTAAACAGTAAACTCATAATTTCATCCGAAAGACGTTTAAACAGCAAATTACTTTAATTAAAAAAGAGCCATATGTTAGCACAAGACCGATTAAAACACATAGACAAAAATGTAACGGTGAGATGAAAAGCTACCGAATAGATTTATGGACAATTCCTACCCAGCTGAGGGAAAATGTAATTAAACACCTTACGTGTATTAGACCCCTTTTACACATATGATTATATGATTTTCTTGTCGTGAAAAACTATGGTTTATACGCCGTGTGTGGGCACGGTCGACAGCGTTGTATAGATAACTGAAAAAGCTTGTCGACAGACACGTTTTTTCCACGGCGCGGCTTATATGCCGTACCGTAAATAACCGTGCCGTGTACAAAGGGCCTTACTCTTATAAGCTATAATTGCCTGCCTGAGGTGAGCACAATGTTACTTAATTGGACTGGCTAACGACTTGTAGAAGTACAAACTCTTAAGGACTCACCTTTAATAAAACGCCCGGGCTCAGATAAGTGGGAAACGCTTTCGTATCATTTCGTATTTCTACAACGACTTCTACTGGATTGACATAGGATGTTCGGCAGCTTACGTCAAAGTAATACACTTTTGACGTTTCCGTCATCTTTATTACTTACTGATAAAACTTCCATTACTGTGGCTAGCCCTGTACAAACGTCATCGTTATATATTTACTAGGTACATTTTGCTATCAAATTTCAAAGTCTATACCTAACTTTCAACTTGATAGTGCAAGAGAAAGTTGTCCAATATTGCATCGCAAAAGTCCGTTACAAGTGAACGTTGCAAAGCTTGTAAAACAGTTGAAAATCGCTTCGAAATTCGTCGTGACTTGCCTCGTTCAAAACCAAATAAGCTTTCAAAATGTGTGTCACTTGAGTGGAGTTATAAAGTGAACCTTACAGAATAGTATCTTTTTAGAACCTTTAAACCTGGAAAATGTGGGAACCGTTCGCGCAAATTGAAGTGAGCTGTTTTCCATCAGTGCGTGGCCCAGTTAGTCTTTGTTTAGTGTAATTGATTGGCTAAGTTGATGAAAACCCGGCTTTGAAACGAGGCTCGCAAGTAATGTTTTCACGTTTGGACACATTTGCTTACACACAATTGTTTTTTTTTAAATAGAATCACACTCTGTGTTAACGAGTAGAATTTACACTTTTTGATTTAGTTAGGTATTCATACTTTTTAGGCAAGTAAAGGTCATCCGGGATTTATTTTATGCCCGTTTGCAAAAAGCTTTTACAAAGTCTAAGTTCATGCCCAACTATAAATAATTCAAACATTACTGAGTAAAATACCATAAATTGATGTCTATATTTTTATTAAAATAATCTTAATATTCGCCTGAACGTTAATTAATATCATCTTATTGTTCTAACAAATATAATCGTACACATAGCATAGGTAGCATAGGTTCCATGTGGTGCCGGACGTAATAGAATAGCACCATCCCATTTCTTCCCATGGGTGTCGTAGAAGGCGACTAAGGGACTTACTAGAGAATGAGCAGCAGCGTTCTCTATGCATTTTACCATCATACTGCGATCGCCAACCCGCCTGCCAAGGGTGGGCATTATTGCAAAACCCCTCTTTTGGGGAGGCCTATGTCCAGCAGTGGACGTCTTTCGGCTGAAATGATGATGATGATGATGACATAGCATAAGTAACTAGAAAACATAGAATATGTAAGAAAGAAGATAAACATTTAATCTGCTTTGTTGTCATGGAAGTGAAGAATTAAGGATAAAAAGTCACCATCTGTCTAGCCTTTCCCAAATTTGTTGGAGTCTGCTTCCAGTCTGCCCGGAGGCAGACTTTACATGGAGGGACGATTTATATGACCTCCACAAGTCAGTTAAGTACTGAGTAACATGATACGCCTTGGTTGTCAGACTTTCGGGCTTTTGACGACCCGTAACGACTGTCAAAGATCCATGAGTGACAGCCGGGACCAACAACTTATGGCTCTTTCCATGACATGGAGGAGTTTTGGTATATGAAGATGGACACCCATCCACAGATCAACCACGGCAAGCGTACCTTAACCGAATCGATCGACCCATGCGGTTTATAACTTGGCCATAAGCCCCTTCCTAGCTAATTTCGCATAAAACTGATACAAAAAATGTAGTCCTCGATCTATAATAGACACAGTAATATATAATAATTCTTATTTTCTCGGTATTAAGCTCTATCTGAACTTGCAATTACAAACTACTGCTACAAACTTACTTGAGGAATATAACGTTTGCTCGAGGTACACACGGCTACACATATGTAATTTATTTAGGTCTATTCAGTGGATCTTTATAATATAGCTTTTTATTTCAATTTTTTTTTTGTAAGTTGCAACAACGTTTTGTGTGCAGTTTACCTATAGGTAAGTGATTGTTACACTTTGTTCTGATTTGTTGCTTTTGTTTCATTTACTTATACCAGTGTATACAATTGTTGGTGAACCAAATAAATAAATACACATCAAGCTATACATTTCCAGTATAAGCTGATCTCGCATTGTATAGGATTTCCGTAGAGCGCGAGATCAGCATAAACTGGAAATGTATAGCTTTATATGTAGCCGCGTGTACAAGTTCAAAAGGCACCTCGTGTCTGCGACTGTTAACCTTCATACAACAGGATTATTTCAACTGTGTGACGTCGGTGCAACTTACTATGTAAGTTAATAAGTTAACTTACCCTCTATTTGTGTGGAATTTAACTACAAACAATCATAGTTAAAGTATGGTTCTGTGTCAAAGTTAAAGTCAACTCATTTATTTCAAGTAGGCCAAGGTACCTTTAAACGGCCTATACAAAGTTAAGATGCCTCTTCTAAAAGATAGTTTCGCATGTAGAAGAATAGGTCACAAAAATAGAATCACGAAATAAATTGAAAATAATACCGTCGATCGAATAAGTTTGTTCTAAAGTTCGCACTAACGGGCCAGACAGAGAGGTGGGCATTTTATAACTACGTAAGATGTGAGGGGTACTACTTCTTTCTTAACGTTGCTTCAGGGTTCCGATAATAATAGAATATCACGCGTGTTTTACTTAAAAGCTTAGGCAGGCACAGTTGTACATATAGTAGGTATACCCACGTTTCCCACGTTTACATTTATATGCACATTTCGAGGGCTCTATTGCTGTAAACCGGGTACAATATTTATTTATTTATTTATTTATTTAACCATTTCTGTACACACGTATATAAACAGACACGAAGATTAGATCAGAAAAATAGGTACAAAGGTGATGCTTATTTCTAAATAAGCTTTTTTTAAAATGATTTTGGGTTGAATTTCAACCACTTGTTGACCACTAGTTTATACAACCCTAGTTTTAGTATTTGCGAAACCCGAAACACGTGTTTCGGGTTTCGCAAATACTAAAACTAGGTTTGTATAATAGATTCATAGATTCCTTACATAAAAGTACTAGACAGTACTTTTATGTGAGGAATCTATGTACAAAATTTCAACTGTATCATGAAAATCACAAAGCTATACGCGTGTTATGGTACCTAGTTGTCTACACAAACATGGTTACCACGCGGCACCCGCGCCGTTCGCGAGTCCAGCGTCGTATTGTGCTCATTGATAATAATTAGGCAGTACGTACTAAACCGTACGGCGATTGTATTGTAATTAACTGGTGATAAAAATTTCTATCACACTTGCAAAACTTTTTGAGAAAAAATATAACATGCAGGTGTAAAAATAATTGGAATCGATTCAGTTACTTATTCTAAACAAACTATATTCAGGTTTCGCAGATACTAAAAATAATTTTGTATAAATATCTTAATTTTTGTAGACTTAGGGCTCATTCAAAGACACATTGCTACACTAATTCGTTGGACAAACTCTGACTTCCTAAAAATAATACATCCTTTATAACAACTAACTTAAAGTTTGGTGTTAATATTGAAAGTGTCACTGTATTACTCTATTATTTATGTAGGAAATCATGCTCACCACCGCTTGACCGTTTAGGATTTTAAAATGAAGCTAAACGCAACCCCGTTTGCTAAAAAAAAGTGTGTGTGTTGACCTAAATGAAAAACCGTTCACTTGTTGTTAGCGCTACCATGACACTGTATTAAAACTGACTATTAGGTTAGTTTCGGAAAAATGTTATACGAACAAAACTGCACATTCTACACAGAATTTGGTATAAACTATCGCTTCTGTGGTATAACAGATGAGAACAGGATTTTGAAATATTGTGTTATTTCAAATATTGGATTAAATGATACCTAGGAGGGCTATATCTGGGGGCTAAATAATAACACCAACATGGGTCGATCGAAGATAAAACTACGCTTGCCGCGATCGATTCGTGGATGGGTGACCATCAGGTACATATCGTGTCTCCTTCGTACCTCGGAAATCACGTTAAGAGCATTCATTCTACGCGGGCTGGCACCAACGCATTTATAGTAGTTTTTCGTGATTATTTAATTAAATACAAACAGAAGTGCATTTTTTTTAAGCCAAGCACAAGAACTAGATCGTTGGTATTTATAATTATTTTTAACATTTATTCTTTAATAAAACATTTGATCGTACTAAGTAATGCAAATAGAAAATAATTGACGGTATGTAGATTTTTATAATTATATACCAAAATAACAATAACAAAAATAGCACACAAACTTGAAAATATCAACGATCTAGTGCATGGCTGAAAAAAATGTTTACTTTTGTTTGTATTTCATGAAATAATCGCGATAAACTACTCTAAATGCGTTGTTGCCAGTCCGCGTGGAATGTATGCTCTTAAGCCTTTGGTACGGCTATCATTCGTAGATCTTTGGGGATAGTCAAAAGCCCAATAAGAAGTAACTGAGCTGTGGAGGTCAGATGGACAGTCGCTGCATGTTAAATACTGGTATTCAGGTGCATGCGGTTATACTGGAAGCCGACAAACGCGATCAAACGCTTCGAGCGCGTGCGGCTCTCCGATTGGTCCGTCTTGGTGACGGACCAATCGGAGCGCCAAACGCGCTTGATTAAATTGAAATGTGCTAAATAAACATACTAACATAATAATAAAAACTTGACTAAGGCGCCGCTTCACAGTATCTCACGGCTAACCAAGGCACGTGTACCTAATTAGCTTCGGTTGTATGAAAAAGGCATCCCTCATCTGCAACGCACAGCCACACGACTGGTAAACAAAGTAATCGCGCACTATCGTGGGCAATTTTTCCGCATAATTATATTCTACGAGGCAGTGAGTAGACGGTGTTTGGTAGTTACCGAAAGAGACCAAATTATTTTAACCAAATACAAATAATAATAATAATAAAATAATAAAATTTATTGAACCAATGTTACAATTAGTACCTTATGATTTACATAACTTAATGTTGATTTGTAACTGTTAGTGATTTTCGTTTTGGTCTTTACGGCGGACCCCAAACTAGGCGGCGCCTGTATCTTGGGGACCAGAGTTGTGAGACATAGTGCTGTTTACCACTGGAGTTTAAGGTGACAATGGGTAAGTATTTGCAAACGATTATATAAAACTAAATATGAAAGTTGAGATCAAAGTGAAAGCGAAACTTAAATCGTAAATTATTACAAACCAAAAATAAAACTTATTTTGCACTAAGCAAACGCATAGAACTAAAAAATTAAACACATTTTAAAATAAAGTGAACAAGTAAACAATCAAAATTAAATGTTAAACAATCTAGAACAAATATTAAACTATCAAAAATAAATGAAATAAAATAAAATGTTAGAAAACCAAAAATAAGGTGTGAGTGTGTTAGTGTGTGTCCGTGTTAGTGTGTGCGAGTGTACGCGCGTGGTGTGTGTAAGTGTCAGTATCTGTGGTGTGAGTAGGATTCCGAGCGTGGGTTGAGTGAAGTGAGAATGTTTTCCGATTCATCGTATGAAAGACCTAATAGCCATTGTTTGACAACATTTTTGCATGTGGGGAGTGAGAGTTCTTTTGGGTCACAAGGCAAACTGCTGGTGACCTTGTTATACACAAAAGTGTGTAGGTAGGCGGGACAGCGTCTTGTTAGGAGAGATGTGGTTCGTTGTAGAGGGATGTGAAAGACACGTTTGAAAGTCAATGAGTGGTAGTCAGGTCGGGTTTTTAAGGTTTTGTGTATGCGCAGATATGCATTGAGAATAAATAGTTGGCGGACACGTAGAACTTGGAACTCGTTGTACAGGGAGTCAGTAGAGAAGAAAAATGGTTTTTTTAATAAAACACAAACAAATGAACACAGAGCTCTGCTATAGGCAGGTTCGCAAGCGCATCTCTTTCTTGACCGGTCTTTATAAATTAATCTGACCACCCATTTTATGTTACATCTATCCTCTCGACGTCGAGGTAACAAGTTAAGTGAAGTCGTATCCAACGTGCAGGAATGTGACAGTTTGTCCCAGTTTACGGTGTTATATCCAGCCAACGCGTTGTCGGTTAGACGGTAACTTACGAATCGATACTTAAGTACCAACCTTACTTATTGATGCTAACTTTGAGGATGATGAAGTGCCTATTTATGTACAAAGTTTAATCGTGGAATCATCAGTTGTAACGATAGTACAGTAACGGTGGGTAAGTGAGAGGCATTCAGGTGATAATACAGGTGGTCTGACATTTCGCAAGGTACCTATATAAAATCAAACTTAAAACGTAATTCTAGAATTTAATGAAATTTTTCGTTAGAACCGCGTACTTTTCATACATATAATAATTACTAGCTGCTGTTCGTGGCTCCACCCGCGGCTATGTTGTAAATTATCTGGAACAGGCTTCTCTAGCCCAAGGAATAAAAAAAAAATACAAATTTTCACCCCCTATTTCACCTCTTTACGGGGGGAGTTTCCTAAAATTCTTTCATAACTGACGTCTCCTACTCATAATCTACCTTTGCGCCAAATTTAATCTTCGTAGGTCCAGAAGTTTTTGAGATTTCGTGTTTAATCAGTGAGTGAATGAATGTAATTTATTTTAACAATTATTCCACGTAATATTAATTGGTTGAAGCCGATGAAGAGCGTAAGAAAGTTTAACTTGAAATTAACCAAATGAGGCCAAATATGTCTTTAACCATGATCGAAACGATCACGGAAGATATAGCTCAAGAAACCTGATATGGCTCGTGTGTAAATGATAACAGCCGCACGGGGCGATCCAACGTTCAGCTAAGCTTTTCGCGGTCGATCACAGTCGATACCGTAGTGAGAAGCCCAAAAAACTGGCTGCCTACCAAGGGGTATCGTGTTACTGATATTCAGTTGCGTCCGGTTAGACTGGAAGCAAACCCCAAAAATAGCTGGGAAAAGTAGGTCCAGTAGATAAATAGCGATTTCAATTTCTCATATCTAAATAGGTAGTGTAGTCAACAGCCCATACAGTACAGAACTCCATTAGTATTCGTACGTTACATAAGACCTCTTCAACCAAGCCTTTCAATTCCGTATCATGAGCTACTCACCAACTAGAAAATAACCGATAGTGTTGTAGATATTGGAAAGGAAAAGCGGCGGTTTGTTCTTTCTTGTATTCTTACTGTTGCATTTTTCTGTGTTATTGCGACTTGCAGTTAAAGTATTTGAGCTTTTTTCTAGTATGGTTTCTTTGATATTTTTTTTATCTTGTAACCGTATTTAAGTTTGGGCACGCCACGATTGCGGCGGTAAGTCCCCCGTACTCACCTTCCGCCTGACACAGGTCCTCACCGGACACGGTTGTTTCGGGAGGTTCCTGTTTCGAAAAAGGCGGGAGGAAACGCCCGGTTGTTTTCATTGCGAAGATCGCCATGAGGACACGGTGGAGCATACGGTGGAGGTCTGCCCGGCTTGGGCGGAGCACCGCCGTGTCCTCGTGGAGGCGATCGGCAGCGGCGATCTGTCGCGTCCGGCCCTGGTCCAGGCCATGGTACGGAGCGAGAGTGCATGGTTAGCCGTCACCTCCTTCAGCGAAGCAGTGATGCTCGCAAAGAGGGAGGCGGCGCACGTGAGGGAGAGGCAGTACATGCACCCTCACGGTCGCAGCCTTTGCAGGAGACGCCCTGGGCGTCGGGAATCCCGGGCTGATTCCCGGCCATCGTAGGCGCGGGCTTGCGGACGGCGAGTAATGGGTAGCTCTCTGTCCGGTAAGGACCAAGCCCGGGTCGACGGCGCGTTGTGTTCCACGCGTGCCTCAAAGAGATGTCAGCACCAACTGATGGAGCCCGCAAGGGCCGATGCCTGCCGAGTCTGCGGGTTGTTCGAAAGAGATACCGCGGCCCCTGGCACACAGGCAACTGAGGGAACACGGGTGGGTTTTAGTCAGTAAAATTCTGACACACCCTTATTTGATGATTTCCCACCCAAAACAAACCGTATTTAAGTTTAATTAATTATGACAATTTACTCGACCTTCCATCATACCTGTGACGATTTTTTTGTCATAGTAGTCACTTTAATTTAGTACTTACCTTTGCCTTACCCTGCGGGTAATATAAGTGTGATGTTATGTGTGTCTGTATTTTTTTAAATATTCCATAACCTTTACTATACCTACGCTGAATCATTTTAAAATCAAGGCCCTGCCTCCTGCGATATAGTTTTTCAAGTAGTACAGAATACAATACACAAACTCAAACCATTTATTGCGAATAAACCAAATACAGACACTATTGAATTGTGAAAGGGTCGGTTATTTAGAAAGATGATGCTAGTTTCCCAGTATAAATCATGCATTACATAGGTAATCTTAACCGCCAGGGCACATTCAAGTCAATGGAAGACGTGCCCAGTAAATTGTAGTTACTCTTTTCTGCAGAATAAAAATGGACTCGATGTCTGCAGCCCGTCCCCATAGTAGAATACCTTACGACATATTACTATGAAAGTAAGACTAGCCTTGCGGTTTCTGCATCACTAAATTGCTCTCAGCATATGCTGCTTAGCCGTCTTAGATGGGATTCTCAAAATACAGGTGATCTTTTCCACTAATCTATAGTACTGTATTGTATAGCAAAGCTGGTAATAATACATTTTACTATATTATTACCTACTCACATACAGACTGTTAGGTACTAGCTATCGCCGCCAGCATAGCTCGAAAAAAATAAAATCGATGAATAATTAATAATATCAAATGCAATATTCCAATTATGCCTCAAGGAGGAGTGGATTTCTAGTTAGCCCATTATAAAATAACATTTCAACTTTGATTGGAAGACTCGGTTAACCGATACTTGTTTTTCCTCACCTTCCGCCTGACACAGGTCGTCACCGGACATGGCTGTTTCGGGAGGTTCCTGTTTCAGATAGGGCGGGAGGAAACGCCCGGGTGTTTCCATTGCGAAGATCGCCCTGAGGACACGGTGGAGCATACGGTGGAGGTCTGCCCGGCTTGGGCGGAGCACCGCCGTGTCCTCGTGGAGGTGATCAGCAGCGGCGATCTCTCGCGTCCGACCCTGGTCCAGGCCATGGTACGGAGCGAGAGTGCATGGCTAGCAGTCGCCTCTTTCAGCGAAGCAGTTATGCTTCACAACCGTGGCCTTCGCAGGAGACGCCCTGGGCGTCGGGAATCCCAGGCTGATTCCCGGCCACCGTAGGCACGGGCTTGCGGACGGCGAGTAATGGGTAGCTCTCTGTCCAGTAAGGACCAAGCCTGGGTCGACGGCGCGTTGTGTTCCACGTGCGCCTCAACGAGATGTCAGCAGCAACTGATGGGGCCCGCAAGGGCCGATGCCTGCCAGGGGTGCGGGTTGTTCGAAAGAGATACCGCGGCCCCTGGCACACAGGCAACTGAGGGAACACGGGTGGGTTTTAGTCAGTAAAAGCCAGACACGCCCTCCCGCTCCACCCAGAGCGGGAGAAGTTATTTGATGATTTCCCTCCCAAAAAAAAAACTATTTAAATACATGCCGATTTCATTACACCTGAATGTACTAGGTAAACACTGGTATGTACGTTATGCATATAAATACACTTCAGTGTAGAGATCCTTAGTTTATAATAGGAACATTGTGTGGTCAGCTGTACGGCCAACTATGTACAATGCACCTCAACCCACAGGGTGTTGGGGTACCACTAGCGGACAGTAAAATGAAACACAATTACTGGCGATGAGTTTTCAGATAAACATCATTATTAAGTAGGTAAACCAGGTAAACTTACGGTAACAACGGACAAGTCCTGGCTACTGCGATTTCGCTGCAATAGTTTTATGGTGGTTTAAAATCCTTGGGTGTCAAAAAACGCTCTGCATTTGGACGGCAGTCAGTGTGACCGTTCACCGCTTTCTTAGGAAACCAAAGCTAGGAAACAATTCGAAACCCCAATTCCCAACAATAATTAAGGAAACATCCAATGCAAATGGAAATTTTGAATTTTGATCATTCTATCAAGGTGGACCAAGGCTGCAGGATTCCGCTGGATGCGGGAATAGAACGGGTGAAGCGGAGCTTGAGAGAGGCTTATGTCCAGCAGTGGACGTCTTTCGGCTGAAATAATGATGATAATGATCAATCTATCCTTCGCTGAGGTTGGATGTGTGTCAGTACTCAAACTCAAACTCAAAGCATTTATTTCAAATAAACCAATAACAGGCACTTTTGAATTGTCAAGGTCAGTGAGTTAGAAAGATGAAGCTATTTGCCCATTTTAAAGCGTAGGTACCTATGGAGAAGAACGGGCAAGAAACTCCATGGACACTCTTTTAAAATCATGGTTAAGTGGAGATCCCTGCGTAATACGTTCCATTGATAAATATAACTTGGAATGCCTTTGTTCGTCGAATGCGAGTACTATTTCATTATTTGGTTACATTGATAGATTGTCTGGGAGAGCTTGTTCCGTAATTTCTTTGGTAACGTACAACTTCCGTATTTTATCATTGACACATTTACACTACTAAACGAATTTAAAATTCACCTAGTGCGTTATAACAACTCAATCAAACTTCATTTTCATCAATTTTACTTGAACAATGCCACTGAGCGTATAGAACCGGCCCACAACAATGGAAGACATTAACTCAGGTAGACAGCAGGAAGCATTTATCTGAGGCGAATTCCCTCTTGCCATAAGAAAATGGAACCTGAGGACTTGTCATATCAATTATGAACAAAATTAAACGTGATGACGTAGACAGCTGCATTCAACGAAATAGATCCTTATGATATTTTTAGGGTGCCGGTAGCCAACTGGCAAAAAAGGAACCCTCATAATTTCGTCCTGTTCGTCCGTTTCCCATAGCCATTTTACTCAGACACTTTTTGCAATGTACATGCCTATAGATAATTATGAAAAGAAGGAAAGTATATTCTATGAACCGCTATACAATGGGGTAGTGTTATTACGAAGAAAAATAACCGGCCAAGTGCGAGTCGGACTCGCACGCGAAGGCTTCCATACCACAAGGCAAAAACGCCTCTTGTATGGATTATTTTTATTATTTACATATTCTGTGAAAATGTTAACTGTCTACCTATTACGGATTAAGAGAAACAGCCTACTGACAGATAGGTGGATGGACGGGCGGACGGACGCACAGCGGAGGCTTAGTATGTATGTTGGTGGTATTATTATTAGTGATAGGATACCGGATACCCTTCGGATACGGAACTCTAAAAAGGAGTCCTACGTGTAACTAATTAAAGTATGAAGACATTCAGCGTTCACAGAGGCGTGTCAGGTATTGTTGGATAGATCATGAGGATAAAAATAAGATACGAGTTTCTAAAGTTGTCAGAAATGTATCCTTGTGGACCTTCTAACTTTCATATCTATCATCATATGCCATTATATGAAACATAATTATATATCATTATATGGAAAAGGCTAGCCTTTTCCCTTCTATGATGGGGTCGGCTTCCGGTCTAACCGGATGCAGCTGAATACCGGTATTTTACATGGAGCGACTATACCTATGTTAGGAAATTTTGAAAAAAAAAAACTATGTGTTCACCTTAGGGTTCCTCTTCGCTTCACCGTGGGAGGGTGACCACGGCTACTGAGCTCCTCCACAACCACAATGCGGTAACCCACAGGGGAGAGTCAGAGTAAGGGTTATTGCGAGAAATGTGTATTTTTTTTAAGAATACGACGAGATGCAGATCCAGACGGCACGGTGGTCTCAGCGTTGAATACCTGCAACATGCTGGCCTGAATGTCTCTATAGTCTTAGCAATGTTCTTCCCACTGTGCGTAAGTCACTTTTACCTGCCGTCGGAACTTCTCAAGTTTGTGCTGGTGATTGTTTTCAAAAATAAAACCGCTGATTTTGCTGATATAACGAACTATAGGCCTGTTTCAAACGCCACCATCATAGCAATAGTATTATATACGGTTTGGTTAACAGTTGGATAAATATGTAGATCGGACGGAGGCCAATTATTGTGTCCGACATTATCTGAGAAGATATCAGGGTTGCCCGTCGCTGACGGGTACTCCGGTAATTGTTATAATAGTAATAGTAATTTATTTTCAAACTTCAGTACACGTTACATCAATCAGGTCTCGACCCCTGAACTAGGAGATCCTGTATGACTGGGGTCGAGGTTTCTCCAGTTACAAGGATCAACATGAAAAGATTTAGACTATTACATACAATGCAAACTTAGTTTAAACAATAATTTAAAGAGAAATAAAAAAAACATGCAAAAACTTGGATAATGAACAGAAAAATTTAAATTAATCTGTTTAAAAGTTGCAGGTAGTTAGTTAATAGCTTACACAAACCACTGCTAAGTTCAAGGCTTTATTTTTCAAAACAGTTTTCTGTTTATGTATAGTTTGGTTAGGTAGCTGTACATAAGCGGGTGACGGAGATTTATTTACGACTGAACATAAGTAGCTTCTGCCCACGACTTCCATGATCCGTTCCGATTCCGATTATAGAAGTTAACTATACCTACCATATAACATAATCCTATGGCACTTTTGTAATCGGATCAGTACTTTCAGAGAATATCTCTTACAAATAACCATAAATTACTTCTTTATGTTATTGTTGTCTGATTTAGGCCATGTTTGCCCCGGAAACATGCTTAGGGCTTAACACCTGCTTCGCCGTGGTCGACCTTCACGGTGATGTCCTCCCATAAGGTGGCCAGTGAGTGACGATCTTTGCCCATCTCTCTTGGTGCATTTGTGAGACTTAGCCCACTCCTACATCAGTCGGGCGGTCTGTTTTTTCTCCAACATCCGCTTCTTGAGTTATGGAGCGCAGGTTGGTATTTCCAACGTAATCGGTTCGCTTGAAACCTGATATGCTACGCTCAATAGCTCTCTTGGTGCATTCGTGAGACTTGACCAGCTCACTCCTACATCAGTCGGACTATTTTTTTCTCCAACATCCGCTTCTTGAGTTATGGAGCGCAGGTTGGTATTTCCAACACAATCTGTTAGCTTGAAACCTATTATGCTACGCTCCATAGTTCTCTTGGTGCAATCGTGAGACTTGGCCAGCAGACTCCTACATTAGTCGGGCTGTGTTTTCTCTAACATCCGCTTCTTGAGATAAGGAACGCAGGGTGGCATTTCTGACGCGATCTTTTCGCTTTACATCTAATATGTTACGTTTTCCAACTACTTAAATTATAAAAACTTTCAATATTTGAAAAAATCGTCCTAAAGACAAATGTACGAGTTGATCATTAATAAGCTTCGTCGCGTGGCATAGCGTGACTTCCACCACGTTTTTAATTACACAATGTTGTGACCGAAAGACTGGGTCAAAGCATTGTTATCGTCATTTTATCTTTGTGGTTGACAAGCTAAATAACAATGGCCGACAGTTTTTGGAAAATCAGTCACCGCTTAAACGTCCACTGGCGTTAGACTTAACTTGACGTGCGTATTGACAGCTTTAACAAACGATCGTGGTTTATAATCTATCAACGATTGAGCGTCCAGTGCTAAAAGAGTGCAGTCAGGTACAAAAGTTGATAAAAAAAACGGAAAAAAAGAGAGAGAGATGAATTAATCTTTTTTGCTATTCGTTCTTTGTTTGTGGAGAAAAATTTAAGAGCAGAAAATAGTTTGAGTGTTGTGATAATTCAGAGCTATAACAAGGTATACACAACTGAACAATCCAAAATGTTCAGCAACTTTATTTGCTGACTGTAAACCGTGAAAACGTGCCCATTTGTCACAAAGTTTCCACTGGGTGTGGGTTTAAAAACAAAATGCTGACGTTTAGTTAGTACGTAAGGTAAATTTCAAAAACAAATACTTGGTAATTGGGAGAAATGTGGCTGTCCCAAGCTTGGATAGCAATCATACTTTATCTTCACTAAAAACATCGTTCATTTGTACTAAGTTGGCTACGACTAGGTCAGGAAGTAAATCATGAGCCACAGCTTAAACTGAAATACCTTTGGTGATTTTTATTATGAAAAATATTTTTCTAGCTTTCGTGAAATTGTGCCCGGCTTTTATGAGCCTACTTTTTGAAGCTAAGAAAGTAAGATTGCGTTAGGTTTGGTTTAAGCACACTCCATTTTAGTTATTTTTAAGATCTAAAATGGAGTGTTCTTATGGCAATAAATGCTTCAGAATGAATAAAATACACTCCAAGAGTACAGTAGCAATCTGAAAATGCTTACTACCTGAAGGTTTGTTATTGCATGCACACATCTACGTATTTCACAAGATCGATGATATTTATATGATTTAATTAGTTTAAAATCTCGTTAGTAAAAAATCGATGCTCTATATACATATGGACATTAACCAAGCGAGGTCGAACTTATTTAAAAAAATGCAAAAATAGGAAAATATAATGAAATAAGCATTCAAAACATCTTCTATTTTTCAAGCTAATTTATTATTTAAATTATATCAATAATTCAAAGTTTTTATTACTAGGAGGTAAAGCCTCCATTAGCAGCTATACCAGCACGTAGTCTATCTCGCATAGATGCGACACAGCACGCGCATAAATCAGTCTCTCTGATATCTTCGCATACTTGTGCACAATATGATCTAAGAGCCGGCAAATAAAAAAATAGCCTTTTATAGTTTTAGTTAAACTATACAATTGACATTATGAACTAAAACCTCCTCCAAAACTGTTCTCGTTTTGAATTACTAAATACAAATATGTACGTTTTAATGAATATTATTCGAAGCTCCATAATTGCAGCGTTTGTTAATTTTATTATTAACTCGGATATCTCAGTGTAGTCTACAGCTCCGTTCAAGATCAATGTCAAACCTTTTATAGCCCGCATAAAGTGTTGGTGTTTGTTTACAGCGCAATATTTCCCCACGTTGTTTTTCAAACAATTACTACTTTTATTTAGAACTTGATTCAGACAGCGTTAATTACAACCCACAATTCAGCAACGCAAATACCGTTTGCTGACGCAGCCATAATGACCTCTCGTGTGCAGGTGACAGGGCATTGGGGCAGGGCATGTGGTGCAAGATGAGAATTGAGCCATTGTCTGTGGGTCACGCTTACACACCGGAGAATTTTAAAAGCTACAAATATTTTCTCGTGCTATTTTTGCCGAACTTAAACCGAGTCTTTGCTTTCACTGTTTTATATAAAAACGACAACTTTACCGTGTTCCAAATAAAGTAACCACAATGCTTTCTAGGAAACTAGACATGAATGAAAAATAGAAAAAGCGTGGACCAACGTGGGAATGCTGCCAGTCTTCTTGTCACGTTTCCGGATGACTGCGATGTTGACTAGTGCCTCGACGCCTAAGCGTGCTTTTGTTTGTATTTTTGTATTTATTTGTATAGTTACACAGTTCGTTTAGTACCTGGTCTAGTGTGAATTGTAACATAAGCAAACAGCGTGTATCAGAAAGTTTTGGTCAAATTTATGGGTGCAGTACAGTAACGGTTATAGACCTCTGTTTTAGACTTTACTACATCGCGTACATTCACAGCTGCGACCGAGAAGTATCGTTACGCTACGCTCGAAACAATGTTAATATAATAAAAATAACGGGTAATATGGGGATGTTAAAGCAGATTTTAAAATGTTTACTAGCTATCTCTCAATATTATCCGTTGCAAAAATGAGGAACAGATACTTTCTGTAACAATTTCAACAAATTTTCAACAGTGAGTTTTATGAAGTATGCAGTTTTATCATTTTCAGCTCGCCAGTAAACACGACTGCGAGCGATGCTAACTTATTCATATTTCTGTCTAAACTTGCTGAGATTCAACAACTTTATGAATCAATATGATTAAATCAAAATATAGATTAAAAAACGGATAGAATCACAAGTTCTTTTATTCTGTTGTTTGTTAAAACTTTTAACAAACAACAGAAATTCGTGTTGCTAGGCAGGATTTTTGCGCTGCGCCTTCATAACCACTATAAATTCCCCACTTTATAGTGCGTTGTGGAGGTCGTATTTAAACACTTCGAATTCAAATAGCAATGCCATTAAATCGCAAATAGCCAGGCATGTAGGTACTAATTAATGTGTAATACGACAGCAGTTAAAACGGCACCATCATCGCTTTTGCTTTGTATAACTCAAGTGAATGCCACCTATTTCCCATAGTTTTCATTGTCAGTCTCCTCTATTGAGGATGCACTCCAGTAGAATTATTGCAGAAATGGAATAGCTAACAGAATGCAGTGCTCCCAATGAGCGGAAATCCTCCTCGCCAGCTTCAATTAATGCCGGTCAAGCGCTTGCCGTAAAACGGTTTATATAATTCTCTATTCAGAGTGCACCGTGTCCTTTGTTGTATTAGAAATGGCAATCGCGTCATGTGTGCCCAGCAGATAATTGTTTTTTTATTATTTTAAAACGGCAACTGTGAAATGCCTTCGTTTTATTAATGTGGGCGTCCGTAACGAGCGCATTCTGAGCACATAATTTGCTTTTGTCACTGAAAAGCTGTGGATAAATCTCAATTAATATTACAGGCGAACAGCAGCAGGTAGTGTGCAATAAATAGCGAAACTTATAAGTTTCGCTATTCATTAAGGCACCCTACATTGCTCCTAATACTAAATGAAACAATTGTTCTGCCGCATAGTTTAATGAAAGGCAAGTTAATAAATTATACAGGGTTTTGTTCCGTGATGCTCTCAAGTCAGGCGTCGGATACAGTTTATAGTTTTTAGTTTATTTCTCTCATAAAGGTACATTGTCACAGTAATGTATTTATCTAATTTTACCTAATTCTAGATCCTTTGTAAGACCTGGAGTCAGAACTAGGTTCGGGACCTGGATCTCCAGGCTTACACCCCTTTAAAAATGATCATATTTTACGGCGTATTTATTCAGACTATAAATAACACTATTAGCAAACAATTTAAAAGAGAGGTAAGACTATAATGAAGTTACGGGTATATTTGTGAAGTGTAACATAAGGTTATATTATTGTAGGATAGTGTGTGTAGTGTGTGAATGTGTGAGGGTTTTTTTGTGTGTGTGCATCCCGTACAAGTGTTTGTGCTTATTAGTAGAACTGAGTGGGATGAGATTATTGAATGGTTTGGATGATACTTTCTGCACCTGCATAGTCCAAATCCTGTCGCCAGTTCCTTATAGTAGTTTTGCATTTCCGAATATAATACGCAATAATTAGACACGTATTAGTTAGTGGAAAAACATTATTTCCACTTTAGTCAACGTTATATCAATATGAATTAAATTGATTTAGAATTATTAGGTCTATTGAAAAAGACATAAAAATTAAAAGCGTATTTTATCAGTTGGTCCTTTATTTATTTTATCAAAACCACAAACCTATTTGTTTACATGTTTGAAAACCTAATTGAGAACGCAGGATAGGTACCTACTTCTATGAATTTTAACGTTACAAGTAAAACGGAATCCGTACGGAGCCCGCCCCGTCTGCACTGCGTAGTTGGCAAGCATGTTAACCCTTCTTAAAATATTTTAACAAAATTTTGTGCATAATTATGATGTACATATCATTAAAATATGCATGCATGAAACCGTAAAAAAATCTGTGATTATTAGTGGTTCAGCATATGAAATATTTTAATAAGTTGCCCATACAGGTGTATCAGTATTCCCGTTATCCCAAAATACATGAAATATATTAATTGTACTACATTAATTGAAATTTCAGTTTGGCCTCAGCTCACCGCAAATTGGTAATTAAATTGCAAATTAATTATTTGTTATTGTTTAATTACATAATTTGTCAGTTTAATTCTAACCATAACATATTAATTTGCTCTGGTTCTGAAATAGTTGAATTTTGTCCGGTGTCAAATGGTTTCACTGCCTGCCTGAGGCATATGGAAGAAAATGACATGTTGCTCCGATTATATACAGGATATATTGGATACGAGCAGGAGAATGATGATGTTATTTCCATGATCCAAACACTTACAGTTGATCTGAGATTTCTAATTCGGTTCCTTCATCGATTTAAGGGACAAGTCACTGCTGATAGTTACTGTTTTAAGATACAACACATTGCAAAAATTACAACAATGACAAAAAAGTAGGATTTTCAATAAAAACAGAAAAATAAAAATGGTTAAAAATAACATAGAAAGCTTTTGCGATTGTGAGTGGAAAAAAAAAGTAAATCCAACTAGTTTCCGATTTGTTTGGAAAACTTACTAATTGATTTGAAAAAATATAAAGGTATGTTGACAGAGAGAGAGGAAGACAAAACAAAAGATGGATGGATTATGTTTGAAAAAGAAGGAGTAGTTCCATTCTCTCCAGAATCGTTGTTAAATACCAGATAGCATAACATCGTGCCTGTTATTCCCGAAGGGTTAAGCACAGGTGTACCTAATAGACCAATGGTAATGGTGGACCACTTATGAAATACCTAATAACCATCTAAAGTTTGCCCCCTTGTCACGAGCTGCACGCATGATTAATGTTATTACGGTATCGGAGGATATATTTGGGCAAAACCTGCCGAAATTAATTAAGATGGCACAAACCTTAATTGCGGGAGGACTGAGCTATTTTTTTTTTTCATAAGTTATATTTTATTTGTTTAAATATGAGTGATCTTATATATTGTGACTTAGAGTTATAACATCACTTTAGATAAATTTCTTAAGGTAATATAAACATAAATAATAAATTAATTAATTAATTTCAAATAGCTTATGTAGCATAATTAACAAGAGAAGTCTGACCTAGAGCTGATTCGCGGTAATCTGTCTGGCCTGTAACGTTGTCTGCCGTAACGTTTTGATTGATGATTTGTTTTTTTTTTAAACCCGACTGATACTAAAAAAATCTTTACAAGCTCACTTTTCAATCAGTCATGCTGTGATGCAGTTCATGGAAGTTTTTTTAGTTAAATGCCAGATTGGATGTCACCAACGGCCTCGGACTGCATGCTTGAATAGTGAGTTTGTTTTGAAATTTTTTGTTGCATTCGGGTATTTTTTTTTTAATTCGACGTTTCAGTGTATATTCGGATTCGTCTCTTCGAGACCTTATTTTGAGACCCCACATGGGCCGTGGTTCTTTTTTAATGTGGTGGAAAGATTATTAATAAAAGTAGGGAGGTATTTCTATCATCTGCTATTAGAAAGTGGTGAAGACAATAAGTGAAAACTCTGGCAGTACTGCACAGGAGTATTTTGAAACTATCAAATACATGGTAACATTGAAATTAGAAAAGGGTTTTTTTTCAAACAAATGTAATATTACTTATACTTCGGTTTTGCTGCTCAGCCGACGGGCCTTACTGACTATTGGAAATATTTCATTGAATTTTTGTATGCAGTCTGGTAATTACAATAGATTTACCTTGGGGACTTCTGGCTACGTTATATTAGCCGCACGGGTCGATCGATCAGGTTAAGCTACGTTTGCCGCGGTTGGTCCGTGGACAGGTGACTATCTTTACATACCAAACCCCGCCTTGCCTCGGAGCTTCACGTTAAGCCGTTGATCCCGGCTGTCATTTGTGGATCTTTGACAGTCATTACGGGTCGGCAGAAGCCCGAAAGTCTGACAACCAGTTTTACCGAGGGGTATCGTATTACCCAGTAACTGGGTTATGGAGGTCAGATAGGCAGTCGCTCCATGTGAAATACTGGTATTCAGCTGCAACCGGTTAGACTGGAAGCTGACCTCAACATAGTTGGGAAATGGCTGGGCAGATGATGATACCTACCAAGGTCTAATTACTGCCGTACTGTCATCTCCGCCTATATAAAGGTAATATGATAATATGATATTCGTTTTTGAAAAGAAATCAATTTCAAGGTCACTCACACCAATGAGATTGGAAACCAAGTGTGACTGATAATATTAACACATGTGTGCTGATACCTTCTGTGAAATATATAACACTGTACCTGGATAGGTACAGTGTTACTGGATAGGGAGATGTCCATTCCGTAAACTAATTGGAAATCTCATCAGCTGTATTAATTAATTAATACCCTTCAAGGTGAACATTCAAGGTAAGATGGTATAATAAGCTCAATCGATCCAGAGAGAAATCCGATTTGCTGCATGATGAACTTCATTTAACCACTGACACACGGGAATACCTACAACTGTTACGGTTAAGTTTTATGATGTTTAATTTCATAATTTCTATACTAATATTTTAAATGTGAAAGTTTGTATGTTTAGATATTTGGATGTTTGTTACTCAATCATGATAAAACGGCTAAACGGATTTGGATGAAATTTTGTACCTACACAATTAGTTTGTAACTAATCTGTTAGACTGGTAGTACCTACATTTATATCCGGACCATGTGAAACAAATTTCCCTAACTTTTCTAAACCGTTCCAGCGTTACGGAATTGGAAAAACCAGCCATTACCTAAGTATACCTATAGCGGTGCTGTTGCTTTATGGCAAGTTTTACCAATGAAACCAAAACGCGTTTACTAACTGTTAGTGTCATCAATATGACACTGATAGCTCTTAAACGTGGTTTAGATGTGCTGGTCGCTTCGAGTTTCGTTGGTGAAATTCGACTTAACTCAGCCCCATCGGCTTAGACTGAATGCAAATTTCAACACAATGGGCATGAATATACTTAATACAATTCGGTGTCTACACATAGGTACAAGTAGGTACATGCAGAGCATTGAGGTCGGGCTAGTACCTATAGTAAATTTTGATTATCCTGAATGTTAATGTGATGTTCGATCTTTAGTTTTAGCAGAAAATAACTATCAACTAGTTTTCTTATTGTGTATAATGTAACTTTTTTTCTGACTTTTCTATCATCGTTAGGTAACACTGATAGAGTGACACGTTGTTTGGAAACCTCGCTGAAGCTGCAACAAAAGAAAATAAACTTCTTTCTGTGAGCTAGCTCTAAACAATGTGATCCATAGGTGTGAACCATCGACGCGTCATATAGCGTGAATCGCTTCGAAGCTTGCTTGAGTGTTTCATGTTCAACGGAATATCGATTGTAAGGGTAATTACGTGTAATATTTGGGCCATATTTAATTTCTTTCTACTTAAGATCCTAGGACGTCAACTTTTGGGCATAATTGCCCATGAAAAAAATCTTCTCAAATCAAAATCTAAGAACCCTATTCAATAGTAAATTTGATTTATTGGGCTTGAGAAACACCTAGGAGATATTTTGCGAAAAGGTATTTTCTTATTATATTTTTTGTGTAAAACCTGTCTTTAGAAGCAATGGAAAAACCTTCAATAAAACTATTTCTTACCGCTTTTCGACGTTATCAAAATCTTACATAATGTCAAAATTCTGAGTTAGTAATTAGCAAACTATCTTTTATATTCAGAATAAAAAGCATTTTTGCTTAAGTGCCTCTTAATAAAATATTATTAAATAATGGTTTAAAATATGCTGATCACCATTAATGTCTTTATTTTTCGGAAACATAAACTATCATAACATGTCCCCGAAATAGTACGGAGACAAAAATCCTTTTAGTATTTTGCGGGTATTTTGTCAGGAGCGACAAGACTCCTTCACAATCTTGGGAAGTATAAAACCTTATTACACGGTAATAAGGTTGATACTCGTTTGCAGCCCTGCTCGCGGTGTTCCTTCGCTGCCTCTACATCCCCTACAAGATTTAATAAAATCCTAATTTATCCAACGCCAATTTCAATTTCTAACTTTTGGATATTGCTGCTTACCCATAAATATAGGTACCGGAGCGGGCGAGGGCTACTCTTAAAACTCTACTGATTACTTATCAGCTTGATTGCCTTTAATCATAGCATTATTAACTTAACACTTAAAACGTGATTAAGTTTTCGTTCGCTTTTAGAATCCGCAAAGAACCGTTTAGAGTTTAACTTTTGATGCCGGAAACAACTGATTTACAAAGTGTCAAGTGAGTAAGTTTGAATACAATATATTGGTTCCACTCTGTTTAATCGAGTTTAGAACTAAGCCGTCATTATAATGACCTATTCGCAAATTCTAATTTCACTTAAACTTCTGTTTGTTTAATTTATTTGGGGGTGTACGAGGTTTTGATGATTTCATCAAAAGTTGCTGTTATTAACAATTTTATGATATTTGCGTTTATTTCCACTACACTACTTCAGTTTTATGAAATATTGTTGAAATCAGAAGTATTCTTGTGCTCGCGGCATCGGTTAAAAACGGAACAAAACATGTACTGATAAAGATACTAAAATGTTTGCGTAGACACGCCCAAATTTTTGTGTTGTATTGATCTTAGGAACTTTCAGTTTCGAACCGTAAATTGTGAACATTTCAAACTGAAAACAGTAAAATTTTGATACCTACATAACTTGTATAGGTAGTTAGGGCAATCAATGTGATGATGAATTATTGTATTGTGCCTGTATCAATACTAGCTAAACTTATAAGACTTTCATAAACGGAAATATGTTTTACTCAACCGTTCAAAATCAAAAGTCATGTATTCAAATTAGTCTGAGACTCGGCAATTTTTGAACGTCAAAATTACATAAGACAGTCCCATAAAACGCCCGCCCTTCATTCACCACTCCCTAGTGCTTTAGCTGGGAAGAAGAAGTGGCGCAACAAAATCCTCAGCAGAATTTCGCACATTTTCATTCACATTCGCTTTCTAGACCGAAAATACGAATCAACATTAAGCACGTGTCAAGTGAGTTGATTGGCTGTTAATTCATCAGGCTCATAATTCAGTTACTTAACTGCAGTTAACACGCGTGCGACAATTTGCTAGCTTTTTTTTTGTGTTTATTTTCGATCCACAAGGGTTTGTGGGTCGAAAATTATAAAAATATGATTTATTATAAAATGTATTATAATTTAAATTAATATTTTAATGTATAATTTACGTTAATATTATAAAACATTATTTCTCTGACACCGGTAAATCAAGGAAATAATCCTACTAATAATTATAATTAGTACATAATAAAGTTTGTGAAGATGTTTGGATGTATGTTAGTCAATCACGAAACAACGGCTGAACGGATTTGGATGATAATTGGCACAAAGATAGATTATAACCTGAATTAACAAATAGGATATTGTTTATCCCGGTAATACATTCCCGTGGGATATTTATCGACATCCGCGCGGGCGAAGCCGCTGGAAAAAGCTAGTGTTTTATAATTTGAATCTCCATTAAACACAAATATAATTTAATTCTTAGAAACCATAATAAAAAGGCCGCTGTGTCACTAATATGGCCGATTTCGTACCCTCATTATCTGTAAACAGCCCCTTCGTGAAATTTGTTTAAACGTGAGTACTTATAATACATCAATCATCTTACATATTGTGGAGGCGCCGAGAATACCTTCATTATTAAGAGTATTATGAATCTTTGTATCATATTTAACGGTTATAGAAGATATTTTAGTAGGGATGATCCAACAGAGATTGAGTGCGGGACAAGTGATATACTAGTGTATATAATAGAATAGTGTATATAAAGTAAAACATAGAAACTCATAAGACAATACATAAGTGAATGGTGCCATAGTTTTAATAATTCGTTCATAGCTGTGTACATCGTAGACTTAGTACTAGGGGTAAGCAGTAATTAAGTGTTTATGTTATGTTTTATATTGATTCTAATGACTTTATAATTTTCTTTGATAGTCCTTGTTACAAAGAACCTAATTATATACAGTTTTTCCTACGCAAACCTAATAAAATTTAGCGAAAAACGCAAGTAAATGTCGCGTTACGGTAAATTTTCGAGGTACTTTAGGTAAATATTGTTCAATATTGTGCCTCGTTCTGATTGGCTAACGCTTTAAGCGTGCTTTTTGTGATTGGTCCAATTGATTCTGAATCCGTAGCAAAATTGTATTAAAATAGGAACATTTTTGCCATTCGACTTCCTTCCGACCTCGCCGCCGAGTTCTTCGCGGGGCGCGAGTTATCGATGAGACCCCCGACCGTCACTTACTCGTTGAAGCACCAGCCCGCGCTACAGCGGAGCCAGTAGAGTTAAATCCCCCGACTGATAATAATAATGAAAGTGTTTTGATCCAACATGTCCCCACTTGCTGTCCCCCGTCAGTGACGCCCTGAGCCGAGGCCCGTACCCCACAGGGGTGCTCTCAGCGTGCAGTCGCTTTTTTAAGCAGTAATTTTACGCTCCTGGCTGGAAGCTTTAAGTTTACTTAAAGGCACCACAGGAAAGTCCGGTTGAGTAGTCACGGCCTTTCAAGGTCAACTACGAGATGTCATACACAAAAAAAATTCGACACATTCAGCGGCGAGCTACCTAGAAGAAAGTACTTCAACTAAAAAACCAAAAAGACTCCAGTGGTTTTATTCCCTGCCAACCCAGCACACAAATGCGGCTATAGGCCACAGATTGAGAAACCTTATTGACAAAAAAAATGGTGTCAGCCAACCATTGGCATCTTAATGCTTTGGTTTCCTAAGGAAAAGGAGAACGGCGACATAGTAACTTACTACTGTCTAAATACAGAGTGTTTTTTGAAACATTAATGTTGTTGTATGTACAATATGTAACAAAAACCCTGTTGTTCCTCTTACCCACGTTTTCAGAATCGGTATACATACGTAATAAAGCAAGTCATTTATAAAAACTGTTCAGCAAAAATAATTAAAATAAATATTTAATTATGAATATTTGTAATGTTTAACTGATTTTGATTAGATCAAAGAAAGCCGCCGAGCTCGTAGGCTATTGCGCGAAATAAGGATACTTGTAAAATCAGATACTGTAAAAAATTTTTTGAATGTGTCGATTTTAATTGTCATTTGATATTGAACTTTCGACTAGCCAATGCTTATTTTTTAAAATTGCAACTTCATCAATGTTGTGCTTGTAAGTAAGTGTATACGTCCCTAAAAGGAACAACAGGGTTTTTGTTACATATTGTATAATGTAACAAATAGCATAATCAGCCTAAAATGTTCACCCTGCTGGGACACAGGCCTGTAATCCACCAAAGAGGCCCAGTGCGGGTTTGTGGATAATAATAATAATACAATAATGTCAAATAAAAAATTAAAAATTTCCATGACATTGGTTCGGTAAAATATTGTTTTACCATGTCAATGAACTAAAGCAATTTCTACAAACTGACATCCATTTCAATTCCATATATTGACATTGAATCGAATGGACATCATTACCAAACGTTTGAAATACCACTAATCAGACGACTATCCTACTAATATTATAAATTTGAAAGTTTGTATGGTTAGACGTTTAAATATTTAAATGTTTGGATGTTTGTTACTCAATCACGCAGAAACCGCTGAACGGATTTGGACGAAATTTTGCACACATATCACCTGGATTAACATATAGGATAATTTTTATCACGTAAGTACGTTCCCGTGGGATAATTTTCGACCTCCACGCGGGCGAAACCGCTAGCAAAAGCTAGTTGTGAATAAAAGTCATTGCAGAGTATGTAGCAAATTTAACATTCAATAACATATAAATGTGGAAGTTCGGGGTCGGGATACAGAGCCTCCCCTACCTACCTACGTAGTCCTCAACCCAGTTATCTCCAGTGAACTATGAAACTGCGTGTATACCCACGAAATCCAACACAAATGAGAAGGCCAGTTCCCGTAATTTAAAATGTTTAAAATATAGTCGCAATCTAATCTCAGCAACAATCCGTACATATCAATAATTTGTCAAAAATTAAGGTAAATCGAAGATAATATTTTTGACAGAGTATGCCAATGTTTATACATATAAACATTGTTTATATGATTACATAGATTTAGTTAAGAAGCATGAACTGAGTCTAATGAAGAAAATAATGCGGTTATACCTCATTATTGTCATCATTCATATCATTATATAAGTTTTATTATGTAAATTTCAAGGCTATTTTCGTTCTTCATTGCACGATTGATCCTATCAAAGTTAAAACTAAATGTAGGTAACTCTGGACGCAATCCGCTTTGAAAGGATAAACCAGTGAGCAAAATCGACTTTAATTGGGTTCGATGTTTCGAATAAGTAAGAAATACTTAGTTCTGATGAAAACATATATTTTTACCGCACACGCCGTATGATAACGATTGAGCTTTAGATCAGTGTAAAAAGTTCCACAGAGCATGGAGATCCCTCTCCGGCAATGACCAGAGCGGTAGAACTATTAATATTCGTGGCGCAAAATTTTCGTACAGCGCAAATAAGGCTGTCACGGCCAGCTATTCCATTCACACTGATACGCTTGCATAGAAAATAAGTTATCTCTAGCTGCGGCCCGCACGTATCTCTGTGCTCAAGGTATCGTTAACCTAAGCAACAAGTCATCTGGTTTAGTAAAAATAGAGAACCGTACAGACCTACAATTTTATCTATAATCACTGGTTTTTTTTTTGTGAAAAGCGGAGTATAGATCAACACTCAGATTACATTATCGATAGCACTCAATTTTTTTAGTTTTCATTTAATTACAATAAGATAACTTATAGAAAAAGGTAAAACTGAGAAATCTCTTGTGTTCTTTATACAAACACCCATTTCGTTTAAAAGTTTCTTACGTCTGGGTATAAAATAGGTAAAGGGCAATGTATAAAACCTTCTCCGGAAAACTAATAAAGTGATTTTAAAGACTTTTCTTTGCATAACCTTGACACGATGTCCTTTATTTAAATTTGCGCACTGTACATTATTTATTTAACTTTAACATAAAACGGCAACCTGCCAATTACTTACTAAAGATAAACTTTTATGAGACAAAATGTTCGGTGTGAAATGCAGTCACGGCAAATAATCCATGTCTCATAATGCGTCTATATTTTACCGGGGCACAAAGTTGGGACAGCTCGTCATGCTGCCATGAAGACCTAGCCTAGTACATGGTTATAAATGAAGCCTAACAGAAACTGTGTGGGGTAAGATAAAGGGCTCCATAAGTTACTTTTATATAGTTAACTATATAATCTAACTAGCTTGTACTGATCCACTGCAGGGCGGAAGCCTCCCTCTCCTTTTTCCACTCAATTCTTTATTTTGCTAGCGCTGGCCAGTTCTTTCAGTAGGAGTGAAGCTCGTCCCGCCATCTTCGTCTCGACCTGCCACGATGGCGTCGTGCATTTAGTGGGACCCAATCGATGGTTCCCTGAGCCTATTTATCATCTGACATTCGTTAACTTAGGTATGTTTTGTTGTCCTCTAAGATCAAAGTGTACTTCTTTTAGATGTACTTATCAGTAAACTCTATACGTAATTAAACCCTCAATAAATCGTACCAGGCTAGGTACTGTTGACAGTTTAAGGGCTTAAGAATCTCAAGTTTCTTATCCAAGGAGCGAAGTGAATTAAAGGAAAACGAATCATCTATCTACAGTTTAGATGTGTTTGTGGTATACTTTTATGGAGGATTTATCTTGGGTTACAATATTTTTTAATTAAACCCGCGTTTCGAAAAGATGAACTTTTCTTCTCAAGAGAAAACGTGAATTTTCTCTTACTAATCAGCAACCATATCGATTGAAGAAGTAGAGTTTTACCCGGGACTTTAGGGTGATATCAACTTGTACGAAGCAAATGGAGTATGTATGGATCGTAGCAGTTATGCAGGTATTTATTAAATTGTACATATTTAGATTAATCAGTTGATTCACGTTTTGGTTAGATTTGAGCACTTTATTGACTTTTAAAATATTGAGAAGTTAAGGTTCACCATGGTACACCATGTGCCGTTTGAAGCATTTGCTTGTATGCATTGCTTGTCACATTCAGATGAATACGTCTAAGTTACACAATGCGGTGTCAAGCACCCAATTCCCAGCGATTCATAATTATGGTTGGGTAAAATAGGTACTAACCATGTTGATTTCCCTTTAAAAATGTCATCTTGTCACAGTCATTATTAAAGTTAAAAAAAACGCACACCTTTAAAAAAGTTATTTCGTGTGAAAGTTAGGGAAAAATTGGCCTGTGACCGACCGACCACACCAAATTGATTCCATGAGTATTCGGATTAACCAATTTTAGTACGAACTCTAATAATAGCATCTAGATGTGTGGCTCCGTAATGGAAGCGAGTTATTTTCTTTTAGTTTTACTTTCAAAAATAATAAACTCAATTTCGTCGCCAGTTATTTTTTTAAGAATTAAAACAATTTGAACAAAAAAAAAATACAAAAAAAAATCCGGCCGGATAACGTTTTAAGTGGAACACAGTGACCTCTTTTAAGTTAGGTATTAATAATTTTAATTAACTATCTTTTCAAGCGGAGTTCCCAGAGCTCAAATTATTTATTTTGACCACGATATTGTATCTATATAGCCTAATACCTAAGTTTTAACAATTACATGAAAAATGTAATTGCCACTTTCCATTTATTCCCACTCTTAAGCTAAGTAGGTTTATTGAACACGAGTGCTTCATCTGCGTGGTTTTCATATTTTCTCCAACGAAAATCAAAAACTAGGTGCGTATTCACTTAGTATGCTTATAAAATGGCATGCTACTGAGACATTTAATTTCATATTTTATAAAAATTAAAACCTCTATTGTTTCCGGAGGAAGTTCAAATTATAATTGCTAAAATCTTTCAATAACTTGGTCAAGTAATTTCAGAGTTTGATTAATTGAATCCGATACTTGTTGCCGGTGGATCGATTCTAAAGCCCGCCACCGCGCCGAGCCGCCCTTAATATACAGCGGTGGATCTACCTAAAGATTGTTTTAACATGGTTCGAAGCCTTCATGAACTTCGGCTAAGCGCATTTCACACGTTCAACGCTAACAAATACGCTGCCTTTAATGATGGTGGATTTCTCTAATGATTCTTTTGATGCGGTGGGTTTGATCGGCACGGATAGATGTTCGAGGCCCTGAAGAACTTCGTCTCGGACAAAACTGCGTCCATCTTAAATAATCACGAAAACAATTGGTACTACAATTTGACAGAACTAATTCATTTTGCTATCCCGGTTTTACATGTTCTAATACCATGGCAATAACCTTTCATAGGAGGAACCTTGTGTGCTTGAATTGCTAAGGTATCGAATCTATTTCCCTAAGTCGAATTATCTTTAAAATCATAATTCTTTGTTTACGAAATTATGTTTTGACACTATGGTAGTTCACTGAATATAACAAGAGATTGATAGAATCTGTTTAAGACACTAATTTCAATATGACAATAAAATGTACAAAAACATATTAGCGTAACAGTAAATTTAACAGACTTTATTGCTCTGAGATTAGGCTTGAATTTAAGGTTTTATTAACTTTTTATGACGCTGTAGTTCCAATTCAAGTTATATAAACGATTTCGAAAAAAATAACAGATTTATATAATAATAAAAATCGATTCAGAAGTAGAAGAAACGAATTTCAGGACTTGCGTTTATTCCTTTACCTCACCTTGTATAAAAACAAACCATGTTCTGATAAAGTAAAAAATTCTGCGAATACTGCTTTAATCAATGAAATATATTTTTATTGATACCATCCACAGCTTTGCTTCATTCGTCTATCAAAAATGTTTACTGACGCAAAAGAACGGCGTTAGGCAAATATTTGACTACACACACTCATCGAGCCTGGTTTATTTACAGTTTACCTTATGTGCAATGTTCGTGTTGAAAACTAACACAACTTGACTTCAAAAAAAAGAGGAGGTTATGTATTCGCCAGTATTATATCTCTTCGCATTGAAGTGGATCTTGTTATTATTTAATTTTTTCTTGATATTTCTCGGGACCCTGGGATCACGGACCTTTGGAAGGAGTGCGAAGAGCCGAAGCCGACTCACAGAGCCCCGTTAGAAGTATTTAATTAAATTAGGCACCAACCGACAAGTATACCTGTTCGGAGTATGCAAGTGCAACCCGGTTGGTGTAGTCCTACTATTGCAGGTTATAGAGACAAAGATCGATTATGGGTTTGTGTGGCTAAAGAGTTATCTAGGACCGTAGGGGATCCCTACACTTGGTGATATGATAACGAGGTGATTCTATTGGGATGATGAAATAAAACCGACTGCTTTGAATGTTCTTTAAACACTGATTTATTAAAATATATTTTTACATCTTATTTGCAATAATGGGTATTATGAACTACAAAGTACAAATGCTGTAGGTGTAGAATGCACGGCACGTAAGTCTATAAAGTAATGATGAAAATGGCAGGCGGGGTAACTTGCACATTCAATAATGGCCCCCGAAAACGGTTTGGCACATAGTGTCTTAGTGACAAGGGGGCAACATATTCTGAGGTGCTTATAAGGAGTGGAGAGGTTTTCCACGACCATCAGGATAATCTTGGAGTACGATCAAGATCCAGGCAAGACCAGCAATTTGCTGGAATATTTCCTTTCTCCAAGATATCATGTCAAAAAAGGCTTAAAAATTCTAACAGTCTAGTTATTACACATCACGGAGAAATTAATATACTCGTCAAACAAAACTGAAGACGTACTAGAGACCAGACTAAAGCCCCCTACAGACACAGAGTCGTCGCTACTCCTTCTGAGATACGTTTATTGAGGCAACAGGTAAGTGACCTATAAAAACAGAACTCAGACATTAGTCTGAAACTAGCTAATGTTTCCGAAGTCATCAAGCAAAAACTCGAAGATTTTAACAGGAAGATTACGTGACTAGGAAATAATATTGCTTAAAAGTTTTATAAACGAACTACACAACAAGCTCAACACTTTCGAATAAAACAACATGAGAAATGAACTCGAAATTATCGGAATTCAAGAAGAGAATAATGAAATTCTCGTGCATATAATTGTGTTAACAGCACATACAATTGGTGTCGACCATACAGAGGTTGATATAGACGAGGCTTACCGCGCAGGCCCTAGATGCACTAACTTGACGGGAAAACCCGAAGCCTCCCCAAGACAAGTGGTAGTCAGCTTTGTACGACGCTACAAACGTGACCAGCGTGATTAGCGTCTTAAACCGGCAGTTGTTTCGTTCTGCAAAAATGTCTGCAAAGGAGCATGGCTTTAAATTCACTTGGGTCAAAAATGGCTCAATCTTTATCCGCAAACAAGAAGGAAACCCGTCTATCCACACCAAAAATACAAATTATTTATACCGCCCTCTTTGAAGCTGCGCCTCCATCAAAAATCTCCATGGGATGTTTTACTGACCCCTGCTGCCACCTCGAAAAGCCTGCTGCATCGGGACTTCAGCGTCTAAAATATCTACAGATTAGTATAAAGCTTATTTTGAGTTCTTTATCCTAACGATTCATTGTTATGATATTATTTCCTTTACTAAGGATTAATTGGCTGTTACTTTATTATTTATAAGTTTAAATACTCCCGTCACGTTAGCAATAGCCCTCTACTCACAAATAACACATAACTCACTCATATTTTACTACCATTATATACCGCCTCACTCACCCTCATACACATCCCTACTATTTCCCTGCCAGTAATCTCCATAAGTCAATCAGTGACACTCCATAAAATGATTATTATTACAATAGTCTTTCATACCTATGCAAATGGCTTTATTTAACATAATTCAAAATATTGATGGAAGTCTCCAAATTGAGTGTCACTCTTACGATCTGGTAGAAAGCTGCAGGGAACAGCTACCACATACCGATTACAATTTTGAAATACTAACATTTAATATTAGAAGCTTCCAACGCAACTTTGAAAATTTTTACTCGGTTCTAAAACGTCTCGATTGCGATTTCGATGTCATCGTCTTAACTGAGTTTTGGCTGAGCGAAGGGTTGTTAGTAGAACTATTACCAGACTATACAGGCTCTAGGACACACTCTCAGTCAAACAAAAATAGCGGTGTAGTTGTTTATACAAAAACTTCTTGGAATTTTGTCGTCCGTGAACCAACAACAGCAGACGCAGACAGTCTCTCAATCAAAATTAACAACGATATTGCTATTCTAGGTATCTATCGATCCCCATCTTATACTAATCCGGACAACTTTATCACATCCTTAGATGCCACTCTGAACCAGTTAAACAATTATGCCAAAATATTTGTAACAGGAGATATGAATATCGACATATGCAATGATATCAACAACAAAAATGCGGACGGATGATGGCCACACACGGCATTCTTCCAGCAATAACCATGCCAACGAGAAAGAATACTTGTCTGGACCACATTTTCATAAAACCTAGAAATAAATCTACGCAAGTGGTTTCTAAATGCTCTGTCACTGATTGTGACATAGCGATGGCTGCTATCTGCCTAAAAAATTATCAATCCGGCTCCACCAGACCAAAATGGAAAATTAAAATAGTTGCGGAAGCGGTTGTCGCCGAGTTAAATAGTATTTCATGGACAGAAGTCTTGAAACTACACGGCACCAACTCTGCCTTTAATATTTTATTGAAATCGTCGCGACAACACTAAAAAACCACTCACGAAAAGTCAAGTAGGCAGAAGTAATTATAACATTAAGCCCTGGATTAGCCCAGGCTTAATAAGATGCAAGCGCTACTGCGATAAACTGCATCTAGCCTCACGTGCGCTCCCATGTGATCAAATGAAACGATTAATTTACTCCCGGTATAGAAAGTTTTGCAACAGCCTACTACATATATTGGAAACCAACTACCATAGTAAACAAATCGAAATTAGCCAAGCTGACCCAAAAATACTTTGGAAGATAATAAAATCCATATACAGTGACAACAAAAAGGCGTCAAATGACTCGGATAAACTAGTTACCAATAAGAACCCAATAGAATCTCTTAACAAATGCAATGCTTACTTCACTACACTGGGAAAAAAAATGTCTGACTTAATTCTCTCGCAAATCGCGAAAACACAAGCCTCTCTTGCCGGTAAATATACCTCAAATATAACCTGCCCACACACATTTTTCTTACACCCCACAGACGAAACAAAAATAGAAAGCCTTATAACTTAACTCAACAATGACAGCGCTCCCGGGCTGATGATCTCAATGTAAGACTTATATAAAAATCAAAGTCGCTATTACTCATCCACTTTCTCTTATATTTAACCTTAGCTTAGTATCTGGAATATTCCCGGATAGGTGGAATGTTGTAGCTATCAGTCCAATCCACAAAGCTGGTGCAACAGGATTCCCTTATAGCTATCGATCTATTGCCCTGTTGCCTATACTTTCTAAACTGCTCGAGAAAGTTGTAAACAAACGACTTACGAATTTTCTCGCGACACACACCATGATTTCCAATAATCAGTTCAGCTTTAGGGTAGGTCAACTGAAGACGCAGCCAGGCTCCTAACAAATACTGTGTCGGCAACTGTCGATAAAGGAGAACACATTATGTGCGTTTTCCTAGACTTGGCTAAAGCTTTTGATACAATTTATATACATCCCCTTCTAAAAAAGCTTTAACCTGCAGGTATACGCGGTACTCCCCTAGATTGACTTAAAAGCTATCTCTCCAATAGAAGGCAATTTGTCAAGCTCAGTGATATCACTAGTGACCTACTTCCTATCTACTATGGAATCCCGCAAGGTAGTTCACTTGATCCGACGCTGTTTTTACTTTATATGAATGACATCTTGAATACTCCTCTTACCAGGGCTGAAATAATAGCTTATGCAGATGACACAGCGATCATATTTCATGGTAAAAGTTGGGACAACATTGCCGAAGAGGGACTACATACCATAGCTAAAGCTCTTGATAGGAATTTACCAACCTTAAACGTTAAAAAGACTAAGATTATTACTTTCTATAAAACCAAGACATCAAGACCCCAATACCTAACTCTCACAGTTCATTCTTGCTCTCATAACCCAAGCCCTCAAACTGCGGGCTGTTCGTGCACTGTGAGCGTACACATTTCATGAAATATTTAGGAATCACTTAAGACGAGAACCACTCTTTTTTTGGGTGGGAAATCATCAAATGACTTCTCACGCTCTGGATGGAGCAGGAGGGCGTGTCAGACTTTTACTGACTAAAACCCACCCGTATTCCCTCAGTTGCCTGTGTGCCAGGGGCTGCGGTATCTCTTTCGAACAACCCGCACCCCTGGCAGGTATCGACCCTTGCGGGCCCCATCAGTTGTTGCTGACATCTCTTTGAGGCGCGCGTGGAACACAACGCGCCGTCGATCCGGGCTTGGTCCTTACCGGACGACGAGCTACCCATTACTCGCCATCCGCAAGCCCGCGCCTACGGTGGCCGGGAATCAGCCTGGGATTCCCGACGCCCAGGGCGTTTCCTGCGAAGGCTACGGTTGTGAGGGAGCATGTACTGCCTCTCCCTCACGTGCGCCGCCTCCCTCTTTGCGAGCATCACTACTTCGCTGAAGGAAGCGACTGCTAGCCATGCACTCTCGCTCCATACCATGGCCTGGACTATTTACCTCCACGCATATATAACGAAGTTATAAAGAACTGCAACATAATAAACCTCAAAATATCCCTGTGTAAAAAGACAATAAAGAACTGGCTCCTTGCACTCTCTACAACGAAAGATAAACGATTGTATACAAAAAGCTACATATGAAGTCAGACTAAACAAACTGATAGCACTCCTAATCTTACTCAGATACACACATACTCACACACACACAAACGCACACAAACACACATTTAAGTTGAATCTTATTTGTATAAGTATTGGTATCAATTTTTTTCTTCATTTTTAATTGTTTGTCATTCTCCTTTTATTATATTTTAGTTCTTTTTATTAAAATTATAAACTGAACTTTTAGATTGATATTGTCAATAATCACCGTGTACGTTTGTTGCCTGTATTAGATGTGCCTGGTAACCAACTTCTGGTTCTGTTTTGCCATATCTGTGATGATGTTTTGCCTGGTCCTTTAAGATTTTTTGTTAATGTCATTAATACACATACTCACTCAGTACACAACCGAATCATATCCATACACTCAAACACACAAACTCAGAGCACATATATACAATATATACACCCATTCGTTTACTCAAACTGCTTTGCATTGTACCAAGTTTGTGGGAATCAAAAAATAAGTTAAGATGGCCAAAAAAGCGATTAGATGTCAACAAATTAGTAAAGAATGAAACATCTCGGCCTTTACATAATTGGTCCACCTCAAAATGCTGTGTGAAAAGGCTATCAATATCGTCATATTATGACGAAGCAGTAAGAGAACTAGATCTCATGGTTCAAATCAATCATCATTTGAACTACTTGCGCTGCTTTATGAAGAAACGTCATAATCATGTTCCGAAGGTTGAATTAAATTTACACATTTAACATAACTGTTATGATCATTAATAACCGTGTTTAATGTTTTTGCTACGGAACCCTCTTCGTTGGACGTCGACGGAATTGGCGGTTGACCGTAAAGTCTTTCCGAGTGACTGTCATTAATACAAAATAAAGCTGTACTGTAGCTGTCATTTATTTTTTTAGTTTTAAAACACCCTCAAAAACAGAAGTCATAAAACCACTGTATTTACAAGAGTGTACAATTAAGCCATAAAAATAAGTTTTATAACGGAGTTTGCTTACACCATTGTACAGAAACAAGTCTTAAGTGATACTATAATAACACTAAGAGCTGTAATAAGTAAGTGTTTACATGCAAAATACAGCTTGTATACAGCTTTAACGATAAAACCAGATTAAAGTGTCACAAAATACTTAAGCTGTATAGTGGAGTTTTCATATTCTGTTTAAATACCCTAAGCTTTCGCGGATCCCTTAATAAAGATTTAATACAGTTTGAGCTGTATAATGACTCATAAATCACTATTATAAAGACTAAATAATTTTTTGACACTCTTGTAAGTCTCTAAAGGAACTCTAAGTTCTAAATAGGCTGTTATGTTTATGTTGAAAACGCTTGTGTGCTGCTTGGGTTAGATTTAAATTACTAAATGTTAGAAGTAGCGAATGTGACATCATCTTGTATGGAGAAAAACTGGAACTTGTTAATCAAATAGTATTCCTAGGAATCACGCTAGACGAGAAATTACAATGGGGACCTCATTTATCATCTCTTGCGGGGCGGCTAAGCTCCACCGCTTATGCTGTTAGAAAGATCAGACAGTTAACAGATGTGGAAACCGCGCGTTTGGTCTATTTTAGCTACTTCCACAGCATTATGTCGTATGGCATTTTATTGAGGGGTCGGGCTGCTGACATTGAATCCATCTTTATTTTGCAAAAGAGAGTTGTCAGAGTCATTTATAATCTACGTCTCCATGAATCCGTCAGGGAACTATTTAAAAGGATTAATATTATGACGGTTCCTTGCCAATTAATTTATGAGAATATCATGTATGTAAGAAAATATCTACATATTTTTAATAAAATAAGTGATGGACAGAATTTTAATACTAGTAACAGACAAAATAGATCAGCCATTTTTCAGATTAGCTATATACGAGTATATACATCTTTTACATACATCTTTTATGGGGTAGTGTCATCATATCAGCTGAAACACATCCACTGCTGGACATAAGCCTCCCCCAAAAGGGGGGATTTTCCATAATCGCCTCGCTTGGCAGGCGGGTTGGCGATCGCAGTAAGGTAGTCAAATGCATAGAGAACGCTGCTGCCCATTCTCTAGTAAGCCCCTTAGTCGCCTTCTACGACACCCACGGGAAGAGATGGGACGGTGCTATTCTTTTACGCCCGGCACCACACGAAACAGCTCAGTTAGTGTGTTAAATGGGGTAGTGTGTTAAATGTTATAACAAAATACCTTCTGATATATTGCAATTGAATGAAATTTAAAATTCATATTAAAAGTAAACTTTGTAACAAGCTTATTACAAATTAGAGGATTATATACAGGATAAGAATGCTTGGAAACATGCTGGTCCTGCTCCATAGGACAATCTAGAGTCTAGATAAAATCAAACTGGTTGCCAATTGATATTGTATAATTAATTATATTTATGACATTGATTTACACTCAGTGATTAGTTTAACTCACACACTGACTTATTACTTGTTAATATTCTAGGAAAATCGTATACTTACTTTTACATTGTTTGTAAATATGTGAGCACCATGTATCTATCATAAAATTAATTTATCTGTAATTGCTCCACTTTCATTCTTTTAACCTTTTTAATTTGGTATGGTAATTTTATTCTTGGTGCATCGTTTTCACACATAATTTTAAAATGAATGTATGTTAAATATTGTGCTTAAAACATTTTAAAAGAGTAACGGTGGAGTTTCTTGCTCATTCTTCTCCATACGAAACTACATTTTGAAAGGGGCGATCAGAATCAATTCTATTTTAATGCAAATGTTGACGTTCAAAAGAGCCATTTATATGCCTATTTGAAATATAAACGCTTTGACTTTGACAAGTAACTAACATCCAACAATAAATGAAAATTTAATCAATAAAAAAAAATGTTATACAGTCAAATAAAATAAACAACGATATGAAGCAACTCATGTGACCTGTCAGTAGTTAAGCTAACTCTGGTTAAAGAACACAAACGTTGTCTTGAGTTAATCACAGCGACCAACAATTCTTATAGTTTAAGTAGTCGTTGATAGAATAGTGTGCCTTAAAACGAAGTTTGGATTTTACTTTAGCTTTAAACGCATTCAAATGTAAAACTAGCAAAGAAGAGGGAAGGTTGTTATAAAAGGTTTTACCAAGCCCAACAAATGAGTTATGAACTTTATGAATATATAAGATGTTAGTGAAGATGAATTGCGATGCCACCGTGAGAATACCAATATCTCTAAAAAATCTCTTAGGGAAACTCTAGCACCTAGTTGGTAAATTGCACGAACAGCTCGTTTATGGAGAACAAAAATATTTTGAATGTCAGCGGCTTTGCCCCACACCAGAATTCCGTAGAACATAACGCTATGAAAATAACTAATATAGACAAACCGAGCTGTATCAACGTCAGTGTATTGACTTACTTTCCTGACAGCGTAGGCGGCCGAGCTGAGCCTTTCCGCTAGGATTGATATGTGTGATCCCCACTGAAGTTTAGCATCTACTGTTATGCCCAGAAAAATTGCCGAGTCTACAGTTTCAAGCACCTGATTATATAAGATGACGTTAGGTCTCAGATTTCTTCCATTCGGTAAAGCGAACTTATATACATATACTGTACATTTAGTTTTCTTGGCATTGAGAACTAGATTATCCGTGGTAAACCAATCCGTAACCCTTGAGAGTGCACTGTTTACGTCGTCAAAATCTTTTCTATTCCTGTCTACTTTAAAGATCGAAGAAGAGAGGTATCATCAGCAACCAGTGCAACGTCACAGATACCCTTTAAATAGAATGGTAAAATATTAATAAACAATAACAACAAGAATGGACTCAGTATTGCCTTGACGCTTTGAGGTACACCTAACTGATCTGTTAGCCCGGAAGATTTCACACCATTAATATCTACACATTGGTGCCTATTATTTAAATAAAAATAATATGTCATCATTTAACAATAGTATTTTAAAGAATATAATACAACGCAATAATATGACATCCATAGAAATTAATGTCAATTCTGACACAGCGACACTGACCTATGACATAAACCGTTGTCATTTACATATTTTTAATTTACCTGTGCATTCATCTGTCTATCCATTTATGATTAAATAATTAAGTGAAAACACGCGAGAATCAATACAATAATATTCACGGTACATTCCAAAAGGACTGAAACAGAAGTAATCAAAAAATTATGTGGGTCGTTATTAAGCCTTAAAAGGCAATGAATTCCCTAACAACATCGTAATATGAAACAACCTGTAGAGTTTGGAGGGTTGAAAAGGCCGGGCGGTAAAAGTATAGATGGGTGGCGTAGCGCGTAGCTGGGTAGCGTAGTACGTGGCTACGAGGCTACGGACCGTAGCGGGCACGCGGTTCAAACGTGTTCGAAGCTACAAGTGTTTGCGAGTCACCTTTCGCTACGAACTGCGGGTATGATAGAGTCTCTTTGTTCTCGAATAAATTACGCCTACAAACTGTTTTGATCACGTAGTCGGTCTGAAAATTCTTGGAAGCTATTATTCTATTTGAATTTTCAATTAAGTGGTCAATTGACAGCTTCATCAATTTTATGAAAGTGTTCTGAAACGGCTTCTTTGAAATCAAATCAACACATGTAAGGGTCTGAGTTGTTCCTGCGCCAAAAAATCTAAGCATTTACTATTCACATGTCTACCTTATAAAAATATTCGCTTATACAATGCTTACTAGAGCCATAAAAGTGAGCAGGATCCATTCAGCAACCAAGGAAACACAATTCCAGCTCCAGCTTATCACAAAAGCGCATACGAAAGCATATCTGGTTCCACCGAAAATGGTTAGTGGTTCGAACGCATACGAAACCATATATGGTTTCATAGAAAAGCCTCCCAAAATGATACAAATCCGTAAAAAGTAACAAATGAATAAAACAAACTATAATAGAACAATAACAGCGCTATATTTAATTTTTTTATCAAGCTTAGCTTACCTGTTTCAAGTAGTTAAGCTGTTTTAAAAAACGCATTTACAGCCACTATGTTGAACTTCCCACACGTGCTTAGAAAAGTGAAGCTTTAACCAAATTAATGTCAGACCTCAGTAAACAATATTTTTTTCGAATTGCCAACACATTAAAAATAACGTAAACTATGAGTTTAATAATTACTGATGCAACTGACGCAAAACGAAATATGAAATCTAGCGAACCATATATATGTATGCGGTAGAGGGTTTAATCATTAGTGAACAATTAAATTAATAATTTAGTTATTCATTCAATTAATTAAGTCCCACCATTCAATTTATGAATACCGCAAAAACTATTTTTTTATAGACAACCCGAAACAATTCAGTTAATTTTCATGGAATCGTGTCATGTCATGCTTTTAGCGATCTATTTATACTCGTATTTGGGGCATTAAGTGAGTTTGTTCGCCGTAGTAGGTGGAAGAGGGCCCGACCACTCCCCGACAGTGCCCGACAGTCCCCGACCCGTGAAGGTATCCCCCCATTCCATCGACCTCGGGGACATTTGGGGGTCGACCGAATTGAGTATCCTGTGTCTGTCTCCTGTTGATCTCGCGTTCTATGGTACGGTATATTAACCAGCTTAAGCCAACGACGCACACTATTCCATATTCAAATCCTTGTTTCGAATTGATGTTATTTTAACATGAACAATTACCAACTTTATTTCGGTGTTTATTAACTTCATTTAGGAATGACAAGGCTACTGAGAAAGTCATAAAAATAATTGAACTCAAAACTGAACGTTAGGAGTAAGTAGTTTTTTTCCAACAAAAAAAGAAACATTGGTTTACATGATTGGAAACTAAATTACAAACGCAGAATAGACACACTTGGACGTTACTACGTGATACTAATTTAAGTAATTTATTAACTTACCACCAAGTCCAACATCAAAATAATTAGTTTTCCAATATATGAAGATATCTTTGTTTACAAAGTTGTGTTAATTAAAATTAAAAAATCTAAAAAAGAAACAACTGGGGGTTTTTCGTTAAAATATATATTTAAATTAGCTTGATTTATAACATTACTACCTATTAAAGCCGGGTTCATTACGTAGTAGCAGTAATACCGTACAATGGCGGTACTCGACGAGACAACAAAAATACATCGCTTCATACATGTAGGTAGGTACTACGTATTCCAGACTAGATTTCTGTTTCGACGTGTCTACGTAAAACTACAGTTAAAAGCGTTGGTTTATGAACTCAATGTGCACTTGAATCTCAGTGGAGTTACGAACGCAGAATTAGAAAGAGATGAAAATATGTGGTTGCTACTGCGCAACGCAGTAAGTGAACACGTAAGTCTCGTAAGTTTAAATGGAAAAACGTCGGTGATGTAATAAAGGCGTAGATACACGTGCCGACGTGACATTTGCGGTTTGACGAGGCACCTGAGAGAACGTTCACGCTAATGAGGACTAGTTCCCGTGTTAAGGGTTTAACGCTTCTTAAACGCGATCGCTCAACGATTATTCTCGCCGAGCACCACCTTTAATACTGGAAAAAGCCTCCAAGCTTTTACTGTTCCTTTAGTACGCCGTTTACGACTTTCAAGTGTACTTTTGTTTGTTTTGCAGTCTCACGATAGGCCCCATAACTTGTTATTACATTACAAACCTTTGATTGAAAACGATAAGTTGTTATAACAATCGCGACTGAAGAGCTTTTCGACTCACTTTGTTTTATTTTATTTATAGGCTATATTTTGTGGTAGAAATGTTCGTCGACATCATTAGGTATAATTAAAGTACTCTATTATTCTCCTATTAAAGGGCAAAGGCCTCTTTCTCAGAAAGAGAAGACACGAGCATTGATACACCAGGTGTGTTTATAAAGGTTTGGCGATTTCAGACTTATGTATATTTACTTTAAATCCAGGTTTCCTTACGATGTTTTTCCTTCACCGATGTCAGTAGTGGCCAAGATGAATTCAGAAAGTACAGTCACCAAAAAGATTAAGTAACCGGGTCGTCAGATATAGTTGAAGTTTAGTAAGAAACCCATGCATATTTTCGAATGAAATTTAGTTTTATAAATGATTTGTTTGTGTTCTATTCATTCCTACACTAAGTCTTAAAATAAAGAAAATATCCACAAGTATATCTAAAGGAAAAGTATCATAGGGCATTCAAAAATTCGTGTGCGTCATTGTCAACAGGAAAGGTCCTCATCCATCATTTAATTTAATTTATGACCCAAGTTACTTATCTCTTTTGGTGAGTACATTATTATGAATTGAAAATTTCACATCGTTACTCATTAGATATAGTCACATAATATTTTCATCCTTTCAATTTCTGCGTACGGGTTAATTCACCATCACGTAATTCTACAATACAATTGCTTTCTTCAAAGGTGTGGGTTAAACCATGTAATAAAAAACAGTAATTATAATATTTGTTCGTTCATTCACTCGCCAATTGCCATGATAACTCAGTTTATTTCCCGTGGCTGCGTAGCAAAGTAAATTAAACACCTGAAAAACAATTTATAAAACAAATTGGCAGCCAGTGTATTCCCATCCTTTACAAAGTACAAAAAATAATTATACGTATGCCGAAATTGTATCAATCGAAAACTTATTTCATAAGGATAATGTAAATATGCCAATCCTGTGTACATTTTTTTTTTAATATTCGTATACCTACTCGTAAACGGTGTGTAGGTTGCACGGTAAAAAGGATCAGTTAAATTGATTGACAATCGAGCTGTAAATAAATGGTAACATGTATAATATTTGTTTTGTATGTATGTTATATTATAATTAGTTGTGTCACTAACGTAATATGTCAAACAGAGAAAAGTATATACCTACCAAATATTCTAAATTGGTGAAAGAAAAAGTACTGATTAATTGAGTACGTACTTGGTTAACTCTAGGCCATCGTTTTCATTTACGGACTCCCACATACTGGGGAACGACCGATAAAAATAACAGTGATTAAAATAATGGCGTAATATCAAAACGAGTAGGTACTCTCAGCCAGTTGTCCACAATTTAGGCATGTAATATTGTATCAACTTGTAGTGCTGTTCCACAAACAATGGGACACTTAATATTGTGTCGGATGGGTCCTGTTGTTTCTACGTTACAGGAACTGATAGAAGCTGTCGAAGGTGCTCGAAGCAAATTCTGGGCCGGCTCTATGTATCTAGACTGCCATCAATATTTTCAAATGAAATATATTTTTCTTATCATGTAAGAAAAATATATTTCATTTGAAAATATTACACATTTTGTAATTAATTGTAACCATAAATTGATATAATATCTATTATGAAAAAAAGATTGTAGAAAGTCGAATGTATCTTTTTGAGTCTGACTGTACCTACTTGTACAAAAAAAAACAGATAAAAAGGTGCGAGCTTTAATGACATAGTTGGCATTGTGAAGGCATTGTGCAGTGGATTTTTATCTCATCACGAAAACTACTCTCGAGTACAGAGATCATACAAAGAGGTCCCTTCTCGCATACCCAACCGAAATCGTCGGAATGCCGTAGTTGTTTCGTATCTAATAAAAATGAGCCTTTGCTTATCTCGAGGGAAAGTTGAGTGTCTGTCTACTCGAAATGGTCACGCAATGATCTGATTCCAAATTGGATTCTTATTACGTTATTTCAAGGTTGATTTTACCTTGATCCTGTAACTGTAACAGCCCGTAAAGGTCCACTGGTGAGCATAGGCGTTTTCATTGACCACTCCGCCCAATGAGCATGAAGGAATATCGCCTTTATTGCTTTTTAAATAAGCTTTGTTACTATGGTCGGCCATGATTATATTGAAATGTTTGTGATTAATATGAAGCTCTGAGCCATTACACAGTTAAATTCAGAGTTCAAGAAAATGCACTCTTTCTATGCTTATAATATGTGTCCCCACTTTAAAGGATTGTAGGTAGACATCTTAGAAGTATACAGAGATGTTAATTATACAAATAGCGCAATTTTCAAGTAAGAAAGTACAAAGGTACTTCCTTACTCTCACCATCGGGTCGGCCTTAAATGAAACAACATTGACCTATTTCTCAAGCGGAATTACATACGTTCTTCTCTCTGAAATTAAAAGTCAAGTCCATGCTATGTAATTGCGCGTATTATATAAAAATAAAAGAAATTAAAAAATATTTCAGAGAAAAGTTAATATCTTAATAATAATTATCTTTTGAAACCCGATCAATGAGAAGACTCAAATTAGAAATTTTTAGTAACGATAATTTAAATGAGAGAATTGGAAACTAATTGAGAAAAGTAATTAATTTCTCACAATGATGTGCAATTGAATTAATTTATAAAATTAATGTAGATGTTCTAGACATTATTTGGGCTTAAAGCTGTAATTTGGATTAAAACTTCTGAGGGCTCTTATAAAATGCTTCTAAAAAACAATATTTCATTCGATATTTATCGAACACCAATACGAACTTACAATGATCAGCCTCTTCCGTTCAGAAAACTCGAAGGTATACATATGCTTTCAAAAGTAACAAGAGCTTACCGTTATAAAAGTAACAGGAGCTTACCGTTATAAAAGTAACAGGAGCTTACCGTTATAAAAGTAACAGGAGCTTACCGTTATAAAAGTAACAGGAGCTTACCGTTATAAAAGCTAATCACACCAGAGTGGTGAAATAGGGGCAATTCAATAGATTTTTATGACACACACACTTTTAACGTGCTCGTAACGGTAAACGATAGTGAATTTTCACTGCATCGATGTTATTTTAAGTTAAGGGCCTAATGCTTATACGAGTACGTTACTGTTTTTTGAGATTTTTCACTGGCTGGTACGGGAACGGTCACGGCACGACGGCGGCACGGAAGTCGAAAGATAAATGAATGATTTCTGAAAGAAAGAAAATAAAGAAAGAAAGGAAGAAGACATTAACAAGCAAGACAGAAACATGTCTAAGTCAAATGACGAGCTAAGTAACGTTTATAGGTCTCAATTTTCATACCCGCGATCTTTTCTTCTCATAAAAGAAGAACAAGTCACGCACATGGATCGGTATGTACTAAAATGTTTCTTAATCGCTCAGAACTTACAACTTTTTCAACTTTTCCACGTTTGAAACGGGCTATTAAACTGTCCGGAGCTAAAATAGCTCTTGATTGTAGATAGAGAGTTTGTAGAACTGTTTGCTACTACCACAACATTCCAAATTTAGTCCACGTAATTTAATATGGACAAAAAGTTTAATGCAAAATTCACATAGGTCACCTGCTTGCCATTGACAAAAACCTAATGCGACAGTTCAACGTTCAACACACTAAAGAGCTGCTCGTTTCAAAACGAGCTCGCCCGCTCACTATGTTGCCGCAAAAGTATTTGCTTAGTACTTTCTAAATTGTGAAGTAGGTAAGTACATTGTTAGAGGTGTGTATGTACCTACCTAAGTGCTGTAAGGGCCAGCGCTCACTGGTGGCGTGGCACGGCCAGCTATTTTCATGCGACGAATAGAAATATAACTATTATATCCGTTATCATTAAGTATGTCAATAAAATCTGCTGCATCCGGTTTAACTGAAAGCTGGCCCCAACTTAATTGGGAAAAGGTTAGGCAGATGATGATGAAGAAGTATAACCATAAAACTGAAATTTAATGATGATAGAAAAATACCGCGTCATCATTGCCCTTGAAATTTCAATTTTATTTTTTTAACTATAAAGTTATTTGTCGCCTAAAAATCCTTGCCGTGGCGTGCCATGGTTGTACACCCTAAGTCCCTCACAATTTGCCGACTAAGCAAGCTTTTGTATTTTGTTACACGGCAATGTTTGCGAACCGACGATTTGTGTTGGAGTTTCCCTGACGTTGGCTGGAACGCATTTAGGTAATCAGTAAGTACCACAACTCACTCGGGACACTGTGGTGGGACCTCGCTCTGTAAGGCTTATGAATTTATAACTTTGTTTTCAAAACATTTTTGTAGGTAACGAAAGCTAACTTCAACTAAGTTAGCTTTCAGTGTAAACAAATACAAATTGTATTCATATCATATTCATTTACAAGTTATCAGTACTAACTAACTGTTTGACTAATGTCAAAGTAACTGTCAACTTGTACCATTTGCAACCAAATCACAGTCTATTTATTCATCACTAGCTTTTTCCAGCGGCTTCGCCCGCGTGGAGGTTGAAATTATCCCTCGGGAACGCACTTTCGGGATAAAAAGTATCCTATGTATACCAGGTTACAAACTATCTGTGTACCAAATTTCATCTAAATCCGTTCAACAATTTTTGCGTGATTGAGTAACAAACATCCAAACATCTAAACAAACAAAGTTTCACATTTATAATATTAGTAGGATGACTATAAAGACTCCAGCGGGATAATTGTGTTACACACCTAAAATGCCAATCGAGTTCAATGTCCTTCATTCTGGCATTCATTGGTTCATTAGATTGAAAAATTAAGCAATGAACGTGGCTGAACTGTAAAAATGAGGGGCATCTAAATGAGAGGCGTCTAAATGAGAGGAATCTAAATCGATTGTGTTTCGCAATTAACCTGGTGACAAATGGAAAAAGAGCTACCTATAAAGGCAAACACACATGCCGGCGGCACAGCCGGCGGGTTTTTGCCTTGCGGGTATGCTCCAGGCGTTATTAGGCCGCCGGCACTTGCCGCAAAAACCGAGTTTACCGCCGCGCTTGTTGGCGGCATGCCCGCCGGCCGGGCCGCCGCACAGTGTGGAAAAACTGACCTATTTTGGACAAAAATCGATTCGAAAGCGACTTTGTAAATTAAAAAAATATGTACGTGTCCATTTGCGTGAGATTATAAGCTACAAAAATCCACTGCGGAAATTGAAAAATTGGGTAAAATAACCTATAAAAAAAATCAATTCTCACGAAATCGGTAGTCCATCGGCGTTCCATAATTCTCGTATTATCACTCTATTTGGTAGGTTCAGTCGTTAAGCATGGTAACTTTGATTCCACAAATAAGTTTATGGCCGAATGCCACTGTATTCGGCCATAATTCATTCACGGTCAACGACACTTCGTTCACCGTGAATGAATTGTGTCGTTTTAGGAGGCTTGAATAAAATAAATATGTTACATAATTTTTTTATTTCAGAATTTTAAGAATCACCCAAATTTGTAGGTTAGGTTGGTAACTAAGGTTTCTGAATTGTACAGACTAATAATAAAAACCACTCACGAATACTCTATTTAATAGTTTATTAAGATTTCATTAAAATTTATTGCATTCTAGTACTAATTTTGGGACACTGACATTTTTTAAGGTATCCCAATTTTTTAATTGCTGTAGATGATTATTGCTGCATAGATTTATTTCAAAGCTTAAAAAAACCGAGTTTGAAAGTCTTCTTATACCGAAAAATGAGGATTCTCAAAATTTTGCGGTTAAGTTGTCCTTGAACTTCCAAAATTCAACGAGGTAGACTGTAAATGAATATAAAAACCACATTATAATAATGCAATAGATAGTGCTGTAAGTTTCTATGAAAATAGAATTCATTTAACTACCGATTTCGTGAGAATTTTTTTTTTTCTAGGTTATGTTACCCAATTATTCAATTTTCGCAGCGGATTTTTGTAGCTTATAATCTCACGAGAATGGACTATTTTATTTTTTAATTTACAAAGTCGCTTGCGAATCGATTTTTGTCAAAAATAGGTCGGTTTTTCCACACTTGTGCGCTGGCATAGTGTGTAGGAGCCTCAATACATTCATTATATTAAAAGTTTGTTGAAGAAATAAATATTTACCCTCATTTTTTTGGTAATTCCACCTAATGTTTCTCTGCATCACCCAAGGGTGTAGAGGGAGTAATAAAAAATTACTAAGGCATTAAGTACGCCGCTGGTATTAAATCAAGAAATAGGAAGAGAGCAACAAGAGAGTCAATTCTCGTAATTTTAAGAACGTTCACAATCCGAACTCAGTCTCAATCTGTCAAAAATACCTCAAGTTCCCCTACATTTTTGACAAGTTTTTGACATTTGATTGTCGCTGAGGTGAGACTGTCACTAGATTTTGAACGTTTTAATTACGAGAATTGGCCTTTTAAGCAAAGGATTATCCAATGACATTTGACATACGAACGTCGACGCAGTAACCTAACAACTTCTTGACGTCTAGGTCTTTTCATAAAACAGAACGTTGGTACTGCCGGGATAATAAGTATCCTATATGTTCATTCAGGTTATAAATTTAATTTAAATTCGTTGAGCCGCTTCTGTGTGATTAAATAAATAAAAAACAACAAAAACATAAATATCCAAACATAAAAACTATCACATTGATCATATTAGTAAAATAAAGCGACCTTTCTTTGCTTTATCAAAGTTAAATATTATTTTATGACACAAACATATTCCCTCGCCCTCTTCCCTTGGGAGTAGGCAACTGTGATCCTTACATACTCGTCTTGCTTCATTCTCATTCATACATCACCTTATACAACACCTAATTAACAAAGGATAAATTATCTAAAATGATGGTGAAAACCGCATCAAAACCACTGTGAAATTTAGAAGTAGGTACTAAGCACATAGACACACAGAACGCAGTTTTATTCTATTTATAGATTTAGATTATATTTATAACTTACGAGTTCCGTGGCTTCTGATTACACGGAACAACTCATCTGCATTTTCCCAAATATATTGGGGTCGGCTTCCAGTCTAACCGGATGCAGCTGAATAACAGTATTTTATAAAGAGTGACTGCCTATCTGTCCTCCACAACCCAGCTACTGAGTAATACGATACCACTTGGTTAGACTAGTTGTCAGACTTTCGGGCTTCTGACAAGCCATAACTACTGTCTAAGATCCGCGAATGACAGCCAGAACCAATCGCTTAACATACTTTCTGCGGCACGGAAGAGTCTTGGTGTATAAAGGTGGTTACCCATCCACGGATCAACTGTGGCCAGAATAGCTTAACCTGATCGATTGATCCGTGCGGTTTTAAATACTTTGTCACCAGCCCCACACTACTGGGAACAATTCTCCTAATTTAATTACCATTCTTGTGTTGTGTGGTTGTAGGTATTAGCATGACAAAAGGGGACCGCTTGATTTTGAAGGAGCGTCCTTTCACTAACATGCCTAGCCAGTAACCAGGGCAAGCGCAGCTTACCTTCAGCTTCCAGAAGAGTTTAATTAAATAAACACCAATAAAAATTAATAATAATTTATTGTTAACGAGCTTAAATAAAATAATCAAATTTGATTAATGTTACAGACTTACTGAAATTATTTTGGTACCTACCTATTGATATTATTCATTCAAAAAGTTATTCGATAAGTATTTTATAAAACTATTTACTGTTATACGTTGAAATTTTATTTAAAACAAGTGGTTTACGATGAGTATCGTATTTTATTATTCATTATTTTGCCAAAAGTTAAATATATTAAGCCTTTCAATGATGTAAACGTATAAATTCGTTTGCAAAAAAAATTAAAGTTCAGAAGAAAGTTAGTCGCTCATGTTCACTCATCAATGCTCATCAATCAATCAATCAATCATTAAGGCTCGTGCAGACTAGCGCGACGCGCCGGTCGCGTCGCGTCGCGCGATTCCTTTAGGCACACGAACGAGTTCAAACTGTTTCTATATTATTAAAAATATAATACAGAACACATGGATACGAGGCAGCGTAAGCTTAGCAAGAATATTAAACACATTCATCAATAAGTGTGAGAGTCAAACTCTATAATCAGCTTGACCTGAATGGCGTAGCCACCTACTGGGCCCAATTCATGAAACACAATACTTTTCCATTGCCATCGACTAAAGAAGTAGAAGTAGACATAAGTTAGACAAGCTTAAACTGAACAACTTTTTACATACCTATACAAAATAAAAAGTCATGAGATTTCACACCTAAATTAATTTGGATGGACATATTATAGACCATGACCTGGATTAGGTCATTGGATACTTTTTTATCCCGTCGTAAAGGGTGCTTTTTAGAGGTATACAAATTTAAAATGAAATAAAACACGTTAATATAAAATGTTATTACCATGGTATTGGCTTTGTTTAAAGATATTCTTATGCCATTAGTGCTTAAAAATGATTTCGGGCATATGGGCGCCACGGCTGGCTCGAATGAACGTAATCGGGAAGTCCAATTTTCGACCACTTTCTCGAGCAACTGGGGCCGTATATTGGAAATACCGCAGCGAATGTTGACTTGCGAGTGGACAACGTCTGTGGTCTATCTACATAAATAAGTGACTTTACATATCCCCAAAGAAAGTAATCCATGGGTGTGAGATTACACGATCGTGGAGGCCAGTTCCACGATCTAGTACGCGAAATTATGCGCTCATCAAATTTTTGCTGCAATAAATTGATGGCGTCGCGCGCTGTGTAGCATGTTGCACCATTTTGTTGAAACCAAAGCTCTACCACATTAATATCATTCAATTATGGAACAAAGAAGTTGGCAATCATGGCTTTAAAGAGCTCGCCATTGACGGTAACAGTTTGGCCGGCATAGTCTTTTAAAATATATGGGACAATGATTCGACCTGCCCATATAGCGCACCAAACAGTGGCTTTAAATGGATATAAGGGCGACTCAACAAAGGCTTCTGGGTTTTCTCCACTTTAAATTTGGCAATTCTGCTTATTGACGTAGGCGTTCAGCCAAAAATTTGCCTCATCGCTAAACAAAATTTTACATTGAAAAAGAGGATCAAGCTGAAGATTGTTTTCGGCCTATTCCCCGAACCTACGGCGCGCATAATGGTCACGCGGTTTCATCTCTTACACAAGTTGGATCTTGTAAGCTCGTAAGCTTACAAAATATTTTCGCAAAATCTTCCACAATGTCCCATACATTCCCATCGTACACAGCTCCAATTGCTGTGTACGATGGCGAATCGACTCATTTTGGTCTTCTTCAACACTACGCTCCACAGCAGCAATAACTGTGCGTAATTCTTCTGTGCGCACTGTATGGCGTCTTTGTGGATGCGTATTATTACCAAGAGTGTGCGTGGCGTGAAAACGGTCTATGGTTTTCCGTCTAACTTGCTCGGATTATGATAACGATTATGATGATCGTAGAATGGACGCAGCGCACGGTAAGTTTTAGGTACGTGGGTGAAGCCACTGGCATCAGCTATTAATTTATAGCTAAGTCTTGCTTTGATTTATCATTTCCTTTACTTTCATCGGAGTCTGTTTGGGTTATTAACCCATTCCCTGTCCCATGAGCCACATATAGTTCAGGTTAATTATTTAAATATTGTGTTTACTTTGCGGACAGTGAATGTGATGTTGTTAATGAGTCTTTGATGACATGCTTAATAAAACGACAAAAAATAAATTATGAAAAAGCTTCTAAAAAGAAACGTCCAATAAAACGCTGTAAGCGCAAAAAGCTGTAATACACAACATAGACTATTCTAGGTTAAGGCTAGGTAGGTTTTTGGCCGAGTTTTCCCAGCGTAATACACCGTCTGCATACCAGGAAATCATAGCCGCGGCACGACAAAAGTTTTCAATTCAAATTTTACAAGTTCAAGGCGTGTTTATGTCGAGAATGCTTACAACTTTCAGCTTGGAGATAAACATGTCGTATGCATAGTGCATTATTTATACATTAAAAATGATAAACGATAAATGATTATAATGGTTGTTCTCGTGTTGTTAGGGGCAAGGATAAAACGGCACGTAAAGCGGTGGTCAGAAAAGTGACGTCCGCTTCTTGTCGTTGTTTCTCATTCTGATTCTTGTGTCTAGTTTGGATTGTAATTGTACTTACTTTACTTATTGAAGGCATGAGCCTATCCCATAGACCGGATAAAAATCCAGGCTCCTGGCGCTTAGATCACCCTAGAAGGAAATAGGTCACGTCACAGCTATGAAATTATATCATATAAATATTGTGAAGAAGTTGCAGTTTTAACCAGCAAACATATTAATGAGCCGAGCTGGTGATAATGATTTTGGTTTTAAAATAGTTTCAGCTGAATACCAATATTTTACTTGGAACGACTGCTCATCTGACGTCCACACCCCGTTAGTGGGTATTACGATACTCCGTGCTGTGTCTGGTCCACCAGACACTTACCTGTATCGCGTTATTTATATAAAAAGCAACTTTCGCAGTCCGAAGTCAACTTTGCTTTCTCTAGGTTCAACCATTATTATGAGCATTTCCAATTATCGCTCAGGTATCATTTTCCATCACTAGTAAAGATACGATTGAAAACCCTCTCGTTATAAATATGGTTGAGTAATGTAAAGCAGCACTCGACGCGAGTTTCGTTTTTGTGCTTCACCCAATTCATGCGATGCATTCCATTTTTCAAACTTTTTCAAGTGAATTAAAATTATTTTATCATTAACACCGAAGCCTGGCGCTAAGTTTGGCGTTTGGGATATATCTGCCTTCACTACCACTTTTAATTCTTCAATGTCTACTAAGATCTCCGGCCGCCCACGATGTTTGTTCTATTGGTCAACTTTTCCAGAACGAAATCGTTGGAACTTTATTTTAAAGTAGCTTCCCCATATACATCAATAATTCTTCGAGCTATTTCTGCAGCGCTTGTGCTCCGGTGAAATTCGTATTCGTAAATAACGCGATATTTCAAGTTTTCCATATCGTGAACAGAAAGATGTCAAATAAAAGTATAAAAATCGGAAACAAATTAATCACTTAATTCGAAACACAAATACACAAGACTTCAATTGAAATTCCTAACTAAAAGCCTAAACTCAAACTTAATGCATTTATTTCAAATTAACCAATTACAGGCACTATTGCAAAAAGAAGAAGCGGAAAAATGAAGCTACTTACCCATTCTAAAGCGTAGTAGGTACCTATGGAGAAGAACGGGCAAGAAACTCCATGGACACTCTTTTAAAATCATGATATTGTTACAAAAAGTTGGTCCATCATTTTGTTGAAATTATCAATGTGAGAAACGATGTAAAAAGACGTGCCCATTAAAAGCGTCCGCAATTAAAACAAAAATAAAATAATAATTCAAAAATTAAAATAAGCCGTGCGAGCTAAGAGATGACTAGACCCTACTGGCGGTTCACGAACATGACGTATGGATCAGCACCATTCAGCTCAACCATTTTGAAGGGAATTTAATGATCCAACACACACACCACCATCAGCGAAACATTTGAGTGAGCTTGACATACTCTCAGTTACCAGGGCACGTTCAAGTCAATGAACGATGTTAGCTTTATAGTACGAACATAGTGCTCACACATATGCTATACAATTATACAATACTAAAAGTTTGAATATCCACAATGCAAAGATATCTAGCTTTTACAATCTTCAGCAGCTCCGACAATGTTTTCAAATGCTATTCAATTTAGTTTAAGCTACCTTGTGGAGCAGGACAAGCAGGACAAGCGTTTAGCCAAGTATTTTTGTCAGCGATGTAAACTCCCAACTTATAATAAGCATGGCTGCATAGTAGCATGCATGCAAGCATGGCTGCATAGTGTGCGTTTTATACAAGATTTTAATTTCGTTTCATTCAGTTGGAGAATGTAGGGAGGTATTTTATTGTAACATTTTAAACAGTACCCCATGAAGGATGAGTCTACTTTAGCCAGTCTAAAACCTGGTTCAACTAATTGGTCCCTATTTCTAGTCCCAAAGGTGTGTCTTTCACCTCTTTTACTGAAATTTTTTAAATCTTTCCTGACATACATGATGTTCTCATAGATATACTGACAAAGTACCGTCATGATATTAATATTTTTTAACAGTTCCCTCAGAGAATCTCGCCTACGGAGGCCATATATTGCAATGATGGCTCTTTTCTGTAGAATAAAAATAGACTAGATATCTGCTAGCCCGTCCCCGTAGTAAAATAGCGTAAGATATGAAACTATGAAAGTAACTGAAATAAAAATTGACTAGCCTCGCGGTTTCTACATTATTGAATTGGCGGGTGTTTCTTACAGCATAATTATACTGCTGAACTCAACGTCCCACAAGAGCTGTTAAATGAGGACTCCATTGTAGCCTTGAGTCAAGCGTGATCCCTAGGAAAACAGTTTTTATTGACGAATTCTAGTTTCTCTTTATTCATTGTTATGTCACAATCAGTACTTTTAACACTTTGGTAAATCAAATCCTATGCATTTCGTTTTTTTCCTATTTAATATTAAATTATTAGCAGTGAACCAATTTTGTACCTGCAGTAGGGCGTTATTTACGTCGTCAAGATTTGATGCATGTCTATTTATTTAAAAAATTAAGGATGTATCGTCAGCAAATAACAATATTTGTGGTTGTTTTTTTAATAAATGGGGTAGATCATTAATATATACTAAAAAGAGGAAAAGACCCCCATTGAGCCTTGTGGACCACCCATTTTTATTTTGAAACCAAGTGAATTGACACCATTTATATGAACTTTTTGCTATCATATTAATAAGATTTTACTAGACTGAGCGCAAGTTTACCTAATCCGTAATGGTCAAGTTATAAGAGTAAGGTTTCGTGATTAACGCAATCAAATGCCTCAGAGAGGCCACAAAAGATTACTATGGCATCCTGAGGAGGCTCAGGATCCCCAAGCGGTAAATATATGTTTTAACAAGGTAACACGGTCACATCAGTCATACAACGTCCTTTGGTGAAACCATATTGCTGATCGTTTAAGATTTTGTTGGTCTTACAATAATTAAGCATTCGATTGAGCATTATCTTTTCGAACACCTTGTTGAATACCGACAGCACAGATACTGGTCTATAATTGTTGGCGTCTTTTAAATAGGCCCTGATTTAAATAGTGCTAAACATAACTTTACTATATTTCATTAAATCCGGAGACTCCTTGATCTACACACAAATTAAATATTAAAGCTAAATAAGGTGCTAGGATCTCGATTATGGACGTACACATTTTTATAGGCATTCCCCAACCTAAATCGTAACTGAGTGTCCAGGAGATTCAAACGTCAAACACCGCACATCGGTAACAACTCTCCTGGAGATTTCTTGGCTCGGGTCGGATTTAATGCCAAATATTGCCTTTCTAGAGTATACTTTTCTTACTCTAACTTATACAGACTGTAGGAAAAAGAATAGGAAAGGCATATAACATTACATGCTAAACATCCAACAAAAATTTGTAACAGAATGTTGCACTCAGTTTAGTCTGTGGAGACACGCCTTCTTATCGTTTTTGTGAACGGACGCGACGCAATATTGCAACAGTGTGTCGAGATAATTGTACAACCATGGACGAATAAGTACTTAACAGTTTTTAATTGCTGCATTGTGTATTGGATAAAGATTTTGGACGGAATTTGTTATTTCACCGAGCAAAGTCTCGAAATATACGCGCCATGCCGCCGGTACATTTCTACTTGTTGTGAATAGAAAATACCCTAGTGACGGCAAAATGTTGTTAGAAACATTATTTAGATACGTTACTACGTATGTATTAGGCATTTCAATAGTGAAATTCGATAAAAAATTGTGTAAATGTCGAAAAGTAAAAATGTAATAGAAAATCGATCTCCAGGAGATATCGTAACTGACAGGCATTTGACGTTTTAGGACACCCAAGTCGCCATGTTTTTTTGTGTTTCGTACATAATAGAGACAAATGGTCAGTAAACCAACAAGTTTTGACGGACTTAGAAAAAAAGCGAAGTTAAATTATTTTAAGTTCAAAAACTTAAAATAATTGGTTTATTTCTTTTGGTGAATTGGTTTCTATTTCATCGTTACTTCTAAACTGCTTTTCTACACATGACTAAGTGTTTTATTTTATTTTTCAAGCTCAAATTGTCGAAAAAAGCCTAGTGCGTTTGAACATTTATTAAAATAAATATAAATAACATTAGATTTTCATATTAAAAAAGTAATCGGACCCCTGTTTGAAAATCGCTTTATTTTTTTTATTTTTTTTATTTTGTTGTTCCCATGTGACCTACTGGTTGTATATCTATATTGTGTACTTGGAATTCTTGTACTGAAATTGCTTGTTTTCTGTTTTTTATTTCTTGATTTTGTTAATGTTTTTGCTAGGCTACATGCCCTTGTGTTGTGTTTTTCCATTAGTAAATATCATCATCATGTGGATTGTGAAATAAGATTTCAAATAAATGTAATAGTAGGTACTTGCTCTGTGATAAAAATTATGAAAGGGACTTTGTTAGAGCCCTGTCTCAAGTGTTTACATTGGGACTCATATTTCGTATGATAAACAATTCCAACAGCTAACACTTCGTCTGCGATAAGATTGTGTACCAAAATATCGAATACGATTCTATAATTAGCCACTTGGCTTACAGAGTTCCCGGAATGAATCTGTAAACATACCCTTTTTTTTTTGTTCGGCGTAAGGGTCGACTAATTGAGCCAATTTTTTGTTTAGCTTGCATGTAAAATATGTATCGAGGTGTCTGTTCTTTTTCTTGATTATTGTAAAATAATGTTTTAATATATAATTAAAATAATAACTTTGGAATGAAATGCTTTTATTTTATTAATATGACGACTTTTGTACGAAAAACTGGGAAAAAATAGCTCACCCTACTTTCAACTTCGAATCAACAATAGATTCCACGATAAAACTATACTAAACTATAGATAATCAGATAGCTTATTTCATAACAATTTCAATGACACAGGGTTTATCAAGCTGCGATGCGTGATTTCAGAGATATCGTAGTTTTAGTGTACGCGGAGAAATCGCCGATTTCGGCTGGGCGCGCATTTACGTCGCTGCAGAGTGACGTAATAGGGTAGTCACGTGGGAGGGGATAAGTCTTCGGTCAATTTAATTTAGATTTGCCGAAAAGATTTTTAAAATGTCATAGGATTTATGTGTTTAAATTGAAATTCAACCGGGCAGCCTGGAACGTTCGCTCAAAATAAATCAATTGAGACATCGGGGGACGAATTTAAAGCTTCCGCAGTTTTAGATGGTACATCAGTAAAGAAGTTTACAAATTCTTGAGCTACTTCTATGTTAGAGCTTATGGCACCACGTGTAGTCTCCAATGTGAACGTCTGAACGGGTGACGTAACGTGATTATGAAACGCGCCGCTTCCGCACGCTTTGTAAACACAGCCTAAAGGATTCGTGTTCAACACTTTTAGTTCTCTTTATGTATAAAGTTACATAAACTAGTTAAGAGTAAGGTGTTATTGTTCCAAGTTGTGGAACCAACTTCAAGAATGACTGTTACATTTGTCTGCGTCTTTGTCGAGTAAACTTGGTACATTATCGAAGATGTACCTACTTTTAGAGCTATGACTTGCTAGACAAAACTAACATTCAAATGTATTTAATAGTCAAAAATACATAAGTAACATTAAAAAATATCAGAAATTTACAACTATCTCTAAATAATGTGACCGAAAATGTTATAATTACTACACAATAAACTCTTAAAAATACTGTTTTTTTTTTTTAATATTGTACTAACTCCAAAACTTCATCTATAAGTTCCATAGACTGTCTATTGGAAGGTTTTGTACTTATGTAAGAGTCTGAAGTGTACAAAAGTGTATGTGGCATCTTCATTTGAATCGTTTAAAGTTTTTGTTTCTTGATTGCTAGGCATCTTCGGTAAGCTGTCCAAGAGGTAGCACTGAATAATGCCGAATGACGCTTTGCCCGTGAATTAAGACTTTACGGCAGATGATGGCATATAATACCACATATATTTATTAACATATCGTTGTACTGTATCGAAATCATACTGTCCGAATTTATTATAATATTCCGTCACTTTCAATTAAAACAAGACATAGGCCATGTCTGGCACAGTTGAATTCACTCATTACGAGAAGGTAGGTGGTTAGGTAAAATTTTAGTAATGACTATAACTAAAGAAAAACAGTTTGTAATTACTGAGTAGGCAGATGCCCTATTTTGTTTAAAATAATTGATTTGAAACGTGTGCAAAATGTGGTAGAAAGAACGAATTATCATTACGTGGTTATGCGGTTTCCGATATGTTTTATTGATTATTTATTGTGTTAACTAAAATATGGTGAGAAATACTCGATACATTATCTTAACATAAACTGCAAGTAATAAATGTCACAAGTATAACCAATACAAATAACTAACATCATATTTGATCTTATAAATATGTAGGTGATGCTATTTCATCACCTACGTATTTTTAAGAATTTTTTTATAATTTCATGTTATAATAGATTAACATATGTTGTGCAATGAAGTTGCAACTTTTGGGGTTGCGACAATCGTAGATAGGATCCGGCAACTGGGACTCGAGGTGGCCTTGCACAAGTCCGAGGCCATGTGGTTTCATGGTCCTCGGAATGCGCCACTGACGGGTTCCCAGATAACGGTGGGAGGGGTTCACATCGGCGTCGAGTCGACGATGAAGTACCTAGGACTCGTCCTCGACAGCCGGTGGAACTTCGCGGAGCACTTCCGACGTTTGGCTCCCAGACTGGAGCGGGCCGGGGCTGCCTTGAAGCGGCTCCTGCCCAATCTAGGGGGGCCAAACGCCTCCTGCCGGAGGCTCTACGCGGGGGTCGTGCGGGCCATGGCCCTATACGGGGCGCCGGTGTGGGCGCCTACATTGAGGCGCCAACCAGCACGCCGGTTGAAGGCGGCCCATAGGGTCATGGCCATCCGGATGATCCGGGGATACCGCACGATCTCCGGTGAGGCGGCGGGCCTCCTTGCCGGATTACCGCCATGGGATCTTGAGGCAAACGTCCTCGCGCTCACTTGGGAGTGGTGCGAGGAGGCCAAACACCGGGGCGTAACTCCGCTGCCGCGGGAAATCGCGGCACGGCGGACAGAGTTCCAGCAGGATCTCATGGCGACGTGGAAAGTGCGATTGTCGCAACCCAGTGCTGGGCACGCCGCGATTGCGGCGGTAAGTCCCCTCTTTGAGGAGTGGCTTGAGAGGCGGCATGGCGTCCTCACCTTCTGCCTTACACAGGTCCTCACCGGACATGGCTGTTTCGGGAGGTTCCTGTTTCGGATAGGGCGGGAGAAAACGCTCGGGTGTTTCCATTGCGAAGATCGCCCAGAGGACACGGTGGAGCATACGGTGGAGGTCTGCCCGGCTTGGGCGGAGCACCGCCGTGTCCTCGTGGAGGTGATCGGCGGCGGCGATCTCTCGCGTCCGACCCTAGTCCAGGCCATGGTACGGAGCGAGAGGGCATGGCTGGTAGTCGCCTCCTTCAGCGAAGCAGTTATTGCTCGCAAAGAGGGAGGTGGCGCACGTGAGGGAGATGCAGTACATGCGCCCTCACAGCCGTGGCCTTCGCAGGAGACGCCCTGGGCGTCGGGAATCCCAGGCTGATTCCCGGCCACCGTAGGCACGGGCTTGCGGACGGCGAGTGATGGGTAGCTCGCTGCCTGGTAAGGACCAAGCCCGGGTCGACGGCGCGTTGTGTTCCACGCGCGCCTCAAAGAGATGTCAGCAGCAACAGATGGGGCCCGCAAGGGCCGATGCCTGCCAGGGGTGCGGGTTGTTCGAAAGAGATACCGCCGCCCCTGGCCCACAGGCAACTGAGGGAACACGGGTGGGTTTTAGTCAGTAAAAGTCTGACGCGCCCTCCCGCTCCACCCAGAGCGGGAGAAGTTATTTGATGATTTCCCACCCAAAAAAAAAAAGAAAAAGTTGCAACTTTTTGTTCTTCCTGTATAATAATATTAAATTTCCTATCAAATAACATCATTTACAGACCTTCGGCAAATTTCGGCAACTGTCAAAACTCTAATTGAAAGTTTCAGATACGCAAAAATTTTATGTCATGAGATAAATATTTCTAGTAAATATGTTAATAAAATGTAGCATATTTATGCACACCAGAAAAAAGTATATTATAATATATACTTTTTTCTGGTGTGAAAGCCTTCTGGGATAAAAAATCCTGAAAAAAATACAAATGTATATATAATAATATAATATAAATGTTTTTGTGATAATTTTTAAATCGTCGTATTTAGATGCTCTTTGTATCAACCACATACAATCAAGGGCAATGTTACTCTATTCTCTTGAAGTCGGGAATAGCAGGTGTGCCCCTTAATAGTCAATCTCACTAGTTAATTGCACTACGTGTGCCTTAGCAAATTGGATTTTAAAGCAACAGCAGCTTGCTGTGTAACACACTTACAATGGCGATGTGATTATCTTCATGTTGATCAAGCTGTACACCAAATTGTATACCCAAATACAAACCCAAACTCATGTTTTGTGATTGTAAAAGAAACCAACCGCGGAAAAATGGCAAACGGATTTTTTCACTTCAATTACAAACAATTACCGTAAAATAAACAAATATAATTATTATAATAAAAACAAACTATTACTACTAACTACTACTTTAACCCATTTATTCAAGCGGCGGGGTAATAGTGAAACACACTTTCGTAGCAGTTTTATTTCGACATTTCAAAATATGGTGTTATTAACGTTGTTGAACAAACAAAATTTTACGAATAAATATATGAAGCAATGGTTTAGCAATATCGTTCAAAGTGATTCAGATTGAGACTTTTACTGTGTTACGCAATTAAAGCGCAGGGCTTCCTGTCTGAGTTTTGTTTTGATAAAACCGTTTGCCGTAGGACAAACTTCTGTCTAAATTATGTTACCTACTGCAATTTTTTAATTAACTGGGAGTATTTTCCGTCCGTTCCGAGTTTTTTAGGCTGCAATAGAATGAGATGACATAGGTAAACCAATGATCGCAGTTATAATGTTGATCCTATACTACATACATAAACTCACGCCTTTTTCCATAGGAGTAGCTAGAAACTACAGAACGCCACTTGCTACGATTCTTACCGACTCCTTTTGCTTCGTTGATGTTTATACATATAGTGATATGCGAACGCTGGCTACGAGTACTACACACCTGACCTTTCTAAAGAGCATCACCATTAAGGTCACTATATATTCTTCTAGGCCGTACTCTTCCGGCGTTTCTACTCACATCTGCCTTGTAACTCTTTTGTTAGCCGTCTTTCATTCACCCTCTCAACTATTTTCAATTTTTGCCACTATATCTTCTTTTAAACCGCACCGCTGTCTTATCATATTATTTCTCAGCCTAACCTTCATAGTCACACCACACATTCTTCGCATGGAACGCATTTCCATAGAATTTATTCTACTTTCAGGCCTCTTTTGGCACCCCCCACATTCACTTCCATACATAAGCGCAGGCACAGCATTGTGAACAGCCAGTTGAGCCTTTTTGGACATCTACTAGTTGGTTACAATCGCATGTAGAACACTATTTACTTTATTCCTCGCATTTACTTTCCTTTCCACATCTTTATTAATCTTTCTATTCTTTGTAAATTCCCCAAATTTACGGAATCACTTAATGGCTCCATACTGTTATCATTTATTTTCACACCACACATTGATACATTTTCTGCTCTGTCAAACCCTATGACCTTCGTCTTATTCAGATATTCTTTCCCTTCATCTTATTTTCTTCATCCATTACAGTCACCATGTTTTGCAATTATTCTGCTGACGATGCGAGTAGAATTTGATCTGCGTAGAGAAGGCATTTGACAGGCAACTCATTCATTCTCGATCCACATTCGCCCTCTTTCAACTCGTCAGACAATTATCCATATACAAGTTGAAGTGCCTCGGCGACGCTACACAAATAGTTGTGGTTCTGTATCTCGAGGGGTATTAGACATAGGTTTTTGTTAGAATTTTCGCATACAGTTTGCCGAAAACACTCAAAAGACTAATGCCGCGATAGCTTTTAAACTCCTGCTAAGAGCCTTTTCCCGTATATAGTGGTACGATTACAGCCTCACTCCAACACATATTAAATATCCGGCACAACAGGCTTGCTACCACCCCGTCACCACTCTTCAGCATTTCAGCAGACACTGTCTTACCCTGCAGCTTTCTCAACTTTATCCCTTTACAGCGCTCTTACAATCTCATCTATTTCTATTTCATTTTCTTCATCTACGTCTGAATTTGGGTCTTTGAAATTGGCATCTGCGCAGTTGCTCACTCCTTGCACACTATCCTGATAACTAAATAAACTTTCAAAGTATCCCTTCCAGCGTTCCAAGACCTTCATTCTTCGCTTAGTAAGTATACATCCATCTTCTGCTCTTATAACATTCATACTCGATGTTCCTGTCGCTCCGCGAGCTAATATTAACAGTTTTCAGAAAAGCTTAACACTGGCCCTGAAGTTAGCAGAGAACCTCCTGTTATACTTTTCTTCCCTTTCATCCTTTTTCACCATATCTTTCACTTTCACTTTCATTTCAGAGTCTTTTTTTACTCTTTCCAAACCATCTGATACATTTCGATACTTAATTTAGCCTATTTTGGGCCTTATAGGCTAACACATTAAGCCTATATATACTAATGGTTACGTATTTAGAAAAAATATTCAAAAATTGAGAAAGTTTAAAGATATAAAACGTCAATATGAAAATACTCAACAAGAAATGCACTAGAGAGACAAACAAATAGAATAAGATCAACGACTGCAAACTCTTAAAAGTTATATGAGGATCGTAATGATTTTTTTAGCCAATTGGACGTGCTCTCGATGTGGGGGCTGCATCGGTACTGTCTCCCGTGACCGAGCGGCAGCGTTTTTCCATTCGCTAGCTTTGCGTCTGCGCAGGTGAAGTTCAGGTGCGTTCGGTGACCCTGAAAGCGACGTCGCGCCGATAGAGCCTTTTCTCACCCTTCTGGTTTTCCGAATAAATGGCGTGCCTTTCCATGGTTATTGAATGGGATGATAAAGGTTCTCCAATTTTAGCAGCTATAAGCATGATCCTACACTAGTAGTTGAGTATTTCGAAAGTTTCCAGTTAAAAAAATGTGAACGTGTTAATATAAAAAGCGTCAAAATGAAATTCCTCAAGAAGAAATGCATTTGAAAGTTAAAAAATAGACTATTATCATCGACTCTTAAAAGTTATATCACATGAGTAATTAATCGGAAAGTAATGATTTTTTTTTTGCAAAATGGCTCGCTGTGCGGTTGCTTTGGTACTGCCTCCCGCAAACCAGCGGTAGCGTTTTTCAAAAGGCTAGCTTTGGGTCTGCGCAAGCGAAGGTCAGGCGCATTCAGCGACCCTGAAAGCGCCGTCGCGTCGACAGAGCCATCTGTCAATTTTCCGGTTTTCCGAATAAATGAGTAGCAAAAGAACGCGTATTGACGCAACGCTTATACTAGGACAAGGTTCCAAAATGTATGTTCAATATTCGACAAGCATTTACAGACAAAACATCTAATTGCCTGGCCTTTTTCCAGCTATGTTTTTTTTTTCTGGATGGGAAATCATCAAATGACTTCGCCCGCTCTGGGTGGAGCAGGAGGGTGTGTCAGACTTTTACTGACTAAAACCCATCCGTGTTCCCTCAGTTGCTTGTGTGCTAGGGGCCGCGGTATCTCTTTCGAACAACCCGCACCCGGTCCTTGCGGACCCCATCAGTTGTTGCTGACATCTCTTTGAAGCGCGCGTAGAACACAACGCGCCGTCGACCCGGGCTTGGTGTTTACCGGACAGCGAGCTACCCATCACTCGCCGTCCGCAAGCCCGCGCCTACGGTGGCCGGGAATCAGCCTGGGATTCCTGACGCCCAGGGCGTCTCCTGCGAAGGCTACAATCGTGAGGGTGCATGTACTGCCTCTCCCTAACGTGCGCCGCCTCCCTCTTTGCGAGCATCACTGCTTCGCTGAAGGAAGTGACTGCTAGCCAAGCACTCTCGCTCCGTACCATTGCCTGGACCAGGGCCGGATGCGAGAGATTGCCGCCGCGGATCGCCTCCATGAGGACACGGCGGTGCTCCGCCCAAGCCGGGCAGACCTCCACCATATACTCTACCGTGTCCTCAGGGCGATCTTCGCAATGGAAACACCCGGGCGTTTCCTCCCGCCCTATTCGAAACAGGAACCTCCCAAAACAGCCGTGTCCGGTGAGGACTTGCGTCAGGCGGAAGATTTTTTTTTTTTTTAACATTGCCCCACACTAGGAATTACTCCTGTAATGTGGGTGCGTTTACAAACATTTAAAATTCACATACACAAACAGCCAGACCCGGAACAACTACATGTAGGTCATACAAATATTTGTTCCGTGCGGGAATCGAACCCGCTACACCTAACCCATTACGCGCTAAGATGAGGACGCCATGCCGCCTCTCAAGCCACTCCTCAAAGAGGGGACTTACCGCCGCAATCGTGGCGTGCCCATTTCCAACTATGTTAGGGTTGGCTTCCAGTCTAACCGAATGTAGAAAAATACCAGTGTTTTACATGGAGCGACTGCCTATCTGACCTCCACAAGACCTACCCTGGCTGGCAAAACTGGCTGTCAAACCTTCGGGCTTCTGATTACCCGTAACGAATGACAGCCTAGCCCCCTAAAATCCTACCTTACGTCCAAGCTGAACACCTGGCTACGTGGGGGGCGGACACGCGTACTGTACAACTGTACAAAAACTTATGCGGCTAACAAGGAAAGGTAACCCCTCTATGGAGTTTTGCGAAAAACCTCAACAAAAAGACAGTGTCCGTATCCAATCGCAGACACTGTTTAAAAATAAAACACAAACATATACTTAATCTACAACAAAACAAAACCCAAAAAGTGAAACAAAAAAACGAATGACAGCCAGGACCCGAACAAAGGCAGAAAGACCCCTTCGTGCCTCGGAAAGTATGGCTACTTTCCGAAGTACGGAGAGACCCGGTATATAATAGATGCTCACAAATCTACAGGCCGACTGATCAACCGTTGCCTAACCTTGAAAATGGACCAGTGCGGCTGTAATTATAAAAATACTAGCTTTTGCCAGCGGCTTTGCTCGCGTGGAGGTCGGAAATTATCCTGCGGGAACGTACTACCGGAATAAAAAGTATTATATGTGTTAATCTAGGTTATAATCTATCTGTGTGTCAAATTTAATCTAAATCCGTTTAGCCGTTTTTGCGTAAAAGAGTAATAAACATCCATACACACAAACTTTCGCGTTTATTATATTAGTAAGGATTACCGATACACCCGCCCGTGGTTGAAAACCTTGCATCGTGATTGGTATTGATAAGTGCTTTTAAAGGTCGACAGTGTTCTCGGTACCAATATCAGTGAGTGATACTACACTCACGGGTGCGCGCCACTCATTAAAATAGAGCTACGACTCGTGGAGGCGCGTTCAAATATAGCGTCCACGAGCGATTACACTTACTATCACATCTGGCGCGCTAGTTTGCCGGCCACGTAACCACTTTGTTGACTATCTTTTCTGATGTAGGTAAATAGTTTATGCCGATAGGACACAATATGTTTAAGGATTGTGGCGGCATACGAGGATACCTATTAGCATAAATCGAATGTTTGCGTAGAACCACATGGAACGTTCACTGTTGTAGCTTCGTATTACGCTAGCTTCTCATTTGTTGCTAAAGTTCATCAAGCACAATAATTATTTAATAGTAGGGTTTAACAGTAAAGGTATAGTAATGAGTAGCTAACCAACACTACTTGTAGACAATCTAAAAAGTAGGCAGTTTTCTTTTTAGCAATTTAACTTTTTAACCAACTTCAAAAAAATTGGAGTTTCTCAGTTTGACCTGCATGTTTATCCGCGATTATCTCATGTTTGGCTAAACCGAGTTTGATGCGCTTTTCAGAAAAGTATTTGTTACATTTAGGAGAAGGTTTTAGTATTTTAGCCGACTTCAAAAGAAAGGACGTTCTCAGTTTGACCCGTATGTATGTATGTCCGCCAGGTCTTCCACGTCTTGAGTGAATAATATAGCCTGACCTTTGCACCATTGTTATCTTCCCATTTCTTCCCGTGGGTGTCGTAGAAGGCGACTAAGGGACTTACCTACTAGAGAATGGGCAACAGCGTTCTTTATGCATTTGACTACTATACTGCGATCGCCAACCCGCCGCATGGCGATTATGGCAAATCCCCCCTTTTGCGGGAGGCTTATGTCCAGCAGTGGACGTCTTTCGGCTGATATGATGATGATGATGAATTTACCAGGTAGGTGCCAGAGTTTCCTTGAGGGACTTTTTTAAAGATGTTGGTATTCTCACGGTGGCATCACAATTCATATTCGCTAACATCATATACATTAGGCAAAATATACACTTGTACACTAAAAACAGTGATAATCACACCGTCAACACAAGAAATAAGAACAAACTACGTGCTTTCACCGGCTTCATAAGGTTCACAACTCATTTGTTGGGCTTGGTATAACTTTTTATAACAAGCTTCCCTCTTCTTTGCTAGATTTGCCTTTTAATGCGTTTAAAGCTCAAGTAAAATCTATCCTTTGTTTAATGGCTTACTATTCCATCAACGACTATATAAATGACAAGAATAGTCGGTCGCTGTGATTAACTCAAGAGAATGTTTGACTTCTTTCTCCAGAATTGGTGTATCTAGTGACAGGTATATGGGTTCATTTAATTATATTTTTTTATTGCCTTTCTAAGTATTTTTTAATATTACCTATTATGTCACTAGTTATTGACATGATCTACTCATAACAATATTTTTTATGATGAGTTGTTTTATGCTTTATGTGGCCTCGACAGTTTTCATTTTATTTGTCGGTATATTGGCATGGCTAGCTGACATTTTGACTAATTATTTAATTAATGTTCTGTGTCTCGTAATGTTTATTACTTTGCCTTTGTATATATAGAATCAAATCTATCCGACTAAACAGACATCTGTGCTGCTGGGGAGTTTGTTGCGCTACTTCTTCTTAAAGCTAAAGAACTAGGAAGTGGTGAAGGGTGGGCGTTTTGGGGGACTGTCTTATGTATTTTGACGTTCGAAAAGTGCTGATTCTCAGCCTAATTTGAATAAATGACTTTTGATTTGATTTGATTTGATTTGACTAAATTTATCAGTAAGTCTAATTATTTTTATAAAAGGCACAATACGTGAAAGCAATTTCTTTTCGAAACCAGAAAGACATTTGATAATAGGTGCGATTTCCGGTAAAACCAAGAAGATCCAATAAACTTGCGGAGGTACCTTACCTTTACTGAAATTAGAGTAGCATCTGGAGCAAGCTATCACTTTGTCCATGTATTGTAATTCAGGTGGTAATAAGTTCTTTATCTGATCTGTGAGCTTCAAATTAATACGCTGCTGCGGATAAAGCATTTTATGGCAAACCGTACAGGGTACATCAGAAAACTGATTAATAGTTGACAAAAACAAGAACAAAAACACAAATGAACAAAACAAACAAACAAAAATGAAACAACAAACAAAAATGAATGAACGAATAAACAAAAATGTTTATTTGCTGTAGCCTGTTGCACCTGAGCTAGTCTGTTTTCCCGCTGTTCTTCAGTTTCATTAGCTCTCGTCTGACGAGCATGTTCACGAAAGGACAACAAGCGCTAAGTAGTTTGCTCCTAAGTTTCGTTTGCCCTAGCTAGACGAGCATGTGCCCGTATGGACAACAAGCGCTGACTAGTCTGCTCTTCGGATTCGGAGATTCTAATAGAATGAGTGTTCACAAGTTTTCATCAGCGAACCTCTCTTTTCTCGTCAGTTTCTGCAGCACAAGCAGCATGCTGACGATCTCTTGCAGCATCAATTCGTCGCTTGTTTTCGTCTGGAGTTTCATTCTCCCTTGCGCGACTCTTCCTTAAAGCATCCTCCGTTTTTCTACCTAGGCATAGGTACACCGTATAATAAGGTATGTCAAACTCATGATTACAAACTGATACCAGTACTAGCCCAAAACTTATCACCAAAAAAACCAGTTACTAAAATAAATGGAGAACCTAACTAACTATGAACAAACTAGTAATTAGCCCAAAACCTAAAGTAAATGAAGTACCTAACACTAAAAAGTATGAAATAAAAAAAACACAAAACCAAAACTAAAAAAAAATTATAACAATTTAAATTCTTTCTTTTTTTTTAAGAGGAACCGCCGTCATAAAACCAACCCACTGAAAAGCAACAAATTTCTGCCAAAAACTAATTGATACCTAATAATAAGATAAGAAAATTAATAATTATCTGGTAGATATTTACTTAGGTTTGAAGTCGGTGCCAAATCAAATTTTTAGGACAACGAAGAACGCTGTGTTTGCTTGCATAAAAAAGACATTGTTTCTTCATTCATTTAGTTCTTGCACTACTGTCCCGCTCCAAAGTGGAGGGAGCCACACGCGCTACTCGTGCCATGGCCCGCTCGATGCAGGTGATTACTTCTCTGCGTGTACAAGCGCTAGTGCTATAAGCCCCGAAAAAGTTGCCTAAGACACCATCAAGACCAGAAATAGGGACCAATTCGTTTCACCAGGTTTCAGACTGGCTAAAGTAGACTCATCCTTCATGGGGTACTGTTTAAAATGTTACGGTAAAATACCTCACCACATACTGCAACTGAATGAAACGAAATTTAAATCTTGTATAAAACGCACATTATGTAGCCAAGCATATTATAAGTTGGGCGATTACACCGCTGACAAGAATGCCTGGCTAAACACTGCTTGTCCTGCTCCACAAGGTCGCTAAAAACTAATTTGATCAGCATTCGAAAATATTGTTGGAGCTGCTGAAGATTGTAAAACTAGATATTTTTCCATTGTATAAATTTAATCATTTAGTATTGTATAATTGCATAGCACATTGTGAGCACTATGTTCCTACTATAAAGCTACCATTTACTGGGTACGTCTTTCAATGACTTGAATGTGCCCTGGTAACTGAGATTTTGTATTGCTCACTCAAATGTCTCACTGGTGGGGGCGTATGTGCTGGATCATTTAGTTCCTTTCAAAATGGTTGAGCTGAATGGTGCTGATCCATACGTCATGTTCGTGAACCGGCGTCGCCAGTAGGGTCTGGTCATCTCTTAGCTCGCACGGCTAATTTTAATTTCAGAATTATTATTTTATTTTAATTTTAGTTACGGACGCTTTTAATGGGCACGTCTTTTTACATCGTTCTCACATTGATAATTTCAACAAAATGATGGACAACTTTTTGTGACAATATCATGATTTTAAAAGAGTGTTATGGAGATTCTTGCTCGTTCTTCTCCATAGGTACTTACTACGCTTTAGAATGAGCAAGTAGCTTCATCTTTCCGCTTCTTCTTTTTGCAAAAGTGCCTGTAATTGATTTATTTGAAATAAATGCTTTGAGTTGGAGTTTGATTTAACTTGTACGATTTACCTTTGAGTGCCCTCGAGTAACTGACTTTCTATCAAGAAGGTACAAATGGTAAAGTCAGGTAGTTGGACGAAACATTTCTTAGTCATACAATAACAATCCGAAAGGAGATAATGCTGGAAGGATGTGACTAAGTTTACTAAAAGCGGCACTGAACAAGTTAGCTGATTTATTAAAAACGTATTCAATTATTGCATTTTTTTTATCGCCAACAGAGGCTATACAAACATGTACATTAACATAAACAAGTACAAATGTGCATTTCCAAAAATAGGAGGCCTAAATAATACGCGAATGATGTAGTTGGTACATCTTTCACTTATTATTTAGGTAGATTTAAAAAGTTTGACAAGGACGGAAATCATAATAAAAGTATTCATTATAAAAAAATTACCTGTACAAATTATTTAAAAAAAATCGAAATAAAAAAACAATGGACAACACAAAAATTACAAAATATTATGCATGCAATAAATACTGTGAGTGTTACGTCTTTTTAAATCTTTTTTATCTTTCTTGATTCTCATTATTATAGTATTCTAAAGGTTGCTTGTTTACCGAATGCAACCTAAGGTTCATACCGGCAGATAACAAAATGGCTTTGTCAAATTCGAACTGTCAGGTATATCTGGAAACAATCCTTCAATAATTTAGCCTAGGACTTTTGTTTCGGAAGTGAGTAGATGATTAACAGGCGCGGAGCTGTAAAGGTCTAGAAACGTGGGATAACGTGAAATCATATAATATTATACGCATACATGCGTTGTATTTATTAAACCCCGGTATCAAGGACTATTCAGGTCCCTTTACTCATATACCTGGGTTCCAATAAATCCTTGGATGTTAAAACTTGTGATTCAAATGGTTACAACATAGAAGAAGAAGAATTTATCGTAATTTTGTCCGATTTTAACTGTATATTTTAATTTGACCCTGTGGTCAAATTAAAATAGCTGGAAAATTTTACCCACGTGTTGGGTATCGATACCAAAGCTAATAGAAGAAAAATGCAACCGATGGGCGAAGATCAATGACCGTAATTGGCCAGCTGTTTTTGTAATTTTTCGTGGAACTTAGATATTTATTACGAATTTCCAAAAACTCAACATAACAGTCGTTTGTTTACCTAATGTACTTATCACAGGATCATTCAAAGTTTTTAACAAAGTTGGGTCATGAAAAACATTTTTGTTTTTAACCGACTTCAAAAAGAAGGAGGTTATCAATTCGACCAGTTTAGTGTATTTTTATGTATGTTCGAGCATAACTCCGTCACATATAAACGGATTTCCAAAATGATTTTATTGTTCGAAAGGGGTTTATTCCGAAATGGTCCCATTTAAATTTCGTATAGATCTAATGTTGCTTTTAAGAGACAGACAACGGAACTCTTCAAGAAATTACAGCAAATCAACTGCGATTACAAACTACAACAACTGTTATCTCTTAAATATGCATTGTTTTAACCCCAAGGATGATGAAATTTCGAATGGGTGTGGGGTAGGTACTATAGCTAAATAGTGAAAAATAAAAACTTTTCCAAAAAAGAAAACAGCTGACTTCCGGAAAAACACTACAAAGTGAAAAATAACTTTAATTTCGGAAGGCGGTGACTTTGGATATGTATTTGAATTTATTGTCACCGCCTTCCGAAATTAAAGTTATTTTTCACTTTATAGTGTTTTTCCGAAAGTCGGTAGTTTTTTTTTTTTTTTGAGAACATTTTTGTTTCACTCGTATTCGATATCGATACCCAATACGTGGGTAAAATATTACCAGCTAATTTAATTTTATAATAATGCAATAACAATGTAACATAATATTTACTCTATTTCGTAATGAAGAAACGGTTGGAACAGTGGAAATATATATTCTGAATGTTTTAATTAAGTTTTATTTGACCGTGTAAATATTTCACTGATCGCAAGAACATAATTAAAAGTTTATTTAAGTATCGTGTCGCTCGCTCGGCTTTCAGTTACGTATTTACGTATTTTGCTATCCTAGGTACTCGAAAACTTCGTCAATTAATTCTGTGATTACACGTCTAGCGCACAAATACAACGATTCATTAGAGCCGACCTGTACATATCAAAGGAATTTGTGAGCACTAACCTATTAAGCTATTTTCTCTCGGCTAAGTACCGGTTTGTTAACTGCTTTAGTTGTTGAGTATTTTATTCTTATTCTTTAGTGTACACGTGTAATGGAAGGTTTTTCCTGAATCTTACGTAGATAGACGAACTTAACCTAAAATTGGGTTTAACCTCTGCGTGATTGAGAGACATAAAATTGACGACAATAAGTGTGTACCGCCTTACAAGTAATAAACCCTTTATATATCCTACTAATATTATAAATGTGAAAGTTTGTAGGTCTGGATGTTCGTTACTCAGTAACGCAACACGACTGAACGGATTTGGATGAAACGACATGTCCAGTTTGAGCCCTCTGGTATCGATAAGTGATCATGATTTCAGCTTTTACAATAAGTTTTAAAAATTAAGGTTTAAATTACTATGGATTTATTAATTCAATATTACTTGCCTAACATTATTCTCAAAAAAACAATACTTAACCACAGCTTCCGCCATGCCGCCGCTTGCCATTTTGAATGTAAGAAGTAGGTACTAAAACATTTTTGACGTTCCGTTTCAATCTCGTAACATTACATTTAAAGAGTGTGAACAATAACTATAAGCCGCTTATTTTAGATCTAAGGAATTTATAAAAGTAATTGCGTATAAAGTAAGAGAATATCACAAAAACATTATTGTGTGCACATCAAAAGTGTTTTTTTTAATACCCACTTGTTAAAATGAAGGTAAGTATTTATTATTTCTTTGACATGACTAATACTATACTTTATGGACATGACATTGACATATTATTTTGAATTGTAGTTATTTCTGATGGCTTTGCTTTCTTAAGTTGCGTTCCTTACTGTGCGATTATTTTGTGATACCTATTTTATTTCTGTGTAGAATAGCAATAGTCGTTATTAGAATTCTACACGTACACACATCATCTATACATGACTTCAATTGCTGTTCATCTATGATTCTGTTTTACTTTTCGATTTGGATATTATAATGACGTGCATCAATTGAGGCATCGCTGTACAGCGCATTCGCAGACATATCGTTCAAGGCTAGTGTTACCCCTACAAGTGAGACTTGCTCAATGGTTGGTAAATCTGGTACGTCTCTAAGCTACGGCAGTAGCCTAGCCGAGGTAGTATTTAGCAGTTGTGTTGTAATTTGAAAAATACCATTGTTATTGTCTCAGTTTCCATTAGATGGCTACGCTTGTCACAACTGTTATAAATTCCTTTATCGCCCCTCAAACTCCTCACTGACCCGATGCTGCTGACAATGAAGAGATAGCTAGGTTATACAATGGTCTGCTGTGGATGTGGTATCTCAGTTGGTCTCACAAATCCAAGACACCGACGTTTTCATACTATTGCAGTGGACAGCCCTTTAGTACCTCTTATTTCCAATGATAATAACTATCAGGTGAATTATTTATTTATTTTTATTATAAGTAGGTAGTCTTTGAAAGAAAATAGTAAAATGAATTGGACCCATCCGGAAAAACTGGAAGACGAACGATGAAACGACGATCACGAAAGATGAAAGGAGTATTTATCATGGAAAATATAACATTATGCTAGCCATCCCCAAAGGGTTTGGGCGTGGTGAACCTTTAGTTAGTAAAGCCCACAAATTGCCAGTTAGGCCAAGTCATGTAATAAAACGCATTTCAATAATATTTGGATATGGCAATAATTTAAGCATGACAAGCGTATTGAGTTCGAGCGAATCGACACCTGATTCATGAGTCATCAAGGGACTTACAAGAGAATATTGTTCCATCCGTGGAACATGGGTCATCAACACGCCTTAACACGGTTTGTGGACGCATGGGCCGCCACCACTGTCTACCACCAACGCCCGCAGCTACCACAACTGGCTGTCCCACCAATATCGCCGCCGCTACCACTACTACTTCAAATATCACCAGTAACACAACGTCGTGCTGTAGTTAATGCTGTATGCTGGTCTGCATACAGCCTTACAAATCACAAGCGAGCCAGTAAAACTTCAAGCCTCTGTATTTTTAATAGGTGTAACAAATGGTACCTACATCTCATTTCATACATTTTAGTATAAGAACACAATTTCTATGTGCTTAGTAGTTGCAGAGTTTGTCAGAGACGTTTATTTTCGAATGAGTGGCATTAATTACCTCAGAGCATTGGGCTTATTTCTACATTTATTTAATGTCAGACAAGTAGAAGACCTGGTTAACATCGCGAAGTCTTAGAAGAAGGTTTTTAACTTTTGATAATGTTGAAGAAATGCCAGAAAATCTTTGCCATTATTGGACGGGACTGACAGTCACATGATTTTTAGATATGTCCAATAGTATACCATACACTAGCTTTACCACTGTATTTAATTAAATGAAGGATTGGTCACTCATGCAGACGTCTTTCAGGATTAATTGATTTACCTCGGCGAACACTGCATTATTCTTTAGCTTATTTCGTATTTTTTTTATCATTGTAAAGTATGTACCTATAATAAAGGAATTTGTTAGGCTATAAATATATAGTTTGATTTATTATATGCCTCTTTTATACATAAATAGAAGTATCCAAAAAATCTGCAGAATGTGATCTGAGACCAACAAAATGTTAAATGTTTTACTCCTCAAACCTCCTGAGTTTGCTCACAGATGGCGTTATAATAAATAAAACGAAGAAAAATCCCTATATTTTGACCAGTTTAAGCAAGCTCTTGACTCCTGAAACGTTATTTTGGATAACTAACTATAAAGCACGACGATTATAATATTGTAACAACCATTACTAAACATTGGCTTTGACTACCTAGACAACTGCCCATTGCGCCACCAGACATGTCCTTTGTCACATAAATTTATGATAACCCGGATTAACATAGAAGATACTTTTTTATCTCGGTGGTAGCTTCCCGAGGGATAATTTCCGAATTCTTATGCGGGTTAAGCCGCTGGCAAAAGCTAGAAACAATTTAATTATGACAACTGACGAAATGTGGGTGAACTTTAGTCGTACACTTTTCCTTAAACCTTCGGGCAATCTAGTCATAATATTATGTTATGAATGTTCTTCCGAATGAATAAAATAAAATAAAAAATAAATGATCCCGCAGCGCCGCCCGAACAAGTCATTCAGCTGGAAACATTTGACTTGAAGTTTGCCTTGAACATGAACATAGCTCGCTTGTTTACGTGGATCGGCTCGGCTCAATGATCTATAAATCTTCTAAATCAAATTAAACTCTATTTTGTGTACATAATTGTATTAATGTCATTCAATAGTAGCTACCTAGCTCCTTTATCTATTTCTAAATAGATAATGTTAGTGAAAAATGTCACGCAAAGTTTTTGTTGCACCGTGCTGTTTAGAATACCTTTATGAATAATTTGATGAAAATTGTTAGGTTTGCACGAGCTGTAGGTACTTGTCACGGGAAGGGATACGTCAAACTCAAACGCCGGTTAGAGACACTGTTTCAACATGGCGGGTGGCGCAACAGGCGCGTCTCTTGGCCAAGATATTATTGTCATACAGCCTATACCCACAACATCTCTCCACCCTAGTTAGCAAACCCCATAAGAATATTAAGATACAATAATATACAATCAACAATAGTATTACAACGAAATAGAAAATATACAGTTACAAATAGGGTGCACAATCAACCCTTGGTACATTGCGCAGGAGCCTGTGTGGACACCTAGAAATCGGTGTCCCCTTATCTGTTTACTCCAATCCCTCCTTCCCCGTTTGAGGTTGAGGCTCATACACCCCAGCTCTCAAGTCATCGTCCTCTATGCTACAAGAATGAGGATCCCTTACATTTTTGTGTTTTCGTTCGTTGTTAGATGTAACACTGTCTTTAATGAAGTATAACATCGAACCTAGTCTTTTTATGACGACACCCATACACCATTGATATTTGTTTTTATGTAAGTATTTTTTTATAAAATTTCATCTCCCGGCTTAAACACTTGCCGCTTGTTTCCTCCACTAAACTTAATCTGCAAGCACTGTCTTTGTTTAACATTATTTACAAGTGATGTGAGCGGAGGCGGCGGTGGCGTCGAGTTAAGAATATCTAACCGTGTTCTGAGCTTACGCCCGAACACTAGCTTAGCCGGTGAGAAACCTGTGACAGAGTGTACGGAGTTCCTGTAATCGAATAAATATTTTAAAAGCTTTAACTTACAGTCTCTTTTACTGTGTGATGATAAAATACTTGATTTTATTCCTTTCTTTACAATTTATACAAAACTTTCCGCTTGACCGTTACTAGCTGGATTGTAAGCTGATGATGTTAAATGATTTATACCGTTTAGTGAGCAAACATTTTTGTTCTCAAAGGACGTAAACGCTGGACCATTATCACTAACGATCGTGTGCGGTAACCCGTATTTGGACATAAAATCATAAAGTTTCTCGGTTACTGTCGCGGATGAGGTTGAGTTACTGACGTCATAAACTTCCACCCACTTAGTGTGTGCATGTACAACTACCAAAAAGACAAGGTTGTTATTGTTAGGCCCGAGAAAATCTATGTGCAGTCGATGAAACGGTGTTGGTGGGTGTTTCCATCCGTTCCATTTTGACATATCCCATCCTCGTCGCCACTGTCAGGTTGCACTCGCTGTAGGTACTTGTCACGGGCATGAATACGTCAAAATCAAACCACTCAAACACCGGTGAGAGACAAACTGTTTATTCAACATGGCGGGTACGCAACAGGCGCGTCCAAGAAGCTTAAAGATAAAAGTGGAGGCCACGCTCCACATAAAAAAGTGAAGACGACCTGTGGGCTAGCACTCTCTTTCCGAATACATACTTATGAGAAAGAAAACACGTATCACTGTCTCGTTCTTATGTATGTATTTAGAAAGAGAGAATTAGCCCACAGTCGTCTTCACTTAGGTATTTAGAGTTTTTCCCCCACTTTTATCTATAAGCTTCATGGATGCGTCGCTTGACCAAGGTATTATTGTCATACAGCATATGCCCAACACAGCAAAAATTTAATACAATGTTTATTGATAATAGTTTATTTATAAAACCAGATTAGGTAGTTATTCACTTCAGGCATATTAAGAGATGAAAGATCTAAGCTGACATTTAAGAAAGCGCACATCGGACTAGTACGTTTATATTATTATGTAGTTCTCTATGCCGCATTTTCCCGCACTGGTGCGAGGCTAAAGTAAAAAGTGCACGTATTTATTAAATATGCACCTAAAAGCGATGGAATAGAAACCACTTTTCGCGCAAGTTCACATTTATACATACGTTCACATTTTCATACTTTTGTCTCGTTGAAATGTGTTGAATGTTATCGAGTAAAATCTATCTCCTTTGTCCTCAGGATTGTTCTGTCTTCGTGTTCGACAAACGCATTGCAGAGAAGCTGTACAAGCCGAAGCGCAAGGAGACCATGCTGGAGAGCATCCGTTTCTGCATCAGCACCCTGGAGAAGCAGCGCCATTCGAAGATGTTGCAGGTCATCCACGCGATAGAGGAGGGCCCCACTACTATCGCCTTTGCCTCGGAGCCTGTTCTTGCTAGCCTCCATAACATCATGAATTGGCAAGTAAGTACACACTCTATCTCACTTATCACAGGCAGATAAAATATTTCAGTTTTGTCTGTAGGGTGGCAACATAATGCCTCTGGTGTTGCAGATGTCCGTTACAGCAGTAACCACTGGTGGCCCTAGGGTAACCTAAACCGTCATCCATTTTATAAAGAAGGATTTGGTCTGTTACATGACTTCGGTGTTTAAGCGCAAATATTTTAAAACTTTGCTCATAAGAAGAATCTCATTGGTCAGCTAGAGCTTCTAAAACGAATATATCTGCTGAAACTTCTTTGGAAACCTTCGATCCTGTTTACGTGAACACGGTAAGTAAGGTTCCAAACTTTTGTGCATAGCACAGTAGACTTCTCACGAGTGTAATGAAAATCACCATTAGGCTAGAGATGGAGGTAATCCCGACATGCTCTTTTTATAAAGTCAGCAACTTTCCATGGCTCAGGAACATGTTTTTGCACGAATGCAGCTTTATTGAGCTTAGTAAGCTTAACGATAGCTTAACGTGTGAATGGTTTAGGATTTCTCCCGCAATAATGGGGCATACCCTGGGGATTCCTTTGCATCTTCTTTCTGGGTTACAAGCATAATTCTCTGATCTTACAGAATATTTGCAAACTACAGGTTGTCCACAGTCCCGTCATTTGGCTGAAAGGTTTCTTCTTAGTGGTGTGCAAATCTTGGAGATTTTTACTTATTGCCCACTATTTACCCACTTTTCGTTATCATCTCTGATAGGCGGATTTGATGTAATTGGCATTTCAGAGACTTTGTCGCTTTCCCAAGAAAGTATTACGTTGTATGGTAGCAACCATAATTATTAGTAGCTTAATTGACGAAGGTTAGTATTGAAAGCCTCATCTTTAAAGATTTTTATTTTTCTCTTCAGCCTTGTCGTAAGATTATTTAATAGAGTTTTATCTTGCGGCAATCTAGTCTGCTGCCAACTTTTCTCTGAGTCTTTTTTTTTCATATTGACGGCACGATAGGTGCAGTGGTTAAGCGATTGACTGCTGTGCTGCGTGTGGCGGATTCGATTCCCGCACAGAATAAATATTTGTATGACCTACAAGTAGTTGTTCCGGGTTTGGCTGTTTGTGTATGTGAGTTTAAATGTTTGTAAACGCCCTCACAATACAGGAGAAATTCCTAGTGTGGGCCAACGTTTGAAAAATAATAATAATAGGTCTAGTATTTCTTTTGGGTAGGTATTTCTTTTAAAAAAATTATAGGTATGGTGTGTTGTTTCATGCACATTGTTGGACATCGTTGCTAAACTTGTTTCCTTCAGAATCGACTCAATAATAGTTGGTGGGTCCATGCTAAAACTTTCCCAATCTGTAAACTTATCAACGAATGTCAGGTAATTTTCTCTTATTAATATTTTGCGACTTAATTGTAACAATATCGGAGAGCGATCGGAGTTCATGTTTCTTCTACACTCACTTAATTGCTTTTTTTTGACGATGAATAAGTTGATAAGATCTAGTAGTTTCCAGTGGTCAGACGGCTAGTAGGGAGGTTTTACAGTACTTATGACTTCAAAACGCATGTCTTTCACTGCACTTAGAAGCTGTCTTCCCTTAGTTGAAGTTAATCTCGATCTCCAATAAGTGTTCATAGCGTTAAGGTCACCACTTAAAGTTGAGTTGAAGAGAAAAAGCTTCAGCTGGTGAATCGATCGAGGCAGTAAAGTTAGAGGAAAAATGCTTGGCAAAAAGGCTGCAGACTTTATCACAATTAGATACTATTTCATTTCCGAAACACATCGCCTAGGGAATGTTGTTAGATTTGGAGTTTTTCGCTTTGACGAAAACAGTTTCCTATTGCTCTTTTCAGTGAAGCTCGTACAGTTTTTGTACTAGCTGTTCATCATAGTTTTAGATCTGCCCTCTTATATGTAGTCTTTATTTAAAGTGGCCCCTGGGGTTTTATACTTTTCATAACGTATTAGAAGTTTTTCGTTTTCACTTAGACGTTTAATGATTAAGTGTTCCTCCTGGTTTAGAGAACCTGGTGTAGGGGTACACTTATCGCTTAGTTTTTTTTTATTTTAGAACACGCTCGACTCCTACAGCTTAAAGGTGTATATGTGTGTGTTGCCATAGCATCGACATCGTGCAAGTCTAAGAAAATATGGGTTCCGTCAATTTCGTTGATCTTAGCCTTGATTAAAATAAAAATGCTTTTTCTAAAGTTGTATGTAACATAAATCTTACTCTTTAATAATGTGTGGGTCGTGTTTTTATTTGTATTTCGAGGAGTGGGCTGTGATTTATGTAGTCTTAGTTAATTTTCGAGTGGCCATTAGTAATAAGGTAATAAGGTTGAATGCAATGGGATTGTAACGTTGTTAGAGGTTGTGTTTATTTTTTTTATATTAGTTATGGTTCTGAATTCATGCTAATTTTAAAAAGTTTTTTCAATTTTGGGCTAACACCCCCCCCCCCCCGCATTCCCTTCTTCCTTGTACTTCCTTATACCATCCTAGGCGATCCGCTATCTTCTTCTCGTTCTGCTGCGATACCGACTAGCTATATTTAAATACCTAAATGTAATTATTTTGATACTCAGTCGGGACGTTAGCGTTAGGTAATTGGGTACCCTTCACGCATTGAAATCATTAGACAAAGAGTAACTCAAGACGAGTCTTCAAATAAATTTAAACCGTTACGTGTGTAAAGTGAACATTCTGAACAGATACAAGACTTCAAGAAAACAGTGTATTAATATAAAAAGTTTGATTATTTAGATTCGGCCTCGTAATTGCTTTACGAACCTAATTCGGGCCACATACGTAATGATATACTTGAGCAAGTTTACACTTGTGCAAGTTTACACAAGTCTACGTGACACCGAGTGTACGAGATTATACTTGTGCAACTCCAATTGCGCAAGTATCGTATAGTTGTATAAGCAACCTAATGTTGAATGTCATTACACAAAATGTTGAATGTCATTTGCTCGTCATAACGACAAGAACTATTTGTATAGGCAACAGTTAGATAGTTGCAACCCTAATGAAGAATTATTTTTTTTGCATTATTGTCACGAATGGTCCTTATGATTGATATGACTCATAAATTTCTGCAAGGCATCAGCAGCCACAAAGTAAGAGCAGCTGGAAGGTATTTTAAAGCATAAGGCTGCTGCATTATGGTAACCTTTAAAAAGAATATGTACGTGAAATATTTTAAAAATTAATGTTGTCAGCGAAATTATTTAATGTTCTTTCAAACAAATGAAAGTGAAAGCATAATAGTCGTATTTAAACATAGCGGTCAAGCTACAGTTTCTAGAAGTCTAGACTAGAAGAGCACGGTGGCCGCCTCATACCGTCCGCACTCCACCAGCGACTGATGTCATTGAAAATGAGATTAAATTATGAGTTTGATTAAAGTTTTTTTTTTTGATGAAACGGTGATCAAATAAAGTAAATATTGGAAAGGAATTATAGTAGGTGAAACAATGCTTCGCAGACTATAATATACAATACAGCAACACTAGGCTACACGTAAACATAATACGTATACATGAAGCCGTTCCCTACTGAAAACTTATCACTTAGCACTGGTGGCTCAGTGGTAACGGCCGCGACTTAAGAATTGTACATCATAGGTTTTACCTAGACAGGCACTATACAATGTGATAAAAAAATCTTCACCACTGCTCATAAAACGGTAAAGGAAAATATCCTTAGGAAAGCATGTCTAAGAACCAAAAATTCGAAGACATGTGACATCTATGAATCCGCACTAGGCCCGCGTGGTGGATTACGGCCCAACCCTTTTCACAGAGAGGAGACCTGTGTCCCAGCAGTGGTATACATGGCTGATTATGATGAACCATATGGTGATGACCAATGTTACGACACCGATTCACTTATGTGCACTTGTGCGTTGACAGTTTGCGAAGCAACAGCTTTCTAACAAGAAGCTTACGAGTTTCCACTGAGAAGCGAATGGTAATAAATAATAGTTTAAAAAAAACTAAAAAACACGCTTTAAAAACCAAACTAAAAAAGCAGAAAATAATTTCAAAAAAGCGTGGGGTGCTTGATATTTATTGATTATAAAAATACCTCAAAAAAAAAATAGGTTTTTAAACAATTTTTTTTGCTAGGTATCTATTTTGTTCTGCTATCTACAAAAGCGTGATTTTGCAGATATTTATTTACAGGTGAAGCTAATAAAAAGCGTATATAAAGGGGGTGTTTGTTTAACTGACATTTAGCATGACCGCTTTTATCGACGTAAAGCTAAGGTTTCTGAAATGTACTGCCGAATGACGTCACTGGAACGTTATTTTTATAAAGTTATTTTGGTGTTTTCCAAGAACGCGTTTTTTGCCACCGTAAAGCCAAACTCCTTTTCATCATTTTCAGAACGGCCGTCACTGCGAGGGAAACTAGCCTATTGTAGAAAAATGGCAACCGTCTCAGTCAAACTGACTTGTCAACTGTGTTGTCATACATAACATAAACGGTAAAACCAATTTTGACGTAAGATAATTCTGCTTAGGATACATCTTACACAAAACCGTTTCGTTAGCAGTTTTCGGAATGTCTATTTTATATATACATTACGTAACTTACATTAAAAGCAATTGGACATAAGCGAAGCAAGCTTCAGTCGGTTTACGAAACCGTTCATGATTGGTTCGCAAACACTACAGACTGGGCAGACGAGGTGTACACAAATAATATTTCTCTTGCATAAATATAATATTGATGTTTGAATACTCAATCTGTAGGTATTAATTAGTCTTGATGCTTGATGCTGGGACACAGGCCTCCTCGGTTAGAGGACGCGGGTCGTAATGTACTACGCGGGCGCAGTGCGGGTTGGTAAATGTCATAATATGTCTTCGAATTTTTGTTTTTAGGACGTCCCTGTTTCCTCACGATATTTTTCTTCACTGTTTTGATAACAGTGGTGATGAAATAATATACACAAAGTAAATCGCCTGCCTGGGTCCGAACCTACGACCTACAACCTGTAAGTCGCGGCCGTTACCACTGGGCCACCAATGCTATATTGTATGTGTTCTGCATTAAATTATTATTAACTAGCTTTTGCCAGCGGCTTCGCCCGCGTAGAGGTCTGTGTATTATACATATAAACCTTCCTCTTGAATCACTCTATCTGTTTAAAAAACCCGCATCAAAATCCGTTGCGTAGTTTTAAAGATTTAAGCATACATAGGGATATAGGGACAGAGAAAGCGACTTTGTTTTATACTATGTAGTGATTTAATACTGAATAATACCTAAGATTGAGCTAACAAGCAACAGATGGGAGAGATATTAATTACAATGACTAGAGTCTAGGGTTTCATCCCTACGGGTTTTTGTTTCGGTGCCCCGAGCCCCAAGATATAGAGCAACTGTCTAGTTTGGTGCTCACCTGTGCGACTCACTGACAGATAGCACTTTGTAACCCAGCTGTAGGTAATATTTACGTTACTCATGATGTCTCATCCGTGTTTTCATGTCCCTAATTAATTATTACAATTTGCCCAAGGAACTACAAGCAATAACATTAAACTTGCATGAGGATAAAACGCGATAACTGCGCGTTTAGATTTGTAACGACAATAAACAATTTTTATTTCTTACTTCAAACGTCTTAAGACAAATAGACGTCAGCCTATTTATTGTCTTGTTGTATGGCAATGCGGCTTTTTACCAACATGTAAAATACAGGTACCTGTCTTAAAATATCTAGAATAGACAACAACAATATTGCCGTAAGCCATAAATGAGGATGATTTACGAGCAGAGTACATGTTACATAATACTTACGGTAGGTATGTGGCTCCCGGCTTTGTACAAGACACCTCGATCTATCCCGAGGGTATCATAAAAACTTAATAAATTGAGTTACATGGATATACAGCAACAAGTACTTTTATAATTATTTAACTTGTTATTTTTTGTAGGCATTTGCTAAATGTAAAATACTGATATTCACCTGCATCTAATAAGCCTAGAAGCCTCGTCCCAACAAAGCAGATGTTGAATATTCTACGTGTGCTGCTCAATGGTGTCTTCTCATACAAAGAAAACCCTTTCCCTGCAGTGTCACAATAATAGGCTGGCATTATACTCAAATGTACATTTTAAAATGATCGTTTTATACTGAAAATCTTTAGTTTTACCTGAAATTTCAAAAGCACAAGAAATAATCTATAATTACAGAAAGCCAACTCCAAAATTGCTGGTATTTTGCCGCAGATTATACCTACGACAGGACTGGTTGTTTGGACTTGAACTGGCCACGCTCCGTAACAGGAATGCTAATTTATAATAATTATTTAAATGATTAACAATATTAATTCGAATATCAGTTTGTAGAGTAATTACTTGTGGCAAGCTTTAATTGCTAGATCAGTACAAATTAAATCATTTATTCGTTTGCAAACATGGCGACTTAGTACATAACATTTTAATTAAATAATAGTCCTCCATTTTACACCGTCGCATGTGCATGCAAATCATATATTATGAAAAAAAATTGTAAATGTAATGCAAGTCAATCAGATAGTGATTCAGTCAATTGTGCAATAACTTTTTTCAGTCAATATTTCGTTTAGTGCTCTCGAATACAGTCTTATTTTCAATAATATATAGGTACTTTATTATAAATGCAGTATATACAATACAGTTTGGTCAGCTTAAATATTCAGTTGATGTCGTGGTCGCATACACGATTTTTGAATGTGGGGTACTAGGTTCGACCAGTGTTATTGAGTTTTCCTACTAGGATGGTTCTAATAGCATCTTGTAATTTGGTCGTTGGTATTGTAATATCCCCATAACGGAAAAGACGTAAACCCGTTTGTCCAGTGCCTTACCTCCCCTCAGACATATCGGATTTCCTTCTTATCGGACTATGGGAGTGAAGGACCAAAGAATACAGCAGTGTTGGCTACTGACTTGTGCACTTGTGCAATATTTGCTGCGTACTTGGCTCAATGTTAAGATCGGCCGACGTGACAGAAATTCCGTCAAGGGGATATTATTAGTAGGTCAAGGCCAGATCATTTTGCTATTATACAAATTAGGATTTAATTATAATCTGCTATCTCCTCTCGGCACACACGGCATTAGGTACCGACCTTAAGTTAATGAACACTCAATTAGGACGGTATTATCGCAGATTATTGTAGACAAATCCTAGTATTACCATGTAGCAATACAACCACAGAAACAAAACTATCTAGTCAATGAAAGCACGACGATTATAATTAATAATTGAATAAGCGTGTATTGTTGCAAAAGACAATATTTATTTATATACGTGTGCCATTCGATTTTAAAAAAATATGGTAAACAACGTTATGTAATTTTTCGTCGTGTTTTATCAAGATATTTACCTACCTATCCTTGGCACTGCTTTGATCTCGTACCTATATTTATTCTAACTCTCCTCTTCTAACGATATTTTTTCAACAAACTTGAACGTTTCCGCTAACATAATTGAAGAGCCAGCGTCCCTAATATTGGCAAGATTTGATTTGCCCTAGTCAGTTCACCGTGCCGTGTGATTATACTTTCGCGGAAATTCGTTCCTTGACCCATGATAAACGATAAATTATTTATGTAGGCATTATTAGACATCTGTGTTACTGCATCTCTGAAACTCGGTTAGTACGACAAAATACACACAGGTATAATTTTCCGATTTGGACGCCCAGCTTTGCCGGATCACCCCAAGCATTGTTCAATAACTGTTCCACAAAATTGCATTAATGAAACGAATGTAACAATTACCCTTTAATTAATTCATCCTCGCCAGATACAATCGAGCAGTAAATTCAAATTTTTATTGAAAATATAATAACAAAACGAAGAGGTTTTTTATCACCACGCGACCACGCTTCATACTAAGCTATTATAAACCTACTTATTTCAATATCTTTTAGTTACTTCGTTTATCGAACAATCAATATCGTTAAGACGATTTAAGAAACGAACCTAGACTAAAATATGAATTCGCGTAATATAAAACCACGAGCATAATGTAAATAATTATGTATAATTATATAATAACTATGGACGATTTGACAATAATTCAAACTCAAACTCGAAGCATTTATTTCGATTAAACCATTTACTCAATACTCAATTCTTTATTGCATTCTATATGTTTTACATAGATGGTATAAACAATGAGATCAATATGGACCGTATGGTGTGGGGCACAACAAAATTAGTAGAGAGGAAGAGGGCTACGTACAAATGCAAGCAATTCAATTCATTGTTATAATAAAATTATTAGAGTATAATCGGGTGTTCAATTATCTACATATATGTATAATTATGTACAGATATATATAGTATAATGTTTGTGTATGTAGGTATAGTATATTTGTTATTTTGATTTTTATGTATTGCTTAGTATTATTTGTAATTAAAATTTTCATCGTACTTTCATATTTATAGGCATTTGTTTTTTTTTGAGTCACTTTTGTATAGTTAGATCGATCAAATAGTCGGGAAGTTGAAGCTAGTTGCCCATTCCAAAACGTAGATCTCTATAGAGAATAACGGGAAAGAAACTCCAAGCACTCTTTTAAATCAAGATATTACAATTATTCTTGTCGTTTCTATAAGTGAGAATAATGTAAAAAGAAATGAAGAAAATGATTGTAAATATAAGATTAAAAATAAGTCGTGTAAGTTAGGAGACAACTGGTCTCTACTGACGGTGCCCGTTCACGAACTTGACGCATGGATCAGCACCATCCAGCTCAACAGTTTTGTAGGGAACCGCATGATTCAACGCACGCGCCACCATCAGTGAGACATTTATGTGGGTATGAAATACTCTCAACTGCCATGCTTTTTCAAATCAACGTACTGGCTGCACGTTAACGAGCAATAACATAGAAACGATTCAAATTCATGTAACAACATTAAATCGCAAAAATAAATATGCTAACTGTGTTCAATAATTATGTAAACGTTAAACTGTATCAAAAAGAACACTTTTATCAAAATTTCGTTAGCTTAACTTTTAGTTACATATTTATGTACCCAAGGAAATTTCAAAAACATGTTTACAGTACAGTTTCGAAATTTTGCATACAAATACAAAGCAGCAGTTTCAAGCCGCTTGAACTCGGATATGTTATTTTACCTAATTGACAACATCAGCTACACATCAAGCTATAAATTTCCAGTATAAGCTGATCCGGCATTGTACAGGATTTCCGCACAGTGCGAGATCAGCGTAAACTGGATATGTCTATACATTTCCAGTTTACGCTGATCTCGCACTGTAGCCATATGTACATAAACATATTATTTATTATTATTTATTTAAGTTTTATCGTCAATTTACGTTATTACATATTGTGTTATAGTAAAGTAGCCCGTAGTCATCAGCGAGCAGCACCGACTGCCTGTCAACTGTTTTTATTTCCGTATACCGTCCTAAAACTAGTGTCCTATTAGATTTCCTACGGCAACATTGCAAATCACCTTGTCACGGGTGTGGGTTGTTCGAAAAAGATACCGTGGCACACAGGCAACTGAAGGAACACGGGTGGGTTTTAGTCAGGAAAAGTCTGACTCGAAACCGGGAGAAGTTATTTGATGATTTCTCAACCAAAATAAAAAAAAACCAAATCATAGAGAAGGGATAAGCGCGCATTATGATTGTTTTTAACCCCCGACGCAAAAAGAGGGGTGTTATAAGTTAATACTAGCTTTTGCCAGCGGTTTCGCCCACGGTAATCAATTTACAAAACACAAAACCTTAACAAATTATTCACCTAAATCTTCCTCATGAATCTCTGTCTTTTGATGAAAACCGCATGAAAATCCGTTCAGTAGTTATCGCGAACAAACAGACAGACAGAGAAACAGACGCAGCGGGGGACTTCGTTTTACAGGTAATATGTAATTATGCCTGTCACTTATCGTACTAAAAGATGTAGATTGTTCCAAACGTAAATACTGTCTTCATAAATATATTGTTGTGACTGTAGTCATGATGTTGTTTTTTTTTAACAGCTCTCTTAGAGTTTCGCGAGCTTATAGATGGCTCTGATAGCCCTCTTTTGCAAAATAAAGATGATTCACGCAATCGATTTCTGCAACCCGTCCCCATAGTAAAATACCGTAAGACATGATGAAAGTAACTTAATACACCATTCTCGTGGTATCCACGTCTGATAACGGATTTTCCAAACAGCGTAATGCGTAATGGCTGAACTTAGCCACCCTGTAAGTGATGTTAAATGAGGACCCCACTGTAGCTTTAAGTCAAGCGTGATCTCCAGGAAAACCATATTTTCGACAAATTCTAGTATCTCCTTATTCAATACAACGTGAAATTCACAAATTCTAACATTCGGTAATGTGGATCTTGTGCATTTAGTTTTTTTTTTTTTCATTTAATACCACGTTATTTACAGTATACCAATTATGGACCTTAAACATAGCGTTATTTACGTCTTCAAGCTTCTGTGCATGTCTCTTAACTTTAAAATCAGTGATGTGTCATCAGCAAATAACTCCACTTTTGGTTGGTTCTTCACTAAAAATAGGAACATTCTTATATCTAAATATTAGATCTGTCAGGGCTAACCCTGCGGTACACCCATTTTGACTCTTGAATCCAAGTAATCCACACCGTTTATTTGAATTTGCTGCAGTCTATCATTCAACTGTGATTTTACCAAGCTAAGCACAATTCACCCAGTCCATAATGGTCAAGTTTCAAGACCAGTGTTTCGTGATTCACGCAATCAAATGCCTTGGATAGGTCGCAAAAGATGCCTATTACATCTTCTGCCTCTTCTCATGCGGTAAAGATGTGTTTTAATAAGGAGAATCCGGCGTCGGTTGTGCAATGTCCTCTGGTAAAACCCTACTGTTGATCATGTAGTATTACGATTAAAATGATTGAGCATTTGTTTTAACATAACTTTTGCTAAAACGCCTTGCTAAAAACCGGCACAACCGTTACGGGTCTATAATTATTAGTATCTTTGCTGTCCCCAGATTTGAAAAGTGAAATAATTTTACTGTATTTCATTAAATCCGGAAACTCCCCTTGATCTACACACAAATGAAATATTAAAGTTAAATAAGGGTGTAATTGTCTCAATAATGGATTGACAAACTTGAGTAGACATGCCCCACAGATCTTCGGTAATTTTTGTCTTATGTTGCTTTAATGCTTTTACAACGACCACAGGGTGTATATATTTAAATTTAAATTCCACAGGACAAGCTGTAACATTCGCTCTTAATAAAGTGAAGTGAGGGTGAGGAATTGAAAGTTTCTGTAGTTTTAATTGTCTTTATTTTGCTGTCTGCTGATTTCACCATTTTGCTATCTTACTTCATGACAAATGAATGATGTATTGCGGGGACTTTTGAATTATCAAGTACTCGGCTAGCCAGGAATATGAAACTTGTTGCCCATTCCAACGTTGAAATAAAGCTTAAAACGAAAACCTAACTTCGACAAAATTACATAAAACACATAGTCTGCTTAAATCATAATTATAATGTCCGGTAGTTATGGAAGTAGGGTTAGAAATCTTTTCTACAGCTTTACGATTTCCTTCATTTGATATTTTACTCTATATTTTTATTCTATTATAAACTTGTAGTTGAAAAGGAAACAGAAAATAAGACGCCCACGTTTGCTAAGAAACTCCGGCTTTAATCCGGGTGCAGTGAAAATCCATACTTAGGTATTTCTACATCTAGGTATACATAGACGCGCGTCCTGCTGAAGGAAATTAGGTACATTAAATATTGAATGTAATTTATTTTACGCAAGGAAACATTCCTTTATTTTATATAAGTTAAACTCCTTATTTTATTTTTAAAGTAATTTGCAGAAAAAAACAGATTAAACTGACACAAATGCGAAAATAGAACGTCCTGTATTATTATGACATTATTCGAAAGAATCAAATCATTCAGATCATATTTGATCGGACTCAGGATTTATCTCTTTACATTTTTTAAACAAGTCACAGTAGGCGGCATTGTAGAACGCTATTCATGTAGGTACTCTCTACACAAACAAGGATGTGACCTGTTGATCGAAATAAACGACTGCCGAACAATGTATTTATTCGGTCATGTTTATTTTCGTTCGTCAATTTAGTTGCTCTTTAAAGGTCTAATGCCGGTGAGTGGCCCGTCACTAACATATTCTCATTTGTGCCTGGACCTGCCCGTGATGGAGCACCGGTTGTACATTGAATTCCCTCTCTCTAGTAATGAAACTACCGACCAATACCAGGCACGAAAATCAATAAGATTCAAAATTATTTATTTGTGACACATAAGTAAAATGTAGTGGTACATGATGTTATGAAATGAAATAAATGTTGTATCACTATGCGGCGCCTCACAAGGCATACAAATATGGTCTACACAATAGTAAATGTACACATAGTAACCGGCAAATTTTTTAAAGGAATTAAATAAAACAATATAAATGAAGTTAAGCAATTCATAGCTAGCTTAGTAACTTAGTAACTAAAGTAATTAAATTAGATAAGAAATAATAAATATGAGCATAAGGCATCACGGTTTTTATTTTGCTTCTAAATATTCATTAATGGTGTAATATTCTTTCTGTATTATGGAGTGTTTTTTTTTTCAAAGTAGGTAGTAAGTAATGTCTTTTAAAGATTTTATAGGTTTTGGTATTTCGTTAAATATTTTTGGAGCCATTCCTAGGAAACTTTTTGAGAACAGGGCTGTTTGGTGGGGTTTTTAACTTAAGCGCACCTTGATGGCGTTTAGTGAAGGGTTTCGAATTGGTTAAGGTTATCTTTGATAAACATGGCAACTTCATAAATACTTTGGTTTTGGATCATGCATAATGCGCGAAGACACTTTTTCTGGGCTTTAAAGGCCAATTCCCAATCCGTAGATGCTTTTAAAATTGCTCCATTCTATGCATTGTACGGACTTGACTGTCCTGTCGCTCAGGTTGATTTATTAGGTCGGGCAAAAAATCTGTTATTCCTAGGGATTGGAGCCGTGCACGATAAATGGTGACAACCCAGCCTTCTGGGACTTTACACTGCTATCGGTTATCCGTGATTGTACAGGCACACCTTTTTTAGGTCGAAGGGAAAAATATGTATTTTCTACAAATAATAAAAGCGAACGGCTCCTGCTTGGCACTGTTTTACAACTTGACAAAACATCGAGTTTTCTTTATTATATGCAACTTTTTGATGCGTTATACACTTAAACGTTGTGGAGTGAAAATGACATCTAGATTCATGGCGTCGTTTAGAAAAACAACACCGTCAAACAGACAGATACAATACGATTTTATTTTTTTAAATGTATAGATATAGTAATTCTGTCCGATTCACGGAATACGGAGTCATATCCTTAAATGTGGCTTAGGGGTAATGGCTGATGTTTGCGTTCTGCTTGTGAATGGGTGCTGCTTGTAGTGACAGGTCGTATTATTGGCCATGGTTTTGTTGTTGTTGTAATTAAGTGTTAGTATTTTACCTCGAAGGTCCTAGTTTATGATTTGTTACTTCAAGTTACAGCTATATGAACATAGTCCAGCACCACATACGTAAGCGGGCACGCCCTTTAAGCCTGGAAGATTTTATTTAGGTATTAAGTTATGTCTACGTTTTATCATTTATTTCTGATTCAGTATAGTTTGCTATGTTTTTGTGAGTATATTGGTGTGTGCTAGCTGACTTATGGCAAACATTTTAATTCAATGTTTTGTGTGTAAATTAATTATTTGCATTCTATAGTATAGAATCAAGTTTATCAAATTGAACAAACAACTGTGCTGCATGTCTTTTTGCGCCACTCCTTCTTCCCAGCTTCCCAGCCAGAACTATGAAATGGTGAACAGTGGGCGCTTTGGGGGACTGTCTCATCGAATTTGACGTTCAAAAAGTGCTGATTCTCAGCCTAGATGAAATAAAAGGCCTTTGTAGTTACAAAATACCTCTGAATACGCACATAACATAGATGTAAATGAATAATTACCTACTAAACACATAAGAACCCTTCATTAATTTCCAATTCCAATTCTGTACATAAACGCCATACTTTGAAGAAGGCGTTTGTGTACAGAATTGGATCTTCTATTGTGTCCGTATTTGGGCATATGTGTATGTTGCCCTTAGGGGCTGCACACGATTTTCCGTGTGACTCTAGTCATTGGCGTGTCTTCTTCCTTGGTAAACTTGAAACATCAGTACTTGTTGGGATTCGCAACAGATACGCACGTCGCCGTCGAGGGCGCGTAAAAAGTGTTTAGGCGTTTAGGGCATGACTCCTTTGAAGGAGGTTTATTTGTATAACTGATGATGAAATGTTTTTTGGTTAATAACTATAGCACTGTAATATACATTATCTGTGTGAAGTAGACGCGATTCGCTATCGTTAGCAATAAAATTTACTTTAGTTTCCGCCGGCTTTACAATTTTTATGCTCAATGAAGTATATTCTATTATGTGCATCTATCAAATAGAAATTCCGCAGTTGCTTTCTAATTATTTGCAGTATTATTTTCTAGTAATAACAGAATTGTTATGAACCACTACTTTAGGTGCTTTTCATACAAGTTATATCACAGGTAAAGCATAGCTAGCTACATACTTTTAAAGCCACAAAGTATTATTTTATCTGAGGTTTATCTCGACTAGCATAAGCTTGAACTTCAAAAGCTGTGTATAAAGCAAGATAGAGTTAAATGCGGTTTGTAGTGTTTGATTCGTATGAAAGATTCGTCAGGTTTACAGTCTTTAAACACGGTTCGAGAACATGGATTTGTGTTTGAATTTCTCAGAGACTTTAACAAGATCGTTCGTGTAATTCTATAGCTGTTCAATACGAGTTGGAGTGACTCAGTAAGTATTTTCAGTAGGAACTAGAAGTAGAAAATAATGTAGGAATAAATATTAAAAAATATGTCGGAGAATTTTACCATTGCGATGCAGCCTGCCCAAATCTGCCTCGTCGCACACGTCTGGTACTGCATCGGATCGGTCACGTCACCTCGTCGGCTTGTGTCAATCCAATGTAAAAACGTAACCGGATCGGATCACCACCTCTGAGGCATCGCCCCGTTTAAGGCAGACCGACGCCTATCTTCAGTCTGGTTGAAGGTAGCGACAACCCTAGCGAGCTGATGTTGTGCCGTAAGCGGGCATCGGCTCGCCGTAAGCGGGGTGCCACATGACGCCCGGACTTAAGCTCGATTACCTGCTGATCCAGACAAGATGCCGTCACGATGCTTATAAGTGGGCGTTGCAGTATGGGGTTTCATAGCAATAATTATCTGCAGTGCCTATACGTGTGCGTTGTGGTTTCAATACTAATTTGTGACCTTCAAGTAGGTATAATAAATAATTCTTCGACCCATGTTAGAAAACCTATTAATGGTAAAATCGTACATTCGTTTCGAGTATCTAACCTGGATCTACTAATAAATGTTAACCCACCGTCCGTCGAACGTATGTACGAGTATGTCAGGGTATTTCGAGTTTAAGTAATCGCCTATAAATAGTAAATGTGAAAGGTAGTTACCAATATAATTAATTCTTATGATGACTAAAAGCTAGAAGATACATTTCTTGCATAATTCTGTACCTCTGCATAATTCTTTCTTGATAACATTATGATATCAATTATAAGGACGAAATATAATTATGTATTTGCGTAAGATCTGTCATATACTGCTAAGCATTAGTGAAATACAAACATTTGTTTAATTTAGGAGGCTACCTCGTAGGAACTTTAAGTAACGCTAAAGTAAACTTTGAGTTCTTAATATTAAATTCTCAATTCTAAACTCCGGTGTATTGCGGTAACTAAGCATCAAGTTGAGGGTAACCTCCTGCTGTTTATCAATCGGTCCTTATAAGCACACTTTCTTTACAGATCATTTCACCAATGAATTGTTCGTCGCAGAGAGTTTCCGTGAAGCGCTACGCACTCAACCTATTCTTACACGTCCGTCTAAAACTCCAATCACTTCACTTGGATTGAATTTATCGTTGGAGCTTGTTGGCTTGAAGATTCGTTGGTACTACGTGGGTGCTAGATAACGGAATGGAGTTCAGCATCGGACAAAATAGTTCATAACTTCAAACAAGTCTTCTTAAATCTTTAGATGATTTAGGAAATGATTGAGTATTTTGAAAATTTTTGTTACCCTTTCCAGGTTATAAAAGATTTCCATGTATTCCAATGCTTACATTTACTTACTACTATTACATTTTACCTTTTTCTGTGAACCTGAGATAGCGAATTAAATATTTATTCTGGTTTTTCTAATATCAGAATTATTAACTAAGTATTTCAACCGATTCATGATGGCTTAAAATAGGTCATAGGCGTACTGAAGCAAGTTTTGACAACATTATCATTCATCATTAGCCCTTATCCCAATTTATTTGGGGTCGGCGCAACGTATCTTTCTCTTCCAAACATCTTTATTTGTCGTCATCTCGGTAGTCACCCCATTTCTAACTATATCATCACTCAGTCTATCCATCGTTTCTTGCATCTCACCCTACTCTTATAGCCATCGACATTCATAGTCAAAACATTCCTCACGACATTTTCCTAATGATAAGATGACAATCGATTTCCACACAACTTTTCAGATACCAGTGCTAATTTCAGACTTCCTCTTATGTACTCATTTCTTATTCCATCCATTTGTGTAATACCACACATCCTTCTTAACATTTTTATCTCAGCTGAATGCAAATGCCTTTTATTCATCTCTCTTGTGGCCCAACATTCTGACCTGTACAAGATAGCAGGTTTAACCATGGTCTAAACATGTCATCCTCTTAAGTTTAAAGGAAATGCGGGAATCGCAGATGGTTCCCGTGACTTGCCGCCATTTTATCCATCTAGTGTTTATTCTGTGCTTAACCATCCAATCTACCTCGCCATCACTTTGCACGAGTGAACCGAGATACTGAAAGTCAGAGCAGACATCTCCAATCAGCTCAGGGTCTCAGATACATCTTCATTGACAAGACATTGGCATCCATGTCCTCCTGCACGTCGTGACATCTATGATCAAGAGGAAGAGGTAAGGACTTAAAGCCAAAACCTTGGGCAAGCCACAATTGCGGTATTGCCGTCACCTCCTTCTGCGAAGCAGTTACGCTCGCGAAGAGGGAGGCGGTGCTGATGAGGGTGAGGCAATCTATGCGCCTTCACGGCCCTAGCTGTTGCAGGAGACGCCTTGGGCGTCGGGAATCCCAGGCAGGTCAGCACCAACTGGTGGGGTCCGCAAGGGCCGATGCCTGCCAGGGGTGCGGGTTGTTTGAAAGAGATACTATGGCCCCTGGCACACAGGCAACTGAAGAAACACGGGTGGATCTTAGTCAGTAAAAGTTTGGCACACCCTCTGCTCAGCGGGAAGAAGTTATTTGATGATTTCCCATCCTTAAAAAAAAGAAACTAAACCCTGGTGGAAGCCTACAGCCACATTGAAGTCGCCGTTATTACCAGCAGTCGACTGGACGTAGTTACGAGATTGACAACTGCTGCTGTGCCTTCAAGGCCCACCACAACACATCCCGAGCTACCTTCTCATACGCTTCTTCCAGATCAATAAACAGCATGTGCAAGTTCTTGTGTGCACGTCTGTACTTCTCACATAAGTGGCGGAGTGCAAAAATGGCGTCCATAGTTCCTCGACCTGTGATAAACCCCAACTGGTTCGAGGTCATTTCACTCTCCTCTCGCAGTCATTTCTCTATTACTTTCTCCCATACCTTCACCCTCTGTGACATTAGCTTTTCGTCTGAATAGTTATTGCAGACCTATTCATCACCTTCTTCAAGATGGGCACTAGCAAACTATTGTATTAACTGTAATGATTGTATTCATAATTTCAGCCGAAAGACGTACACTGCTGGACATAGGTCTCCTCCAAAATTTTTGTGCTTACCATTTTTGTGGGGATTTGCCATAATCGCCACGCTTGGCAGGTGGTTTGGCGATCGCAGTATGACGGTAAATGCATAGAGAACGCTGCTGCCCATCCTTTAGTAAGTCTCTTAGTCGCCTTCTACGACACCCACGGGAAGAAATAGGATGGTGCTATTCTTTACGTCCGGCACCACACGGAGAGAAATTATTGTATTATTGTAACTATTATATTTATTTATAAACTAACCTATCACCACTAAATGACATCACAATGTCAATTGACGATGTACAAGATGATGAAACTAACACGAACATTACTACAAATGTCGAACAAAAAACCCTAACCAAAATATTCAAACCAAGCACAACAGAAGGCCTTTCGATAACCTTAGGTTTTGACCGTCTCAGTACATTGCTAGATTCTAAACTGGAAAAAGACAATCAATCCCTACTCATTGTACTAAAGAACACAATTCAAAACGAAATACAAAAAAATATCACATAGTTAAAGGAAGATATTTTAAAAGATACCCACAAACTAACATAAAATGGGAAATTGTCAAAAGTGACATAAACACGCTAAATGAAAAAAATAGAAACACTACAAGAAGAAAACGAAGAACTTAAACAACAAATAAAAGAAATATGACAATAATAGAAAATCGACAACAGGACACTTAACTTACAGAATATGACCAAAAATCCGAGAATCAATTACACTGTCGCATAGTTGAAGCATTTAAAGAAATATTATTTTAAATGTTGACCTGACCGGATACATGGAGGGACGTTCACGTATAGGAAGATACAACAACTCCGGAGGCTTATTATTATTGAGCTCATAAGCAAACGAATGATAAAATATTTAATTGACAACGCAGCTTACTTTAAACATACACGGCTTTTTATTTCTGAATACCTTAATGAGACTACACTTCGACAAAAAAAAACCATCACAAGAATACTTACGCTCAACAAGATAACGAGGACACCACGCAATCATTAAAAATAATAAACTAATTATAGATGCACGACAACAAAAACTCACTACAATGAACAAACAAAAGTACTCAACAAAAAAAGCTAACTTCAAGTCTTCAACCTACCTATTGATTCGCAAAATAACGACATGTCTCATGAAAACATAAATAACACAAACCAACGCATCACAGAGTTCCCTCGGGCTGACACTAATAAAAATAGCACTTTTCGTCACTGAAGATATTGACATCACAGTATTATATCAAAATATGCAAAGTATCAACAATTAACTACACTTATTAGAAGCATTTATCGATGAAAAAGGAATGTACCAAGCACTTTGTTTATCGGACACATGGTTATCACAGGGAATGAAAGAATTAATTTACTGCAATGGATACATCCTCGTTACGTCATACTGTCGACTGAACTACGAAGGCGGCGGTGTATGCATACTATTACGACACCTAGAATTTATTGAACGAAAGGATATTATGGATATGTCGGATGAGTACATCATTGAAGTGTGTGCCATTGAATTGCCTAAACTTAAAACTATATTCATAACGTTATATTGGAACAATAGACAGCCTGATGTATTCTATAAACAATTAAAACGAATTCTTGAACTTCTATTAAAAAAATATAATAAAATTAAATAGTATTCGGAGGTGGATTCTATGTAAATATCTTAGAAAAACACTACAAAGTGAAAAATAACTTTAAATTCGGAAGGCGGTGACCTTGGGTATGTATTTAAATTTTTTGTCACCGCCTTCCGAAATAACAGTTATTTTTCACTTTGTAGTGTTTTTTTCGGAAGTCGGTTGTTTTTTTTGGAAAAAGTTTTTATTTTTCACTTTTGAGTTATAGTACCTACCCACCAATTCGAAATTTCATCATCCTTGGGGTCAAAACAATGCATATTTATGCGATAGCAGCAATCGCGGTTTATTTACTGTTATTTTTTGAAGAGTTCCGTTGTCTGTCTCCGAAACGCATCATCAGATCTATATAAAATTGGGAAACGGGACCACACGAAAAGCACGAGCTTTCAAATAAAAAAAGAATCATCAAAATCGGTTAACCCAGTCGACAGTTATGAAGTAACAAACATAAAAAAAAACATACAGTCGAATCCTTTTCTTGAAGTCGGTTAAAAATAGCTTCCAACCCAAACCATTATTAAAGTTAATGCTAGAATATAACTACAACCAATGTGTTAAAAAACCAACACGAGTGACAAAAACCACTTCAATCTGTCTTTATTTAGTATTTATAAACTTCGACTCTAAATTATTAATTACTCAGGTGCACGATTACGGTTTTTCCGATCATAAAGGAATAGAAGTAAACCTAAAAAAACTAGACGCCGCGACTACTAATAGCAAAGACTGAATAACTAAAAAACGCATTTTTAATTGTAAATCCATGGAAAAATGTAAATTTGCATCAAAACACATTAATTGGAATTTAATAATAAGCTCGGAAAAACCATGAACGAAAATTACAACTCATTCAAAAACCTTTTACTCATAATATTAAATGACTGCATACCCATAAAACAATAAAACAAAAGGAAAAATAAACGATTGTTAAGGATTCTAACCTCTTACTCTAACGACCCTGTGTCTAAACATTATAAAATATATGAGAAAACATTAAATCAAATAGTATATATAAAAAATACAATATATCCGGGAGATGAGAAAATCAACTAAAAAAACTAAATCGATGTGAAAATAATTAAACAACGTACTAACAAAAATCTGACTAAGTCACAACAACAAAATATAGCATTGACGATCCACGATTGGGCACGCCACAATTGCGGCGGTAAGTCCCCTGTTTGAGGAGTGGCTTGAGAGGTGGCATGGCGTCCTCACCTTCCGCCTGACACAGGTCCTCACCGGACACGGCTGTTTTGGGAGGTTTCTGTTTCGGATAGGAAACGCCCGGGTGTTTCCATTGCGAAGATCACCCCGAGGACACGGTGGAGCATACGGTGGAGGTCTGCCCGGCTTGGGCGGAGCACCGCCATGTCCTCGTGGAGGTGATCGGCGGCGGCGATCTCTCGCGTCCGACCCTGGTCCAGGCCATGCATGGTACGGAGCGAGAGTGCATGGGTAGCAGTTGCCTCCTTCAGCGAAGCAGTTATGCTCGCAAAGAGGGAGGCGGCGCACGTGAGGGAGATGCAGTACACGCGCCCTCACAGCCGTGGCCTTCGCAGGAGACGCCCTGGGCGTCGGGAATCCCAGGCTGATTCCCGGCCACCGTAGGCACGGGCTTGCGGATGGCGAGTAATGGGTAGCTCGCTGTCCGGTAAGGACCAAGCCCGGGTCGACGGCGCGTTTTGTTCCACGCGCGCCTCAAAGAGATGTCAGCAGCAACTGATGGGGCCCGCAAGGGCCGATGCCTGCCAGGGGTGCGGGTTGTTCGAAAGAGATACCGCGGCCCCTGGTACACAGGCAACTGAGGGAACACGGGTAGGTTTTAGTCAGTAAAAGTCTGACACGCCCTCCCGCTCCACCCAGAGCGGGAGAAGTTATTTGATGATTTCCCACCCAAAAAAAAACGATCCACGATAAAGTTACGTCCGGCCCTAAACAAGTATTAACGAGTAACGTATAATTCATTCAATGATTTATTCGCATCAGTAGGACAACCAAGGCGGGGTGGGGGACTCAGAGCCGCGCGGCCGGCCTGTGTTCCGACTAACAGAGAACACTATGTTTTTACATCCACCTACACCGCAAGAAATTAAAAATATAATAAACAATCTAGAAGGCAAATTTAGTCATGGATTAGACGAAATACCCACGTATATTAATAAAAACGTGTGCTGAGGAACTGAAATTACCGTACTATTTATTAATTTCAGTCATTTTCTGAAGGGGTATTCCCAGACGCGTTAAAACAATCTCTAATTAAACCTATTCACAAAAGAAACTCGAGGTCAGATCCAAATAATTATCATCCTATTGCACTACTACCTACATCATCAAAAAATTCCGAAAAAGCAATGTGCAAACGCGTTTATAACTTTCTCGAAAAGTTTAATGTTTTCGATGAATATCAAAATGGTTTTCGAAAAAAAAGATCCACGATATTAGCAACATACAAGTTTACTCAACAAATACTTAACGTTTTAAATAATAACAAATACGCTATCGGAATCTTACTTGACATCACCAAGGCATATGATAAGTTGCTGTATAACATATTGCTAGACAAACTACACGGTATCGGCGTCAGAGGAATAACTCACGAGTCGTTCATATCCTACCTACAAAACCGAGAACAATTTGTAGAAATGGAACAGTAGGATCATGACACTGGGGAATTCAAACTAATGAAATGAAATGAAAAGAAATGTTTATTTATGTAAGTAGATCTAAGACATTTTTACACGTCAATATTTTGTTGGTCAATATTTTAAAAACTAGATGGCGCCAGCTTTTCTTAGCTGACTGTTCCCTGAGAATACGCTCTAATAACCTCTAATAGGCTTTACATTAATAATTCGATACCACAAGGTAGTGTTGTCGGGTGTTTGTTATTGTTTATTTATATCAAATCCTAAAATACTGACGGAGTCGTGCGTACTGTTCTCCTATGACATTTCGTTAATAACTTCCCATAACTACTCTCAACACCTACATGAGAATCTGGACAATATAATGTTAAACATTCAAAATTGGATGAGAGAATCTGGACAATATAATGTTAAACATTCAAAATTGGATGAAAGCCCACGATCTATAATTTAATTTCTCGAAAACCAAAATTATGCAAGGGCCTATACATTTAGGCCTCACCATACCCACCAAAACCCTTGACCATAAATTTTACGATTGGCGGTATCAAATTGAACTGCGTAGACACGTTTACTTAGATATCCACATGAACTGGAAAGCGCACATCCAAAAACGAAAATCAAAACTGTCTAGTTTTATATATGCACTAATAATTAGATTAATTGTTGATTGTGAATAGATTTGCACGTCATGTTATGGCAGGATATGCTGAAACAAATTCCTTGTAACACCTTATGTACCATATTCTAGCAAATAAATATTTTTGATTTTTGATTTTGATACGTGTGCTCAAAAAAAATACAGATTTAAAAACTGCCCTATCCACTTACTATGCATATGCATATACTTGGCTTAAGTATGGAATAATACTTTGGGGAAATAGTGTAGAAAGCAACGACTTATTCATCCTACAGAAAAATGCATTAGGATAATGGTTTATATTGATGACGTAAGTATAAACCGCATTTTAGGAAACTAGACATTCTAACTTTTACATCAATTTATATTTTAGAAATCTGTAAAATCGTTAGACAATATCCAAACTTCTACCTTAAAATTATAGACCAACCTCGCCGATATGCACCGCGTCCACGTTCTGAAAATACGCTCATAATACCACAATCAATGCTAAAATTACACAGCACAAGTCCTCATTTATCATCAATAAAAATATAATAAAATACCTAACGATCTAAAAATGGAACAAAATGATAAAATATTTATAAACTACTAGTCGATAAATGCTGTTACACACTGAACGATTTTTTAATGATGCATTGCAAAATGGGATGACTTTCACCATTATTTTATTCATATTTAGACATCAATTTAATTATTTTTATTTGACTTATGTTTTTATTTGATATTTTTAGTATGTTTTATTATTGATTTACTTTTTATTTTTTTACAATATTTTAACACGTGACATAATTTGAACATTCATTCCTTCATAATTAGTTTATTTCAATGGATTTGTATTTCACAAATATACCATATTATTGTTATGTTATGTATTTACTTCAAATTAATTAATTGCATTTTAATGGTACCCTAAAATGTAATATTATTAATTTTAAATTGATTTTTTTTTATGATAACCGAATACCTACCTATCTCATTTTTTTAATTATGACGTTCTATACACTTATTCATTTTAAGGCATGCTACTACTTATAATTTACTCAATTGTTGCGCCCGACAGGGTCCATTTGTCCACTTTGTAAATTATATTAAAATCTTATAAACACATGAGATTTGCAATAAAGATTTGAATTTTAACCTTAATTGCACCATTCTTGTGGGATCCCACCTTCATGCAACAATCTATTGAAGAATAAAGTCAGCCAAATAAATTCATCTTATTTTAAATACTTCCATATTTCTACTAGTATATCCATTGATGGCCTTTCCATTGATGATACCTTGAACTGCCTTTCTTACTTCATCCATGCTAATTTCGCTCACCAAACCCATATTTACGTGTACCTCTCTGAGCAAACTATTCCATTAGCAAATTATTCTCTTCGTTCATTAGCTTTTCAAAATAAACCTTCCATCTTTCTTTTATTTCGTCATATTTGGGCAGAGGACAGAAAAAATGCTGTATAAATGGTGGAATTTTGAGACAGGGCAGCAAGAGCTCCACAGGAAAACGTTGAAAGCCTTTTACTGTTTGAAAGAAAGAAGCTACGAGATTAAGACAACACCTGAGAGACTGGGCTGATCAACAACAAAAGATATCTCTTAAACCTGAGGAATGAAATCGAATTTTGTCCGTTTTTGTATAGAAGAACTTAAATTGAATTCCTCGGATAAAATACATCTAGCGTTGATGAAATCGACGCTAAGAGACTTTTAAGTTATCGTTTTCCCGTAGCTCCAAAGATTAAGGTGGCTCCTGCCCTAACTAATACATGTCAAAATCCACCCCGCATAGCCGTTATCTAAACAGAATAAACAGACGGATTGAATACTCAAAACATCATTAATTATACCTAAGATTAGAATCACGTTTCAACTTGCTATCGTTTTGTTTTATTTCTATTACAAAGAATGAATAAAAGGAAACGAAAAATACATCTGATACAGAAAAATAATTATGAACAATGTATCTACATGATGTTATGGAAGCGCACTATGTGGAGATTGAGTTTGTTTCGGGTCATAAATCCATAACTTCCATGTTTTTTATAGATATACAGCAGATTTCTTTTTAAATAATCTAGAATAAATATTCTTTAACAGCAACAACATAATTTCCGTCACTCTAATAAAAAACTACCCTTGCTCTAAAACAACTTATTTTATCCCGAATATACATATTTAACCTCTAGATAGATACTAATTCCCAATAAATGAAATTATCGTTACACGAAAATCACAAACTAAAAACTAACTAGGTATTATGGATTTACGATTTTATTTATTTATTTATTGACTCATAAAAAAGTGATAGAATATTGAGATGTTACGCTGGATCCCGTACTAGGATACCGTATGTCGCTGGATCCAGTCTATTTCGACAGATTAAATAAAATTATGGAAGATTAGTATACAAGAGCAACGGTTTAAATAATTAAGTGATTACTAAAACTAAGAGGTAACCAAAAGTATGTGTGCATGTATTAGTGTATGTACGATAGTGTGATGAGTGTTAGTATGCATGTAGAGAGTGTGTGTGTGTTATGTGTGTATGTGTGTGTGATGATGAATACTTTAACAGTTGAAAGATAGAAAAAATCAAAAATCAAAATCAAAATATTTTATTTCACATAAACCTGCAAGGGCACTTATGAAACGTCAGAAGCTAGGTGCAGAAGGTTTTCCGTTTCAGTATAGTTAGGTCCAAGCAGCCAAAGCCGTCCAAACTTCGTCAGGGAGTAAATGTTGAGCTTTTTCTTAACTTTTTCATACAGGTATGGTCCAGTACATGAGAAAACCTTATTGCCAAATTTAAGCTTACAGAAAGATCTGTTCCATTTGGGTTTTCTACGTGAGCGCTGATCCGTTACCACTGTAGCCACTGAAGTTTTGTGGAATTTAAGTAGCACTGATAAAATGAACAATTGAACGTTTTAAAAAAAAAAAAAAAAAATTGGTGCACCGTAAGCACTCTCTTTTCTCGATATAACATACGAGTATCAGTAGGGTATCGGATTTTTTATCTATGAGAAACCTTAAGCATGGCTCTTTGTGCACGTTCAGCGGTAATTAGGTAACTTTTACTAGCGAAAGCCCAAATTTTTATACACTAACCAAGCACAGACTAACATAGAGCCAGGTAAGTCACCTTTAGAGTATCTTTGTCAGCTACAGGACGAAGTCTTTTAAATATGCACAAAAACTTCCTTACGCGCGAAGCAACAGATTGATTTTGCTTTGGCCATGTCAGCTGTTCGTCTATGCTACCACCGAGATATTTGATACTCTCAACTTTTCAAAAATAGGGCAGATGCAGCTATCCCCTAGACTGTAGTTGCAATGGTGGGATTTGAGTACAAGTTGTTTGGGAGCAGTTGTTTTTTTTACTTACATAGAAGTTTACCACCTTGGTTTTTTTAACAATAAGGGTGAGCAGATTTTGTTGCTGCCAACTGGTAACGGTCTTCATTTCAGCCTTTGCGGTACCATAGACTTGCTTCCAAGAGTTTCCATGGAAAATAAAAGCTGTGTCATCAGCGTAAGCAGATATTTGCGCATTGGCCAAATTGAGTGATCAGAGTCCATTGACGTACATGAGAAACAAGGTGGGGCCAAGGAAAACCTTGGGGCACTCCATATGCCATGCTCGCAGAGGTACTCTGGAAATCACCCAGACAAACCTTCTGTTTACATGCGGAGCGATAGGAGGTAAACCATTCCTAAGCAATGCCCCTGATACCTAGGCGTTCCTTCTTCTTGATCAGTATGGGCCTAGATACGGTATCTAATGCTTTGGCATGGTCAAGAAAGAAGGAAATATCCTGAATATATTTAACCTCTAGATAGATACTAATTCCCAATGAATCAAATCTTCGTTACAACAAAATCACAAACTAAAAACTGACTAGGTATGACGGATAAATACTTACGATATTTCAGGATAAAGCAAATAATATGTAAAAGTAGATATTTTGACGTTCATTTATATTTCTTATCATCATCCATATGCAATCATCACTTACATACATTATTGAAAGGTATATTGATGACCATGGGCCGTGCATCTGTGAACCCTTTAAAGGTGCTGCAAAATTCGTAGCATGTGCTAAGCTGAACGTAGCAAATGCTACGGTGCTACACCAAACGTAGCACGTGCTACGCCACTACAACAAACGTAGCAAATACGACACGAAACGTAGCAGCTACGTTTATTTTCTGTTGGTATTTTCACTCCAAACGAGTCCATTTTCGCAGGAGTGCCACGTGCCGCCAGGTCACCCGCCGCCTGTGCAGCCGCACCCGATCACCCTGGGCCCGCCGGCGGTACAGCAGCAGATATTAAGCGCGCCGCCAGTGCTCCCACCGCACGCCAAGGACTACTACTTCCTGGACATCGAATTGCGTTATGGATTATTGCAGGTATATAAATAATTGTTGTCCAGTCGGCCTCGTAATGTTTCACTTGCACGTCATAAAACTACAAGGTCGAGAATATAAACTCCAGACCTTGTCGTTTTATTACTAGTAGTTCCAACCTAAGTGAAGTTTCAATTTACTGGGAATTATTGTCAAAAGTCGTGAAGAAATTACGAAGAATGTCGAGTGCATGGTTTGAAATAGGACGAAACAAAATTATTGCAATTTATCATACAATTTCAGCTAGCTACTTCGCATAATATTGTATTAACATAGCTTATTCCTCATGAAAGGTATTTTTTAAAGAGGCTTTTTTTCCATTTACCAAAAAATTTAACAAAGTCAAATTGTTTATTTCGAATAGGCAGTAGCAAAACTAGTCATTTCACCCGAGCTCATACTCTTCCAACCGAAATACAGCAATACTACATAGCAACATAAATACCTATTAGCTTCAGCAGAATATCATATAATAGCATGGGGTCTTCTTCTTGAATTTCATAGATTATGTTTTTGCGGTCCTTTCCTATCTCTCAAATACATTGTATTTTATTAATTCCGATTTTATCTAAAATATTTTGGGAGAGAAAATATTACCTACATTACTTTTCTTCATTTTTAGAGTTCCGTACCTCAGTCCGCAAAAATGGAACGCTTATAAGATTACTTTGTGGTCCGTCTGTCAAGACCCGAGTAATATCATACACAGGTCACCTACCCCTTGGAGCAGTGAAAAAATCAAACTTCTAAGTTAACGCATTATAATCCATAAGGCTGTTTATGCTCTGTTTATGGCTTATATTTTGACTCTCGCAAGGGAATCAAACGCTACTTCCTGTTGAGCCAGAATCGTGAAATTTGGCAAGTTTGCATCTTGCTCACATGTCTCACAGTACAAATTAAGTAAAAAGTCCAAAATTGTTAATTTGTAGTTTTATCATATAAAAACATATATTTTGGCGATCACAAACTTGCATTTGCAGTTAGAAAATTTACTGTGACGTTTAAGTAAGGAAGAACATGTTTTTTATCTATAATGTTAAGTTTGTTTCCGGGATAAATTCATCTCCATTACGAAACCCTTCAATATGCGTGGTCCGACACGCACTTGTTATAACTTTGATACACTGACTAAGTAGTAAGTCTACTATAAAACCAAATATTCTTTTGTACGTCATTCAGGGATGTCTCCACATCTTTTTTACGTTCACTGCTTTCCTAGTCTCACTCAACCTTTTGAAATCATAGATAAAAATAAATAAATCGTAGAGTTTTTTTTTTTCAAACATCAAAATCTTGCTCTAAATGCGTTGTTGTGCCAATTTTACAATGGCAATGGCAGTTAAACAAACATCCTCTAACAACGTGTTCACCTTCTGTGATTGTACGTTGTTTTAAACTGTATCTCTTTTTTACTTTGTGGTATTTTCTTAAAGTTGATCGCAGTAACTAGGCAAAGTCACTCGTAATCCCGTCAAAGATTCTGAGTGACGACATCCTACATCGTTGGATTGGTACACTAATGAATTCATTTTTTACTTTGATTCATTTAGTGTTCAGACGTATTAGTTCGAGTAAAAGATGAAAGTGAAGCACCTCATAATACCGGGTAACTATATTATGGTTATCGTCGTTCACTCAAGGACACTAGTTTTTAATAGATGGCTTAAGATCAAAGATAACTTGAAACGGCTTCTGTTGTGGTAAATCAAACGTAAAGATCACTTTATTAAGCTGTTCATTAAAATAGGATATTACTCAACTACATAGTGTTGAATGTAGAAATGGCAATAATAAAGCATATTTCTTATGCTTGACTTTGTTAAGAATGGAGTCAACCTTTTGCGCCCTTGAAGAATCTCGAGATTATAAAAGCTATTTAACTTTCTAAAAGTGAGTTGTGTAAGTACATTTAGTGACGAGGTGCTTAAAGTATAAAACTAAAACCAAAAAGAGTAAAAAACGAAATGGATGGAGGTATTGTTTTCAATCCAAGCCTAACTGGCTTGGATTGAAAACAATACCTTCACTTATTTGAAGGCTGATTGAGCAGGGAAAACACACAATTATATATTGGAATTCAAGGAAAAGTATTTCATATACGGCATAGATCCAAACCCAAATAATTATCATTTTGATTTCCTAAAAATATTAATAGAAAATGTTGACTTATTTTGCAAACCAAATAATTGTAATTTTAGTTTTCCAAAATACTAAATTGGCTATTTAATATTTTAAGAACTTAAAATGGCAGTGATAACGACGACCAACTTTCATGTAGCGCGGTTGGTGGAACCTCATTTGGTCGGGGTGAGTGAAGGTTAATTTTGGTTTCATTCCAGGGTCACACGATACCGACAAAATTGTTACGGAACTATCGTTCATCCATTTCTTTAATTTAATTTTTAGATCATACTTTTGGCGAGTGCCGAAATACTACATCGTTGAATTGGTTCACTAATTAATTCACTTTTCACTTTTGATTGATTTTGTGTACAGACGTTTTAAGTGTTTCTTTCACTCGAGTGAAGCTTATATCTACTGCATAGCATAATAACCTGGGCGAAAATATGACACTTAGAGCATTAGAATAAGCCTGTCAAATCGGTATTCGTACGGATAAGATACACTACAAAAGTCCAATAATTTTTCGTACTGTACCTGTATTACCGGGTACTGAAGATAGGTGTATACTCACATTGTCATCGTTCATTTTTAATGGGATTTAGAGCTGTTATCCGATAACAGCTGTAAAACTTGAAACTAGATTAGCCCGAAGTTTCAATTTACTGGGAGTTGTTGTCAAAAGTTTTAAATATGTACGAGATTTCTCTCCACCATACAATATGTACAATCCACCCTTTATACAGCAATTACGAGATCCAATTTACACTAAAAAGTAAGAAAATAGATAAATATAAACAGGTGTTTACATTTTATTATTTTTGGTATATTTAGAGAAGTATTGAGGGCACTAATGAACATCTAAGCCGCTCCCGACCGCGCGTTATTTTAACCACATTCCACGAAGTCCCGACATGTGTTTAACGCGTGACATATTACTCTCAAGAAAGTAACGGGAAAGGATCAATAATACACAAAATGTTAGTTATTCATCCAAATTAATTTTATCGCTTTCAAAGTATGCTCCTTCAGAAACGATACACTTACGCCAACGAATAATCCAATCATCAAAACATTTTTTAAACGCTTTTTCCAGAATTGAGTTCAGTTCTCGCTACAAATTCTCCTTTATGCCTTCTACCGAATGAAAACGGGTACCATGAAGTAGTAATTTGAGTTTAGGAAAAAGAAAGAAATTGGCTGGAGCCATATCTGGTGAATAAGGTGGTTGCTCGATGGTATTCGTTGAGCTTTTTGTCAAAAATTCGTTCACAACGATGAACAAGCGAAGGCGCATTATTTTGGTGCAAAATCCAAGAATTTTCTTTCCCCACATTTGGCCTTTTTCGCCGAATTTGCTCTCTTACACGGCGCATAACACTCAAATAATATTCTTTGTAAAATTTACCGTTTGAACTTCCGGTAAGAATTCCGAGTACTCAACACCGCGATAGTCAAAGAAAACAGTCAACATGACTTTTACTTTTGATCGACTTTGGCGTGGTTTTTTCGGTTTCGGTTCAGTTGAAAGGCGCCATTCCGAAGCTTGATGACTAGTTTGCATGTCAAACTCGTAAACTCATGTCTCATCACCAGTACCATTACGTTTCATGAATGTTGGGTCGGAATTGACTCGTTCTAGCATATCCTCAGTGACTCTTATGCGATTGAGTTTTTGGAGTAAATTCAGGTCTTATGAGACTAGCCGAGCGGCAACATGTTTCAAACCCAACTGATTATTTAAAATAGTACGGATTGACTCGTGAGATATACTCTAACTAAAAACAGCACTGTATTTAATCTAATTAACAGATGCAACTCAATCTCCGCGCCAAAATGGAAAACAGTTGTACCTGCCAATCTAACAACAACAAAAAAAAAAAAATTCGAACCATAAACTAATCATCCATTCCCGATACTTTTTTGACTGACTGTTTAAACATATTTTGTTAAATAAACGCTTGTTTAGTTCTTCCTTTGTGCAAGATTTAGCCTGAAGTTTCTATAATTCCTGTAACTACCAAATTACAACAAACGAAGAAGAATTTACTTTAAACATCATTATAGACTTTTGTGGTGGTAGGTTTTACATGCGCAGTCAGTCTTCCTTCTAACCATAACTTCCCACCAATCTTTTTTCAAGGCTTTTCCGTAGCATATAAGCTCAAGAAAGAAGAAAAACATAAATACGTTTTTAGTATGTTGACTGAAAACGGTGTTAACATTTTTTGTGCCGATATCAACCTACAAAGTGTTTCGAGTAAAATTTTTGCCTTAAGGTATACTAATTTCATACATATTTACTTTATTCTTGTAGGTATGAAAGTATGGATCACGACCGAAGCCAAGATTAATACGGTGTTATTATTAAAATTAATCGACCCTACAAATAGGCGTACGTGCACCCTTCTCCAACAAAATTAAATGAGTACGCCGGGATAATCTTCTCCACTAAGCCTAATTGGAACCTAACGAAATCTCTCTTTAACAAACTGTTTGGTTTATTAATAGTTGATATATTAAAAATTGTAAAACAAGTTTCCTATTGGAGTCTTTTTTTATTTTTTATTGTTTGCCTCATAAATTTAGGGACTGCTAAGAATGGCGTTTTGTTAGATCCGTCGACAGGGCAAAGAGCTGTTAGATATTTTTTTTAACAGCTAAACTTTCGTAGGCTCCCCAATCTTTGCGACAATCCTAACATAGTGTTCAATGTTATACTAGCCTTTACCAGCAGCTGCGCCCGTGTGGAGGTCGAAAATTATCCCACGAGAACGTACTATCGGAATAAAAAGTATCCTATGGGTTATTGCAGGTTCTGCCGTTTTTGCGTGATTGAGTAACAAACATCCAAACGTCAACTAAACATGCATCTTTTACATTTATAATATTAGTAGGAAGTAGGATATCCAGTCTAAATATTTTGTAAACCATATAGAGTTATAGTTACACATATTTTGTAAACCATATAGAGTTATAGTTACACATATTTTGTAAACCATATAGAGTTATAGTTACACATATTTTGTAAACCATATAGAGTTATAGTTACACATATTTTGTAAACCATATAGAGTTATAGTTACACATATTTTGTAAACCATATAGAGTTATAGTTACACATATTTCATATGGATAGGTACAAAAAAATATAATTAATAATACTACATCAATCTAATTGCCAATTGCCAATTGTACGCATCGCATGCATCTCGACCAGATCCCGAAAATGAGGATTCCAGAGCCACCTTAACCCGCCACTTCATGGAGGCTTGCCAGAAATCAGCCAGGACGAAATCGAGGCGGCTCTTAAACAGCTTAAAAATGGAAAAGTCCATGGTGAAGACGGGATTACGACCAAGCTTCTGAAAGCGGGAGGAAGTCCTGTACTGAAAGAGCTTCAGGAGCTCTTTAACTCTGTCTTGTTCTCTGGGAGAACTCCAGAAGCATGACGAAGGAGCGTGCTGCGTGGTCGTACTTTTCTTTAAAAAGGGGGATAAAACCCTTTTAAAGAACTACAGATCCATTACGCTCCTGTCGTGTCTACCTATCCCTAACAAATAAAAGGGGTAAGAGTAGACTAGACAATTATATTTATTATAGGGAATACAAAATAGAGAAGTTATAAAAAGGTACCCGCCTAAAAAAACGCGCTCTATGGAGAGGTGAGGAAGTTAGTGGGTAATAATGGATATTGCGTCAGGCCAGGTCTGCGGTTCAGGCGTCAAATCTGGTTAAACGTTCTGTGTTGGTGGCAGGGCAGCTCTGTGGCTCCGGTGTCCTGATTTGACACCGGAGCCACAGAGCTGCCCTGCCACCAACACAGAACGTTTAACCAGATTTTTGGTTTTTTTTGGTTCCATGAAGTGTAGGGACGAGTCACAGAGTCGGCGTCCCTAACTTTTGTAAAATAGTCCTCGTGAAGTTTACGTATGTTTTACGATCCGCCACTCTCAATGATCCATCGTTTCCACACGACTCCGGCCCTCGGTTTTTTTTCGTCCTCCCAACGACTTGACAGCCCTCTCTTTTTAACCCCCGACGCAAAAACGACGGGGTGTTATAAGTAAGACGTGTATGTGTGTGTGTGTGTGTCTATCTGTGGCATCGTAGCTCCAGAACGGATGAGCCGAATTCGATTTTGTTTTATTTGTTAGAAAGGTGAAGTAGTCGGGAGTGTCCTTAGACAGGTTTCATCAAAATCAGTTCAGCCGTTTGAAAATTATCAGATCTTTTCTGGTCGGTGAAGGGATTTGACCAGCTTCCACGGGTCTGATCAAGTCGAAATTTGGTACTCTATTACTTCAATGATATTAGACGAACAAAGTAACCTTGAACTGATGCTGGAACAACAGCTGGAATTTCCAGGATACCCAAGTTACTCACCAACAAACAGCAGAAGTATCGTGTTTGGGCTCATTGAAAAGGTCTCAAGGTTGTGGATAAATGGTGATCAGGACGAGGAATGAGGATAGATTAGTAACTAATTTCACTGTGGGAAACTAACGCAACGCTGCGCAGATTTAAGTGAGTCATTAAGTTTAAAAAGCAGGAAATAAATGTTAAAATTTAAATTTAAAAAAGAAAACACCAAACAGAGGTGGCCTAGCATTTTCATTAGCCGTCCCCCGACTTGACAATACGTTGATCAAAATATTACCTACAGCATAAAAGACCAATAAATATTTTTTTTTTACTTTTTAGAGTTTTTTTTTTCTCTTGATATTTGAAATTCCTTTTTTTCCGTCTTTTTTCTTTTCAGCCATATAATCCTCTCATCTGTCGGTCTAGTCGGCCAAGACGCATCAAACCTCCTTAATCAAAACCGAGAGTGCGTTTATGATTCTTATAATTATAATTTAGAATTTAGTAGACAACGTAATTACGTAGAAAAACCAAATTTAGGCTGTCCAAAACGATATATAATAATTTTTAGTAAATACAATCCTATTGCAATCTTCTTTGAATAGACTGCATAGATAATTAAAAGAACGTGCCAAACTGATGTCTACTTTTTTTTTTGGTTTGGAAATCATCAAATAACTTCTCCCGCTCTGGGTGGAGCGAGAGGGCGTGTCAGACTTTTACTGACTAAAATCCACCCGTATTCCCTCAGTTGCCTGTGTGCCAAGAGCCGCGGTATCTCTTTCGAACAACCCGCACCCCTGGCAGGCATCGGCCCTTGCGGGCCCCATCAGTTGCTGCTGACAACTCGTTGAGGCGCGCGTGGAACACAACGCGCCGTCGACCCGGGCTTGGTCCTTACCGGACAGCGAGCTACCCATTACTCGTGATCCGCAAGCTCGTGCCTACGGTGGCCGGGAATCAGCTTGGGATTCCCGACGCCCAGGCGTCTCCTGCGAAGGCCACAGCTGTGAGGGCACATGTACTGCATCTCCCTCACGTGCGCCGCCTCCCTCTTTGCGAGCATATCTGTTTCGCTGAAGGAGGCGACTGCTAGCCATGCACTCTCGCTCCGTACCATGGCCTGGACCAGGGTCGGACGCGAGAGATCACCGCCGCCAATCACCTCTACGAGGACACGGCGGTGCTCCACCCAAGCCGGGCAGACCTCCACAATATGCTCCACCGTGTCCTCAGGGTGATCTTCGCAATGGAAACACCCGGGCGTTTCCTCCCGCCCTATCCGAAACAGGAACCTCTCGTAACAGCCATGACCAGTGAAGACCTGTGTCAGGCGGAAGGTGAGGACGCCATGCCACCTCTCAAGCCACTCCTCAAAGAGGGGACTTACCGCCGCAATCGTGGCGTGCCCAGCACTGGGTTGCGACAATCGCACTTTCCACGTCGCCATGTGATCCTGCCGGAGCTCTATCCGCCGTGCCGCAATTTCCCGCGGCAGCGGAGTTAGGCCCCGGCGTTTGGCCGCGCACACTTGGGAGTAGCGCGAGGACCTTTGCCTCCAAATCCCATGGTGGCAATCTAGCAAGGAGGCCAGCCGCCTCACCGGAGATCGTGTGGTATCCCCGGATCATCCGGATGGCCATGACCCTATGGGCCGTTTTCAACCGGCGTGCTGGTTGGCGCCTCAATGTAGGCGCCCACACCGGCGCCCCATATAGGGCCGTGGCCCGCACGATCCCCGCGTAGTGCCTCCGGAAGGAGGCGTTCGGCCCCCCTAGATTGAGCAGGAGCCGCTTCAAGGCAGCCCCGGCCCGCTCCAGTCTGGGAGCCAAACGTCGGAAGTGCTTCGCGAAGTTCCACCGCCTGTCGAGGACGAGTCCTAGGTACTTCATCGTCGACTCGACGCCGATGTGAACCCCTCCCACCGTTATCCGGGAACCCGTCGGTGGCGCATTCCGAGGACCATGAAACCATATGGCCTCGGACTTGTGCAAGGCCACCTCGAGTCCCAGTTGCCGGATCCTATCCACGGTTGTCGCAACCCCGTGTGCCGCTAAGTCGGCCGCCGCCTGGTACGACCTCCCACTGCGCCAGGACCAGCGTGTCGCCCGCGTATCAAACTACGCTGACGCCGCTAGGGATGTCGGCGCGCAGCACCCAGTCGTACCCGATGTCCCACAGATGCGGCCCCAGGACCGATCCCTGTAGGACACCGCACGACATCTCTCGCCAGTTCCATTCTCCTAGGTGACCGGGGTAGATGACCAGGGCCGTCATCTACCCCGGTCACCGTCAAATAGGCCTTGATCACACGACAGAGGTAGGTCGGTATCCTGTGATACCGGAGTGCCGCCCTGATGTAACTCCAGGGCAGGGTGTTGAAGGCATTGGCTATGTCTAGAGACACCACCAAGACGACCCCACCTCGGGCCACTGCATCTGCCGCCGTGAGGGCTCGCACGCGCATGATGGCGTCCACCGTGGAGCGCCCCCTGCAGAAACCAAACTGGCTCTCCGCCAGATCCGGCCCCACCCGCACCAGCCGCCCGACGAGGCGGCTCTTTCAAAGCGCTTGCCCACCTCGTCGAGCAGCACGATGGGCCGGTAAGCGGACGGAGAGTCCGCGGGGCGCCCCGGCTTCTTGATGAGGACCAGTTTCCCCGTCTTCCAGTGACGTGGGAACTGGCCTTCCTCCAAGCATACGCTTAGGAGCCCTCTTAGTCAAGGCGTGAGAGCCTCCAAGGCCAGTACCCAGGCTTTTCCAGGCAAGCCGTCGGGTCCTGGAGCGGTATTCTTGGCATTCAGCCTACGTACTGCCACTCTCAATTCTACCTCAGTCACCTCTGGAGCATCGTCGTCGTCGTTGGTCAGAGGCGGAGCCATGGGCGGGGGAGCATGTTCCCCTCGCGAGGGAAACCGAGCGCTCACCACGCCCTGCACGAGCTGAGGCCGAAGAGTCTGGGTCAGCGGGGGAGCTCACGGGCGGATCTTATCCCGCACCGTTTTGTAGGGGCGTCCCCACGGGTCACTTTTCAGAGTCTCCAGAGACTCCTCGCGGGCCAGTAACCGGGCCCGCAGGATCTCCACTCGGAGGGCGGTCCTCGCCGCTCTGTACCCCTCGTACAGCTCCAGTCCAGCTCCACTCCAGTTAGAGGCCCCCAATAGGCGGTGGGCTTTTCTTGCTTTCGTGGCTCTCATATGTTGTACGAGTACCTAAAGGTTTGGTATATTGTAGTATTTCAACGCTGTGTATATAATATATTGCTGTTGGGGAGAAAATCATGTACATTATTTAGAAGTACTTGTTGAATTCCATCATCATGTCGATGCTTCAAGACATATGCGGCAAGGTCGCAACGAACATTTCCCTATCAAATAATAAGCCAATTAAATTATTTATTTGACGGGCTATCGCACTGAAAAACAATTCCCGCCTTTTGATATGGTCACAATTTACACACACTTTTGTCTGCATGGCAATACAAAAAAATGGTCAAGTGAGGCCCTGGCACGTGTTGACGTGCAAGGGGCTCACTTGACCATTATTTTGTTTCTTTTTTGTTGATCTGCAGAACAAAACCGTGGAGTTAAGAGTACCTTTTTTTGTACTACTACTCCAGCACAAGTGGGCGCTCCAGCCGACCCAAATTCCGGCAACCGTAGCGCTACAGTGTTACAATAATAAAATCTTTGATTATGATACCGTATTTCGTGCTAGAATAATAGCGTTAATTAATTTATCCCACCCTATCAGTCAGATTAGATTAGATTAGATTCGATTCGATTTATTTCTCCGTATATGGTACATTGAGATCTTTAAACATACTACCATTGCTGGTGTAGAAATATTAAATAACAAACTAGGTACATGCAAATCAGAACTAGGTACATTATAAGAATATTATATAAAATTATGAAAACTTTAGACAAATCTTTAGACTGGTTAACTTTATTTCATTCGTCACCCATCCACGAACCGATCGCGGCAACCGTAGCTTAAACCTTCAATCGACCCGGGCGGCTGCTATTATTTGACCGCATGCTAGTAATCAAAAATTTATCTCTGGTCCTAAAATAAAAGCCACGTGGGTGGCAAGCTTTTTGGGCACTCTCCTAATTAATAGACAGTGATGTACACACTGCTACACATCAAGCTATACACTTCCAGTTTACGCTGATCTCGCACTGTACGAAAATCCTATACAATGCGAGATCACCTTATACTGGAAATCGTATAGCTTGATGTGTAGCCATGCGTACAATGGATGCTGCATTTTTGACGCCCTGTTGGAGATTTATTTTTTTAATGATACCTGTAACGTGTACATAACAACTATTACAATACTACAAATATCTAGTGATAGTTTGTGGAATTTGAAAGGAGGCTTTACTATAAGTTTAAAGTCTCCTTTCAATTAGTGAAACTAATCAATGCTTTGATGTGAAAGATATAATGGGCCAGACCTACAGAATTAGTGGAATAAGCAAAGGTTACACGAATTTATTATTGAAAGTACCATTCATGGCAACTTAAGGTAGTTAAGGTGGCCTCGTTCTTACGAAACAAAAAATTTGTAATGGACTGTTATTATTTAAGCTTAATGCTTGGATCGATTAAATTTCAAAAATACTACATGAACTTAACCATTTGCAATAGGTCAATTGAACACAATAATTATTGCGTGTTGTGGTTCTTGTAAGAGTAAAATATGTTTATTTTTCCCCACAATGTTTTCGACTTAGTAAGTCATCATAAACAGCCTATAACGTTCCCACTGCTGGGACACGGGCCTCCGCTCTGTGAAAGGGAAAGGGCCGTAATCCACCACGCGGGCCCAGTGCGGGTTGGTAGATGTCATATATATTCTAACTTACTACTACTAGACGAAATAGATGAAAGGAAACATGTCCGAAAATAATACGTACAACTTTGGTAAAAAATTTGCACTATTTTTGCAATAGCATTTCTTGTAAGAAAATGTAGCTTCTCAACCGAATTAAAAATATCCTAGGATAAAATTGATTGCTGGTCAAGTAAAGGTTAAAGCAGGTTGAATATGTCTTGAACGGAGGAGGAATATTACAGAAAAATTAAGTCAGATATATATTACGGCCGTACGTAATATTCGTTTCTTTTCATCGTTAAGTTGCAGTATATTGTAGTAGTTTACGTAATTTCAAACAAGTTCAACTAAGTATGGATACAATTCATTTATTCAATATAATCTTAAAGTTTTACGCATTAGTTACGTAGTTATTAACATAGTACTTAGTTCTAACTTCTATAAATACCACTTCCTATTTCTAAACAACATATAAAGTTCTAGACAATGTATTACTAATAAAAAACCAAGTTTCCCAAGAAAGTAACCCAAGAATTAAAAGTTGGTGAAACTAGTTTAAAAACTTAACCTAGTTTTCGAAGTGAAGCTTATTATAAACTGACTCTAAAAGAAGAAAAAGGTGAGACTGCTGTGCGCGACTTCAACGTCGTAAGATAATTTTTTGCGTTTGTTACCATGTAGTGTCTTAGCTAGTATTAATGCCAAGTCGGTTAAAATGTACGCAAAAATAGCCATCAATCATCTAAGTACAATTTGGTGACCTTAGCTCGGCGCAAAGTAAATATTATGTAAATTTCGGTTGAACAACTAAGTTTTATGTTGCATTTTGGTTATTATGTACATGACAAGACAGTCAGGTATCACACATAAATGTCATCTCATTACAGCCAGGGTTTATTTTTAATATTGCATTTCTTTACATTTTTTTCACATAGTATAGAAGTGCTAAAGTTTTGAAGTTTTGAAGCACTTCTTTGGACTGGGACGAACATATCTGCCGCATCTTAGACGACGAAACGAATGGGCTAAAATCCACCGATTGGGCCCCAGTAAACACACGACGCTATCGCGGCAGTCCCTTTCCAGGAGGAAAGTAGGGGGGGGGGGTAGTATACTTTGTTTTTTGTTGTGTATTTTTGTGGTGTACAATAAAGTATATATAAATAATAATAAAGAAAGAAAAAGTATTTATTGTGAGTCGCACAGGAAGATCACATACTAAAATAAAAACACAATGGTACAAAAATGATAAAAAACAAATTTCTTACACTAGCGTAAGACAGAATTGTCTGGAAAAGGAGAAGAGAAGCCTTTGCCATGCAGTGGGACAGTACAGGCTAGTTAGATTTAGACCATAGAAGCAACAAGAATAATGTACCCAAGATTTTTTTTATATCTTGATTTAAAAGGATGCCCTTTCTTCGAGTCTCTTGACCGTTCTTCTCCATAGAGATCTAAGTTTTGGAACGGGCAATTCCTAACTAACCGACCAAATAAACATTTTGTGCGAAACAAATTTACGTGACGTTAAATGGGCGCGTTCGTGCTAAACCCACAGGTCACTGGTGGAAACGAAACCGATGTTCAGTGAAATCGAGAGTATGTGCAATCGGAAAGCTCGTGAACAAAGGTATTTAGTATTCCGCTGGTATCACTACATTTTAATTAGCAATTAGAAGCTTCTACGTAAAAGCAATATCAGTTACCTATATTTATGTATTAGACTTCCCTGCTAGCCAAGGAACTCTTAGCGTATTGAATTAATTGGCATGAAGGCTTTTCATTAAGTACAGAAACTTTTGCGAATTCTGTTTCTACAATTAGCATACATGTAAAAGCAAATATATTAGGTAATAAAAGATGATACATTTTACTTTTTTAATCATATTTAGAACTTGAAGAACCTAAATATGATTAAAAATTCTTATTCCTTTGCAGGTAAATAAATTAATAGCTCTCTTTTAATATCTAGGATTTAATAAAAGTACCAAAAAACAAATATTTATCGAGCTAAATTTTATCTCGGGTATTTTGAAAGGGCATACATTCCTTAATCGTTAACACAGCAAGTAGTTACCACTTAACAGTAAATACAGTTCCAAGGGCCAAATTAGCTTGGCAAATCATGTACATTTTACGCGAAACTTTCATAATAAAAAGTATTACGTTATGAAATTTTATTAGCCTCTGAAAAGTAATGTAGACAGTAAAAACGGTTTCATATCTCAACCGTAGAATGCAAATGTCATGAGTTAGGCTGTTTTATTTTCTATCAAACTAAACCATAAAAGTTGTGTGATGCAGAATATCTCCGACTAATGAATTTCATAGCACTCTACGAACTCGCTCTATGAATTTCATAGCGCTGCACTGTCCGCTACAAATTGCGCGTCTCAACAAATGTTTCGAGCTGTCAACAAACCCATTTTAAACTGATCGTTGCTGTTGAATCCTGCTGTGTGAGTTTGTGGTTTTACACTCATCAAGCACAACTGTTTTGTTTTTATTAACGCTCAACGCAAACTTCCACACTTTTGAAGCCTTTAAAAGCCCACAGAGATAGGGTTTTTTTTATCTCGCCTATACAAACTCGAGCGTTAAAAAACCGTTATTGTCTTTGAACTGTCGCTTTTGTTTCCATAACTATGCGTGAGCTTTTATTTAGCAACTGTTGCCAAATATAAACCAACAACCTAAATCTTTTAAAGCTGTAATCTAACATGTAATTGCAAGTTGCACTGCAAGTTGGACAAATTTTTTTTACTTAGATAAATATTTATATATTATTATTAATACGTGAAGCACAAACTTTGTACCCCCTTTTTAAGAAAATTACGTGGGTGTAGGAGTACGAAACTTGGCACAATTAAAGTTTATATGGAGAAGCAGTGCAGAAAGCCAACATAAAATTTCAATGTCCTATGGTCGAATATCGGCTACTGGGCGAGCACTCGTTAAATCAAATCAGCATGCAAAAGTTATCCAGTAGTCTTTTCTGATATTCGCAGCCAATGTCAATCATGGCTGGTTACACGAGTTACACCATCTCCTTATAGTTTTAATTATATTGTAGATACTTTATTCCTTAGGCACTGTCAAATATTGCCCAGGAATTTAGATAGCACCGTGAATTCCTCTTGGGAGCGCCTTTGACGTACATTATCCTACTAATATCATCAGACGAAACAACTTCGCTTCATTATCATTCAAAATATTATTCTAAATTATTGTGTCGTAAATCCCTGCACACTAACCTTGAACCTGGATGTATTCTAGTAAAGCGGTAACATGACTGAGCATTCGTAACAAATCGATTTGTTAACAAGAACTCGGCAACCGGGTCATGAATATATTACTCATTTCACCGACGTTTCTCGGCATTTGAGTGTCAAATTATCCAAGCCTACCTCCATTTGCACCTGCATCTTTGCTGAATACATTAATTAATTTCCACTGGCAAAATTATGGATATTTCGATTTACCGCCTTTGAATTGCTAGTGTATAACACTACGCAGTTGCCATGGGAATACATTATGACATTTGACTTGAGAGAAATACCAAAGTTGATTAACGATTATATTACCGTCTCGTTGGTTTTTTGTAGGGTAGACAGCGGTTGAAACATGATCTCTAGCAACTTGTGTGGTACACCTTCATATAATGCATGCAGCATTTTTTTATCCTTATAAATCCAGTAATACCTAAGGGGCATCCATCACGATTATATCGGGAACTAACTCTAGGTCGCTACGACAAAAAAATATTATTTGTTAGCTTATTTATTACCGATTCCAACGACATCAATTTTATGTACAACTCCTTAAATTTTTTTTTGAGATATTGCCTATTACCTCTCCGTGCGGTTAAGCTGTTGGTCCCGGCTGTCAATTGTGGATCTTTGACAATTGTTACGGGTCGTCAGAAGCCCGCAAGTCCGACAACCAGTCTTACTCAGTGATATCGTATTTCCCAGTTACTGGTTTGTGGAGGTCGGATAGGCAGTAGTTCCATGTAAAATACGGGTATTCAGCAGACTGAAGCCGACCTCAACATAGTTGGGCAAATACTAGGCAGATGATAGTGTCATTATTTCGATTCTTGTTGTGGTTTAGTCATAGGATAGGTAATGCCAAATAAAAGACTTGGACAGTGATAAGAAGTGAAAAAGAAGTGTACCAACGTTATAAAAGAGAGAAAGAAAATGACTTCCATTTTTTATTTGCAGAGCTTTTTTGTTCAATTAGCATATTTAGGAAAGAAACACATTCCCGTATTATTGCAACACACAGCTGCGGAAAAGGTCGTATTCATTAATTATTCGCAAAAGAAATAGCTTGTTTGCAAAAAAAATATAGACAGCTACAGGAAACTGTAAATGTAATGTATAATTGACAGTGGTGGAAGTGAGTACCCCAATGTAACAAAAATAATGGAGCTCACCATTGTCAAAGTCAAAGCATTTATTTCAAATAGACACTTAAAAGGCACTTTTGAACGTCAACATTTACATTAAAATAGAATTGATTCTAGTCGCCCCTTCCAAAATGTAGTTTCGTATGGAGAAGAATGGGCAAGAAACTCCACCGTTACTCTTTTAAAATGATTTAACTACAATATTTAACATACATTCATTGTATAATTATGTGTGAAAACGATGCATCCAGAACAAAATTACTGTACCAAAATGGGTAAAAATAACGAAATTGAAGCAATTACAGATAAACGCCATTGATACACGCCATTTCCAAGAAATACGTGCGACAATAGTAAATTATGTCAAAAAGTAGTTTGACACGTTACAAACTACTTTTGTGCCTACAATAGCCTACCAAATGGTTGGAAAGACTTGAAAATAGTGCTGTTTAAAAGTTTACGTCATTTTTAATGGATTAAGCGTAGTACAGTGTCTCAGTCACACTATTGTCCGAGAAAAAAAATTGGCTGAAATTATGCATCTGGCTATTGTTTAAACTTAAATTAACTATAATATATCCCTCTTACTAATAAACTTATGCCAGTAATAACAAAGGAATAATTTCCTAGTGTATAGAGAAAATAACAAATGATGCATTTTCAAAACTATATTTCGGTAAAAAAAAAACATGTGATCGTGAAAAGTAGTTGTACACCAGATTTGCAATTAATACAAACTAAAGGTAAAGTCAATCGTAAATTCAATACAAAAAAATATGATGCTTGATTGCTTCACTAGATTGCATGCTGTGTAGGTACAGCTATCGGTTATTTTGATTTCTTCCTGCCTTTTCTTTAAATTTCTGCCTACCATGTCTATAAACTCTGTGCTTGCACTGCGTGTTTTTTCGAATATAACATAAAAAATTCTATAAGTAAATATTTTTTTATTAAATCTTTTCTAATTTCTCTCCACTAGCCTCTATACAAAGTTTAATGCGTCTGAACCAGTTTCCTAAACACTTTTTCCAGTGCGCCGCAAACCCTTCGTTTACAGCCATCTCGAACGCTAATGCTGAGCGCATCCTCCGGTGATGAAAATTGTATCGCTTTGAGCTGATTTTTTTAAACTTCGGGAATATAAAGAAGTCACACGGTGCACGATAGGTCAGTGTTGTAAGGAGGGTGACCCAGGAGTTTGACCGGCGTGCTGTCCAGGAAGTTCCTCGTTTTGAGCGCGGTGTTCGAAGGCGCGTTGTCGTGGTGGAGCAGCCCGCGGAGCCCTGTGTTTAGTCGCTTGTTGCTCACAACAGAGAAAATTTCTGCCAAGCATTTGGTAGTATACCATTCAGCGTTGATGCTTCTTTGGTTCCGTAAAGGAATTAACACCAAGTAGCCAGTCAAATTGAAAAAGCTCGCGATCAAAATCTTCCCCCGCTTCTAGATCGCTTCGCTTTGGTAGGCGCGTTGATTCGTTTTGAAACACCCAAACCGTCGACTGGCGCTTCGTTTCTGGATCGTATTGATAAATCCAAGATTCATCACGTGTAATGATGTCCTAAACACGCCGAGACAAGCCCGCTTTAAATTTGTTTATCATATCACGGCACCATTCCACCCAGGCCTGCTTCTGAGCATCGATGAGGTTGTGCGGCACCCAGCGTGAAACTATCCTCCTCACGCGAAGATGCACGTGTAGAATTTCGTGAAGGTTTCCCGATCCAACATGCAGTATGTGCTGAATCTCTTGATACGTAACTCGTCTATTGTCATGGATTAAATTTTGCACTGCTAGCACGTTTTTTTCCGTAACAGCTGTCAAAGGGCGACCACTTCTTTCTACACCCCCAAAGTTAGTCAACCGCGCTTGAATTCTTTATAACAACGATACGTGGTTGCCTTAGAAGGGCCTTCATTTATGAATGCCATTTGTCTAAGTCTATCGTATGATTCGTCTGGTTTCAGGCAACGGTTGAAATCGTAAAAAATCATAGCGCGAAAATGTTCCCGGCGCAAATCCATTTTTAATGAGACACGATAATTTAAATTAGCTCGTAAACAATGTGGATGGATATATTGAAATTGGAACATACCTATTTTTACTTACAAATACTCTTATTTTCAAAATAGATTATAACTAGCCAGTCTCTCATACATAAAACTTTTTTCCGCAATACTTTCTGAGAGGCCTGGTACTAGAGTTTTGATATAGAGCAGCTGAATGGAATAAAAATTTCGCAGGGATTAAAGCGGTATCGCAGTCTTTTGTAACGTCGAAATGTATAACATTTTATTTGAAACGTATTAAGCTTCTATAACGAACGTTCTGCAACGGAAACCACGTTTGAAAAGTCTGAATCGTTTTATAGCGTTGTCTAAATGCAATAAAATAATTTTGATCAGTTCCCAGCACTAAGGACTCCTTTGAACAGCTTTTCCTTTAGTTATTGTTTGACCTTATCAGTTACATATGTCGAGAAAAAGCAGTCTCGTTGGGTTTTTCCATTACGAATTTCTCAGCCCGGAGTCTGGATTTATAATCAGTTTACGGCAATAGGCTAGCTCCCTGTTATGTGGGACTTAAACAAAACTGGCTAAATGTGGGTATACTAATATTCATTGATAATTTGACTTGTAAATAACTAATTAAATACACGTAATGAAAATTTGGCTTTAAAGCTGGCTAAATTACCTCTTGAAATGCCCACACTACTCGGTTAAATGAAATGTTTGCATATTTCATTTCCTGCGATGTTTTTGGGTATTAAGGCTTCTTCAGACAGGCGGGACGCGACACTTGTAGAACAATTTCCATGAAGTGTTCATAGAAATTGTTCTACAAGAGTCGCGTCACGCCTGTTTGTGGGAGCCTTTAAATTCGTTGAGAATGACGTAATGTATGTGGGAAACGCATTACTGTTGGCCGCATTTATATTTGTGGTTATCTATGGGGAAGTAAATGAGTTGTGGAGGTCATGGTCGTGTAAAATACTAGTATTCAGCTGCACTCGGTTAGACTGGAAGCCGACCAAAATATGGTTGGTAAAAGGCTGGTCAGATTGATTGACACGATTCATTCATGGGGTAACACGATCCCAAGCATTGCTTTTTACTTTTGCATACAATTTTTCGTGTTATTTAAAAATTCATTAAAGTAATAAATTTTACATTTGCTTAAAATTTTTCGTGTTACTTAAAAAATCGTGTTAGTAATAAATTTTACACTTGCATAAAATTTTTCGTGTTATTTAAAAATTCGTGTTAGTAATAAATTTTACATTTGTATACAATTTTTCGTGTTATTTAAAAATTCGTGTTAGTAATAAATTTTACATTTGCATTCAATTTTTCGTGTTATTTTTGCTATCGAAACGCTAAGCAGCTTGCTTTTTACCGTAAGTAATTGTCGTTTTATTGTGTAACATATTTCAATATCAAAATAAGGTATTTATATTTTAATGAGTTCCCGGAAAATTCAATCTCGTTTTTCAGATTGTTTAAATATAAAGTTTGGCTCATAATTAGCTTCAGAAAACTTGTTCATAACTTGGCTTCGTACAGCAAACAAGTTTTTTAAATATGTGTACTTACATAAATAAATAATGATTGCAGTTTTAAAGCAGAACTTTAAAAACGCTGCAAGAATTCACGCTGTTTTGTTGTTCTTGCTGTGTTAATTTTTCAAGTCGAGTTTGACCAGTGTGTTAAATCTTTGATGCCAAATAATAACTTAAAAAAAACACACACATACATAAAGTATTACACAAACACAATTTCACCAAAGAAACATAGGCAAGACAGGTAATCCTATCGACTGGTAAAACGAATAATCAATTCAGCCTATTGCAGTCCACTGCTGGACAGGGGCCTCTCCCAGGCTGCGCCACAACGCTCCGTCCTCTGCCTTCCGCATCCACTCTATCCCAGCCTCCTTTTTAAGGTCGTCCACCCATCTAGCTGGGGAGCGTACCACACTACGCTTCCGATAAGCGGTCTCCACTTAAGGACTGGTCTGCTCCACGGGCCATCTGTCCTTCGGCAAACATGGTCACTTCACTCTACAAGCTACCTATTATGTTGGTAACGAACAAGATGATCGACGAACGATTCTCCAATAAATAAAGTTTTAAAATACTATGGCAACGTCATACGGAAAATGGAAATGTTTTCTCGAATTACAATAAACAGTCGAAGCCTCAAAATATTTTTTCATATCAAATACTTGTTTGGTATAATTGATACCAGGCGAATTCCCCAAACCAATTTTCTTGTAAGGTTTTCGATTTGCTCACAGAACAGAAAATTAAATCATTTGTCTATTAAATTATGTAATATGCCTCCGAGATTATCTTTTGGCATACTATCAGGGTGCCTGATTGCCTGCTCTCACCATTGTATGGGAAACATTTAATTGATCCTTTAAGAATTTAGTGACTTTCTAATAATTTAAGCTTTTTTAAGACATGACATGTAAAAGCTTTCTGGTCTTCTAATGATGTACTATGGTTTAATACCCATACATCACCCCTCCGTTGAACCTGATGGCCTTTTTTTAAAGTTGTTCCCAGTAACTAAGCTAGGACACCCCGACCACAGGCCCTGACGACTGTGGGCTAAATTACGTTAGGTAGTGTTCCACGCGCCCCTCTCTAAGACGAAGCAAGGGGTAGTCCACCACGTCACCCTCTGAGACGTGGCCCGCGTGGCGCGGGCCATCAGCAGACCGGGGCAGTGGAAGTTGCATCCGCACCCACAGCCCCCGCTACAGGCGTAGGAGCGAACATCAGGTGGCATTAGTCAGTAAGAGTCTAACTGCCCCTCTGCCCAGGGCGGAGGATCTATGAGGATTTACGAACTGACAAAAAACGTTAGGTAAAGCTAGGTTAGAACTGTGGCAAACTGCTAAAACCAAATTGGTCGCAGTTATTTGTCATTTAATTTTCATAGGACACTAAAATGGGAATGACTTGAGGCTCACAAAAAAGGCAAACTGTTTTTATTAGTATGTTATGTATATGTATTATATTAGTGTCCATTAATATTTTGAGGAAATCAAAATGAGAATGATGTACCTAAGGTTCATGCCTTATAATTTTGTTACCACGCCACTGACCATGTTGTTTGTCCACAGCTCGTCGAGGCTCTCCACTTCATGCATTACAACGCGCTAATGATGCATCGCAACGTGTGCCCACAGGTCATCATCGTCACCAAGAGAGGAACCTGGAAGCTGTTCGGGCTCGAGTTTGTTGGTACGTGCCTATATTAATTTCCAACCATTTTCAGAACTAAATTGAATAAGCTTAAATTAAATAAACGCTGGGTAAATAAATAAATAAAAAGTTAATTCCGTACCAAACAAAGCGATCGGTACGTAAAATAGTCAGAAATCATCACTTTTGCCATGTCTTAATGGCGCTTTGTCGTGTGTAGATTTTTTATTAACTAACGTCGAACATATTAAAAAGTAGTAAAAGGAATTTAAGAACGGACTCAAGTAGAATCTATATGTGGCAAAGCTACAATTCAGATTCGTAATGTTGCATCGTAGAAAAATATCGCCAAACGCGTTGCGCGTTGAACAAACAAAATTTCGAAGCGCGCCGCTGCCTGCCCTAATCGAAACAACTCTGAGGCCACCCATCTGACTAGTAAAGGAAGTTTTCTGGAACATTTTTTGACGTAAAAAGCCAAAACAGACATGCTTGCATTTGTCGTATCTATAAATAATCCTTAACTTCATCCAATGCTTTCGTACATTACATCACTAGCCATCAAAGACTTGTCGCAGACCTGTCGATTTTTTTTTTTGTTTATAACCCTAAAAGCAAACGTATAATTATAGATGTAAAGCACTTGTAATATCGCTTAATGGTATTTATCTCAATCAAGGTAGTTTCCAGAGAGCTTGGCGAATTTCACGAGTCACGATCTCCATAATAGAATACTTAATGGTAAATGAATGACTGTCGTCACTTTGAATAAAGGACCGCAATCTTTAGCACCTAACAACCGATCCGCTTTAGATGAACCTTTGTCATAAGAAAGGAAAATTGATAAATATTTCAGAATAAAATAAGTATGTAGGTAGTTAAAATATGCGACGAAAACATAGATAACATTCTTCTTTACCTAAATATTTCATCTACTAATGGCATTCTCTTTATTTCGACCATTTTGTTTTTAAAGCAATTCTTAAAGCAGCTGTCCACCTTAGGCAAACGGCAAATACTACAAACTATAGAAATTCCGATTAGAGACCCGACGCAATTAAAATATAGACTAGCGTCGCAGCATCAAATACTGCACGACCTAACACATGGGACCATACACTTAACAAACCAAAGACGTAATTAAATATTATCTTTTTTTTGTTAGTTTATACTGCCCTACTGCTGTGAAAAAGCGCCACCAAAAGATTCCAGAAACTCTTTTCCCAGGCCATCTAAAACCAGCCCTCGTGTTACTATTAATAATTTATGTGCCAAAAACATATATAGCATACCTACACCTAACTATGTCTCTACAAACCAATAATACGGTAATATTGATCGATAAACAACAAATATTTTAAAGCGTTGATTGATATCTCGTGGGCCAAGGCGTTTTCAAAGATGAAAGCAACAGGTAAGTAAGTAATAGAATACAAATCGATTGCCAATTAAAATTCAATTTCCGCTTCATTATTATTGTGTACAAAGAAACATCATCAGAAATGACAACTGCCGAGAAATACAATGAAGCTCAGTAAAACTTGAAATCCTTTGAAAAGACAATCATAACGACGTAACGGAAGCATCTGATTTTTCTTTGTGCCGGTGGTTAAACTTAGTAGATTTCCAATAAAAACCTAATGATGCTTGAGCGGTTGAGCCGGTCGACGGCGACGAGCGGGAAATGAGAATACTACACGTAACTTTTATGCTAAAGAAAAATTTTACTGTGCGAGACAAAGTGGGTGGAACGGGGGAACAGACCACCCCCGGTGCACTTACTACGGCTGATCCTTTCAGCCCCCTTAAATTTCCGTAACCACCTGTTTTATTTCCATTCCTTTAGTGATTTTCGATTCAAGTTCCAAGACGGTAATAACGAGTTCCGTCAGCTGAATTACCAATTCGAACTTTACTGAGAACGGTCGGGATTTATCAAGAATTCCTTTCTTGTTTGAGGTCTTTGATTGTGACAATTTTTTCATTGCTTGAGTGTTATTTCAACAAAACCAACTGTAAGCATTTATTACATACCCAAGATGTGCTCTCATAAAAAATCAATGAAAACTGTCTAAAATCTTAAATTAAAAGTTAACCCAGATTTTAAGGCTAGGAAAAATTTGCTGTTCTCACATAAGGATTGCAGTAATTTTTTATGCCTGCCAAAAATTTCATCGCTGGGGTCTATATACTGAATGAATGGGAAACGTTTTCTTTACTTGTGTGTTGTATGTTTTCTGTTTTTTACCTTAATTTGAAGTGCTATGGGAAATATTTGAAGGGCCATTGTAACATACCACAAGGGAAATTAAAAACATAACATTAGCCACCCCTCGACAAAATAAGCCGTGGCCGATGAACCCATTTAAATTGTGAAATGAAAGTAGCCTTTATTACAATACGTGTAACTACTATTAGGGTCTTTGATTGACCCACCGACCGGGGAAAAATCGCTACAGGCACAGAATGAACGAAAATTTAACACTACGCTTATACACTAATTTTGTTGTGATCCTTGGAGGAGACCTATATACAGCAGTTGACGTCTTCCAGTTGCAAAAATAAATGTACAATCAGAAGGTTACAGGAACCCTGGCCTAATTCTGTGTATAGAACACTAAACCAGTCCAGGTAAGACGCCCTAAAACCTTTCAGAGAAAATAGAAATCGGTTCGTTCCAAAAAATATCACGAGGATTTCATAAGAGAAGCACTAGGAACGTGGATATCGACAGCTGTGTCTGATACGCTGTGCCAAGGACGCATAGGTAAGCTGGGAAATATATTGTAACTATATCTGTAAGCTGATTGGAAATTCTCCAGAATGATTAATGCGCTTAGTTCGACATGCAAACCAAGAGACAAATATCATTCATATGATGTATGCAGATCTTTGTGAATGCGCCCATACGTGGAATTACAACAACTATACCGATTTCTGATGACATGGATGCCGATGAAGCTTCCCGCGGATGCATATATGGGACAATAACTCTGCCCTCTCCGGAATTTTAACGCATTTCCAATGTCTCTGGTATTATATAAATGCCCACCGGCGTTCTCGATAACCACTTACCACCAGGTGCGCGATAGTGTTGTTTGCCATCGAATCACATTAATAATTGTGTAGTGACAAATGCAAGTCCTGGAATTAATAATAACATTAACAATACAGTAATGAATTCAATAACCCTAGACATAATTTGTCTCCGAAACGGAATCAATTTGAAGCAGACGAATGAACAAATTGATGTTTCCAGTAAAGGTCAAACGGCAGAATCGATTACTAGTCTAAAATATCTAAAATCTGTTTTCGTCGTCCTTGCCTTGTACGATGAAAGCTTTCAACTTTCGTATTTTTAGCTAGCCATCCGGATTTAACTTGGAATATTGCTGAAGTGTATTTAAACTCGCAAGTGTATTTAAATCATCGTCTGTTTTAACACGTTTCCTTCACTTCTTACATCTTTCGCAAGGTCACGCGTCCTCCTTTCGTCTTGACAGAATATATTTAGCTCGTCCCGCTATCTCCTACGTGGTCTGCCGCGACCGCATCTCATTGTCTCAGGACGCATTGGCCCAGGAGTAGGACAGCGTAGGAAAGTTAAAAAAACCATTCGATTGATGTGGCTTATACAAAGCGTCCTATTACAGTTTTTTGAAAGCCCGACGCAAACAGAGATGTGTTATGATTAGTACTTCGAGTAGCTTATTTTTTCTCCAAGGTCTTATCTTTTTTTATACCAAAATTCATCAAAATTGGTTGTGCGGTTTAGTCATGAAGGCGTAACAGACAGACAGTTGTTCTATTTGTGTAATGTATATAAATTGAAACTAAGTATTTTTGATAATGATCTCACTGATAGGTATTATAAACGCTGCAGTTGGTAAGCATAGATGTACGGATGTAGATGATGATTGATGGTAATGCAAAAGTTACAGGTAGCTACCACAATATACTCCTATAGACTATGTTAAACGAGTTTTGTCGTTGAGTATAAACATGCAGATTTTGCGATTTAGAAACGCATGAGCAAGCCACGTAGACCTGGCCGTGGGAAAAACATGGCGTGCCGGAAATGTATGCCTGCTACCTTTAAGGGTTGACCCTGCGATTTGTTCATAGTCATTAAAATTGCAACTTTTAATGGGAACTGCAGGCGTTTAAAATTGCGTGGTATAACGAACATTATCTCCCTTGGCTTCTCCAGTTAAGATTGTGCCCTTCACAATATGCCTTCTGAGTTCGGTGACTCGCAACCGAGTACCGTTGCATAATCTTGGCGCATCCAAGTTACGCATTAACAAAACGGGTCCACCTACCCTTAATTCCAACTTATGTGATGGCACCCCAGATAACTCCAAAGAGTTTAGGAACTCAACGGGATAGCTCGTAGTGTCATCGTATGATATGAGTGTGTCGATGGAGTTATACACTAATGTTTCGCTGGTTATTTCGTCAAAGATTTTTTTATTTATTTTCGCAAGTCTCATTTTTGGTGCCAGTATGGTTCTTTCACACAATCAATTTTCGTCTAGAGTATATTGTTGCAGACTCGGAAAAACTTGATCAATGTTTTCATCTTCCGACTCCACAACATGACAAAATTGGTGTGTGAAAAGAACCATGCCTTCTTGGTCGGTGTCTAGGTGGCCTTCACCAATTTCTAGAAGTTTTTGAGCATATACTCCTGACTCGACAAAATCAAAATCAAAAGTCATTTGTTCAAACTAGGCTGAGAGTCAGCACTATTTGAACTACAAAATTACATAAGACAGTCCCCCAGAACTCCCACCCTTCACCACTTCTTAGTGCTTTAGCTGGAAAGAAGAAGTCGCGCAACCATCTCCCCAGCAGCACAGCTATCTGTTAAGTTGGAAGAACATGATTCTATACAATAATAGTTTTGTTAATAGTATGTTCACTCTTTTTTTCATTTAAATATTTTTTCATTTTGATTTTCGATTTATTAAAGTCCGAATCACATTTCAGAGCATTTAAAACTATCTTTAAATTGCAGTTTACTCTTATCTCTAAACTACGCAAAGAATTTTGATACGGTTATCATAATCATACAGAAAATATATTCCAGAAGTTTGATAGATTATAAGTGGTGGGCCATCGGTAACGGCCGTGACAAGTGACAGTCCGTCAATTTTTCATGTTTCTTTCACACATTTTCAACTGCAATAAACTGCACCTAACGTAGGAAGTGGCAAAGTTGGTTTTTTTGACAAACATTGACAGACATTCACATTTATATTAATAGGGCTACATAATGGTGATTCTTTACTTAATAATCACGACCTGGAAGAAACATCAATTCGTCCACGAATGTGTGAAACGTGTGGATGTGCTGATCATTAAATAAAATTATTTGGCCATACGCGTTTTGCTCGTGTGGAGGGGAGTACGACCCACTCCTTCTCACAGAGAGAAGGCCTGTATCCCAGCAGTGGGAGCACATTTTAACTAACTCGTATTTAATTGCAACGTGTTTAAAAAAAAATCTTTTACAGAAAACTGCCATCCTGTCGATCCAACGAACATGGTATCCGTTCTACCATGGTCCATCAAGGTGGCAAAATTATCGCAACCGGAACTAGATTACTTAGGTAAGTCTTATTGAAATATTAACAGTCCGCAGCAGCAACAGAGTCGGGTGAATCAAGGCAACTACATACATAAAAATAGAAAAAAAATCCGCCACAAAGTGGTTTCAACCCGCACCGCGCCATGTTACTCGGTTTCAGTGGCGTAAAAAAGTAAATATTACCATCGGTTTTTAAAACGTTTTTTTAGACTCAAGCAATTTACTGCTTTTGATGTTATTAAAATATTAGACGTAAATGTTTGATTAATTTAAATAAACATTCTAACCTTGATTAAAAACATTATAGCCGTAGAGCTGGAAACGAGTTTTGTGTAGGAATTTTATGCCTATTTTTGCTTTATAAATCCATGTTCCGACATGGAAAATAAAAATGTCTGTGTGAGCGTTTGCAGGGTTGTTATCCTTTACTTGCTTTGAAGTCCAAAAATTAAAAAAGAAATCGTATTCGCCTGGCGTTTCGTAAAATGTTTGTCATTTGACGGCACGGTTAGAAGAGCCACTAACTGAGCAACCTAGTCTGGCCCACGTTTGTTAATTGGAAAAAGGTTAGTTAATTGTAAAAGAATCTGCAAACGAACACACGACCCAGAAGAAATATCTAGTGTTCCGGGACAACGTTTAATTTCTGTCAAAGAGTTTTGTGAATTCACAAAATGTTTTGCTCACCTATTTCATAGACATAGCAATAGTAAGTTTTGTAACTGGTTTGAGGCAGTTTGTATAACTGGAACCGTAAGTTAATGCTTTATTGGGCCCTATCAGAATACCAGCGCTGCGACACTTTTTTTAAATGTCGCAGCATCATGCTGAGATAGAGGCTTTTTGGCCTCGTACAGGACTTACTTTGTTTTTATTTCATTTTTTTTCATTTATATTTTATTAAGCATATTGTGGAGTTAGTTTGTGATAATCCTGTGCGAATAAATAATTTTTATTTCTTATTTTCTTATTCCATAAGAAATTCTCCGTAATATGGTTGATATTAGTAGATGACATGAGCTGTAGCACCTGATGCTAGGATTGTCACTATTGTCAGCTCACTTTACGGTGAAATCTCCAGGGAAGCACGCGAATTTACAATTTTCAACCGTTTTTTTTTTGTAAAAGAGAGAGTATTTCATAAAATGTTATTCAATTGAATTAAATTAAATTAGAGGGTATTGATAATTTTATCTATATATTTTATTATTACGTGAAACGAAAACTATTTACTTACCCCTTTTCACGAAAATTATAACGGAGGAGTATGAAAGGCACAATTAAAGTTTACACGGAGAAGAAGTGCAGAAAGCAATTTTTTTTTAAAGATAATAATGCATTAGAAGTACATTGAGTTTTAAATTAATTATGGTCTAATGTCAACCACTGGGCGACCACTAGTGATTATAATTATGGTTCCAGTTAAACTGTAATAACTATGGTCGTGAGTTTGATCAATCCTACTAGAAACCCGATGTTTGGTTTTACTCGAATTTGATCATTTTTCAGGTACTTATTCGATTTTTTCTTTCCAAACAAACCTAGTTCGGACTATTATAAATATTTTAACATAAATAACTTTCAAATCGGCCCAAGTGGTGCCGTCACCAACAAATAGCATTTCATTTTTATTTATGATAAGATAATTGAAAAATCTTCGATTGAAATTGAGGCCATAAAACTAAAAACCCACTATCAAATAATTCATTTACAATTAACATCTTTAAGCTGATTTAAAATTAGAATTTCGGATTAAAGTATTCAAATAATCTATTCACAGCGCCTAATTTGTAAGCGGTACTATAAATTGACATTCACAAATATGTTTTCTGATCTATTTGTTAAAATTTTCAGTAGATGCTTTTAGCATAGATTTTAGTAGCAAAAATGGTAGGTACCCTTGAGTATCACGTAGCCGAGATATTTGAAGGTAAAGATCGCCACATGAGAACAATACGACCTTTACCCCTAAATATCTTGGCAACGTGACCCTTTAGGGTACATATTACGAAACATTTTTTACGTTAAAGTTCTCCCAGTCCTTCACCCATATATACCAGTTTCAGAATTATGTGTGGCGTAACTAAAAAAAAACACTGCTTGCTTGGCCAATAAGGTCCTAAACCCCTTTGTAATAAAATCGTCCTAATTATTTTATCTTTGCATCGAAGATCTGTCACCATATAAGAAAAACAGGCTTGGTACTTACTTTTTATAACCCTCTGTCTCATTAACATTAATTTGAGCGGAGTAGGTATAAGTATTACCAGCATTATTCGTAACGATCCCTTATGTAGACATGTTCTTTATGTAACAGATATCTTTGAAGCAAGTTTCGTAGACTTTGATTAATTAAGTAAGTAGGTACTGAAGAGGCCGTTTACGAAATTTTGTCTATTTCACTCATTTACTTGATTTTAAAGACGTACTTTTACAGTGAAAATACTGCATTTTCATAAGTTTTATTACACAACATAAAAAACGAGCACCTTTTTATTTTTGTCGAGAATTATAATGCGAAATTTAGGTTGTTTTGAGAGATTATTCATTGCCAATAATTTTTGTAGTTTAAACTGTTTTGAACGAGAGTTCTGAGTAGCTGAAATTAAAACTAATTGATTGCCCATTTTCTTTAAAATTTGACTAAGTTTAATATTTTTTCCTATGTTTCTATTATAAAGTAATTCATACATTGTTGTATACATGACTTCCAGAGCTATACTCAATAGCAATAGTTAAAAAAATGTTCGTAAATATGTGGTATTCTTAATCGTAAACCTCTTACAGTGAAATTCTCAAAACAGTCAGTTTGAGGTCTATTAATCAAAATCAAATAATAACAATTAAAAAGTAGCCCATTGATTTGATTATACGCAGTGGTATTTCGACGTAGGAACTCAAATTCGAAAATTGTACGTATTTTTGGTTTATCCATGGACCGAAAAACTACCACAATTTCACAAAAACAAAACACTATATTCTAAAAACAAATGACTGAATTTGAAATTAAAATAACACGGCTTTCGAATAAAATTTATTTGAATTATGAATTGCGCGCCAATCCAGAGATAATTATATCTGAAAATGCTGGTTATTAAATCTCCAATTTCATAGGTAAAGACCTAATATTAATTGAAATTATGAGATCTCATTTGGTGCAACTTATAGAAATACTACTAGTATTTAAACTGTAAAAGCTCTTTTGTAAATGTAATACATAATGACAGCAATGAATTTGTTGTAAAAAAAAACCTTATTGTTCCCTACATTTGCGAACATAAATGTATCGAACAGCATTGTTTTCTGCGATTTCTGGGTTTTCAGTGATTTCAATGACACCTTGTATTTAATTAATGGAACTCATCAAACAAATTTAATATAAGTCATTTTGCTGGAAACTATATCAAGAGATATTTTTCCAATTCAGCGCAATTAAATTGAAACATATCTAGTAAATATAGCACTACTTAGGTACTGTTCGATTTAAAAAATAATTTTCGTGTGAAAATTTGTCCGTTGTCAATATATAGATATAACGTAATTGAATAAAAATGTACATACAGTAACTACAGTAACAAAAAAGGGGCGAGTGGCTCAGTAAATACAGCTGCACGGGTCAGTCGGTCAGGTTAAACTACGCTTGCTGCGGTAGGTCCGTGAATGGGCGACCAACTTTACATACCAATACCCCTCCGGGCCTCAGAAAGCAAATTAAGCCCTTGGCCCTAAGTTCCGGCTGTCATTCATAGATCTTTGACAGTCGTTACGGGTCGTCAGAAAATATTACGAAGAGGCAAAATATTACCCAGTAACTGGGTTGTGGAGGTCAGATAAGCAGTCGCTCTCTGCATTCGCTTAGACTGGAAACCGACCCCAACATGGTTGGGAAAAGGTTACGCAGATGATGAATATAGTAACGAAATAACTATTGATAACTATTCATAAAAAGGAACCGCCATAAAACTGTTGAGTTAGCTTAAGCTATTGGGGGTAACGCAAAAAACTGCAACCTTACTTGGAATTGATTAGCAATCAGAAGTAAAATATCGAAAGAAAATAAAAAACTTTTATGATTGGATTATTCTGAACGAGCGAAAAAATACAATTTCTGCGTGCATTTCCATGGGTTAGTATTTCATTTTTTATATGTAAAACGTAACATCACGCCTGTTTTTCCCGGTGGGTTAGGCTGCGGTGTCTTATTAAAGGTACACCCGCATTTCACTAGTTATTTTTAAGTACTATGTAAATTGGGACGAGCCTATGAATCACCAGATGACTTTTTTATGTAAAGATTGCCAATGAAATCAAAGTCAGTTTGTGAAATTCCTTTTCAAAAAACGTTGAAACCATTTTGAAAACTTACGTGTTTTTTTGTATTTTGTAATTACTTTACATATGTACTGTGCGTGTATAACTATTTGAGCACGGATATTAATTTTCATTCAATACAGGGATTTTGTTGTGTTTTGAGATTTGTTTTTATTACCCTAGAATTTTAGCTAAAACCTTGGCTACTGTTCTAGGTTGTTGTGATGTACTAATCTCTGCACGTAACGTGATTTGCTTAATGTTTAGCTCCTGAGGTACAGAGAAGCGGCCAGTGCAGCATTCTGTCCGATATGTTTTCTCTCGGACTGGTCATCCTCGCCATTTTTAACAACGGGAAGCCTCTGATACAAGCAAATAACAACCCTGCGTTGTACATGAAGCAGATTGAGTATGTAAGTACTGTTTCAGTTTTAGTGTTAATAAATATCTATTTGGTGACCAAACTCATGTTCAAAGTAAACAAAAGATGATCAACATTGATTCTGAAAAAGGTTTTTTTTTTATTGTCGCAGGAACACATTTCTGGCAACATTGCAAACAATTAGTGTGAGAAACATGTTACCAGCAATACAATCATGTTGAGCAGTTTTTGTTCATATGAGTACGGGCTGTAATGCCCGGTTCCTAATTTTAGATAAATCGTTTTTCTGACTGACTTCTTCAGGACCAATTCTATCTCTATTCTACTAAGAATAGACAAAGTTATTTCAATCCAATTTGATATTTCTTGTACGGGCCCACCCGTAGTTCCGACTCGCGTTTCTATGACGACAAAGCTATAGTTAATCTTTCCATAGCAACGAGGAGCTAGCTATTGATGTAGTTAAGATGGATTATAGTTCTCCTGATATAAGATTTTTTCGTTAAATTTTCATTCAATGGGATTATATGAACTTGGAGGGTTGTTGTATTCATGATTGTAATGATTATAATTCTGTGAAAATGTTTCTACCCCCAAGTGTCAAAAGTATTGAAACATTTGTCGTCATGCTTGACATCATAGACTTTTGCCGACTGAAGAATAGAAACATTTCTTCTCGTCAGTTTTAACATCGTCGTGCCACGACGGTAGATGGTAGAAATCTTTCTACAATCTGTCATTTTGTCTATTCTTCCGTCGACAATACCCGTTTCTATGGTGGTAATACTACGCGTGCTGGTAAGCTTTGTTTCTTCGACAATTTCGTCATTTATCTACAGAAAGGAAGGGTCTACTCTTGTCGGTTGTAGTATTACGAAGGTAAATATTCTCCTCGATCATTGTAGGAAGTATCTATAACTAATATCTTGCTGGCGAATCGCTAGTCGAATATCGTACTAGTACTAACACAGTCAGTAGCGTTAGTTCATTTGAGTAGTTGAAGTTAAGTAGAGTTGTTAGGTACCCAAGTTGCTCCGCAGACCACAAGATACTTAAATAGATTCTGTATCCAACTGCGGCGTAGCCCATAGGGGAGGTAATTTATTTTGACGTGAATATTCAATGTTGTACTACTATGCTGTAAATGGGTTAGTCACCAACTTGACATGAGAGACAGGACCCGCGTGTGTCCAGTTGGTAAAACTCAAAATTAATATCAATTATTATTTTGTCACCTGGACATCCAAGATTTTTACACGTGTCCACGTAGTGAAACTAAAGTTAAATCACTTTTATGTTTTAAAGTGGACACACCCAGTTTTTTTGCAAATAAAAGGTAAAGTCAGGTTAATAATCGCATCGTTCATTGAATTAATGAACGGGGCACTTTTAAGTGGCACAAATACTGCACTTAATGCTCACACGAAACGAAGTAAACTGATAAAGAATTATGACCCAAAGGGTTATAACCAGGTTGGGATTTATTACCTGCTCCAATCAATCAGAGCAGACTACGTCATTGTAAGTTGCCGGTTTAACCAGTTTTTATGATCTATGATTTTTTGGATACGTCTCCGCCCCGAATAGCAGAATAAATATGAAAACATAGTAAAAATACACATACATTAGGACAGTTTAGTTTCTCACACATTTTTCGTGTCAGCTAGAAATCGCTTTATGCCATGGAAGTACCAGGTTGTCATAACTCGGTAAGAGTACACCTAGCATAGGTATATCAGTAATTAGAAAACGCTTTATGCCTTCGAAGTACCAGGTTGTCATAACTCGATATGAGTACACCTGACATAGGTATGTCAGTTGACAAACGCTTTATGCCTTCGAAATACTTGGTTGTCATAACTCGGTAGGAGCCACATAACATAGGTATGTCAGCTAGAAAAAGCTTTAGTCCTTCGAAGTATTAGGTTGTCATAACTCGGTAGGAGATCATACATAATGATTCGAGGATATTTTGCTGATAGGTTAACGCAATATTTATTGATTCTGAGGCGGTACGAAGTGCGCCAGGTCAGCTACTTCTTTATAAATTCACAAAAATGGTGTATAAGTTTACAATGACATACAATATTACCCGTTCCCAGCAGTGGGACGTTCAGTGGCCAATGATGATAGTGATACAACACAATCTGCATGACTGTACTTACTTTATCATGAATTCGGGTGAAATGGAAATGAGTATCCAGTTGGCGAAAACTTAAAATGATTTAATTTAAGTTTCACTTTGTGGACATGCTTAAGAATCTTGGCGTGTCCAGATGACGAAATAATAAGTGATACTAATTTTGAATTTCACCAACTGGACATATGCGTGTTCAGTCTCTCGTGTCGTGTTGGTGACTAACCCCTGTAAAAAGGTTTATAGTGTTCTTCAATGAAATAGTAGGTACTCTGCTTATAACTACCACTCTTTGGTCCAGACATATTTTTCCGCGAGTATATACAAAGGTATATATGAGATAATATATTAAGGCTAAAGCCCGGTTAACTTGAGAAACTAGCTCCGTGTAACCCAAGCATAGCGTACATTAAGGCGGCCCGCGACGCAAAAACAAAAACCGAGCACAAATCGGTCTTCCAGATATTTTAACCCTAGTCAACCATTGACAGGCGCTCTTGTGTTTTTGTTTCGTTAGGTTGCGTTGCTGGACTTGGTTGGACTTACTATAGCTTAGCTTATCTGGATTGTGACCCTTGAAGGACTGCTTTAAAGCTGTTCAGTCGATACCTTCCGAATGTTTCTTTAAACCGGAGTCATATTCATTGCAGAGGAAACTGTGCACATAAGTTGCAGTTACTTTGACCTATATATGATGCATCATTTAACATTTTAAATTGTGTCCCAATAAAACGAATCGTTATAAAGGTTTGCTTCGAACCCCGAGCCTCAAAGGAAACTGACTGCATTGCATAATTTGTGTTGCGCAAAACGATTGATGAGATAGGTAAGGACAGGAAAGGAAAACATTCAATAGGGGAGCCCATTGTGTAGTCAGTGGGCATTCGGAGAGACAACTGATGGTCTATTAAATACTTTGTCTCATATCTATAGAATTTTGCTTTTGTTTTAGGCACAAAAATAAAATACTAGCAAATCGATATTTACAAAAACTAAAGGCTCTAAAGGCAGACTAGCGCGACGCGACGGTTGCGTCACGACACTCGTAGAATAATTTCTATGTAAACCTCAAGGAAATTGTTCTACTAGTGTCGCATCGCGCCTGTTTGTAGAAGCCTTAAAGCACAACAAATGTGATAATGCCGATTTTTTTTTTTAAAGTATAAGTGTAAAAAAATCTGTTAAAACTGCAATTTGTTTACTTTTACTAAAGAAAAACCTAACGACTAAATTAAAATTTGTTTGTATGTTTTCGTTTTCGGCCGGGATTTTAAAACCATTTTCGGTCAGACTCTATCTGGTACATAACAATACATAGTAACCATGGTACTAGCAATTTAAATCGTTGTCAATCGTACGCGCGTTCATATGAGATATTATAGCTTCAGGCCATACAACATCGTAATAACTTGTGATATCGTAACGTTCAAATTTGCGATACTATAATCGCATAAAAAATCGTTAGTAGATTTTGCGAAGAAAAATTCGGAAATCGGAGATTTTTCGAGTAACATCTAGCTGGAATCTATGAATAATATTTTTGAAAAGAAATACAGTGGTAGACGCCAGATCGATTAAGAACAAATAGCAGCCAAGTCTGAGAGGTTTTATGGACTTCACTTAGGACGAAATTTACAAAAAAAAATTGAGGAAAAGTGGAATAACAGCCAGTTGCAGAAACGAACTTTAACTTTTAAAGCCGTCATTAAATAATAATCTTCCATTAACTTGTTGTAGAAAGCAACATTAGACTTGATTGATTTATTTAAATAATGAAGTTTCAAACGAGGCAATCTGTCACAGTTTTGCTGCACAAAGCAAGCACCATTAGTGCCTTAAAGTTGTTTTGTGAATCAACGTTATATTTATTAAATCATTAGGGTTAATGATCGATTATATAATGTGGCATTAATGTATGTCTTTGTGCAACTAGGTGTAAGTATGTTAGAATCATTGCGGCAAGATAACCAAATATCCAGATGTTTTATTTATAATTATAAAATCAATTCATATGAAACAATATGTTTTGTGAATGTTTAATACAAAACAAGCTTCGGTAAAATATATAAAACACCGAGCTCCATTGATCCATCCTCCGTAGTCTTCCATTATAAGTAGGTCGTAGGTTCAAGCCCAGGCAGGCGCTTTACTTTGTGTAAATTAATTTCATCACCACTGCTCTCAAAACGGTGAAGGAAAACTTCGCGAGGAAACCGTCATGTCCTAGAACTAAATATTCGAAGACACGTGTCATCTACCAACCCGCACTGGGCCCGCGTGGTAGATTACGGCACACTCCCTCTCACAGAAAGGCCTGTGTCCCAGCAGTGGAAACATTATAGGCTGATTATGATTAAATGAAACACGAAGGTTTTGTACGGGTTATCAATTAAATGGATGATCGAGCTTCGCTCGGTTGTTTTTTGGTTTGACGTTTTCTAAAAATGAAACCTAGCTAGATCTATTTATCGCTCCCCGAAACCCCCTGCATACTAAATTTCATAAAAATCGTTGAAGCTGTTTCTGAGATTTAGATTATAAATATATATACAAGAATTGCTCGTTTAAAGGTATTACATATGAATAGCTACAGCTAGAATAGCCAGTGTTGAAAGGCTGATTATGTCTGTACTTACTAATTAAGTCCATAGTAGTGGTGGCCCCACCGGGCCACGACCTACAACACGTAAGTCGAGGACTATACCACTGTATAGCGCTCGACTTACGAGTTGTAGGTCGTGAGTTTGAACCCAGGAAGGCGCTTCACTTTGTGTATTTCATTTCATCACTACTGCTTAGAAAACGATTAGGGAAAAATCATCGTGAGGAAACCGACATGTCAATTCGAAGATCCTGCCGTTTTACCAAAATTATTTTGTTACAGCAAACACTCCTTATACAATAAACATTTAGTCAAATTATTTTGTAAGTAGCAGCTAGGTTAGTTTCAGTTTTTTTTTTTTTTGACGGTGGGAATTCATCAAATTACTTCACCCGCTCTAATATTACGCTAAAATATTATGAAGAAGTCTTTACTGGATAGGATAAATAATTTGGTTCTAAGTTTTTAGCCAGAACCTTTCTAGCTTAAACATAGTCAGTCTATTCTCAAAATCATTAAATAAGTTCTCCCGCTCTGGGTGGAGCAGGAGGGCGTGTCAGACTTTTACTGACTAAAACCCACCCGTGTTCCCTCAGTTGCCTCTGTGCCATACCCCACGGTATCTCTTTCGAACAACCCGCACTCCTGGCAGGCATCGGCCCTTGCGGGCCCCACCAGTTGTTGCTGACATCTCTGACGCAACACAACGCGCCGTCGACCCAGGCATTTTTTTTCCTCCTCGGAGGGGAATAACCATCACCGGCGCACCAGAACACAGGGCACGCCGTGACCACCCCAGGAACCAAATAGCATAAGGGCCCCGGACGACCCCGTGTCAGCACCCTTGGTCCCCCTGCGACGGGTCAGTACAGTGGCCCAGTTATGTTAATTAGCCGACTACGCATTAAGTCATGTTGGCAATAGTAATTAAATACTTGGGTACCACAATGCGTTTGTTAATTTAGTACATGGGCTACTCCTTTAAAACAAATAATGTAAATGAGAATTACAGCTCTCGCTGTAACGTTTATATGAATATACAGTACCTACGCAATTAACAATTGCTCTTAGTGAATTAAATACCTATATATAACCTATTCTTTAAATTACTCCCACTAATATACGTAATACTGTCTACGTAGGCGTTTCAATAACTAATGATATTGGCATTTAACTATGTTACGAAATAATAATAAACTTCTACATAACTCGGTCTACGTTAGAAGGAAACACAAATGTTTTCTAGCTACTCAACAATAGTGTTCAGAGCTCCATCGCAGTAGTCGTAAATCGTTAACAAAACTTTTTTTCTAAATAATACAAACGCTTTCCAAGCACTGATTTATATTTTCTAGGGCATAGGTTTATAATAATATTTATATTATATTTACTAAGTGCAAGCGATTTTTTTAAAGATGTGTCTTGTGTTATAGGTACTAAGTAGTTTTTAACTTTTTTTACCTGAAATTGTGCCCGGTCCATAACACACAGAGGACTTAAACATTACTCTGACTAACCCTTCGAAGTCGGCAGGCGAAGAATATTATGTAGACACTCCTAGTGTCTCCATTCGACATGATATTGTAAAACACATAAAATAAGTGGTTGGACACACGGCGCACTTGCACGATCATGGGTTATCCTGAATAACTCGGGCTTAACACCTAAGGCCCGGTATCCACCAAACCTGAAAGGAGAGGGAAAGAGAGGAGATGTGCTGCGAAGCTGGCAGGTTATTTCTACCAAAGCAGAGAGAAGATGCGTAGCGGAGAGGAGATATGAGCTGTGTGCAGCGAAGATGTGAGCTGTCAGAGCTCGAAATCAGTCTAGTGCTGATCGAATGACGCTTTTGGGCGTGCGAGGCGCGAAGAGAAGGCAGCGGGGAAAGGGGCACGAGAGCACGGGCGCCGCCCGCCCGGCCGTACTACACACATCTCCGCTCTGCCGCGTCACTTGCTCGCTCGCAGCACACAATTCTATAAAAATTAGACATCTCTCCTCTCCGCTTGACCCATTTCCACACAAGGTACGCGGAGAGGAGATGTGGAAATAACGAAATCTGATTGGATATTCAAAACACATGTCCTCTCGTCTCCTCTCCTCACCGCCCTGGTGGATACCGGGCCTTAAAGGTTAAGCTAGGGTGTAATTTTTCAATATGTGACACACCGATGTGGGAGAGTTTTTGTAAGTCGCTAAAGTGTGGGTAGTGTAAAATGTCAAAATAAATTGACGTTATGAGGTACTGCTGATAACATAATTTGTATTTTACATTGTTCGACGCTATAGTAGGAAAGAAAAATTGGTATTATCTCAGCAGGAAAATGTATTTAAAATTAATTATGTACAAGAAAAACCATTAACATATGTATTCCTAATCCGACGTTATCGTCAATCAGTAAATTAAATCTTCATGGAAATTTTCCATTAAATACGGTTATAATGAAATGTCATGTTTGAATTTTACATTCAAAGACAAGACATTCAAAGTATCACGTAGTGTAAAAGAGATGGGTATACAGTTTCCCTTCATTTAATTTTGGTCGGATAACATAATAGGGCACAGCCACTGCAACTCTTTTTTACGTTTCGTCTATCGAACTACAATGTCCTCAACTAAAAAAACACTAACGTTAGGTTAGGTAACCCGGTGTTTCATTTTAATGACGCAACGCGCTATAACAGTATAAATGGCTTACTCCGGGCTTACAAACCCTACATTTATTAATTTAACCCAACTTAACGTGCAAGTAAGCTCAAACAGAGGTCAGTAGCACATACAGGGGCTACCACTAAACAATATGAAATGTAAACTTTAAACTTAAACTTTAAAATGGCTTTTTCAACGTTAATTTATTAAAACATTTTATCCGTATTCCGGTTTATCGCTATGTTTGTTGTTGGCAGCCGAGCAGGTAATATGATGACATAATTAATACGTTCATTTAATATCGCAATAATTATTTTCATGATTGTGCACTTACTATAATTGAAAAAGTTATTTGGCTTCATATTTCATTTTAATAAATGTGAAATAACATTTATTGTCGCTCAATTTTATTATGAAGCTACTTAATTTTTGACTACAATTCAACAGTAGAATATTCCTTTGCTTCGCTGGAAAAAGAGTAAGTTCTGCAGAATCCAGTTAACGTCAGCACTTCAGTAGGTATAAAAGTAAAATCATCGAAATATTTAATATTTAGATGATTCATGAAAATCATCTAAATATTAAATATTTAGATGATTCATGAAAATCATCTAAATATTTAATATTTAGATGATTTAAAGTAAGAAGCAATAAATATAAACTGCAAAATTAATTGACCAATAACTAGCAAGGTCCACGGTGTGACTCAGCGGTCATCGACCTCTTTGACCTATCTGATATTTTACCGACGATTTTCTTTTATTTTTTGGACAATACAGTAAGGCTATACCAAGGAATAAGCATCTGTGACATTTCAATTACCTACTGAAATACTGGCCTCTGTAATTTCCTAATTGCCACAATTTTTCTTGCCCGCTAGAATAAAAATTTCTATCAACGAGCTATCTTTATTTCTCGTTTCGAACCTTATCTGTTGCTGAGTTCTTGATAAATATCAATGGCTATCCTTTACAATACCTGTCGGTAACGGGTGAGCAAGTAGATTGCACTTAAAATATTATGAAGAAGTCTTTACTAGATAGGATAAATTTGGTTCTAAGTTTTTAGCCAGAACCTTTCTAGCTTAAACATAGTCAGCCTATTATCAAAATCATTAAATAACTTCTCCCGCTCTGGGTGGAGCGGGAGAGCGTGTCAGACTTTTACTGACTAGAACCCACCCGTGTTCCTTCAGTTGCCTGTGTGCCAGGGGCCCACCCGCACCTCTGACAGGCATCGGCCCTTGCGGGCCCTATCATTTGCTGCTGACATCTCTTTGAGGCGCGCATGGATCACAACGCGCCGTTGACCCGGGCTTGGTCCTTACCGGACAGCGAGCTACCCATCACTCACCGTCTGCAAGCCCGCGGCTGCGGTGACCGGGAATCAGCCTGGGATTCCCGACGCCCAGGGCATCTCCTGCGAAGGCTGCGGCCGTGAGGGCGCATGTACTGCCAATGTGGTCCCAGTGTGGGCTGGTGCACGTCAATGTGGTCCCAGTGTGGGCTGGTGCACGTCAATGTGGTCCCAGTGTGGGCTGGTGCACGTCAATGTGGTCCCAGTGTGGGCTGGTGCACGTCAATGTGGTCCCAGTGTGGGCTGGTGCACGTCAATGTGGTCCCAGTGTGGGCTGGTGCACGTCAATGTGGTCCCAGTGTGGGCTGGTGCACGTCAATGTGGTCCCAGTGTGGGCTGGTGCACGTCAATGTGGTCCCAGTGTGGGCTGGTGCACGTCAATGTGGTCCCAGTGTGGGCTGGTGCACGTCAATGTGGTCCCAGTGTGGGCTGGTGCACGTCAATGTGGTCCCAGTGTGGGCTGGTGCACGTCAATGTGGTCCCAGTGTGGGCTGGTGCACGTCAATGTGGTCCCAGTGTGGGCTGGTGCACGTCAATGTGGTCCCAGTGTGGGCTGGTGCACGTCAATGTGGTCCCAGTGTGGGCTGGTGCACGTCAATGTGGTCCCAGTGTGGGCTGGTGCACGTCACATGTCTTCGAATTTATCGATTCTAGGACAGGCCGGTTTCTTCACGATGTTTTCCTTTACCGTTGGGAGAGCAGTGGTTATAAAATACATTACACAGAGTAAAGTGCCTGCTTGGGTTCGAACCCACGATATTTTATAATAACTGCAGTTTTAATTTACTGTCACCACGTGAAAGTAAAAAGAGATGGTACTTGAGGAATTATCTCTTCATTTAACTAGAGCTACGTTTTTTCATTCTATTATGTATGGCTATGATAGAAATTGTGGTGATTGAAACGACAAACAATGAGCATACACATTCAGTTTAGCAAGATATGAGATGAAAACGTACTAATCATAATAATGTTACTTCTGCCGGGCAGACCAGCGGGTCTAAAAAGGCCACATTAAGCTATTCCTCTAAAAGTGATTCATTTCCTGAATTCCCCTATGATTCTGCTATTTGACATTTTACTTTAATAAAGCAATTCATAATTTGGTGACTATTTTACGAATTTCCATACAAAACTGTCAAATAGATGAATTGCGTGCTGTCTACGCAGATAATATTATGAATTGTCAGTTTGTGACCATTTTACGATTTCAAATATGATTCATAATATGATTATATTATGATTCTGCCAAAGTGGCCTTTTTAGACCCCCTGCTCTGTGATTACCACGATATGTGTGTTTATGGGTGTGTGTCCTCAAATTTTTGGTTCTAGAAAATGCTTTTTCTTTCACCATTTGAGAGACACTGTGATGATAAAATATCTTGTGACAGGTGTGTACTGCATACCAAGGCGCATGCGCCCTGTAATGGGCAAGTCAGCAGCGTTAACTCTAAGCCGCTACTTCTCTACGAGATTACGAGGTCAAATGTATATAAAAATATAATTACCCATTTTTTACTTTTCCCAGATGATTAAATATCCATTACGCTTTTGTTTGAGTAATGATTAAATTTACCTATCCATATTGGATAGGATAATGTCCATGTTTTTGACATCACCTCCCCTAAAAATAACCGACGTTAAACACATAGATGGAGCAGTGGTGGCCCAGTAGTAACGGCCGCGCTTTACTTTGTGTAAATTATTTCATCACCACTACTCTCAAAACGGTGAAGGAAAACATCGTTAGCAAAACCGGCATGTCCTAAAACCAATAATTCGAAGACACGTGACATCTACCAACCCGCACTGGGCCTGCGTGGTGGATTACGGCCCACTCCCTCTCACAGAGAGGAGGGCTGTGTCCCAGCAGTGGGAACATTGTAGCCTGGTCATGCAACATGAAACATCCATTTCATAGAGATCCGTTTTGCACTAAAACAGTCCGTATAATATGCATTTTGTATTTGACAGTTGGACCAGCAAGTCCTCCAAGTGCTGCCGAAGGTGCCGATTCACCTCCAAGAGGCCGTACAGCGTCTCCTTTCTAGAGACCCTCACCCTCGTCCAACTACTCAGCTGCTGCCACTCATCAAATACTTCAAGTGCGTTGACTACTCATTCTGATGAATGAAGCCGTTTGAAATTCAATAACTGCCAAGGGCTTAAATCTACCATTATTAAATCCTACGCATTTTTTTTAACGTAACTAACAAACTTAATATGAATCATTATTGTTTAAGCAAACAAATCAATTTAATTTAATTTATTAATGTGTCAAACAGAAACATGTTCGCTACATCAATTTGCCATAGTAGGCCAAAATCGAAAAACAATTTGATCCCAATGTGTCCTTGATGTTTTGTTTGAGATCATTGCTACATTAAATTTTATAGTTAAGTTTTTTTTTTTATTTACTGTACGCCATACTAAACTAAACTTGGTTTCCAATTATATACAGCATACATTCAGGCAAAGGTGAAAGTGAGCAAGCGATTGTCGCCATGCAATTTCTGGATCTAGTGTCTCTGAAAGATACGCAGCAGAAGGCAAACTTCTTTAGAAACACCCTCATCGAAACGTTGCCAGTGATACCATTGGTAAGTTTTCAGCTCAGCGCAGTAAACTGTAAAGTATAAAAATACGTGTGCGGTTGTGGGATCTCCATAAGGAACGAAGTTTCTTACGCGATACTTGCAAGCACAGAGACACTCGTATATAACAGAAAAAGAGAGAGAGCGAGATAAAATCGCATGGAGGGCAAGCAAACCCCTTTTTCCTAACGTGACAAATTCTACCAGTCAATTCTACTGTAAGTCGCGATATGGAACTTCGTTCCAAAAACATAAGTTGCTAGGAAGAGCGTGACAAGGATCTTTTCCCAAACGACGTGGATTCAGTAATATAATAGTAAAAATTTGTGCACTTTTTTTTTATCAAACATGCTGACGGCGTTAATTCCAATTTGTCCACGTGCCATAAGATCCTTGTACAACTATGTGTTCACGTGCGAAAAAACTTCAGCGACAAATGGCTGTGAGAAAGCACCCTGTGCATGGCCGGACGGCAGACGGGAAATAAAGAAAATTGTATGAATTATTTAAGACTATTTTGTTCTACGTCCATTACCTGTTCAAGAGTATTTAATATACGCAGCTGTTAGTCAATCAATGAGAAACTTTAAGTGAGTTTCATTAAGTTTTGTGAAAGTGCCAAAAGCGACTGGTAATCTGAAGACAGTCTCCACACCGAAAGGTAACGTTCATAACCTACCAATTTACTTGTATGTTTGTACATTCCAATATGCCTACGTATATAACGTACCTACTTATTACTTATAAATTTTTGTTCAAGTATATCTCGACGATCCACGTCAATACGCGAAGTAATGTCTGATTTAATACTCAATGTTGTTTCCAAACCTAATATTTATTTTGTATATCAAACAGTTTTCTCGGTTCATGTTGCTGGTGTTATATTTCATCAAACGGGCTCATATTAATACCTCTACCTTATTTAGGCACTACCGTCTACCGTCAATTAAGATTTCGGTTAGCTTAATTAAAATATTGGATTTCGAATTGGACTTTTCAACCAATTCGCCAATAATATTAATAGAAGACTACTGTTTCCAACCCCTTCAAAGATTTTTCGTCTATTCAAATAAATAAAATCGAAGTGTCTGTTTGTAATGTCCTAAAGAACAGAGGTCTTTCTCGTAATTATAAGAACTTTCGCAGTCTGATCTCAGTCCCAATCTGTCCACAATACCTCGAGTTCCTATACATTTTTGACAAGTTTGGCTGGACCGATTTTGACGGGGCTTTAACTGGCAGATAGTTGATGTTATAAGGAGTAATATATACCTTATGTCCTGGTAGCAAGTTCCCGCGGGATAATTTCCGCGACCCACGCGGGTGAAGCTGTGGGTACAGCTAGTTCCTAATAAATGTAAATAGTACGAATACCGCTTTTAGCACGAAGCTTTTAGCAGTCGCATCTTGCAACTGTTGAATACTGTGCTAACGAAATAAACTAGGTTTGTTTGCAAGTGCAAATGTACTGTAAATTAAACGGTTTGAGAATAAAATAGACTTAGAGTATTGATATTCACGCTATTGCTTTCCTATGCTGTGGGTATGTACGAATGTCATAAATTAGTAGGTTGGATTATCGACCGGTTAGCATAATTCTGGACAGGATGTAGGTCGGTTCTATTCCTACTTTACCACATTTCTTTTTTCGATTTGACAGTAGCAGAAAAGCTATTAATTATACATTCCTATGACGTATTCCCAAGTGCATTTTCAAAGTCGGTCACGTGGCATTAGTTAATATTATAAGGAAAAGTACACGTGATAGGTTTCCCTCCTGGGATTTAAGGTTGCATAGCAAGGTTCTACGGCATGCTAATGTAATTACTGAAAGTCATCTCCCATCGCTAAATGTTTCCGGGACGAGCGCGGCGGATCGAGATCCTATGCTAAGTCAAGTTTGATTTACTTATCGGAATTTTTTATACATGTTGTTTATCTTGGTTGATGTTGAAATTAGAATAAATGATGGCTAAAACGTATTAGGTTAGACAGAAATCAAAATTAAGTTTACTTTGTACACAGTTCAAACTAAACAGTTAAATAATTACTGGATACTTATTCGTTATAAAAATAAAATTTAAGTAACAATTTATCTGACTGCCTTTAAAATACTGGTATTCAGCTGCATCCGGTTAGACTGGAAGCCGACTTCGAAATACACACATCAACACCGTCTAAGGATATTTTTCTTAAAGTTCTTAAACTCAAAAAATACCTGCTGGCCGGTTTTACAATCTATGGAAGAAAGATTATTTTTTAGGCCTTTTTGGAGAATTTTAAATTTGAATTTGAAAACAAAAGATTTGCCCGACATAACTTTAACTTTCAATTTACAAAACAGTTTTTGGTAATTTTTGGTGTCAAATTATAGTTTTGAAACAAGTTAGCAGTTGATTTAGAATTTATGCCACCGTATGCATCATGCAGCGATGCCTCGTTTAACGAGGAAGGAAATATTAAGAGCAATAAGCAGGCTCCAAGCCGGGGTTACTCAACGTAGTATTACTGAGGAGATTGGAACAAAACAAAACATGATATCAAGGTTATGATCACGTTAGCGTGCGACACCTAGGCGGAAATTGCATAACCACCCCATTGGGTGGTTATGCAATTTCCGCCTAGGTGTCTTCCACACACAGCGTGAGTGGTGACCAGCTGGCTGCAAAACCATGACGTATTGGTCTTAGACTGGCCCGCGCAATCACCAGGCTTAAATTCCATAGAGCACGCGTGGGACATGCTCCAAAGAAGGGCTTTGAATATTTTTTCTGCACACATTGCGACTGAAGAACAACTTTTTTGGCATCTTAGCAGAATCTGAGAGAATCTCTCGCAGCAAGACTTTGATAACTTGGTTCAAACCATGAAAAACTGTTGCAGGGCCGTTGTTAACGTCATGGGTGGTTTAACTGACTACTGATTTTTCGCATAATTCCAAAAAACGGAATAATTTCGCTTCTTTTTAAACTGACGGTGAAAATAAATTCATCGTCAGTTTATACCATTATTTCACTTTCGTCTTTATTGAAATAAAATTTTATTTACGCAGAAATAATATTTTTGTTTAATTCTGAAGTCTAGTCTGACAAATGAGCTTCATAAAAATATGTACATATTGTATGTTATTTTTATAGCAAATATTGAGTTAGTTGAGAAAATCCGAAATATCCCTAGAAGGTGTTGATGTGTGTAGTTGGGAAAAGGCTAGGCAGACGATGATTATGTGACTGCCTTTGATGTGTTCGGTTTTCTCTCAAGATACAAGTAAAGTATTTTTTTCATGTTGAGTGTGGGCTACTTAATCACTTGCTTGACAACTTTTATCCCATGTTGGCGAACAAAAGGCGACTTATGAAAGTCTAATAAGTCAAAGTCAAAGTCAAAACGTTTATTGCGAATAAAAGCGCACTGTTGAATTTTCAGCGTAGCTCAGAGCAAAAGCTGTCAAAATTCAACAGCGTTCTTTTCTGTAGGTTTGGACGAGACCTTCAGTATTGAGTGAAAACGTATAGAAAATCCCTTTAAATTTTTTTATAGTTAAAGATCGTGGCACGTAAGTTGAACCAGAATCAGAACAAACAACCGAAAGTAGGATCGTGTGCACTCGTTGCCTCGCACGAGAAAAGAATGAGGTCAACTTCTAGCATAGTCATTGATGTAACGTGTACTGAAGTTTGGAAATAAATTACAGATCCCGGCAGGTAAGTTGAAACAAAATCTGACATTTTGGTTCAACTCACGTGCCGCAATCTGTAGTAGTTGGTAATATAAATAATAATATATAGGTAATATCGGAGTCTTAAACCATCTCCCGCCATTTAAACCCCAAAGTAGACGGAGTAGCGATAATAACCTTAAAATAAGGTCCCTAGTTCAAAATATTAATTACAAAATCTTATCCGCTTTTCATTCGAACCTTCTACTAAGTTTTTTAAGAAAACTAAATGAGTGCCCAGAAAAGGGTTTCTTACTTTGGGTGAAACACTTATAAACTTGTGCAATTAAGTAAGTCAGTATCCATTGTAAAGTCTCCTAGTCTGTCGACACAAAAAAGATGGGCTACGTACTCTATTATGTTTTACAAGGTTTTCTTTTTCTTTGGGTTTTTACCCACTTTAATCAACTTGAGCAATTATTTAATTCAGTTTCCATTGTAAAGTTTCTAAGCCGACGCTCCCGCGGACGTAATAAAATCGCGCTGAGATTTTGTCGCGCACTCGATTTGCAACTCTTGGCGGTAAGCAGTGCTTGATCAAATGTGTAAAAACATCCCGCCGCGGAATTTTTGCGTCGAACGTGGACCTAGCTTCAGACCTTGTTTCAATTACTAGGAAGCGCTTGCTCGGTTTCTCGCTGCACGTGAACTTGACAATGAAATACTTCGTTGTCAGGACAACGTTAAAGGAAAGAACACAATAGCCTTCAATGAAAATGTAATGTTACTGTGAAGTCTGCTCCGGCCATTATTATATTGTACAGACTATATCTGCGTAACCTTGATTCAAGACAGCATCTGCGCATTTCTATTGTTGGTAAATAAAGCTCACTATAAGAACTTATAGTGAGCGTTATTACCCCTTATTCTTTGATGTAAAGGTTAAAAGGAATGATTTCTAGGAATCTACATACACAGTGGAGACGACAATACGACAGTAAAATTAACTTTGTATAACTTATGACGTTTTCAGTCTGCAAAGAAATATTCAACCAAATATCTCCAGTACTTTATTCACTCTTACATAGATAGTCAAACATTGACAATGCCCATAGTACCTACTTTTGCAGTTGGTTTGGCTAAAATGCATTTTTACACGCTTTTTATTAGCTTCACCTGTATGTTTGTAACCGACTCCTTTGGACTTAATTTTGACAGTCAGATTTAATTGAAACTTTGTAGACTTATCGAGGACCGATGACAATTCAATAATTTTAAAAAAATCAAGAAAAAAATCTTAAAATCACGCTTTTGTAGATAGCAGAACTAAAAAATTGAAAATAAATAATAGAAAAAAAAACTGCCCAAAAAACCAAACTAAAAAAGCAGAAATAATTTCAAAAAGCGTAGAGTGCTTGATATTCATTTATTATAAAAATACCTCTAACAGCACCCCACGCTTTTTTTAAAATTATATTCTGCTTTTTTAGTTTGGTTTTGAAAGCGTGTTTTTTAGTTTTTTTTATCTATTATTTATTAATTTCGATATTAGAATTGATGGCAGTATTTTCTTTTATTTTCGTATTCTCCTTTCCACATTGTACATTACCCAGTTTCAGTAAGTACCTACTTTAGATTTTCTCAGTAATGTGTGATACACAACTTTCGGCTTTTATCGTTTTGTTTCCCTATGGCGAATGTGTGAAATCAGCATTTCAATTCAAATTTGTCTTTATTGTTAAGTAACAATAATATTTATGTGTATAACTGTACCTACAGGAACACTTAGAAGGAATAATATGTACTAAGATGCCACATTGACCCTTGTTGATATAACGCAGATCCAAACCAGAGGGGTAATTTCACAATACACATAAAGTGACGGTCTACCCAACGTGGGTAGACCGTCGCTTGCGCCACAATGCGATATTTACGTTATTGAGCAGACGATTTTTTTGAACGTATAGAGAAATGGATAAGGAATTGCCCTCTTAACCTGGTTGGTTGGTGATTGATAGCGTACGCGTAACGCAATTAGGGTGCTGTTCCAGCCGTTTTATTCCTTACTAACACCCGGTTTCTCAGAGGCTGATCAACACAAAAATTTACCTTATAGCTATACTTATACCTAGCTTATCAAATCACTTAATATGAGGTTTTTTAGCAACTGAAGTTCAATAAGCTTTCAGAAAGCGGTTTTAACCAGTTTGATATATAATCTGTCAGCTAATGCCATGTCTTCACTAGTTTTGCCTGGAGAGGTCAAAAAATTACAAAAAGCACGTTTAAATTATAACTCGGAAATAAGCGAGTTAGAAAACATCCTGTATCCGTCCGAATCCGTTTACCTGTTAAGGAAAAACACCAGGGTAGCCCGGGAAATATAACCTTTGTTATGTTTTATTGCAATTAGCAGGTCAGTGTCAGCCTGACAGAAATTTCGAAAATTTCGCGAGCTACCTTATTCCATCCCGCCAGGAGGATGGACAGAAACCATGTGTACTAAGAGAGTTGTAATGGGTTATTTAGAGTTTAATTTTCAGCGCTGCTTTCATTCCTAAGTAATGTGTTGTATTTTAGAAAATGCGCTGGCAACACATCTGGCCGGCCTTGAAGGCGGAGATCGCCACTGGTGAGTTACTGGCATCAGTCCTACAGCCAGTCGTATGGCTGATCAGAGAGGCTAACGAAGATGAATTCACATACTATATCCTCCCAACCATAAAGTAAGAACTTATTCCATATACGAATGCATGTAATAAAAGTGCGTTGTTGGATTTTCAGCGGTGAGGTCAGTGCCGAAAGTTGAAGATCCAATAGCATTTTCAGCTATTGTTTAGGCATTCATTATCGTTTCGCCTAGTGGAAGTTAAGCAGGCATTAAAAATGTGTCTAATGTCGACTTTCATCCATATATTAACAATAACTAGTATCTATGTTTCATCAAACACTAGCGATACGACCAGACGCGTCGCACGGATACAATAGTGACAATTAAGTATTGTTTAAGTTATGTATTATACACATAATACATAATGTGCGTTCGTTCGTATGTTGTGTACGTTAAACGTTCGTTCTTTGTGGGTTTTTTCAACAAAGATAATAAAAATGCACTAGGTAAATCTTGGTGAAAACCGCATCAAAAGCAATTGTGCATTTTGATTTCATTCAACACTTAAACGAAATACTTCGAATATGATGTTGAATAAAAACGAAATCAATTGCTTATCCCAACTAGTTAGGATTTCTACAGGACAATGTAATGAAGCAACAAGAATAATGTACCAAGGATTTTGTAATATCTTGATTTAAAAGAGTGTCCTCGGAGTTTCTTGCCCATTTTTCTCCAAAGAGATCTAGGTACGTGTTGGAATCAGCACTTCATCTTTCTAACTGACCGACTTTTTGACAATTCAAAAGTTCCTGTAAGTGGTTTAATTGAAATAAATGGTTTGAGTTTGAGTTATTTTGAAATGATTTTATTACGAATTTAAGTAGGTTTCAGATATTTTATGCGCTATGGAAAATTGGGCTATTCTAATATTCTTCTTATGTTATTCTTGTCGTATTCATTAAATCATGGTAAATTCGTGATGCGTAAAATCCTAACTAATATTATAAATGCAAACGTAAGTTTGTTTGTTTGTTTGTTAGTTACCTTTTCATGCCTAAACAACTGAACCGATCATCCTGAAATTTTGCATATATGTTGTCAAGTGTACAGAAACGGACATAGGGTAGCTTTCATCCCAAAATAAGTACTCCGTTCCCGTAACAAAAATAACGTTCTTATGATGAAAAGATGGCACCACGTGTCTTTTGAATCATGTTTAAATTAGATTATTTTAGAAACTTTAGTAGTGTCAATAGACCGGTTTTTTATCCTCCTAGTAAACCTAATATTATACATGCCAAAGTAAGTTTGTTTGCTTGATACCGCGTAGCGTTTTTGTAGCATAATTAAAACAGTTTCAGATTTTGGTCGATAGATGGCGTTGTCGTAGTTTTTTAAATAAAAAATATTGTCTTTAATCATTTTCTTTTATTATTTTTCGCTTAATTTAGATAGTTCGTTAGTTTAACTGTTTGTCTTAGGTAAGTTTCGTCTGTTTGTTTCCATTAGGTTAGGTTTCTTTGTCTTTTTTCTATTTTAAAATGCCTCGCTCAACGCGAGCCCGAGCATCGAAAATTGCTCGATCCCAAGAATCCGCCATTCATGCCGAAACAAGAAGGCAAGAACAAGCGGGCGACAAACAGCTTTGAGAGCTAATGAGACATCTTCTCGAAGCCAGGAAAGACTGGAGGGCCAAGCCAGTGCCAGGCTTCTCAGAGAGTGACTTTCAAACGCAATTGGTGTAGCGCAGCCACTTAACCAAGTACAAACCTATCAGATGGAACACCTCAAGAAGGGGTGGAAGCGTTCAAGGCACGCCTGTTGAAGATTGGCCTGGGGTAAATAATCTGGCGCTCTTGGTCGTGCCTATACCGTCCATGTAACGAACTTTGAATGCTTTTGTCTGAGCATGTTATTGCATCAGTTCGAGGTCCAACTACCTTTAAGGAAATTAAAATTGTTAATGGTCTCGAATACGGAACTTAAAGACAAGCATGTGAAGCTCTACGTCTATTAGAGAACGATAACCACTGTGACGAAACTATGGAGGAAGCCGTGCAGTGCCGATCACCAGACGAAATCAGGCAATTTTACACAACCCTCATATCATCTTGTGGCCTTTCCAATCCACGGACGCTGTGAGATAAGTACAAAGAGTACATGGCCGAAGACATATTGCGGCGACTGCATCATGAACATGCAGATATATCTTTTAATGATCACATGTACAACGAAGCGCTGACAAAGATTGAAAACAAAGTAATGACAATGGCGGGGAAGGCTACAAAATTTCGAAAAGGTTAGCCCTTGAAGATCAGGCGAAAGTGACTTAAACGATGAAATTGCTCGAGAATTCAGCTAAGACTTCACAGCGTTGCAATAGCAAGTGGACAAATTAGTTCCTCGGTTGCTTCCAGAACAAAGCCACGTTTTTCAACAGGTGTTACGTCAAGTAGAGTCTGGAAAAGGTGCACTATTTTTTCTCGACACCCTTGGAAGAACCAGACAAACTTTTTTGTTTAACTTATTATTGGCGATCATAAGAACAAACGAAAAAAATGCTGTTGCCGTGGCTTGCACCGGTACAGCCGCTGCACTACTGAACGGTGGCGGTCGCACTGCACATTCCGTCCTAAAACTACCATTAAATCTTGCACAGGAAGAGTCACCAATCTGCAATTTCAGCACATATAGCTTTCGAGGTATGATGCTACGATAGTATAAAGTTTTAGTAAGGGACGAAAGAACGACGTCTCCCTAACAAGCTATAGAGGCGTTAAACCGGACTCTGCAGGACGTGCGACACAGTACTTATATTATGGGAGGCATGGTAGTTTTACTGGCTGGTGATTTGCGACAAACTCTACCGGTGATCCATCATGATGCTTATGGCCAAAAGTAAAATATTAAGCTTATCTACGAATATGAGAGTGCATCTTAGTATAGGCGCCGATTCGGAACATTATGCAGAAACACTTTTGAAAATTAGCGATGGACGTTTGGACACGGATACGGATGGTCGTATTTTAGTGACGAGGGAATTCTGTAATTTAGTCGAAAACAGTGTTTTAGCAATGAGTTCTCATTGCTAAAACACTAAAGTTTACCCAGACTTACAAGTAAATTTAAATTGTGGTCAGTGGCTATATGCGAGAGCAATCCTTGCACCAATAACGAAACTATTAACCAGATAAACACTGATATTTTGATTAAGATGCAGGAAGATATAAAGTAGTATTTTTCAATACCTAGATACCATCATGGACGCAGAATAGCACTTCATATGCCACTAAATTTTTAAATGCTCTAGAGCTGTCAAGTGTACCCTCACATAAACTTCAATTTAATTATGGTGTACCAGTTATGCTTATGCGCAATTTAGATGCACCTCTATTATGTAATGCGACGAGGCTTTTGATTACAAAATTAGGACAAAATATAGTCGCTGCCAGCATTTTATCGGGTGTGGAAAAAGAGGAAAGTGTAATTGTACCTCGAATCCTAATAATACCCACTGATCTAAGAAGACTCCAATTTCCGATAAAACTCGATTATGTAATGAAACGAGGCTTTGGATGACACAATTAGGACAAAATATAGGCGGTGCCAGTACACTACACTTCTATCGTGAGTGGAAAAGGTGTGACCTACCATTTAAATGTACAAGACTCCAGTTTCCAATAAAACGAAGTTTTGCTATTACAATTAATAAAGCGCCAGAATAAACATTGCATGTTCGCGTGTGTCTTATGCCCAGAATGTATACGTAGCAGCGCCAAGTAACATACAACATTGTGTATAGGAGCATCCTAGAATAATGTTCCGTTCTACGCCAATGATTGCAACGGCCAAACAACAAGCAGAGTACAACCCGAAGTGTTTGTCAAATTCTAAACGAACGCGAGCGAAACCGCGGGCAAAAGCTAGTAAATCATAAATGATCTAACCGTAGACGATAATATTATGAGATGGCATAGAAAATATAACTTGGGTTTATCCGTAATAGAATTAGATTTATTCACGGTATTACAATATTGCGAGCAAGACGGGCTTTTCAGGATCGGGTATTTAGAGATTTCCATCTCGATTTTATCTTCCTACTGCAATTTCCTTCAATGTTGGTTAGGATTTTATTTAATTCCTGACTACATTTTATGTAAAAACAACTCGTTTGCTAATACGTGGGTATTTAATTTGGTTTTAGGGAGCTGCTTCGTTCACCAAAAACTATCCAGGCTATTGTTACTCTTTTGGAGAACATGCATATAATCATGAGTAAATGCTCAGCGAAAGATATTGAAACTGAATTGTTGCCGATGCTATATCATTGCCTGGACAGTCACACCTTCCAAATCCAGGTAAGTGGTTTTTCTTTCTCATCTTTGTAAGCGTGATTTCTAAGGAACACAATAATAACTGTACACATTATTTTTGTTTATGTTGATAGGCAGCGTCATTGATTGCTACGCAGAATATTTGCGATAGCCATGCCGACAAGGCACTTCAAGCCACTATTCTGACTAAGGTGAGAGGACTACTTGAAAGGCATCAAAATGATGTAAAGATCATTGGCCTAATCCTCTGCTTTTATGAAAAGACCATTGCCAGACTAGACAGGAGCCACATCCTAGAGCAGGTGATTCCTACTCTGCTGGCTATGAGGCTCAGCGACCCCGATATTGTCAATCGTGTCGTTAGTAAGTATACTTCTGTACATAATAGCACTAGCACAGCGATATCTGCTTTTTATGACTTCTTCGAACAGTTGCGACACGGCAGCGCGACGCGGCACTTGTAGAACAATTTCCATGAAGTTTTCATAGATTTTTTCTATGACTGTCGCGACGCGTCTGTCGCGTCGCGCTAGTGTGCACGAGCCTTTATGCGAATTTCTTATGCCCAAGCTTTATTTTTAGCCCAAGCGAATTATTACAATTTTTTTAACAATGGTACTTATAAGAAGGCTAAAAGTCACCCAAAGGCAAATGAAGAGGGCTATGCTTGGAATTTACCTACGTGATCGAATCCGGAATGAAGAGATCCGCAGGAGATCCAAGACAACCAACATAGTCCGAAGAATGAATTGCCAAACTTAAGTGGCATGAGCACATTGCTCTCAAAACAAATGGCCGACAGGGCCGAAAGATTCTGGAGTTGCAACCGCATACCGGAAGACGTAGAGTTTGAAGGCCTCCGACAAGGTGGACTGATGACCTTGTGAAAGTCGCAGGAATTTGTTGGATGCGGAAAGCACAAAACCGGTCGAAGTAGTCCAGCTTGGGGGAGGCCCATGTCCAGCAGTGGACGTCTTTCAGCTAAAATTATGATGATGATGTTTTACAATTATGTGAGACGATTGGTTTATTCATTACAGAACTCTACAAGAATTTAATCTTGGAAAGAAAATTCGGAGTTAACACCAATGTGATGGCAACAAAGATGATACCTTCGCTTGCTCCACAAACTGTTAACCCGGCGCTCAACGTCGACCAATTTTCTAATCTGATGGAGGTATATTTTCAGAGACTTATTACTTAACTGTATATACTGTCGCTTTGGTAAGATGAATTAATATAATGTTTATTATACTGCACGTTCAGATCTTGTATGACATGCTGGAGAGCATCGATCGCCAGCAACGCTTCAAACTCAAGGCCGACAACCTCGCACTTCCAAGCCCCGAGCGCCGGCACAAGCTTCGTCATCAAATGTCTACAGATAACATGAACGCTCCACCATTTAATATCCCTAATTTAAGAGTCGAGCGTAAAACTTCCTCCGCTGAGGATATGGCACGTAAAAACTCTGTGACTGGGCCACCCCCAGCGACTACTGCTAGCAGTAGTGTTGGCGGTTTCAAGAGTAAGCATGAGTTTCCAACATGTAATGTTAAAATGCCAACAAGAGAGAGAATTATAAGGAGAATTTCTTCAGGCTCCGGGATCGGTCAGTGGTTCTTCGGCTCGAGCAATTCCACCAGTAACGACAACAATTTCCTTCGCGTTACAAACGCCTTTCCAAACCGTCGTCTGTCGGACAACACTTTGATGACGCCCAAGATCCGGATCGCACCATCGTGCGCCTCCTCACCCGGGGGCACCCCGGGGGGCACCACAGGGCTGCCCACACGTCGCCACTCTAGTATCGGGCCGCAGGAGCGCCGCGGCTCGACCGTCAACCTGTCGCCACCAACCGTAAGTTATATACTTTCAAACTTTTTCTGCTTGCACGCTTGTTTTTAACACCGATAATTCTAATAGTATGTGCCTACATAATTATGACCTACATACCTACATTATTAATGATTCAAATTTAGATGCTTGGAACAGGGCTGCCCGTAGTATAAACGATGGTGGTGCTGGAATAAGGGTACGTGGTAACGAGGGTAGTGATAGTGGTTATTTTGGCAGGGTCACCAGTACAGGGGACGAGCGGGCGGCTCAGGCTCGAGCCTGTCCGTGCCATCAACGTCTCAATGCGTCGTAAGTGATGTTATCGCACACGTACGCCTGCCTGGCTGCGTGTCCTCCCTGTTACTCCTAAACCTACTGAATGTGGAAATGTCCAGCTTTACATTGATGTGGTTCTCTTATCTTCTGCGGTCGTGTCTTCTACCCAAACCGACTGGGACAGATAGTATTTGATTTCATCACATTATCATTTTGCATATGCACGTGGATCGGAACCATTCACCGCATCGCATTAATGCTACTCCTTCCAATCCTGCGAGACGCCCGAACAAACACAAACTTCAAGAAATAATGAAGTGTTGCATGTTCGCCACTCCGCGTTGAATGTGTCGTTGAATGCCATGCTGGGGGGGTAGCTCCTCCTGCTCTGGTGAATGCTACTGTATTGTTATTCTGATCATTGTTCGGGTGTGTACCTGCAGACACGTCGATTCCATTGTCGCACCTTTTCCAAATTAACCCGGTTATACAATTTCAGGAAATCTTTTAAAAATTATTAAAAAGAAAATAAAATTTTTGTCACTTCACGCAACCAATTGGCATTACAAATCGGTTTAATGTACTTCAAGAGTACTGCAAAACAATGTAGATCCAACAGTTCGGCAGGTCACATATGTCTTCTTATATGTTTAATGTGTTTATGTGACGCAACGCTACGCAAGTAAGGTAATCATTTGTTCATTCATGTAAAGGCTCTAAGCCATGGATTACGTATCGCTGTCTCATTTACTGTTGCTATCTGTTCTTCTTCGCAGCTTGCACGGAGCATGATCGTGAGTATATGGTTTCATTCTACTGTTCACCGCTGCGATTCGCGCAGCACTAATCATTGATATTTTCAAACTGTAGCACTTAGATGTTGCCACTACTTAAACATTTAAAGTCTAAAATGACTCCTCAGATTATTAACAGTTTACAGCTTTTATGTATGGTGTGTTTCTGGCAACATCTGCGTGCTAATATTTCGCTGTAGAGTAGAACTGAGTAAGAATAACTGGATCACAACTTTCACATGCCCACCACGCTTTAAAACGCTAAATATTGACGTACGTATCTAATTAAACATAAGGCATGCTAGAGTTAAATATAATTGTACATTTAACTATCGTGATAAGCTAAATAATAATCATTGTTCCAATTTAAATTCATAGTAAAAACAATTTCCTTGTGAAGTTAATTTGTTTGTTTGGGTGGTATAGCGGTGACATAAGTATGAGCGAGATTTTATAGTAGCATAAAATTATCATTGGAATGACTGTACTTAGGGTATTCAAAGATTCAAGTATATTGTTTACTGAATTTTAAACATTTTCCTACAATACTATGTAGCCATCAAGGAGATGATTGTATTGATGTATACAAAGGCTGGAAGTATAACAAAAAAAATAGTATTGTATCCACTATATGGGTAACCCAGTCAAACCAACGAGGTTTCTTTACATCTTGCATCGTAATGAATGGTAGACAACATATTCATATCTAACCTATATATTAATGTTATATAAAACTTCACAATCAAAACCTTGTAGTTATTGGTTCGTGACCGAGGCATCAATCCCAGTAAGTAGGTATAGCCATTCCATAACTCCGTCATCAAAATGATTTAATCCTACTGTTCACATATTCCCACTGCCAAAGCCACCCATAAATTTCATGTAAATATTAACATATTTTTGCTGTATAGGGTGGCTCCATGCCAAACACGTCTTCGAGCGTACCGTTTCTGCTGACGTCATCAATGCAATCCATTCGCTCGCGTCGTCCATCGGCCTGCAGCTCACAAGGCTCCGGACTACTGCAACAGATCAGCAATGGCATGGTAAGGCACCTACCGAGCAGCAGTAGGCACCACTCGCACGCCTCGACCAACTGGAGCATCCAGGGCGCCACCACCGCCGGCTACAACGCGCTGCATAATACCGCCATGGCTGTCCGAAAATGCCCCTCACTCAATATTACCCTCATGCGTTAAACACACTCACCGTCAAGCCGGACGTGCACTAGTCTTAGGTTCCCCGCGCGACTCCGGCGCTCCGTGCAACTGTATCCCTGCGGCCTCACCGACAAGGACGATCCCCGTCCGGTCCCTTGATGTTTAGTAGTTTTATCACATTTTATCGATGTTTTAAAGTATTACCATAGTATATTTATTTGCAAATACTTTCTTAGAATACAAACTTATTTGATGTCTATATGCTGTCAATCAATATTGATTTTTGTTAGATTGTGAAAGCGTAAGAAATTGAAAGAATATTCAGAAACGCGTGGACTTTCCACAATTTTTAGTTCAAAACCGACGTCACTGACTTGATGAATTTATCAATTCACTTATGTATAAAGAATGTCAACAAAGGTAAGGTATGATGTGGGACAACCTGTGTAAGCTTTAATCAGAATAATGTGGACATATCACTTTTTGTGAAGAAAAGAGGTTTGAAGATGTCCATTTGTAATAAAATTTAAGAGATTATAAATTGAATAACTTATTATAACAGTATAATGTTACCAAAACTGATAATATACAGCAAAATGTTGTATAGAGGTGCTGTGATATGGTATTGTTATATTTATTAGAAACTAAAAACTACTTTAAAGTAGTAACTTTAAATAACTCTTTCTGTTATTGGGCTTTAACTTATTTTATCACTTATGGCATTTGAGAAATCGTTGGCTATCAAAAGTAAGACGGTTATGTGCCAAATATTTCATTATTTTAAAATTCAACAACGTGCCACTGAGTACTCGCATATGTCGGTGGTCCCTTTTTGAGAAGTTGCTTGGAGGCTGAGCAATATAGTGAGCAAGTGGAAGGTACCGGACCGCGCAACGCTAGCGGCCTGCAGGAGTTGCTGCGGTCATTCGTGTCACCAATCCGATACTTTGTTAACCATAAGAACAACTGTTTTGTAAACCGTATCAAACTTTTTCAACAGATAGGCACTTTGGCAAAATTGTTATGTTATACATGCACAACGTGCAATAAGGATAATTAATTTATAATATACCTTTTACCACTAATGTACTCATTTGAAATACCTACAATTTTGTGCTTGTTGACAAAGTATGGTGATTTAATATCCCATTAAAGACCTATATCTATAGTTCTCGTCTCAGATATGTTTTTAAATAATGACTAAATACACTTCGAACGCGAGTTGGCGTTGTCTAGTCTACTAATAAAAATCAACATTGGCCATTAACTCATAACAGAGCGTGCGTAAAAGTTTTTCACAAAAATAAACAGATTTTTTTATCCCACCTTCATTGTTGTACAGTCAGCAAAACAAAGTATGTGCAGAAAGTGATTGTATAGGTACTTAGTACCGTTCACACTTTTGGATCTGAATATTTAGACGTCTATAAACCCACACTCTGTAAGCTTGATACATTTAGTCTGCTTTTCCCGCTTTCGGTACGTATTGTGTAGTGTTGAGGATTGTATGCTCCGTAGTTGGGGGCCTAGCTAGCCGGTGTTGGCGAGAGCGGCTCGCGTAGAGTAGAGTAGCTGTAGTGCTAGCGTAGCGGGCGGGCGGGGAACTCCCGGCCGCAATCAAAGATCTGGCACGCGCTTTATTTTAATATTTTCTTTTATTATGGTTTCTTCCAGTACCAGCTGTTTTCCGGACGTACATAAAGAGAATTTGATATACGTTAGAGCCGCGTAGCGTAAACCGCGACCGGGTGTGCGCGCGGGTACCCGCGGCCCGAGCCTGTGCCGGGCGCTCGCAATGTGCGCCTGCGCCACTCGTCGCCCGCTTGCGCCTCGCCCACCAGCCAGCACGCGCTCCTTTTACCTCATACATGAGCTTCTTTTTCTTAAAATAAATAATTCGATCCAAATTTCTAAATCATTGGCAGCAATTTAATTACACTCAATTAAATTAACACATTATAATTGACTTTGATATTAGTGTTATGCATCGGCCTAACTAACGATTTACCGAAATCCTTCGGTAACATCCTTCTTTCAATGCATGCTGACTGTCAATACACACTTTTATAGATCTACTAAATAACTTGAATAAAATTGATCGCAGGAAACATACACAATGATTACCCTCGGGTGCACGTGTTTAGTTTTTTAATTTCTATTTATTTCTAAACGCGACTCAGTTGCGTGCTCGCTGTAACTTCCAAGTTACTCGATTGCTGCACGTCATATCACACGGTTACGACTTCATACTTTAATATCATGTCTATATTTGGCACAGTTACCTATTTGCACTTCTTAACAAAACACTACCGCTTAGACTATGTGCACATTTATACACTCTTTTGTTTCAATATTATTTGGACACTTTATATTTTTATTAGATCGCAGATCGAGTACATACATGTGTGAATCGGGATAAAAATACTAAACCGCAAATTGGATTAAGTATGTCTCTTGTCGACAAATTATTGTTTTATAATATTGGAGGAAACGTAAAAGTACCTAAACAACAAATTAATTTGTTTGAGTAAATATTAAAATTAAACAGCTATTTGGCACCGATAGCTGAGATTTCTCGTTTAACGTGACTACGTTGGCCGTAAATAAAGATTAGAGTATTCTAGTATGTATTATGCTCTGTAAGTAAAGTTAAGTAAATGAGATTTTTTGAAATGTGATAGTATTTCGTGAAAGTTCACCGGTTGGTCCAGTACTCTAATAAGGTGCCAAATTAATTAAAAATAATATTAACGTTCGCGATGAAAATGATAATTCACGCGACGAAATATATAATTATAAATAATTTCTTCGGGAAAAAAAACAATTTCAGTTTTTATATACGGTATACCGTGTGTAAACCTAAGTATTTTAATTGCCGTTGGTGCAGTTATCACATCAACAAAGTTGTAGCAATTAACTTGTGGTAACGACGACGTCTCAGCGACGTCTGTAGTCTCCGCATTCTATAAATGAAACGGACTATTTTCAAAATTCCGACTATTATATATTTTTTTAATTAAGAATATAAATCCATTTTTCTATTCGAGAAAATGTGGATTCGATTTCCATTAAAAATCAATTTTAAATAGGGAGAAGCGTCAAAACACAGAAAACACATCATCAGATAAAAATAAACTCAACAACTACGTGGACAATGTTGCCACTAACACAATATCATGTTCTTTGAAACAAAACTCGCATACTTTCAATTCCTTTCAGCTTTGTAAAACAACTATGTACTATAATCTCTATATTATTTTCAATCACATAATTGTATTATAATATGAAATTTAAATGTAAAAAATGCGGTAAAATATGATGGACTATCTAACATAATAAATGAACTATGTGTGCATAATGTTTCGTTGAATATTAAGATGTGAAGGTAATTAGGTAACTATTAAGGATGTCCAGAAAGTGAGAAGTAGATATAAGCATGATATGTAAGATTTATGGTATTATAATTACATATTATTATAATATTATAATTATTCTAGTTTTAATATAATTATTATTATTGTGTTGTGAACTTAATAACTTTATTCTCAAAAACCTTTGCCTTCATTTTTATTGATATAGTATTTAAATAAATATATAAATTTTACATATACCTACTAAATATTATATATCCAGGTCTAGATATGAGGTAGATACGAGAGGGCTATACGCTCAGTAATTTGCGATCACGAGGAAATCGTAGTCGCTATGAGTGACAGCGGTGAATGATTCAAGTAACACTACTAAATGCTAGTAAGGGTCTATTCATTTTCTATATTTATATAACTGAAGCCCGTCAACTTATCAACTTTACGATAGCATGCGGTGTAAGTGAAGATATGGGCCTTTTCCCGCGACAACCAAGTTTGGCGGTGTTCTGGAAAACCGATCTCGTGTTTATACTGGTAATCCAGCACTCACAACTATTAAGCCCAACTTAATTTGCAGAATAAAGATTATAGTCTGATCAACAAGACTCACTACAACGCGCAAGTGTTTGGATAGTTGGCAATTTGGCATCAATTTAGAATTCTGATTTGAGTTAGCAATATATTTTCAGTTAAACTTTACATTCTAATAATAACATATCATAATCACGCAGAACGTCATAAAGCCTAACGACATATTGCGCCAATCTGATGTTTTGAATCTATAAAATAAAATGACATACTTATCACAGACTTTTAAATATTTAATGATGAAAAAGAAAATAAAAGCGTGTTTATACATAGATAACAGAAGAAAGAATATAAACTAATTTGGGACATCCGTAAATAATTACAAATATTTAACATATACATAATAAATGGGCATATAAATGTATACCTAATTCAATTTTAGCTTCTCATTGCAGTTAGATAATGTGTGCCCACCTCCACCCTACGCGTTGTGTGCACATTTCTTTACTGGCAACGCTCAGTCCAAACAGATCATGAAATAATCAATTCTTCTTAGGGTTGTGGCGTTTACTCAGTGCTAGTGTGTAATATAATTTCTAAATGTACCCTGATTCTATGATGATATTCATATCAACATACACTTTTTGAATTATTCGATGTGATTCTATAAATTAGATATTAAATACCTTATGATATACCCTTTATGATATGTAATTAATGTTTTTATCAAATAATGTGCTACCTTGTGATCTCGTTCTATGAAAATTAACTTCTAACTTCTTTAAACTCGACTGCTCTCTTCTAAGGCAAAAGTAATTGGACAATACTTTTTTAAGATCTTTCATATTTTTGATCGGCGCGTACCAGTCTTGGTTAACTTTAAGGCATAGATATATATAAATCGTGTTTGAGCTTATCAGATTGAATTTTATGAATAGTTATGGATTTTTCTGAGTCTACTATTGTTGAAACGAAAAGACGAAAAAATGTTGCCTTATCCTTGTTGACTCTGCGCTCAGTACTCTCTCCATGTCCCGTTCACAGACTGAGCAGTTTCTATGCTTCTACTCTTCATCAGAAACTTAACAGTTCTGAACACATAACTTTCCCTTTCTGCTGTGACATGTACCTCTAGGGTCCCTTACCATTTTGATGTACTTAGTGTTGGACGATGATCCATTCATATATCAATATTATATTTAAAATATACTTAATCTACATATTACCTATGGATGTTATTGTCGTAAATTGAATTATTATGATACCAGTTATTACTATCTCCTTACTGATATATATTCAAAGAAATATTAATTGTTGTAGACCAGATCCCAGTTTCAAATCCCATTAATAAAAGGACCCTTTTAAAATATTATCAATATTACATATTCAATCTATAGTAAATGTTTAAAATTATGATGTTAAATGTTAAAGGCAGCAGAGCCGCACTTAGTAATTTTGATGGTATACGGTGTATTAAGTAAATTTCACTGTCTGTACTTTAGTCAGAACTGTAACATTGTAGTTTATCATTATATCAGTGCAGTATTATATATGTATAAGAGTTTATGTCATAGTTTTAGTCTGCGCGATGCTTCCGGTATTCAATGAGATAGCCCACAACATTTCTGCCCAAATGCTGTTTAACTTCGCTGACGGCCTTCGATCACAGTTAACTCGATCAGTCACAGTAACCTTGTGCTGCGGTTCAAATAACTGACAACTACTCTATAATTAGTGAAGGCAAACGCATCACCGAAGCAACGCGCAACTCCCTAACACACCGCTTTGTATTACTTTTAAGTACGGAGATTTTAGCTCCCTGTGTTATGTTTCCATTAAAAGTATTATGTATACGTGGCTCTTGTAGTAAATTAAAGTAATAATAAAATGATATCATGGTTCGTTATTTTTACCTCCCATTTTATGATAGTATAAAATAGTAAGAGCCGTCGTTACGAGTATAATCACTTGTGGATCAGTGCTGTATATAATATACAGTTACTACCACTTAAATTGATGGAATATGATCAATAATAAGATAATCAAAAACAAGTTTATAGTCCTGATCGACGTTTTTTTCTACTGACAGTGTTATTATCATTCAAATCCTATTTTCACGACGTGTTTCTTGTCTATGACATTCAATAAAATTGAAGTAAGATGTTGCATCGTCTAAACACTGTTTCGACGATGCAACTTGAATCAGTGTTTCTATTTAAGGCTCCCGCAAACAGGCGCGATGCCACAGCGTGACGCGACAGCGCAACGCGAATCTCGTAGAACAATTTCTATGAAAACTTAATGGAAATTGTTCTACAAGTGTCAGGTCGCGCAGTCGCGCCGCGTTTGTTTGAAGAAGCCTTTATGGTATTCCACTGGCAATTAAATTGCCAGTTTAAACCAGGTTCTGATGATCTAAAGTTTGTCTAACAATCACACGAATTGGGATTAAACTATAAATAGCTCTCACCGGTAGCATTCGTCTGTAATGTCCAACAATCCAAGATTCGATTTTGAGCATTACTATATAACCAATACTCGTTTCTACGAGTACAGGCTTGCACGTAATAATACAGCGGAAGTAATACATATACCTATTATTCGAATAATTTGCAAAAAGTAACCGAATAATACATTAAGAAACGGCGTAGCAGTTTCGTAGCAGTGTCGTAGCAATGGCGCAGCAGGGCGAAGCGGTGGTAATGTAGCAAACTGTCACAGGATTTTTTTTAGCACTATGATAACTGACTACCTCGCCGACCCCACTGAATCCAACCACGCACTGTTGATAACGCTACCGATGAGAGGTGCTGGGTTCGATTCCCGTGTCGGGTAGTGTCCTTGGATTTTTATACGTTTCCTTGTAGCAAGCCGGTATCTGTGCTCGTTTAGAGGAAATAGGCTCGCCTCCTAATACATGAGACTTAAAGATAGCTGTTTGCTCCTTCGCGGAAACTAGGTGGAGTATTGTATAACAAATTCTTATAGGCCATGAATATAAAGGAACTAAAATTAGTTGACAATAGACTCCGTTTTACCGCGCTGCTAATATTTAGTAACGGAAGTTATTAATTGACTCAAGAGCAACACACTGTTTTTTTAAGAAATAAAATTGCAAAATCTGTTAGAATTTGTTAGGTACTCTGTGGGCGATAGACGACATATTAAAGTTAGATCCATTGAAGGCTGACCTTCATCTAATTGCCGGCCATCCCGTCATTTGGTTAGTACCACATCCGGCTCGGCCTTTTCTAATGCATCCGGTAAGCGGTTGGGAATCGTCAAAACAAAGATTAATAGGTAGCTTGGAGGTCACAGTATACAGCATGCCTTTAGGGTTCCGTAGCGAATTGGCGAAAACGAAACCCCTTATAATTTCGTCATGTCCGTTTGTCCGGATGTCACACAGCAATTTTTCTCGGAGTCTATTTGTACCGTGTCGATGAGAGATTGGAAAGGATGTGTTTAATATGCTCCGGTTAATGATATGAATGGTATTGAAATCAGTACATTGTAACTAGGACAGACTGCGGATTTTTTATTTACTGACCAACTTCTGTTGTCCAGATTTTTTCATCCGATGCTATGAAATGATTGTAACTTGAAACACAGTTTATTTTTCATCACAAATTTTGAAAGTGCTTAATCAAAAAACAAAGCTTAGCAGTCTCACAAATGAGAGACTGCATGGTCCCGGAAAAAGACAAAAAGTACCTATGCTACGGGTCACCAGGCCCCCAAAGACTTAGATATGTACCTATATTAAAATCGTGAGGCAAACTTTGCATTTAAAAATAATAGCAGCGTATTGCTGTCCCACCGCAGTACAAAAGCATCACTGCAATACTCTACTCATACCCAGAAGCCACGAATATTGATCAACACAACGACGACAAGGGACGGACGTCCTAGTCAAGACGGGTCGGTGATATCAGAATTATTTACCAACTATACGTCCAGGTTTCCTCGCGATGTATTTCCTTCACCGATATCAATAATTTCCAAGATAAACTCAGAAAATATATAAAGCTTGAGACTCGTCTATGAGAGGCGAGGCCTTAACATTGGGCCACCACATTTGCATCTAGTATAGGTAATAATAATACATGGGTATATTGGGAGGATGAACGTAAGAGGACTAACAAAAGGTATTTCGTACAGCATCTGCTGCAAAGCCTGAATAGAGCCCCTCAGCGGGTCGGCCTCAAAGTAATTTCTGTTTAAATAAATCAACGTTTTTCATTTTTAAATACTTTTCGCAAAACCATTATGTTTAAAAACAGGGCGTCACGCGTCGCTGCACTTCTTCTCAAATCTAACCTATAAAATAATATATGTAATATATTAATACTGTTAGTCGTCGATTGGTGCTTCATTTAATTAAATACGTCTAACTGACCTCTGCGTGCTTCATTTGATTAAATACGTCTAACTGACCTCTGCGTGTTAGCTTCGGAAGCCTTCCAAAGGTCCGGGACCCCAGGGTCGCGAGTTATGTCGTCACAACGTATATACAGTCTAACGGGCCTCTGCGAATTGGCTTCGGCCACTGTGGTCCCGAGATATGCGAAAAAAAAGGAGTTTGTAAACATTGTGAACTCAAAAAATTATGATTCGATTTCTCACGAAGCCGTCCTAGCCCTAACTACTAATTGGGAAATTACTCCTCTAGTGGATGTCGTACATAATATCGCAATCTGGAGCTTTGTTTAATTAAAATTGGACCGTGTTAGGGACCTATGTGATATGTAGGTATTTAGTTTCGATAATGTTAGTTTAAATAATGGTGTCTCATTTATCCGCGGTATAGGATGCGGATGACAGATGTTCATAGCCTTTAATTAATTGGCAACTTAGGTACATAAATATTATAACGGAAGGGCCGTTAAATTACAACTTACATAAATATTTATTAAACGTAAGGTTTTTTTTGGGTGGGAAATCATCAAATTACTTCTCCCGCTCTGGGTGGAGCAGGAGGGCGTGTCAGATGTTGATTCCTACTGAAAGTGTATTACGTAATAGGGTATTTTACTCTACATGAGAAAAATCCCTATTATTGAGATAGCTTAGGTAAACAGCAGTCGGAAAATGTTAGTTTTAGTTAAAAATCCTAACTAATATTATAAATGCGAAAGTATGTTTGTTTGTTTGTTTGTTGCCTTATCACACCTAAACCACTGAACCTATCCCTCTGAACTTTTGCATATATTTTGTTAGGTGTACAGAAACGGACATAGCTAACGGAGGTAGCTTTCAACCCGAAAATAAGGAATTTTGCTCGAGGAAAACAACAATAAAGTTCTTATGACGAACTCTTTTGTCTGAGCATGTTATTGCATCATGTTCGAGGTCCAACTACCTTTAAGGAACTTAAAATTGTTAACGGTCTCGAATACGGAACTTAAGACAAGCATGTGAAGCTCTACGTCTATTAGAGAACGATAACCACTGGGACAAAACTATGGAGGAAGCCGTGCAGTGCCGATCACCAGACGAAATCAGGGAACTTTACACAACCCTCATATCATCTTGTGGCCTTTCCAATCCACGGACGCTGTGAGATAAGTACAAAGAGTACATGGCCGAAGACATATTGCGACGACTGCAGCATGTAGGTACAAGCAGATATATCTTTTAATGATCACATGTACAACGAAGCGCTGACAAAGATTGAAAACAAAGTAATGACAATGGCGGGGAAGGCTACAAAATTTCGAAAAGGTTAGCCCTTGAAGATCAGGCGAAAGTGACTTAAACGATGAAATTGCTCGAGAATTCAGCTAAGACTTCACAGCGTTGCAACAGCAAGTGGACAAATTAGTTCCTCGATTGCTTCCAGAACAAAATCATGTCTTTCAACAGGTGTTACGGCAAGTAGAGTCTGGGAATGGTGCACGATTTTTTCTCAACGCCCAGAGTTGGAGGAACCACACAAACCTTTTTGTTTAACTTATTATTGGCGATCATAAGGACAGATGATGAAATTGCTGTTGCCGTATAGCCGCTACGCTACTGAACGGCTGCGGTCGCACTGCACATTCTGTCCTAAAACTGCCATTAAATCTTGCACAGGAAGAGTCACCAATCTGCAATTTCAGCAAATATAGCTTTCGAGGTATGATGCTACGACAGTGTAAACTTTTAGTATAGGACGAAAGTACGATGTCCCCATAACAAGCTATAGAGGCGTTAAACCGAAATCTGCAGGACGTGCGAGACAGTACTGATATTATGGAAGGCATGCCTCCCATCAGTCAGTAAGACTGCCATGGCAGTCTTACTGACTGATGATTTCCGACAAACTCTACCGGTGATCCAGACAGGCACACTTTTCCTATCACAAGTCATCATGCTTAGGCCAAAAGTAAAATATTAAGCATAACTACGAATATGAAAGAGCACCTTAGTCTAGACGCAGTTTCGGGACATTACGCAGAAACACTGTTGAGAATTGGCGATGGACGTTTGGACGCGGATGCTGATGGTCGTATTTTAATAATCGGGGAATTCTACAATTTCGTCGAAAATTGTGTTTTAGCAATGAGTTCTCATTGCTAAAGTTTACCCAGACTTACAAGTAAATTTAAATTGTGGTCAGTGGCAATATGCGAGAGCAATCCTTGCACCGAATAAAGAAACTATTAACCAGATAAACACTGATATTTTGATTAAGATGCAGGAAGATATAAAGGAGTATTTCTCAATACCTAGATACCATCATGGACCCAGAATAGCACTTCATAGCCCACTGAATTTTTTAATGCTCTAGAGGTGTACCCAGGTACCTCAGGTGTACCCTCACATAAAATTCAATTAAAATTAGGTGTACCAGTTATGCTTATGCGCAATTTAGATGCACCTCTTTTATGTAATGCGACGAAGCTTTTGATTACAAAATTAGGACAAAATATAGTCGCTGCCAGCATTGTATCGGGTGTGGAAAAAGAGGAAAGTGTAATTATACCTCGAATCCTAATAATACCCACTGATCTAAGAAGACTCCAATTTCCGATAAAACTAAGTTTTGCTATTACAATGAATAGAGCGCAAGGGTAAATAAACATTGCATGTTAGATATACCGTGAGTCAGGTGTTGTAGGATGACGGTGTTCCCTTGACGAAGGAGTGAAAAAATATCAGTATAACGTCGAAATATACACTTATATTGGACACGTAAAACACGGTAATCACGTATGAAACAGTTAGAATAATCAGTAGGTACACGATATATAACAAATAGGATATTTTTACGTATCCTTAGGATGACACACAACACAGTTAATAAAATATAGTCATAAATTAGCAGTAGGTACACAGTTATGAAACAGTAGATCACAATAAAATCGTATGTTATAAATACTGGAAGACTGGCTATCTAGATACAGGGTACATCTAGACTAGTACCTAGTGAACAGCGGAGTCTACTTCACAAACAATACTAATTAGTCACTTGTTGTAATAAAAATCTTTAAGCTCAAACTAAAACTCAAACTCAAAGCATTTATTTCAATTAAACCATTTACAGGCACTTTTGAATTGTTAAAAAGTCGATCAGTTGGAAAGTTGAAGCTAGTTGCCCATTGCAAAACGTAGATCTCTATGGAGAAGAACGGGCAAGAAACTCCACGGACACTCTTTTAAAATCAAGTTCAACATTACAAAATCTTGGGAACATTATTCTTGTTGCTTCTGTATGTGAGAACAATGTAAAAAAAAATTATAAGCAATTCTAAATACAAGATAAAAATAAGCCCTGGAAGTTAGGAGATGACCAGTCTCAACCGACAGCGTCCGTTCACGAACTTGACGCGTGGATCAGCACCATCCAGCTCAACCATTTTGTAGGGAACCGAATGATCCAACGTGTAAGTGTGATAGACTCGTTTATGGTTATAGACTCTGATTAAAACATCGTTTTTTTTTTTTTTTTTTTTTTTTTTTTTTTTTTTTTTTTTTTTTTTTTTTTTTTTTTTTTTTTTTGGGAAGGGCATCTCGTAGTTGACCTTGAGAGGCCGTAACTACTTAACCGGGCTTTCCTGTGGGGACTAATAGTTTTTAGGCTAAGAGCCTCCAGCCAGGGCTTACAAACTAAAATTAAAAACCTACAGCAACTGCGCACTGAGGGCACCCCCTGCGGGGTACGAGCCTCGGCTCAGGGAGTCACTTTCAGGGAGGGCAGCAAGTGGGGACAGGCTGGATCAATAATTTCTTTATTATTAATCATGGGGATTTTAACTCTACTTGCTCAGCTTCGGCGCGGGCTGGCACTTCTGCGGGCAAGGGACGGTTGGGGGAGGATTCGTTTACTCGGGGTCTTCGCGAGGCGCGAGGACCTCGGCGGCGAGGTCGGAAACACGGTCTGTTTTTGTGTGCTGTGCTGGTGGCCCTACTGCTTTCTTGAAGAAGAGTGATGGGGTCATCAGGGTCGGAGAGGACATGTCGCGGCCGGCGGATTCGACTGATTCTACTGGGGACATAACTAGCGGCCTTCGCAATCAATGGATTGCGGTGTTGCGCGGCGGATTCAAAGAAACGCTTTGAATTACGTTTTAGGAATTGGGCTATCGTTGGGATTTTAAGGTCGAGATGGAGGATCTCGTTCCTAACATACCAGGGCGAGCCTGTGGCTTGACGGAGGAAACGGTTTTGCAATGTCTGCATCCTATGGATGTATCGGGGCTTTGTGTGTGCAAAAACTGCACTAGCGTAGGTCATGATTGGCCTTATGCACGCCGTGTATATTCGCAACTTGCACTTGAGTGACAACTTGCTACGTGCGTTCAGAACAGAATGCAGCCTTCCAAGAGCGAAGGCGGCGCGTGAGCGCGCCTTCATAATGTGCTTATAGAAGGAGAGGTGCTGATCCATGATCACTCCTAGATATTTGGCTTGCTTCTCCCAAGGGATAGGCTTGCCAAACATGGAGATGGGCCGGGGGGGGTCGGGTCTGTGTCGCGGTTTCGAGAAGAGAACCGCTTGACTTTTGTCTGGGTTTACTTCGATCCTCCATTTTCTAAACCACGCGCCAAGAACATTGACTGCGGTCTGGAGTCTGGAGGATATCGCATCCTGACTGACCCCAGCGTAGTAAATGGCTGTGTCGTCTGCGAACAGTGCTAACTTTTCCAGTCTACGCTTGGGGATATCGCTAGTAAATAGCGTGAAAATGAGAGGGGATAGCACGGCGCCTTGAGGGACGCCGGCGCGTATGGGGTGGGGGGAGGAAATCGCTCCCTCTATGCGATAGCGAAAGGTGCGGTTCGACAAAAAGTCTCGAAGGATGAGTACGAGACGGTCGGGCACACCGAGTTTGTATAGCTTATATAATAAGCCGTTGTGCCAGACTTTGTCGAAAGCTTTCGCTATATCGAAGAATACTGCACCGGTCATAGAGCCGCGCTGGAAACCAGCGCTTATGTCTTCTACGATGCGGTGGACCTGTTGCACGCACGAGTGTTGGGTTCTAAAACCAAACTGCTCGTCGGGAATGAGGCCTTTCGTCTCGGCAAAATTTCTGAGTCGCTTATAAATAAGTCTCTCGTAGATTTTACCGAGCGAATTCAGTAAACTGATGGGGCGGTAGCTCGTGGGCTCGGACTTGGGCTTGCCAAGTTTTGGAATGCCGATGACCGTGGCTTGCTTCCATGCTTGCGGGAAGATGTTGTTGCTCAGGGCACCATTGAAGATGGTGGTCAAAAGCATGATCATGTGGGCGGGCAGCATCTGGAGCACCCTATTGGTGATTCCGTCAGCGCCGGGGGCCTTGCGGGGTTTCAGACCTTTTATGATCTCGTGAACTTCGTCCGGGGTGACGAGAGGTATTGGATCATCAGGGTCTTCGACGGGCGGGAGGGAGGCTCTGCGTTCAACTTCGGCGTCCACCTTATTGAGGTGTGCCTGGTCTACTGACAGAGTACTGGGTGTGCACTGGGCTTCGAGGCTCTCGGCAAGGCATTCAGCCTTGTCGATGTCGTCGAACGCGACTGTGCCGTCGGGCCTGGTCAGGGGGGGCATGGAGGAGACTTCTCGGGATTTGAGATTCCTCTGAAGTTGCCAGAAGGCTAGATGAGTCGGCTCTAACTCGCTCAGCATCTTGTCCCAGCCAGCGTCACGAAGCTCTTGCATGCGCGTCTTCACAGATCTCTGCAAATAGCGCATGTGAGCCTTGTTCGCATCGCAAGGAAAGTTGCTGTAGGCACGAACAGCTGCGTTCTTCTCATTTAGCAGTTCGCGTACATCGTCCGGCAACTTCCATCGGTGGTCTTCCACCTCAGGAATTTCCCTTGAACACTCGTTCAGGACAGATTGTACGTGACCCGTGAATGAGTCGATCGCAGCCGTTGTGTCGGCGACAGAGTCGAAATGGTCGGGTATGGAATTCAAGTGGGGGGATGTGTTGGTTTTCAGCGAATCGCTTACTCGCCTCCAGTCCGTTACCACTTTGGTGCGGGGGGGTTGGTCTGTATCTGGGAGACCCGTTCGCGGGGCCAGATGCATGACAACCGGACGATGGTCAGAGGTGAGCTCGTTTATTGCTTCTATGGAATCCAACCTTAAGTTGATTCGCTTCAGAATGGCAATGTCGAGTACATCGGGCCTGTGATTTACATCGTGGGGAAAGTGAGTTGGAGTCATCGGGCCGACGACATCAAAGACTAAGGAGGAACAGAGGTCAAACAGGCGTTTTCCTCTAGTCGTTTGTCTGGAACTATTCCAAGCGGGGTGTTTTGCATTGAGATCGCCTGCTATGATAACAGAGTCACTCATGCCTAACAGGGCGGAAATGTCATCGGAGATTTGACTGAAATCTTCCGTTTGGGGAGTGGGAGGAAGGTAGGCTGAGACTATCGTGACGGGTTGATGACCCGTCAGGCCTAGTCGACAGACTGAAACTTCTAACCGGTTGAGGGTGGGGGGATCCATAGGGATGCAGTGTAATGACCTTTTATAGTAGATGAGTGTTCCACCCTTATGACAACGCGACCTGTCGTTGCGCACTATACGATAGTTTGCAATTTTCGGGTCGCGGTTGTAGGGTTTTAAGAATGACTCTTGTACTAATAGTATGTCAATTTGATGGTCGCGGAGGAACTGGGCGATCTCATCACGTTGGGTTAATAAACCGTTGGCGTTAAACGTTCCTAGCTTTAGGGATCGGGGTTTTAGTCTCGCGGGGGCCGTATTATTCATTTTGAGTTATTGAATTGGACGAGGGCTTGCGTAACGTCGGGATACGCTTCGTAGATGTTAAAGACCTTCGTGATGTCTTTTTCGTTTACGGCTGCTTGCACCTCCTGTGCCATGCGGTAGGCACGGGGGGTACAGAAACGGAGAAAAATGCTATTCAGTGTGTTGAACACTGAGGCGCCGTTTATGCTGGTCGCGGGGCCAGCGGTTTGCCTAGCTGCGGCTGCGGGGAGCGCGGCTGGGAGCGTCGCGGGGGTCGCGACGGCGGCGGGTACGGAAACGCGGGGGGGCGAGGTAGAGGGCGCGGGGGCGCCGGTACGCGGGTCCCTGAGCGGAGGGATGGGGGCGGGAGTGGGCCTAGCGGATGCCATCGCAGGGAATGCCTGCTGATGGTTAAGCTGGTTCCAGGGGCTCGGCCTCTGAGGGCTGAGCCTGTCTGGGAGTTTGGACGAAGGGGCTTCCCTCTGCTGGCGGGCGTCGGCACGCTTCGCCAGTTTGGGAGAAGAAGATTTGGGTGCTTTCGAGCACCCTCTGTAGTTCGCGGGGTGACCGGATTCACCACATAGAACGCACGCCGGAGGTTCCGTGCAGAGGGCACGGTCCTTTGGCCGGGCACAGTCGGCTGTGCCGTGATCTCCTAGGCACTTGACGCACCTGGGTTTCGCATTACAGTGCGACTGTGCGTGACCGTACAACTGGCAACGGTGACATTGCCCGATTATACCGGATTTACGCGGTTTTTCAATTTCAAGTCCAGACAAGTGGCAAACCGTCTTGATCTGGAAGATCGGATTGTGGCCCTCAGAGGGAGGGCATACTACGAGCACCATGTCGAAGGGCACTCCGCGACGGGCTCGGTGCATGCGGTGCACCTCTAGAATAGGGACTCCTTGGAGCTCAAGGTCGGCCTTGATTTCTTCGGTCGCAATTTCGGTTGGAATGCGTTTTATAACAACCCGTAATTGCCTGTCCTCTGGTAATGCGTAGGTGTGAAAGGACACACCTCTATACCGGAGCATTTTTGTGAGGTCCCTGTAGTCGCGCGACGTAGGGACCGTCACTTTGATTCCCTGAAGGGTCGATCGGGCGCTGGTGTAGGCTATGCGAGCCTCCGAACACCATTTGGACACATCGGTCCACTTCCCCTTGTCTTGGATGAACACCGGGGGCGGCGGGGGCACCTTTTTCCCCGCAGCGGTGCGGGGCGCGACGGTGGGTGCAGACGCGGGCGGGGATGCGATCGGGGTGGGGGCCGCGGCGGGGGTCGGCGACGGCGGGGTGGGGGGGCGCGAAAGAAGGGACGCCGAGACGTCCGTCAGCGCGATTTTTGCAGCTTGGGATTTACCGCATGTCTTTTTCTTCCGTTTCTTCCCCTTGCCCTCGACAGTGGTGAAGCCACTCTCTTCTGTGGACGATGGGGAAGAATCGGAAGCAGAGACGGCTGCTTTGTCCGAATTTGAGTCCGAATCACCAGTAAGGGTGTCGGTATCTGAGGGCGCGTCTTCGGCGTCCATTTCTTCGGCGGGCTCTTCCGAGAAGGCCGGAGAAGGAGGGCAAGCCGGGGTGGCCGGAGATGGTGACCTAGAGTAGGTCGCGGGCGCAAACGTAGGCGCGGTCGGGATAGCGGTCGCGAGAGTGATCGCGGGAGGATTCGCGGGCGAGTTCGCGGAGGTCGCGGGGATCGCGGGGGCGAGTAAGACGGGCGCGGGAGGCATTGCGCGGAATGCCTGGATAGTTCGCTCGATGTCATCGGGCAACTCGGGATGGGCAGAGAGGAGTAACCTCATCTCGGCCAAAAAGGCCGATTTTGAGGTTACCATGGTCGCGGTGGGGAGCCTACTATTTGCTCATAGGGAGCAGCCTATTTCCCTATAACTCCTATCAACCTAACGTCTACTTCCCCGGGAGGATAGCCCGGGGATGTGTGGCCCTCCCTGCCGGGTGTAGGCAGGGGGGTGTGTACCTATTGGTGAGCCCTAAGCTTGTAAATCTGTTGCCAATCTTAATGTGCAACAGGGCCCTGACGTCCAATGCGAGGGGTGTTTGTCACCCCAAAGACACTGGGTGAGTAGCTGGGGAGGCAAAACTGTCACCAGTACCGACTAGGAGATCCCCCAAGGCCGGTGGTCTGGGACCCGTCCGATTGATGCCTAGCCCTGAAGGGGTTCGGCGGGTGAGTCGGGTCAACACCCCCTCGGATTCGTTGACACCGTGAGGTTTCAACCGAGGACCACAAAAACAGTGGATTTTACCCGGAGAGGGCCAAGTGAATTTACACGAAGCTTTCTCCGACAAAGAAATAGTATGTCTTGAAAAAGACAGTTTTTGATTATATTAATCAGTGAAATAAATTTCACCAACTAATGAAATCGTCCGTAGCCGGGGCGGCTACAATGTTCGCAGCGGGGCGCGGCGAATCTGGATAGCGGCGAAAAATCACGCAGCAGGCAGGAGCACTTCACACACGTCCGTCCGGGTCGAGCGTCGCGCGTAGAGTGATATTAAAACATCGAATATTCGGTCCATATATCACATTTCTTGTATAGTGCAAGTAGCATGTTCACTTATCCGTTCCCGGCTAATCCACCATTCAGGAACGCAAAAACATGGCCTTCCCGAGGAGCAGGTTTCGACTTGTCGAGCTCCGGTCAACACGTGTAAGAAAGTTCAAGGTTTTTTGTTCCTTACTGAATTAACGACATAGTTAACTAGACGGAATGTATGATACTTGTACCATGGTGTCTGAACTACATAAGATATTTTAAGTAAATTCAAACTACTTTACAGCTGATTAGTATGACTAAGTACTTTCAGTAAACAGGTAGTGTGTTACAGGTAATTATACAGGTAACGATACTCGTACCTACTACATTAAAAGGATCATTATTCATTCAAAATAGCTCGTTTTATTGGGCTTCGCCTACAATTGCATGTTCGCATCTGTCCAATGCCCAGAATGTATACGTATCAGCGCCAAATAGAAGGACATACAACATTGTGTATAGGAGCATCCTAGAATAATGTCCCGTTCTGGGCGCATGGTTGCAACGGCTAAACAACAAGCAGAGTACAACCCGGTGTCTGTCAAATTCTAAATTAACGCGAGCGAACCCGCGGGCAAAAGTTATTTATAATAAAAGTAATTTAACTCTAGTTTTTCGGAAATATAAGTTCACACAAAATAAGAGAGATGGCGTTATTTCTCTCAAAATTATTAAGATGAACCTGCCTATAGTAGTAGGGGAAAGGAAGGTAAAACGGACCTTGAAGTCCGTCTTACCTTCCTTTCCCCTACTGACTAAAGTAGCTGGTCCTATATGTCATGATTGAATGAGGAAAGACCTGTTTTACACGGGTCATCCATCCCTCCATTATGGATATAGTAACAGTAACAGTTTAGCGATGTAGGAACCTACATTGGAAGTATTATTTGCAAATAGGTAGGAACTGGTATTCAGCTGGTTCCGGTTCTTCTGAAATACTTGGCATAACGCTAGGAGGATTGCAGACTGATTTAATATAATTTACTAATACGTATACTTTGTTTACATATTTTTTCAAAGAATGTACCTACATACCGGTACCAGATATAACCACTTAAATATAACAATAGACAAACCTAAAAGGATAGCTTGAATAATCAGTCGCATACCAATTATGAAACAATATATCACTATACTCCTTGCAGCAGTGGTGCACCGCACTCGTAACTCGTCGATTTAAACCCAGGCAGATGCTGTACTTCGTACTATAAATCATTTTATCAACACTTATCTCAAAATGGTGAAGGAAAACATCGTAAGAAAACTGACATGACCTAGAATAAAAAATTCGAAGACATGTAAACATCTACCAACCCGCTCAGGGCTCGTGGTGGATAACAGCCAGCCCCGGATCTAGGGGGGGCAAACCGGGGCACCAGCCTCGGGCGGCACTTTCAGGGGGCGCTAAAATCATAATAATGATAAAAATAAAAAGCTTGCTCCACAAAGCGCCTAGCATACGGAAGCCTGGTTGGCTCACTGTCGACTTGTAAGAAAAATCGGCCAAGTGCGAGTCGGACTCGCCCATTAAGGGTTCCGTAGCAGCAAGGAACGCGCGAATTATAATTATTATTTACTTAGGCCCCTATTACAGATTTATTATTAGAAAATAATGGTTCACGGTTTATGCATAACGTTTATGTTTATGAAATTAAATGTTTTTTTTTTTATATTTGAGTTGATTGAATGAAAGGTAAATTGCGGTTTACGATTTCTGACGTATAAAAAGAAACTACCTACTAGATCTCGTTCTAACCAATTTTCGGTGGAAGTTTACATGTTAATGTACATCATAGATTTTTTTAGTTTTATCATTCACTTATTTTAGAAGTTACAGGGGGGGGGACACATTTTACCACTTTCGAAGTGTCTCTCGCGCAAACTATTCAGTTTAGTAAGAAATGATTTTAAAAACCTTAATATCATTTTTGAAGACCTATCCATAGATACCCCACACGTACGGGTTTGATGAAAATAACATTTTGAGTTTCAGTTCTAAGTATGGGGAACCCCCAAAATTTATTGTTTTTTTTTTTCTATTTTTGTGTGAAAATCTTAATGCAGTTCATAGAATACATCTACTTATCAAGTTTCAACGGCATAGTTCTTATAGTTTCGCAATAAAGTGGCTGTGACATACGGTCGGACAGACAGACAGACATAACGATAACATAAGGGTTCCGTTTTTTGCCATTTGACCATGGAACCCTAAAAAAAGCGCCACACAGGCCCACACCTAATTAATTACGCTGGAGAGAGGGGCGCCCCTATCAAGTTTCTGCCCCGTTCGAAAAAATCGTAGATCCGGGGCCTGATTACAGCCCAGTCCCTCTTGGAGAGAGAAGGCCAGTGTCCCAGCAGTGGGAATATAATAGGCTGATTGTGAATTTTATGTACCTATACCTACTCCATAATAATGTTGCATGGCTCAGTGCCTCTTATACACGCGATTTTGGGGTCAAAACCTGACAAGCCTACCAATGTGACTTTTTCTTTTTCAATTTAAACATCACTTAGGTACAGTCGCCAGCACAAGCTAAACCCTATACATAACTACGACGCGCCATGGAGTGTTAGAAAGAAAGTATCCTTGGCATGATTGGTGGAGTTTTCAACGTTTCTAAAATTGCCCAATTGCTGCACTTACCAATATTTGGGAGCCAATTATCATGTTTTACTACGAATAAGCCCCGCCCCTGCGCATACGTCACCGCTCCCGAGTTTCACTCATCACATCGTTCATTTATCCTTCACGTCAGGTCGTCAGTCATTAAAAATTCGTGGAGTCATGCTGTGTCGTGTTGTACGTGTTTATAGTAAGTCTATTATATTAATATGGCGATTAGCTACTCAGTTGACGCAAGTTGAAAGAGAGTGGATCGCGCTTCGATTAAGTGGATGCTGAGTGACAGAGATGTCGGCAGCCGCCGCCGGGCATAACGGTGAGTAATATTTTTTTAATAATATTTTTTTAGTTAAAATAAACAAATGTGTCAATGGTGTTTTTCTATAGAATATTCGAAATAAGTTAACAGAAGCGTTAAGTAGGTAGGTATCGTCTTTGTGTTCTTTCATAATGAGTTTCTGATATTGTTGGTGAGCGCTGTTCCAAGTAGAGTAAACGTGAAAGCGTTAGAGAGTTATACTTAAGTAAACGATGAACTATTGTTTTTGATTTCATTAAGTCATTAACTATTCTTAACAAAAGTTAATCCAGTAGGTAGTGATTGGATTTTAAAGTAAATATTTACCTACGCAATCACGCACTTTTTTTTTGTCAAGAAACATTGCTGGGTCAAGTGTTCTCGTGGAAGAACACGCGGCTCCAAATTTAGTTACAATCTAGTTACCATGAAATCGGATTGGGTGTAACCCTGTAATGGTAGCGATGTTTGTGTGTAAATAAATAATTTAATAATTATAAGTTAGCTATTATTGTAGGGGCTTGTGGCTAAGTTATAACATCCACATGGGTCGGTCGACCGGGTTAAGCTACGCTTGACGCAGTTGGTCCGTGGACGGATGACCATCTTTACATAACACCCTTCCATGCCTCGGAAAGCATGTTAAGCCGTTGGTCCCGGCTGTTATTTGTGCATCTTTGACAGTCCTTAAGGATCGTCAGAAGCCCGAAAGTCTGACAACCAGTCTTACAAAGGGGTATTGTATTTACCAGTAACTGGGTTGTGGAAGTCAGATAGGCAGTAGCTCTATGTAAAATGCTGGTATTCAGCTGCATCCGGTTAGACTGGAAGCCGACCCCAACATAGTTGGGAAAAGGCTAGATAGATTATATTATTGTAGGGAATTATATATAAGTTTTAATATATGTTTGCCTATAGTAATAAATTGAGTAATAATGTGCAAATAAACTATAGCTATTTGGTATAGTTCCAGAAAAAAACTGCTTACTTCTGGCTTCAGTGGTGGCAAGAAAGCTGAACCCTAGAAGCCAGACTACCAACGCGCGAGAGCCACGAGACGGCTATGGTCGCTGCCGATTCTTTTTTGAACACACGAGTAATCTCAACTTCGTACAGCGTGAGTCACCTTAACTTATTCATCATTTACATTAAACATGGTTTTCTTATGAAGTGAATAACAACATTGATTAAAACAGCGAATACCTACTACCTACTATACAAAAAAATATTACTGGCGTAAATATTCTGCTTACAACCCGCCTCAACAAAGGTGGAAGTTCTCAGTACGACAGATTATTTATTATATTTTGAAGAATAATATTTTTAACCGTCCCATACTTATTTAGTTAAGTTGGCCCGTCCCGTACCTACAATTTGTCATATTAAAGAATGTTATATAAGTATTGAAATTGACAACATTTTCTTTGTTTCTAGATTTCAATCAACATCGTCAGAAGGCGCCTGAAAGAAATGCCGCCGCCTTGCCAAGAAGATTTTAATGACCCAGGGAGGCACACTGTGTGCACGACAAACATCTATCCATCCATTCTCACAAACTTTCACAATAAATACATAGTAGCACAGTTTTACAATCCTTATGTAGTAATTTAATATTGTAATTATTTTATTTATCAAAATAAAGGTATTAACTATTAAGGTAGGTATATTTCCAACCATTGTTTCTCAAACGCTTAGGTATTCTTCCATTGCTCGATTCGGGAAAGATGCCTGACATGTCGTTCGTTGCTGTTGTATCATAATAAACTAGCTTCCTCCATGTCCCCAGGCTTCAAACAATCTCCATAATTATCTTTCACCACGGTTTGGCCGTGAAGGCGTAACAGACAGACAAAGTTACTTTCGCAATTATAATAATAGTATGGAAAATTCTTCTAATAACGTGATATATATAAAATAGAACAATTAAAACTGAATTTAAAAAAAATACTTCTTTTCGCATAATTGTTATGTTCTTGAGATTTTTTCGTTTGCTATTGTTGATGATAATTTAAATTAGGGCCTTCACGGCCCGGCATGGCACGACAAAGGATTTTAGTAAGCGCATATGATTTAAGAACTTATTTCATCATAGTTAGGGTTCACAATTCGGGATGCCACGGCATGCCAGAACGTGCTGTGCCGCCCCGGTGCGACCTATACAATCCAATCAAACTATACTAATCTATACTCCGATTCAAATAAGATTAGACAAGTAAATAAACCGTTTTTTACAGTCCGTTCAACTGATTTTGAACTCTTGCGTTGGCAGCATGATAAATGGTATCCGCAGAAAAACAGCTGGTATTGTAACCACTTTTTTGCTTTTAATGCTATCCCTATGCCTACGGAATAGAAGTCAGAATCAGTTGAATCGACTGTAAAAAAGGTTTTTTTAAATGTCTAATCTTATTTTAAATGGAGTAGGTACAGGCAATATTTTACATTTGTTTCGCGCCAGCATTTAATGTTGCTTAGCAGTCATTAGAGACTGTTTATTTAATCTGTTACAAATCAATAAAAATATAAGCTTGTAAAAAAAATATATTATGAACTTGTTTATAATCTATTTTATACCTACTCGTATAGTTTGGTTTCATAAATTTTGTTGAATTTAAAGTATATTTTAATTTATAGTAGGCGTAGGATTTGTTTTTAAGTTTTCATTGATGTAAATGTTTAAAAATAAAAATAATAAAAAATTTACAGTTTATTTTTGTTTATTTCTCGCCACAATAAATAAGTACAAATACATAATTAAAACTATACATATTCATTGATATATTGTGGGAGACTGGTGCCTAAGCTAGGCGTCAGGTCTGTATTTCAGGACACCAGGTCTCCACCCCGTCAGAAGCTGTTACATTTTAGTTGTGTTATGCACTCGCACACAAATGCGGCAAGTAATAAGGAACTAAATTAAACTAAAAGAGGACAAATAACACTATGGACTATTACTTATTCTAGGGTTAGTATGTAACTTAATGTGCATGTGTGTGTGTTTATGTGTGTCCGTGTCCGTGTGTGTGTGTGTGTGTGTGTGCGTGTGTGTGTGTGTGTGTGTGTGTGTGTTGTGTGTGTGTCTTTATATGTTTCGAAATATGATAGGGAAGGTAAAGGGTAAAAAATAATAATAATAATCATTTATTTAATATAAAAACGTATACAAATAGAGAACATTTAGTCAACTTTACTACTAATTTCACATACAATTATAGTGCCTAAAAATAAACTATTTCTAAAATATTTTTTATTACAAGTGCAATTGATAATGTTTTGGGCAAAAAACGAAAAACGAAAAACGTTAAGATTGTTATTCCTCATTTTATTTTTATACTTTTCCCGATTAAGAACCTTCTTACGGGAACGCGTGCGAAACCGCGGGAAAAGTACCTACCTATAAAAATAAAATGACAAAGGATAGGTCCTGTGTCCTTTTCTGGTAGGTAGGTTGGATCTCACCGAGAGGAGGCCTGTGTCCCAGCAGTGGGAACATTAAAGGCTGATTATGATGATAGGTAGGTACGCAAAATTCCATGATGATCGTTTGTGTAGTTAAGGTGCTAGAAGCAGGGGGTAGGTCTAGCTACCGCCGTATCTATTATACGGGACCCAGCCGGTATGTTAATTTACTTAAAAAAACGTCACCGTCCTTTTTGCAAAAGACCCCCGCCAAGTTATTTTTATATGGAGTCCCATAACAGCTAGCTACGCCACTGCGTAAAAACTGAAAGCGTAACAAATAAACACTCACTCTCGCATTTTATAGGAATAGGTATTCTCATGAGAATTCGGATGTAGCCGCATAGGATACTCCTATGGGAACCCATGTCCTTCATGATGATGCGTAACAAACAAAGAAACTCATATTCTCATATAAAAATATTTAGAATGTAATGAAGTAACGATAATAATACAAAGATTCGAATTTTATTTGAAAATTCATAACCCTAGAAATCGTATCTTACTCCTTGTGCAATAAGTTTCAACTTGCACGTAAAAGCAAACTTTGGTAGGTACTTATAGGTAATTCCGTTAAGTTAACTAAGTTCAACCTAATTATTTTGGTAATAACATCGTGTCACGGACTAAACGTTAATCTCAATCACAGCGGACTGACAAGAGGCTTTTTGTAGGTATAATTGATCAAAACTTCACACGCGTTTGTGATGGTGATGGGGTAGGTTCTCTAGGATCTACATTTTTTTCGAAATTTCAAGCCGATTGTGTCATGGGTTTTCAGCATTCAATTTCGTAAAAAATACCTAGAATTGAAGAGCTAGGAACGCACGAAAACTGGTGACCCCCAGGAGCGCCAGCCCATCAGTAAGTAGGTACCAAAACCCGGAAAAGGTAATTAAAAACCGCGTGAAATAAAATAAAAAAGTGTTTTTCTCACATCAGATTACCTACCTGTCTACTTAACATTATTCATCGAGAGCGTGAAATTTCGCTACCTACCTGTTTAAATATATGAGTAAGTAACACCTACTTATTACCTACCTACAGGTATTTCCATTAAATATGTAAAAATGAAGAAATTAAATAAAAAAACATGATTATAAACTTTCATAGATAGGTAGTTTAGGCATTGAGCCGGCCACAGTGGATCGTCCCCACAGAAGAGGTTGGACATAGGCAGCTTGTGATACCAAAATGGATAAAAATAAATAAAAAAAGTATTTCTTTATCAAATACCTACAAATATTGAACTGAGACTTTTTCTAATTGGACTCATATTTCAGAAGCAAATCGATAAAAAGTGTTTTCTTTGTATGGAAATGGACATTAAAACTATCCCCCCCCCCACCGCCTGAGTTTCGCCTTGTTTTGGGTAGGCATTTCTATAATTGGTATCTATCTACTTAGCACCAAATTTCCAAACACATGATGCCCTTTCTGAGATATAGGTAATCGGTTTTCGTTTTATTATTAAAAAAATACAATAGCATGACAAAAATACCATAGTAACCATTAATTTTCATTTGGCTAGGCTAGGCTGGAACCAAAATAACGTGTGCATGTGTGCCTAGGTACATTTACTTCCAAAATAGTGCACGTTATTGTACTATAATTTGATTTAAGTAATTAATACTTAATGTAACAAATACTTTCCCGTGTAATAAAAAGGTGGTTTGAACAATATTAATAAAAATGTATTGCTACGAAGAAGCGAGAAACGATCATAAAATAAAATATAAATTATAGGTAGGTACTTACCTACTTATTTAAAAAAATAAAACTAAAATAGAAAAATAACTTCTAAATTAGTCTTTTATACTAACATGCTTAATTGCATAGATTATATGCTAAGATTTCAACAATGTTTTTTTTTTTCCTTAAACTAAAAATACAAACTACTTACTCATGAAAATTCTTGAAACGAATTCAAAAACATCATCATCATCCTCGTCGTCATCATCATCACTACATTCAATGTTGGAATCAGGTATTGTGGTGACATCAATGAACTCAGTTTCATTTTCATCAAGCATAATAAGTCATCAACTCATCAAGTTCCTTAAACATAGACTTTTTAACTTTTGGAGTAATCTTTGGCCGAATAATCGTCAGCAAAGAATCCGAAGATATTGCAAAATGTCTTCATTAGTTGTCAAACTACTGCATTTTCGGGAATGGCTTTCCCTATACTTCCGGAAGTCTTTGTCTGCCGTCAGGAAGCCTACAAGCACTATAGAAAATGGTCGAAAAAAACTTTTCCCTGAAACTTTGAGGAAAAATACTAAATGGCTAGAATCTGACATTAAATGGCCAGATTCTTTCAAGGAAAACCTACTCATAGAGGCTGATCTGAAGAGCGTAATGTTGATTTGACTACAGAGTCAGTTACCCCTTCAAAATCAGATGCATTGACATCACCTGAAAAAACTCCTCGCAAGCTGTTCTGCGAGCAATGTGCCCTGCCCACTGCCACTTAAGTTTGGCAATTCTTCGGGCTATGTCGGTTACCGGATCTCTTCATTTCTGATTCGATCACGAAGGGAAACTCCAAGCATAGCCCTCTCCATTGCTCTTTGGATGACTCTCAGCCTTCTTCTGAGGCCCATTATGAGCGACCACGTCTCAGTGCCATATGTCATTTCTGGCAACACGCACTGGTCAGAGACTTTCGTATTAAGACACTGCGGTATGTGGGACGAGAAGATATTGCTTAGGTTCCCGAACGCTGCCCAGCCGAGTCGGATTCGACGATTGACCTCATTCTCGAAGATGGACCAACCTAACTGGACAGTTTGTCCTATATTGGTCCACTACTTCGAGTGTAGTCTCCGATCTCCATGAGAGTGGCCCGTTACATGGGCATTTGACATGACCTTCGTTTTGTTCATATTCATTTTAAGACCCACTCTTTTGGATGCTCTTCTGAAATCATCGAGCATTGTACTGAGGTCCTCGAGGGCTTCGATCTACTGTATGCCGCAGCAATTTCAAATGCTATGACGATAGTTTTTATATTTGATGCTATAACGATAATTTTTCATTTCGCAATGACTACACTGTTTAAAAGCGCGAGCTCTTAAATGTTAAGTTTATAATCATTTCTACTTTGGTCGTGAAAACTTTGATACTTACTATGACACGCCCACGCTCATCTAAAAAATACTACAAAAAATATGATGAGTGGTTCTCGGGATGATCTAGGTAACCAAATAACATAAAAGGTAGACACACCAGACGTATATTGTGTAAAATAAATCCACGGATCCCTAAAACTCATGCAGAGAGTTTAGTGATCCACTGATGATTACCTACAATATTTGCGTAGGTACGTACATGTTACTCATTATCAAGCTTTACATGAATCTGTGGCTGACTTGTTTCACGCATGGACTACTTGTATCAACTCGTTACTGATTTAAGTACCACGAAAGGGTAATTAAACAGCCCATATCTACCATTTAGTTGTGATTAATACAGTACACATTTAACACGTTGCTTGTCTTCCATGTTTTAGCTTGTAACATAAGTACCTAATAAAATATAATTAACAATTTATCTTTGTTTAATAAACAAAAATATCAACTGGATTTGAATAGAAAATCTAATGATAGTATGCGGAAACAGCTTATTGTCAAATTACAAATAAAAAATTAAAATATTTCTTTTCTCATAATATATCATCAACCTATAGACTATAATTTTCAGGTAAACAGTGATATTTTAAGAGCGCGTGAAAATTTTCGCTTATCTTATATATAAAATTTCCATGTTACAATGTTAATTACCGTACTCCTCCAAAATGGCTTTACCGATTTTTACCAAATTTTATATGCGTATTCAGTAGGTCTGAGAATCGGCTACTATCTATTTTCCATACCCCTAAGTGATAAGGGTTGTTCACCCTAAATAATAATTTATAAGGCAAAACAACGTTTGCCGGGTCAGCTAGTATTTATATAGTATTTGACAATAAACTCTCGTTCCCATTCGAATTTTACACACATGGACGAAAAAGCAAGGTTTGATTTCCCGATAACAATATTTGCCTATTTCACCAAAAACGTCACGTCACAAAATGGTTCACACCAACAACTTTTCAAAATCATAATTTTACTAAAGGGTAGGGTAAAATTTATTCACAATTTTGACACTTCTGAATTTTCAACTCCAAATAAGCAATAAAAATATCCTGGTGTACTTTGTGCTGAAAAATAGATAACAAGGACTCTATTAAACGGCCATTGTGCTGTATAAAAAGTAACACATAGGTACTCTAATAATCAGTCAATGTTCAGCTCTTGGGGCCACTGTTACCTCTAATAATGCTCAAATTATGCTGATATAACGCAATTAGTTACAATTATTCAGTTAACAACTGTATAATTTGTGCCCAAATCAGAGTTAGGTATATAAGCTGAGACAGCGCTTCTAGTGCTCTTATTCAGCAGGCTTGTACAGCTTTAGATTCTATTGTGGACAGTGATTCAGTTTATATACAACGCTTCTGTGTTACTTGGGTGTTTTCGCAAATTTTGTTTGGCATTAGCTTAGATTTTGACATACTTTTTATGTAGTATCCATAATTTATCAGGTACAGATAGATGGGCCCTCAATCCTATAAGTGAGAACTGAGGGCCCAACTTAACAGTCCATAACTCGCTTACTTGACTTTCACAAAATCCGATTCCAACTTTCACAATTCTTTGGGAATGTTCACTAAATCGTAAGCACATTTTGAAACAGTTTTAACAAAGTGGCCCTCACACCACACGCACATAAACAATCCTGTTTCTACTTTTTTTATACAAATATTTATTCGTTTCGTAGTTCTGTTTTAATTGAATATTGACACCGCCAACACCCTTATGGCCCACCCTGTATAACATTAAATAATAGCGGTAATCCTGCTTGACCTAGCAGGAAATTTTTTAATAAACTTTACAAAACATTTCAAAAAATGAAAAAATAATTTTGTAAAGAAACTACTAAGATCTGTCACCCACTGTTGATATTTGGAGGCACAAAATCAGGTACTGGTATCATCTGAATGATGTAACTCGCTGTACAGGCATGGTCTCGCCATTACAACACGCATCATAATGGCGGGACCAATGTATCGTGAAATTCCATTTATACCGTGTGAGGTACAATTTTTCAGGACAGGTACAAAATAGTACGAAATAGGTACTAAATATGCGTGGTAGAATCTTCCATTACAAGTTGGTCCCGCCATTAAAACATTGGTATTATTATACACCATACCCAACGGTAACTGAAGTCCAAATCACTGAATTACCAAGATTGTAAAAAAACGCCCGAATGCATTATTAAGACTCATATTATTTTCTGAACGGAAGGTACCTACAGCAACCATCGTAAGTATTCCATAGCTAACATTTTCCATAGCTCACAACAGGAAATTAAGGTTTGAAATAAAACATAAGTTATTTTTTTGTTTATTTATTCCAGAAATTCTACACATGTAATCACCGATGAAGGATGCCTTCGCATCTGGACGTTGCGTTGTCGTGATTGTATCGGAACTACAGCACCTTTCCAACCGCCGGCGATTAGCGAGAAGCGAGTAGAGCTAGCGCAAAATTAATGTGACGATTTTCAAGTGAGCGAAAACTGCTGCGATTGGCTGTAGATGAATCATTCAAACAATCCCATCAGCTCAATTCGTCACATTCATTTTGCGATAATTTTCGTTCTAGACAAAGACTGTGTATGCTTTAAAAGTCTTTATCGAATCCGGGGCATTAACGCTTACCAAACGCCCATGCCAGATGCGAAGGGACCTGACGGTCCTATTATTTATTGTATTTTATAGTAAAGTAGGTAAATATTAAAATGATTACTTCATAAACTGAATCTCAACTACACAAAAAAAAATAGAAAGGATCTATATTGCACTGTTCAACCAGATCGAATAAATAGTGTTTTAGAAAACAAGTCCATAGCCCCACCTAATAAATGTCCATGAGCAAATCACTTCTTTTAATTAACACAATTTGTTTATCTATCTAATTTGGTCGGACCCCTCCTCCACAAGTATAAATTTTGCTTTTTATTCGAATTAAAGTAAATGATAACACGTCGTTTTTATATGATGAATCAAGTAATAACTAAACTACCAGTAGTGTTGAAAGAAGAGTGCTTTCTTATATCATTTTCATTCCCATCTATGAGCATGAAGCGTTGCAGACACGTCTGCATACTTCTGCATGGTGGAATGAACGCGCGTACTTCTCAAAATGTTTCGTAATTATAACAATCGACATGAAGAACAATCTTTCGTTCGTCGGTAAATTATAATCAAAGCTATTATAATCAAAGCTATGCCTTACCGCCATGCTGTAGGTGTGTATCACTCTACATTAGAAGGGGCCATCGAAATGTGCTAATTTGCTATCATTATTCCCATAAATTCTCGGTCGGCAAAAATTCATGTCCAAGTAATTTGTCGACACAAAACAAATAATAAAACTATTAAGCGGCGGGTCACACAGCGCTGTCCTGTATTACATTTTAAGGTAAAAAGTTGGGATCACGTCAACGACAACGATACATATGATTGTTCATTCGATTAAAACAAAAGACGGACGAAACTATCATGTTATTCCAAATTATACAGTAAGATATCTTACTGATCATCGTCGTGTGAACAGGCCTTACGCTAATAAGCGAGTCCTGCTACAGAAAGGCGTACGCGAATATAAATAAGTATTCGGCGCCACTAAATATTACGGAAATACTATCAGAATTAAACATGGGGTAGAATTGTAGACAACATGGAATATTATTGTTACCAGATTAGACACCTACACATATTTAAGAGTTCTTATTATAACAATAAACACCGATACTAACTGTTGAAAAAGGGGTTTGAGTAATAATTCCAGAACAACGACTCTAAGTGTAAACAAACATTCATGATATTTGAGTAATATTATTATCCGAACAGAGCTAAGTCAGCTAACTATCTTATGGGTTAAAGTAGTTATTCCAGAACAACGAGTGCTACTAAGTGGAAACGTTCATGATTTTTGAGTAATATTATTTAAAAACTGGACAAAAATCTTTAAACATAGCTAATTATTTTTAATTCAGATAAACGGGGTAATGGGTTGGATTAATTATTCCAGAACAACGACTGCTACTAAGTATGTAGTAGGTGTAAACCATCATGATTTGAGTAATATTATTACTTTATGAATAGACACAGAAATATAAAAAAAATGGCTTATTATTTTGAATTCAGATTATATATAAACGTTAACATCTATGGTCTACTATGGTTATTACGATGATGATATAATAAACACCAAGAATATTTGAAAACATATTAAATGGATTTAGACTATTGCATATAATTAGTAATTAATAATACGCAGCTATACCTCGCGTCCTAACCGAAAGCTGTGGTCATCCGAGTACGCGATCGTTGCGTTTATATGCCACGCTTTTCGTTAGGGCGCGGCTTCTAAATGTAGAAATTTATGTTTAATGGGTGTTACCTTAATAAATCCCGGGATTATCTGTACTTATACAATTACGGGATTAAGTATATATGGGCAATTATTATTATAATAAACACTGAATAACTGTAGACATTCAGAAAAAAATATATAAATATAATCCTAAATATTATATGTCAGTAAAATAGATTAGATTAATAAATATGAATATGTCTCACAAAAGTTATAATATAAACATTAATAGTAGGCATATGGGTCAAATCATCGTCAAATATCAATAACCCTCGGAATCTTACGTATATGGCCGCTCCGTGGCCATTTGTAGTGCATTTTAGATGTACGCGGAATTCCACAATTGTATCGCCCTGTGTAGCTCACATTTAAAAAGGTCATTGATACTAAACGGGGGCAAATTATCACTATTATTAGAATTAAACACCGAATAACTGTAGAAAACTACGGTTCATAGATCATTACTCAAATATAATTATGATAACTCGCTTACTTAGGCGATTATTACATTCCTAAAAATTTACTGTCACTACTTCTTTATTTTACCGATTACTTAAATCTTTAATATTATTTTTACTACAACATAAAGAGTGTAAACATTCCGAAAAAACAATTCTACTTGTGTGTATTGAATATGACAGTAGCGACCCGATCATCCGAACAAATTGACTGGGATCATCTAGACTTTTCCGTGCCAATTAAATAAATTTACTACTAATTAGTATTACATAGTTCTTCAGTGTTGGTTATGTCGCGTTTAGCGAATATTCATTGTGCAGTTGCATTTGTCAATATTAAATTGAAATATTAGAGAAATCCATTACTATTGATTGTTATACCCTTTTTAAACTTAAGTGTAATATTTTGACTTAAAAATCGTATACATCCATCCGGATAATCCATTTTATCGAAATCCGGATGGCTGGGTTTCTACTGTACAATTCGTTTTTCTATTATCTGCATGAAAATATTAAATATTGAGAGACCATTTGAAACTATGAGCCCTAACTGCAAGCTGTAATAGAACACCGTAAACTATAAAGCGATGCTGCTACTGTAGAGCCGAATATAATGGCTTACAATACGATTCACTCCTCTTCCTGCGGCGGCCCGCTACCGTTTTCCTGGGGCTGCGGTACGTTGTTTGTCCTGCAATTATATACAAAACATGATTAAATACCTGTAATAAAGGTCTTATTCAAGGCAATGTTATTATTTAATTACAGAATCCGAAGCTAATGAAAAGGTACAACTGGTATTAACTTTGAATAAATAAGTTAATAATTGATAATACGATAGTTTTGAGTATAAGTGTGGATAGCTATAAGAGTAAGGAAATACCAAAGAAACGATGGATTAACTGTGTGAAAGATGATATGGCTAGAAAGACGAGACGACGAGAGATGACGAGTAATATAGAAGTATGAAAGGAAACGACAGGTTGTGCTGACCAAAGGGGGAAAAGATGATGACGTACCTGCCCATGTTAATAAACCGTGCAGCAGATGTGTACCGCGTGGGGTCATAGTCGGCCGAGCTGGCTGCTCGCTCCCGCACGTAGTTGCGCATATACTCGCGGAACGCCACACGCATTGGTGCGTTGTCCTGTGTCTGCGCCGGCACTATGGCCGGCCGTTCGCTAGCAGCATCGCGCACACTCTCTGTTTAAAATATGAACAATGACTATCAAAACACCATTTAATGATATATATCTAAATGAAATAACTATTGGATTCTTCAGGTTTTTGACTAACCTTGCTGCGCAAGCAGCACTGTGGATAGCAGTGCTGCTTGTGAAGGACAATGTCATGGCGGTCATTTAGAGTCATGGCACACTGATTCAAAAGCATCTCGAGAAAATGCAAACAAATGGATCAGGAAAAGTACCTGTGGGAGGCAATTTGTTGTTCCACTTACAAATTTAGTCATTTGAATACTCGATTTTTTTTATTGTGAATTAACCTAAATATGTGTTTTTTATTATTTGATTTCAAACAATAATTGTCAGAATGAATTGGGAAATATAAAGGAGAAACCTTCTTGCTTGTTTTACGAATATCCTTTAGTGAGTGATAGGGAAAGAATTTTCCCTGAACAGGGTTTATTTACACTTTTATCAGATACTTTTGAAACAGACTGGCTCTAAATGTTTGAAGATGGTAGTGCTGATTATGAAGGAAGATGACAAAAACCTGGCTAATCATTTCATTCAGACCCATGTGTTTTACTTTATTACCATTTTAAAAACACGACTAAACTTTAATATTAAATAAATATGAGAAGAAACTGTTTGATTAACAACTCAATAACACTATTAAATTCTGTAGCTTAGTCATTCTAATATGTAAAAACTGCGAATTTAAAGAAACTGAACGCAAACAGCACATCTAAACCGCGTTCAAGAGCTGTCAGTGTCACAATTTTTATAGGATATTAACTCTGACAGAGCATGGACGCGGTTAGTTTTATTGGTGGAATTCGCCTTTAGTTACCATTTAAAAAAGGAAGGTTACATACCTTCCATAAATCCATTTAGAGTAGTCGCTGGTCGAGTCTGGCGCAGGCACCGACGCTTGCGCGACGGCATTCCTGAGATGTACGCATCGCTGTACGGCTCCTGAGGCTCTGCGTGCTGATTCTGTTGATCACGAGTGAACACTGGCACCCATTCCTCACCCCAGTGCTGCAAAATCATCAGCGGAGGTACCTGCATAGCGCCCGGTACAACCAAACATTAAGCAGTGCATGTGCAACGGCAACTAATAAAACTGTGCTAACATTTCCGCCACTATTACGCTATTGAACTGTTTACTTGTACATTTCATTATTAATCGATTACGTAAACACACTGTAACCGCTCCAAGTTCTTCCGACTTGAAGTAGGTGCTACTTGTTTATTCGGAAAAATTTAAATATCGTAGCAATTTAAAATTCTAATTTGGTCATTTGATCATACGTTATCATAAGAACTAACTACAATTATGTATTTGTGTAGGGTTTTCACTTTTGTGCTTTGTGTTGTTATTATGACTTAGAAACACTTACGAATCGAATGTTTTGGTCACTCGTGTTGCGCGTCGGAGTTGCAGGTTCACTCCGTTCCTTCGGGGCCCTGAATCATTATCACAAATTAATAACATGTTCATCAAAGTGAGGTTTGCTGCTATCTATAACCTTATTATCTAAAGTCACCCCCCGTGGATAACAAACTTTTAATCAGCCAATAGTTTAGTTGGGTTTAAAGGAGAAGATATGGCCCATTTAGATGCAGTAAACAAACTTAGTTTAGTTAATACGGAATTATGTCGTAGTTATGAGTAAATGGGTTTGGGTTAAATTGGGAATAAAGGTACATGACTAGTATATGAATGATCAGCACAAGCCATCTGAAAAAGTAAGCATGTATAGAAATTTAGCGTAGTTAGAAAGATCGAATTGCAGGTTTACTAATGTTTGTCATAATGTAAAATGCAATAATTGTATATATCATACTTGTATTTGCCATAACTTCATTATAAATAACGCTTCAGTTGCCACAATCGTGAAATTACATGAAATCATTTTCACTAATTTTATTGTATTGGTATCAATCAAGTGTCATATTAATTTTAATCCATTAATTAATTTGCTTTATTTTTCATTTTCCATAATGTCTTATTCCATGACATTTTTTCACCATAATATTAATTTGCTCACCTAAAAATAAACCTAATCTACCATGCATGCTTGCTTTGTAAAAGAAGAAATCTAGTTTTGTGTGGTCACACTTCTAATCTAACCTAACCTAGTTCCGCATTTGACAAACTCTTTATTGTGTACAAGTTAGGTATATGACACACGGGCAATATTTTTTCTTCTACAGACTTGTTTTGAGATAGTTCACTTGTTGTGTAGTTCCCTGTAAAAAGCATGCAACATGTAATATGCAAGCAAGCATGTAGTATGCAATCGAGCATACAACATGTAGCATGCAAGCGAGCATACAACATGTAGCACGCAAGCAAGCATACACTAAGAATGTAACAAGCATGATGCTACATACACCATACGTGCAGGAAGCATGCAACATGTAACATGCAAGCAAGCATGTAGTATGCAAGCGAGCATACAACATGTAGCATGCAAGCGAGCTTACAACATGTAGCATGCAAACAAACATACACTATGAATGTAGCAAGCATGCAGCATACACCATGCATGCAGCAAGCATGCAACATGTAACATGCAAGCAAGCATGTAGCATGCAAGCGAACATACAACATGTAGCATGCAAGCAAGCATACACTATGAATGTAGCAAGCATGCAGCAAACACCATGCATGCAGCAAGCATGCAACATGTAACATGCAAGCAAGCATGTAGCGTGCAAGCGAGCATACAACATGCAGCAGGTATGGTTTCTGGGACGGCTTCGGCGGTCCCACGCGAGCTTATCGTCGTAGATGGTGTAACACGCACTACCGCAGCTTCGTCATGCTAGCCGGCCGAGCCGGCCAGCCGTAGCCGCGGCGGCGAGTGTTACAACCACCTCTCCTACTCGCGCTCCGCTCCGCTCCTCAACTCGCGGGCCGCCTCGCCTCTCCGCGCCTAAGCAATTCTTAATTTAACTCTAGGGTAGGGCAGACAAGACTGCGTGGAGTCGGATTTACAGTGATTCGTTTCTGTCACTAAAACCTAATTTTTAACAAACGTTTTAGGACTAACAATTTTACTATAAATGAACATTCAGAATAATACATATTATATAATACAATACTTAGGACATTTGTGAACAATAAACGTTTCTAAATTATATTAAATGTTGCTTATGTCAAGTATCAATCATGTAATGTGTAACTTATAGAAACTAATGATTATAATACATGTTATTATGGAAACTTATTTTATGGCAAATAAAAGTTATGACTAATAAGTTGACATGACAAGCGTTATTAGTATAAATGATAATAGTGCAAGTAAATATTATTAGGGGGGCCATTATGGCAAACAATAATAGTACAAATTATTTTATGGAGAACAAGACAATACCCAAATTGCATCCAGGCCATTGTAAACTAAACAAAGAAAAAAGGAGTTATGTCAAAAAAAATATCCACTAAGCTATAGGCCAATTAAAAATCTTTCGTCTGAGGGGTACCTTAGAACTCACATAACACGACTTGGTGAAGTGACGGGCGACTGGGGGGCCGTGTTGGACGTCGCAGTGTGAGGGGCGCGGGTGGGGGAGGAAGCGACCGACGTGGTAGCGTGGGTGCCACCGGGGGCGGGGGTGGGGGGAGTAGGGGGAGTGGCCTCCTCCGGCATTGCCGCGGCACTAATCTGTGAAATCTCGGGATCAGTCAGCGGTAGGTTCTCCGCTAGTTCTTCGCGCGCCGATTGATCTGGCGGCGACACCTCCATCGGAGTCGGCTTTGAGTCGGCCTCAGGTGGAGACGGCTGAAACCACAAGAGAATCAGACAGTTTCCAATTCAAATTCGCCATTTATTATTATCATTTTGTAAGACACACTATGATATTTAATCAGTCCAGTTCTGGTTCAGGTTCTTGATTCTAGTTCAGTGTGGAAGCTGTCACAATATTTTCCAGAAGCCACAATATTTTTCAATATTTCATGCATTATATATATTACAACTCCGTTAGGCAAAAATTTATTGAAAGGCTTATTCATTCATGAATTTTCCTAGCTTTCACGCAAAATCGTCTGCTAGCTTTCAGTGTTTAGAGGTGTCTTGAAGGCTGGGCACTTGGTAGTGTTCCATAATTAATTATGGATATTCAAATATCTTACCGTTGTCTCGGAAGACCCTGATCGGCGATGCAGATGCTGCTGAATGTGAGCGCAATGTGAGCCCAAAGTGTTGATAATGGCGTTCAAATTTTCATTGGCAAGCACCAACACCAAACCTCGAACAGTTGGTTCAAAAGAACAAATTCTCATGTCCTGTAGAAAAAACAATAACATGAAAAAATATTACTTTTAAACAAAGGATTTCATTTAAGCTTCGAATATTTTGTAAGTACTAAAAATTTAAAAAGGTCAGATGTTTACCCGAATTATTATATTATTATACGAATTCAAAATGTTTTCCATCTGGCTTACTTTAAATTGGATACGAAATGACTGACGTACCTTTGAGTATTAAGTATCAAATATACTCGTTAATAAAACAATACTCAGCCAGCCACCTTTCCACTGCAAGACAAAGGCCTCTCTTCTCATAGAAAAGACACGATCATTAATCACAGAAGTTGCTCGAGGCGAATTGGCGATTTCAGACTTATACTAATTATAACACCAGGTATCCCACACGATATTTTTCACCGCTCTCTCTTAATGTCTAAGATACACTTAGACATTGCAGACAGCGGTAAAAAATACACACTTAGAAAGTTTTAGTAAATATATTTAATTTGACAGAATCTTACCACGAAAGTCCTGTAAAGTAACCGCAAGCCATCGAGTCCTTCAACGCACAAGTGCGAGATCAGGGTGCAGAAATCAGTGTAGAGCCGTGAGAAGATGGCGTAGAATCGAGCTGCATACATGTCTCCCATTGAATCGGACATGACGGCGTTGATCAACGCGGGCAGGCGAGCGCGGAATAATGAGCGAATCGAGATATAAGGGTCAAACTCGTCGCGAAGAGGAGTTATGCGGCCCTGTGATGGAAAAATAGTGTCACTATTAGTATAAAAAAAATTGGTTTCGATGTCATGGTTGAGTGTTTTAATTTAATTTAGATGAATAGAATTTAAAATGTTTACTTTTGTTTGTATTTAACGAAATAATCACAGTTATAAATGCGCTGTTGCCAGCCCGCGTGGGATAAACGCTCTTAACCAAATACATCAATACCAGCCTATTGTTGGCCCACTATAGAGCAAGGCATCTACTCTTACAGAGAAGGCACAATCATTGATCACCATGCTTGCCCAAGACGGGTTAGCCATTTCGGATTTATGTTAACTGTAAGTCCAGGTATTGCTTACAATGTTCTCCTTTCACCAATATTAATAAAGTCAGACTTAACTAAACTAGTCTCAAAATGAAATAACTCATGGTACTTATTGATTTTAAGTTTTTAATTTTGTTGGGTTTGGTTGTTTTTTTTTTAAATACTTCTGTTTTCTTTTAGTTGTATTCTCGTTTCAAGTTAAACTTATACTTACTTTTTATAAATGGGAAAGTGCAAATAAGAATACTAAAGACAAAAAAACGGCGTCGAAGTTAAAAGCACAGCACAAAACTTATTTTAATTTCAACTTACCATTCTATTAATAAAATCGCTGAACTCCTCGACGAAGAAATCAGTAATTGTGAGGATGGAGTGGTCAGTGGCACCGGCATGGGCACGGGTTGTCAAGTTCTGTACGTAGTTGCGCAGAAGGATACGCAGTTGCACGAATTCGTACGGGATCAGCACGGGCTCCCCGTTCGAAGACTGCAGAGGTTCCGGCATGAACAAGTGACGAGCCTGTAAATATTGCAAGTTTGATTACTTGTTCTTATCTCCAAATACACACCTACAATACAACGATATTTTAGTGATCGAATGACATCGACAGGAGGCGCTGTTGGTTATCATTTTCGCTAAAAGATGTATTGAAAAATGAAAATGGCGGCATGAGTTTCGTCCGATTTTTGCCACGTACCAAAATAAACTTGTAGCCCTATATTTGAATGTGTTATTCTGGACAAGTCTTGAAATAAGAAACCAGTCGCAACAAAGAGGCAACCATGGCAACGAACCCAATGACACAACATTGTTACATCGTTAGATAACAGAACGTAGATGAGTCTTTTGTGATGTAAATACACACATCAACACTGTATCACTAACTTTAAAAGTACTGACCATATAAAAGTCAATTTGTTCCTGGCACATTTCTCTTCTGTATTTTAAATACCAATTTTAAAAAAGAATATCAAAGGCGGACAAATTAAATTAACTTTATCATGAACAATGTTCGTATCTATGTGTTTTAAAGACTGTTGTTGTGTTGTTTGTGTTTTAAAAATTGTTTTTAAACAAAATTTGAACTTTCTCACTAGTTTGATAATTAAATTCATACTGTTCGTTTTTCCTAGACCAAGGAACGCCGACATTTAATCAGAGAAGGGATGTTAAGAGCAATATGCTTGCTGCAAGCAGGCGCGATCCAGTGCAATGTTGCTGATACCATAGGCACCAGGCAAAGCGTCACATCAAGATTGTGGTCTCGCTACCGGGATACCGGCGAGGTGGCTGAGCGGCACACTGGGAATATTCGACTTACCACCGCAAGACAAGAACGATGTTTACAAATAACAGTAGAGACAAACTACCGCTACAGCTAGGCAATTGGTTAAATAAAGTCGGAGCATCAGATGCTGGTTAGCGATGGAACTGTAAGGAGGAGACTGCAGGAAGTCAACCATGCTCGTAGACCATTTCGGATTCCAGCACTACGACGCGGGGAATCGCTGACGACGATTACAATGGGCAAATGAACATTTAGCTTGGAACGATCGCCAATGTACTAGAATGTTATTCTCTGATTAATCCCGGATCAGCTATTATCCAGATTAACGAAGAATACATTTATCGCGTCATACCATCGTCGTCATGAAAATCAGAAACGTTTAGAAGCATCTATTCCATTGTTAGGAGAATAACATCGTTTAATTTTATGACTTTAATCGAGAGATTATCAAGGATCTAGTATCGCAGGTACTTATACTTACAACAGTTAGCAAGAAAGCTGTGGCCCAAGTCTCGTGTGATGGAGCGCTGCTGAGCAGACGCAAAATAATAGTCATGTGGTCCTGAAAATAAAAACATACATTTCATCACTTCATCAGCTAAATCCAGGGTCAGCTGCTTTCCTCGTTTGGGACAGATTTTTCGCATTTTTTTTAAGGTTCTTATTCTAATGTCAGTCGAAAATATTTGCAAACTGTACAAACTTCAGGGTAGCCCGCGGAATTCATGTTTTGTACTTATTTATTTTTCTTACTTTTTTCTTGCGTTTTTTTTTTTTGCAATTTGTAGGTCAGTGTCAGGTTGTATGTTAAACTATACAGGGTAAATTTTAACCAGTGCGCAAACTGTAACCATGAATTCAGCATATCATTCTAGGGGGGTCTAGAATAATATGCTGAATTCATGGTTACAGTTTGACTCAGATTATAAAACAAAGGCGCAGTCTATCTGCCTTTATTCTATAATCAGAGTTTGCGGACGGAGTAAAAATGTATCCTGTACATGAGATTCACGACCATAACAAATATGGCTTTATAGAATTTTATCCATTAAAATCATCAATACAACCCTGTAAGTTCCTTTAATTCCATTGAATGACTATTACATGAAATATTCATTTAATTCCATTGAATAATTTAATACCTTATGTATTTAAAATCATTAAAATCATCAATACAACCCCGAAGTTCATTTCATTTTCATGTAACAGTAAGTTACGGTCGCCAATCATATTTTCTTATTCTTATTCATACAACTTGGCACTGACCTGTATGTGTTTGAATATTGCGAGCTCCCCTGGAGCTTCCACCTTAAGTAATTGGCTTTCAGAACAGTCCTGTCGGTTGTAGACAGAACTGTTTTGTTCTGTCAAAACATTTTTGTCACAGGTTTGGCGCTATCATTGTTTTAGTACAGCATTTTAGCACATAACACAACATTCTTATTTCGATCATTATTATCATAAATCTCCAGTTATGGATAGGTTCCTCAGAAACCGTTTATGTGCTGTAATGACCCGTAACGAACCGTAAGTGAGTCGTATAAACAGCATACGCATAATGATGAAGGCTGGTTATGCTATGCGTATGCTGCAGTTGGAATGTCCAACTACTGGGACACAGGTCTCCTCTCTGTGAGAGGGATTGGGCGATAATCCTCCACGCGGGTCCAGAGCGAGTTGGTGATGTTACGTCTTCGAATTTTTCTTTCAACGTTTTGAGAGCAGAGATTATAAATATGAATTAAACGAAGTAAAGTCTGGAGTAAAGTCTAACGATATTCAAAACGTAAAATGGGCGCCATCACAACGCCACCATAGCTCTGAGTCGAGGCGTATAAACGATGTCTGTTTATTTCATAGTACTCACGTCATTGATATGATGATTGCGTTGCATCAGATACTCGATGTGTTGAGCAGCAACTCGCTCGGCTTGGGCGCGCTCGTGGGCAACAATCTGCTGCTGCTGATGGTCCCTTGAAAATTATAATGATGTTATTTGATGTCGCGACACAAACTTTGTGTGTACACTGTTATTAGAACTTTTGGCGCCTCGACGACATTGACCAACAACCTCCCCTGGGTTGTTGGTTAAATACCCACGTGGACAAAACAAGATGAAGGTTGGACCCTCAAAAACAAACCCGTTCCGACTACCAGCGTCAACATTATTAAACGTCTTACTTTTTTTTTGGGTGGGATGTCATCAAATAACTTCTCCCGCTCTGGGTGGAGCAGGAGGGCGTGTCAGACTTTTACTGACTAAAATCCACCCGTGTTCCCTCAGTTGTCTGTGCCAGGGGCCGCGGTATCTCTTTCGAACAACCCACACCCCTGGCAGAAACGCCTTCTTTTGCCTATATTGGTATATATTCCAGGCTCAAATGAAGATTGTCAACATTTTTAAACATTGTGACTTTGGTTAAATGATAAATGATTTTATTTCTGTAAGTAGGTTTGTACAAACACTTTTACACGTCAATCATATTTTTTAAACTAGATGAGGTCGGCGTTTCCTATCTGACTACTCTGAGAAGAAAGGCCGAAACAAACTCAGAGGTCACAGTATCTTTTAAAGTCCAGACATAATCTTGGTCAGATCATGTGAAGACCATGTGGATCGGTGTCTGAAATGGTCTTTTGAGGAGAGAACCACACAAATTGAGTGGACCTGTCCATTCAGTGCACGCATTTATTAGTCATGCAGCTCAACTCAAAACTTGAGGAGCTCAACGATTTGATGAACAATACCAAAGATAGGACAATTTGGGTAGGCCGCATATAGTACTCAAACTGCCAGATTAATACTAACTGAGAAAGAGATGAAAAATCTCAAAAAAATAAAAAAAATATGACCCACATAGTCCTCACCGATTAGCCGATAGCCAAAGAGATTTTATTACAAGTTCATACATACTATAATGCGAAAAGACTTTTTCCCCAACCTAATATTAACATTGAACCAATGAACTACTTTTGAGGTAGGTTGACGTAGGTTTCGTCCAAAAAGAATATATTTCGGTTGTCGGCTCTGTATTTTCTAATGGCTCTCAAGTATTTCACTCGCCATTCAACAATGTTTGCTATCTCTATTAAAATGGATCTCTTCGATTTACAATTTTTAAATTAATATCCCAGTTTGTGCAAAAGTTCTCTTAAAAAGTTAATTCGCAATGTAAAATGTTATCTTTTAAGACCGCATTTAGTTTTCAAAAACTTGGAACGTTCTTCTCAATCGTATAAAATTGGTTTATTTTTCTCCTAATCTCTCCCAAATCGAAATAGTCAACTTGTATTTTCTTTTTTCTTTCTTTTGGTCTGCGCTGAGATCGAAATTTTGCTTCCCCTGTATTTTGCAAGGAAGTTTTTCTTTCAGCAGTCACTCTACTTATACTACGTTCTGATATCCCTGTTGCTTCTGCTATCAATTTATGTATATTCGCATCAGTTTTACATTCCAAACTATCAACATCGGCTTTCCGATTTTGAAAAAACATGCACTTTGTATATTACATTTTTAACTTGTCTATTTATCGGCGGACTCATCTTGCTATTACAATCTCATGTGCGTTTTATCTAAACTAGCCGGAACTTTTGACGCGCGTTGCCGACGTGAAGTACGGTGCCGTACTGAGTAATGACAGCAAGCGCCCCCGCCCCTCCATTCCACCGCTCACATACCTAAGGCGCGGCCAGCTAGTTCCAAGCGGACTATAAATCAAAATTGTATTGAAAAAACAATTTTGAGTTAGTTCCGATTTTGGCCACGCGTCAAAAGAACCTTGTAGCGTTGTTAGCATGTAGTAATAAAATGAAAATAGTAAATAACAGTAATAAGTAAGTACCTGCGGCGTTGCAAATGACGGCGGGCAAACTGGCTGTCACATTGCAAGAATCTGTCATAGATCAAGTTAGCCAGCGACACGGCCGGGACGCGCGTAGCGGTCGTAGAGCGACGCACGTGCACGCTCGGCGCTGGTGATACAGAAACATTATTATTATTTAGACAAGGGAGTGCTCAGAACTAATTCTTAACAATTAAGACTGGAGTGCTACATGATCATAAACAGCACTATTATTTATAAGAGTGAAACATATAAGTAGTTGATTTAAAAGAGAGTCTATGGAGGTTTTGCCCGTTCTTCTCCATAAGAACTAGCTCTATCTTTTGGACTGATCAAATCCATCATTTTAAAAACGGAATAACCTGTTAGCTTTTTGACTTCTATAGTGATTTTAGTTTACTTATAAAATCGATACTTCTTGAAAGGGCAATAGCAGCTTCTTTTATTTGGGTGGAAAATCATCAAATAACTTCTCCCGCTCTGGGTGGAGCGGGAGGGCGTGTCAGACTTTTACTGACTAAAACCCACCCGTGTTCCCTCAGTTGCCTGTGTGCCAGGGGCCGCGGTATCTCTTTCGAACAAGCCGCACCCCTGGCAGGCATCGGCCCTTGCGGGCAATAGCAGCTAATGCCATGCTAAAACTTAAAGTAGTTTAGTAATTCATTCGAACATTATTCGAATAGGAAACACCAATTTTATCTAGTTTTATCACATATTTATTTACATGTAAAACGTGTTAGTTAAAACCTATTTGCAGAAATAAATGTAATTTGTCATCATAGTGTCTTCTCAAATAATAAAAATCAATAATCCGATTTACAGAATAATAACTTACGGTTAACGGGATGATGCTGTGAGACATATTCCCGGGGTGGGGGGGCCGGGAGTCCTGCGGCCAGATTCTGTGCGACCTGAGCCGCATGTGCGGCCTGCTCTGCAAGTTGAGCCGGATGCCATATGGGAATCGGATTGGCCGCCACTGGAGCATTTGGTGGTAGATTAGCCGGATTTGGCGGTGCGGGAATGTGCAGGGTGACGCCTTCTATTCCGGGCACGAGCCCCTGACGAATAACTGATGACACGATGTTCTGGAGCAAGTCAGCGCTTGGCGGCCCGCCCCATGGCATGGGGGCGAGGTATACTGGGGAATAAGGATTATGATGTAGTAAAGAATTAAGTGAAAATTTGAATAACTTTAGAAGAGTTGTGTTTGTTGTTAATTTGGATATTACGACAGTAAATGAATGCAATAAAGTATGATGAAGTAAGTAAAACCAGTGTTTACCTTCGCCGCTTTGCACCTGTGGAACGGCCGTAGTATTTCCCGCAGCGTTATTATTATTGCCTTGCACAATGGAGCCCAACCCGATGGCGCCTCCGTGCGGTATCTCCTCCATGCTCATCACGACCTCTACTCCACCAAGATTGCCAGCTTGGCTCAATCCTCTAAACAAACTCTCAAAATCTACGACAAATACATGGAAATTAATACAATGAGTAATTACAGTCGAACTTATTAAGCAATCTATTTACTGATTTATAATTTACTAAACTACCGTAATAAAGTAATGAATTTACCGAAATATTAGAGAACGTTTAGCATAAGATGTAATTTCATTACTCTATTAAAGATTGAGCCGGTGGCGTTTACTCGTAGCTACGCGTCAAAATAATCTAACAAGATTAGAGGCAGATTATGTGCAGTACGGAGCACGGCAAGGAGTTCCCCTTTACTGAAAACATCTTACCAAGCATCACTTGACGCCTATTGGCCTGGCCGGCGGCGCCCGTGCCTTGTCCCTGCCCCTGCTCTTGAGTGTTCACCACAGCAGCGGCGTTAGTCAACCCGTTCAGCAGAGCGTTCTCTAAGGGGAACGCGATTGGGACCCTTGTTTCTATCTCTACTTGATACGTGATGGGATCTGGCTGAATATTTATGTTGACAGTCGGTTGGGTGGTCCTACCGGCGTGAGCTCTGTTCGTGTTAGTGCCAGGAGCCTGTGAGCCAGGAGCCCTTCCTTGCACTTGGATATTGTTGGGGTTGGGTGGTGGCTGCAGTACGGCCTGCGGTGCTGCCGGTGGCGCTGGTGGCGCCTGTGGCGCTTGTGGCACCGACGCTGCTGGTGGCGCTGCTGGCGCCGACGGTGCTGATGGCGCTGTTGACGTAGTAGGCGCAGATGGCGCTGTTGGCGTAGATGGCGTTGTTGGCGTAGAAGGTGTAGATGGCGTTGTAGGCACAGATGGCGTTGTTGGCGCAGATGGTGTTGTTGGCACAGATGGCGTTATTGGCGCTGTTGGCGCAGATGGCGCTGTTGGCGCAAATGGCACTGTTGGCGCAGATGGCACTGTCGGGGCGGGTGGCGCTATTGGCGCGGATGGCGCTGTTGGGGCGGGTGGCGCTGATGGCGCGGAAGGCGCTGCTGGCTCTGATGGCGCCGATGGTGCTTGTGGCGCTCCAGGCGCTTGTTCTTGCTGTGGTGGCGAGCGCCGATTAGATTGAACTACATTGATGTGTGCCTACCGAACAACCCATATTTAAATCATTACATATTTAATACATTGACAGAAATGTAGTGGATTAGCGGCTTTAAAAGATATGCTACTTTGACCCAAGAAATAACTGAAATGCACGAAATGTGACCAAAAAAATAGAATGTCGCCAAGTGGCGATGCAGCATTAATGAAGTAGCAAAATAGCCGATCATCGATCCTAAAACTTAAAGTAGCATGTCTACTAAAGTCCTAAAAAGTAAAACAGTATTTACCTGCATCGGGATAGGGTGACGAACCACACTGACGTCAGACGTGAGGCGCGGGTTGCGCTGTCCGACTTGGAAGTTGATGTCGCTGACGGCGTGGTAGGCGTGCGCGAAGCTGTGCATTATGTCTGAGACCATGTCCACGGTGCGTTGTGCGCTGATGCGCTCTTCCTCGGTAAATACAGGTGGCTTTTGGATTGAAATATAATTAGTTAGTTAGTTGTTTGACACAATTTACGACGACAAATACGAAATTTATGAAAATAACTTGGTATTGTTTGTTAGGCAGCGTTTGATACATTTAAAACATAGGTACCTACATAAAATCACGCCTTGTTTGCCCAAAGGGTTGGACAGAGGTGTACATTTAGCACACCGTATTTGACACATTTGGTGCTATAATTTACTTGATAATCGTCATTGCGGCCGTAATGTGTCAGCACCGCTATCAGCAACGCAAGAGCAGAGATGCGCGGGAGACGAGATTAGCGAATATTTTAATTAGACCGGACTAGATTTTATTTTTGATTGTAGCTGCTGGTACGGTTATATAAGAAAGAGTTTAAAAAAAATTGGTTCCAGACACTAACTGATACAAAATGATATAACTATAGCGCGTGAAAACACTTCTTTTATTATTAAATTTCTCCTTTATTGTCATCAAATTTCAGAATACTTAGACATGATTTATTTTAATAATGCAGTTAAATACGGACACGATCTAAAATTTTTGAGGTAAGTATATGTGAACTGATTTAATTGTTTATTTCGTATTATGGTGAAAGTACCGTATTTTGTTTTTTCACGTTTATGTGATGTGGCGTTGAAAAGGTTAAATAAGTAATGCGAGAATATGAAGCAGGGTACTGACCTCCGGATCGTTAGCAGCGCGAAGCATCCTGACGTAGTTGGCCCGGTAGGGAGCGAATTGTTCTTGAAGTGTCTCCAGTTCTTCGAGTAACTGCGCAAGGTCGCGAGGACGAGAGTGGCGGGCGCGTAACGCTCGGATTGCTCTGTAGCTCCTTTCGTGGGGAGGTTGAGACTCATTCAAATATATCAAAATATCTGTCATCATACGTTGATGTCTGATATTTTAATATGTTAATGAAGAATGTGTTAGGGCCAGTTTTTGATCCGTAGTCAAACCGTACAACCATTTGTTAGAATAACCATAGTCAACTGGTCAACTAATGGTTAAAGGGCTATTACGTTTTTCAATATCTATTTTAACTGTCAAACTTAACTATTGGTAATACTTTACCATTGGCATCATATTGACAATCTTATGAGAAATCTTTTCCTAAATATGCTAATAGCTATGATTTTGTAACAATCCGCCCTTTTTTACAGTGTTTTTGTCAAACTTTATTATAAACTACATTAAAATCAAATAAAATAACACGAGATTGAAATAAAGCTAATTTCACTACGAGTAATATTGTTCTTAAATTTTCACCTCGATCGCCAAGGATCTTCTTAAAAATGTTAGGAAATAGGCAACAATCAAACAAGTACCAAAATATCTTTCTACAAATAAGTTGCAGCAGTAATACAATCAAATGTGCAAAACAGATGTTGTGTTTGAGTTAACCATCCGCCATGTTGTTTAACCCTCCAAATCGGGTGGTTAATTATCTTAACTAATAGTTATTTTTTTGACCATTGGTTCAACTAACAATTGATCAAAAAACACATTTTGCCGAAATTTAACCATTAGTTACTATTTTTAACCATCGATAGAGTTAACTACGGATCAAAAAAACCGGCCCTTAGTCAACTAGAAATGATGAGCATAGGTCGGAATAGACAGTTACAATTTCATATCGATATTTTATACAGCATGGCAGGAAAAATATGGAATATACTTTAGGAAGCGGGTTCTACTCATGACAATGAACAACTTTAATTGTTGGATCACATCGCAATATGAAAAAGAAAACATGTTTTCATATATCTGAGTTAGTCCCGTTGTCTTTTTTATGAGTACCTACTACACACCTTTAAAATGTGCTGTGCACCTTCTTTTTTCTGCCGTACTGTGTTGCCATACATGTACAGTTAAAGCCGCTATTCCAAATTAAACTATCTATTCCGATCTACAATCAAAGGTGTTAGAGAAACAGCAAAGTGATCAAGTGCGCATTCCCAGTCTTGGTTCGGAATCAAATCAAATTTTATACGAATTCTAACTAACATTGAACACGGGGATATTAAACTTTATGATCGTAGATATATGACATTGTAATAAAGACGTACGAATCATTTGTAAGCTTCGGTATAATGTATTTAATTTAGGACTGGCTGACCCGACAGACGTTGTCCTGTCCAAACAATAATTCATACAAAGAAAAACCACAGAAAACGGACATTATTTTATCCCCCTTTTTTTTCTGGAAAACTTCGTATTTTCCCGTCCATATAAATCTAATTCGTACTGTTTCGAACATTTTAAAACAAAAAAAAATGCTAAATCCGTTCAGCCATTCTAATTTTATAAAGATAATAGATATGATTGTAGACCCTATTATGATCGTAGTGTAATATCCCCTTAGAAATGTATTGGAAAAACATGTTTTTTCTTAGCAACGACGCGTCGTTACCATGTAAGAATAAAGTACTTATCACAAATTATGAACAAATTAGACTTTATTAAACTACTACTACTACTACTACTACTACTACTACTCGAAGATGACTGAAGAATGGAGTGTGAAATACGCCTAAGTGGTCTAATTCAAAATTACGCACCCCTTTATAAATTTTTCTATAAAACAATCAAAATATGCGCACAAAATAAGCAGGTGGGCGCGAAGTTTGAATTTGTCTATCAATTGGTTATTATACAGGGTGGTCCGTGAAACGACCTCGTTTCACGGACCAGCCTGTATAATACCAATTAAGGTTTCAAAAAATTTGCTTTGGGCCTCCAAAGCAAATTTTTTGAAACCTCTCTCCAAAGTAACCCCATTTTATTTAATGTTTAGCGATTATAACCAAAGAATTTGAAAAATGATATTAATTAAAAGCCAAAACTAAACCAATTTTAATTTGAGATGCGTACATCCCGCACTCATGGATATTTCTTAAATATCAAAAACTTGAATGCAATAAGCAACTAAATTCAATGTTCTCAGTCTGTCATATTTTTAATTGACAGCATTCAAAAATAATTACATCTACTTGTTTATAAAAGTTCATTTAAGACTGATTAATTTTAAGAGATGTCCACGAGTACCAAACCAAGGGAAATGTCAACGCAAAAAACTTGACTGCTTAAAATTAAATTTCAAAATAATTTTTGGTTAAAGTTAGATTACATGCATACTTTTTTTTTGTTGACAGTAAACATATATTTTGCTAAGATAATTTATAATTAATATGGTTTAGGCTTGGGGCAAATTTATGCAGAAAAACTTGGCGCAATTTTGCAGGCAATTCCGTTTGTTGTTACAACGTTTTATCGTCAAGATATAGCTCTTTCAGAATTTTGTTATAATTGAACGTGCTATGGTGGGGCGATATTCCACGAGCGACATCCCGCTGTGTTTTATCTCTTAGATTTGTCCCAAACCTAAAACGAGAAGTCGGAACCCACCTTCGTCGTGCATTCTGAGCACGGGCGGCTAAGTCGTTGGTTTCATCACCATTTTCGTCAAGTTGGGGTTCGGGCTGCATTCAATCATACATAAATAAGTTAAAATATCTAAAGTGCTTTCAGTTTGATATTAATAACACGATGTAAGTATGTGAGAACCATATCACGCCAACACAATGAAGATAAGTTTAAGTTATACATGTTTTTTTATCGATATGAAGGTTCGGCCGTTGATTTGCAAAATGCGTGCTCATGTATTTCGGTATCGGTGCCTTAGATTAGGTATAATTCATGACTGTATTATTATTTTCTAGACATTCATTACAACTTGGTACATAATACAAAATGATGTCGAGCCCATTGCCCACACGTTACACTTCTGTTACTTACATATGCCCTCTTATTAAAACAATCTAATCAAATGAAATATTATTTACAAAATAGCGGGACTAATGAATATGAGTACATACATACTACAAGATCTCTATCAAACAATATACAACTAAGCCTCTTAAGCTGACTAAGGACTTTACACAACAAACGTATACACGCAAGTAAAACACGCTATAACACGGTGGCAGAACAATAACATTGAGGTTCTCGAGCAATAAATTGCTCTTAAGGACATTCGTATTGATACCAGATTCGAGTACGAACTTTTTACTGTACAGTCATTTAATATAGGATTGATTCAAGGATATTATTATCGTTATCAAATAATGCCGTGGTTTTATGAATAATTTTGATGGTAATGATAAGTTTCTTGTCTTTCGAATACTTCACAAAATGTTTTAATAAAAACTAAACGTATAAATAATCTATATTGTATGTTAAAAGGTTTGGTTTCCGCACTTAGTCTTTCAGGTGGACCATTGTGCGTGGGCCATGGTGGCTGTCGGTGGTAGTTCCGTATGTACTTACGTGTTTATAATAGAACGGTAGAAGTTCAAATAACTATGCCAGAAGTTTTAAAATGCATGTCGATTGATTACATATGTTCATTACAAAGAAGTGCAGAACAGACAGTTCCCCATATAAGTTATTCAAAGAGGTCAGACATGTGCTGGCTACTATGTAGATGGACATGCAGTAGTTGCATTGATCGAATTCTTTAAACATTTACAAAGGACAGACATCCAAGAACCACTTCAATGTAAAATGCCTAAAATATCGTTAAGCCTATTTATTTTGTTGTATCAAGAATATGTTGGCCAATTCCCGTGTTTCGAAACTTTAAAAATCTGGTCGCAATCGTCTCGGCGACCATAAATTGCAAAAATCTAGGTAAATTAGACGTATAATTGAAAGATTGAGATGTAAACGTTTTTTAAAATAGGGGAATTTTGTTGCATTGGTATCAGTTTATTTTCATAACTAAGTAATACTTTTCGGTTCTACCGTCGTGTCATAGGTCGCATAAATACACCACAAAATGCTATAATATTATCAATAAAACATATGACGTGCGCGACTGCTCATACCGCTACTACAAAACAACAGATTACCTCGTCGTGCTGCGTACCGGTTGCGGGTTCAGTATCCATTTGCTCTGAAGGACTTTCACCGCTTGCTGGTGAACTCCTATTTTCCTACAGTAGGCACATTGACAACATAAACAACTATATACGAAAACAATTCTATCGAATTATCATAATATAATAGAAATACTTATATATTTTAAAGCTACTGCTGCGTTTTGTGGATTGGATGGATTAATTATTGAAAGAAATTGAACAACCACTAAGTGAATAACACGGTAATAGAACTAGAATTGTTAGGTAAATCAGACCATAGAATCCTCAAAACGATTCAAAGGTACTTGAAATGTAACAAAACAAAAAACATCAACATGCATATAATTCAGGACCGTTTATAATATCATGCAAAGTTCAAAGGGGTGGTATAGTTTGAAAACAAGGTGAACTCACGTTTGTAAATTCCTACAGTAAAACATATATGACTTGTTAAACCATTTGTTAAAACTGTATAAATCTTATTATAATTTCATAGAATTTTTATCAAATTATTTTGGTTAAATCGACTGATCTTCATCATCATCTGCCTAGCTTTTTCCGAACTGTGTTGGGGTCGGCTTCCAGTCTAACCGGATGCAGCTGAATGCCGGTATTTTACAAGAGCGACTATCTGACCTCCACAACCCAGCTACTGGGTAACACGATAAGACTTGGTCAGAATGTCGAGGTTCTAACGACCCGTGACGATTGTCAATGATCCACTAATGACAGCCGGGACCAACGGCTGTGCCAACAGCTTAAAGTGCTTTCCGAAGCACGGAGTGATGGAGGGGTCTTGTTATGTAAAAAACAGTCACGGACCAACCGCGACAAGCGTAGTTTAACCTGATCGATGGACCCGTGCGGTTATTAATTACTTAGCCACAGTTAAATTGACTGATCGAGAGCGTTAAATACTTTTCCGTCAGCAATAAAATTGAATATGGTAACACTTCCATCACTCGATCACTGCACTGTCCAACTGTAGATGATGTAGACGGTAAAAATTTGCCCTCATAGTTCGTAAGTACCGCCATGTTAAGTGTGGTGAATTTTATCACATGGATCGATACAGGGTAATTATGCAACCAATGTTAAAAAAGGATAGGGATATACAGGAACATTAACACGATACAGCCATTACTGCAAACACTCAAAATTACTTTAGAATAATAAAAATACTGCACTACTACACACCTTAACTGTGTTAGAATACGATGTTTGAAATAATTTCCTTCTCCTACGTCTTACCTCTCCTTCGACGTGTGCTCTAAGGGAAGCGAGCGATGTTTTGATCTCGGCTATCATCCGTCGGATGAATTCGAGCCGGCCGGTGGTTGGTGACATCGTCATGGCTTGGTGTTGCTCCATGATGAAATCAGGAGGCCCAGCGAGTGACTGGAATAGTAGACAAATGCAGTTTAGTGTGATATAATTACAACATGGGATAATGTCTCAATCTGAGACATATCATTACATTATAATATCTTACACCGCGTTCGCCGTCTTGTGAACAGACAGCAGACTTTTGTTTGTCTACTGCTTCTGAACACAATACACGTATTAAGGCTGATTTTTCAATAGTCAGATAATTTTTATCTGTAAAATAAATCGGACAGTTTGGAATATTTTCTATACAAAAGTTGTTAACACATTAATTTCTCAGATAAAAGTTATCTGGCTATTGAAAAATCAGCCCTTAATAAAACGAATGTATTCAGTATAATTCCTATTTAACATTAGGCTTTAAAGCTGGGCTTAAAATACCGGTATTTTTTGGAACCGGTACCATAGGCCTTGATATGATACCGGCACCAGAGTAGTACCTGCACTATTGGTACCAGTATCAGACGTAATACTTGTTCTATTGGTATTTCTAAGCAGTATTGGTACTGTTCCGGTACCAAACAAATATTCCAACTAAGAAAACATATACAACGTATAACATAATCAACGCCTCATACACCCCAATTAGGGTATTGAGTTAAAAGCACAATGACCAAAACTTAAGAAAAACGTTACTTTATGCATTTTGATTCTTATTGCCTTAAAATAAGATTATATTTGCTTTAGGTATGGCAAATTACATAATTTTTAAAAAACATACCTTTATTATGAGTTACTGGAATCGATTCAGTAGTCTTGCGTTGATTCTGTAAGACCTTGTATACTAAGTAAGTAAAAATAATAGGCATTCGAAAAACAAATTCAAGGTTGCCAACCGTACGAGGTTCCTCGTACAAATATGGGATTTGTGGTACAACGCTGGGTACCTGAATTCGGTATCGGTACTTTTTAAGTAGAGTACGTACCGGTGTCAGACTAGAACTTGTACCCGTCTGGTACCGAAACAGCATGAACTGCTAAGTTCCGTTACAGAACTTCAATTTACATACTAATTACTAGTTTTGATACCGGTTCCAAGCCGGTGGAGGTCTTAAAATTGCTCCCTTTTTATAAGAAATTCTACGTGTACAATTTTTGCTCGCCACTCCACTTCACTAACCTTAACAGCTGTGGTGGAAAACCAGTCATAGGATTGACTGGTTGTGCCTCCCCTACGATATTTGGTATCGGGGAACACGGTGTGTTATGTCTTTATGAGTTGACAGTGAACACGTTTCACTAGAAAAATAAAACAAGAATAATTACCATGAGCCTCCTTATCTGCTGCTGCATATTCGGGGTGCCATTTTGGCCTTCGGCTCCTGCGTTCGCAGTAGGAGCATTCGGGGTGCTTTGTCGAGTCTCGGTACTAGGAGGTGCACGCTGTACCAAGTGCACGACCTTTCCTTCGACATCTGGAAACGATACATAAAGATACGTTAAGTTTCCATTTATTGTGTAGTGGGCAAAATGTCTGGAACAACTTGCGAATTGGTCTTGTCTTAAAGATGAACCCGCTAAGTTCATGCTTTCATTCATAATGCTTGGTTTGATGCTGAAAGCGTGAATTCAAGCGGATATGTGAAGAGAGCCGTATATTGTACTCCTACAATAGCGCATACATTCTAAATTGAGACAGGAAACTTGACTGCAGTCTGCAGGTATTTAAAAACATTTGATAAATTGAAGTTTTGCAGTAGGGGATCAGAACGCTATGAAAAATGGTTACTTGATCTCATTAAAATCCAGGCCGTGGCCTCAATGGTTGTTAACGAAACAAGGGTGATTCCTACTTAAAGGGAATCCGTTAAAATTAAACAGTTCCGTTGCTTCGTGAATAGCCTTCTGTATGATACTGGCGGTACCTTAAATGTTAAGTAGGTAGTTCTTAAGAGGACGAAATGACAGACAAACTGTACCATATTCAGAGAGTTTCTTCTCATCCTGTAGCACTCTGCCGCAGAATATGAGTCGCTGCAGGCTGGGATCTATGCCCATCTGCTCCCTCACTTTCTCTTTAAGTTGTTCCACCGTGATCTGAAAACATACAAAACAAAAAATTTAACTCGATGCTCAAACAATATGAAGCCACAATGACATTTACAAATAATTCATAAAAGGCCTGCTCAGTCATCGTCTAATTCGTTTCAGACCAGATCTATATAACAATGAAATAAGCCTGAACCCTATATTAAGTCGACTCTTGATATTACGTAAATATCGTCGTAAGCGCCTATTACACTATTCAATTTGTTGGAAATATAATCAGAAAATCGAAAGATGTCGTCGAAGTTAGAACAGTTATGAAAATTCCGATTCAGTGCGATTGCAAGGTCACGCCCCACTACTTCGTGAATTGTTGCAACCCAACGTAAAGGCTCGTGCAGACTAGCGCGACGCGACGGTCGCGTCGCGACACTCTTAGAACAATTTCTATGAAAACTTAATGGAAATTGTTCTACAAGTGTCGCGTCGCGCTGTCGCGTCGCGGCTGTTTGAAGAAGCCTTAATTCTACTTCTGTGCGATTTAGAATTAAATTTAGTCTAGTGTGATTACAAGCTTACAACTTCCTAATTAGAGTGCTCCTGGTTAGAATTTCTACAAATTGGATAATGTTATAATCACTTTAGTCTTCTTGGTTTATTACGTCGGTGGCTGGATAAGCTCTGGGTATAAGATTTATCAATTGTTTCCGTTGTTTTAAGTGAGATTGACGGTTAGTCAGAATCAAATAATAAACGAAAAAAACTAGTTCTCTGCACGCGCAAACAACACGTCACGGTAGTAGAATTTTAATAGTTTATTATCAAATTTATTTTCAAATCATACAGCATTCTTATCTCCTATAAAAACCCTATCCGTGAATTATGGTAATACCTACCCCTGAAACCGAAACTAAACAAACAACAAATTTAAGACAAAGATCCCTAATATTCTAAGGGCTTTAGGTATTTGATATTCATTATTCAATATATTCAGCGCTTAGCTAAGATGCACAAGATGATACGCAGCATTAAGATAACATAATACTGACGGAAACGTTCATATCGTGGTACCTATCCATATATGAAATAGAAACAGCTAGCCAGTCTAATTTAAGCCGTTATTGATCGCAGGCGTACCGCCCTCGGAAATTGGAAATGCATATAGATATTCGAATGTACGTGTACGAACAAAGGCAGACAGGGGTGGCGATACAGCCACCGCCCGTCGGTACAGACATAGCTCGGTCCGACTACCTGGATCGATCGTGCGCAGCCCAGCGCAGATCTCGATAGCGCAGCTCTCAATATATCTACAAATTATGCATCTAGATTCATGGTCGGAACTGACAGCCATGGAGATACGACCCGCCCGAACGCTACCCCCGCCAGGGGTGGCGGCGGCAGTCGGCACACTAGGCTGGATAAACAATGTTGTCAAATCACGATGAAGGCATAAAAATATAAATATTACTCGAGTAACTTTTTTACATTTGCAGGCTTTATTTATACTGGTTTTATACATTGCTTTAACCCAAACATCCTCGCTTTTTAATAATAAAATTAATACGTATATCATAATCATCACCGTCTGTGAAAAAAATGCGACTCTTTACTTTTGCCGGCAAAAAAACGACTACCCGACGTATTTTAATTTACGATTTACTTTTATCCATGTTGTACCTGGGGGCACGGTAGTGCCCCCGCCAAGACGAGCCAAGTGGAGCGCAATGGCACCTTTTCTAGAAACGGTTCGTCGTTTTTTTGAACCCTTATAGCTTTGGTTTGGTTTATACCAGATAAACAAAATTATCGGGATCTGTTGTCAATAGCGGACTTATTAAACGTATAAAATTTTAATTGCATAGCTCTTATACTTTAGATTTTATTGATATCTAAAAATCCCTGATTACGTCACTGACTCGCTGATGATCATCAAAATTCTTAGGGTACTTCCTAATGTCGTAGAAAGCTGAAATTTGGTATGTAAGCTAGTATTAGTACACAAACAAGAAAAAAATAACTAAAACTTAGAATTTTATCCCGCAACTCCTTAAACTAGGGAATGGACGTTTGTATGAGACTTCCGCAATTTTGACGATACAGGTCTGCAAATTGATACAGGGACTGCTTGTTATTATAAATAAAATAAAAAATTGTAATAAAAAATAGTAGCAAGTTACAAAAAGAAGTGAAATCCCACCAAAAACATTTTCATGTAAAATGTTGCCAAGACGAGACCATACGACTCGCACTGTCAAAGTTATCAGATCTCATGTAGAGCCAAGCTTCTAACTCTGCACGCCCTAACTCTTCAAGGTATCTAACATTACAAACTCGACACCTTAGTCAAAATATGTGGCTTGGCCATTTCGTTACTACAAGAACTATTGTATAATAGAAAGTAATGAACAGTGGATATATTTTTGATCTTACGCCCATGTGAATGTAGCGAAATGGCCAAGCCATATATTTTGACTAAGGTGTAGAGTTTGTGAAGTTAGAGTTAGGGCGGTAGAGTTAGAATCTTGGCTCTACATGAAATCTGATAACTTTTTCACAGTGCGAGTCATATGGTATCGTCTTGGCAACATTTTACATGAAAATGTTTTTGGTGGGATATATCTTTTTAGGAAAATAAATAATAATTTCTTCGTAAAATAAATAATCAAAATAATAATAAATAAAATTTTAGCATCAAAATTCGTCAACACCGTCACGGAAATATCAAAGTGAGGTAGTTCCGTATACGTAGCATTTACGCGGCCCGCGATACCCCGCCACTGAAAGTCCTAATCGTCATCACCATACGTATCAACACAGGCAGATCAACATAATCCGCACTCCATAGCGTGGTATCCAAAATTGAATGAACACAAATGCTCAGCACTGGCTACTTTTATCTACATCAAGGGCGCCTTTGACAAGACCATTTTCAATACCATTAACATGGCCCTCGACAGACACAACATAGACACGACCTTGAGTGGGTGGATCGCCAATATGCTCAAATTGAGAGCTGTACAAGTCACCGTGAACGACACTACAAGGGCAGTAGTGGCGATGGGCTGCCAGCAAGGGGACGTCCTCACGCCGCTTCTATGGAACCTGGTCATAGACAGCTTCATCAAAACACTATCACAAAGGTTACTTCACCGTAGGCTACGCCGATGATTTAACCATAATAATAAATGACACCCATGAAAATACCCTATGCAACCTCATGCGCCAAGCCTTAGAAAATAGTCGAAGACTGGTGCAACAAACACCAACTAACAGGACCCACAAAAACCGGACTGATCCTCTTCACAAAAAAGAGGAAACTCGCGGAACTACAACTTCCACGTCAGTTCAGCACTACTAACTGAAACCAAATACCTGGGCATATTTTTGGACAAACAGCTAAACAGGGCAAAATATACTAACTACATCACTACAAAAGCCAGCATATCCCTGTGGCAGTGCAAGCGAATGCTTGGCAGAAGCTGGGGGATTAGCCTCAGAGTCACCTACTGGCTATATACCACAGTTATTCCACCAATTATCACATATGGCTCAATAGTCTGGTGGCCCAGAACAGACCTGAGCACAGCCCAAAAAGGACTAGAAAAACTGCACGTGAGAACTACACCCACCGCTGCCCTATAGGCAATGCTGGGGCTACCTCCTCTACAGCTTATCGTGTGGGAAGAGACGGCCCTGGCTGCCTGCAGGCTCAACATAGCAGGAACCCAGGTAAATACTCTAAGAGCCAAGCACACACGTACTAAGGAAGATGCGATCAAACGACAACCAATGATGGCATCACCCTGCGATAAAACCCCGAAACTGCACTACTTTCAAAAACACTGCAACGTAGCACTCGCAGAAGAACAGAACGATCACTCAGGCCCGGAAGAGCTAAGAGTCTACACAGATGGATCAAAGACCGACTCCGGAACCGGGGTCGGAGTTTTCTCGTCACGATCTTAACATAAACATATCCAGCCCGCTGGGAATGTTCAACACCGTCTACCAGGCGGAATGTGTGGGCATTGTACAAGTGGCGTATGCCATAGAAGCCAGGAAAGGTTCTCCAGTCCCTAGCGAAAAAATACATTACATCGAGTTTAACACTAGAATGAAACAATGCACTAGAACGAGTAACTGTTTCTAACCGCAACACTGTGACGCTGCAATGGATAAAAGGAAACAGCGGATCACTAGGCAACGATGCTGCTGACAAACTGGCCAGAAGGGCATCCAGCGCGTTATTCTGTGGACCCGAGCCCATCGTGCCCATCAACCAGCTAGGTGGCTTCAGGACTACACCCACACACAAGCGGAGAACTGTTGGAACTCAACACCAGGCGGCAGGCAGTCTAGGGAAGCAATGCCATCTTTGGATGGCAGGCTGACCAGACATCTGTTACGCCTGGACAGAAAGGATCTGCGTCTGGTGACTGGGACCATCACGGGCTCTGTCCGCTAAACAAACACTTCTACACAATAGGCATAACGGACAGCCATGTGTGCAGGGCTTGTATGGAGGCTGAGGAAACCTTTGTGTATGTGCTTTTCGAATGCACGGGCGTAGCCTAGATTAGAACAGAAACCCTCGAGGCACCCAAATCTTACACGGAGGTTCTCAATAGACCAGGAGATATAGCCAACTTCTGGATGGAGGTGGGCTGGCTGGAATAACCACCGACGGCCGCCATGGCTCACGCACAATGGTCCACTTGAAGGACTAAGTGCGGAACCCAACCCCAATAACATAGGACAGAACATGCCACCATGAAGCAGGATCCTGAGTTGTATGAACTTATGAAAGTAAAAGAAAAGGTATAAAACTAGAAAAGAGAAATTAGGTCAGTTCGAATCAATAAATGAAAATAGTCCAAAGGAGCAGAGAGTGCAGCGCAAGAAATGGCGTGAAGCAGCTAAAAGATATCGGGAAAAGAAGAAAAATTAAGCAAAAGAGAAGACCATTAAACTAAAACAAATAATGGTTGGAACAACACCCATCAACTTACAATGTAACTGCTCAGTAAAGAAAGTTGATTTCGTTTTTAATTTGACATTGATGTTTTAATAGTCATCACCATACACACAAAACCATCACCATACCACAGCCGTCATCACCATCTCACTTCTTTTTATTGGTGTGCTGATACCTTCAGATCTACGCTTTAAATGTTGGTGTAAACACAATTTATGAACATCATAGTTATCCTACAATGTTTTTATCTAGTATGACTAGCAATCCAATGTTTTTTAAATTTTTTGAATTTATTGTTTGAAGAATTTTTTCTTGTGTAAATCCACCCACTAGCTAAATCAATATGAATATATATATATTCATCTGGCTAGCGCTGTAGCGCACCGGCCCACAGTGGTTCAAAATCGACGCTCCGTGGACATTGAAATCAAAATTTCTTTAGGCGAGAAATTAAAATCGAAACGGCTTTATTTCAGTATTATTTATAATATTTGGCAATATGACAGCTATAGACAGACCCATATCCGAAAAAAAAAATTGTATGAAGAAAAACACAAAAGTCGTTTTTTCTCACAACTTAATAAAACTTAAAGCCTGCGGCTTACATGGGCTCGCAGCAGAGTGTTTATGATTTTTACGTTCATTTAGGTGTGATCTTGAAAAATATACAAAGTAATTTACTTTAGTGTGATAATTTTATTAAAAATAATGAGAAATAATGGATATAAAAAAAACTAAAAAACACTCAAGTAGAGACCCATTTACAATATAAATAAATTTTTAAATATTTCTTAAGTTAATTTAATTCATTTTAGTAGATTGTGTCAGTAGGTAAAAAGTTTGACTTCGTAATTAACATTTTTTTTTTTAAATTAGTACAAAAACTTACAACTAATACAGAAAAATACTAACAATAGGCAATTGTATAAATAAGAAATATATTATTTCACCACTTCACTCAGAGCAGAGTACTGAACTTCAAGAAATTCAGTGGATTTCTCGAAGGAATTTAATACATATTGTTTGATATCTTTGGAATAGGTACACATACCAACTGGAAATGATAATTACATAGTAATGATTGTTTGTTTTGACTGAAAATATCACTGGATTGAGTCAGGAGCTCATCCAAAAATTCGCAACTATTCTCCGTGTTGTATCATCAGGACAGTCTATTAATATTGATTCTATTGAATTTCGAGAAATTCAATTAGAGATTTTTACGTTGATTTAGGTGTGATCTTGAAAATATACAAAGTAATTGACTTTAGTTTGCTAATTTTATTAATTATAATGATAAATAATGGAATATACAATAGAAAATACTAAAAAAACACTCAAATTGAACCTCATTTAGAATATAAATAGATTTTGCAATATTTCTTATGATAATTTAATTCGTTGTTAGTAGATTATGTTATGATTATATTAAAGTTTGACTTCATAATTTACATTTAAAAAATGTTTTTTAGTACAAAAACTTATAACTAATACAGAAAAATACTAAGAATAGGCAAATTGTATAATTGAGAAATATATAAAATTTACACAAAAACATCAAACATTAAAATCTAGTCTACCGAGTTTCGTCATCGCGAAAGAATTCAAAATCAGAATCCATCATACTTGGCACCTCAACAAATTCAATGTTTTCCTTATCCATGGTATCCGAGTCAATTAAAAGAAGAAACTTCATTTCTTCAGTTAAATCATTTCTACTCTTATTTGTCAGTTTAGGTCGAATGCTTGACAAATATGGATCTGAGGATACGATGAAACCATTAAAGATGTCATGGTTTGTCGCTCTGCGACAAAATTTCTGCGTATGATCTTCCCTGAGTTTTTTATAATCTTTGTTTCGGGCCTCAGATGCCTCTTCTTATAGTTTTCCTATAGGCAAAATGTTGAAATGTTTTATTATTTCGGCTCCATACAGCAGAAGTTTGTGCATACTGGAAGGCATGAAATACCAGCCATACAGTTCCACATACAGCTGCGCAGTTTCGTCGAGATAATTGGCAAACAAATCAATATTAATAGACTGTCCTGATGATACAAGACGGAGAATAGTTGCGAATTTTTGGATGAGCTCCTGACCCAATCCATGTAAGCCGCAGACTTTAAGTTTTATTATGTTGTGAGAAAAAACGAGTTTTGTGTTTCTCTTCATACAAAAAAATATTTAATAAATTTTTTTCGGAGATGTTGCTGTCCATAGCTGTCATATTACCATATATTATAAATAATACTAAAATAAAGCCGTTCCGATTTTTATTTCTCGCCTAAAGAAATTTTGATTTCAATGTCCACGGAGCGTCGATTTCGAACCACTGTGCGGCCGCCCTAAATTCATGAGGTTTATTGATATGGTCTAAAATGTTCGGACACGGGCGCAAATTCAGATAATAACTATCCTTGGCCTAGGCCAAGAATCCACGGAATCCATAGAAACTCCGTCCGCGTAATTTTTGTAAAAAGTGGTACAAAGTTTTTGCTTCACGTATTAATATCATATCCATATCTTTAAGCTTTGAAATTGTAGTCATTTTCACATTTTCAGTCCCAAATAAACAAAGTTGAACTCAAGTAATTGTGTTGTATTTTATTTTTCGGTGAAATAAATAAATAATTATTGTTACAGTGCCCAGGCTGCGGCACTAGAATTCAACTTAGTTATGTATGTCTGTTTTTCAGAATACGAATTAATCTCAAGTGTTTTGCTGAATGGCAGAAGCATCCCAAAGAGAACCGTAATAGTAGATTATATGATTGTCTATTGATGAAAAATGTTTTTGCAAATATCACGAAAGCAACTGTGAGGGAAGTCAAAATGACAATTAGAAGATTGTCAACTAAGTTGACAGAAAAATGGGAAAGTGCTGGGAAGCGCCGCGATTGCTTTCTGACAAAGAACTCTGAGTGGTGGGCTGGGTATTTTACGTTCAAAGTACCCGCCCACCACTCAGCACCATCATCATCAAAAACGGGTTCGATTCCTGGGCGTCCATCAGTGGTTCTCACTGCAGCTTGTGGAAAAACGAAAAAGAGGCTCGTGGACGACGATCTGCAATCACAGGATGTGAACTAATTGGTAGCGGCAGCCAGGGCCGTCCTATGGAGCCCAGGCTGCCTATTGGAGGCACTGGGCACCTTAGGAAAATGAAGCCCCTATGACTTTTACAGATCACTGTTATGTTAGAAAGTAGTTAAGCAAAGCTCTAGATTTATTTGTAATTTAGAGTAATCACAGGTTAGTGCTTAAAAATCTGTGTAGATTGAAGAGGTCCCCCTTCTAGATTTGAGTTGGACAAAATTGTTATCACTTCTTCAAAATCTATGTTATTGAGCTTATCACATTCCATGCACATCAGCGACAAACTGGTTAATCTCTCTTGAAGGATTGTACTTAATTCATTTTATATTCTTATTCAAGTTGGAGAAGGAGACATGCACAATAACATTTTTAAGTTTTTTTTTTTGTTTCGTAAGCAATTTTGCATTTATTTTAAAGGTTTTTTTTGTATTAAACATGCGAATAATCGATGAAATGATCATTTTTAACATAAAACACATTTTGAATCAATTTTTATGTACTTTTCAGTTACAAGAACAAATGCGAGGAAATTGTTGATGAATGAATTATTAAGTGTCACCGTAATAGAGGTCGGTGAAATAATTTACTGAGCTTTATCAAATTTAACTTATGGCCTATCGAAGTCTGGACATACCTCGTAATTAATTAAAACTGAATCGACTACTTTCTAGATGATAAAAAATTGTCATGGCTTACTTTTCTCTTTCTTTATGACTTTTGGCTACGATGAACTTTTAAAGTACGATTCCGTCATACACGAGGGCAAAACGTCGCATGGAAGAGGTGTGGTCTGTGGTGATATTACACACTTTATATTAGCTTCACTTGTATGGTTGTATGTTTGTTTGTATGTAACCGACTCCTTTGGACGCTATTTTGACCCACTTTAAACGGTCAGATTTCATTTAAACTTTGTAGACTTTTCGAGGACCTATGATAATTTAAAAAAATAATAGAAAAAACACGCTTTTGTAGTTGGCAAAACTAAAAAATTTAAAATAAATAATAGTTTCAAAAAACAAAAAAAAACACGCTTTAAAAACCAAACTAAAAAGTAGAAAATAATTTAATTCTATTAAAAAGCGTACCTGATTTTTATTGACAGGCCTGCACTGTCTTCCCATACCTATTATCACTGTAATTTGAAAACATTGTAAATTTTTAAAAGAGTAACGTGGAGTTTCTTGCCGGCTCTTTTCCATAGGAAGCGAGTGCACCTAGCTTCTGAGGCTTCGGCTAGCGTTTCGGACGCGGAAGCTTTCGGCTATAAGGTGACCGGCCCAGAGACGCCTTACCCACTACCCAGACTCACTGCGGTTTACACCAGATGTGCTGGACATCGTAGTCTACCGAGAGTTACACTGCCAGGTGACGCAGCAACTGATCAACGACGAGCTGAGGTCGGACCACCAACCGGTGCCGGTCGTCCTATTGGGCATGCCGACCCGACTGCCTCTTATACCGCCACGTCGATCCACGAATTAGACGCTGTTCGCGGAGAAAGTAGAAACCGCCACGCCGACTCGGCCTGTCACCACATCTGCGGACGTGGACCAGATGGCGGAGGACGTCACTGCTTGCGTACAGAGCGCCCTAGAAGCAGCGAGCGTAACGCAGGCGCAGTGGAGAGTGCTACTGCCGCCCCTGCCGGCGCACATAAATTCGCTGGTCGCCGTGAAGAGGCGTCTACGCAAGCAGTGGCAGCAAACGAGATGCCCAACTATGAAAACTCAAAGGAACCGCGTCGCGAATAAGGTGAAGGCCGAACTCCAGGTGCACACCGCCGCGGGCTGGGAGGAGAGGATCGAAGAGACAGCAGACAGTTGGCCGTTCCTTCACAAACTGCCGTCAACTCACGAATACCCCAGCTCCGCGCCCTCTACTAAATAGCGACGGGGCGCTTAAGTACGTAGCAGAGGACCGGGCGGAGGTCTTCGCCGAGCACCTGGAGCGTCAGTTCCGCCCCGACCCAACCAGCGATGTGGAACATGTCGCAGCGGTCGAGAAACACCTGTCTTTTTCTCACCTGGCGCAGTCAGACGCGCCATCCTGAGGACGAAGCCCAGAAAGGCTGACGGTGCGGGCGGTATCACCAACACAGCGCTGCGCCACTTGGCGTACCGTATGGTAGGGGCGATGGCGCGCCTGTTCACGGCGATACTGCGCACCGGGTCCTTTTCCGCCTCATGGAAGGAAAGGCGCGTCATAATGCTACCCAAGGCAGGGAAATACACCCTAAGCCCGGAGAGCTATCGGCCGATTACTCTGCTGTCGACAGTCTCCCAGGTGTTCGAAGCACTCCTGCTGCGACATCTTCAACCGCACATCGCCCCACGTCCGGAGCAATTCAGGTTCCGGGCGGAGCACAGCACTACGCTCCAGCTGTCGAAGGTACTGCATCACCTCGCAGCCGCGTTATCAAGAAGGAATACTCGGTGGCAGTACTCCTCCACATGGAGAAAGCCTTCAACCGAGTGTGGCATGACGGCCTTGTATACAAGATGGTCACCACGGACGCGCCCCACCGCGTTGTCAAGGTGGTTTGTACTTTTCTCCATAACAGGACCTTCAGGGTGGTGATCGAAGGGGCGCTCTGAAGCGCCCGGCCGGTGCTAGCGGGCGTACGCCAGGGCAGCTGCGTCTCGGCGTGTTACTCACGTTACACCGACGACATCCCCACCACTCCACACCACACCACTTGAGCTGTACGCAGACGACGCTGCGTACATTACTACATCGCTTAACGCAAAGTACGCGGCGGTCAAAATACAGCGCGCGCTTAACCTTCTTTCCGAGTGTTTGTCCAAGTGGCGACTGTCGGTTAACGTGGGTAAGACGCAAGCGATGGTCACCGGCTTTGCGCCACTCCCGCCCCCCTTGAAGCTACGAGGGGCCGAGGTCGCGTGGTCTCCCCGGGTCAAATACCTGGGGGTCATCATCGACCATCGACCGTCGGCTCACTATGGGGCCACACGTCCGCAAAGTCGCAGGCAAAGGTAGGGTAGCCCGCAACCTCCTACGGTGCTCTCGACCCGCCTTCCGACGCGCTTCAAATTGGTCGTGTACAAGATGAACGTACGCCCGATATTGACGTACGCCGCCCCTGCCTAGTTCGCCATCACGAGCGAGTCGAACCGGAGGCTGCTCAGCACGCAACAAAAGTTTGCGTTGCGGACCATCGTTGACGCTCCTCACTTCGTGAGGAACTAGGTCATCCAGAGGGATCTTGGGATTGAGAGCCTGGATGAGTTTGTGCGTCGCCTTGCGGTGAGGAATTACGCACGTGCCGACGCATCTGCCTAGCCTCATGTCAAGCAGATTGCACCCTGGCACGCGCGCCCTCCCGACTGTAAGCCATTGCCACGCGACCTGATAGCGGACGAAAGTGTCCCCAGCCCCCGGACTGACTCCCGAGTGGACTGCACTCATGTTACACGCGGCCCACTCGAAACAACTGAACTCTACATGAACAACTCGCATACCGAGCGGCGTGCGTGTCTAAGTTAATATAGGCGCGTCGAACAACGTAAAAACAGACGTGCATCTCTGCACAACGCAATTACTCACACGTGAACTCGCTGGCGGGCCCGCGTTTTTCACGTAGACACTGGACGGTGTTACACAGTACAATAGCGTCCACACACACACGACGGCACTTTAGCCCGTACCGCAAGCGGCTAGCTCTGCGAACGGAACGGGCTGGTGCCACATACCTACTCTGTGAGAGCGTCGAATGGCATCTGAGTCGCTGGTCGTCACCCACCGGACCTCTCCCAGGAAACTGGGGTTGTCACCTGGCGGTGACTGACCGCCTGAATGCCAAGAAGCAAATGGCGTTGTGTACCAACGCTGTGGCTCAATGACAATTACAGGAATATTCTCGAATGGGCGATTGGTCACACCTTCAATGGAGCTAAGTTCTCTATTCAGACGAGAGCAAGATCATGCTGTATGGTAACGATGAAAGAAAAAAGATGTATCGAAAAGAGGGAGAGCGTTCTGCACAGTGCTGCATTGAAGTAAGAGTCAGTTAAGGTGGCGGTTCATGGATGGTAAGGGGAGGCATAAACGCCGACCTTGCTTTTGTATCTACCTCGCTTACCGTCATTAAATGGGGCACGTTACAACGAAGAGTGTCAGGAGCCTCATGTGGTACCCTACGCACATTTTACTGGCGAAGAGTTCATTTTTATGCTGGACAATGCTAGGGCTCATACCGCAGGCATTGTAAATGAATACCTAAGCGAAGTCATTATTACGGCTATGGGCTGGCCAGTGGCCAGTAAGAAACCCGAATATGAATCCCATAGAACATGAAGACCTATGGGATGAGTTGAAGAGATGAGTCAGAGCGAGAGATCCTGCTCCGTAGAAGCATGGTCAGCTTAAAACAGCTACACGAGAAGAGTGGGATAACATCCCACAACACAAGATTGTGACTCTCATCCGTTAGATGAGGGACCGCATGGAAGCAGTCATTAGAGGCCGGGGAGGAATTACGAGATACTGAATAAACTTTTTTTAACAATTTTTGTTTTACGTCTCTAGCATTTTACAAATTCTTCTTAAAGAGTAAAAACAAACCAGTTGAACAAAACACGATATCTAAAGAAATTCAATTTTAATTTGAAACATTAATATTCATAAACGATAACTTATTCTATCCGCAATTAACTGGCATTATTTATTTTATTCGTTTAATGTAAAAAGTACCTACAGACTCGTAAAACTCATACAAAACCAAACTTAAGAGGTGTTTCGATTTTTTGGATGAGAAGTGTATATTCCATTTTTGTTTCCTATATCCAATCCAATATATAAATGTAAATGAAATATTATTAATCAAATCCTACTCTAATTGTGAAAGTTTGTATTAGTAAATATGTACATGATAACATGTTTGTTACTTCTTCACCCAAAAACGAATGAACCGATTGCGATGAAACTTGATAGGTACAAGCTGTTACCTATAGCTATTACTTTTCATGATATTCCTACGGAATCGTTACGCGGGTGAAACCGCAGGGATCAAAAACATTTATACTAAAAGTTTGTTGCAGATGAGATGACTAAAGAGAAGGTGTATGTCCTATGGTGTGGCCTACCGTAATAAAACATTCAAATTAGACGAGGTGAAACAATTACTCTCACAAGCTCTGGATAGTATTACTCCAGAACGGTGGCAGTCTCGCGTTGCTCATGCAAGGAAACAGGAAAAGTTTTACCAACTTGATGGGATAATGGATGATGTGGTAGATAGAAAATATTAACGTTGGTGAAACTTCTTCGCCTTCATCATTTGATGATAGTGACTAAATTAGCTGATGAAGAAGAATTTTCACCAACGTATTGTCTGTTGCAAGTTATTTAAAATAAAGTATTGCTAAAAACGTGTTTTTTATTTCCTTTAATCTTAATTAAATTTAAATCATCATGTATTTGATGCATTCATTCGTTTTTTTGTAAGTTTGTAATGTGCGATGAAGATGTTATTATAAATAAAGCATCATTTAAAATAAAATTACTTTTATTTCATTTAACTCTGTATTTAATACTGTCTTAAGTCTTTCTATTTTAATGTGCGATGAAGATGTTATTATAAATAAAGCATCATTTAAAATAAAATTACTTTTATTTCATTTAACTCTGTATTTAATACTGTCTTAAATCTTTCTAAAAAGTTATAACTTAACTTTGAAATAAAATGCACTCCTGATTCTACGAGCCTCTTTTTTCTAATGGTATAATAAATGTGAGTATAGGTTAATAGTAGTTGACTATTTTATGACCATTGTTAATAATTAAATTGTATTGTTATTTTTCTAGCTATCTCAATATACGTAATGTCTATTGTCATTTCTTGTTTTGGTACAAGTGACTCTGCCTATTTGGGTGTTTTGTGCTGAACCTGCATTAACACATTATAAGAAAGCCGTACGAAGCAAAATAAACAATATTATAAAACAGACTCGGTAACTAAATCTCCAGAATTATGAAACACAACGCTAGCCAGTGATACGGCTACGCATCAAGCCATACATTTCCAGTTTCCGCTGATCTCGCTCTGTACGGAAATCCTACATAATGCGAGATCACCTTATAATACAGGAAATGTATAGCTTGACGTGTAGCCGTGTGTACATTAAGCCGGGTGACTCCGCAAATGTATGCGTGCTCCTTGTTGATGCATGCTCAGTACGATCGCGAAATCGATGGAATGGAGATATACGGCGCGGCGTCGCGGCGTAGCCCAGCCCATGCTGCATTGATAAATTTAATGAAAACTAGGCTTCAGGGTTTAACAAAAAGCAAGCGCACTTTTTGCGCTATGATATATATGCATTCTAAACACATGAAAACTCAGCTGTTGCCTATCGCAAGCATTACTTTGTATGGGTATTTGACTAGATTGCCATTTTTTTAAATATTTAACGAGAATAAAATCGTTAGTACTTTTAACTATGGTTGATACCTACCTAAAAGTTTATAGAACTAAGACACGGTAGGGTCTAATAGGTTAATAAAGAATACTGTAAATCAGCTGCATATATTTTGAAGTTTCAACAAAGTTGTGTCAAAAGCAGTATAAATGGGGGTAACTCAAGGGTAGTCAGGACTACCATTTAGGATGACAGAGCTTAATGCATTTTGGAGTTGGCTTCAAGCCAGTTTCGGAGTTCGGTCAGTAACACGGAATTCGCGTTGCATAAAAACGAAATATACCTACTGCTTTTGTCCTCTCTTGAGCGAAATCTATACATACAAATAAATAAAACTGAAGTGTCTGTTTGTGATGTCAAAATAACAGCTTTTTACTTAACGAATATACAAGGTGTAACAGAACAAACGCAAGACCTGAAAGTACTTTGTTCATAATTGAATACTGAATCGATTTCATTATCTTTTAATATGGTTTTTTTCTTCAAAAACTATCTATTTTGCCATACCGAAGACTCGATTCTAAATGCATAAAATAATGCTAGGTCAACACGTTTTTCTTAATAGGAACAGTTAGCTTTAGAAAAAATATTTTAGTCATTGCATTATGCTTTTAACTCTGTACTCTGGAATGTGTCAGGTCTTGCATTAATTATGTTACACGTTGTATACGATACTTTTAACAAACCAACAATTTAAAAAAAAACATTTGTTTGTTTCATTGGCTGATATTATATGAAATAACATAGGCTACATTTTGTCCCGGTAGCACGTTCCGGACGTTCCGAAGCCGGACACCGCTAGTGATAAATAAATTGAGACCTTTTCATAAAAACACCTTAGTCCAAAACAAATCGTTTGGGTTAAATATTGGCAGAATGATTACAAAATCTTATTCAAATTGTAAATTCAGATTATTGGATTTAACTGTAATAAAAACGACGGAAAAATTATTCGAACTTGGAGCAGTGTTTATAATTCACACGCAATCAATCGAAGTTATTTATTATTGATACTTGGTTTCAAGGTGGCGTTGAATTGCTGTGCGCTACCTAACTGCATTTGTATTATTTGCTACGTGTTTAAATTATTTTTCATTTTCTAAGACAAAAACGATAGCTGTTAGTAGATCTATGCTGTAGATCTATAGCTTAAGTATCAGTTTTTTGAACACGCTTTGGCGGAATGGGCAAACATATGTCATCGGTGGAATTCTTATCGATCGAAATAAACAATCTCGTTAAGGAATATCCATTAACCCTAAACCTTCGGCAGTTATCCACTGCAGTGTACCGGACCTTAATCTGTCTAGCTACACGCTCAGCAAAAATTGCATAACAATAAGTATGAAGATGCATGTTTAAATAATATATAAAACGGCAAAATAATAAATATACTACAAACAAAAAACAAGGACACACTAAAAAAACATAATGTTTTGTGTTTAAGTAATAGGACATCTCAGCTGAAATATATACCCATATATTATTTACCCTGTGTTAAACTATTAACAGTATTATATCAATTTTGCTGGTATACTGTTGTCAGGTAAAAGTCCACAATTACATTTAAACACTAAACAGTGCAGCCAGCTCAAAATAAAAACAAAGATAATAAAATAACACATTACACAAACAAAAACGCAAAAGCAGGAATAAAACAAGTAAACATTAAGAAATGATTATGCGCTTAATCAGTCTAACATATCGAAGATAGTGCGCAGTATAGAGGCCAGCACATCAAGCTACCCCAATCTTTCAAATTTCTCTTCTCTTTTTTTTTCAACTTCATTACAAAATAATGAGGTACATGTTCCATTGGCAAAAAATTGACAGTTTGGGATTGCTGTTCTGTACCAAAATTAAAAAGATTAACATATCTTCAAAAGCAAAGGATCTCAGAGCTCTAGTTTTCTGACTTGTTTTTTGAGTCAACTGCATTTTTTATCTGAATTGGTTGTCTTCTATCGAATTAAAAAAGTATTTACAGGCCACTTTGTGTAACAATAATGACCGCTAAGCGATGGCATCAAACTATTATGGACATAAATCAACCTACTAATTAATTGTCATTCATTTCTGTGCAATCGGTATCCACTATCATCTATATCTATATTAATTTTCTTCATGTGTTCGCATTTCATACACCAATTCTTGAGGAACGTTTTAGGCTATTTAAATAAAAATCTTGTCGACATTTTTTCCATACAAACTTCGAGAGTGTATTACTCCACTGTTCGACAATGTACAGCAAAAATTAAACATGTTATAGTTTTGTCTCATTATTAATATTGTCGGTACGGAAACAGAATAATAAAATAAAAAGCCATTAAAAAGTTATAATTATGAGCCAACAAAGATTCGTTTTTCTTGCTAATTTGGGCGTGTTTAAGTAATAAAAGAAGCGTGAAATCACCAAAACCAAGTCAGTTTGGACAAAGCTCAAATATCGAAAAGTTCAATAAACTTTATTGATTTATGCAGAGGTTTTCTCACAAATCCGAAGGATTTTTCTTAATTTTTACGTCTGTTTATAAATGATCTTGCATTTCATTCAATAACGTTGTGCGTAATTTTACGCATTACACGAAATTTTTCCTTTACTTAATTTAATTAAAAGGTATTCCAGGGCCAATCGGAGCACCGAACGCGCTCGATGCGTTTGATCGAGATGGTTAAATGCAACTCAAACTAGGGCTTAAATTTAATTTTGAAATTTGGCGGGTGGTCTAGGCACATTCATGTTCTGCTAAAGTGCTATCACACAAAAATCTGGGCGATCCACGCTTTGATTAACAACTTTAAATATTTAAGTCAAATCTACGCCATTGTATCGATTTCATTATGAAGTGACTCAGTCTATCGTCTTAGTGTTTTATCGTGCGGTGGAAAGTAACAATTACCGAAAGCCTTCTAACAAACCTCTTTTGTATACTTTCTAGGCGTTGAATATTGTTTTGGATGGAAGGATACCAAATGATTGAGCAGTAATCAATGTGGCTGTGCAATAATTGACGATTCGGGCAATAGAGCGGAAAAAGATGGTGGTGTTGGAGAAGAATGCTCCGCATATCATGGACCGCCAAGAGAACGAACAAAGATTTGTTCGTTCTCTTGGCGAACCTATCGATCCGATCCTAGAACAACTACGCATAAGAGATAGACTACCCACGATCTGTTACCAAAGGATTCTCGGTTACCTTGGGCACATTGCCCGTCGGGAATCAGATAACCTTGAAAAGTTGGTAGTGATGGGCAGGGTAGATAGGAAAAGACCTCGCGGTCGGTCACCTAACCGCTAGTCCGACCAAGTAACCGCCCTCACTGGACTCTCTGTTGCGACCGCCATGACAGAAACCGAGAATCGCACGAAGTGGAAGAACATCGTTCATAAAGCCAAGAACGCCTTTCAGGGTCACGACCTTCAGTAATGAAGTACGCGACCAAGAAGAAGTGCACTCATATCAAAATAGGGGAATTTTAATGCAAGCAGAGGCCTAAACTGCTTTGTGTTGTGACTAATATAAGTCAACATTCTTAAAGATTTATTTATAGTCTTGTCTACGTGTTTAATGAACCGCATTTTAGACTCAATCAAGATTCCCAAGTCCCTACTACGTCACAATGGAAAGGATGATGAATGGATGGCATTCAATTTGTGATTTGGCTTTGAAAAATGGTTTGGCCCGCTATCGTACAGGTTGTAGAGAATTTTCATTTTTCATGGGAGAACAGAACTTATTGTAAAATCTCATGCTAATATTTAGCTGCTTGGCATTACTTTTACACCAATTACAAAGGTTATTAATACTGTCCTGCATAAGCTGTAGATTTGTTTCTAGATTTTAAATCCTGGATAATTTCCAGTCATCAGAGCAGACATTTCGAAATGAGAATTGTGTAGGTATAGAATATTTAATAATCAACAGGGAATAATATAAGCAGCACTGGGCCGACATTCGATACCTGAAGCACTCCGGAAGCAGGTGGTATACTATAAACGTCAGAGGAATATCTACTAACTACTACTCTAGCCCTTTGTTTGGACAAATATGATTAAAACCAGTATAACAAGGGTCCTTGAACACTACGGTGTCCAAGGACATTCTTTTGCAAAAGCTAAGGTCTGGTATAAGTACCAGACCTTAGCTTTTGCAAAAAGAATGTTTTTGGTCTACTTTATCAAAAGCTTTGCTAAAGCAGTGAATTTAGCAGAGCGTCAACTTCATTGCCTCTGCTTATGTCAGTAATCGTTCTGTCAACAAAAGTGGTAAGGTTTGTGGCCGTGGATCGATTATTAAAGAAACCGCGTTGAAGACCTGTGATGATTTGTTTATATGCTAGTTTATATCAGGACATAGCAGTTATACGAACACTTTAGCAACGACAGACTATATACACTGTATACTTATAGGTCAATAATTAAAAACGTCTGACCTATAGCCCGTCTTTGGAATAGAAATAACAATTGATTCCTTACTGATTTCTGAAAATAGGCCCTCAGACGGAGATGAATAAAGATTTTCAAGTGGCTCAGCTAAATGACTGGGAAAGATAAGGAAGTATACCGTCGTGGCCCGATCCCTTTCAGATAACCAGATTTTACAAATTGTTTCTCTATATTGCTTTGTGAGAGATAAATGTCATTAATTTTGTTGCCATTACTGACTACTGTGGTAGCGATGTTATTCGTGTAACAATGCGATGCAGGACTAAAAACATTACACAGGTGCAGAAGTCGCTGCTAATAAATTTGCGATAACTTTACCGTCACCGGCGCCTAAGTCGTGTGTGACATATTTTTCGGCTTTTCAGTCCCTACAGGTAGTTTCATAGTTTAGGTTATATTAATTAAACCCTTTCAATTATTAAAATATTTCCTTGTAATGAAATGAATTAGTATCATTTCATTACAAAGAAAGATTTTAATAATTGAAAGGGTTTATTTTTAATTAGCTGTAAGCGCCAGTAAAGCCCGCGTAATTCAAAATTTCTTAGATTTTTTGGTATTTGCAGGACAATGTCAGGTTCAAAATATGATTCGCGCCCTAGTTTATCTGGACGCTTTTGTTAGGTATGAAGTTCTGTTTACGTTTTTAGTTTTTCTATCTGCTCCACGCGGCATCTCCCGCGTGCATGTTGAAAATTATCCAACAAGAACGTGGTACCGGGACAGACAGACATATTTTGTTTGTACCGTACTTGCATAGCATTTAGTAGAAAGCTGTTATTTTGGCATTATAAACAGATACTTCAATTTTATTCATTTGTAAAGATTTCTGCTTGAGTATAGTTTTCTATTTTTTTTGCTTGATTGCTATTATTTAGCTATTATTATTTGATTGCTATTGCTAGACTTTAGATTTTATACAAAGCCCATCCCTATCTTAGTGAAAAATTGCGAGTCTTGCTTGAGTCTTTGGTTTTATAAAAGTTAAATTATGCAGACACGATGTATGGTCAACGACTGCTGTCAAAAACTGAAACAAGAAAATGTACCTAACAACTTTCCATCCCACAGCACAAGTCAGCGGCTTTTAGAGGCAGTTTCCTTTACGCAGCTACCAAATGCTGGAACAATATCCCTCCTCCCATAAAGTTTAGTAAAAGTTGCTCGACTTTCAAATTGAAAGAAAACAATATTTCTACTAGACCATCAAAAATATTTCGAAAGTTCGAGCTGACATATCTGCCATTTAAAATAATTGATTCTCTCAATTTTACCAATTTTATCGATTTTATTATTGTTTTTCAATTAAAATTTAAATATTATTTAATTTTTATTCGTCAATTGTTATTAATGGAAAACGGTATGAAAATTAAGAAGAACAACGCAGGCAAACGATTTCGCCCTATAGGTAAATACTTTCTATTTATTATTTTACTGTAGGTAATACGCAAATACATACTGGGTACTTAATCTAGTTTTTAAATCACCACAACACAACCTACTCTCAATCTCAAACACATGTATGCCATAACATTTTATTTATTTTACTTTATTTTTAACTCTATTAATTTATTATTACGGACAGACACTTCACTATATATTAATTAGTCTTGCGTATGGTTCTTGTGGGTTGCATCTGAAAATCAGCATCAGATGTTGCATACTGTGTTGCCATCGGAAAATCAGTGTCAGGCGGTTGCATACTGTGTTGCCATCTGACATTATGCCAAGCTGGGGCCCTTTTGGCATTATACCATGTTTTGTTATATTTATAGTTTTAAGGTTTTATATGCTGTAATGCCAATAAACGCATTTTTCTTTCTTTTGTTGGTATATGCTAGCTGTCATATAGCAAATAATTTAATTCAATATTTTGTGTTGTGTAATGTAAATTATTTTGCACTTAGAATCAAGATGCTTTTTTTTAATACAACAGAGAGCAGTGCTGCTGCAGAATTTGTTGCATCATTTCTTCCCAGCTAAAGCACTAGAAAGCATTTTGGGGGACCGGCTTATATCTAATATTAAAGTTCAAAGAGTGCCGATTATCAGGTTAGTTTGGATAAATAACTTTTGATGTCAGTATTAATAGTGATAAATGTTTTTTTTTTTCTGCAAACAGGTTTGTACACAATTTTAAACATTTCTTTTTGAGGAGGCAAGATAAAACGATCCACAAGTGCTGGTTTGAGGTTGTATGAGAGAAGATTTCCTGGAAGAGATTGGGTGAGGCCTTTGTCTAGCAGTGGATAAATACAAGTTTTTTAAAAATACAAGTTCTTTTTCTACAATTTTTACATGCATATGGCTCTACCTATGGTATACTATTAGACTATTAAATTCTTTCAATTATATGTGAAGCAGTTTCATTGTTGACCAAGGAACCTTTCTTCTCTAATCCAGCAAAGCAGATATTTTCTCATGTAACATGGATTTTAAAAAGAAGGAATTTTTATAGTATACATTATCATCTAATGTACATTCAATGCACCTTTTAATACCGGTAACTGTTCTCGAGGTTTCTAGGGTCAACTTTTCTAACTTCATACACAATCTTTTAGCATAATCAGCCTATAATGATCTCACTGCTGAGACACAGGTCTCCTCTCTCGGTGAGTGCGGGTTGGTAGATGTTACATGTCTTCTAGAACATGCTGTTCTCACAATGTTTTCCTTCACTGTTTTGAAATCAGTGCTGATGAAATAATTTACACAAAGTAAAGCGCCTGTGTTCCTTAAGTGCTAATGTCGAGATATTGTTTTAATACTAGACAATTAACTTCAGGAACAGAGGTGGCCCAGTGGTAGCGGCAGCAACTTAAGAGTTGTAGGTTGTAGGTTCAAACCCAGTCAGGTGTTTTACTTTGTTTATTTCATCACCACAGCTCTCAAAACAGTGGTGGAAAACATTGTGAGGAAACCGGCATGTCAACCAAAAACTCAAAGACTGGGCCCACATGGTGGACTTTGGCCCACTGCCTCTCACTGAGAGTAGGCCTGTGTCCTGGCAGGGGGAAAATCATACGCTGATTTTGCTATTATAACACCTGAATGTTAATTTGTATATACACAACGTATGCAAAATCCACATATTGACATGGAGTTGTAGACACCGGCCCATAATACATACTTACCTAATATGCACATAAATATTTCTTGTTTTCTCTATGAATGAATTCAAGATCTATACCTATTATTTCCAGACCGAATTAGTTATTTCTTAATTATTTAGGGCCACCAAACAAAGGGCATATCAAGGTACTAAGCCAAGGGGAACTAAGCCTTTGATTTATGATGATTTTTAGGATTAACCTTAAACTCTTATGATGTGAGAGCATACTGTTGAACAATCTGCTATTATACCATCCTACATACTACTTAATGATGCCGAGTCTGGAGTGCATAAATAAGAGACAGATACTACATACTTATATATAGATTGAATTGAGGTGAGTTTCTGCATGATTTATACCGTACTGCGCAGAAAGCAGAATTCTAAACTATGTACCTACTACAACTTGAGTTAGGTGTAGGCTGAAGATTATGTCAAAACATAACTCTGAAAACTGTTGAAAAAATTTGGTGAAAATAACTTACCTCATCTTCGACTGAGAACCGGTGGTTATTGGAATCTAATGTTTTTATCGTAAACTCAATCATTTTTTAAACGAAACATGAACGCCCATGGAAGGCAGATAATTTGACCCGTGCCTAAAAACAACAAAAACCACGTTTTAAAACGTTTCAGACTGTCCACTTTCACACTCAAGATCTTGCACTATAATTATATCGATTACTCACGCCTATCACAATAAATTTTTCAAGTAAATTGCTGACGATTTAAAATAATTTTTAATCGGATCGGACTATGCATTTGATGCCTGATGGTGACAGCAATCAAAAGAAAGAGTTGCCAGTTTTCAACTGTTAGACACGAAATGTTAGTTCACTAGTAAGCCCAACTTAACTTGGTACTTTGGGAAACGGTAGTAAACGACGAAATGTGGAACTTGATTGAAATGTAATAAACTTGACAGTTTGGGTGACATTTGCTAGTACCAGTAGCGCCGTCACATAGGCCAAATTAAACTGGCCTGCTATTCTATATTACCACCAAAAAAAAGTCATAAATCAATACGTGCCCCACTCTATGAGCTATGAACCATAGAGTTTTCAAATCCACATTGTATTGTAGAATCAAAACATTATTAAATAGTTTTTATACTTATTATTTTTTAACTCTCTGTACACAAATTTAATATTATGTAATAATCACCGTATTTTTTATATGAAATTTTCGGGAACATTTATGAGGCACGGCCCGCGAAATTTAAATTTCCTCACAGTTCATTTACATTTCAGTTAAATTAATAATTATGTCATACTCATTTTCTTACAGTAAAGCTTAAATAGAATTAGTGAAAAGTTTTCATTCTTCTTTATTCAATCTATCGCAGAGCCGTCATTGGCAGAAAAATTAAAAACGAGCAAAAATGATCATTTTGTACGATAAAGTCTATTCATCATTTTTGCTATAAAAACTGTTCATACTGTAAAGATCTACATTTTAATTGACATTTAATAATCATGACATTAAGTTGCAGAAAGAAAATTTCTTGAGCCGAGTCGCTGCGTTTTATACCGCGTTTCTGAACGTTTTAGGTATGAACGATGAACGTGAATGCACTACCACTTCCTTTAATAGACCGTTCCGTTCGAAGGTTCCACTAATTTATCTAGGAGAAGCAACCTTACGACCTGAAAAATAAAGTTCATTCTAATATAAATATGAAGTTAGTGTCGTTGGAGTTAGGTGTACTATGTGCACTAGGTATGCGTTTGAAGATAATTATCCACAGTAGCGGCCCCAGCGGAAAAATCAATCGGTCTTCGAATGTCCACCTGGTAGGTGGTTTTTTTGCGATCGCGAATCTAATAATTATTAACGTAACGTAATTTAATATTTAACTTGAGAGCTCTTGCTATTTAATTCCTGATTATTCTAGTAATAATTTTGTTCGACATCGCGTTTTTCGGGTTAATTAAAAAGTCATATGTATTATAATGTGGTCCGGGTCGTCTGGGTTGTCCGGGTCTGAAACAGACAGTAGCCTCCTGAGGGGGGTCTCTAGTCCGACACCGTCGACAAGCGGAACTGCAGGTATGAGAAGACTAAACAATGCTTTATTTATGCTAATTATTTATTGCACAATTTAATAGTAGGTTGGTAGATAATTAATAGATGCATTTATTATAATATTTTAAAAATTGCGAACTGCAAGTTTTAGATGAAAAATCGAGTTCATAGAAGCTAAGATAAATAGGTAGGTACCTAGTGCTTGCGATTAGATTCTTTTGAATCGAGGGCAGTGGTGTATGGGTGGTGGCTTCCCCGCCTCCTTGCCTCTTTTGATTAACCCTCAATAATTGCACTTTCGAATACATACATTAAGTCCCTACTTACTTAAAAATATATATTTTGTTGTGCCTGGGATTGTACTAAAATAAGTACATAATAATCCATTATGTAGGCATCAGTAAATATTTAAATCGCATAATTAAAATACTCGAAACTCTGTTTATTGAATATAAGTAGTCACTTAGGTATTGTATGACTTTGGATATCGGAGCCTCGAGGGAGAGGGTAAGGGGTGGGGGGCTGATGACGCCAGGACGGCGGACGGTGATCGATGCAGCTAGACTAGCATCCCACGCTCCCCGGTCCTTCGCCTTCCAGGGCATGTATATACTGCAATGACGCAACCTCAACCTAGATGTACAATTATATAGATAGGTATAATAAGCTATAAACTGCAGAAGAAGACCGAAGCCGATTCGATTTGAGTCGAAAACAAAGCACACACATGGCGCATGTGTGTGCTTTGGTTTCGACTTAAACGATATTAGACTTATTAAACGACACCCATAACGAAAATGTTTAAAATATTCGTCATGGGTGTCGTTTTGCGAGTATCACTGGAAGTTCGTACATAACGAGGATTTCACGACACGTTTTATTTCTTTATCAGTACTCTTCTTATTACTCATAGCTGTTGAAGTAAGCAGATAATAAGAAACTTATTCTATCTTATTTTGTTATACCTGCTTAACCAATATGAACTCGAATATTACCGTCAGGTTTGACCGTTTGACGATTACTCACATAAGTAGGTTTAGGTTTCGCTTAGGTTTCGAACATTTTGTACCCAAAAATGAAAATTACTGGGCAGAAAAAAAAACGTTTTTCTTATGGAAAATAAGACCCTCAACATTTTTGCCAGTATCTACAGCGAAAGTATAGGTACCACTTAACTCTTCCGCTATAAATGTGAAAACTTTCTTTTGGCTATGGGACCAAAAGGAAGTTTCAAAATCGAAATCAACCTTCAACTCTCTTACTTCATCTGGTGTCACAGATAGCTGCCCATCCTCCTTTATTTCGGTCGTAACCTAGAGATGGCAATTGTCCTGTTTTGGTAAATTGTATTACAAAATTGTCGTCAATCATTTGATCACGGACGATGTAATTAATATGAATAAGTTTTCTCATCGCTGCATCGTGATCATCATTCTCTCCTGACAAGGAGATTTTGTAGTGTTCTGAAACTTAGATATTAGATACTGGACTGACCCTATTTGTCAATTTCTTCCTCGTGGGCACTCTCGAACACTTCTCTCGTTTCCTTCTCCTCATTCATGTATAAATATATTACTAGCTGACCCGTGCCCACTTCGTTAGGCGGTAAACATTTTTACTATAAAAAAATCGTCTATTAGAAATATTACTTAATACATTACGACAAGGTCGCAGTTCCATACCTATGTCGTATTATCTCTTTAACCATTTGTCCAAATTTTAAGCAGTAAAAGGGAAAAGTCTTTTGTTTTAAACACTTTAGACGATAAATTTAGTTATTATTTTGATTAAAAATTACAAGTGTTGATAATATGACCAATAAACATGACCTAATGATTTAAATTATTTTTTTAATATAAAGAAAATACTTTTTGTGACCTAAATATAAAAGTTAGACATATGCTGTCGCTGACTTTTTTGTAGGCATTATCAAGCTCTACAACTTTTCTCTAGAACTCAATCATAATATCTCTCATCGTTTATGGAAGCGTTCGTAAAAAACGTTTTAGTTCGACCGTTTTTCTCAGACTTACTCTGCAAATCCGACTACCACCCCCTACAACCTCAAAAACTCACAAACTTTACCTCATTATAATATTAAGTAGGTATAAGTATTTAAGTACTTATTATTAGATGTAAAGGTCGAAAAATTGGGGTTAATTCTCGAAGAAAATAAAATATTAGGAATAGGTACTTACCTACACCTAACTCACAAAGTTTCATCCCACTCAGGAACCACGATCAAGGATGTAGTTCATGTATTGTGTACCTATGTTATAACTAGGTTGGTTTTTAACAGACTTCAAAAAGAATGAGGTTACCAATTCGACATGTTTATATATATATATAATAAACATGTGATATATAATTATTTATATATATATCTATATATAAATATTTTACGTATGTTCGGGCATAACTCCGTCATATATAGACGGATTTGCAAAATTCTTTTTTTGTTGGAAAGGGGTTTTATCAGGTCATTTATGTACAGCAACAAAAGTCTCAATCTCAAACCCTTTTCCCTCGGTCGGACCGGCTTCCAGTCTAACCGCATGCAGCTGAGTACCAGTATTTTAAATGGAGCGACAGCCTATCTGACTTCCACAACCCAGTACCTAACTGCGTAATACCTACTATCTATACCCCTTGGTAAGACTGGTTGTCAGACTTTCGGGCTTTTGACGACCCGTACCGACTGTCAAAGATGTACCTAGGTACAAATACCAGCCGGGAGCACCAGCTTTGTATGCAGCGTGATATGTTAGGGATGGTCACCCATCCACGAAGCAACCGCGGTAAGCGTAGCTTAACCTTCGATCGACCCGTGCAGCTGTTATTATTTAGCCACGAGCTCAAGCAACAAAAAACTTTACGAATATTCAATTGATCAGATCATAGACCACTAACTGACCGATCCCTCAAGAGTCCGATATCCAATTCTATAAACCAGTGAGTAAATGTCTAGATAGTTTATCGCGATGAATGTTGAATTGAATAAATTGCAAGCTGCAATGACTACACTAGTTAAATCGCTCTGGTCAACAGAGACAACAACAGATGTGGTTCGCACATCAAATGATTTGCTGCGAGAATCTATCCGTTTGTTCAACTGTGCCGGAAGTTCAGTTAGAAGGGCTAAGATCGCCCTCCGCTGCAAATCGTTCTCGCTACGCCCGCCTCCGAACTTGATCTGCGCTTCTGCTGTGTCGATCTGCTCAGGAGCCAACTGTTTACGGGAAGCTTCAAAATACCTATCCTTAATAGCGACTTTACCCAACTCACCTGTGCCCGGACTCTTCTTCAGTCTCCACAATTGGGCTAGAAGGTTGTTGACGGCGCTGCGCCGGCTCCGTTCAACAGTGATAACGGTCAACAAATCGACGCAGTCTACTGCAAATGCATTACTGCAAGCTGCAGCTTCGTTCGAAAAAGGTCAGCACCGACCTCTCTCAATTCTGATAAATCATTTTACTTGTTAATTCTAGATTTAGGGTTCTACTGCTTTGATTCCAAAGGATCGTACCTGTGCCTTTATAACATAACCTATCTTATGAAAACGGTTAGGAAGTGAATCAATTCTGTAGAACGAATCTAATGTAGGGTGAGGCTAAACGAGCGTAATTTTGTGAGGAGTAGTCACTTTTTTAATTCGCGTAATTTACATTGTGTTCGATTCCAATAAAAGTGTAGTTTGTGTTGTGCCTCTCGAATACTTAAAATGAGTACCTACCTAGTCAAATTTTGAAATTAATTTGTAGGTACTTACATAAAATAACTCGTTTGGCCTCAATCGCATTAAATAAGAGTACCTAATCATCCTCTTAGATCATGCTGACCCCTTATTAATTGGGATTTGGTCAGGGCGCTTTTATCCCAATTTATTTCGGGTCGACGCAGCTTGTGTTCTTGCATACATTTATCTACTAGCTGTCATCTCGGCATGCCACTGCCTGTGCCATTCTAGTAATAAAATATTTCGCACTATCACACAATCCATCATAATTTACTTTCTTTTCCTGTAGGTACCTACTCTTACATCCACGTACGTACTCAAAACCCCTAAGACGCCCACTGACCAAACTTTCCTCTTGGCATGTGTTCTTTACTCCTCCGCATTAGATTCTACTTGTTCCTCCCATGGCAACCGATTTTCATAGAATGTCCTTTCATAGGTACGAGTACCTACTTACTCATTTCAAATACTTATTCATATTCTGACATACCTATCACATCTTTCACATAAATGCTGCATGCAATTCTCTGTACTTAGATAGAATCACAAGTTCAGTTTCAGACTGTGGTGGACAAGTATGGGTTTGATCAATTGATGCAACCATTTTAATATGTACGAGGGTCATTCAATAAATACTTAGCCTACAAAAAGTAAACGAAAATTTTGGAAAAGTGGGTATTTATTTTTCAACATAGTCTCCTTTTAGTTCGATACACTTAGCCCAGCGATGCTCCAACTTTTTTAATCCGTCCGAAAAATAGTTTTTGTCAAACTCTGCAAAATAGGCCTCCGTGGCGGCGATGACCTCCTCATTCGATCCATATCTATTCCCGGCGAGTGATTTTTTCAGATTAGGAAACAAAGAAGTCACAAGGGGCCAAATCTGGAGAATACGGTGGATGGGGCAGCAATTCGTAGCGTAATTCGACCAATTTGGCCATGGCAACGGCAGACGTGTGAACCGGTGCGTTGTCGTGGTGAAACAGCACTTTTTTCTTCGCCAGATGGGGTCGTTTTTTCTTTAATTCGGCGTCGAATCGGCCCAATAAATCGGCATAGTAAAGCCCTGTAATTGTTTTACCCTTCTCGAGGTAATCGATGTAGATCACACCTTGTGAATCCCAGAAAACGGTGGCCATAACTTTTCCGGCCGATTTTACAGTTTTCGCCTTCTTTGGAGCACGTTCCCCGGTCTGGATCCATTGTTTTGATTGCTCCTTGGTCTCTGGTGTGTACCAGTGGATCCAGGTTTCATCGACGGTCACAAAACGACGCAAAAACTCCGCTGGATTCCGCTTAAACAGCGCCAAACACGTCTCCGATGTGGTCTCACGGTTGCGCTTGTTTTCTGGTGTGAGTAAACGCGGCACCCATCGCGCCGACAGCTTTCATGCCGAGTTCCTCGTGAAGAATATGATGCACTGTTCCTTCTGAAATGCCTACAGTCTCAGCTAGCTCCCGAACCTTCAATCGGCGATCTGCCAATACGAGATCATGGATTTTTTTAATGTTTTCCTCCGTAGCAGCTGTTTTCGGTGCACCTGGACGTGGTTCATCAAAAACCGACGTACGGCCACGTGCAAACTCGTTGAACCAATTCTTGACGGTGGCCATCGATGGGGAAGAGTCACCGTACACAGCATCCAAACGCTCTTTGATTTCGATGCGCGTTTTCCCTTCCAAAAATAGGAATCGAATCTCCGAACGATATTGCTCTTTTTCCATTTTTGTAAAACCGATCGACACGTTCGCTTCCATAAGTTGTCAAATTAAAACAAATGAAGGGATTGGAATGAAAATTTGAAAAAAGAATTAAAAAAGAATGTGCTACATTGTGGTAAAACTCTTTTGAAACTACAGCGCCCTCTGGCGATGAGGCTAGGTTCTTATTGAATGCACCTCGTATCTATAAGCTATCGACATCATTACTAGGTGTTTGTATGTAGGTATGTAGTTATATGATTAGGTACTAGGCACCTACACTGACAAACCGTGACGATACTTTAGGTACCTAGCGTCCAGGTGGTGAGCAATTTTATTGTACCTAATTCCTTGTGTAATAAATATCGGTCCAAAATTTTCTCGCGTGTAAGAGTTCTGAAGTCCGCTTAAGTAGACCTCTCAAGGTCAACTGCCATAAATAAATAAATAAGAGTTCTGTAGATACCTACCTACTATTAAAACTTAGGTAGGTACTACCCGTGCGCGATAAGTCGAGACCTATTAACGTTAAGGTGGAAGCTCCAGGGTGGTAGCCCGCGGCTTTACATAATTAACACGTTCGGACCCGCACCGCTTTGTGAGGCTCACACGTTATGACACAATATTTTCTCGTACAAAATGGACATACTTTCACAAACGTTCTGATCTTCATTTAGAGTGTTATAAAATAAAACACAACGTCAGGTGACGTTGTTCCGTATACGTCAATACAATTGCATACAATTTGGACACAACTGTTTCCGTCAACTTCTTAAATGTTAACGGACATAATATGTACGTATCATACGTACATATGTCCGTATGGAAGTTCTTATGGAACTTCCATTGCTGGAGGTGCTGGTGATGCAAGAGCTGCATTGTTTTCTAAATTACCCTCTGGACGAGATTTGATCGCAACAGTATCCGCCTGTTCTGTATGTATACCACAATTTGACTAAACTCTGCGCTGTTTTGTAGCATGCGTATCAAAAATACTACCAGAAATTCCGGAGCATTCAGATTCGTCAGGAAGGTCCGATGCCAAGATGCGATGAAACATCTTCGCAAAGCTTCAAGGACGCCTTGATACACTGCCGGTTTTTAACCGACTTCCAAAAAGGAGAAAGTTCTATGTTCGACTGTATGTTTTATTTTATTCATTTTGACCTCACAGCCGGCTTCAGCATCCTCGTTTACCCCTAGGTACTGTAAGCTGCGTTAAAGAACTTCGTTCCAAAAAGGGATGATACTTGCGACATTATCATTATCACACTAAAAAAGGAAATTCATCCGCCATCTTGTCTAACTGATTGCATATTCATCATCATCACTACCTCCGGAATCCTCAATAATGACTATCTTAAATATGTACGATATAAAAAATCATTATTTGTTCCGCCATTTAGAATTTCATTTATTTATTTCTAAACTCGTAATGAATTTGAGTACTCATACTTTTGGTCTGAAAAGTATCAACATTTTCCAACCACAGTATTGAGCACGGCATTCACTTTATTATTATTTTGATCGTATTTATTTTTTACAAGAAAGCGATACACACCCGTGCATCCCACGGCGCGTCTGACCGCGGAATGACAGATCGCGTTTAGAATATGTATGAAAAAATTGGAGAGCGATGTTTATTCTCATATATAAAAAAGTTATATTTATTAAATTACAAAATAATATTTTTACAGCGAGGGCGCTTTTTTGAATCCAGAGCCAAGCGAGGGATTCTAGAGTATAATCCCGAGCGTAGTGAGGGATTCTTTATTAGATTCCTGAACGTAGCGAGGGATTCAAAGTACGTCGTCCGAGCCAAAAATATATTTTGCGCCCGAGTGATACAGAGTGGTGATAGATAGTGATACATACTCGGGCGCAAAATATACTTTTCATCACCCTCTATGAGAAAATAGAAGGCGCCTCATATTTTATTGTAATATTATTTATTAAATAAAACAACGACTAAATTGAAATTAAATAGTATCTAATAATAAAACAACTAAAAACTTATATTTACATTTGAGACATTTTAGCAATTATGAAAATTTATTGTTACAGTTTTATTAGGAATATAGACAGTTTTACGTCGTCATTAGAACTGACTGTTGATTTTAGCATTGAGTAGGTACTCCAAAGAGTGGAAGATTGTTTAGTTTTGGCTAAGTTCTGGAAGTAGGCCAAAAACACAGACTTTGAAAAATTCTTGGCGCCTCTTGCATTTCTCCATTCAATAAAATTACCATAGGCTTTCATATATTTCTCCCGCGATTTTGCAGGAATAGATTATCCATAATATTTCTTGCGTCAGTTCTAATAGTTTCAGGAGTTAATTCCATACTTTCATTGTCACTTGAAGAATTCATTTTTCAAAACAAAACCATGAATTTCTAACAATCCGTGAAAATTGGCGAAAACGTGGGCTGTAGTTAGAGCAAAATATTTTATAAATATAGGTATAATAATTGCATAAAGGACTGTATATGCCACAATTTCTTATTATTTTGGAGTTGAAATATGCAGTTGATCATGTCTAGTTGGTCTTGGCTTTTTTTGTCATTTTCTGCGATTATTGTGGTGGTGAAAACGGATTTGTGTGAAAATTTTGTATGGGGATATGCAGATGACTATATTATCTTTAATTAAGACCATAATTGCCTCGCAGTTGTGATTCCTCTTCATGTAATTGGTACCAGAAAACCAGCGGTATTTGTAGAAAAAATGTGATAGCGTCCTTAAATGGAACACCAAAAGAAATGTAATAAGTTTATTATCCTTTTCATCATTTAACTTTCTAATATTAGATTAGCCTTGTATGCCACAGTGCTTGTACATACAGTAGTCCGACACATTCCACGCCGCACAGTGGAACGAATGTATGGGAGCGGTTGGACGTAGACATGTCCGAAAAAAAAGAGTAAAATTATGCCAAACTAATGATGCCATCTTATTCGATTACTTAATGCCTTCATAACTTGTGGTGATGAATTTCTTCATAACTCCCATATTTCGGGAGTAATTTGAGAAAATGTGAAATTTTACTATGAAAATGAGTGTATCGAGCTCTCTCCCTCCTGATTCCGGGCTTGTTTCAAGTAGCGGTCTCTAATATCATAATGCTAATACTAAGAGCTATATTTAATACTAAGACACATAGTGCGCCAAATGTGCACTTTCTGGGATAAAGAGTGATGTTTATTTTATAACACAATTTTTTTATTTTTTGTTTATTTTGTTGATTAAAACCGTTTTTCTAAAGGTTTACCTTATTACAATAACATTTCTGAGCAGCCAATTAGAGAAGATATAAGCTAATTAGGATATATAATTAGGGACTTAAGGTTTACATATAAAACTGATGCACTAATGATTACTGATAAGAACATTGCTATTATTTAATTACTAAATGGCTCTTAATACACTAATTTAGCATGCATCATTTACTAATTATCACAATAACTAATTACCTTGCAATATTTAACAAAGGATACCTGGGATACCTGGATTTTATATAAATAGGTCACTATTAGTAACTTTAAAATCAGTGTTGATTTACACCTCGTTGTATCCAAGCTAATCTCGCAATGTATTTTCCAAATTTTAATACAAATCTTGATATTCACGTTGCTTTATGCGCACGCGCACATAAAGATTTACGCGACTTTAACTATTTGTTCAGTGTTTTAAAAGATAACAGTTGTGTTCAGTTATGTGAAAGTGCTGAAACAAGTTTAAAAGACTGGTGTCGTCGATTTTGCTACCGCATTTATGCAAAATGGACACAGTCTGGAAGAAGCACAGATAAGTTTCGGAAGAAACATGAGATTTGGCTACAGGCTGCAATTCAATGGCCGGAATTACAGAATGAAAATATGGAACCTTCTACAGAAAATATATGTGACGTCATCGAGCCCATAATTTCTCCTGCTAAATCTGATGCTTCAACTTGTACACATCCTAGTCCTCGTAAATCTTTTGAGGACCTTAGTAACCGGCAAAAAAGAAGACGCACTGAAGATAGTCTTTCATGCAGCAGTAGCAGCGCTGAAATTATGTTTTCGGCCGAAAGGGCGCTTCAAAAGGCAGGACAAAGCGATACAGCTTATGTTATGAAATACTTGACGGAGAATCCAGAAGAGGCCTCAAAAATCAAAGCCTTCATTGAAGGTAAATCAATTCAGGTACGGGAAATATCCCCTTTGAAGGCATTGGCTCTTTATGTATCGATGAACTTATCGAAATGGCGCTATAACACTCTTCGGGATTTCAACACTCAAGAAGGAGCTCTTCAATACCCGAGTTACTACATGTTGGTTAAAGAAAAAATTAAGTGCTATCCGGCCAAAGAAGATCTCACAGTTACAGAGAGCTCTGCAAAAATCAAATTACAAGCCTTGATGGATTTAACCTCAAGAAGACTTATTAGGTCGTTAGAAACCCCTGTTGATCCCAATCAACAGCTCGTATTGACCAGCAAATGGGGTTTTGACGGATCATCTAGCCAAAGCATTTATCATCAAAGGACGAGTGAAGATGAGCAAATCGATCTTGCTAGTAATTTTATGATTAGTCTTGTACCACTGCGGCTCGTCTCAAAAGGTGTAACAATTTGGGAAAACGAGCGACCATCTTCCACTTCATTTTGCCGGCCAATATTGTTTAAGTTTATAAAGGAAACCAAAGAAAATGTGCAGAGAGAGATGGCTGAAATCGAAGCAGAGATTGAAGCCTTAACTCCATCCACCATCACTGATGGAATTAGTGTCAAACACCAACTGCTGTTGACAATGATTGATGGTAAAATTCATTCCATTATATCCAATACAGCAGCTTCAGTGTGTGACATATGCAAGGCTTGTCCTAAAGAAATGAATAATTTAGAGTTAATCAAAGATAAACACGCAAACGAGGACATGTATAAATATAGCTTAAGCACCCTTCACGCTTGGATTCGCTCAATGGAATGCTTATTACACATTTCCTACAAATTAGACATAAAATCATGGCAAGTAAGGGGTGATATAGCAAAAAGGCAAGTTGATGACAGGAAGAAAAGAGTTCAAGAGGCTGTAAGAAGAGAAACGGGCTTACTTCTCGATGTTGTGAAACAAGGCAGTGGATCCACCAACAATGGCAACTCGGCAAGGAGATTTTTTGAAAACTACACTAAATCTGCTGAACTGACCGGAATAGATGCTATGCTTTTAAGAAAAATCTGTGTGATCTTGCAGTGTATTTCATCAGGAGAGAAGATCAACGTAACTAAATTCCGAGAGTTCTGCTTTGATACTGCTAAGCTTTACGTGGAGTTATACCCATGGTATTATATGCCTTCTTCACTTCATAAAATTTTAATGCATGGGCCAGACATAGTTCAGAACATGTCAATTGTGCCCATTGGTTTTCTATCCGAAGAGGCATCTGAGGCTAGAAATAAAGATTTTAGAAAATATAGAGAGGGGCATTCTCGAAAGCATAGCAGTATCTCATGCAATGAAGATATTATGCACAATCTTTTACTGTCTTCTGATCCACTTGTTACAAGTATCCGTCCAAAAGGAAATAAGTTTGTAAAAAAATCTTCTTTTAAGGAATTTTATGAGCTTACGGATTCTGAGAAAAGTGATATCGAATTTGTTAACATAAATGATTTAGCGGACATCGATTCTGAATTTGAATTAATTGATGATGATGATGATGACGAAGATAATTAAATGATGTTATTGTTTTAAAATGTGTAACTTAGTAAATTAGAGCTTACATCTTAATTATTTATTGTACTTTTAATGAAACTAGGTAATTTATTATCAACTTACTTAAAAGTCATACTCTCATCAGTTCTTGTGAATATTTTTGTTAATATATATTTCTGTATATATATATAATATATTTATAGACCTCTTAATAAGTCTGTCTGCGGTTTAAAGTAAATACAAATGGGGAAAAAACGTTTTTTTTTTTAAATTTTCATTTCCTTTTATCCCAGAAAGTGCACATTTGGCGCACTATGTGTCTTAGTATTAAATATAGCTCTTAGTAATAGCATTACGATATTAGAGACCGCTACTTGAAACAAGCCCGGAATCAGGAGGGAGAGAGCTCGATACACTCATTTTCATAGTAAAATTTCACATTTTCTCAAATTACTCCCGAAATATGGGAGTTATGAAGAAATTCATCACCACAATTTATGAAGGCATTAAGTAATCGAATAAGATGGCATCATTAGTTTGTCATAATTTTACTCTTATTTTTCGGACATGTCTACGTCCAACCGCTCCCATACATTCGTTCCACTGTGCGCCGGTCTCAATTCAACTTATCACGCCCGTGTTGTGCCTACAGTTTAGCTTCTTTTAAGAAGAAAACAGGGGGTTTCAAAACTAACATGTTGATTTGGCCGTACTAATACCTTTATGTAAGTCTCTAATCAATAAAAAAATCCTAATTAGACTAATATTTTACATTTTATTAAATTTTGTCTGAATCAAATTTAATTATGCTGTACCTAGTCATGTACCTAATACAAGTATTTTCATTTCATGTTCTTCATGTAGGGGAGACCAGGGCTGGTTACTAACAGGGGTCGATTAACCACCAAAAAGTCGTCAGCAGTAAGTTTTGGAACACCTAATCACACTCAAAAATGCATCTCGGTACAACCATGAGTACCTAATTAGAATTTATATTTGTGTTGTGCAAAGCACGGCATTGCAGTCTTTAAATAATTTTTGTTGTCATTTCTACAGGTTTATTGTGAACTTTCCTAGTAGGTAATGATCATAAAACACAATAATTGCAATTACCTACTCATGATTACACACTTACTTAATTACCTACTTACTGTTTTAAATGATAAATGATTTTATTTCTGTAAGTAGGTTTGTACAAACACTTTTACACGTCAATCATATTTTTTTTAAACTAGATGATAAGATGACGTACCAACCTAAGTTACGCTACGTTCTTGTACTGTATTTTTTTTAAATAAGTAACAATAAATAAATTATGATAAAGATATTAGTAATTCTAATAATAATAGTAGCACTCAAATAAAGTAAATTTTGAACTTCAAAATATGAAAACTTATGAAATATAGACCATTAAATGAAAAGTTAGTCAACTATCCCCGTTCTCCCGTACCTACCTGTCATACTCAGTGTACAAACCAGGCAAACGTTTTCTTTTGCCTGGTTCAAAAAAAAGAAATCTTTCCTCCATGGGATTTTTCCCACGGAGGAAAGATTTCTTTTTGCCTGGACTTCGAAATCATTTACTAGTCATAATTACAGTCGGTGGACTTTACTTCAATGTTCAGTGCAGTAGTTTATTCTGGAAAAATATCACTTTTGAAATTAAAGTGAAGTGAGCAGTCAATCCCTAGCATCAGCCGGTCTATTCTGTAAAAATCTCGCCTTGAAAACTAAGTGAATTGAATCCCTAGCCTACGGTGAAATGAAATAGATGCCGAGATATCCCACAGTACACTTCAAGCTCAATTTATCTAAGTTTTCACAGCGACATTTTAACAGAATAGACCGGCTGTGCACGCTGTGATACATTAGTTAAATAAATATCTAATTACGTTTTGTATTTATCCAGCGGCCCTAGACGGAGCGGCGGCGAAAATGCAGATTCGACGTTTGGCAACCCGAAGGGGTAGTGTTGCGACCTCACGTAACTCCACCCTTCGTTACGCCGCGGCTCAAGATTCAGCCGCAAGTGATTCTACCCCTCGTGCGGGGCCCTCTGTTGATAGGGCCCCTCGTGCAGAGCTCTCTGGTGTTGGAGGCCCTCATATAGAGCCCTCTGGTAGTAGGAGCCTTTGTGCGGGGCACTCAGTTGATACGACCTTTGGTGCGAGGCCCTCTGGTAAGAGAAGCCCTCGTGCTGGGCCTTCTAGTGATAGGACCCTTCGTGAGGGTCCCTCTCGTGAAAGGAGCCCTCGTGCGGGGCCCTCTTGTGATAGGAGTCTTTGTGCGGGGCCATCTAGTGAAAGGAGCCCTCGTGCGGGGTCCTCTGGTGATAGAAGTCTACGTGCCGGGCCCTCTGGTGATAGCAGACCTCGTGCGGGGCCTTCTGGTGATAGCAGCCCTCGTACTGGGCCCTCTAGTGATAGGACCCTTCGTGCGGGTCCCTCTCGCGATAGGACCCCTGGCGCGAGGCCCTCTGGTAATAGAACCCCTGTTGCTGGGCCCTCTAGTGATAGGACCCTTCGTGTGGGTCCCGCTCGTGAAAGGACCCCTCGTGCGGTGCCTTCTGGTGAAAGGAGCCTTCGTGCTGGGCCATCTGGCGAAAGGAGCCCTTGTGCGGGGCCCTCTCGTGATAGAAGTCCTCGTGCTGGGCCCTCTGGTGATACCCGCCCTCGTGCGGGGCCTTCTGGTGATAGCAGCCGTCGTGCTGAGCCCTCTAGTGAGAGGACCCGTCGTGCAGGGCCCTCTGGTGATAGCAGCCCTCGTGCGGGGCCGTCTGGGAATCCTGCTGATGGGACCTCGCGAGACGCAAAGAAAAAGTTGAAGTTTCACCACATAATAATCAAACACAACCGAAGCCGGAAACCAATTGATAACAAAGCAAGGCGTGTGACCCGAAGCAAGAATCAGGCTTTGGCCCTTATTATCGGTAAATATCTGCATTTATCTTCCCATCAGTGAAATAATTTTTAGAATTGGATCAATACATAAAGTAATCTTTGAAGCTAGTGAACCGATTCCAGAATTTCCTAAAAATGTGTGGGTTTGTATGTACGGGATTACTCCCTACACGCAAACCCACCTCTTTATAATATCAGTTTAGATTTTAACACATTTCATCTTTACTACATAGTTTGCAAATCTGGACTTACAGTGAGCAAAGGAACCATGATTATTGAATAAAGTAACAGATTAAAAAAAAAACGTCATAAAGTGGTATCATGAGTATTGAAATATTCGATACGCTGTTTATCAGCAGGTTACACTTACTACATATTAAAAGGATTCCTCGACAGTTCGACCCCGAAACAAGGCGACCCGATCCTTGATGTTGAAAAATTGTATTAGTAGGTAGGTAGTGGTTGTAGAACAGGACGCTTTGCTTCTTTTTACACACATTTTTTTAAATGTGTCTCATTCTCTTCTTTCCAGACTTACACGAAAAGTTAAGCCGTGAACTCATCACGTTCACTAATGCAGCGTTAGCGTTCTCCGACTGCTCATCCAGCACATCCAGCGCATCTGGACACGACCAGGGGGACATAAAGACTCGGTTCGTATCCGGCAAAATCCAGGAATCGTTTAAAAATGCTGCCTTGGCTTTGGCTCCTGGGCAAATGAGTGGGATAATAGAATCCAACGCTGGGTACCACATCATTCAGCGAGGTAAGTAAGAGGTCCGGGAAAGCTAATCAACTGCCACAGGGGAAATCAAGTGTCAACGATTTAATTTTTTGTTCCTAAACTTTGTGCTAAAATGCACTTGCTGCAACAAAGGCACTTCCCTTCGTTAACAGTTTTAAATAAATGGTTGTGTTACTTAAAAAAAGATACCTAATATTGAGCTTACTTGGTAGGTAGGTACCTAGGTACTTTCACATAAAACGTTTCCAAAATAAACAATAGTTCGCTTTCCAAACAATGATATTATAAAACTTATCTGAAAGATCATTAGGTATTTCTTATTAATTATTAACCATTGTTTCTTTATTTACCTACTCTTGTGATTTATCTAATTAATTATGTTGAAAGTTAATAAACCGTTATGTTGTAAATTTTTCTAAGTAGTTTAGGTATTTGGTTTTGGATTCTTATGTTTATGCGCCAGAAAAAGCTGGAGCCGGTAGCTACTTTGGCTCCTAGATAGCTCCTAGTATGATAATTTTGATGATCTCAGTAATATCATTTGTTTAAAAGGTAATATTTTTGCAAGTCAAATTAAAACGACTCTAGTTTTTTTATTAAAATTATTTCGATGATAGGAATAGGACCCTTTGTCCTTATTATTCGAAGCAGCCCGATTAAAAGTTTCTTCAAACAGGCGCGACGGTGACGCGACACTTGTAGAACACCATTTCCATGAAGTTTTCATAGAAATTGTTCTACGGGGGTGAGGGGTGAGGTACTGTGCAGCGAAAAGTGCAATTCAGACTCGCCACAAAATTTGAATTGGACTGTACCTACTTAATTGATCGCTTTTGGAACATGTTAAATGTGTATATTGTTATGACGTGTTTACTTATGGATGACCTACCATTTTTTTTTCTGAAATTTAAGTTACGCACTAGGTACTTTACAAAACGTTTCGAGATTGTTTTTAATTTTCGGGTTTTTTATGGAAAGGATTTCAAAAAGATTAACAGTCTGATTTTAAGTTCGCAGTTTGAGATACCTAGGTAGGTACATACATACTTAATTTATGTAGAATAATGTTTTAAGATTATTCCACCTATCCAATTTTAAGACGACTCGTTGTCAACTAGTAATTATATTCTGTATTTATCTAGCGACGGATGAATCACAGAACATCGGACGCGGGTGCAGTCACTCGCGGTCTCCAGATTTGGCGACCACAAGTGATGGTGACGCGACCCCCAGTGGTAGCATAGCGACCCCTTCTCACTCCAACCCTCGTGACGCCGTGGCTCATGACGTCGTGGTACGTGATGCTGTGGCACGTGACGTCGTAGCGCGTGACGCTGCAGCTTGTGACGCCGTGGCTCAAGATGCGGCCGCCCGTGCTACCACCGGCCGTACCTCTATTGATGGGGCCTCCGGTGATGGCACCTCACTTAAAGCTTAGTCATATACAAGGTGATTTTTTTGATATCCCATAACTCTAGGGTATGAATGAGACCATATCAAAGAACCAACTTGCATATGAATTATTTATTAATTATATTTTTTTTATTTTCATTTTTCGCAGTAAATAATGCGACAGTCACGATTATTAATGTAAAACACCCTTACGTGAAATATGTCATTTTTTTAGCTTTAAATATGAATTATTAGTTTGAATGCAAATGAATTACTCGTATTTATCAATGAAACTTAGATACCTACGAAACTTAGATACCTACACACATCGAGAGTCTAGTGTTAGTATTTTGTACGGGAATTTGCCAATATCGCAAAAGTAAAGATTCGTCATACGGGTGACAATTGTTGACCTAAATTAATTATGATTGATGATATCTTCGAAACTGCCTTTTTGGACCACATATTCTAGGACTATTTGTATAATTTTTACTTATGTAATATAACCGTAGAGTTATGAGATTTTAAAAAACATATTGTATAGGTACCTATTAATTGAGCACAAACAGCAGACCAATTGATAACTAAGACAAGCCGCACTAAAAACTAAAATACATATTATTTCACTTTCCAAACATATTAATTAATTATCTGTTTATTTTATGATTTGTCTAATTACATAATTATGTAGGTAAGTTTATAGTACCTTTATGTATATTTAGAACGTTCTTTCGTTTTGGATTCTTAGGTTTATGTGCCCGAAAAAAGGAGAAGGTTGTATCTGGTAGCTACTTTGGCTCCTATACCTACTGTTTCATAATTTAAATGATCTCGATTAGATATCATTTGTTCAATAGGTCCAGCTTTAAGACGACTCTTGTCTTTTTAGGTAACTCCTTATAATTAAAAGCCAAATGACAGAATAGTAAAAATAAGTACTTAGTTAATTAGTCTCACAACTGTTTTTTGTTATAATGGTTTACACACTACTTTACACAGCTTTTTGAGATTTTTTACAAGTTTGAGGTTTTTCTAAGGATAGAATTTTAATTAAAGAGCTTACTAGAGTCTGATGGTTAATTATTAAGAATTCCTTTGAATTTAATGAAAGAATAAGGTGGCACTTGGTATTTTCTTGTAGATTTTAGTTTTATAAACCTACACCTATACAGAGCTTCAAGAAGACTCTTGTCACGATATTTAGTTTATTTACCCTAATTAAGTCCTAGTTTCATTTACCTACCGTTTACGGTACTTTTACATAGGTTAAAGATTTTAGCTAGGTTGAGGTCCTTGCATTGTATTTAATACTCGCGACCCGCACCCTAATTGCGTAACGCACGATCAATCATAATCTGTTTCATTTTGACAGTTCAACAATATTCATTGCGTTATTGACGTTGTTGAGCAGACACATTTTTCTAACATATGAAGCAATGGTTTAGCAATCTATTTCAAAATGTTTCAGATTATGATTGATGGTGCGTTACGCAATTAGGGTACAGGTTCGCTTCGCACACCAGTGTATAGGTACGTATACAATGTTTAAAGCTGTTTTTTCATTAGACAGCACAAACAAATTTTGGCTAAATGTTCCACGTGAAAGGGTTGTCCACGTGAAAATAATTCAAAGCGTAAATCTAAACCTGCTAAATCAAAAAGTTATTTACTTACCCTGTGATTTATTATTCAAATCTGTGTTAGCTTTTAAGATGTACATTTTATTAATACCTATACTGTAACGGACAATTTTGATCTAAGTAAGTACATTAAATCCACAACGTTTCTCAAGAATAGGTGGGTCAAATTTACCGAGGTGGGAAACAAGACTGGTTTAATGACAAAAAATGTTACAAGCTATACCTAATTATGACCAATGATTATGGCTAATACCAATTTTATAATTGTCACCGAACTTGTTTTTACACAAATTTCAGTATGCAGAGCATATAATTCTTAATTTTTTTAACTTTTGAATAGATTTCGGTTATTTCGGGAAGTTATTGAAAAGATGCAATGAAAAGAACGTCTAATGAACGAATTCCCGAAACGATGAACTATAAATGAGCGCTACGTAAAAAATGGATTACAAGGCCCACAAATAATCAAATTATAATTTATTTGACGGAAAAAACTCTGACATCCACTGAAATTATGCTTCAATGTCGTACAAAACATTTTAGCGCAGGTACTTTTATTTAAAAAAAAATAAGGGTTTCATGTTAATACTTTCTAATCTTGATAATCAATAAAAATACAATTGATATATAATAAAAACTTTTTAATATCGATAATTAGATTTCACTATATTTTTAAAGTTTAATTTTAACGATTAGACTTGGACGCGTTCTCGACATGAGTTTCCGTTTGTATATTTTCAAATAATAACGAAATTAGTTTACTTTTCAAGAGTATTGTATGAAGTAGGTATAATTAAAACCAATCAATTTTAATGTTTCTGGTTCATGAAACTTACGATTTCAGTCAAATATTTGCTGGCGAAGCAAATTTCCTAAATACCTTGGTGATTTAGACCCAGCATTGTAAATAACCCATTATTTTTAGTACCTAATATGTAAAAGATTAATGGTAACGTGGTTTACCTATCCTTAGGAGATAGACATAATATACCGTCGCAGACTTTTCTGTAGACTTTTTTTAATTTACAATTCCGTAGTGCCATTATTTTGATCTATCTCGTAAGGTGTAGACCAGCGTTAGCAATTCATGCGCTCAAAAATATGTTTTTTACAATATCATAACTTGCAAATCTTTGACATTCTCGAGTATTTTTCTACTATTATGCATGTAGTATAAATATAAACCGAAACTTTCTAAATGATGTTAAAAACCGTATCAAAATCCGTTACATGGCGTAGAAGAGGTATAAAGCGGAGAGACAGACGAAAGCAACTACTTTATACCTACTTAGAGATTTACGTACACATGTATGTGTAAGTGCAACAAAAAGCCAAAGGCCCTTGTGTGGAACTAAGTAAGTGGACGCTTCTAGAATCTCGACGTAAGTACTGTATAGGTTGTCTTTAAAAGACGACCTTATGTTATACTGCTGCTGATGAAATAAGTTTAGTTAACGAACATTTCAACGTTTTTAGAATAAGCTTTCAAATAAATTAGAATAGATTTTTTGTGTCAAAATCACGAGAGTAAAAACGGGCGCGTAGAATTAATGTGGGTAATAATTTTAATATGATCGGTGTAATAATTCTGCTGCGTTCCACAGACAACACACACGAATTAACCCGTCACGGTACTATACGTAGGTATTAACCTAGACATAATTTAACTATTTACCTAACTGTATATTATTATTTAGTATTTATGTGTCTAGGGCACCTGTGTGACGACTAATACTTATATCAGTCTAAAAACTTTTTAATTTAAGTGATTCTAGCCTGCAAGGGTATTTAGATATAAGAAGTAGCAAAACCAAAAAATAAACACATAAAATAGAAAACAGGAACGAAAGTGAAAACGTCCAACTAGGAACGTAGTACGGTAAGATTGGAACGCAACCTTTTTGTAAAACCAAAGGCCCTTTCGGGAAACTAAGTGAAAGATTCTATAATCTCGACATAGGTACTGTAAAGGTTGTCTGTAAAAGAGGACCTTATGTTGTGTACAACATATTTTAACAACAACAACAACACAACAACTAATATAACAACTTATTTTATCTCCAGCCTGTAGGCTGGAGATAAAATAAGTTTAGTAACGAACATTCCAATGTTTTTAGAGTAAGCTTTCAAATGAATTTGAGTGAAGTGATGGCTTCGGGTGGCTCAGGGGGTTCGGAAGATAAAAACGAATAAATTTAGTTTTTTCTTTAATAAGGGTTAACATGTTGTTGGAGAGCCATTGCATTACGAGCCGCAGAGCATTTTCGGCATGTTTTTTTGGCAGAAATCCAGTCTTCTCTGTGTGATAGTAGCGCCGTATCATCGGCAGAAATTAATATACCACAATTCGGAATTTTAAGATTGCATAGATCATTAATATAGATTAGGAACATAGTTGGTCCCAAGATACACCCCTGAGGAACCCCGTATTTTATGGGTTCTTCATCGCTTACCACCCCGCCGATATAAACAGACAGTGGCGACCTGATAAGTAATCTTTAAAAAATGCTTAAAGGTAAGCAAGCCACGTACGCCGAAGCTTTCCATCTTGGCGATAAGAATAGGAATTGAGACCGTGTCGAACGCTTTCGATAAATCTAGGAAGATTCCAAAACATTTCCGCTTTTGTCTAGTAATTTTATAGCCTTGTTACTAAAATCTGCAACTGCATCTTCACTTGATAGACCACTTCTAAGTCCGTGTAGGTATTGGTTGCTTGAGATGATATATTTTTTTCCAAGTAACTATTTAGGATACGTTCTAGAGATCGGCCTGTAGTTTGACACACAGTCCCTCTTCCCACTCTTAAAAACTGGAGTAATTTTTGCTCTTTTAAAAGCTCTTGGGAATACGCCCGTGGATATTGCTAGATTACTTAAATGAGTAATAGGTGGAACTAAAGCTTTTCGCAGAGCGAAAGCGTAATAACTTTTGATGGTATATCATCCCAGCCAGTGGCACAATCATCCCTTAGTGACATAATTACGGTTTCGATTCGTTCTTCGCTAACTAGAATAATACCCATCGAATTACATAGCGATTGTTTTGTCTGGAAATGTATATTAAGGGGTGTATTTGTTGCGTTATTAGGTATTTACACGCTTTTTATTAGCTTCACCTGTATGTTTGTTTGTAACCGACTCCTTTGGACTTGATATTGACACACTTCAAACGGTCCGATTTCATTTAAACTTTGTAGACTTATCGAGGACCGATGACAATTCAATAATTAAAAAAAAACAAGAAAAGATCTGATAAATCACGCTTTTGTAGATAGCAGAACTAAAAAATAGAAAATAAGATAAAAAAGCGTGGGGTGCTGTTTGAGGTATTTTTATAATCAATTAATATCAAGCACCCCGCTTTTTTGAAATTCTAAAAAAAAGCGGGGCTTTTTTGAAATTCTGCTTTCTGCTTTTTTAATTTGTTTTTTTTAAAGCGTGTTTTTTAGTTTTTTTTAACTATTATTTATTTTAAAGCAAGGTTTTTGCCAATATTTACAAAATACTGATTGACACAGTTCGCAAATTTCGTGACATAATAGCCATTATCGACCGATAATAACGCGCCTATGTGGGAGAGCCTATAATCAAGCAGAAATCGCACTTACTAATATAACCTGGTCAGCCCTGGGCCCTGTTTAATAAACATTACAATTCTTCAATTTTGTAAATAAGTGACATATTTGTAAAGTTTTATGACAAGTGCTGTTTAATAAACCTTACAATTATGTAACAATTCCATAAGTAAAAACGTTACAATTATTAGCTTTACAAGTGCTGTTTAGTAAACGTTTACCTACATGTGTAGAAAACGCTTGTAGATTTCGATGACAAAATTGTATCTACAAATTTGTAATTGTAAGTTTACACATTACATAAAATGTAAGTTCTTGTTGAAGATTCTTAAATCAAAGGTAGATTTCAAAAATCTTAGAATTTTAAAATAATTAGTAAGTATTTCGTTTACAGCGTAGGTACCTACTTTTTTCGTTAGGTACCGATTTGTTTGATTCGTAACGAAAATACAGAAAGACATCGCGGAACAGTAGAAATCTTTGAGCATCTATAATTTGCTGAGTGGGTGGGTGTAAGGGCTGCATTTCTCTTTGAATCGTATTTAAGATATGTATAGTCATCATCACTACTTTCACTATCGCTACTTCCACTACTAGTTGTTAGAACCATCGTATAATGTTTAACAATTACATTTCTTCATTTATAACATTAACTTACGCAATTGTAAAATTCTGACACAACGTGAGTCCACCTGTCGGATTTTTTCTACAATGTACAAAATATGTAAAATTGTAATTACAATTATGCGTTCAAGAAAACAGTTTTTTTACAACTATGTAAATTGTCACCTGTAAAGAGAAAATGTTTATTAAACAGAAATATGTAAAATTAGGTACAATTTTACAATTTTGTCAGTTTTCCACCATGGTAAATTGTATTCTTTAATAAACAGAAACTTGTAGAATTGTAAAATACAATTACTTACAATTTGTAGCGTTTATTAAACAGGGCCCTGGTAAGAATTCAAGCAATTTACAAAGAAAATATATTTTTATGCACATGGCTTTTGATGCTACTTCCGACATTTTTGAAGGCGAAACATTTTGAGCTTGCGTTCCGTTCCAACAGAAAAACACTACATAAAATAAGACATTGTAAATTAAGTATTGCTATAAAAAAATTAAAATTTAGCAATTTGTTTTTTGACTCCTCTAAAAAGTATATTTAATTAATGAAAGACTTTTGAATAACATGCATATTGCATATTCCCTATTAAATCAGTCTAAAGACTTTAATGTAAGTGATTCTACCCTGCAATGATATTTAGATATAGGAAGTAGCAAAACCAAAAAAAATGTACTCGTAAAATAGAAAACAGGAATGAAAGTGAAAGAGTCCATCTAGGAACCTTGTAAGATAAAATTGGAGCCCAACCTTTTTGTAACCACCCAGTCCTACGCGCCAGCTAGGACAGAGTCAAAGTCAGAGAAGTCAAAAGGGAGTGACTAGTCATCGAGTGCTCTGACTAGTCACTCTGCCTTTTCACGTAATAAAAAGCCTTTGATGCGTAATAAAAATATATTGGGCGTTGTTCACGAATTCATGAAATAATGTTTCGAATACTTTACTAATAACTTAGCCCTACAAGGGCACAACGTCTAGATGTTAGAAACTATATTAAGTAGGTATCAAGATTTGAATTCAATAAATAAATACAAAAAGCAACTGTTTTTTATTTTGTTGGAATCCCGTCACTATCCGTTATTTTCCCCTATAATAAAAACTCTATACAAGGTGTAACAGACAGCGCAAGCACTGAAAGTAAGTAGTTTGTTTATTATTGAGTACTGAATCGATTTAATTGAATTTTAATAAGTATAGAAATAGATTTAAAAAAAAACCGTGTTTTGCCATACTGAACGGCAATTGAGCTAAAGAAAATTAAATCTTATTTTCGGGCAATAAGACTAACTATTGTTAACCAAAAACTGGGGTCAGCGCAAATTGCAAATTAATTGTTGCAAATGGATCTATCACGTCCTGGAAGGAACACGTCAAATTACCCTGTATTGTTTATTTAATGTTTTGGTGGGGTTAGTGATCAGTGACGATTATGGTCATGGTTTTTGTTGATATGTTATATAATTTCAAAAATAACTTACATACAACAAAAAATCTCATCATCATTCGTCTAGTGCCGATTCTCTTGTACACCGAACTAAACTAACTAAACTATCACTAAAATTCCTTACTTTTCGCTATGAGAATCTTAAAGGCTCGTGCAGATTAGCGCGACGCGACGGTCGCGTCGCGACACTCGTAGAACAATTTCTATGAAAACTGAATGAAAATTGTTCTACAAGTGTCGCGTCGCGCTGTCGCGTCGCAGCTGTTTGAAGAAGCCTTTAAGCTATTCTGAAAAAGATATCTAAATTTAAAAACAATTTTGACACAACTAAAATCGAATTTGACAATCGCGACTTCACGTGGTATTTTTTGGCTTCGCAACGTTGTAGTTGTTTGCCCTACCCTGTGATTTTTTTTAGAGCTGGAGTCGCGCAGGGGGCGCAGCTTCGACGTGTTTTAAATGGATTTTTTACTTTTTGTATGGAAAATATGAAAAATTATTACCTACATGTTGAGTTTTAGAGATGTATGGTTTTTATAAAGGGGTCGAAATTTTCATTATTTTTACGATAGGACACACCATTTTCGAGATTTAGGCAAAAGAAAAGAAAAAAAACGATACAGTACTGTATTTGCGCCGGAAGTCGAGGTGTTGGTATGAATTTTAGTTCTTGGCAACTAATTTTATTCCACACCTTTTTAATCGCGATTAAAAATAGTCAGATTTAGTTAGAGAATCAAAGTTTTATGTTGAATAGAATAATGAAATTGACAACAACAGAATAGCAAAATTAGTATTTTCACTAAATTAAAAACTCAGTGCAATCTTAATGCACTGAGTTAGTTTCACAAACTAAAATATAGTTATGTTGTGTCACTTTAGTCAATTTCAGAATGGGAAATCGTCGTTTGATAGGAACAAACTAAATTTTGGTAATTTTTCGTTTAGTTTAGAGAATTTTGTGACAAGAGAATCGGCACCATTATTTTCTGTAACTAAACTTTCAAAGATGTTTCATTACTTTTTTTATTCTTGGTTATACACAGAATATTTATATTTTTAATCCATTAAATAAAGGTTTCTGTGGGTTTTTGTATCTCAGTGGTTTCGATTTTATCGAAACGGAAAGTAGTAAAATTATGTATTTAGATTATAACACACTTGTAGCAGTGTGCCAATTACAATCTATTACTTACTACACTCCATTGCTATTACAGCACTGATTTATTAAGCTTTGTCTATCTTGGTTTCTTTACTCATGTAACATTCTAAGGTCTAGGTTAGTTCATTTAATCCCATTGAAAGACTTATTTCATGACAAAAATCATTCAACTCATTCAGTGATTTTAGTGATTATATTTATGTACATAAAGTGTAAAGCCAAATTTGTTACAGTCCCGATTTATATTTCCATCAACTTACAACCTCACACAGACCTGTTAATTGCAAAAAATGTAAGAACATTTTTATTTTGCGGGCTACTACAGCGCGTCTTTGGAATTTCAGCTCGTTGAAAATCCAACATTGGGCTTGTCGCTTAGTATTAGCTAAAACAGGCAATATTCCTACTGTGCATAGGTCTCGCTCAAGCGACCCAAATACCTTCAACGAAAATAATACAAATATTTCATATTAAAATGTATATTTCAAATTATAAATTTATTCATAATTGAATTTTAAATTGTTTGGCTATTAAAAGTATTTCATTGTAGTAAATATAATGAATAGCGACTACTAGTAACTAACTGACTAGTAGTATTAGACTCCTATAAATTAATCCTAAATCGGAGTACCATGATCCATATTGTATCCATCCATCCATCCATCGTACCCACAACGGTTATGGTACTCGATCTCAAAAATCTGTGGGGTATCTCTAGTGAATTAATAATAATAGTTAATAATGTCAATTTTCTGCAGAACTTGCAGGACCGACTCCATCGCCACCCGTATGCAGTACAGAGTTGCTGCAATGTCACGCTAGGTCCTAGTAAGCAGTGAACTGCTCCCTAGCTAGTCTCCTCTTCTCTAGCTATAGCACCTACTCGGGAGCGGCTGGCGTCTTATGATGAACTGAAATATAATTATATTATTTTGATTCATAGATTTTCTTACTCACAAGACGAATGTAATGTATGTATGTATGTTTGCCGACCTTATGTAAGGGTTTAACAAATACAAAACAAATGTAATAGTGGATTCAAAGCTATAAAATGAATAGGGAACACATAAATGGTCAACCGGATGCCACCCTACTTCCAGAAAGATAAAACAAAATCATAAATAAGGAAAGGTCATAAGCTGTGTCATACAAAACAACTATGATTATATTTTTATTTAACTAGCGACCCACTACTACTTAATAACCGTTTGCTCGTCCTTGGGAATAGACCCCAAAGTCTGGCGCTCAGCAGTAGCACTTGCGAGCGCACAACCACCTGGGCAATTTTTATAATATATAAGATAATAATTATTATTGTGTTATACTCATAAACCTTTCGGAATAAATTCTCTGAATGGTGATACATCATCTGCATCTAAATCGATTGCATAGTTTAGAAGAATGTGGTCCTATGGACACACACGAGAAACGACGTCAATTCATTATTTGTATAGTTAATACAAAATATGAATTGATGTAGTGTGCAGGTCGAAAATTATCCCATGGAAATGTACTACCAGGATAAAAATCATCCTATTTGTTAATCCTGGTCATAAACTGTGTGCCAAATTTCACCAAACTCCTTTCAACCGTTCTTGTGTGATTGAGCAACAAACATCCAAACATTTAAACTTTCCTTTTTAAAATATTAGTAAGATAGTAGGATAACAACCTTAAAGATGCATCCTCATTCTGTGCAATGTTGCTATTTAACTGCAGCATTTAGTGATCTAATAGCATTGATTTAATATTAGGTTAAATGAATGTTACCTCTTTTACCTCCTCTCTCTCGTATTGCACCGGCTGTTAGAGTCACTATCACCACAGTTGCTGAATCCAGTGGTGTTGGTGATCTCAGCAGTGGTGACTGGGACCGATGTGGTGGCAAAGGGCTTGTCGGCAGGAATGGAGCTAATGGCAACAGGACCAGCCATACTTCCGACGGCAGCAGTGGGCAGCAACAGCTGTAGTGGTGACTCCCACTCATACACCTTAAAACGCACATGCTGGTGCATCTTCGGGTGCCATATCCAGCTGTAGAGCATGTAGGTAAACGAACCGCATTATACTGCTGCAAAATTAAAACCATATTTTATTCCCTAGTTTCCATTTTATACTCATGTTACAACCACCCCATTCATGCCTCAAGCTCAATTACTTACTAGGTATTATTATTACTTACTTTACTGTACAACGATACAAGGCACTGTCATTATTAACCAATATAAATCTACAGAATACTTTCTTTATTAAAAAGATAAAAATAACAGCAGCAAGCATTTCCAATGCCACTGTGTGTTTATGCACCTTTTCACACACTCTCATTGGTATAAGTATTGTTCATTATACTTACGTCTTGGCATGCTGATTTACTACAGCCCTCCCCATTGTTGTGCAGCTGAGACGGACTGTGTGCAACAATAGGCTGCTGATTACTGTAAATGTATAAATTTTGATTATGTAGTTGTGCCGTTGTGTGTACATGCACCATTTCACACACTCTCGTTTGTATAAGTATTGTTCATTACACTTACGTCTTGAAATTGCGTCGCTGATTTATACAGCCCGCGCCATCGCTGTTGCCGCTGCTTGCTAGTGAGACGGGCTGCATGCAATGTTATATAGGCAGCTTAGTACTGTAAATGTATAAATTTTGATTATCTCGTCGTGCCGTTGTTTGTATATATGCACTTTTTCACACACACTATCATTATTAAATGTATTGTTATTTACACTTACGTCTCGGCATTGCGTCGCTAATTTACAACAGCCCGCGCCATCCCTGTTGCCGCTGCTTGCTGCTGAAATATTTACACTTCTGGATCGTTATTCGACATCGCTCGCTAGCTTCCCTAGGCAATTGGTTGTTCCCATTAATAAGGTTGCATATGCTTACAATGTGCGACCTTTAATATAAAATAAAAAACACATTTGTCATGTGTGTCAATGTGATTGTCTTTAGAAAAATTTGAACAATTTAGTCTTGTGAAATATATTATAATGAACTAATGTTATCAAGTAAAGCCGTTTTACTCTAATAGGTTATGGGCTTATTTATCCAGGATGGAGTTGTCAAAGATTCAGATTGCTAAACTTGAGGGTACAAATTGGATACAATGGAAGTACCGGATGTCTGCATTGTTAAGAGGCATGGATGGCCTAATAGACATTGTAGAGGGCAAGATAAAGAGACCGGTTAAACCTGCATGTGGGGCTGGTGCTACAGCTGCAGCAGATTTGGCTCTTTATAATGACAATGTAAAAAAATACAACAGGCTGGATAATACGGCATTGTTACTTATAACAAACAATATTTCTGATGACTCATTAGACAAGGTTATAAGATTCTCAACGTCCAGTGAAGTATGGGATGAACTACATAGATTATATGAAGGCGTGAGTGAAGATCGTCTGTATGATTTATGTTTGCAGTTCTTCAGTTACAAAAAAGATACTGTTGATGATATTGCTACGCACATCTCGAAGCTGAAAAATGTCTGGTACAGGTTAAGGCAAGAATTAATTAAAGAAGAAGACTCTAAGGAACTTCCAGATATTTTATTAATTTGCAAAATCTTGGACACATTACCAGAAAGTTATTTTCCGTTCAAATCGAGCTGGTTGCTGATGTCTAAAAAGGATCGGACCATTGAGAATATTACAAGTCAGTTGTGTGCGCATGAAAAGGCACTCTGCAACAACGGTAAAGACTGTAAGTCTAGTTGTGATGCCCTTGCGGTGAAAACATGGAAGAAATCTTTTAAGAAGGGTGATGACGTAACTCCAGGGACAAGGAAGAAAATAAGATGCTACAACTGCAAAGAAGTTGGTCATCTTAAGAAAGACTGCCCTAAGAGGAGTGTGTCTCGTCAAGTTGTAGATGACAAAAAAGGAGTTAACATGGTATTACTGTCTGTGAATTCAGCTGAATCTGACACTGATTGTGACAAATGGTATGTGGATAACGGTGCTACACATCATGTTACGATGCGGTTAGATTTGTATCAAGATTTTAAATATTTTGATACTGATCACACTGTAACAACAGCTGATGGAAATGTGATTAAAGCTGTTGGGCAAGGATCACTAAGCATTGAAGCTAAGGTTAACAAGAAGATTGTCAAAGGCACATTGAGAGATGTTTGGTACGTTCCCCAGATAAGCAGAAATCTATTTTCGGTGCTGTCGACACAAGATAAAAATCCAGGGAGCTTGTTTGAGTCGCGCGTTACTTCTTGTTCAATGAAGATTGATGGACAAACTACAATTACAGGACAAAGAGAAAGGTACGGAGGTCTGTACAGGCTTAACTGTAGGATTGTACCACCATCTAAAGTAATTGTCAATTTGGTACAGAAAGTTGATAAACTGCAACTCTACCATGAGCGGATGGCTCATCAGAATAAAAGGTATGTGAAAAGTCTAATCGAGAGGGAACTCGGTATTAAAACCAAGGAAACTGGAGAATTATGCGAAGGCTGTGTATTTGGAAAGTCCCACAGACAGAAATTTGGTGTACGAGAAAAAGCCACTCAGCCTGGAGAACGCATACACACTGATGTGTGTGGTCCATTCCCTCTATCCATATCAAAGTATCGCTATTTTGTACTGTTCAAAGATGAATTCACGCGTTACAGATTTGTGTACTTTCTTCGAGAGAAGTCAGAGGTACATGAAAAGCTGAAAGAGATGTTGGCATCTGCCAGGGTATCTGGTCATATTGTTAAAGAACTATTGAGTGACAATGGCGGAGAGTTTAACAATAAGAAGATACAAAAAGTACTGACGGCTAAAGGCATAAAGCAACGATTGGTCATGCCATACACGCCTGAACAAAACGGGTGTAGTGAAAGGGACAATCGGACGATTGTTGAGGCAGCGAGATCTATGATGCATGCTCATGAGGAACTACCTCAGAAATTGTGGGCTGAGTTGGTGAATACTGCCGTTTATATTTTGAACAGGACAGGTCCAACAGCAGTAGAAAGTAAGTCTCCATTTGAGCTTTGGGTTGGTAAGAAACCACAAATAAAGCACTTGAGGATCATCGGATCGCCTTGTTATGCGCATGTACCAAAGCAAACCAGGAAGAAGCTGCACAAGAAAGCAGTGAAATGTATCTTAGTGGGATATGAAAATGACGATGGATACAGGCTCTGGAACCAACAAAATGATTCGCTGGTGAGATTAAGGGATGTCTCATTCGATGAAAAGCCCTTGGGTGCGGAAGCTCCAGTGAAATTCTCTACAGAAGCTGAATTCGAAATACCTTTGGAATTGCCACAGTTGCTTGGTTATAAGGGAGATGTATTGAATCCCGGGAGTCAACCACAAGTCACTCAGAATGCAGGAAGTTCAGACAGTGATAGAATTATTAACAATAATGAAAATGTCAATGAAGGTGTTGGTACTGAAATTGGGGACACTGAGTTCATTGATAGAGAAGACGTTTTAGTTGAAGATTTGGATTTTGATGATGCTAGGAGTTATGCTTCTGAACAGAGTTTTGAGTTAGGGGGAGAGTTAAGGGAAGTCAATGATGATGAGACGGAAATTCATACCAGAGATGTAATGCCTGAACAGGAAATCATAGAACATGGTGGAAAGATTCTCAGAGATAGATCATTACTTCGTCCACCTATTAAACTCAAAGACTATGTTTTAAACATGGCTAGCTGTCATCAAGAACCGAGTTGTTATAAAGAAGCTATTAAAAGCTCTGAACGGAGTCTTTGGGTAAAAGCAATGGATTGTGAGATGAATTCTTTGAAGGAGAATAAGACTTGGGATCTCGTGCCTCTTCCCAATAACAGGAAGGTTATACCATGCAAATGGGTATATAAAGTGAAACTGAATGCGGATGGTTCAGTAGAAAAGCATAAGGCTAGACTGGTTGTAAAGGGGTTTAGTCAGAAGAAAGGGATTGATTATGATCAAACTTTCAGTCCCGTGGCTAAAATGGCAACAGTTAGGAGTGTGTTGGCTGTGGCAGCCAATGAAAACATGGCAATGATTCAATTTGATGTTTCAACAGCTTTTCTGTACGGGTCACTTGATGAAGAAATTTTTATGAAACAGCCCGAAGGCTATGATGATGGTTCTGGTCGCATCTGTTTGTTGAAGAAAAGCCTGTATGGCTTAAAACAGGCTCCAAGGTGTTGGAATAAGCGGATTTTGGACTACTTCAAAGATATTCAATTCGAAGTTAGTGACTCAGATCCTTGTTTATTCATAAGAAAGACGCCGTCTGGAGGTAAACTGATAGTTGCTCTATATGTCGATGATGGTTTGGTGGCTGCAACGAGCCAGGACCTTATAAACGAGTTTGTAGGACAAATGCAATCTAAGTTTAAAATTACAACGAAAGCCGCATCATATTTCCTTGGAATTGAAATAGAGAAGACTGATGATGGAATCAAAATATCTCAGGGCTCTTACGCAAAGAAAGTTCTTAAAAGATTTGGCATGGAACATTGCAGACCGGTAATGACACCAATTGTAAAAGAGGATCAATATCAGGGTCAAGACTCATGCGACGTGAGCAATTTTTTGAAAAACTACAGACAAGTGGTTGGTGCATTGGCATATTTAATGATCGGTAGTAGGCCAGACATTGCATATGCAGTCAGCGTCGTTTCTAGGACCCTTGAAAATCCTAAAGAACCGGATTGTATCAAATTAAAGAGAATACTACGGTATTTGCAGTATGCTCCTGATAATGGGATACTCTACAAAAGAGGTTTCAAAACAGGTATTCTTGAGAGCTACAGTGATGCGGATCATGGCGGTGATTTGAACACAGGACGTTCAACCACTGGTGTATTGTGCATGTATGCTGGAGGTGCCGTATCATGGATAAGCCAGCGTCAGACAAGCGTGGCTATATCTACCACCGAAGCAGAGGTCGTAGCTGCAAGTGAAGGTGCTCGGGAATCAATTTGGCTATCTAGAGTCATTGGAGATATGACAAAACTGAAGGGTGTGCCTACCCTAAGGGTAGATAATGAAGCTGCGATCAAACTAGCTGAAAATCCGGAGTACCACAAACGTACTAAGCATATCCGGATTAGACACTTCTTCGTCAGGGAGATGGTAACAAGTGGAGAGTTATATGTACGCAAGATCACCACTGAAAACCAGCTTGCAGATATGTTTACCAAAGCATTAGCCAGACCAGGGCTGTTGAAGCTTTTGGTATTAATAGGTCTTCATTGAGAGAAGATAATAAGGTTGCATATGCTTACAATGTGCGACCTTTAATATAAAATAAAAAACACATTTGTCATGTGTGTCAATGTGATTGTCTTTAGAAAAATTTGAACAATTTAGTCTTGTGAAATATATTATAATGAACTAATGTTATCAAGTAAAGCCGTTTTACTCTAATACCCATGCATAGGAGCCGCAGCAGCACCCACTGCCGTCCAGAAACAATTTTAGTAGCAGGCATTTCTGAAAAAATAGATCAACAGAGCTAAAGTCAGAGCATAGTACATACTAAGCTATAAAAACATTATGTAGGTAAAAAGAGAATACTTGCTTGAGTTAGGCTTGTATTCTAGGCAGGGACAGCTTATATTGTTTACAGTCACAAATTGAAAATTACTTATTTACTTATTTTAATGAACCTGGCAAGATTTTGTCGAAGGTGAATAGAGAAAATAATTATATGATCAATGAAAATGAATGCCAAACTAAATTGTCTGTCAGATTCATATTATTATTTTTTTTTTTTGAATTTTATGACCTGGTAACTGGACCTTTAGGTCAAATCTTATTTTATTATCGAACACTACACTATCACTTCTTCACTTTTTTAAATTGTTTTAATAGTATTTTTAATGTATTTATATATCGGTTTGTACGTATTTTTGTCTTTTAATAACTCTTCAAGTGGCGGCGGGCGGGATAAAGAATCGCACTTGTTCACTTCACTAAGTTCACTAGCCAACACTAATCTGTCAAGCAAGAAGTTTTGACAGTCAAAAATAAGATGTTCAATGGTTCCTTCTTGGGATTCACAATGTATTGCTTGTAATAATGCCTAGTCGAGCAAGGTGTGATGGAGCAGTATTATGGCCAAAGCGCAATCTATTTATCGTAGTGATAAAGTCTCGGCTGGCTTCCTTCAATCTATTGTACCAGGGTCTAACAGGTAATCTTTCTTGAATACTTCCATACCACTTTCCTTTGATGTCTTGGTCTTTCTTCCACATTTCTAACCATAACTTACATATATTTTCATTAATGCATTGCAGGAAGTCAGTCATAGGAATGTCCATTGCATTTCTAACATCAATAGCATTATTACCTTCATAAGCGGTTTTATCAACTACTTCATTGCCAGAGATGCCTCGGTGAGAAGGTACCCACAGGAATACAATTTTTATGTGCTTAAGGTAATATTGATGAATTATTTCTTTGATGAAATACAGAATATAATTTGACTTAAACGAAACTGTAAGGTTAGTTAGGGCTTTTATAAAACTCAGTGAATCAGAAACAATCAAGAAGTATTTACAATTGTTAATTTGGCGAATATATAATAATGCCTGATAAACTGCATATGCCTCTGCAGTGAATATAGTACATGAATTGTACAGAACAAAGCTTTGGGAGAATTTAGCATGTGGATCGTTATATAGCAGCACGTACATAATCACTCCCCTTACTGCCATCAGTGTAAATAACGTGATAATTCTTATTATCTGCCAAAAACTGTAACATGTCTGAATTATTATTAATGGGATTTTGTAATTCTTTAACGGGATGCGAAATACACTGATAAGAGAAGGAGTAACATGGCCATGGGCACTGTTTTCTAATACCAATAAAACTGTTTTCTGTTTCCAGCAGTATTTTGGACAATGTTGGGGATTTACCATTCAAGAGATCCTCTCCTGTTGTTAGAGGCCCAAGAGTTCTACTTACAGAAGGTACAATTTTGTTTATTACTTTCCTGTTATTTGCAGCAATTAATTTAAGACAGAATCTCTCTGCAAGTAGAATGCGTCTCAAAATTAAAGGCATAGTTTTAGTCTCCACTTCCATGGCCCTTATGGGAGTATTAGATTGAAACGGCTTTACTTGATAACATTAGTTCATTATAATATATTTCACAAGACTAAATTGTTCAGATTTTTCTAAAGACAATCACATTGACACACATGACAATTGTGTTTTTTATTTTATATTAAAGGTCGCACATTGTAAGCATATGCAACCTTATTATCTTCTCTCAATGAAGACCTATTAATACCAAAAGCTTCAACAGCCTTGGTCTGGCTAATGCTTTGGTAAACAAATCTGCAAGCTGGTTTTCAGTGGTGATCTTGCGTACATTTAGCTCTCCACTTGTTACCATCTCCCTGACGAAGAAGTGTCTAATCCGGATATGCTTAGTACGTTTGTGGTACTCCGGATTTTCAGCTAGTTTGATCGCAGCTTCCTTATCTACCCTTAGGGTAGGCACACCCTTCAGTTTTGTCATATCTCCAATGACTCTAGATAGCCAAATTGATTCCCGAGCACCTTCACTTGCAGCTACTACCTCTGCTTCGGTGGTAGATATAGCCACGCTTGTCTGACGCTGGCTTATCCATGATACGGCACCTCCAGCATACATGCACAATACACCAGTGGTTGAACGTCCTGTGTTCAAATCACCGCCATGATCCGCATCACTGTAGCTCTCAAGAATACCTGTCTTGAAACCTCTTTTGTAGAGTATGCCATTATCAGGAGCATACTGCAAATACCGTAGTATTGTCTTTAATTTGATACAATCCGGTTCTTAAGGATTTTCAAGGGTCCTAGAAACGACGCTGACTGCATATGCAATGTCTGGCCTACTACCGATCATTAAATATGCCAATGCACCAACCACTTGTCTATAGTTTTTCAAAAAATTGCTTACGTCGCATGAGTCTTCACCCTGATATTGATCCTCTTTTACAATTGGTGTCATTACCGGTCTGCAATGTTCCATGCCAAATCTTTTAAGAAGTTTCTTTGCGTAAGAGCCCTGAGATATTTTGATTCCATCATCAGTCTTCTCTATTTCAATTCCAAGGAAATATGATGCCGCCTTCGTTGTAATTTTAAACTTAGATTGCATTTGTCCTACAAACTCGTTTATAAGGTCCTGGCTCGTTGCAGCCACCAAACCATCATCGACATATAGAGCAACTATCAGTTTACCTCCAGACGGCGCCTTCCTTATGAATAAACACGGATCTGAGTCACTAACTTCGAATTGAATATCTTTGAAGTAGTCCAAAATCCGCTTATTCCAACACCTTGGAGCCTGTTTTAAGCCATACAGGCTTTTCTTCAACAAACAGATGCGACCAGAACCATCATCATAGCCTTCGGGCTGTTTCATAAAAATTTCTTCATCAAGTGACCCGTACAGAAAAGCTGTTGAAACATCAAATTGAATCATTGCCATGTTTTCATTGGCTGCCACAGCCAACACACTCCTAACTGTTGCCATTTTAGCCACGGGACTGAAAGTTTGATCATAATCAATCCCTTTCTTCTGACTAAACCCCTTTACAACCAGTCTAGCCTTATGTTTTTCTACTGAACCATCAGCATTCAGTTTCACTTTATATACCCATTTGCATGGTATAACCTTCCTGTTATTGGGAAGAGGCACGAGATCCCAAGTCTTATTCTCCTTCAAAGAATTCATCTCACAATCCATTGCTTTTACCCAAAGACTCCGTTCAGAGCTTTCAATAGCTTCTTTATAACAACTCGGTTCTTGATGACAGCTAGCCATGTTTAAAACATAGTCTTTGAGTTTAATAGGTGGACGAAGTAATGATCTATCTCTGAGAATCCTTCCACCATGTTCTATGATTTCCTGTTCAGGCATTACATCTCTGGTATGAATTTCCGTCTCATCATCATTGACTTCCCTTAACTCTATTAGGCCATCCATGCCTCTTAACAATGCAGACATCCGGTACTTCCATTGTATCCAATTTGTACCCTCAAGTTTAGCAATCTGAATCTTTGACAACTCCATCCTGGATAAATAAGCCCATAACCTATTAGATTGAAACGGCTTTACTTGATAACATTAGTTCATTATAATATATTTCACAAGACTAAATTGTTCAGATTTTTCTAAAGACAATCACATTGACACACATGACAATTGTGTTTTTTATTTTATGTTAAAGGTCGCACATTGTAAGCATATATGCAACCTTATTAGGGAGTAGAGCACATTGCACCAGAAATTGTTCTTAAAGCCCTGTTCTGCAATAGATCTAGTTTATTTACATGAGTACTATTTATATACACTAGTGAACTATAATCAAAATGACTTCTAACTATACTTTTATACAAAATTGATAATATTTTCGGGTCTGCTCCCCATGAGACACCTGCAAGACATTTAATTACATTTAAACCTTTTAGAGCATTCTTTGATATGTATTTAATATGTTCCTCAAAGGTTAATTTCCTATCTATTACTATGCCTAAAAATTTCTTTGAATTTACTGGATTTATAGATTCTCCGTTATAAACTACTTTTGAATTTGTATTCTCATTTCCAAATATCATAACACTGCTTTTGGAGGGATTAATTTTTAAATGTAGCACATCATTGTAATAGTGAAATAGTTGGGACAAGGCTCTGTTAATATTGTCAATTGCAATTTCTACATTATAATTACTACTGTACAAAACAATATCATCAGCAAACTGCAGAATATCTACATTACTATTAACAAATTTACAGATTTCACTTGTGTAAATTTATTGTATATCAAAGGAGATAGTGTAGCACCCTGCATTGTACCCCTAGATGCACATTTTGGTCCATGCAATGTGTTATTATGTCTTACATAGAGTGTTCTATTAGTCAGAAAATTATATATCCATTTACATAGTTGGCCAGGCACACCTAACCTAGACATAACTTCTACAAGTATAGCTGGATCCAGACTGTCAAAAGCACCTTGAACATCTAGGAATACACAAACAGTGTGTAACTTTTTATCCTTTGCATGTTTCAGGTCTGAAACTAAGGAAGTGAAGCTGTCTGCACAACTTCGCCCTCGACGAAATCCATATTGTACATGTGGAATGAAGCCGTTAGATTCCATATACCAATCCAAACGATTTTTAATCATGTTTTCAAATAATTTACCTAGACATAAAGACAGTGATATTGGTCTATAAGAGCTGGCAAGCTGTGAAGGTTTATCTGGTTTGAGTATCGGAATGACACATTGTGTTTTCCATGATTGTGGAATATATTTACAATGCCAAAGTAAATTAAGAATATTAAGAAACATTTTTTGTGCTGATTCATCTAAATTTTTAATAGTACAATAGGGGAGATCATCTAAAACGGGTGTAGTGTCTTTCCGAGATAACAAACTCATTTTAAATTCAGACCATGTAAAAGGATTTAGCAAAAATTTGGAATTTAGATTATCATTATTTGATTCGAAAATATTGCCTAAACTATTATTATTTAGATTGCTGTTGTCGGATAATTTATCTAGAAATTGGGAAATAAACTCATCTTTATATGATTTATTGCCAGCTCTTATACCTTTAAACATTTTTAGAAGATTCCAAATCTTACTTATAGGAGTAGTTCTATTAAATGTGTTACATAAGTTATTCCAACCTATTCCTTTTTGTTCCGATATGATTCTTTTTTTAAGTGCATCTTTTCTTTTATAATCTAAATAGTTCTCCATACTAGGTTCACTTCTATATAGTTTCAATGCATTGTAGGAGGCAATTACACTTTTTTCACAAATGTCATTCCACCATGGAGCTGGAAGTCTGCTTTTAAAATTATTTGGTTTATTAAGTTTAGGAATTGTCATATCTTTTAAAGTATCCAATCGAGAACAAAAATTATTATAGGTTGAAATAGGGTCATACAGTTTTAGGACTAAATCATTGAATATTGTTTTAGAAATAGTTTTATACTTTTCCCAATCTGCTTTTTTATATATAAACCTATCAACGGGGGGATTAATATGATATTTATCTATATGCAGTGAAATCTCTGTTATTGTTGGGTAGTGATAGCTGCCCATGGCATCATCATGTACAGACCACTCGCATATTGCTGCGAGGTTAGCAGTAGTAAAGCTAACATCAATTGCAGACGGATTCCGTCGCGGGTTGTTAACAGTTGTAAAACTACCATAATTTAAAATACATAAATCCAAGTCATCGATGATATTAAATAAATCATGACCTCTGCCTTTAGTGGATAGACAACCAAATGCAATGTGGTGTGCATTGAAGTCACCACTGACAAATATGGGCTTTGGAAGATCATTAATAATATTATGTAATCTATTGATCCGTATATGTCCACTAGTAGGAGGACAGTATACACAAAGAATAGTCAAGCTACCATGTACAGTAGATAAGGACAGAGCAACAGTTTGAATGTCTTCATAAAATCTAGTGTTTAAAACTTTGTACTTTAAATATGGTTTAATCAGTATTGCTACACCATTATGAGTATTTTTGGAATTTTTATTATAAATATTATATCCAGGTATTCTGAAACTATTATCTTTAAACCATGTTTCGTTAAGTAAGCAAATGTCAATATTTTGTTTTTGTAAGAATTGAATCAGTAAGGGTTTTTTACTATTAGCACTTTGAATGTTATATTGAGCAATACGTAGCTTAGACAGTGTGTGACTTGGATCCATTACTTGAGATTTTTAAGTAGGGTTTCTTTAATACTATTTACGGTGGTAGGCGTATTATCTCCCTTATTACCCAGTTCTACCAACGTCTGTACCAGGGCCATAAGTACATCTTTGTTGGCAACTATTTGGGCTTTGATGTCTACTTTCGGGACATCTTTGGATTTATTTACATTATGTACAGTATTATTTACAGATGTAGACTTATTTACAGATGTATGTACAGACTTATTTACAGACTTATTTACAGTGTCAGTTGGTTTCATTTTTGGAGGTAGCAGAGGTGGAAATTCAGTATTATCACTCATGTGTTGTTTCGTCAATGTAGCACTTGCATAGGTAATCTTATTTTTCTTTTCTAAAATTTTATTCAACTTAATTGGACATAATCTAGAAATTGCAAGATGAGGCCCGCTGCAATTGCAACAGCAGATCTCGGTTGGTCTATCACATTCTTTATATAAATGCTCACCTCCACAAATGGAACATCTTTGTTTGCCATTGCATATTCTAGCAGAGTGGTTAAATTTAAAGCAACGGAAACATTGCTGTAATGGAGGTACATACTCAAAAACTCTGTATGAAAACAAATCGTATTGTACATTGTCTGGAAGAATATTCGATAGAAAAGTAATGCTAACTGTTTGTAGTGGTACTCGCTCCTGTCCTACCTTCTTTGTGAATCTTCTTACAGCTATTATTTCATATATTGATGATAGTTTGGTGTATAGTTCTTTGTTCGAAATGTTTGCTGGTACAAATCTAATTATACCTGTTTTTTCTATTTGCGCAGCCGGAATAAATGCTTTCAAGCCATATTTGTTAAGAAAAACGCTGTTATTAATAAAGTTATTGGCCGTATTATACTGTTTAAATATTACTGCTATTTTATTTGCGTTTATTCGTTTTATAGCCGTCACCCCTTTTATTTCGCTGGAGAATATATGGTTGAGATAGATAGGGCTCTTATTGCCTATTCTATCCTTATTATTTGAAGCTTCAATGAACACTTTAAAGTCTACATAAGTGGCATTTTCTGGATATAGTCTTTTATAGTCTGGTTTTAAATAAGGTGAATAGTCAGATAGCTCACCGCCGCCGCGCCGCCGCCATCACCACAGTCCATCCCATTCCCTGCGTCTCCGGCCTCAGGCCGAGGACGTTTATGTGAAGTGGGCGGGTTATCCCCGCCCCCTTCATTTCCCACCATATTTTAGGTTTGTACACCTAGCACAATTGTTTTTTATTAACTACTATCAAGAAACTAGAAAATATTTAATAAAAAATGAAAATTGACGAAAATTTTCAGTCGTCGTTAGTCAGTCAAGTCAAATCAAAGTAAAGCGGTAGTAACTTTACAACAACCTAATAGGAGTTTTTGGGGGGAACACGAAAAGTCCACGTTAGTCACTTATTTTCACCTTCACTACACTTGTGCACTCACACGTAACTAAATTGAATAATTCACTATCAAAATTATGCAATTTAATTCGCTATTACACTAAATTCCATGAAAATGAAAATTCGTGCGACATGTTCCAACGCGATCCCGCCAAAAACTCCGAGAGTTTTTTAGTGTGTACTATGTAGATTATGCCCGATTGCTAAGTACATTAGAAAAAAAAACACAAATCCAAATACCCTAAGTGATTCTGAGTGGAACTTCCTTAATTTGGGTTACGCAATTGGGCTGTTGCAACCGTGTACCATGTCTTTAAAACCTACGCAGACGTATATTTTTCTGTGACTTGGGTGATTGTTTTATTTTACTGGTCACACTTTTACAGAAAGCAACATCAGCAAACTAATAGAGCAAAAATCGTAAACAACTCTATCTGTACGTCTATACCCAAAGTTTTAGTGCACGGAGTTAGGTCGACCGACATGTTCTTACTACACTACTAGATGGCGTTGGTAGTTTCATTTTCAACATGCTAAAATATTTCCGTTGAAACGGCGTCCTACTGCTATGGCTACAGGAGTTTTGGCTGTCTTGCTGAAGTTTCTTTCAGTTTCAGGTAGTATTTTACGTAATCATTTTAGACGCACATTTTTATACGATGATTAAAGTTATCAGATGTTTAAACGTCAAAAATGTATGCTTTAAAAATCGCTAATCATTAGATACTTAACTTGCAACGTTTATAAATTTAGGGGCGAAAGTTTTGCTTTTTTATTATTGATGGGGTAATCATGAACTTTGCACATTGCACTTAAACCTTATCATATTAAAAAATCAAATGAAAATATGATTTGATAACTGTTCAGTTAGGTACCTATTATTACGACATTAAAAGAAACAATGTCGCTTGACAGTGGCCTAAAAATGATATCACCTGGAGAACCGGTTTTCAATAACAGTTGAACAAAAAACAAAACCCTGTAACTCATCAAAGCATTTATTCAAACTCAAACTCAAACTCAAAGCATTTATTTCAATTAAACCATTTACAGGCACTTTTGAACTGTCAAAAAGTCGATCAGTTGGAAAGTTGAAGCCAGTTGCCCATTCCAAAACGTAGATCTCTATGGAGAAGAACGGGCAAGAAACTCCACGGACACTCTTTTAAAATCAAGTTGAAATATTACAAAAACTTGGGAACATTATTCTTGGTGCTTCTGTATGTGAGAACAATGTAAAAAATGTAATTATAAACAATTCTAAATACAAGATAAAAATAAGCCCTGGAAGTTAGGAGATGACCAGTCTCAACCGACAGCGCCCGTTCACGAACTTGACGCGTGGATCAGCACCATCCAGCTCAACCATTTTGTAGGGAACCGAATGATCCAACACACGCGCCACCATCAGTGAAAAATTTATGTGAGCATGACATACTCTCAACTGCCATGCTTTTTCAAGTCAACGTAGGTACATCATAACAACACAATAAACGGACATGGTACTCACATTTACAAAATTTAAACAAAATGCTTCTAAATTATACAAAACTATAGTTTGCAATCTATTTGAAATATTAATAAAATTCGATTTCCTAAAAGAAAGAAAAAACATTTAATATACATTGACATATATAGAGTAACTAACACTTGGTTCAGCAAAAATAAAACATTCGTAATGTCACAAAAATTATAATATTATGAACAAAAATGTTCGTAATGTCAGAAAAAATTAAAAAGGGAAGCTTCTCTTTCAAATATTAAAATTTTAACTAGTATGCCCAGGTGGCTGTGGAGCAGGACCAGCATTAAGCCAAGCATTTTTATCGACGATATAATCATCTAACTTATAATATGTTTGTCTATATAGTGTGCGTTTAAGGCATGATTTAAATTTATTTTCATTTAGTTCAAGAATATCGACTGGTATTTTATTATAACATTTTACACAGTACCCCATAAAAGAAGTGTGTACTTTAGACAACCTGAAACGTGGTTGATCTAATTTGTTCCTATTTCTAGTGTTAAAATTGTGCCTATCACTTATCTTACTAAAAAGATGTAGATTTTTCCGAACATACATAATGTTTTCATAGATATATTGACAAGGTACCGTCATAATGTTAATTGTTTTGAACAGTTCCCTTAGAGATTCGCGTCTGACGGCCCTCTTTTGCAGAATAAAGATCGACTCAATATCCGCAGCCCATCCCCATAGCAGGATACCGTAAGACATGATGCTATGAAAGTAACTAAAATAGACCAGTCTCGCGGTATCCACGTCTGTTAACTGGCGGATCTTCCAAACAGCGTAAGCGGCAGAACTTAGCCGCCCTGCAAGTGATGTTAAATGAGGACCCCACTGTAGCTTTGAGTCAAGCGTGATCCCCAGGAAAACCGTCTGTTCGACGAATTCTAGTATCTCCTTATTCAATACAACATGAATCATATCATCATACAATATTTCAAATAGGTACCTAAACCAATTAGTTACACGAGGCACTTTTGAATTGTCAGGAAGTCTGTCGGAAGCTATAGGACCTATAGCTGCCCATGTCGAAGCGTAAAGGAAAAGAACAGGGACAGGCACTGGTGAAAGTAAGCGGTAGGTAGGTATAGGGTATTTAATTTAAAACTAAAAAAATATAATTCGGATTATGTACCGTCAACTGTGGCATCTTTACTTTCCATGAGCAAATCTACCAATGAGAACTGCATTATAGGTAATATCTGTCGATTTAGGTCGATTTCTAAAAAAATGTTAGACATAGTAGATTATTCTACTTCTGTAGCTTCGATATTAAATGGCGGCAACAGATTTTTAGTTATCGAGAGTACAGTAGTACCCAGGCGCGGTCCGAGAGGGGTCCTAGGGGTCATGACCCCGCCAAAGCTGTAAACGTAAAGCTTAAAATAGTATTTTTTTGAAAATATAATACATTTTCTTATCAATTATAGGTAGTCTTTGTCTGTACAGCACCCCCCCCCCCCCAAGTCTTTGGATGCGACCGCACCTGGTAGTACCCATGGGTATAGTTGCTATGGAAAGTAAAGATGCCACAGTTGACCGTACAGTTTTCAAAGAGACCTATTGGGGAGACGGGACGGACGTTCTTCACAAAAACATCCGACGGCTGCCTAGAAGAGCTATCTGACCTCGAACCTATCGGTGACATTCTCCGATTAAAATTCTTCACAGAATCTATTTTGCTGATGAAGATATTTTAATTTGCAGCTAAAACTTTCGGCAGATGTGGCTATAAGTCATCATCATCATCATCTTTTCAGCCGAAAGACGTCCACTAGGCTCCCCCATGCTCCTCCACTTCGACCGGTCTTGTGCTTTCCACATTCAGCGGATTGCCGCGGCCATCACAAGGTTGTCGGTCCACCTTGTGGGAGGCCTTCCCGCTCTACGTCTTCCGGTACGCGGTCGCCACTCCAGAACCTTTCGACCCCATCGCCCATCTGTTCTGCGAGCAATGTGCCCGGCCCACTGCCACTTAAGTTTGGCAATTCTTCGGGCTATGTCGGTTACCTTGGTTCTCCTGCGGATCTCTTCATTCCTGATTCGATCGCGTAGGGAAACTCCGAGCATAGCCCTCTCCATTGCTCTTTGGGCTCAATGGGCCTTATCAGAAGGCTTAAAGTCACCCAAAGAGCAATGCCTATAAGTAACTTGTAAAAAACTAGACCGAAATCGCAGTAATATATCAGTCAGTGACCGAAATCAAACAAGGAATTCCACTTTCCCTGTCTTATAGACAGTTAATCACCGATTTGAGCGCGAAAATAAACCAATGTTGCGTTTGATCAACCCGATGTTAATTATTATTGTCTAAATAAGCGCCTACAACACCTGAGTTCATAAAACCTGTCCCACAGCAACAGAATGTTATATAACAGTCAATGGCCGTTATATTATCAACAGTTGTTTATCGCGTTGTATCGTTTGACTAGATACAACCACAGAAGGTCATCATCAGTTTAGCTAGTGGATCAATATCTTTTATGAAGGAATTATTTTGATTGCCATCTGAGATTATATGTATGTACCTACCTGTAATCCGATTAGTAATTAAGACGTGTGTCAGTATTTCGTTACATACGTATCTCCTACCTACTAAATTTCAAACCCTATTGACGTTTTTTACCAAGGGTTTTCGTATTACCCAGTAACAGGGTTGCGGAGGTCAGATATGCAGTCACTCCACGTAAAATATTGGCATTCAGCTGCATTCGGTTAGACTGGAAGCTGACCCTAAAAATTGTTGGGAAAAGGTTAGACAGATTAAGATGAAGATTTCCTTGTTTTTAATTCAAATTTATTTATTGGTGTAACATACTAGGTTTTCTGTGGTAACGTAAGCACTTGTAATGTTGAGGCACATCTTATTCTTTATTCACAAAGAAAATAAAAATCCTTATTCTGTATTGATTTTTTAATGTAGGTTTTCGCTACTGCATCAAATTTTCATCCACCGTCTTATAACGTGGGTCATGTCTGCTCCTGAATCCGCCAATGGAGTACCCAATTGTCTCCTGACACAATGGCCCATGTTGAGCTTGGCATTTGTCATTTTCAGGTATTTCGCAATTTCTTTCAGAATGGTGCTGATCTTATTTTTGCCAATGACTTGCTTTGTGCACTTGCCATTATTTTATGCTACGAGAAATCTGTTAGTGTTTATATTAGAGGGGCTTCGGTATAGCTTGGTATCTACTTTTCGACAACTCATACGTATTCCCCACGTACTACGCATGACCGTTCTTTCTTTGATTTTGTAGCTGGCCAATATACCAGCAACAAATCTGAATGTTTTTCGATATCTTGGATTGAGTTTATTTCCACGACAAGTGCCATTCACTCCAAAAATCAAGGTCACCTGTAACAAGAATGGTCTGGTAGGTTAGTAAGTAAGAAAGTAAGCTACGCACTACTTATATACCTAATTTTTGTATTTTAATTCTCATATATTATAAGTTATAAGTGCTTTCACTTTCTGATATTTTCTTGACACATATAAATTGTAATAATAGACACTTATCTCACCAAGTACGTTTATATTTAAATAAGATAGAGCGTAGAAAGTCGATAAGTAGATAAAGAGTCAGTAGATTGCACACAAGCGATCAACGCATGAGCGGGACGCTAGAAGTACCTTTATCTGAGTTTATAGCTTAGGGTAAACATACCGGTTATCGGCCGTTTAAGCGGCTTGTTGACTTTAGAGTTGATTTCTATCATAATACTGTACTCCAAGATTTTTCAAAAAATAAATATTTTATCCTACAATAGTGTAGTTTCATAAAACCTAACGTTCATAGACGTATCAGTGATACATAATTAATAAAAAAATTATATTCGTAAAAATAGCAAATATACCGGCTATCGGCCTTTTTACTCAGTTATCGTTCACTGGTGCACTAGTTATCGGCCACCTAATTCACGGTAGAAAAACGACTCTTATTCAGTAGCTCATAGGGTTTATAATAGTATGAAAGTAAAACAATGAATAAATTCTCAAAAAGCGGTATATTTTTACTCTTTTCTACGACTTATAGCTACTTTTGGCTTTAGCATCATTAAAAAATATCTTAACACAATCATATAAAAATAAAATTAAAAAAACATGAAATTTCATAAAAATTCGCCAACTCAGTTATCCAAGTAACGATTTTCATTTCTCCATCAAAACCAAATATAGGATCTGGGCCAATTTTTCTCCTTAAATCAGCAACACGACTGGAAAGCCTGTCCTGTATAGTGAACTCCGTCCTACCGGCTTGCTTTCCTGATGCCGCGAATATCTGAAAGAGCGCTTGTCAGTGCTTTTTCACTATAAGCAATCCTTCAGGAAAGCTCTTCATTTTTTTTCTTTCTTTTACTGACAGGTGCCATCTGAAAAAAAAAACAATTCCAACACCAAGCACATCAACCAAAAATTTATCCATTATCACATATAACACATAAGCTTCTTCGACTCCGCGGTTAAAAAGTAGCCTATGTATTAATTCAGAGTAAGGCTACGCCAAATTTCATTCAAACCCATGTAGCCGTTTCAGCATAAAGGGGTAACAAACATGAAATCACAAACAAATATTACGGCCAGAAATAGATTTACTTTTTACTAATTATCGGGCGTTCTTTTTTCGAAAGGTCGGAATCAGGTGTAATTTTTACTAATTTTCGGCCGTCCTTTATTTTGAACGGCCGGAGACAGGTTATATTTTTACCAGTTATCGGCCGCTAAACGTTCGGTATTTTTGAGGTTCATATCTTTGAAAATATGAGGTATACTGGCGGCCGGAATCTAGTTGTAAATTTACAAAATTCTAGCTGTTCAAAAATATAATGGAATCTATGTTGGTGAATTTAAGGTTTCTCCAATAAAGGCTAAGTGTAATGACATGAATAAACCGGTTATGCGACCACCCGGTCGGAAAGTAGATTTTGAAATTAATCGTTAACGTATTGTCCGACCACCAAAAATATCACAAATTATGAAAAGTTAGATGAGTTTGGGCACTTGAATATTGAAATTAAACATGCTAAGTACACACAAACCAAATCAATGAAAAATAAACCAACAGTAACACTTAAAAACTTACCTTAGAAAATCAATCCACCTACTATTTTTTTCGCTAAATTTGACACGTGTCCACACACCAAATTTTGAAATGGCGACTGAGGGCTCAGTTCGCAAATTTCGCGGTCATGCCGTTGGATTATGAACCGTGAATTTTGTCCGGATCGAATGGCGCAATATTTGAAAGGGGTTGCCTATAACACTGTCTATAAGGACAAATAACGTGCGAAGTGGCCGAAAACGGGTAGTGGCCGGTTAACCGGTATGTTTACCCTATTTAGTTACAAAAAAAAAACAATCATTACGTAGGTAGGTAGGTAAGGGGCTGGGTTTAGAAACGATTGCACCTTTTTGAGCTGTGAAAAACTTTTGATTTTTAGAACGGTCTCCATCAGATATCCTTTAAAAAAAAACCAGTACTTACCTAATTTTGTGAAGGTATGTATAATATTATGTTTAATGCTTATTGTTGACTTGATCATCGAATAAATGCAGCATGTGCTACCTACTTGACTTCTTTGTACGTGGGTCACACTGAAAGTTTTTAGAAAAAAAAAAACGGAATGTTAGAGAAGAAGCCTGTTAACATATTTATTACTTTTGTAAGTTTTTTTTCATTACCATTCTCGCTTTTAAGAGAAAATTACATATTGTGTTGGAGTATTTTTGATGCTAACATAGGTAATCATAATCGAGTTCAAATAGTTATAAAATATTAAATACCTTGGCATTGTAGTTATTAAAGGAGTAAATCTAAAGAAAGTGCGAAAATATCATTACCGTTCCTGTCATTACCACAATTTACCAGCCACTTTTAAAAGAAATGGTAATGATCATACAATTATGGTAATGATGTTACACTTATGGCAATGATCTTAAAATTATGGCAATGATTATAAAAATATGGTAATAAATCTATGTAAGTAAGAGCTAAGTTTGTAAATTTTCATTGTGTATCGATATCATTTCTTTACTATTAGCTACATTTATACTAGTCTAATCTGATCATGAATGTACAATGTTGTTTTTTTGTTAAATGTTTATATTATCGACACCTGCAAGGAATAACATTGTAACTAATATTTAGTAACTTTTCAGGAGAGCGCGTCAAAGATTTAAAAAAATCTCTCACATTTCGGTAAAGTCTTATTGCCAACCAACCTTGAAAATATGAGTCAACGAGGGATTAGCTACACTTTTGTATGATTATATTATTATATATATGTATATTTTAAGACTTTTTGTGAGTTACAATGACATTCCACAACATATACTGTTTAAAATGGCATTGTAACTCAGACATACAATCGCATAAAGTGTGATAAAAGGTACTACATTAAATAAAAAAATTGTATGTCTGAGATACAATTCATAAAATGTAGTTTTATGCATTGTGGAATTAATATACAAATAAAAAATGTAGTAAAATGTATTAGAATAAAATGTATTTGTTTTTTAGTACAGCAGTCTTACACTGAAACAAATTAGTAAACCCAGTCATTAAATTTTTTATGATAATTATTAAATATAACAAAAAAATAACAATTTTGATCATCAATTAGATTAGCTTTTATTCATTAGCGTCGCTTAGCTTTTATACATTTCTTAGGAAAGCTGTTATGCCTATTTAAATAACTAAGAAACACAACGATAGCTTAAAAAAAAACGGAATCAAATTACTTAAATACAAAACAAACAAAAACAAAACTTAATAATTATTAAAATTCTTACATCCCTTTTGAGAGCTAAGATTTACAATCATATAGAAAGTAACTCCATCATGTCTGTCTTTCAAAATGGATGTTGGAATGGGTCCAGCGATACGAAGGAGCTGCTCCTCATTGATATGGCAATTAGCCAACAGGTTCGTCGTTCCCGAAAGGATCTTTCGACATGTTGGATAGATTACAAGAAGGCCTATGACTCGGTGCCACATACATGGCTCATGAGGGTGCTGGAGTTGTATAAAGTAGATACAACTCTGCGCACCTTCTTGATGTCATGGGGTAATGGAGGACGGTCCTTCAATATCCAGGATGTCGAAATATCCAGAGGAATAGCGAGCCGATAAGGATCGAGCGAGGCATATTTCAGGGCGACAGTTTGAGTCTGCTTTGGTTCTGCCTAGCCCTGAATCCTCTAAGCACACTGCTGGAGAATTCAGGTATAGGCTATCGGCTGAGGAGAGGTGGTCAGCTTATATCTCACCTCCTGTATATGGATGACCTAAAACTCTTTGCCCCAACAATTTACAACTGATGGAGCTACTGGAAGTAACTGAAACCTTCAGTAGCGCCATCAGGATGGATTTTGGTGTGGACAATTGTGCGGTCATGCATGTAAAGCCAGGGGAGATTGTGGAATCCGTGGGAACCCAACTGTCGGATTCCATAAACCTTCGAGCCTTCTCTGCAGCCGAAACCTATAAGTATTTGGGTATGTCGGAAGCGTTGGGCATCAATGTTACTGACTTGAAGCAATCGTTGAAGGAGCGCTTCTTTGGCCGTCTAAAGAAAGTACTTAATAGTCTTTTATCAGACGGGAACAAGGTGCTTCAATGGTTGGGTCATGCCGGTGTTGATGTACTCTTTCGGCATACTCAAATGGACTCAGACCGAACTCAACGCCCTAGATAGGAGGGCCCGTACACTGCTGACTGCATATCGAATGCATAACCCACGGTCATCGGTAATGAGCCTGTATATTCCGCGAAAGTGTGGAGGTCGAGGGTTCTTAAACGCGAAGACCCTCCAAAATCGCGAGATATGCAGTCTTAGGGAATATTTCCTAGAGGCCGACGTGAAGATGCATCGAGATGTGGTCGCGGTGGACAAGAGCCTCACCCCGCTCTCCTTGGCTAAAGAGAACTGGCGAAAGCCTGTAGTGCTTGACACTAAAGATCGCATGGAAGTATGGCAGAGTAAGGAGCTTCATGGACGCTATTTCCGGGCCCTACATGGACCCGATGTAGACCTACTAGCGTCCGTAGCCTGGCTGCGATTCGGTGACCTCTTTGGAGAAACCGAAGGTTTTGTCTGTGCAATTATGGACGAAGTTATGATGATGAACAACAACCGGAGATTTATCGTGAAAGACGGCACGGTTGACATCTGTCGGGCATGCCACCGTCCGGGTGAATCAATCAGACATAATCTCCGGGTGTTCCCGTTTAGCTAATGAGGAGTACTTGCATAGACACAACCTTGTAGCCAGGATTATCCACCAGCAACTTGCTCTGAAATACAGCTTAGTGGAATCAGAAGTGCCGTACTACAGGTATGTGCCCGACCCAGTTCTCGAAAATGGACATGTCACACTGTACTGGGATCGATCCATCATCACTGACAGGACTATTGTTGCCAATAAGCCTAATATAGTGGTGGTGAATTGACTAGAGCGGCGTGCAATGATCGTTGATATAACGGTCCCGCATGACGAGAACCTCGTGAAAGCCGAGAAAGATAAACAAATCAAGTATCTTGACTTGACTCGCAAGGTTGTCGACATGTGGGATGTGGACTCAGCGATCATTGTACCGATAGTTGTTACAGCCAATGGCTTGATAGCCAAGAGCCTCGACCAACACCTGAGGAGGCTCTGGTTGAGCAGCTGGGTCAAGGGCTTGATCCAGAAAGCGGTACTCCTGGACACGGCTCGCATTGTTAGGAGGTTTCTCTCTCTGGAGCCCTGACGTACGACTGTAGCTTAGACCCTGTTCCCGATACCGGCGGGCTACTATTTTTTATATTTTTAAATGTTTTTATATATTTTATATTATAATATTTAAAAATGTAATTTATATGTATATTTAATGTAATAAAAGAAATTAAAATAAAGAAAAAATATCAATGTTTTTGCAATCAATTAATAATAAGATTTTTAATCAGAATCAGACGCATTGTAAAAAACATCGTAACTCATGTTACAATCTTCGGACTGAATTTTTATTCGATAGGTAAGAATGAAATAATTGTATCAAAGGTTACGATGAAAGCTCATTTCATAAGAAGTAATTAGTTCCAAGAACAAGAGTGTATTATGAATTACAATGTTGTATTAATGATAGCGAGCATAAAACAATGATGATGATGATGTGTAACTAAATATACCCTTTAATTAACTACAGTTGACCCTTACTTACAATGTTTTTACACTGTGCAAATCGGTGCGCAATAGAGTTTAGCCACAGGGGTAAGTGCAAAAAAATTCAGCATTTTTTGTACAGTATGAATATGATTGTAACTTAAAATTGCCTAAAACTGAGTTACGATGTTATTCCTTGCAGGTGTCGTTATGTACCTATTAGGTTTAGTCGAAGAATAATTATGATTAAAATAATTAGCAATGTTACCCAAAATAACTTAATTTAATTAATGTGTCATTATTCGAGTAGGAAAATGGCTTTTTTTTAATAAAACATCAATCTCAAACAATTGTTTTATTTAAATCTTCGTTACCAGGTTTAATTTTTCACTACCATTATAACAAATACATTACTAGATTACGTTCATCATTACCATACCCAGGAAAACTTTTAGGTCCGTATCTCTGGCAGTTTTGTGTACAATGTAGTATAATTATCTTAAATCGGGATGTTTATTTTTCATATAGCTTTTCATAGAAAATTAGAAAAATATAGAAATATTGTTCCTCGCTATTTCTTTGAAAATGCACGTCATGCGAGAAACACCCAACTACAGATTCCTAAAGAGTTCTTAGGTCGATATTTAAATAAATTTTGCACCGGCTGGTTTTCTAAAAACTTCAGTGTGACCCCTGTGCCTACTTGATAAATGCTGGAAGTATACTAAAAGCACTGTTCACTTATTATTAACCACATTAGATACTTGAAAAAAAAACATACGAAAATTTTTATTGGCAAAAGTAAAAGGTGATTTGATTACAAATAACACAAAGAAGTTTGTTTGTTTATCACTGTTTTTGGTTTGACCGTTGACCCCCAAACCAAGCAGGGTTTGTTTCTTGGGGGTCGGCGTGCGAATGAGCCGAAAGGAATATGTCTGTTTACAAGGCTAGTTCAGTAAAACGTGTATTATGTCGTGTGTGTGATTAATCAATACAACTCTCTAAGTTCGGTGATTTGAATTACACGGGCTACCCGGAGCTTAGTAATGTAGGTAATGATTATTGACGTCTGTTTCATCTTACATTTTAGACGTTTGAACGTCTCTTATCTCAATATTTATGTATCCATAAGGTTGTATTTCACCAAAACCGCTACTATTAGAAATAGGTCAAGCCAGGATTTCATGCGTGTCTACCTATCTACTCGTCTAGTTGACACGGTACGTACTAGACATGAAATTTTCACAACATCGCCAAGTACCGTCGGCCCCAATAGGTAGCACATGCAGTATAATATTAATGAATAAATTCGCTTGACGTCAATGGGGACGTTTAAGCCGCAAATAGGGTTACCATTACGAAATTTTGTCCGGACATTTTACTTTTTAGTCCTTAATTTTTTCAGTACCACTAGTATCCTACTCAATCAGGTACGGTTACTGTTACCAATAAAATACCGGTAAAACTACCAAAACATGTCGTTTCGTTCCGTTAAATGTTTAACGTTACAATTACCATGTTATCATAGGATTTACCGGTATTTAAATAGCGTTAGCAATATCGTTACTTTGCTAAAATCTAACAAAAAGCAACATTTTATGCGACCTTGCCAAACCGTACCAAGCGTCTCCCGCGCTTTGCTTTCGCGGCTCTTCTAAGCGGAGCGACAACAACGCATGTTACGACAATCGGAAAGATACGAATACGATAAAACTCGCGCTCGCGCGTGTTTCATAATCATACGGTACACAAACATCGTGTCGCCTACGCCTAACGTACCTACGTCGACTTGATTTATCAACTTGTTGTTTGTGTAAAAAATATTAGTATGGGCCGAATGAAATGTACCGATATTTCAACATTTTGTAAGCGAACGTTATAAACTACCTACCTTTCAACTTAAACCGTCATTATATTATAACCGTAACTATATTGTTACTTTTTAATTAGTCTTATGTCTTTATGTAGGTACAGTCGATCATACATCTCTGGATACAATATTAAAATCGTTTTCATAACTTACGTGCCTCATAAAGGCGCTGTCAAGGTCAATTTTATTGTATACAGAAACATGTGGGCTACTATATCTTTTTAGAGTCAGGAATTTCTCGTTTTATAGAAATAATCGGTTGCAGCTAATTTGAGTTCTTTTTTTCAATTTTAGTTGTTTCCATCCCGTCTATTATAATTTTCTGCAGCACAGAAACAATACTGTATACACGCTGAAGGTACTTCATTCATGGTTTCAGTTTTCGGCGTTGATGGCCCTGCCACCCTGTTTATTATAGTTTTCTGTAGAACAGAAACAATGGCGCCGATTCTCTTCTAACAAATACCTGCGAATGCCTGTGATGCGACTAGAAATTTTAAAACTACGGCACTAAGATGGCACTGAGTTATTAACCGGTCACGTCCGGTCACTAGTCTCTAGGTCTTAGTACAAATGGCAATTTTGCTATTTTGAATTTTCGTTTTTCAACTAAAATTTAGACTATCTTACTAAATCTAACAATTTCTAATCAAGATTAAAAAAGTGTGGCATAAAATTAGTTGTCATGAACTAAAAGGCACACCAACAGCTCGGCTTCAGATGCAAAAACAGTACTGTATCTTTTTTCTTTTCTTTTGCTCATATCTTGAAAATGGTGTGTCCTATCGCAAAAATAATGAAAATTTCTACCCCCTTACCTATAAACTTCTAGAACTCAACATGCAGGTAATAATTTTTTCATATTTTCGAATTCCGAAAAAATCACGAGTAGCAACCAAGTACCACGTTGCGACTCCAAAAAAATACCACGTGGAGTTGCGATTGTCAAATTCGATTTTAGTGGTGTCAAAATTATTTTTAAATTGAAAGATTTTTTTGCAGAATAGCTTTGAGATTCTCACAGCCTACACTTTTTTTTTATTACGGGGGGAAATCCTCATGGATGTCGTCCGCCCCAGGGAGGGCGAAGGGGTCTGTCAGACTCTTACTGACTAAAACCACCCCGGTGTTCCGTCTCTCACTTGCACCGGGGATCACGGGAACTAGTGTGACACGATCCCCGGCTAGTGCCGGCCCGCCTCTACGGGCCACCTCCCGACAGGGGGGAGTGAGGTGTTAGACTCCCCCCTTACGTCATAGACAGGCGCGCGTGGAACACTACGCGCCGCCATCTCGGGTCCTAAGAAGTAGGGGGTGACAGATTTCCCCAGATCTGTCGCCCGTGGACCCATTTAGGGGGGCTGGAAGAGGGCGTTATATACCAAGTGATTACAAATCAACGCTGAAATTAATAACATATTTATATAAGAACATTTTTATTTAAGAAATGTGTATTATAATTGAAACACATTATTAATGTGAAGAATGAAATTGTTTTACTGTTTTATGAATGAGCTAATAACAGATAATTTTGGCTGAACCCTGATGACTATTCTACGGAACCGCTAGGTTCCGCCGAACCCAGTTTGGGAATCCCTGGACTAGACTATCACTTAGTTAGTTTAGTTCGGTGTAGAAGAGAATCGGCACCAATAAGGTTTAAATCAAGGTTTCAGGTTTCGTTGATGTCTCTGCCACCCTGTTTATTATGATTTGCAAGTTCAAGAGTATACATAATATTGTTTCAGTGCACAAACCGAAAGATGCCAGTCTCCCACCGTAGCCTCCGCAGGAGACGCCCTGGGCGCTGGAAATCCCAGACTGATTTCCGGCTACGGTAGGCGCGGGCTTGCGGACGGCGAGTAATGGCCGGCGAGTAGGCCGCTTTCCGGTAAGGACCAAGCCCGGGTCGACGGCGCGTTGTGTTCCATGCGCGCCTCAAAGAAATGTCAGCTCCAACTGGTGGGGCTTACAAGGGCCGATGCCTGCCAGGGGTGCGGGTTGTTCGAAAGAGATACCGCGGCCCCTGGCACACAGTCAATTGAGGGAACATGGGTGGGTTTTAGTCAGTAAAAGTCTGACACGCCCTCAGCTCCACCCAGAGCGGGAGAAGTTATTTGATGATTATCCACCCAAAAAAACCCTGTTCTGCGTGTATACATAATATTTTTCAGTGCACACACTGAACGATGCCAGTCTCCCCACCGTCATAGTTAGAAAGAGATAGACGTATAATTACCGGTATAAGAATTGTTACTTTTACCGATACTAATACTGGTAATTAGATAACGTTAATTACTTTGGGTATCGGTATTATTATCGTTACTTTTGATCGTTAACACAACGGTAATTGGTAACGTTATAGTAAAAATACCGGTAATTCGGTCCCTGCATAGTCCCTAAATAGTAAGCGTACATAAAAAAAACATAAACAATTTGAATAGAAGCCCAGGTTCACACGAGTTTTTTGAAGCGACGGTTTTTGTGTGCGCAATCTTTTAATAACTCTTAATATTGAGCCGAACATTGAGAATGCAACATTCAACAGAGCGCATAACTAAAACACACTGTTGGAGTTTCAACTCTTGGCGGTATGCAGAGCTTTGAAAAACCGGAGAGTGAAAGAAAATCGCCGTGATAAAAACACAAAAGTCCGGGCTAAACAGGCCGGGAATGTTTCGACTAATCCGGACGGATGATAACCCTAGCCACAAACCGGATCGGGGAGCAAGTGCATGAACTGGATAATGGGACACGAGGGGACTTGACGGCCTCGAAATGCCAGCCATTAAGGACCATGATCGCCTGTATCCTACTCCATCGGAAGGTTACTAAATCACGTTGCAAGCGACATTCAAATGGAAAACTCGAGAGCTAGGCTATCATCCAATAGAGAGAAGATTCTTTGTGCCTCTTTTAACCTTCACTTAAGTTATTTATTTATTTAGCAGTACCTACCTAGGTTTTTACATTTTATTCGTTCCAACGTTAGTTAGTGGTGTTTGTAAGTAGGTAAATGGTGTTTGTAAGTAGGTAAATGTATCTGAACGAAGAGTTGAACAAACATGGAATAAATATTGGAATCCAAACGAAGAAAAGAAAAAGGTAGGTTATGGCCTCAAACCTACTCCCATGCTGAACATACGCATGACCAACTCGGACATTAAAAAAAAACTATCAAAAACAAAATTACGACATGCCAAACTGGAATGGAGCGCAGTATGCTCAACAAAAAAAAAAAACAAAATAGAGTTCGATTCTCAAAAATTCGGTCTACATCTAAAGCAACCGATGCGCTTACACACGCTCTTAAACTTAAGTAGAAATGGGCCGGCCATGATGCAAGACTGCATGACAAAAGATGGGCCAAAAAGATGACTTCATGGATGGGACGTGTTGGAAAACGAAAACGAGGAAGACCAGACACTCGCTGGGAGGACGAGATTATGCATATAGCTGGATCACACTGGATGGACGTAGCGAAAGACACAGAAAGCTGGCGGACGCCTTCACAAAATAACATTAACTAAAAAGAAAAAAACCGATTGATAAACATTATACATTTAAGAGAAATTAATGCTTTTTTATTTGATTTTTTATAAATGTATCTATACCTAATTGATTGATATTTTGCTTTCATTTGAAATGGTATCGGATAACAGATGAACTGGAAATTTCTTGTGAAATTAAAATAACATAGATAGCAGATGGGCAGTCAGGGACGGATCAAAAGATTTGGCAATAAGGTTCTCATTTCAGAACCTTACGCCGAGTTTTAGAGAAAGAAACTACCAAAACAAAATTTATAGGTAAGTAAGTTTAGATAGGTATCCGTGAATTTTCTTTTAGATAAAAACAAGATTACTCGTATATCACATTCAACTTTGTATACAAAATCCTCCTATATAGGTATAGATAAAACCACCGAATTCAATTGATCGTTAAATTAGTGGGTCTATCTATATTTTCCTTCTCTTTTTTATTGTTATAATAGGCAGTTGTGTCGATAAACTGTTAAAAAAACTCTATTTTGCTAATTCAATATTAATAAATAATGAATTTGATCTTGTACTTTTTAAAATAGAAAACAACACATCAAAAAAATAAATCATCATAATACTCGTATTATCGTTTATAGTAATATACTCCCAATTTACCATTTACCAAGGAGACAAGACAGTTGACCCGTTAGTTAACGAATTTAACATTTAGAGTAACGGAATAACTCTTCAGAAAACTTAAAAAATGTTAAGGGATTCGTTAACTTCTGTTTACCTTCCATAAGTCCAATCGTTAGTTAAGTACATACCTACTTATCTACTATTTGCCAAAAGGAACCGGGCGGACCGTGCCGTGAAAAACACCTATGAACTCTATTTTGGTTTCAATTTGATATCTGACTAATTATTACTAGTGGACGCCTAGTGGTCGAAATTCGCCCATAACTCATTTAAACTTTAATCAACAATAATCGAATATATTAATTAGTTCTCTGCACCCCTCCGTAGAAACTTCATCTAACTGTGTCAAATTTCATACGCCTCCGTCCGCATAGTTTTCGTAAAAATAATTTGTTGCTTCACGTCTAGATAGACATACTCTAATGATACACCCGTCTTTTACTCATTTTGTATGTCCTGCGTCCTGCCTAAACTTCCTTATCCCATAAATATATTTAATCTTTTAGTCTTTGTATATTAAATATCTTTTCCCGTTCACTATGCAACGCAAACGACATATAACATGCAATTTCTATCACGAGTTAACAATTAACGTTAACTTCGGTTAAATCTCCCGACATGTATCATTCTAACGTTGACGAAGTTAACTTTATAACTAACGGATTAGCGATCAGCGATGGCACCATGTTACTTGTTGTTGATTTCACTTTATTAAAATAAATGCTTTGAGTTTGAATTTTTATTTCAACAAGGTGGAGAAACCAATGTCAGTCATGGCGATCCGAATCAATATACTTAATAAAAATACAGTTCAATGACGGTATGCGTAGGTATTAGTAATTATTGATGATTATAATGAATCAAAGACGTTATTAGCACATAAATATAATTTGACCACTATTTAATTGTAGGTATTGGTACAGTTAGCAATAAAACACACACACAAATCATAACACCACAGCTGTATACCCCGAAGGGTTAGGTACAGGTGTATCTCTAGTACAAGAAACCGACAATCGAACGTAGGTCCCAAAGCTCAACAGTAGCGCTGTAACTGTAACTTTCACAAAATATCATTTAAACTGAAAACAAACAACCGATAAACAAAATAGAAATAAAAATAATATTTATCTGCATGAAACAACTACAATACCTACATGATACATTGTTTTGTGCATTTTATATAATAGTTAAGAATTCTTATTCTTCAAAATGTGCATTCTGTTCCGGTTATATTTAATAATATTAACACGTTGCACTCTCCTGTCAACTTTGGATAATTTCGTGGTGCACCCAAGCGATATTTTTAAGGGCAGGGCACTAGTGTGAGTTTCTTTTAACAATCTCGTCTGGTCCCTGGTTTGGTGAAGGGCCAATCGGAGCGCCGAAGGCGGTCTTTGCGTTCAGTCGAGATGGTTAAAAGAAACTCACACTAGGGCCCACTGATATGTTGATGACAGCGTAATTATACAGGCCTGAATTTCAGCATGAATAACATGTAAAGCATGAACGTCACAGCCAGACCAAAAATGCATTCATTACATGTAATGCACGGACATTCAATGTGTTAATTGTTTTTCAAGATTTAGAGAACCGAGGTGTTAATCGATTTTAAATGTAGACTATATCTAAGGTACTTAGGCTTGTTAAATGTATGAGTTACATATTAGCAAGACTTGTTGATTGACACTTTGTCTTTTAAAAGTAGTTATGCACTTAAACCACAGAATAACTAAAACCTCAAAAGTTTAGTAGTTACCTAATGCCAATAGGTAACCAAACCTTTGAGTAGTCATCTATAGGCATTGCCAGCGGCTTCGCCCGCGTTCAAATTACACACCTAAACCTTTTTCATGAATCACTCTGTCTACTGGTCAAAACCGCAAGCAAATCCGTTCAGTAGTTTTTGAGTTTATCGCGAACAGACAGACAGACAAACAGACGCGGCTGCTGGGACTTTGTTTTATAAAATGTAGTGACTAATAAAGTCAATCTTCGTTGTCTCGTGCCTGTGTGGCCCAGTATGGGGGACATTATAGGCTGATTTTGTTATAATAATGAAATGACGTACATGGGAAAATTTAAACAATAATTAGGTAAATATCAGGAATTTTAATGAATCATCATTTTGTGGTGTATCAACTCAGTATATTTGTGAGTAACTTATCTGCCTAATTAAAAATAAAGCAGCGAAAAATGTGATTTCCCCTCGCGGGTAATATTTTTTTCCTCACAAATAGATGACGTGAACAAAAAACATTTAATGACATACACATTATTTTAAATTAACAGGATTATCCTGTATCATCTGCGTACATAAAATATACCTATCATGTATACATGTCTATTTTTTTATCATTTTAATCCTATAAAAGGGTCATAGTACACATCATTATGAATAACTTTTACAGTGGGAACAACCCTGAAATAGTGAAAAAAACTGATCTATACATTAATGTTCGCATATCTCGACGCGATGTATGGATCAGCTCATTTTTATTTAACGATTTCAGGGTTGATCCCATTGTAAAAGTTGTTCATAATGATGAGTACAATGACCCTTTTAAAGAAATAAAACGATCAAAAAATAGCTATGTACAAAAAAGAACTATTTCCATAAACTTTTTATTTTACAGTTTTTGGTTATGGTACTTATCCCACACCGATTCGTATGCCACTACTTGCCATGTAAAAAACAATGACAGGAAATAGTAGCAGTAGAGTATTTTTAATCGTAGTAGATAGTTGTTTTGAATCCACTTTGTGCATCTAGATACACAAAGCGGATTAAAAAAAGCTTATTATGTAGGCTAACGCAAAAACTTCCGAAACAAAGTTAATAAAATGTATATGGGACTACCTGGAAAGTATACCCTTTCAAATAAAAAAAAATACTTTCCAAATCGGTTCAGGCGTTTTCGAAAAATCCGACGAATTGAGAACCTCCTCCTTTTTTGAAGTCGGTTAAAGAATTCCACCGATAGAGTAACGAAAAATGTGCCTGAACCTAGCATCTAAACGCGCGGCCCAATGTATTTGGAAACTCTGTACTTTAAAATTGTTTGCAATTATAAATGTGTAGTACTCAGTTTTGAGAACCAGTGCATTTAAGTATTATGTATATTATGTATTATGTAATAAATAAAAGTATTATGTACCTACTCTGTGAAGTTCCGAAATTTTACTTTCTAATTAGTGTTAACTTGAGAGCCCTGTCACCCATAACACAAGTGTAATCTTAGCTTGGGTGACAGAGGTTTATAACTCTGTGTGCAACTACAATTTATTAGAGTAAAATCTTAATGTATACCAAGTGGTAACCCTAAAATTGGAAAACTGGAAATAAAGATTTATTATTATTATTATTTTTTGACATTTATTTTATATTCTCGGCTAGCCGGAAAACGCTGATAACACGGGCCTAGGCCAAGTGATTATCAGTTGGATTAAGTGCGGTCACGTGCAGAAGATTGCACAGAATATGTATTATATTGGAAGATTTATCCCGGGTCGTCTGATCAGGGGCCCAAGTCTGCTATTTTTATAAATTCGTCATTCCAACACGATCCCATTGTCATTTTGCTAAAAGTTCGTAATCTGCTAAATTCATAATGGTCGGTCAATGGTCTCGTAATAGAAATGTGTTATAATGGCATTGTCGTATTGCCATTATTATAAAACCCGTTAGTAGAAATGATTTTCCAAAACGACTACTAAATTTGAACATTTATTCAAGCCCGATTTTACTTATACCTATAAGTATTATTTATTAGTTTATTAGTGTTAAATTTTATCAGATTACCGCCTAAGTCAGTCATTCATTTGTCATTATGTACGAGATTACCAATAAAAGCCATTTCTTTCAATGGAGTGTCAAATGATGAAATGGACAACATCACATGGAGTGCAAAATGACACCATTACATTGGTAGATTACCAAACTTGTCAAAATCAACAATTATAAAATCAATGATGAATGCACGGCAACTCGCATGCGCCATGTACCCATACGTGAAATTATCGGATCAACGTTCACTATAAAATAACCAATCATTAGGATTTATTTAAAAGTATTGTACTTTTGTTGCAATTCCTTACTTGCAATTACTTAAAATTAGCCTAATACGAAGTTTCAATAGAATAAGAGGTCAGCTTATTCTGGTTTTGTTACTACTGTCGTGCATCTGACCATTGAATTGAAAACCAGCTGTTAATAAAAATGTTTCTTTCCCCAAGTCGTCCCAAAGTCGTAGCACAAGAGCCATGGTGTATGGCGTTAGCCCTTACGCCATACAGAGAGGGAGTGTGCCGTAATCCACCATGCGCGCCTAGTGCGGGTTGGTAGACGTCACATGTCTTCGAATTTTTGGTTTTAGGACATATCGGTTTCGTCACGATGTTTTCCTTCACCATTCTGAGAGCATTAATTTACACAAAGTGAAGCACCTGTCAGGGTTAGAACCTACTACCTACATGGTTATGCTGCACCATAATAAGGATTTTCAAACAACAATGAGCGAGGACATAATTACGTTTTCATTCCATCTATTCGAAAAGGACGACTTGGTTCGCCTTTAGGTGCACCCAAAGGTGGTGTTTTCTATAAGAAACTTTTAGCGGGCAGTAATGAGTTTTTAGTCCTCTATATAAGTGCGCCGCAATTATCTTTGCCGCGCACGTTTTGAATTTGGAACATCTTACTGTTCAGCGCCAAAGAAATCGAACGCAAATAGTTTGAATAAAGACTGGCTGGTAATGGAAATTGTACAAGTGTCGCGTCGCGCCTATTTGAAGACGAAGAAGCCTTAAACCAAACATGATAAACAATAATATTAAAAAAAACCTCAACGCCGCTACTTATCATGCGGCCCACGTATCAGATACATGGTGCCCATTATTATAATGACTAGGTACTACTTACACTTATACTGCATTTATATACTGTACGGAAATCCTATACAATGCGAGATCAGCTTATACTGTGCCGTGTGTACATATTTTCGTAACATCATCCCGGTAATTTTCGAAGGGTAAGGCACAGTGCACATATAGTACCGCACATATTCCCAGTGCGTAAACACATCGCATCGTGATTTTTTCGCACACGGCGTGGTAAATGCGTACCACACTAAGAGTAGGAATGGCTTCCATTTTGACCGTTCAACAACATTCAAGGTGAATCTTGTCGACATTTTTTGCATACAAACTTCGGGAGTGTATTACTCCACTGTTCGACAATGCACATCAAAAATTAAACTTGGTATGGTTTTGTCTCATTATTAATATTGTCTGTACGGAAACAGAACACTAAAATAAAAAGCCATTATAAAGTTAGGAGCCAACAAAGATTCGTTTTTCTTGCTAATCTAACCTAACTTTGGGCATGTTTAGGTAATAAAAGAAGTGTAAAATCTCCAAAACCAAGTCGGTACCGACAAAGTACAAATATCTAAAATTGATGTATGCAGTGGTTTTTTCATAAAACCCGATCTTCCGAAGGACTTTTCTTAATTTTTTACGCGCCTGTTGTATATAAATGCTCCTGCATCTCACTCAATGACGTTGTTCGTGTAGACTAGCGTCTAACTGCTCATCACTGATACTACCTCTGTCGGACACGATGCCTGGTGAGACAGCGTGCTCTTTAGCCAGGCCCATCAGTGAGTTCGAGCCCGCGACTAGGTTCCCCTTAACGTTGTCGAGCAGACAAGATTTTCGAACATATGAAGATACTAACTGTTGCCAGTGGCTTCGCCCGCATGGAGGTCGAACATTGTCCCACGGGAACGTACTACCGGGATAAAAAGTATCCTATATGTTAATCCAGGTTACAAACTATCTGTTTGCAAAATTTTTCCAAATCCGTTCAGCCGTTTTTACGTAATTGAATTACAAACACCCAAACGTCTTTACAAACTTTATTTTTTTTTAATATTAGTAGGTTAACCAATGGATTGGCAATATCTTTCTATATGATTTAGAGTGTGACGCAATAAGGGCGCTGGATCTTCAACGCACTGCTTACCGCTGAGAATTGAAAATCGAACAGTGAGATTTTCGAAGCGCTTCAATGCACTCTGTTGGATCCTCAATGCTCGGTTCAACGCCGAGAGTTGAAAATCCAGTGCGAGATAAAATCCCGCCGTGAAATTTTTACGTCCGTGCGTACGTGGTCTGAGTTCTACGTCACAGGGGCGAGCCTATTGCCATCAACCGATAACAAATCCAGACACCGGACTGCTACTGAGAAATTCCAGTTAGAAAAATCCAATAACACTCGTCCCGACTCGGGAATCGAACCCAGAACCATACCTGCAGCGCTTGGGGCCACTAGACCGAATAAACAGATACTTTATATATGTACGTGTAACTTTTACCACTTAAATATATTCAAGGCTTATGGCAATATTGTAAGTAATTAGTAAAGTGTCTACAGTTTTAAGATCATGATTTTAAATGTTGAGCCAGTAGATTAAAAGTTAGACGCATTTTCGTTTCATATCATGAATTGCCTGGATTATGAGTAATCCAATGGTTAATATCACATCCTTGGGATTAAGGCGGATATTATAAAAGAAAACTTATGTACGCACATTCTTTGGAAGCCAAACGAAAGTGAGGTAAATTATATTGTGAATACTGTCTAGGTAACAAAAAGGTTCCGTGTGGTGCCGGACTTAAAAGAATAGCACCATCCCATTTCTTCCCGTGGATGTTGTAGAAAGCGACTAAGGGACTTACTAGAGAATGGGCAGCAGCGTTCTCTATGCATTTGACCACCATACTGCGATCGCCAACCCGCCTGCCAAGCGTGGCGATTATGGCGAATGCCCTCCTTATGGGGGAGGATTATGTCCAGCAGAGGACGTCTTTCGGCTGATATGATGACTGTCTAGGTAGTATGTAAGCAAGCTAGGCAGGTAGGTGAGCCTGGAGATCTATAATACAGATCCCGAACCAAGTATAGACTCCAGCTCCCACAAATGTTTGAATCGGCCTGTAAGCTATGAGACCACCATGTACTAAACTTGTACTTTTCGAGAGAAATAAATAAATAAAAATGTTATTGAGACGTAATAATATCGTGAGGGGCTTTGCACACTGCAGTTAGCGCCGAGAGTTGAAAATCGAACAGCAGGTATGTTCTTTCGACGCGCTGAGATGCACTCTGTTGCATTCTCAATGCTCGGATCAACACCAAGAGTTGAAAATCCAGTGCGCGATAAAATCCCAGATCTTAAATAGGGCTGCCATACATATCTTACTTTGGTTTATGTCACAATTATACCTAACGAAATTGTTGCCGTTGCGGGTAGATTATGGATGAAAATGGCACAGAATTGGAGGTTGCCACAATCAGATAGGGGCAGTTTAGCAGTGAAGCTATAGATGATATATTGGTACTTGATGTACCTAAGAAATTGAAGCGTGTTTTAGTTTTAAGCCTTAGGAATTCCCTGGATGAGAGATGCACAAACCCGGTCGAAGTGGCAATGCTTGGGGGATGCCTATGTCCAGCACTGAACATCTGTCGGCTGAAATAATGAGTTTTTTAGATTATCTAAAACATACAAATATAAGTACCTAAACATCTTCTCCATTATAGGCCTCATACATCGCTTGCCACTAGGCGAGATGGAGGTCAAGACCTGGCCCATTCAGCAACAAAAAAATAAAATAAATATAAAACGTGTAACGTTATAGCGAATAGGAACAAGATTCTATTATTATTGTGATGGCATAGTTTCAATGATACATAAGTACGACGCTATCTATATATATCTTGAATTGTTGCCGTGAAACATACATTAAAAATCTGCGTCGTCATTTGACTTGCCATTCTAGCCATTAGCTCCATTCGTTTACCGCTAATAGTGTTAATTAGGCAAGCAGCTAGTAAACAAAGAAACTCAAGAGAAACCATTTATTTACGCTTATAATTGAAAACTATAATCGTTTTGCTTTGACTGACAAGCGAGTCTGTATTTGTTTAGTCTATATTAGGAACATAACATTGTGATTTTGATTTCCATTTTGACTTAGTTGTGCCAGGTGCTACAATGCGTTCAAATTGAAGACGTTTAGTGCTGAAAATAATTAACTCAAGAACTGCATGCTCAGGCTAAATAAGGCTTACGTAATTTGTTGCAAGTCTGTGTATATTATTCATCTTTTAACACTTCTGACAATAGTAAAAGATCCAAAACACTTCCAGATTTTGAGGTTATAATTAGGCCGATAGAAACATACGGTAGAAAACTTTGATTAGTAAAAAAATAACAGTGGCAGTCCGGGAGTGCCGACAGATGTGAAAACTTGAACAAGTACGTGTGTATTTTTTGAATCGTCAATACAGGTTTTCACATTATTCATCATCATAATTTTGGTCATATTATCTTCTAAACAGGTGATCCGGTTTTCATCATTCCAATTGGAATATTCGTTCTGGACCTAAATCTATCTTTTGAGAAAAAACAGATGTGTCCGTAACGGTGTCGCGAGTTTTCAATTCTTTTTACCCATCTCACAAAATGCCCAATGCGCCCAAAGCACAATAGGCCAACAGACCCAGGGCATGTGAAACTAAATAAAAGCTTGTAACCGTAAGATTGTGAACATCTTTAGTTTATAATCTATCTCGCGAGATTATAAACTGTCGATAAATTGTAAACTGCACCTTATTGCTTACCGACCGAATATGTTAGGTTAAGTTAGATTTGAGACCAACCGCGCGCGAGCCGAGCGAGCGAAGCGAGCGGTGCCGCGGTAGCGGCCGGCAAGCGCAACTTCCAAGTTAGGGGCAGTTACTTGACTATTTAGTAATCACCTGCTCTGGTGTCTGTTGGCGAATTGTTCTTTGGGTGAAAAGTTCTTTGGATGAAAGTTAATGGTTTAAAGATAATGTTGACCAAAGGTTCATGGACCAATCGACTGTTGGTAAACCTTTACAGTTTCTATTACATGTCCCTTGAACATAACTAGCAAAAGTGATGTTATGTTTAAACATTTGAATGTACCATGCTTCGCGGTGATACGATCAGCCGCGAACAAAGTGACAGTCATAGGTCAATGACCTCCTCATTCGTGCACAGCTGCACACTGCGTTAGTTTATGCAACGTTTAAGCAATCAATAATAACTACTGGGCTCAAATAAGGCTAATCTAAATTGCTGGTCGACTTTTAGCACATCTTACGTTGCTCGGTTTTATCCTCCTACTTTTGTAACTTAATATTATTATTTCCTTTGGAGCTAACTACCGCATGTCTTTTATGACAATGAGCTCTCGCGAAGTAGTTCCTGAATAACCTGAAAAAATAAGGATATTGGATTTAGTGACCGTTTCCGGGTGACGCAAAAAGTAGGAAAACAATTCGATTCTGAATAGAATTCTAAATACAATAATACCAAGAGTCAGCTGGTTTCCAAACAACATTATTATCGCGTCCGCCATCTAACTTAATAAACTCTAATATTAAGTACGGGGCTTAATCTAATAACCAGTTCTTTTAAATAACTTACAACAATAAAGGTAAAAAGAAAACAGTTAGGTTGGTCCTAAAAACATAAATCATAAAGCAAAATGCATTTCAGTTTGTTTACATAAAATACACATTGCGTTGGTCTGGATAATGTTTTACGATGTTGTACTGATCGATTATTATCTATACCTGCGTCTATATAATATGTAATGTAGGTACATATTCATACATACATGTACATAAACAAATAAATAAAATTAAAGTGTGTGTCAAAAATTTGTTGTCAAAATACTTTTTTACTAAATGCTTATGAAAGTACATTATGTACTGTATTCAAAAAAATTTAAAGTTATTGTCAATCTGGCTGGCTTCTTGTTCCGGCTAATCTCCGAAACGTCGGCGGGGCCGATTTTGACGAGACTTTCACTGCTAGTAACCTAATATTATAATGAATAACATAGCGAGTATACTTTAGTAAGATATCAATCACATCACATGGGAACAGCCTAAGCTCCCAAACCAATTTCGAGAGTAATTGGAAAGCGGTGTTTGTTCTCGGGACGGCTTGATGGCATCATCATCATTAACATAACTACGTTAAGATAAGAAATGGTACCCTCATCCCGTCTCTTGATGGCCTTAATCAAATATTATCTTAGTTTGTGTTGATTAAGCTTATCGTTAACCTCACTTTTTAGAAAGTAGATGACGGACCCTGCACTATAATTTGAATATTGCAGGTTAGTCTTGTATCCTATTGATTAATATTTTAATTGCCTCATTGGTCTAGTGTCTGTCCTCTCATACCTATTATCACTGTAATTTGAAAACATTGTAAAAGCCAATTATTTAAAAAAGAGTAACCGTGGAGTTTCTTGCCGGCTCTTCTCCATAGGAAGCGACAAATTGGAACCGTGCACCTAGCTTCTGACGTTTCATAAGTGGCCATGCAGGTTTATGTGAAATAAAATATTTTAATTTGATTTAAGTGGTCGCAAGCGCTACTGCTGAACATGAGGTCCTGGGTACGAATCCCAGGTCGGGCACCTCCCATTACATGGGCCTTAAAAACATAACTGTTGAAATGTGGGTGTACTTTATTTAACTACACCTCTGCTCAACCCTTTGTGTAAACAAGGTGTAATATATTAACATAACATACATAATCAGCCTATAATGTTCCCATTGCTAGGTCACGGGATTCACAGGCCTCCTCTCTGTGAGAGGGAGTCAGCCGTAACCACCACGCGGGCCCAGTACGGGTTGGTAAATGTCACATGTCTTCGAATTTGTCGGTTCTAGGACAGGCCGGTTTCCTCACGATGTTTTCCTTCACCGTTTTGAGAGCAGTGGTGATGAAATAATTTACACAAAGTAAAACGCCTGCCGGGGTTCGAACCCTCGACCTACATAAACAAAGTTAATATATTAACTTTGTTATTTTATTGTGCATGCTGTGATCTCCAATAAGTGAAGGAGTACACCTACTGAATACCTGAAGTTGCACATTATTTCTTTGTCATGTTTTGTATATATCTTTTGCCGCGGATAGGTACTAAATAAATAACACAAACCTTCTATGTTTTAATTGGGAAAGGCAGCAGTTAAAATTTTTGCATGCAAAAAAAAGGTGTAGGTATTTATCATTTTGCGAAATCATTTATTGATGAAACTAGTGATATTATCGCTCTACCTTTACCAGCGAGGTAAATTACTTACTGGCAAGGTCTACTGGCGAACGTAAACATAACAATCTAACTAACTGGTGAGTGTATTATCGCACATACATACAGTACCTATAACTGTATATAACGTGGTAGTACAGACCTATAATAGACGCCACCACAACAAGCTACCCCAATCTGTCAAGTTTCTTTAATATTTTTTCAACTTAATCACAAAAGAATAAAGTTCATGTTTAATTGGGAAAATTTGACAGTTGGGATAGTTTGATGTGCTCAGGCTGTACTTGGTATTCTGTGCAGTGTACCATTTGCCTACCTTATAATGTAGCCAATACATATATATGTAGCATACAGAATGCAAGCGTGCTGCAATAAAACGGATAATTTAATCCTAATCTCGCTTTTAAAACCGTGATCCAAGTTCACTGCATTCGTCTTTGACACACATTTAGGGGATTTTCCTCGTGAGCGAAACTTGTTTGTTAACTTTGTATTTATATGTACTTGTTTGTTAACGTCGTATTTATTTGGCAACTACCTAAGTATTTCTTTCTTGCGGCTAACTAACATTCTTGTAGATTGCTCGATATCCTTCCGTTAGGGAGTTTACCTCGTTTCCGGTTGCTAAAACCAGATCTTACGAAGATCGTTTCCGGTACATAATAAAGCCTGAGTTTGACTCGTTTAATGTTTCTGAGATATAGGCTGGAAACATGAGAAGTTGCAATGGAATTCATGCTGTTTATAATTATTTCTTGAGTAAGTTAGCTGGGACGTAGTTATTTGGCAAGACAGATAGGTCTCCAATGTCACCAAGATGAAATTAGTCCGGACACTGGTTTTCCCAATATTACTTTACGGTTCAGAGTCGTAGACAATTCGGGCAATAGAACGGAAAAAAATTGAAGCTTTTTGAGATGTGGTGTTGGAGAAAAATGGTCCGATTACCATGGACCGCCAAGAGAACGAACAGATATATCCTGGAACAACTACGCATAAGAGATAGACTACCCACAATCGGTTACCAAAGGATTCTCGGTTATTTGGCCACATTGCCCGTAGGGAACCAGATTACCTTGAAAAGTTAGCGGTGATGGGCAAGGTAGACGGGAAAAGACCTCGCGGCCGGTCACCTAACCGCTGGTCCAACGAAGTAACCGCCCTCACTGGAGTCTTTGTTACGACTGTCCTGAGAGCAGCCAAGAACCGCACGAAGTGGAAGGACATCATACATAAAGCCACGAAGGCGTTTCAGTGACCCGATCTCCAGTAATGAAGTACGCGACCAAGAACAAGAAGATACTCATGAGTTGGGTAAACATTGAACTAGGCATCAGATGTCTGTATTGAGTTCAGAACATTTTGTTTCCATTGTAGTTTGAGCTCTGCGGATGTGGATTAACCTTCCATTCATTAGATTGTCCTTTTGCATTAATTTATCCCACGAGGGAGTGGTACACTAACTATAGGTAGATTGCCAGTACATTTGTATGTATCCTGAAAATTAACCGAAAATCTTTATTATATTTTACACTGTAGGGTCCAGATTGCAATGCAGACAAGATAGAGCAGTCAATATTGGCGTGGGTTACTAATAATAGTAACGCAACTATAAGTACGTACATAACCGAAAAACATTCCACTGCACCTATAATTCAAAGATATAAATAGGTTACATACTAACTTTAACACAACCGGCCATGTAAATATAAGAGAAGAGAGGAGATTACCTTTTTTTTTTAGAAATGTTCGCATTCTTTGTCAATCTGTCAAAAATACCTGTAATTTCTGACAAGATTTTGACATCGATTGTCGCAGAGATAAGATTGCGTAGATGAGACGGATGACACTGTAGGATTGTAGATTTTCAATGTTTTAAAATAAGGGAAATGGATTCCTGGCAGCAACAATATTGTCTTACAATATTGGAATCGGATAACAAGGGCAACAAGGGCCTACAAGGGCTGTGTAAAACAGCGAAGTAAATGCAAACTCACCTGCATGCCAGTGAAATTGGTAAAGGTAACACAATGTCCCAATAGCAATTATCGACAATACCTAACACTAAGTACCTATATTAAAAATGTGTTACAGTACAACACGACGGGACAAATCACTTACAATTACTGCAGCTCGATGCACCTACTCATTCTTCTGAATGACAGTATGATTAACATAAACAAGTGTATTAAGCTTTTATCATAAAATCCCTCGCTGCACGCACGTCGCTCGACCTTCCAAAGGCACTTGATCCGTTATTATAGTTGCAAACAATTGTGTCCCTGCACGTAATGCATACTGCACTTCACTGGCTCGTCACCGTTGCATTGTTCCACTGACATTTTAAGGACAAAGTAATTATTTTAAACTAGGTAAGTATGCGTGTCGTGGTCTAGCATCAAGCGAATTAGGATGATTTCCCATTATTGTGTTCGTTATTGTACAGTTAAAATAACATACACTTGGAATGGAATATATAAGTACAAAAGCACAAGACTTTTTTTCACGGGGGAAGGCGTCAATTACAGAATGTGACCTGCTACGATCCTTACTCATTATTTTCCATATGCTTCTTCGTCCACGTCCACATACTTAGGGGCCTTTATGTCCATAAATTACATCACACGAGTTTCATGATTCGATTTCTTTTGAAAAACAGCCTACCTATTTTTCAAAAGAAACCAAATCATGAAACTAAATAGCTGAATCGAAAACGCCGGCATCACTAGGTAATATGGGTATTTCGCTCCGTATCACCGCCTGGACGATGGCCGAACGCGAGAGATCGCCGCCACCAATCGCCTCCACGCCTCCAAGGACAGGGCTCCGCCCAAGCCGGGCAGACCTCCACCTTATGCTCCACCGTGTCCTCAGGGCGATCTACGCAGTAGAAACACCCGGGCGTTTCCTCCCGCCTTATCCGGAACAGAAACCTCCCGAAACCACCGTGCCCGGTGAGGACCTACGTCAGGCGGAAGGTGAGGACGCCGTGGTGCCTCTCAATCCACTCCTCAAAGAGGGGACTTACCGCTGCAATGACGTAGGGTGATCTGCCAATCTCCCTGAAGCGTAAACTTCTAGACATATTTGTATCAGGATACTGCGATCAAGATGCGTTCCTAGGGTAGGCCTTAAGAGCGATGGAACGCAGTAGTATCCTAGGCGTAAAAATACATGGCAGAAATCGGAACACCTCGCTGCGTTCCAAACGGATATAATGGACTTAGGCAAGATGCCTGCCAGTCTGAAACGAGATTGAGCATCGGGTTGCATTAGCCACATAAACAACCGGTAACCAACCATAACGGTCATCCGTTGCGAAAAACTTTTTACACAATCGAGGCCACCCGGAAAGAGGTGGCGAGAGGGTTTCTAAAAGGAGTTGGGGTATGCCTTTGCCAAGCAGTGAGACAGAATATACTAACCCAAACTCTCGTTCAGCCCATCATTATAGATTACGCCGATGCCTGTTATTTGAATGCCACCCAGGAGCTTATAAATAAACTTGAGCGTTTACAAAACATCTGTATTCGTATTGTTTTTAATCTTAAAAAGCCATGTTTCCAAGTTGCGGAAGACACTCAATTGGCTCCCCATGCGCCTTCGCAGGAACTCTCGGAAACTGTGTTTGCTATTCAACCTTCTTCACAATCCTAAAACACCATCCTATCTGCGGGACCGTTTTTCCTACGCCCGTCCTTCAGATGCGCCTTGCAGGTCGCATCTTAGAAACCTTCTTAAGTCCCCTCCCCATTCCACTGATTTCTACTCCTCCTCTTTCACTGTGCACGCGGTGCGGTTGTGGAATGCACTTATGCCCGACATTAGGGACTGCCAAACTGTTGCAGTTTCTAAAAGAAAAGTGAAATATCACTATGTATCCACATCGTCATAGTTGTGTATGTATTATTTTATTTAAATTATTATTATTCATATTTTAGTGATATTTATTTTAGAAGTATGTATAAGTATATTCCCATATTATTTGTTTAATTGTATTAAGTGTATTATGGTTTTGGTTATAAATGTATATTTTCTATTTTACCCTTACACACCTACATCTCTTTATCTTCTCTCCTATCGCAGGTATGCTGGAAGAAATATCTTTAGAAATAAGCATCACCTTTGGACCTACTTTTCTTCTTGTCTGTTTATATATGTGTACATAAATGTTTAAATAAAGATAAAAACGTTTTTTTTAAAAAAAAACAACCGACTTTCGGAAGTCGGTTGTTTTTTTTTTTTTTGGAAAAAGTTTTTATTTTTCACTTTTTAGTTACAGTAGGTACCTACTCCACACCATTTCGAAATTTCATCATCCTTGGGGTCAAAACAATGCATAGGTATATATGCGATAGCAGAAATCGCGGTTGATTTGCTGTAGTTTTTTGAGGAGTTCCGTTATCTGTCTCCGAAGCGCATCATCAGATCTATATGAAATTTAAATGGGACCATTTCGGGATAATCCCCTTTCGAACAAAAAAATAATTTTTCAAATCTATGTATATGACGGAGTTATGTCCGAACATACATAAAAAAATATAAATATAAACATGTCGAGTTGATAACCTCCTTCTTTTGGAAGTCGTTACAGTTTTTTTTTTTGAGTTTGTTCATTTTAATACTTTTCATATTAATACAAGTGATACTCGTATCACGAAGCTTCACTCGTATCCCCCTTGTCACACGATATTACACTTTGTTGATCCCTCCCTCCCTCTGAACGTGTGACGTAATTTATGGATGACCTCTTATGTCCTTGCCTACATACAGGCCGCTGTCGGTAGTTAACCCTCACCCACCTACGTACCGTGGTACCGACTGAAGTGCGAAGTGAGAATACCTGACCTTCTTGAAGGTCGAAAGTATAAGTAGGTAGTGGTTAGCGAGAAATACTTTACCGTATTACGGGTTTGAATGGGTGGTAAACGGGACGAAAGTTTAAATTGAATTTTACGACTTCTTTTTGGCAACCAACTATATTATTTCAATGTTAATATCCCTTTTAAAATTTCGTACCGATTCACCCCTGCATCCCCTATTCACCCTGTTTTACTAAGAATAATTTTATATATAGTGGAGACACTTTAAGGTTAGGTTATAGCGTCTGGTATAACAAGCCAATCAATGGTTGACGTAACCTCATTATAATTATATAATTTAAACAACGCGCGTTTACAATACGTTAAGCGTATTATTGTATACGCGCTTTTTTTTGAAAAATGGCACACCGACGTCCTCTGTTTAATAAATTTTAATGTCAATATCGTGATGGCCCAGTGGTTAAGGCCTTGCATCTCATTCATGACGTTATGGTGAACCGATAATGGAATTCAGTCAAGAGACTTTTTAAATCATAGTTATGTACTTTCTGAGTTTATCTTGAACATTACTGACACCGGTGAAGGACATCATGTGTGCAATACTGTGAATTATCTGAACTAATATTATAAACAGAAAAGATTTGATTTTTACGTTTCACGTTAAAACTGCTGAACGGATTGGTATGAAATTGGGCTAGATTAATATATAAAATACGTTTTATCTCGATATTGCCACGGGATCAGAGATCAAGGGCAAGAGAATAATGATGACTTGACTTAGTTCATATTTGCTAAAATAGGCCAAAACATTTTTGTTATTGTCATTGAGGTCATTTGGTTTCGGAACCTATAGGACAGTAATTTTTAGGTTGCCATGTGATTTCTTTAAAACAATACAATTTCTTTAAACGGTTTCAATCGATATCCATTTAAAAAAAAATACCTTTCGCGAATCTGACAGTGCCACTTAATTACTGAATAATCTAATGTAGACGAATTTATAGACTAGTACTTCAGTAAGTTACTTTATTAATGGTCGTCGTCACGGAGGTATCCGAAAAGCACTTACCTACTTCGAAGGAGCAACAATAATTACCCAATAAATTATTGGTTCTACGGCCTACCCAATAAAGTTTGCTGTCGCTCAACCCACTTAGGTACTCACTTACATAAAGGTGCTTTTACTTGATACTTTTATTTGTAATCGTAACGAAGTCAGTCGGGAAACTGAACACGGCATTCATTATTATCTTTATGGAGAATCCTAATTGCTTGCGATTTTGCTAATTGAGGGCCCTCGACCTAAAACATCTGACCATGCAAGTACGTGGGAACAGATAGCAAACCCAGTCCAATGTAAATTATATTTTATTTCTGTGAATTGATAATGAAAATAAATATAAAAAAATCCTTTTTTAAACAAGATGTTGTTTCCAAACCGAGTATGTACTACTCTGACGAAGGAACACCGGCACAAACTCGGGGAGCTATACTAAAGCTCAAGGTAGAGCAATCATCATCTGCCTAGCCTATTTCATGCAATGTTGGGGTCGGCTTGAAGTATTTTACATGGAGCGACTGCTTATCTGACCTCCACAATCCAGTTATTGGGTAAACCCCTTGGTAAGCTTTCAGGGAGAGCAAAGTGAGGTAAACTCCCATCAATACCATCATTAACATCTCATCATTATTTCAGCCGAAAGACGTCCACTGCTGCACATAGGCCTCCCCCAAGCTCCTCCACTTCGACCAGTTCTGTGCTTCCCGCATCCAGTGGATACCTGCGACCTTCACAAGGTCATCGATCCAATACCATGCTTAGCTTAAATGAGAGAGGCAATATTCCGAATCCCAAGTTAACTAGATAATCTAGGTTTTCTTTATTCGACATACATGCAACAGAATTAGTGCAGGTGATTCTAATCTTGGTGACGCAACGCAATCTATTCGCCTGACCACTAACCGCAATCCGAACTAGAACAATCGTCTGCGGCTAGGTACAACAAGTTGAACAGCTATTCTGGAAATATTCAGTCACCCTACTATATCCTAACTAATATTTTATATGCGAAAGTAAGTTTGTTGGTTAGTTACGCTTTGGATATGGATTTAATTTGGCACACAGATACACTATGACTTAGGGAAGGATATAATTATGCTACTTTACGTCCTGGATCGCAGACGAAGTCACCGGTAACAACTAGTATATATCATCCTCATCATCATTTCAACCGAAAGACGTCCACTGTTGGACACAGCTCCCCAGCTCCGCCACTTCGACCGGGTATGTGCTTCCCGCATCCATCGCATTCACAAGGCGGCCTTCAATATATAAATCCTACTAATATTATGAATTTGAAAGCTTGTATTACTATGTTGATTACCTCGATCGTTAGTTTTTCAATCTGGTATTTCAAAGTATCAACCCAGAGTCTGGATTTGTGCCGAGTTGATGGTAATAGGCACGCCCCCCTTATGAAATGGATTTATAACTGGCGCAAAGTGGGTGTACTAAAGATATACTTACCTAGGGTTGCCAGGTCTTATAACCGAAAAGCCGCACAGACCAGTCTGTTTAGCCGGACATTTGGGTATTATAACACAACAATTAATAAAAAAGTAAAACAACTCTTTTGTATCATTTCGGACGCCTGGCAACGCTATACTTACCTGTGGCCAACCCTTTATCCCGAAATAAACACGGGATCGATCCGTAAGGGGGAAAACGGGGGCGCTGCTAGTTAAGTATTGGTAAGTATTTTCATAGTTCACATTATGACGGCCGTTTTTTTATCATATTTTGAAGACCTTAATAATTATTTTCTTCTCCTTAACTTGTCGATAGCAATCTAAATACAGACAGTCCAGAATAGGTATATGTATTATTGTTCGAAGCCTAATAACTCAAATGAAATAAGAACTAGACCATCATTTAGCTTTGTCTTCGCTAATAAATCGGATATAGTAAAGTGCAACTTATCATGTATTGCACGGCCGAAATATCTAGATCAAAGTGTGAAATACCATGTTTAAAAAAAAAAAATCCTTTTTTTTATTATAAATATATTATGCAGATATTATACAGGATAAGTTTTTATCCAGTGCGCAAACAGTAACCATAAATTCCCCATAGCGTAGAAATTTTACGTCAGTTTTCCAAAAAAAATCAGCTGTTTCATAGAAAAGTGCAATACCTACGCGGTCAAAATGTATGGAACAGCTGATTTTTTTTGTATTACCGACGATAAATTTCTGCGCTGGGGTTCTAGAATGATATGCTGAATTCATGGTTACAGTTTGCGCACTAGATAAAACTTATCCTGTATAAATAAAAAAAGAAAAAACACAATACAAAACGACGTTTTACCGAACCACCCCGCCTTAATCGTTGGTAGACTAGGTATATAGCACACCGCTCATTGGCGTCAACACCATGTCCTTGAGCTGGCCTAGCGTGGTACGTAGTGACAAATAAAATACGAGTACAGCGTATACTGATTTTGTTACCATTGACGTAGGTACTTACGGCAACTTGAAGTTCATATTTATTTTATTATTTTTATCATCATTGCGTAGCTAAAAGACAGAAATAGCCCCCTCTCATCGTCAAAAGGACCGACCACGTGCCTCCCGTTTCAAGCAGTTTTCTTACAATTCTATTACAGTTACTACAGAGTAGGTACTAACTTAGAAGCATAAACAAAGTTCTTCCAAGTTATTAAATTATACGAAGGTTTTCAATTTATCCTCATCACGAGGCTCGCAAAATGTTAATTTTCAGGTTTATAATTAGTTTTTGACTTGTTCTTTTACCAGAACGCTGCGTTTGGTAGGTTTCACACAACTGCGTATATTGTTTATATTATTACTCAACGAGACTTGAGGTTTTTGCTTTAGTTATTACTAGCTTCTGCTCGCATGAAATTACTCCCTTACAAACAAACTTTGACCTCTTTATTACTATTAAGAAGTATAGATTATTGCTACTTATAGGTACCTAACATTAGACTAAATAGTTGCGACTAACCATTTTAGGGGACCTACATAGGACTTACACATAACTGGCGAAATTAAGATGTTCACAGTTGTTAAGGTACAACCACCCGATAGTCTGACAATCAGTCTTACCAAGGGGAATCGTATTACACAGTAACTGGGTTATGGAGGTCAGATACACAGTCGCTCCATGTAAAATACTTGTATTCAGTTGCATCTGATTATACGGGAAGCCAACCCCAACATAGTTCGGAAAAGGCTAGGCAGATGATGATGATGAAGATGTACTATCGAGGAAATAAGTTTCCTCGATAGTACATCTTCATCATCATCATCTGCCTGCACGGGATTTTGTTTTCAAATTGGTCAGATGTAAGCATTTGACCAATTTGAAAACAAAATCCCGTGCACACAATGACCCATCTGTTGGCAAGCGTTACTCTATAGCGGCTAAGCGCTGCAAGCAATAATAGTCCTAACGGTGTATACAGGGTATAACACAAACCATATTGCTATCCTTAAGCACTAAAGATAACAGCTGGTACTATACAAAGTTTCAGCTCAAAATAAAATCCTCTAAGAATTGATAGCAAATTTTCAGTTTCATATGTTTCCTAAATTCAAATCATAACAAACGTGTCACCGCACTACGTAGGTCAATAATTTTCCACATTACTTGCCAATATTATGATAAATCTCTTCCAAGTGATGTGTTTATTTCAATTTGAAAAATTCGGTTTCTGGTATCAATGTACTAAAAATTCTCATAACTTCCGAACATGTATCCAAAGAAGCCGTGCCCTTGGTATGTATAAATACCCTTTCCGTTGCACGTTGTGGATGTTAGTTTCCTCGGTGGTACATCTTTGCCTAACCGTTCGGGGAATATTGGCGTGGCGTTGTGTATGAGTACACAGTAATTTTTATAGAGCCATGTAATTACAACATTAATAAAAATCCTTTCTGATTCAAATTAACCACAGTTACTCATTATTGTGTTTCATAAAATTATCGGGCCTGGCGTAATGTGTCAGTAATACTTTCAATTTAGGTTATTGGAGGAAATAAGTTATCTTTTGTCATCCCAATATATTCTCACTTGGATGGCGGCGCCAAAACCAAAGTCTGAAATTTAGGCGTATTAGTCGATTTGCAAGAATTTACTCGCCTGAAACGAGCGAATCGACACTTTAAATAATTTGGTAATTTTTGTTAGTGATTGGCACAAAAAATATCGTGAGGAAAAAAAAAGCAGTAGGCAAATATTTGTTGGCTAACTAACACAGAGAGGAGGCCTGTGTCAGCAGTGGAAACATAATAATGCTGATTATGCTTTCATGAGCCCGCTGAAGAAGGAGGTTCACCTATTTATGACTAGTATTTAATGGAATCATGCAGATAACTAAATACCTCCGGGTCTAAAAAGGCCACATTAAGCAATTCCTCTAAAAGTGATTCATTTCCTGAATTCCCCTATGATCCTATTTGACATTTTACTATAATAAAGCAATTCATAATTTGGTGACCATTTTCAATTTCCATACAAAACTGTCAAATAGATGAATTGCGTACTGTCAACGCAGTTAATATTATGAATTGTCAGTTTGTGACAATTTCACGATTTTAAATATGATTCATAATATGATCATATTATGATTCTGCCAAAGTGGCCTTTTTAGACCTCGTAGTTGACATGCTGAGTTTATTTATAAACGGTGATTAAAGTTAAGAGATGTTTAAACGTCAAAAATGTTCGTTTGTCAGTCGCTAATCATTACTTTACTATAAGCAACGTTTATAAAAGGGGTTTGCCTATCTATTTGCTTCCGAAATATCGGACGATTTGTTCGTTTTTGTTTTAAAAATACATTTCTAATCGATATGTCTGCCGCTGTTCTATTGATAGACATCATCCAGGTCCGCTAAATTTGAATAGTTTAACTGTGGGTCAGAAATAAATATGCTTTTGAATCAATACAATCAGTCATCCAATCGTATCGTTACACTGCTTATTTTTTTTTTGGGTGGGAAATCATCAAATAACTTCTCCCGCTCTGGGTGGAGCGGGAGGGCGTCTCAGACTTTTACTAACTAAAACCCACCCGTATTCCCTCCTCGACGGGACGCCGTATCTCTTTCGAACAACCCGCACCCCTGGCAGGCATTGGCCCTTGCGGGCCCCACCAGTTGGTGCAGACATCTCTTTGAGGCGCGCGTGGAACAAATCGCGCCGTCAACCCGGGCTTGGTCCTTAGTTCCTTACCGGCCAGTGACCTACCCATTACTCGCTGTCCGTTAGCCCGCGCCTACGGTGGCTGGGAATCAGCCTGGGATTCCCGACGCCCAGGGCGTCTCCTGCGAAGGCTACGGTCGTGAAGGCGCATGTACTGCCTTTCCTTTACGTGCGCCGCCTCCCTCTTTGCGAGCATTACTGCTGCGCTGAAGGTGGTGATGGCTAACCATGTACTCTCGCTCCGTACCATGGCCTGGACCAAGGCCGGACGCGAGAAATTGGCGCCGCCGATCGCCTCCACGATGACACGGCGGTGCTCCGCCCAAGCCGGGCAGAACTCCACCGTATGCTCCACCGTGTCCTAAGGGCGATCTTTGCAGTGGAAACACCCGGGCGTTTCCTCCCGCTTTACCTAAAACAGGAACCTCCCGAAACAATCGTGTCCGGTGAGGACCTGTGTCAGGCGGAAGGTGAGGACGCCATGCCACCTCTCAAGCCACTCCTCAAAGAGGGGACTTACCGCCGCAATCGTGGCGTGCCCAGCACTGGGTTGCGACAATCGCATTCTCCACGTCGCCATGAAATCCCGCCGGAGGTCTGTCCGCTGTGCCACGATTTCCCGCGGCAGCGGAGTTACGCCCCGGCGTTTGGCCTCCTCGTGACTCTCCCGAGTGTGCGCGAGGACCTTTGCCTCTAGATCCCATGGCAGCATTCCGGCAAGGAGGCCCGCCGCCTCACCGGAGATCGTGGGGTATCCCCGTACCATCCGGATGGCCATGACCCTATGGGCCGCTTTCAACCGGCGTGCTGGTTGGCGCCTCAGTGTGGGCGCCCACACCGGTGCCCCGCAAAAGGGCATGGCCCACACGACCCCCACGTAGAGCCTCCGGCAGGAGGCATTTGGCCCTCCTAGATTGGGCAGGAGCCGCTTCAAGGCAGCCTCGGCCCGCTCCAGTCTGGGAGCCAAACGTCGGAAATGTTCCCTGAAGTTCCACTGGCTGTCGAGGACGAGTCCTAGGTACTTCATCGTCGACTCGACGCCGATGTGAACCCTTCCCGCCGTTATCTGGGAACCCGTCGGTGGCGCATTCCGAGGACCATGAAACCACATGGCCTCGAACTTGTGCAAGGCCACTTCGAGTTCCAGTTGCCGGATCCTATCGACGATTGTCGCAACCCCGTGTGTCGCTAAGTCGGCCGCCGCCTGTCGTAGCGGGTGGTCCGATTTCAAATTTGTTTTTTATTAGTAAGATGTTAACTATGTTTCATGAAAATCGGTTTAACATTATTGAAGATAAACAGTTCTTTTCTGATTAAAATGTAGTAAACAACAAGCGCTTCTCGCCATCAAATTGCAAAGTCTGGCGAGCAAAATTGTAAAAGCCAAAAATTGAATTGTTTTGTAAAATAAAAAACAAAAATCTCAGACACATAATGGTGATTTATTTCAATTTAATTCGTCCGATTGACTTGAAATGTGGTATTCTATAATATTTTGCTAACACTGCAAATATGTAGCCTTGACCTGATGCTAGCAGTAAAGTCTGCCGAATTAGCAACTGGTCAACAACGTACAGCCGACATCATACTCCCTTATTTATAAACGTTGCATAAAGTTAAGAGATATTTAAACGCCAAAAATATAGGGTTAAACAGACGCTAATCATTACTTAACTTTAAGTAGCGTTTATAAATATGGGAATAGAGTTTGGGCTCATTGATTAGTCAACTTCTGGGTGTCGATGATTACTCGACTTCGAGACGATGAACTAATGAAGTGTCCGATACGGAACAGGAATGTGGCCAAAGATACTCGGCCTTACCAATTGAGTTTACTGGGCAAGAAAGTGGTTGGGCTGACGTTGTCAGATTTTTTAATTGTTTTACCCATACTGCCACTGGTTAAAAGCAATCCACTTATGGTTTTCAGTTTCACATCATATATTCAAGTTACATTTTGTGTGAATCATCATCATATCAGCCGAATGGCGTCCACTGATGGACACAAGCCTCCCCCAAAAGGGGGGGATTTGCCATAATCGCCACGCTTAGCAGGCGGGTTGGCGATCGCAGTATGGTGGTCAAATGCATAGAGAACGCTGCTGCCCATTCTCTAGTAAGTCGCCCTTAGTCACCTTCTACGACACCCACGGGAAGAAATGGGATGGTGCTATTCTTTTACGTCCGGCACCACACGGAACCCGGCACCACACGGAACGCATGAAAACTGCGAACATGAAAACACACGAATCATGTATGAAAGAATAATAGAAGAATAATACTTGAGGACGGTTTGACGAATTTTACAATATTTTTTGTCGTGTTCGTAATTTTCTGGACTTGGTTTGTATGTAGGTACATAAGGATTATTTTGGAAAATCTACCGAAATAGTCGGAAATTCACCCGGGCGACGACCTCCAAGAACAGCTAGTAAAATTGTTTATAATTTGTAGTAAAAAATCATCACTCACTAATAATAAACAAAATCATGATCAACTAACTGATCGGCGGTTTTATATTTGTAATTGAATACCTTGTTTCATGGACATTTTATAGCTAGAAAGGATGGAGTGGAGGAAGAAGACGTTGACCCTAAATAAATTGGGTTAGCTTAGGACAGGACTAGGATGATGTTTTCACGGACCTACTTAAAATAAGGTATGTATAGTCACGTAAATTGCGCGACGGCCCGCTTTCACGATATTTCATACAAATTTCGATGCATTACATACTGCGCATACTTGGCTTTGGAAGGCCTCCTACAAGTTAAAAATAATAATTTCTTTATTGCCACAAAACAGGTTTCAGAATAATGTGAGACCCTGACTCCAGAGCTAGGTTAAAATATCTGGTATAATATTTCGGGAGCCAGTGACTTCTTCCATTTAGGTTACAATTAAGGCTTCTTCAAACAGCCGCGACGCGACAGCGCGACGCGACACTTGTAGAACAATTTCCATTAAGTTTTCATAGAAATTGTTCTACGAGTGTCGCGACGCGACCGTCGCGTCGCGCTAGTCTGCACGAGCCTTTAAGCAAATTTTATGCGGCAAACGGTGATATAATTATGTTACTTAAAATTAAGTCCAATAAGTTCTAAAAATAAGGAGAATTAAAGAAAGAAAATTAAACAATGTCATTAAATCAAAAATTAGAATAAAATCATGAATAAAACAAAATTTGATTAAAAATTGAATTGAATTGAAAACATACACTTTTATGTTAAAATCAAGATTAAAATAAAATAACATTTGAGGAAAAACAAAATTACCTTAAAGCTAGGATTAACAAACAAAAAAAAACATTTAATTAGGGGTGTTGGTAGGAGTGTGTTTGTGTGTGTGAGGGTGTGTGTGTGTGAACTGTGAATACCAATGATTTGTGTTCTTCGATGTAAATTAATGTTGATTGCAGTAAATTTTATGTTGCGCTGTAGTCTTGTCTTCGTAGCCAGATGTTTACCTTCTTATTTGTATCACGAATCGTAAATATTCAGGATTTTGTTCAACTTATAATATACAAAAAGGGCAAGATATATACCCGTTGTCGCTTGGCGGACGCCGTGTGACAGCGTAAAGGTAGGCAAACGTTTGATCTGGTGCGCTTCTTATTATATTCTGCATTAGAAGGTGTAATAGTGAGCTGCTTATTAATAATTTGCAGAATATAATTCTGTCTTACAGTAAGTACTTGACACTTGTCGTATAATACTCTGGTGGGAAATATAAAGAGTCTTAAAGTCATTACTTTAAGAAGAGATCTTTGAGCCCTTTCCAGGCGAATCATGAAAGTTTTGCATCCAGCACAACACACAGTAACACAATATCCCACGACTGACTGTACGAGCGCATAGTACACAGTGCGAAGGAGTTCTAAGTCAGCTACGTGTCAATTTAAAAAAAATGCCCAGACAAGTTTCCTTATACGGGTTGCAGTGAGGTCTATATGCTGACACCAGCAAAGCCTTACTTCTACAATCACACCAAGGTATTTAACTTGTGAAGACTCAGTAATAGCTGTGCATGAACATGTCGTTGAAGAAGCCAAGGTGCAATCATGTAATTTGATGTTTTAATTGACAGGTTTAAGTTTAGAAAAAGAGAATTGGAGAATCGTGGATTTAAAAAGGTTCCGAGTGAGGTGGTTGGATCCTACCCAACGGCTTACTAATTCAATCCCAATTCGACGCTTCGTCGAACTTCATCCCAGGTGCCCCCATCAAATATTAATGCCGTATCGTCAGCATAGTTAAAGTAAAGATCTTACCATTTGCAAGTGGCAGCTGACACAGGTCATTAATATACATTAGAGAGAGACTCTGGCCAAGAATACTGCCTTGTGCGACGCCTAAGGTAACCCAAACATCAGAGTTACCGAATTCATTTAACTTAAGTCTCTGCGTACGGCCACAAAGAAAATCCTCAACATTTTTTAGAGTATTTGCGCAGATACCGATCTTATCTAACTAGCTCACAAGGAAAGGAATCATGATGGTGTCGAAAGCTTTGGCCAGGTCAGGAAATATTCCTACGCATTTCTGTGTTTGATCTATTTTAAGTGTGACGTGATTTACCAATTGACTTACGGCATCTTCAGTGCTTTTTCCCTACCTAAAGCCAAACTTGGCTTCACAGTATGTTATTGTGATGCAGAAAGTTTGTGAGCCTTTTGTTTAAGACCTTTTCTAAAATTTTTGACAAAGTCGTAAGAACTGAGGTGGGCCTGTAGTTTCCAACATCGTCCTTCTTCCCCCCCTTTTGGACAGGAGTAATAAAGGACTTCTTTAATACTTTCGGGGAAACACCATGGGTAAGACAGATCTCAATTAATTTGGTCAGATGAGGAACGATAATGTGTCTAGCAAGTTTAAGAAACTTGGCTGAAATAGAATACCAGCCAGTTGCACAGTCATTTTTAAGATTCATAATCAATGTTTCAATCTCGGCTTTATATGGCGGAAGTAAGACAATTGAATTTGGGGCGGAGGTTCGTAACGTTTAACGTCTTGTACATCTTGGCGCTGCAGATGGAATTCTAGAACGCTTGCCGTTTCTGTGATAATTTTGCATAAGTCTTACTTTGTTTCACCTTGCTTTTTTAGGATATTCTTAATCTCGATTTTAGACGCATTCATCATTCGTGCGAGGTTTTCCACTTTATCCTCATAGGGAAGACCCGCTGGACTCGGTCGCATTTCCGGTCGAAGTGGCGGGGCTTGGGAGAGACCTATGTTTACCAGTGGACGTCTTTCGGCTGAAATAACGATGATGATATTTAGCTACCTTAGTAATTTAGATTTTTAATATTTATTTTGTTTATTATTGCACAACGTGATGACTTCATTTTACTAACATATGGACCGTATTTCTAGGTTTACCCCCGAAAACCAAAAGAAATAGGTATTAGTACCTATTTCTTTACAATAAAACCAAGATGTTAGTATCTTTATGACTGTTTAATAGCTGACTTAAAAATAACTTGAATGGTATGATCTCAGCGTGGCAACTTCTTTTTATATCTAATGTTATTCTGTTTTTATTACAATCTTGTTATGGTACCGTTGATACTTGTTTTGTTTTCGTCCTCGAAATCAGCTGACTTGTTCTGAGTTGAAATTACTGTTGCTAAGGTATTCCATAAGCTCAATTCCGGATGCTGATAAGATAGAGCGCTATAAATATTATTTTTATAAGAGATACAAACGTAATTGCTTCAGAAATAATTGTCTTTATTGATCATTATCTCACTTTGGCTTCTTAGCTGTTCAAGTTGTTTTTACCTATTGTGGATTTAGTTCTAGTATAAATAAGGTTTAGGCTATACCTATACCTTGTTTATACTAGTATTATAAAGCTGAAGAGTGTTTTGTTTGTTTAGTTGAACACGCTAATCTCAGACGTTTCTTTTTCAAATTCAAAAAATCTTTTAGTGTTGGGTAGTTCAAATGGGCTATCGAACACCTTCCTCGACAAATATCGAGGAAGGCTATAAGCTTTATAACATCTCGCTAGGACCCTTAGGAGCCGAGACAAAGGAAAAAGTCGCAAAATACGACGAAGTGCTCACACGGGCAGGTTGTTCGATGCGACAAGATGGGTCGGGGAGCAAGAAATTTCACGCGCGAAATAGCTAGTTTATAATAACGCTATCATAATATCATTTATTATTATAAGACGACTGCTGGGATATGCTTATGTAATTATATAACTAAATTCAAGTTCAAAAATCCCATTCAACTATTGGACAAAAGGTTTGATAATCGTAGCATCGCGTTAGGACTTATGAACAGACTAGCAGTCAGTGCATATGTTACTATCTGCACTGATTGCTAGTCTCTAGAAGAACGTAATTGCAAAATATTGAGCAAACTTTTGTGCTGTCTTTTTTCTTCTTTCTTTTCCGTGGGAAAATCCTTAGACGACTATTTTGTCCAGTCCAATTGGTTGCATTTGACCACCATACTGCGATCGCCAACCCACTTGCCAAGCGTGGCGATTATGGCAAATCCTACCCTATAAGGGTAGGCTTATGTCCAGCAGTGGACGTCTTTCGACTGATATGATGATGATGATGATGATAAATTGGATGCAACTGAGTACAAGAATTTGAGATGAAGCGACTGCCTGTCTAACCGCCATAACCCAGTTACTGATTCTTTGACTTTTGAGCTCCTTCCTGGATGGGATTCGTGGATTGAGATCACCCATCCACGAATCGACTCGTTCAATCGACCCGTGCGGCTGTAATTATATAGCCATGAGCCACTTTTGAGGAGAACAGATAGTCATGGTGAATTTCCTGAAGCGTTCCTGTTGTACCCTGACCGGCGAAACAGGGTATACCGTGCACGTTTTATTATTGTCGAACACTGGCGATAAAAACGATTATGCAATTTACGATACTATAAATAGAATATCCGCAGTCATATCTACAACTTTACATGCTCTATCTGATATTTATTTAGCCAATTTAATTACGTACTGCTAGTTTAAAAAATAAAATCAAATGCTGCAAAGATAGAAAAATAAAACAGCAAATAACTCGTAATATCTCGAAAATTAATCTTTAAAACTATGAAATGGGTTGGTTTAACATAAGGTCATTACTGAGCTAAGGCAACTAATATACCTGACTAAACTAATTAAAAATATTAAACAGGTACGTTTTAAACGCCTAGACACTAAAAAACTATAAGAAAAACATAGGTACTGCAAAATATCTAAATAAACGAGTACCTACCAACTACCAAGGTTATTTCAAGCTGGTTTAGGTGTATAATCAATTAATCACAGACTACTTAATAGTACAAGTGTATAAATACATTTCAGATCCTCAGAAAAATAACTTGTATTCCCGAAGTCGAGTTTTTGTAAATTAATTTTTTGCCCCCAACTTCCGAAATAAAAAATATTTTTCACTTTTAGTGTTTTCATTTTGAAATTCGGTTTATTTTTTAACGTTTCATTTTTAATTTTTTAGTTGTGGTCTCTTCACGAATTGGTATAACAACAACGCTATGACAACAATAGTGACGTAGATGGAGGATTCATAATATTATAAACTTATGTGGATATAAGTACCTAGGTATTATTAAAGCTAACTCAAAAACTACCCATGCAAAGTTAATTACATTCATAAAGGACCACCATGCAAGCTTCCTATAAAGTAATCACGGTTAAATTGGTGGATGGACCTACATGAAGTGTAACAAATTCGACGAATGCATAAACTTCTACTTTTTGGAAATCAGTTAATCATACGCGCTCGGATGTGGAGTTGTGGATTCCAACATCCCAATCGCGTAACACACTTCTTCCATAATCCGATGGACTTTGAAAGAAATTCCTAATCAATTGCTTGAAAAGTTCGTCTGCTCGACAACGTCTAAATAAAATATCGAATGTTGTCGAATTGTCAAAATGAAAGCAATGCAATTGTTAGCGTGCTGCACAATTGGGCAGCAGGTTGTTATATTTATATAAATAGATTTCAGATCATATTTTTGCTAGCGGTACTCCATTATCTTTCGGTAAAAGTGTATAAATATTGTGATTGTAATGTATATCAAGATTACACACGGCGACATAGCAAGCATTTCCAGTTTTAGTTGACTTCGTATTATATGGGCTTTACGGACTGTGAGAAGTCAGCTTATACTGGAAATCTATAGCTTGATATGTCGTCGTGGGTACCTACACTCGAGGAAAAATTGTGGCCACGCCATCGGTAAATGATGATGATTAATCAACTATTATATCAGTCCCGTGTATGTACCCGCGGGGTGCACGACCGGTCTGCGTGATAGCTCCGCATTCGGCAGGCTTGTGCTAACGAAATCCCGATGCTCAGATGCTTATCGACCACTCGATAAAAAGTATTAAATGTTAATGACCCTGCCATAGTTTCGAGTGAGCGACAATGATATAATACAGCATCGATAAAAAATTGTTTGACGCACGACGTGTGGTTACGATGCGAGTAAAGTAATTACTGATGGGTAGGTAATTACTAATATAAACACCCTGTAAAATATCGTGGCGGGAATTGATCGCGCAATGAGAGCGCACTGACGAGCATTGAGAATCCAACCGATGCATCCCAGCACGTCAAAAATGCAACTCTTCAATTTTCCACTCTCAGCGCCAAAAGTGCGTTGGAGATCCAGTGGGCGAAAAAATGCGCCGCGATATTTTTACGTCCATGTTAACGTGGACAATGATACTCCACATACAGTTCGGCTATGTAATGATCTGTCTCCGGTTTCTAAATTGGGAATTAAATGTTGAGTTCAGCCGAAAATCAGTATTCTATAAAATCTCAACGTGAATACTAAGGTGAAGTGAGAAGTAAATATTGTCAACCCTTAGCATTAAGTGGATAGTCAGCTCATTTCAAGCTCGCTTCACCTAAGTCTATTTTTACAGAATAGACCGGCACGAAAAAATCAAATTTTCTTGCGTTCTTTACAATATGCAGGTCAGGCGACCCTACCACGTATGTATTTACCGAATTATCTAAGTACGTGAAGCAAAAACTTTGTACTTATCCCTTTTTACGAAAATGGAGGAGTATGAAATTTGGCACAGTTAAAGTTTATTTGGAGAAGTAGTCCAGAACGCTGAAAACTGATGTCTGATTCTTGGTGATTAAAATTTAATTAAAGTCATCAATACTCATTACGTTAATTTAATCCCATTGAATAATTATTTTATGCAAAAGTGAGTGCAAAGACATTTTGAAAAAGGTATGCTAAAGTTGAGAGTTGAACTAGTTTTCAATTCAGCAACCGGCATAAGCCAAGTCTTCTTAACGACTTACAGAAGATACAAGCAATTTTCCTGTCTTCAGGTTCTTCTATTCGGGAGTTTTTTTTTTGTTTATTTAGGATCTCCAACACAATACATGACTCCGACATAAAAAGCAACATCAGGTAATAAAGAAGGTTTACTTCTTCCAGGGGCTTACCAATACAAAGTGGCGCCTAGGGCACGTATCACATTTGCGGCCCTTCGTAAATTATCTTCTCGGTCTACACTGAGCAAAGCTAGGTCGCATAACCTTTCTCGACCAATTATAGCCTTCAATAACAAAGGTATTAATTTTAACTTGCTAAAAAATCGCTCACAACTTGCAATGCTGAAATTTAAAGCAAAGAATACAAAAGGGGCAGATTTGGAAATACGCTTTCATCTGGATACTGCACAATAAATTCAAGTAGCTCTTCAGATTTCTTAAATAGAACAGTATGAAATAATATGGTTTATTGACATATTTTTTTATGTTTAAATGTAATCATTCGAGACTTTTGGCGTCCCCCTTCGATAGGCGCCCAAGGCTCATGCCCTACCTGCCTCACTCTAGTTACACCTCTGAATTCTTCACATCATGCACAGCTTGCAAAGTTAAAAGCTTTTGCTTGCGGCTGCACTCGCGGGGAGGTTGGAAATGATCCCACAGGAACGTACTACCGGTATAAAAAGTATCCTATGTGTTAATCTAGGCTAAAGCCCAAACGAATGCTTCTAGCACCATCACCAGTAATCACCACAACTATCTGAGTGCCAAATTTCATCCAAATTCGTTCGGCCGTTTTTGAGTGATTGAGTAACAAATATCTAAACATTCTAACTTTCACATTTATTAGTATTATATACTACTAGTACAGTTCAAATGATCAAACAGAAATTGAAACAATTTTGGTGAAATTTGAAAAAGTTAATTCGGTTTCAAAGGACTTAAAAGAAGATGTTACGTTTAGATACATAAGCTTTAATTCGGAAGACAGAACATAACAGTTCAACTGCTCTAGCATTTGTCATTCGATCATCAGTCAATTATCGTTCTTTAATTAACCAATCTACTCATATTTATTTTACTTTTTGATATCAATAACAAAAATAATTTTATCATTTTGCTGTTGTAAATTATTGTGATGATTTAGTAATTTATTGTAACATTTCCACTGAGTATAATAGATAAGCAAGTATATTATAGAGATAGGTTAGTTCATTGTTCACGATTATCATCGCGATTTAGTTAACTTAGATATAGTGCATATATAATATAAATATTGCGGAGTGAATAAAATACGGTACGTTTATGTATGCGTTTGTGTTTGGTAATTTTAGCAATTAACCAAGTGTAACACTGTATCTATAGTATGTGTGTGTAGTAGGTATGTAGTGTATAGAAGTGAAAAGACTAACTAATAGTTAAAAAAAAAACTAAAGAAACACGCTTTAATAGAAAACCAAACTAAAAAGTAGAAAATAATCGTCAATAAGTTTAAAATATGAATGAAGGAGAACATATTATCGTAAAAAGTTGACGTTTTGAAGTGGGTGACAATCGCGTTCAAAGATTCCGTTACATCCTTACTAATAGTTTAAACGCGAAAGTTTGTATGTATTGATGCATGGATTACATAGATAATTATGTAGATACAGGTGGAACGAATAAAAACGTTTAAAAAAACAACTGAGTAGCAAAACAAAAAACACTACTTAAAATGTGGAAAGTAACTTTATTTTCGGAAGTCTTTGGTAAAAAAAGAAAATAAAATACCAAAGACAACGGCTTTCAAAATTAAAGATATTTGTTGGGCAGGCACTGAGGCAGCGCAACTAAAAAGCAAAAATAAAAACAACCGACTCTCCAAAAAACAAACACGACATAGTGCAAACTAATAATTGGTTTAGATTATTTTAACTTAGATACAGTGCATAGTATATAATATACAATATTGCGGACTAAATAAAATACGGTATAAAATAATAAAATAACCAAGTGTAACACTGTATAGTATGTGTATTTGTGTAGTAGGTATGGTAGTGTACAGTAGTGAAAAGACTAAATAATAGTTTAAAAAAACACGCCTTAATAGAAAACTAAACTAAAAATTAGAAAAAAATCTTCAATAAGTTTAAAATATGCATGAAGAAAAACATATTAACGGTAAAAAGTTGACATTTTGAAGTGGGTGTCAATCGCGTTCAATGATTCCGTTACATACATAGACAATTATGTAGATAAAGGTGGAACGAAAAAAGCGTTTAAAAAATAGACAACTGACTAGCAAAACAGAAAACACTACTTACAATGTGGAAAATAACTAAAAAAAAGAAAATACAATAGCAAAGACAACAAATTTCAAAATTAAAGATATTTTTGGGGCAGGCAGCTGAGGCAGCAAAACAAGCAAAAATAAAAACAACCGACCCTCCAAAAAAAAAAACAAACACGACATAGTGAAAAATAATAATTTGTTTACTCTACCTACGATTTACTATTATCATAAAACCATCTTCAACATCAGCCAATTTGTCAGTATTTATAAACATTCCGGTTATTTAAGCCGCCTTGTCATAACTTTTATTAAATAGTATGAAAGAGGTGGCATTAAAAACAATGTGTCGCAGTAACTATTCTATGTACATTGTATCGTGTACTTTTTAAACTAATGTGATGTTTGCACGATCCTCGTTTTAATTACTGTTGTCAAATGCTGCACTATGTACTGACGTGGGACTTGGTTGTGTTCCAATTACCCCTGTCAGTCCTGAATTCAAAGATAACCAGTAATTGATGTGTCAGGCTGAAAGTTAACAGCATGAAACTCTCGTTATTTTTTATAGGTTTTTGTACTGTGGACATTGGTCGATGTTTCAATTGAACCTTCAAATATAGACATTTTAAAAACCAACTAGCTTTTGCCAGCGGCTTCGCTCGCGTTTAGGTCGGAAACTATCCCACGATTCAGTGTAAAACCATCTGTGCTAAGAGACTAATAACGTAGTAGCTTATCCTTGATCTGACTGTCTTGTTGCAAGCGCTACTGCTGAGCATGACATCCTAGGTTCGATTCCGAGGTCGGGCAAACTGTTATTGGGTTTATGTACCAGTTTCACAGGAGTAGCCCAAGTGGATTGTATCAAGTGTTCAGTCGATGGCAATAGGCTCGCCCCAGTTACATGGCACTTAAAAATAACTGGTGCAATGTGGGTGTACTGCATTTCACCAGTTATTTTTCAGTCACTTATGTTATTTTCAGTCAGTCAGTTATGTTCAAGTTAGATTATTACTACACTTCTGTCTTACCCTTCGGTGAGTACAGGCACGATGTTGTTATGTACCTATTATAAAATAATTAATTACAAGCAGCGGTAGCAAATTATTAATAACAATAAGGAATCACGTAAACGTTGAGTAATCTAGGTTCAATTCTAAAGTTACGGCTGTTCTCTAGTTACTACAGACACCAATGAATACGAAAATGTGTACTATATACACAAAGGTATTATATATCTACAAAATATAAACAACGATGATGAAACATCATTTACATAACACATATTTTAACTACAATAAAGTCTTAGGTCGTAACTTAAGGCTTTTTTCATACAATAAAACATGATAGGTTTGTCCGTTTGTCGACAGTTTCTGGAACTTTTAATATAAAAACTAGCTGTTTTTGCTCGTTTCATGTCTCCAACTCCTGTGGGTTTCCCGGTGGATTGTCAAAAAAAAAAACTATCATCCAAACCTTGTCATAACAATTATGGACCCAACAAAAAGAAAATCAGCCTAATTCTTGCCAAATTTGTTAAGCCGTTCTTAAGTGATGATCTTTCATACTATCATGTTGCAATTGATTTTTATTTTTAACAAACAACCTTGAAATATCTGCCGGTGAAATAATTGATTGCCATTTAATTTACTTTTTTCCCTCTTTTCCCTATAATTCTGTGTGGCCAGGTTTTTCTTAGTAAACCGATTACATCATTTACCAGTTTTGAGCAGGGAGAAAATTAATAACGTGATTTTTGTACTTTTAGTTCTTTAACAAATAAGGATACTAGTGTAACGTTAAGGATACAATAATAAACGCATAGTAAACAAGAAACAAACCAAAAAGAAAGAAAGATTTAAAAAATGTTTATTAAACAAAACACACATTACAAAAAATATGACATAAAATGCACACATACAAAGTAGCCAAAAGCCTCGTATTCAAGTTTAAATAAAAATCCGTTAGATGCTTGATGATGTCAGGACCAGGAACCAAAGACAAAAGAAGCCACTACTTTATGAGGTCAGCTCTTCCTTTGCTCTCTAATATCCTAGAATTCTCTGAATTCTATGCACCTATACTGTATAATTTATCTACAGTTTTACCCACGTAACGGATGTTATAGTTTATCAATAAACTTCTAACAATTACGTCTTTAATTGTTTTAGATATCCTGTGCTCCCAGGATCACGTGGTACAAGCTTGGCGATAAGATACCACCCTGGGGTACGTCACTATGCATATGTTTTGTGGTCATTTTGTCGAAGGACCCGCTTTAAATTAAACTTACGATAACAGACTGTGAAATAAACAGACTGCAATCTGTACAGGGGAGATTTTTTCATCATCATTGTCTGTCCTTATCTAAACTTATTTGGGGTCGGCGCACCAAGAAGTAATTTTGTTCCATAACTTCTCGTCGTCATCTCGATAGTCACCCCTTTACTAGACATACCATCTTTCACAGTCTTCTTTCATCTTCCCCAATTCTTAAAGCTATCCCTATTCATACTCAATAACTTTCCTCACGACAATTCCTTCATTCCACCCCATACCATGACAACCAGATTCCAGACAATTTTTAAGTCACCAGTGTCACCTTCAAATTTAAAATTATCTAATGACGTTCCCAGGATGCATACAAAAGATCTATCAAAAATATCCAATAAATTACTCAATGATCGGCAAAACCCATAGTCGGCCCATCATATTTAGGAGATTAGAAAAACCACTCTTATAATTTCGATAATACTCCAATGCATTAAGTATTGCGAGTGTTTTCATTTATTGTCGTATTGTCGAATCCAAATTGTGTATCACTCTTATAATTTCGATAATACTCCAATGCATTAAGTATTGCGAGTGTTTTAATTTATTGTCGTATTGTCGAATCCAAATGGTGTAGGTACCTATTCATTTCTTATTTTATTCATTCGCGTCGCACCCCAAACATATTACTTTTAGCATTCTCATCTCAGCTGCATTCACTGCACGTCAGATGTAAACGGAATTGATAAGCATATCATGCTTTGCAATGTCAAAGGCCTCTTAACAGGCCTTAACCAGATTTGCTCACATATTCTGTTGCACAAACTAATCTTTTTTGCCTCCTAAGGAACTATAAACAAGATTCCACAGGTGACCGAAGCAGTATTTTATACTGATTTGGAATATTATGAATATCAACACCAAGCGACTTGTGAAATGCTTTAATAGGTGTGAAACTTAGAATAATAACGCGTGAAATAAAAACCGCCAGGGCAAAGTCGAATACACAGCTGGCAAATACCTAAACCGGTACGAGCAAAACATAAATTGTTTAATGAGTATAAACAACAACAATATCCTGTTGAATTAAACACAATTAAACAGAGCATTCATCGGTGGCGTGACCACCAGACCGGTAGGCGACAAGGTAATCGGCAAGCATCATCGATTCTTAACTTTTCCTGTTGTTTTTTGGAACTGCGATAGGAGTTGACTGGTAGTAATCGTCACGAAAGGAAGAAGCGTTATACCCTCTCCATGCAAGTTTATCTCTCTCTGTTTCTTCCTCCCCGTCTCTTTCTATTATAAACTAGTGCGAGTGCGTGCGAGTATCACGTAAGGAACTTCGTTCTTGACGGAAGTCCCCCGACCGCACAGGTTCTATTTTTCTTATTAAAAATGTTCATCACAATAAGGTCTGGATAAAAGACTGTTAATCAAGTAATTGTTAGATAATATACATACAGGATTAATTTTTAACCAGTGCGCAAACTCTAACCATGAATTCAGAATATCATTCTAGACCCTGTTTCACAGAAAAGTGCAATACCTACGCGGTCAAAATGACATAACAGCTGATTATTTCTTGTAAAATCGACGAAAACTTTCTACTCTAGGGGGTCTATGCTGAATTCATGGTTACAGTTTGCGCGCTGGCTAAAAATTTACCCTGTATAGACAATACCTACATGAAAGCATTACTATCCGTAACCATAAATGAACAATCAACATGACCCAATTTCGACGTATATTAAAATGCCTTATCCGAAGGTCAAATGAGCCCTATATAGGTCGTCGTTTTATCTTCATTACATGACGTACAGTAATGTTTACCACCTCTTACAAAATAGTACAACTGGATATTAGTATGACGTTATTAATAGATTTCAATGCTAATAATATTCTCCAGCTGATTGTGGTAATTTAATCCGTTATAATATAATAAATACATTCTTGACTGGTTTTAATCATGAAAGCCGATAGCACAGACCGTGTACGTAAGGTCAGCTATGTAAGTGAAAACTACTTTCCAGATGATTTTTTATTATTATTAAAAGAATGTTTGACATCTGAATTTTTGACAGTCATTACAGGTCGTCAGAAGCCCGAAATTCTGATAACCACTTACCAAGGGGCATCGTATTGCCCAGTTACTGGGTTGTGGAAGTCAGATAGGCAGTCGCTCTATGTAAGATACTGGTACTCACTCAGCTGCATCCATTTAGACTGTAAGTTGGTCCCAAATCAGACAGATGGTGCAGCTCAGGCAGATGATGAAGTACGGAACTAAACAATGATGACGAGATTAATAGTTTTACTTTTTTTCTGGTTGGGAAATCATCAAATGATTTCTCCCGCTCTGGGTGGAGCAGGAGGGCGTGTCAGATTTTTACTGACTAAAACCCACCCGTGTTCCCTCAGTTGCCTGTGTGCCAGGGGCCGCGGTATCTCTTTCGAACAACCCCCACCCCTGGCAGGAACTGTTTTACTTTGCAACTACGTATATCATACTGATGTCTTGATTTTTAAAAGCGATAATAATTACTACAGATTCATGAATAAATCAGTAGTCGAATAGTGTTTATATTTATTCCAGACTAACTGTTGCCCGCGACTTTGTCTGCGTGTGTTTTGTACTTGGTCAGTTTTTCATACAAATATCCAGGATGAAAAGTAGCGTATGCCCTTCTTCAAATTACAGACTACCTATATGACTTTAAAAACTATCGGTATTTTTATACAGGGTGTCAGGGACATTGACACGGAATCTTTTACCAGTGTGAACCGTGGACCGCGGTGTTGAAGTTTTTCGTTGGTTATTAAAATAAAAAATTGATGTCACCTGCCACCCTGTATAAGTTAAGTTAGGCATTGTATGGATTGCCGGCCGTTGTCGACTCGATGGTCAGCAGCGAGGAGTCCTGGGACGCGGTGGTATCCTTCTGCGAAACAGTCATGTCGCAGAAGGAGGCTGCGGAGAGGAAGCGGGAGATTGCTTCCGCTAACCCGATCCGCAGCAGACGCACCGGGCGTCGGCGGAGGGAGGATAACGCCCTCTTCCAGCCCCCCTAAATGGGTCCAGGGGCGACAGATCCGGGGAAATCTGTCACCCTCTACTTGTTTGGACCCGAGATGGCGGCGCGTAGTGTTCCACGCGCGCCTCTCTTTGACGTAAGGGGGGAGTTTAACACCTCACTCCCCCCCTATCGCGAGGTGGCCCGCAGAGGCGGGCCGGCACTAGCCGGGGATCGCGGAAGTCACATCAGTTCCCGTGATCCCCGGTGCAAGTGAGAGACGGAACACCGGGGTGGTTTTAGTCAGTAAGAGTCTGAAAGACCCCTCCGCCCTCCCCGGGGCGGAGGACATCCATGAGGATTTCCCCCGTAATAAAAAAAAAAAAAAAGGCATTGTATGGATAGATCTATATTATTTATGGTTAGGTACCATAAATACAAATACAATTGTCTAATCTAGGGTTTAGACTTCGCAGGCGGGTTGGCAATCGCAGTATGGTGGTAACATGCATAGAGAACGCTGCTGCCCATTCTCTAGTAAGCCCCTTAGTTGCGTTTTACGATACCCACGGGAAGAAACGTTATAGCCAATAGTCCTTCAAACATACATACTTGTATCTACACAGGCCTTTAACATGAATTTTACATTCCGTCGTAATTTTCGGTAGGTACATTGTTCTACGTGAAGTCGTTATAAACGATTTTGACCGTAATTTAACCCATAAAGAAATGAATGAAAAAAGAAAATAAGAAAAATTTCCCAATCATAGTCATGATTTTGAACAGAAAAACTATCTCGGTTGAAACAAATAAATTATACGAATGTAAAAGAACAATACCTCGCCCTGGGTATCAAATGTCTGGCTTAGATAAAACATGTTATGTTGGTGTAGGTCATATAAACCACTTACGTACGAGTAGGTACTGTAAAGGTTGGTTGTTTACCGAAGGCAACCTTATCGTTGTTCCGGTAGGCAACGAAATGGTTTGTCACATTCGATATTTGAAAGGTTGGGTGGTGGTTGTGGTTAGTTGGTTGTTGTTGTTTGTGGTTTTCTCTCTGTCAAGGAGGTCTCAAACAATCTTTTAAATATTATAGCATGGGTTTTTGTTACGGAAGAAAACAGATCATTGACAGGCCGGACCTGTAAAGACGTAAGCGTTCAATAAAGGAGATAATTTATAATTACACGCATACTAGTGCTTCATTTATTTCCAATCCCATACTCGAGAGACCCTTCAGGTTCCACAGTACCTCTGATCACATAATACCCAATATTAAAAAACCTTTTTACAAAAAAAAACAATTGACATCCGAAAAAACACTACAAAGTGAAAAATAATTTTAATTTCGGAACGCGGTGGTAATTTTTTTTAAATACATCAAAGACACCGACTTCCGATATTAAAGTTATTTTTCACTTTGTAGTGTCTTTCGGAAGTCCGTTGTTTTGTTTTTTGGAAAAAAGTTGTTATTTTTCACTTTTTAGTTATAGTACCTACCCCACACCAATTCGAAATTTCATCCTCCTTGGGGGTATTCTCAAAGTCAATCAAATCAAAACAATACATATTTATGCGATAGCAGCAATCGCGGTCGGTTTGCTGTCATTTTTTGTTCGGTTGTCTGTCTCTGAAACTCATCATCAAATCTATATGAAATTTAAATGGGACCATTTCGGAACCCCCTTTGAACAAAAAAAAAAGAATGCAAATCCGTCTGTCAATTTTCGGAAGGTAACTCAATCCGGCATTATGTACAACCTGCACTAACTCTGCAGGTGTTAAATTTATGTTCTTGTGTTCTTACGATTTTATCAAAAAACGAACCAAAATGATGGAAAGCAAATTGAATAGAGCCGAAAAAATTTAAAGTTTATTTCTTTTCATGCAGCCGTGCTGCTGGCCAGTGCGATTATTCTAAAAATAGGGTTGGCGCACTGACACGTAATAAGTTTTAATGCATTTTCAGTGGACTGGCTGTACTGCACTAAGCACTTTTGCACGCAGATTTCGAATGACAAACAGAATCTTTCCGAGGTTGTGAGGTGAAATACCTAAATAATAATGCATTTTCAGTGGACTGGCTGTATAGAAAATGATTGAATCGAAAGGTTCGAATTTCAATAACTCTTTCCGCGCTAGCGGATAAAAATGCACTATGCACGCAGATTTCCAATGAGAAACAGTATCTTTCCGAGCTTGTCAGGTGAAAAAAATATTAGTTGCAAACGGAAGATAACGATCGAACCTCGAGCTCTTATTATTGCCGTCTGCCCCTGGTCGTGACTAAAATATAACAGCAGGACAGCCGTCGGTCGATGGTTAAGCTACGCTTGCCGCCGTAGATTCGTGGATGGGTGAACATCGATTCCAAATAATACCTACGTGCCTCGGAAATTACACTAAGCCGTCGAGGTTGTCATTCGTAGTCTCGTAGATCTTTTAATAAGAAGACACCTTAGTCTAACAGCTTCTTATCAAGCAGTCTTATCAAGGGGGCATAGTGTTTCGGGTAACTGAGTTGTGAAGTCAAATACCATGTAAAATACTGATATTAAACTGAATACGGTAAGACTGGACGCCGATCCTAACATAGTTGAGATCAGGCTAGGCTGATTGTCTCAGATGATAACGATGCTAAATTTAAAATGGAGATGATTTCAATGAGCTGAGATATCTTCTGATAAATAAGGTGTGTGAAAAATATAAAAAAAAGATCTTTATTTTAATCTGATTGTTCAAATTCAGACATTAAAATAACTTGTTGGCAGCCATAATGGGTAAAGCACTCCACGAGCTACATCGTTGAATGTTTTATGTCCAATTAGGTTAAGTGAATTTGGATGCTTCCATTTTATGTTCAATTAAACCTTTTATTCAATGTTTCTAAGGTTTAAAGTATTTGTGCCTGTAGCATCTTTGTACTAACTCCAACTTCTGTTTGAAGTAGTAGTAGATTTTATAAGGCCTTATGTTAAATGATCTTAATTGCTACTAATTCAATTTTCTGCTCTTGAGAAAGGAATGATGGCTTCCTCGGTCTTGAAGTACAGTGTTAAAGTCCGAAAATGATTTAAAAAAAATGATACTTCTTCATACAGTTAAGTGTACCTACATCTAAGGTTGTCGTGTTATTCATGCGGTAATGTGCATTTAAAAACAATATTGTTTAACCCATATCTATTAGAATGCAATAAAAACATAATATCTAAGTCAACTTAGATCGTTTTTTCTTAGTCAGTTAGAGATTAGATAAGATTGATTTCTTATTGTAACCTCTGCTAATCTAAAATGCGGCGACATGCAGTCTGAATTGAATAAATAAGATCTTAGTTAACGAGATTAGTATCACTAAACAATATCACGTATATCTTCAACGCTTGCCGCTATCTTGTTTTGTCAACACAATTTATGTGATAATTTCACTAATGTTCAACAACGCCCACCTGTCAATGTCATTCAGACGCCAAAATGAGATTGTGTCTTACTTAGTGCGAATATCACCAGTGAAACTGAACCCAACCAGCGCATCGCGTTCAAGAGCTGTCAGTGTCAATATTCCACAGAAAATACTGCTAAACGCGTTCAGTTTTGTTAGTGATATTCGCCCTTAGATTTTAATGGTCGGATGCATTGCAGCCATTTTGCTTAGTTAAAAACGTATTTTCATTAAGGTTTTCCTAGCTTGCATGACCTCTTTTTCTGTCAATCACTTGAAGTTGAACTTGAATGGAGATTGAATTATTTCAAAACTACAACAATACTAGCTTTTGCCTGAGTTTTCTTCCGTGCGGGGTTTTTTGTGGACGAAAACAAGCTTATCATGCAACTCTCCAGACCATAAACTTTCTAAGTGTTTCCTAATGTATAAAAAGTTAAATAGAAAATTTTAAAAACCCTCGACCCAAACAAAAACTCTAAAAAGTAAAAAAAATATATTGATTAAAACTAAACGCCAAACAGAGGAGGCTTAGCGTTTTCATTAGCCACCCCCGATTTGACAATGCCTTGATCGAAATATTACCTAGAACTTAAAAGGCCAATTAAATTTTTTTTTTAACTTTTACAGTTTTTTGTCGGGGGTTTGTTAAATTTTTAATTTAACTTTTATTTCCTGCTTTTTAATATCTCGCTTAAATCTGCGCAGCATAGCGTATGTTTCCCACAGCAAAGTTTGTTACTAATTTAACCTCATTCCTCATCCTGATCACCATTTATCTATAGCCTATTCATTGAGACCTTTTCAATGAGCCCAAACACGATACTTCTGCTGTTTGTTGGTGAGTAACTTGGGTATTCTCGAAATTTCAGGTGATCTCCAGCATCAGTTCAAGTTTACTTTGTTCGTCTAATATCATTGAAGTATACATAGTAATAGAATACCAAATTTCGACATGATCAGACCCGTGGAAGATGCTCGAACCCCGTCATCAACCAGAAAAGAGCTGATAATCTTCAAACGGCTCAACCGATTTTGATAAAACATATCTAAGAACACTCCCGACTAATTCAACTTTCAAACAATTAAAAAACGAAATCAAAATCGGTTCATCCGTTTGGGAGCTACGATGCCGCAGACACACACACACACACACACACAACACGTCAAACTTGTAACAGCCCGACGTTCTTGCGTCGGGGGTTAAAGAAGAAAGAAGGACAAAAAAGAATTCAAAAACCTATTTCCTCATATAATAATACCTCATTCATAATTGCGGTCTGGAATTAAAATTATTGGGATAACAAAGTAGTGTTACCGATATAGCTTGTGGAACTAGCACGCTGAAAGGGCAGTGAGTCGTCCATGAACCTGTTGAAAAACTGATAGCTTGGAGCAAAAACATGTTCTCGTGAACCGCGAATCGGACGCCTCCACCTGTCGTCATTGGCGGATCCAGGATTTATTTCTGTATGTGTAGCCCATGTGCCCCAACTGGGCTAGACAGTTAAGTGTCATGCAAATCTAGTATTGTACTATGCTGTTTTTGATGACATTAACGAATAAGTCCGAAAAACAATCGGGTGCGGTCAGGGGAATCCCGTCAGGGTCGAAGTCCCTTACGCAATACTCACACCCACACACTAGTATATAATAGAAGGAGACAGAGAGAAAGTGTGAGAAGCTGGGTTGCAAGAGGGAGTGAATCGAACTGGATAAATTTAGCACCACCCTTCGAATTGGTTTGGTTATTTTTCTTTAACCATTCATAGTACCTATATGCTAAAAAAAATCCTGAGTTGAGGAAAGCTGTATAAACTTTGGGATCCGCCCTTGCCTGTGGTCCACCAGTTCACCTTGGACCCGCGGCTGGGTAATAATGAATTCTTTTTATGCTACGGAAGGCGGAAACCAGGTATTGTGATTCAAGAGAGAGGGCTATTTCCACTGGTGATAGGTTGGGCAGGTTGATTGCTGATGCAAGCTTGTTGTGAAGTTCCCTTGAAGGCCCTCAAAAGCAGCTTACTGTAGTAAGAAGGTCGAGGTTTTCACTATGACTTTTTTTTTTATGGAACCTCTATACTAAAATAATAAGTATAACGGGGCAGGATAGCTTGCCTTTACTAGAAGTGGTCATTGTATTAGTAGTTCAGCAGCTTCAGTATTGTGCCGGAATATAGCAGTTTGTCGAGGACGTGGTACGATGGTGGCTCTGTTAGAGCGACAGGCACCTAGTATAACTTTTATCCGACCTCTTCAGTGGTGCCAGTAATTTCGTAACAGACCAAGGGGGCGCCACTTACTGCGCCGTCAAGTACATGACGAAAATCTACATCACTCTTGACCGATTTTATTTACAACCCAGTTTCATACAAAATGAAGGTTGTAGTGATAAGGTGTCCTTTACCTGTATCAAATACTCGGTATGAACGTTAGCCAACACATATTTGAACTGAATACCGCTATTGATACAGATGACGTTATATGTATTTGTTCATGTATTTCTTACTTGTAAATAAGTGACGACAATTTCAGGTAGGTTAAGGTACCTCAGGAAATTAGGTACAATTGTGCCCTCGTAAATAAAAACACAGTAACTCCGAAAATGCTATTTTGTAAAAAACGCGGTTAAAGTTTAGCTGTCAAATCGCTTTGTTATAAACAAAACATTTAAGTTAGGCTGAAAATTACATTTTTATATATTTTAAAATGGACAAAGCTTTAATTCAAAGTATAAATAACTAACATTTTACTGTTTTTTATTCAATAAAATCAGTTATTGTGTTATAAAATAGGAACTTAATTCATAAAATTTTATTTTCTTAACCTAAAACCAAGTAAATGAATGGTGTGGTGTGGTCTAGGTTAGTTTTACACATTACTGTGTATTACAGGATTAGAGCACAGACAGGAACTCTAGTGATAAATAATACAGTAACTGAACACACACACACACACCACTGGGTTACCTTATAACAGCAGGCTTCGATTATCCAGCTGAACATCTAGTAAGTGAAGATGTTGTATTTAAGGCTAATTTATGATTATAAAATCTAAAATGCAATAATAAGTATCTAAATATGCTGGGTTAACCTTTACCATTTGTGTATGATTCCTCCAAATAATGAGTATCCTGGTTTTGTCATAAAAGATACGAAATTAAACAATAAAACCACTTAAGTTATATTTATTTTTATTTTTGAACCGACTAAAAGTAAAATCACGTTCTTAATATTAATTTTAATTGGTAAATTCGAGATCAGTTTCTTTCTAATCAGTCTTCTTTTTTATTTATTTATCTATGTGGGATACAACGACAAGATGAGGAGATAGTGAGATCAAATATTCTAAGTAATTGCCCTTTGCCAGTAATGATTTTATAGTACCTTTTAAAAAAATAAAAAATATTGAAAACAACGTAAAAAATAAACTTCTACATCTACATAAATGCAACAAATGAAACAAAAAATAAAATCAAAATAATTATATGCCTTAGTCATCAATTATCATCATTATTGGTACGTAAATCGACGGCCAAATTATCCTCAGGCAATGCTTGCCAAAACAAGAGTCGATTTGAAGCTATGAGAGGTCCCATCAGTTTCATAATTATATCGGATTTTCGTTGCTCACTAATACCTCATGCTGTAGTTTTTGGAACAGGCTCAGGCATTCCGTTTTCTTTCGCGTTTCGTTTTCAAAATCTGAAGTGCAATATAATAATTTTATCTTAAGGATTTCTTTATATATAAATTTAAAAACCCTCGCCTAACTTGAACCTCTACGATTTCAAGCAAATAAATTTTGCTATATGAATTTATTAGACGGTGTGCAGATGAACAGTCCTAGTAATCATAAAAATTTCCAACGGCCATTACTTTTACGTCAACTTTTCTAGATCGTGCACACTGCACAGTATTATGGAAAACATCAAAGTCGTAATTTTTTGGGTTAAGTTTCATTGCTTGCTCCACTTGATGATGAAAGCTATCGGCTGACATGAAGCTGTGTCTAAGCTCAAAATATTTTATTGTTATGGTTTTAGCAGCGATAGCTGATATATATATATATATATATATTTCGATATCTCTTTGCTATTAATTATAGATGCTAAAAAGCTAAACAGTGACCAAAATTTATTTTGTGAAGGGCAGTTATCAGTCCAAGTGTCATGCCATATAACTGCATGTTTTAACAAAATTGTGGTTTCCAACTAACACAAAACTTTTAATAGAAACTATTAGTCTTGGACAAAAAATTACTGACATGAAGAATCTCGGCAGCATTATTACTTTCTGCAGATCAGCTGAATAATAAAATTGTGCTTCAAATCTCGTTCTTTTGCTGCATCTTTTTTATACTCCTCCCTGGTTGCAGTAACGCGTATCTTATGGTCTTTATAATTTTTGCAGATCACACACACACACAGTACAGCACAATATCTTTACTGTGCTTAATTTAAGTATAACATATGATAAATTTTACGGAATTTTACATAAAACCATAGTATTTGAAAAAGCCGTGTGATAGCCAAGCATAACATATTTATCGATAACTATTGATCGATATCGTAAAGTCGTTTGGTATAGGTCGTTAAAAATAACTTGGTGTATGAAGTTATAAATTGTGGATAAAATGGTATTTTTAATGGATATATCTGATTCTTCGGACCTTGGGGCCTTCTTTTCAGAAAACCTGAAGAATGAGGTCAGTTTGCACTAAGCCATGACAAGACAATTTTATTACTATAGTTTTCGGTTGGCTACTAATTTAATTGTTTAACTTATTATTTTTATGACATGATTTACATTCTGTGATTTCTTTAACTAACACTTTGACTTATTACTTACATATTTACAATGTTTGTAATTATGTATCTATCACATAATTAATGTATCTATTGTAGTGTACTAATTTTATTCAAGGTCTTCGTCTTAACATAAAAATTAATGTAAGTATACAAAATATTGAAAAACATTTGAAAAAAGTACCTAACGGTGAAGTTTCTTTGCCATTCTTCTCCATATGAAACTGCCGTTTGGAAGGGGCAACTAGAATCAATTCTATTTAAATGTACATTTTGACGTTCTAAAGTGCCTTAAATTTAGTACCTATTTTTTATTTAAAATAGGTACTAAATTTAAGGCATTTTTGCTACTATTTGCTTTGGGTTTGACTTTGTCGCATTGCAATAGCGGCCATTGCCATTTTCCTAATATCTCTGCGTAGGAACCAAAACAACTTATGTTTGGTTTTTTGTTATTAGAACATTGAAGATCACGATATATATTGATTCGAGACGATCTCAGTCATTGAATTAAAATATGCTAGTAAAAGTAGATGGGTCATGAACTGATGATCCTAAGCACTAACACTGCTATAAATAGAGGATTATTTGGTACTAGCTTTTGCAAGCGGCTTCACCCACGTAAATGTCGGAAATTATCCCACGGAAACGTACTACTTACCAGGATAAAAAGTATCCTCTGCTTTAATCTATGTTTGTGTCAAATTGGAGTAACACACATCCAAACATCTTAACATATAAACATAGAACCTTCATACTTATAATATTAGTGGCATAGTAGGATTGTAGAAATTAGCGATCGGTATTTTTTTTCACCGAGCGTTAAGTGTTATTTGACATGCTGTGACAAGTCCATCTTGTCCAATGTCAAAAACATCATCATCTACCTAGCCTTTTCCTAACTATGTTGGGGTTGGCTTCCAGTCTAACCGGATGCAGCTGAGTACCAGTATTTTACATGGAGCGACTGCCTATCTGACCTCCACAACCCAGTAACTAGGTAATACGATACCCCTTGGTAAGACTGGTTGTCAGAATTTCGGGCTTCTGATGACCCGTAACGACTGTCAAAGATACACAAATGACAGCCGGGACTAACGGCTTAACGTGCTCTCCGAGGCACGGAGGGGTCTTGGTATTTAAAGATGGTCATCCATCCACGGACCAACTGCAGCAAGCGTAGCTTAACCTGATCAAACGACCCGTGCGGTTAATATTACTTAGCCCAATGTCAAAAACATGATGGATTATTTTCGCACAATTAGCAACTAGTGTAGTGTTGACCTTTACCTGTACTATTAGGTACTTTACAGATCAGTTTTCGTTACATTTAGTTCTCATGAACGCGTATATCCAGGAATTTCGCCAGATACTAATAGCTACGTACATTTTTTTCAGAGGTTCTAGAATCTTTTTTTGTCTCTTAATATGGATTGTATGGGAGCATTAGCCTAACATAATCAGCCTATAATGTCCCCACTGCAGAGACACAGGCCTCCTCTCTGTTAGAGAAGTGTCAGTATTCGAACACCCGGATGCGGGCCCGTGGGGGTTGCTGGATGTCACATGCCTTCGAGATTTTGGTTCATAAAGATGTTTTCCTTCGCCGTTACGAGTGCAATGGTGAAATAATTTAAAAAAGTAAAGTGTCTACCTGGGTTCGAACCCACGACACTCATGTGTCGGGGCGTTGATTTAATGACGGCTACTCTATGTACCTATGCCATAGAGCATAGGCCCGCATCCCTCGCAGCGATGCGGGCATTTCCCGTCTCTACAACACCACCGACGCGGACGACATCTTGAAGTACGTGCGCCAAAGGCTAAGTACGCGCCGAGAGTGCAGATGCTGGAGTCACATTGCAACGTCAAATTTAAGGCGTTTGTGATGCGTATGACCTCCATCAGGTGATGGAAGAAAGCTTTTGGCCAAGGGATGTGTTATTCCGCTGCTTTCGCGTACAAGGCCACCTAGTTTTACGTTTTATTTACTAGGTACTTAGACACAACTTGTTGTTATAATAAGTATATTTAGGTTAAGGTATTTAGAACTCACTAAGGTATTTAGAAGTCACTTAAATTTAGAAACTAAGGGTTAAGCTGCTCAACATTTATAAAATTATTTGTTTATTTTGTACTTTTGATTATTCATTAACTTTATAAGACTATTTTAGCTCTTCTTGCCTGAAATACAAGATTACCTAGTCAGGCACGTAATTCTTAGAAATAATATAAATATTTTTTAAGCCTTATATTTTGAATAAATATATATTATTATGTCCTTTATTTATTTTATTTCATTATTAACTACATTTTTAATATTTTTATAAAAGTAACATAACAAAAACATTAAAAAATAAAAAGCAGTGGTCCGCCGGTATCGGGAGCAGAGTCCAAGCTACCGGTTAGGGCCCCAGAGACAGGAACCTCCTCACGATGCGAGCCGTATCGAGGAGTACTGCCTTCTAAATCAGGCCTTTAATCCAACCGCCTAACGAGAGCCTCGAGAGATGTTGATCGAGGATTTCGGCCATCGGTCCATTGTCTGATACGACAATCGGCACAATAACAGCCGAGTTCACATTCCACATGTCAACAACCTCGTGTGCTAAATCAAGATATTTAATTATTTTCTTTTTCTCACCTTTCACAAGGTTCCCGTCATGTGGAATGATAACATCGACTAAAATTGTGCGGCGCGCTAACCGATCTACCACCACTATATCATGCTTATTGGCTACAAAAGTCCTGACAGTAAATAGACCAATCCCAGTACAACGTGACATGGTCATTTTCGAGAACTAGGTCGGGCAAATACTTGTAATATGGTACCTCAGAATCCACAAGTTTATATTGCAAAGCAAGTTGCCGGTAAATAAACCTGGCTACTTGTGCAAGTACTCGCCGTTAGCAAGACGAGAACAGCCAGAGATAATGGACTCACCTGGACGGTGACATGGCCGACACACGTTAACCGTCCCGTCCTTCTATGTCTCCGGTAGTTATTCGTCACGATAACGTCATCCATAATTGCACAGACGAAACATTCAGTTTCCCCCAAAAGGTCACCAAAACGTAGCCAGGATACGGACGCTAAGAAATCTACACCGGGCTCATGAAGAGCCCGACAGAAGTGCCCAAGAAGCTCCTTGTTTCGCCACACTTCCTTGCGGTCATCGATTGTAAGTATTTGCTTCGCGCCAGTTCTCTTTAGCCATGGACAGCGGGGTGAGCCCCTTGTCCACTGTGACCACATCACGGTGCATACCCACTTCGGTTCTCAAAAAAAAATCCCTGAGACTGCACATCTCGCGGTTATGGAGGGTCTTCACATTTAAAAAGCCTCGACCCCCCACTTCCACGGGATGTACAGTCTCATCACCGATAATCGTGGGTGATGCCTCCGATATGCGGTCAGCAGTGTACGGACCCTCCTATCCAGGGCGTCGAGTTCAGTCTGAGTCCATTTGAGTATGCCGAAAGATTACATCAGAACCGGCATGACCCAGCCGTTGAGAGCGCGCACCTTGTTTTCACCTGAGAGAAGACGAATTAAAACCTACTTCAGATGACCAAATAAGCGCTCCCTCAACGATTGCTTCATGTCAGCAGCATTGATGCCTAACGCTTCCGACATACCTAAATACTTGTAGCTCTCGAATGAGGAGAGGCATCTGAGGTGTATGGAATCAGAAAGTTGAATTCTCTCAGATTCCATAATCTCACCTCACTTTACATGCATAAGTGCACATTTGTCTACACCAAATTCCATCCAGATGGCGCTACTAAAAGTTTCAGTTCCCTTCAGTAGCTCCATCAGTTCTAATTTGTTGGGGGAAAAGAGTTTAAGGTCATCCATGTAGAGGAGGTGAGATATAACCTGACCACCTCTCCTCAGCCGATAGGCTAGACCTGAATCCTCCAGCAGTGTGCTTAGAAGATTCAGGACTAAGCAGAACCAAATTGGACTGAAGCTGTCGCCCTGAAATATTCCCCGCTTGATCTATATAGGCTCATCATTTCCCTGGATCTATGGACATCCTGGACAGCGAAGGAGTGTCATCCATTGCCTCATGCTAGTATCAAGGAAGGTGCGTAGAGTTGCATCAATCTCGAACAACTCCAGCACCCTCATGAGCCATGCATGTGGCACCGCGTCGTAGGCCTTCGTATAATCTATCCAGCATGTTGCCTTACCTGCTGGCTTATGGCCATGTCGATAAGGAGTAGCTCCTTAGTACCGCGGGATCCATTCCTACATCCATTTTGAGAGGGAGACATAATCGAGTTATTCTCAATGTCTGTATTAAATTATTATCATTATTATTTATCTATGGGTCTTTGTAACCTGAAAATAAATGATTTATTAATAGGCCACTGCTCTGCTTTACGATTGTATGGCAGACAGGGACAACACTGTGTCAGTAGTAGCGGTCGTAGGTAGCTAATGTAAAATGTCCCATTATCACTTTCGTAATAATATATCAGCTGTAATATTATTACGAAAGTGATAATCAATATTAACCTAAATTGACCTAAAATGTAATCGATTTTATAGTCACAACAGAACAGGGTTTAAAATATTTTGGATTCTTACCAAAAACTATGCCCAGGCATGATTTTTTACAGATATTTGGAAGCAGATTGTCCGCTTAAAGGGGTCCAGTAACCACGATCCTCAGTAATGAGAGATCAACTAGAGAAGAAGAGAAGATTACGGATATATTTGATGTTCTCAGTTTTACTTAAAAGTTGCTAAACATGATGATAAGTTTCGCTGGAAGATGTGACGTTTGTTTGTATATTATTGTGCTATATTCGTATATAACATACTTAAGCACTGCATTTCATATATAACTAATATTCTACAGAAAATAAGTCACAATGGACCAATGGACTAGTTAGATAAAACAGTCTGCAGCTGTTGTGAACGACGGCATGATAAATAATTATCTTCAACAGTCAAGTTATATTCTTCAATTGTTTTATTTACACTTTGTCAGTAGTCATTGGCACAGTTTTCGAAGACAATCCCTCTTTGTTCTCTATTGGTATAGTGACTCGAGATAACATGTGGGAGGTCGAATTCTGTAAGGCCAATAAGTCATCACTCTCGGAGGGAAAATAACAGTTCATGAGTAAGTATCGCTGAAAACACGTCAGAAAAAATTGTTTTATTTTTACTCAGCGACGTCGGAAACGTTTTAAGTTATCTTTGTTTACCATTTCAACGTTAATATTCTATGCATTATCTTCGGCATAAAATAAATGCTCGTGACCGGCTATTATTAAATAGCCTCCCGCAAGTATAATGGTATTAACCGATAATGTTGTACCTGCGTCACAAGGTAGATCCTCTCGATTTTGGAATTTTACCGAAGAATGTGAAAATGTTTAACTAAGTACGGTGTTAACAAGCAGTCTTAATATTTGCTAGACTGCCGGGAGAACTAGAAAGAATGGAACGCGTGCCCAACAGTTGGATACCAGCCATAAGCAAAATAAATCGGTATGAAAAGAGCGTAGTGTGCGCCCTGCGAGCCGTAGCACTGGGCGATATGTAGTCATCATCCTGTGTGAAAAAGTGGTGTATTTATACAAGGTGTTTTTTATATCCTATTACTTTAGGGTATGAATGAGACCATATCAAAGAACCAGCTGGCATATGAATTATTTATCTATTTTTTTTTTGTTTATATTTTTCGACAAAGTAACGATTATTAATGTAAAACACCCTTAAGTAAAATATGTCAATGTCGCATTTTTTAGCTTGAAATATGAATTATTGGTTTGACTGAAGATTAATGACTCGTATTTATCAATAAAACTTAGTTACCTACGCACTTGGAGAGTCTAGTGTTAGTATTTTTTACGGTAATTTGGCAACATCTAAAAAGTAAAGATTCGTAAAAAGTAAACCTAAATTAATTTTGATTGATGTTATCTTCAAAACTATGCATTTTTGGACCACATATACTAGAACTATTTGTATAATTTTTACTTATATAATATAACCCTAGAGTTAAATTAGATATTAAAAAAACTAATTGTATATTTATGCATATTTAAACCAAAAATCAACATACTGCATAAAATCAACATACTGCAAAAAATGAACATACTGCATAACATCGTATCTGTGTTCCCGGATGGGTCTGGTAGAGGTGGATTACACTACATTTTGGTAGTAAGGAAAATCAAGCGCGAGTTAATGTACTTTAATTATGTAGTATGTCTATAAAACATGTACAAAAATATAATACCTACCCCGCACGACAATCTAATCTGAGCATGCGAGACGAGACTGACATTTGTCGTAGGTAAAATTGTTCGGAGGCTGATAAGAAATGCGTCATCACGATTAGTCAGGTCGTTGGATCAAATCCTGTTTGTGTTCACTTCTTTCTAATTTAATCTAGTTTTATCTGCGAAGTGAATTTAGTATTTATAATCAGTCAAACTAAGGTGGAATCGGGCGGGCCATGCATACAGAGGAGGCATCGGCTAGGTGGGACAGAGTCGTCACGTAGTGGGTGCCAGAAGACGGTCGTCGTCGTCGAGGGAGGCCTAGGATACGAAACCTAAATGCATTTACTAGAGATTAGTCGGAGAAGGCAGAGCATAAAGATGGGCTTTGTCCAAAAGTGGAAGAATAGAGGTTGTAAAATAAAAGCAGTTCGGTTATTAGCCGAGTGATGGGCAATGCACTAAATGTAGCGCAGCCAGCGCGGGTATTGGACCGGATTGGTAGTGTAATCGTATCATAGCGTGTTTCCTATTGAAAAGCTAGGAAGATGCAACCGCTATAAAAGTTGGGGTCCGCATGTGCACTGAAATGTATTTTCAATTAAGCGAGTAAAACAAGTTGTTGAAACGCGAACAAATTGGCGCGAAATAGCGAGTAATTAGGTAAATCCTACTAAAATTATAGATGTCAAAGTTTGTATGTTTATATGTTTGTTACTCAATCATGCAAACACGGCCAAACGAATTTGGATGAAATTTGGCACACAGATAGTTTAAAACCTGGATTAACACATGGGATACTTTTCATTCCAGTACCTACTACGTTCCCGTGGCTTAGTTTCCGACCTTCACGCGGGCAAAGCCGTTGACAAAAGCTAGTATCATATAAACTCTTCAATGAGAAACTACAAAACGCGACCTTTCATCTGTTCCTTTTGTTTCATTAACATACATAAATACTAAAAAAAAAATTGTATAGGGTTATGCCAATGACTTCACAGTTGACTTGATTTCCCCTGTGTTGCGTAAAGCTTCCACCAGAGGTAGATTGTCAGCTGTTACACCAATAATGAGGATTACCGTCAACCACTTTGGTTCTGAATCGAAACATAATATTTTAATGTAATCATCATCGATCGCGCTATTTTTATACATGGGTTTTTATCGCGTTGTTATGATTGGTAAGTGTTCTGATTACCCAATCAAATGGATTTTTTACAACTTATGTCGTGCGCATAAAACTACGACATTTGTGCGCACGGACTTACGTTTACAATAGTAAGTCCGTACGTGAGCACAAAACAAAGTACCTATAGTTTAAAAAAAAACCGTCAAAAATAGCACAACGTTTTTTTTGCACTTCTTACATCTCTCTTAATTTTTCTAGTATTCACGCGATAGTTGACGGAAAAAAATCCAGAAAGTATAATATTTATTGACATAAATTGATTCAAAAATCACCTGTAACATATGTAAAACAAATTACCTATGTTTTAAAACTGGTTAAGGAAGGTGTTTCCTATCCGAGTAGGTGAGTAGGTATACTCTCAGAAGAAAGACCGATACAATCTCAGGGTAGATATTTAGTCTCTTTTATATTCCAGACATAATCTTGGTCAGGTCATATGGACCATGTAGAAAATCTGAAATCAAATATAGCTCAAGAAGCCACTTATTATGTAACAGCGGACTCCGGCGACTGACATGATAATTTAGTATTAGGTATATCTTAATATCATAATATCATTGCACGGTTTGAGCGGCATTGTTGTGGCATTATCATTTCAAACTAATGCTCACGGCGACAGCAGAACCGATAACACTGCGATGTTAAACACTTCACTATTTGTTATCACGCCAAATAAGGTCTATCTAAAACTGATTAAACTTACTCAGGTACTGTCTAATACTTTTCAATCTTTATACTTTTCATTCTTTGTTTTAATTCGGCGACGTATTGGTATTCTTACACGTTGGGTGTTGCTGTGTTGGGATGTTAACTGTTTTATTAATATACTAGCTGTGCCCGTGACTTCGTCCGCGTGGAATAGTTATTTTTTATTATTTATTTATATAATATTATATCGAGGGCTATTTGTTTGAAGAAACATTTTCGACGATATTGAGTTATATACACAATAACGAACTCAATACTGTTTATAACTCAATATCGTCCAAAATGTCGTTTCGAACAAATATCCTTTCACCCCTCGATATATTTAAAAAAAAAGTAGCCTAAATTATTCCTTATTACATCAGCTATCTGCCAGTGAAAGTTCCGTCAAATTCGGTCCCGCCGTGTTAGAGATTAGCCGGAACAAACAAACAAACAGACAGACAGACAAAAATTTAAAAAAATATTATTTTGGTATATGTACCGTGTACACATCCATATTCATTTAGTAAAAAGCAGTTATTTTAATATTACAAACAGACACTCCAATTTTATTTATCTGTATAGATGGGTAGATGTATAGAAGATAGATAGACTAGCTTTCGCCAGAGGCTGCACCCTTGTGGGGGTCGAAAATTACCCCAAGTGATAACGTACTATCCGAATGAAAAGTATTCTATATGTTATTCCAGGTTACGAACTATCTGTGTCCCTATCCGTTCAGCCGTGTTTGCGTGATTGAGTATCAAACATCCAAACATCAAAACACACAAACTTTCACGTTTCTAATATTAGTAGGAAGCAGGAAGTAAGATTAGTAAGATTTAAACTTTATGTTCAAGTAAAACAACTGGGCGTCAAAAAAGGCCGCTTTGGCAGAATCATAACAGGAAAATATTATTAATTATATTTAAAATCGTAAAATGGTCACCATAATATTATCTTTGTAGACAGCACGCAATTCATCTGTTTGACAGTTTTGTATGGAAATTCGTAAAATGGTCACCAAATTATGAATTGCTACTATAGCAGAATCATAGGGGAACTGGAAGTGAATTACATTTAGAGGAATCCCTTAATGTGGCGTTTTTAGCCCCCCTGCACCTACACAGACGGAGTTACTGCCTTAGGTATTACCTACTAGTCGACCTAAGAGCGATGCTTAAACAAAACATAGGAGGTGGGCCTGGCGGACCTAGGCGTTGCCAACGGCCTCCGTATGAGGGTCACTGCGACTGGGGCCCGGATGCTGGAGGTCCCTAGTGCGGCCAGTGGCCCGACCGCAGACGCACTGGCCGAAAGGCTAAGGGCGTCCCTAAGTGCGGACGAGACCCGAGTGTCCAGGCCCACCAAGTGCGCTGAAAAGCGCATCTTGGGCCTGGACGACTCTGTGACGGAGGGCGAGGTGGCGGCCGCCGTCGTCAGGACTGGGGGTGCTCTACCGAGCCGGTGAGGGCAGGGACCATCCGTCCTGACAACACGGGGATGCGAACCATCACGGTGAACTGCCCTGTGTCGGCAGCCCAGAAAATCACTGGGAAGGGCCAAAGGCTCCTGGTGGGCTGGGTTTCCGCGCAGGTGAAGCTGCTGGAACACAGACCTCTGAGGTGCTTCCGCTGCCAGGTGGGTCACCACGTGGGAGTAAAATGCACCTTGGAGGTGAACCGCACAGCTCACTGCTTCCACTGTGGTCAGCCCGGTCACAAGGCCGGCTCGTGCTATGCCACGCCGCACTGCTATCTATGTGCGGCAGCTGGCAAGCCGGCCGAACACCAGGCTGGGAGTAAGGCGTGCGCTCCACCCACCAAAACCAGGAGCAGGGGCAAGCCCTCCGCCACCGCCGTCACCACCACAGACGCCGCCACTGCCGTCGTCGCTGCCGCCTCCACCGTAGTCGCCACCGTTGCCACCGCGGCAGGGCCTACACAGGGGGCCTCGGAGGGGGCTGATTTGGACTGCCAGTGATGGCCCCATTACGCCTACTTCAAGCGAACATCAACCACTGCGCCACTGGACAGGATCTGTTGCTCCAGAGCATGGCGCAGTGGTCGATTAACATCGCCGTGGTCGCTGAGCCGTACTTTTTTCCACCCAGGGATGACTGGGTGGAGGACCTGAGTACCCCGGCTCTCAAAGGTGCCCAGAGGGGAAGGGGTTGCGTAGCAGCACGGTTCGGGGGGATTGCAGTGGTAGGGGTGTACTTCTCCCCGAGCCAAACTCTCGCCGAGTTCCACAAGTCCCTTGCGGAGTTGAGAGACGTCGTCGTCGGGTTACGTTCCCACCCCGTGCTCGTCCTCGGGGACTTTAATGCCAAGAACTTGGCTTGGGGTTCCCGGTTGACGGATGTGCGGGGTAGGATGGTGGAGGACTGGGCTCTAGAGGTGGGCCTGGTGGTCTTAAACTGGGGTTCTGTCGTCACGTGTGTGCGGATGCGGGGTGAGTCGGTGGTGGACATTTCGTTCGCCAGCCCCGCTCTGTCGCCGCGTGTCATGGCGGCCCATAGGGTCATGGCCATCCGTATGGTACGGGGATACCGCATGATCTCCGGTGAGGCGGCGGGCCTTCTTGCCGGATTGCCGCCATGGGATCTGGAGGCAAAGGTCCTCGCGCACACCTGGGAGTGGCGCGAGGAGGCCAAACGCCGGGGCGTAACTCCGCTGCCGCGGGGAATCGCGGCACAGCGAACAGAGCTCCGGCGGGATCTCATGGCGACGTGGAGGGTGCGATTGTCGCAACCCAGTGCTGGGCGAGCCATGATTGCGGCGGTAAGTCCCCTCTTTGAGGAGTGGCTTGAGAGGTGGCATGGCGTCCTTACCTTCCGCCTTACACAGGTCCTCACCGGACACGGTTGTTTCGGGAGGTTCCTGTTTCGGATAAGGCGGGAGGAAACGCCCGGGTGTTTACATTGCGAAGATCGCCCTGAGGACACGGTGGAGCATACGGTGGAGGTTTGCCCGGCTTGGGCGGAGCACCGCCGTGGCCTCGTGGAGGCAAACGGCGGCGGCGATCTCTTGCGTCCGGCCCTGGTCCAGGCCATGGTACGGAGCGAGAGTGCATGGTTAGCCGTCACCTCCTTCAGCGAAGCAGTGATGCTCGCAAAGAGAGAGGCGGCGCACGTGAGGGAGAGGCAGTACATGCGCCCTCACGGCCGCAGCTTTCGCAGGAGACGCCCTGGCGGTCGGGAATCCCAGGTTGATTCCCGGCCACCATAGGCGCGGGCTTGCGGCCGGGGGGTAATGGGTAGGTCGCTATCCGGTAAGGACCAAGCCCGGGTCGACGGCGCATTATGTTCCACGCGCGCCTCAAAGAGATGTCAGCACCAACTGATGGGGCCCGCAAGGGCCGATGCCTGCCAGGGGTGCGGGTTGTTCGGAAGAGATACCGCGGCCCCTGGCACACAGGCAACTGAGGGAACACGGGTGGGTTTTAGTCAGTAAAAGTCTGACACGCCCTTCCGCTCTACCCAGAGCGGGAGAAGTTATTTGAAGATTTCTCACCCAAAAAAACGCGACACGATGGAAAATTTACTTTAAAATGATTATAAATAAAATACAAGAATCAATACTTAGATACCATTATAGGACTGTTTATTGACTGTGGCAAAAAGCTTATTTTAAATAAGTACAATAATAGTTTTTAGGGACTGGTGACCTCCACAATAATCATCGATAAAGGACAACTACAGGTTGATATCTGCGATTCTCATCATACTCTTACATACATACATAATCGGCCTATAATGTTGCAACTGATGAGACACAGGCCTCCTCTCGGTGAGAGGGAGTGGGCCGTAATCCACCACGCGGGCCCAGTGCGGTTGGTAGATGTCACATGTCTTCGAATGTTTAGTTCTAAGGCATGCCGGTGTCCTCATGGTGTTTTCTTTCACCGTTTTGAGAGTAGTGGCGGTAAAATAATTTACATAAAGTATAGCGCCTGTCTCGGTTTGAACCTACGACCTACAACTCGTAAGTCACCGCCACCTTTACCACTGGGCAACAAGTGCTCAATTGTCTTAGTAACAGCATAATCATAGCCTTTGATTTCCCACTGGTTTTTATAACAATTTATAATTTAGTCAGCTGGCTAGGCACCACATATTTGATTTAGATGTGACAAAGACGTAATTGATACCAAAACAAAAGGAAAATAAAAAAGAGGAAAACCCCACACTGTGGTTCCCAAAAGTACTTTTGTGGAATATTATGGAAAGCTTTCCAAAAAAACTAATCAAAAAGATACCACAATGTTAGCTATCTTATTGCATAACCATACTGTGATATGCGTACAGCCAAAATAACTAAATCAGCTGTTGTATTAACGTCAATGGATGTGTATTATCACTGTTGTTATTAATAATACATTATTATTTGGGTTTACGAGACCTCTTGGACATGTGACACGGCAGAACACAAGCCGTTCGCGTGTCACCAGTCTTTAAAATATGCCCAGTAATTTGCTCAATGAAACAGAAGATTTTTTGACACTGTAACTGTTTGTACTTTAAGATAATATGTACATAATAAGGTTACAGGGGAAATAATCATATAGCACAGACTTTAAGGCACACAATGTACAACAGGAAAGAGTAAAATAAACATCAACTATAAGTGTGAGGTGAGATGTTAGAAACTAGCGTAGTGTGCCTCACGGCTGCACCAAAAAGACCCAGGTTCAGCAAGAAATGCCAGACAACTCGTGTTGTAGTTTTCAACTAGACCTGAACATACATAATTATACTACTTTTTTTTGTTCATCGATGTCAACTGGAAAGGCTTTTGCTTTTTGACCTATTGACTTCCTACTTGAATAATCTCTCCATCTCCACTTAGGTATGGATTAAAACCCTACTGAAAAGAATATTTAAAGAAAAAGAGCCTTTAACAGGTTTTTTACGTTGTTAAGTATTAACCACGTAATAACTTTAATACATTACATTAATTAATTAATTAAACACATTTTGTGAAAGCTTAGTAATGGTTGCCTAAAATGTTTACTTTCCTACGATTTTACGATTTCTTACAACAAAAGAATTTTAGTGTGTGCATTTTTCTGATAATTTTAATGATCGCGATAAATCGTTAAATAAATATCAATGATTTCTCATACATTAGTTAAGTGTTTCCTAAAATCAACATCATAATGAACTCACAATGTGCTCTAAGAGATAGAAACCGACGTAGACAATTAATTAATTAAACTAATTATCTCGGAACCGTATTAACGAGCCGATGTTTACCGTAGCATAGCGCCCTCCCATGGGAACTAGTAACAAGTAGGGAGATTAAACAAGTCATTAGGTAACTGTAGCAGTATCTAATCGATTTTAATTAGTGACTATGAGGAACCTGATTTTCATGACAGATCTTGTATATAAATATAAATGATAAATGATGCTGTGCGTTGATAAGCGCATCACTTCAAGCTAGAGCGAATTGGTGAATTTTTTACCGACCAAGAAAAGGAGGAGGTTCTAGAGCCGACGCGATTTTTTTTTTAAATGTTCGTTACTGACCGAATGAGATCTAACCAGGAAGAAACCTCGAGATTTTTTTATATGAATTTTTTATGAATAATTGAAATGCACAGGGCAGACTGTTAGCTCAGCGAGTTAAAAAAAAGTAAGCAGTAGACTAGGTCACGGTCATCAGTTTATTAAAATTAAAGTAGTGAATATCCCTTGACTTTTACAGTATATTCCTTTGCAGTTCCGTGCAGAGCAATAATAAAATAAACGAAACATGATGATACTTTTTGCATTAACTTTCCCTTCACCGCAATGTTACAGTTTTCGCTGTATCAATTCTATTTCAAAATACGCTTTGAACAATCTATAACTTAACATTTAGGTACTTACCGATGCACATACCTCATTGTTATAAATTTTACGGAATAACATTCCATATCCAACAAATATTACAGATTTGTGGGAATTTTGTATGTAAACTTCTAACAGCAAGTAGGTACTTACAATGAAGTGTTTCAGGCATAATTCAGGGTGTGAATTATCACAGTTAAACCACAAGTTATTATGGAAAATTTTAGTGTATCTGAAAACCGTCATCGATAAAAATAAAGATCAGCTTTGGTACACCTTTCTAGGCACATGCGCCCCGTGCATGATTGATAAGTTCCGTGACTGCTTCGTTAATAAGCCGGTTACTTGTCTACTTGTCGTCTGTAGCGACCGGTTAGCTCTAGTTACTATTATCACACGAATTTGACAACGATTTAGCATGATTGGCGATCTCAAGGAGAGTCCACACCAACACGCGGACTGACGCGGTTAGTAAATACACGCGAACGTTATCACCGCGTGGACGATATTCCAAGATCATTGACATCACTTAGTGACAGACCAGATTCAAGTACAGCTGAGATGTTTTCTATGAAAAGCTGAAAACTGAACAGGAGGTTTTCCGTCATACAATGATCACCCTCGGTTATAAACATCTTATGGTTTCGGGTTCAAAGTGTAAACTTAGATAAGATATTTTTTCAATAGTAGGTATTTGTAGTTGCTTGAGCCACATCACTATTCAGTGACTGAAAACCTCGCGAGAGGAAGCGAATAAATGGCGCTTTGTCATCTTCAGGGAGCAGTAAACTTCAATGCTATAACTATGTCAAATTATCAAGCGACAGCAATATTAATACACGGACACATCCTTTATGTCTTTAACTAATTAATATTAATGTCTATACAATAATAAAGTGCTCATAAAAGATAATAAAGCTATTGCTTTGTTTTTCATAATTGCGTGGATCGTTTTCCTTGAGAATATAATTAATATAATAGTTTTCTATGTTTTGATCTACTGGCGCGTAAGAAACTCATATTTGTGTTTTACTCAGGAATATGGAAACTGAACTAGCAGTGGCGTAGAAGTTGCATAGCAGCGTCACAGCAGCGCAGCATTATCAAAGAAGAAGCGTAGCGGCGGCGTAGCACTGTAGCGGCGGCATAGCAGTGGCGTAGCACCAGCGTAGCAGTGGCGTAGCACCAGCATAGCACAAACGGGCCAGTGGCATAGCACCTGCGTGTAGCAGCGGCGTAGAAGTTGCATAGAAGCCGCTTAAATGCTATAGAATTTTTGATAATTACGCACCATGACGACTATTCGAGCTCATCATTTGATAACAAAAATCAAAATAATACGAGCATATGGTCGAAATTCCATCTTTGCTTTTATAGTACCTATTTTTGATGTATGGACGATTATTGACTTTTATAGCAGCCAGTATCTTTAGTAGCGGTGAGTCGCATTGCCAACGAAATGTATGGAAAAGGTGTTTGCGATTTCTGCTATTTCAAACCTTAGTTGGTTCGATTAGACCATTCATCGTAGACACAAAAAAAAACGTTAGGGCGCAAAAATAAAAATTGCACAGTACTTACTGATTATTTTAGAATGTTGTTAGGTTGACTTTTTTGTGAAAAATTGTCAATTTAGAAACTTTTGTATATTTTAAGAATGTACCGAGTGACTTAGACATAGGATGCACTTTTTAGAAATTATCTACCGATAACTATATACGAGTCTGAAAATTCCAAAGATTTTCGACCACTATGCAGTTAATACAGGTCTTTTAAAGCTGCAAACTTGGTTTTACACTATTGGTAATAAATAATAAATAATAATCAGAGTAGTGCATTTTGCGACCTAAGGTGTTTTAAATGACTGGCCTAAATAGTTTTTTAATCATTGTAAAAAACAGGATCGACAGGCAAAATAAGTTTTATGAAAATTGGCCATTCTCTTCCTGTTTGTTCTACTTTTTAGGGTTCCGTACTCGAAGAGTAACCAACGGGACAGCCTCCGCTGTCCTTCCGTTCGTCTGTTAGGGCTGTATCTCATGAACCGTAATAGGTAAACAGTTGAAATGATCACAGAATGTGTGAAATACACATTGCCGTTGCCGCTATAACAACAAAGTAATAAAATAATATAAAGTTAAAAATTAAAGGTGGTCTTCATACAAGCGAAACGTTTTTTGTGGTACGGAACCCTACGTGTGCGTAATTTGTGAATATAGATAAAAATATGTCATTAAGTTATGGACAGCCTTGTGAAAGGCCGTTTTCCTGTAGCTACAGCGGCTAAGGGCCATAACTGGTTCATATCAAAAATCCACCCTTCATAATATGAGTAATTTATTAAAAATTATGCTCATCAGTACATAACGGAGCAGTGTATTTAAACAAATAAGCGTACGTCCGTCATTATTTGGGTTTGTTTATTCAAAATACAGAAATATTTCCATGTAACATAAATTATGTTATTTAAAAGGTTTTCCCGCGAGGAACAATGGTTGTTATAAAAGGTAAAACATTTCTATTTTCCACGCTATTGAATTTTAGAGGCCACGTCAATGACCTAAGTACATGATTGACGATGAAATGCATCACGTATTCTTGTCTCAGTCTGTTTGATATTTTATGAAGCGCTTCACAGACGGTACAGCCGCAGTGTTTGTCCACATGTTTGACAAGTTTCTGCACACTACGAGTTTGTCGGCAAACGTAAACTTGCATTACACGGGACCTAACTTATCCTGAAGTGCGGTGTGACAGCACTTCTCTCATCTCTGGCCAGTTGGGAAAAGCTGCAGTTTATTGGTAAACTAGCTGACCCGATATACGTTGTCCTGGCCGAATGTTGAAGTAGCATAGAAAAAAAGACATTCACATTTTCTCGAATTAGAACATTTTACCGGAAACTTTACATTTCGTTTTTTTTTTAAATTGAAACTTAACTAGAGAGAAACTTAACTAAACTTAACGTTCTAGTCTTTCTTAAGTGATGCACTTAAAAATATATATTTTTTTCATTATTTTACAAATGATATTCAAAACATTCTAAGAACATTTAAAAGCATCGTAGACGTTAACAGTTTTCTTGTTAGGCTGTTTAGCCAGAAAATGATCGCCTTTATTATAAGCTATAAGATGAGAATATAATCAATCTTGCATAACTGGGCATGCATTGCATAATTGCATTCATTCGTTTTCAACAATCAGAAACTGTGTTTTAATAGCTTTGCTGAACTTTAGCAAATAATAATAAATGAACAACAGTAAGTATGTACTAAACAGGTTCTTTTCCGCCCCAGATTTGATAAACTTTCATTCGTCATATTTTAATAAACTGTTTCCATATTAATTTTTGCCCTGTGCCTCCCTAGCTCCTGTGGCTGAGGCTGAGCTGGATTGGTGAAATAAGGCCACGGTGTGGTTTGAAAGAAGATGGCCAACAATTTTAAAGCGTACATATGCTTAGATGGCTTGGTCGTGTAGCAAGGCGACCAACAAGGCAGAGAGTGGAAACGCCAGGAGGGGCCGCGTAGGGGGACATATTATATAGTGACCTTATTGGTGATTTTCTTCCGATGGATCCGGTGCGGAGTACATGCAACCAGCTTGCGTCTATAAACGTAAACAAAGCAAAATAAGTATGTAAAGGTTGTACGTAGTATCTGGCGTTTTGTAGTTTTTGCCTACCACCATTGTTTTTTTTTTGAGGGTGGGATATCATCAAATAACTTCTCCCGCTCTGGGTGGAGCAGGAGGTGGCGCCAGACTTTTACTGACTAAAACCCACCCGTGTTCCCTCAGTTGCCTGTGTGCCAGGGGCCGCGGTATCTCTTTCGAACAACCCGCACCCCTGGTAGTGTGCCTACCACCATGGGAAGAAGACCTGAGTATATGTTTGAATGTACATATGCTATGTATGTGATGTGCCTATCTTAACGAATAAAGTAATGACAGAGCACTCAGTTGGTTCGATTATCACCCCTTGATGAGATTGAGTTGCTATCTGCTTATAATCGATATGAAAGAGCGATGTGTGAGTTATGTTTTTTTTATGTAGTGACGTGAGTTTTTGCATACGAATTATACTTTATATATATATATCAATAATAAACAACCAAGAGGAAGGAAAGTGAAAAACACGTACAATAGTGACGCAATTTTTGTTCCAGTTGAATTGCATTTGTTTTTAAATCCGTTTATCTTTGTTTATGATATTAAGGCCATCTTGTGTACAAAAAAAGTCGTTTTAAAGAATGTAGACTTAGGTTAACAAGACAGCTAATGCCAATTTAACCGATGCTCGGCATGAGAAAATTATCTAAGAGTGATGATTTTCAAAACAAAACCCTGTCTTATAAATTAGTTTTCCTGAAGCTTTTCTATAATATATTACTAAAATGAGTATAAAACTTGCCCTTTAAATGGATATACCCAACATCTGTGTAAAAAAAATATTAATAAATTTTGAAATGAATATTGTGTGACTGCAACATTGTAGACAGCTGAGTTTAGTTAATAGTTAAATCTAGAAAGGACTGAGGGTATCCATTTTTCATTCATTTCGCATCGTATGGTATGTTCCAAAACCATTTGATAAAAATGTAAACAAATGGATCAGAAAACGTACCTGTGGATGCCAACGGTTGTGCGACTTAGAAATTGAGTGATTTGATTTTGCATCGATTATTTGAATACTTAAACTCGAAAATCAACCTAAAAAACATTTTTTTGGCTAGTTTTGTAACCTACATTTTCCTTGATGAATTTTCAATGGCCAATTTAATAGTTAAATTTTACAATAATAGTATGTACTTATACTGTATTTGTTGTAACAAATAATCTAATCAGCATAGCTATATAAAGTGGCAATGCGGCCAGCGTTTTGGGAATTTTGCCTGACGACAGCGATTCGGAAGAATTCTTAATGCACTATGATTCTTTTGCTTCTTTTTATAAATATGAATATATTATTATTCTTTGAAGTCTGTAAGCTTATATTTAGCATATCACATTATGTCCAGGCGAGTAGTTTTAAAGTATATTAAACTTTAGGATACCAATAGTTGTTGCAGTAAGTGTTGAGATATACAGTTGAAACATTCTAAATTAAGATAAAAGGCGCTACTGATTCCCTTTAGTAAGTAATTAATTAATTATGTAAGAATTTGACCGGAAAAAGTTTATTTTACATTTTCATCAAATACTTTTGGAACAAACTATGCTAAGCCACTCTGATTTAATATTCAAGGGGTGACCCCTGGCCGTATTTGAGAATGGAAACCGGCCGCGGCCAAGACCTTATTAAAAACAAACACTGTACTGCCATCTGTAGGTATGTAGATATGTCTGTTACCAGTCTGTATTGTGAGAGTCATAAATTAGCCAGTCGCCAAGCCATAGCATAATTTTAGCCTATAGCGTTCCCGCTGCTGGACCACAGTCCTCCTCTCGGTGAAAGGGAGTAGGCCGTTATGCACCACGCGGGCCCATTGCTAGATGCCACATGTCTTAAAAATGTTGGTTCTTTGTGGCGTTCAAAAAGGCGCGACGCGATGGTCGCGTTGCGCCTGTTTGAAGAAGCATTTAAGCATTTGATACGTCTTATATTTTATGTAATAAAGTTAGTGTTTTATTCAAAACGTGCCAGTTGCCTAATACTGTATTTGTTATTTAGCGCACAAATAAATTAACTTCGTGTGAGTCGCTTATAGAAAATATTATATTATTTAAAAGTGACTAATGGCCCGATCTGGGCGAGTTAATTCGTGCGAGTCGACTAATAAGTCGTTCTAGTACAAGCCGGTTTCTTTCACCGCTTTCAGAGCAGTGCTGATGAAATAACATACACAAATTAAAGCGCTTGTCTAGGTTTGAACCGACGACCTACACCTCATAAGTCGCGGCCATTAGCATTGGGCCACTACTGTACATAACCCATAGCTTAACCCATGCCTAAAATTAGGCATATTATGTAAATTAATCGATGGATTTTTATCGAAACTGAAATCTTTAGTTAATTAATGAGTAGTTGCTCAATTCTCATCTTTAATGTTTTTTTTTTTTGGTTGGGATATCATCAAATAGCTTCTCCCGCTATGCGTGGAGCGGGAGGTTGTGTCAGACTTTTGCTGACTAAAACCCATCCGTGTTGCTTCTGCCTGTGTGCCAGAGGCCACGATATCTCTTTCGTACAACCCGCACGCCTGGCAGGCATCGGCCCTTGCGGACCCCACCAGTTGGTGCTGACATCTCTTTGAGGCGAGCGTGAAACAGAACGCGCCGTCGATCCGGGCTTGGTCCTTACCGGACAGCGAGCTACCCATTACTCGCCGTCCGCAAGCTCGCGCCTACGGTAGCCGGGATTCAGACTGGGATTCCCGATGCCCAGGGCGTCTCCTGCGATTAGGGCCGTGACGGCGCATATACTGCCTATCTATAATGGGTTCACTAAACGTTTTGATTACCGTGCGGTGATCACTGACTGTTATTCTTGGCTTTCACGGCAGAATGTCACATGGGTTTCAATTTAATTTTCTGCACCACCGCACGCTGCCTCATTCAATATTTATTCTTTCGCATGCTTCGGGAAATGAAATAAAAATGTTTGAATAAATTAAATAGTGTTTTTATGAAGGGTTTGTCAGAGATATTTAGTACTAACTTTTGCCAGCGGCCTCGCCCAAGTGGAAGTAGAAAATTATCCCACGGCAATGTACTACTGAGTTACAGAGTATCTTATGTATTGAACCAGGTTATAAACTCTTTGTGTGCCAAGTTTCATACAAATCCGTTCGGGCGTTTTTGCGTGATTTAGTAACAAATGTATAAACATACACATTTATAAGTAGGAAAATAGTATTAGGCGTAGGAAGTACGATTAGTAACTTCACCTATATGTCGCCAGTAATGTTTAAGTCCGATGTACCTAATAGAGAGAGAGCCTGCCTCAAATTCTGTCTCCGGACAAGCCGAGAAATTCCTGATTGGAAAGCCCAACTTTTGGAAAACAAACTTAGAACGTTACGCTGAGTTCTGGCTTGTAACCAACATAGACAACGACGCAGCATATTGTGAACATTCTGTCATAAGATAGAATAACCTTTTTATTTTTATTATACAGATAATTCATAAGCACGGGTCTTGCCGGGGTTGTTCCGTGGATGGACGACCATATTTATATACCGAGACTCGTTACGACTACGTCAAGCGTTGGTCCCGGCTGTCATTAGGGAATCTTTGACAGTAGTTACTGCTTGTCAGAAGCCCGAAAGTTTAACAACCAGGCTTACCAAAGGATATCGTATTATCCAGCTACTAGTTTATAGATGTCTAATATTCAGTTACTCCATGAAAAATAGGTATTACCTTCTAGTCTGGTGTCTATTCAGCTGCATCCGGTTAGACTGGAAGCCAACCCCAGCATAGTTGGGAAAAGGTTAGATGATTTGACAGATGATTCATGAGCAGGTGCACAGGTTAAACAAAAATGAGAAAGGTCATGAGTGGCTTATAATATTACCTACAGCTGGGTTACATAACTGTTAGATGCCAGTGAACCCTAAACAATACAATATGTGTATATCTAGGGGCTCGGTGATGAATTGATGATGATGAATCTTCGTAAGTAAAACAACCGCCAGTCTAGACAGATGGACGTCATTGAATGGGAACCTGCTGAACATGACTGATTACTCATTCTATCAACGGTAGTTTCCTCAAAACAACGACTTATCCAAAGGTCATATTCGTTGACCTTTGCGCATTTTAATAGCGAATTTACTGGGAACAGTAATATTTAAAATCGAGAACAACATTTAAGTACGTATTAGATTACTAAGAAGTGCGCTTATTGTGCGTAGTATTTGTTTGTTATTGTTCTGATGCGCAACTTGCGTAAGCGACACTATGTTGAACGAAGCAAGCGCGCCATTCATTCGCATTATTTCATTCAAATGATTCAATCGACTACTATCAGGTATAAAATCGTCTCATTCATTATTAAAAAACCGGTTCAATTAGAGTGAGGCAAGCGAAATGCCCCTCTATGACATATTAATGTAGACGACTTTCGTTAGCGCTTCGTATCTATGCATAATCCAGTTTTATCTGCTTCCCACTCAACTTTGTTGTCTCGACCGATAACATGAAATTATGAAATATATCTCGACGCTGAACACGCTCGCTTCACGTGTAGGTGATTCTATTAAATCCGTGAGTGAAGTGATTTTCCACACGAAATGTGAGAAAACTCTCCGATTTCAAAGTCACGAGGTTTTCTTTGCATTTTCAATTAAGTTACATTTGTGTTGTCGTGACTATGTTCAAAATATCTTGGCTATATGTTAATTTGTTTTGTATTGAATATTTGTATGTTGACAATCTTGTAGTAAATATACTGGATCGCTGGGTCGAGCGGGTTCGTTGAGTTCGCCGGGTTGCGTGCACCTAGATTAGCTAGCTCCGTATGATTAGCTTCATAGCTTTGACGTGGCTTTGACCTAAATGTTCACAATTAATAAACAATTTGAAAGTAAAGATTGACACTAGTTGTTATTGCAAATTGTTTTAAAACAATTATTTCACCTTTGACTTTTCGATCAAGTTTTTGTGAAATCCCTTCATGGCCTACATACACCTGCGTACATCTTTTTTGGATGTGTTTCCCTACGAAGTGTTTTTCCATACTTAAACATTTTTAACGAGTACAATAAATACTGCACGCTGCTACGCACCTTTGATTAGTAATTATTTGTGCGATTAATTGACACACTTGAGTGCAAAGGGCAAAGTTAGTAAGCAATCGTGAATCAAATTAGTAGGAGGTGGGGACGGGCTTATGAAAATTACTAGGTAATTAATTAATTCCTTGCTCAGTTCCCAAATTAAACTGGTTTTAGAATTTACTGAATTCCGTATTGTCCGACTAATATTATAAACTAAAAAGCTTCTGCCCACGACTTCATTCGCGTCAAATTTCTTGCTCCCCGATCCACCTCCTTTTTTCTCTATGCTCGGCTCCTAAGGGTTTTAGCGTAATGGTATATAACCTATAGCCTTACTTGATAAATGGTCTATCTAACACTAAAAGAATTTTTCAAATCCGACCAGCAGTTCCTGAGATTAGCGCGTTCAAGCAAACAAACAAACAAACTCTTCAGCTTTATTATTAGGATAAGTATAGATAGATGTGAAATTTTGTATTTTTAGATGTTTGGATGTTTGTTACTCAATCACGCAGAAACGGGCAAAGACATTTGGATGAATATTGGCAAACAGATAGTTTATAGCCTAGATTAACATATATGACACTTTTCATCCCGATAGTACGTTTCCGTGGGATAATTTCCGACCACCACGCGCGCGACATCGTTCGCAAAAGCTAGTGTAAAATAAAATTGCTTGGGTAGTTTTAATTATGTATGTTGCTAATTGGGTAAGTAAGCCGAACCAGTAACCAAGGCTATAGCATCGAGTTTTGGAACCATTGCAAGAGGCAATTTTATTAATTCTTACTTAACATAATAGGTAAAGTATCGGTTATATTATGTGCTCTGAATATGGAAATATCGATCTGCAATTTCTAAAGCCAATCGAAGCAGGCATAGCATATTCATAACGTATGGATTCGTGCTGAAAATAGTTTTGTTATTTCTGTTCGACATTGTGACCTGTGCAGGGTGGCAGGGATATCGACGCGCATCCTGTTACCATGGATTCAGTAGGTACAGACGCCAGCACATCAAGCTACCCCAAACTGTAATGGACCTTATGCTTATGTTATAAAGTTGAAAATCTATCAAAGAAATTTGACAGATTTCGGTAGTTTGATGTGCTGGCGTCTGTACATGATTCTGAACCATTGCTTCGAAATTAATCATCGGTTATTTAAAAACAAATCCCTATTCTGTACATTTTGACTGCGTAGATATTGCCTTTTTCTATGAAACAGCATATTTTTCCTTTAAATAACTGACGTAAAATTTCTACTAGAATCATGTGCTCGTACATTAGCAATGACTGAACATTCGTTGTGTTATTTTCTCGTGTAAAAACTTTAAAAAATCTCGCAGGTGTTGTTGTAATATGTATAGTTTGGACGGGCCCTACGTCCAGCAGTGGATTACGATAAGCCGAGTCGATTCATACTAAAACTCCAATGCAATTTCAATTAAATTAACCCACCACGTTTGTTGCCTAGATAAGAGCCGCAATCGTAACAAATTAAAACTTGAGCGTTTATGGGTTTAGATTATGGAATCCACAATTGGATGAAAAAGAATAAAGATCTACATTACCTTCCGAACAATTACGGAGGCGGATGCAGATTTTGGCCGGCTGCATGCATCGCAAAATAAATAGGTACTTCTAAATCAGTTTTGTACATTTTGAATGAACCATCCCACACTACAGGCGGGCCGCAACGCGCTCAAGCCATCCACGTTCGCACGGCCGTAAAAATATCTGTATCTATAATACTATATAGGATTTGCAATTCTCAGTGAGCAATTCGATTGCTCGGTTCACTCCATCCAACAGAGTGCACCCCAGCGCGTCGAAAAACTCTCGGTTCGATTGTCAACTCTCGACGCTTATGTACGCGAAAAAGTCCTCCCGCGATATTTTTACAGCCGTGCGAATACGGGCTTATGTATTGAAATGCGATGCACTAGTGCCCATCATCATCATTATCATTTCAACCGCAAGACGTCCACTGCTGGAGATAGGCCTCCCCCAAGCTCCGCCACTTCGACGGCTTCTGTGCTTCCAGCATCCAGCGGATTCCTGCGGGTTTCACAAGGTCATCGGTCCAGATTGTGAGAGGTTCAGGAGGAGGAGTGGTGCCCGATGCGCATGTAATGTGCGCTTAGCTTTAATGTGACTTAACTCTGGTGGTTATGACATCAATACTGTCGATTTTACAATTAACTGATTAATTAAGGAAAAAAAATCTGCTCTGGTTATAAGTGGTTGTAGACTAATCAATGCCTTGCCTTTGACACTAATTACGGCTACGGGCTGGTTTATCTTGTCTCGTAGTAATCTGGAGACTGATTTTATTAATTAGTCTTTATCAATGTACACGCGCTACGATACTACCACTGGTTTTAGCTTGTCTTTAACATAAACATAGCAATAAAGTTATTCTGTGTTCATGTATAGTCACCAAAAGAGATAAGCAATCAAAATCGCCGGATATAGTTGAATTTTAGTAAGAAACCGCTCGATATTTTCTAATAAATTTAATTAAAAGAAAACAAACAGATCATTTATCAAATTAAATTTCATTCGAAACCATCTATCGGTTTCATGTTTCTTAATAAACTTCAACTATATCCGACGACCCTGGTTACTTCTCTTTTGGTCACGTACATGATATATACTGTATACACTATACTGCCACTAATTTAACTTAGGAGTAGGGCTAATTGCCAGTAAACTTTAACATTGTAATAAGATAAAAGAATTTGTAAGGCTAGGAGACGTAGAGCTCCCTTTTTCCTTCAATTCGCTTACTCTTTGCACGTTCGTTTTAATTTAATTGATGCAACAATTAAGTACCCCATGTAGCCTAGGCGAAAACTCATTAAATTTTAATTGTTCAGAAAAACACATTTCTCTTTTCAGGGGTCACACTATCGCGTCGCGTCGGGAGGAATACGTTAAATTACAAGTTACCTTAATTTAGGTACATAATGTATGTTTCAAAAACACGGTCAAAGGAAAACTCGTGAAAAATTACACAGAAAAGTAGTCACTTTATGCAGGAGGCGTATTTGCAGCGTGGACAGTTACCCTACTCGTGAATGTGACCTCGTCTGACTTTTGACCTAAATTATGAAAACAAGTTGTAGGCGGAATGTTCCATTTAGGTGCATTTTTCATAGGGGCAACTTAAGCACGATTGATAACCGAAATACCTAGATCTACATGCTTATATCAAATAATCAGAAAGTAGTAAAAGTATTTTTAATTTCATATAAGTAATTTCATTTTCATTTCTTAACTTTTTCTTAACTTAAGGTGAGATGTTGAAAAAATGTGCTTTTTCTTTTTACTGTACCTTATTAACTAATTGAAATCGGGACTTAACATTTATGTGTATGTTTACAGCCTACATTGTCTAGTGTCATGTAAAAGCAACACATTATACAATGAAATCGAAAAAAAATGCAAAGTTCTATCTACCTATGTTTATCATTTCATGAGGCTCAAGACGCAATGCTTATGAGTTTTTCAATGTCGTTTTCTTTAAAAGACATAGAGTAATAATTAATTCATTCATTCCGTTGAAGAACCTTTTGTTTTAAATTAATTAAATGTTGCGACGAGTTTCTCTGTAAGTTGTGGCGACTGGCAGTCTTGGACACTACGAACTAATTTAAAGTTTAAATTACAAAATATGAAAACACCACTGAGTGAGCCGTCTGAGTGGCGATTTTCTTATTTTGTACTTCTACGACTAATTTCGCAATGAATATGAAGTGACTTATAATTTCTGCTGAACTTTTTGTGAAATTTAAAAACGCACTGAATAATAAACCCACCCCCCGCTGTTTATCTGTTCTCCCTTTTTATTACTCTAATTAAACAGCTGATTGAAATCACCAATGTGATTGATGATTACGGTAAAACCTATACAAAGTGTAACGGAAAGGGTATATATGTCGCAGTATGATAGATAAAACCGTAACATAGTTATACGAAAGCGATTCATTACCGATCTTACGGTCGCAATCTAGTAATATGTTTATCTAACTAAACTAATCTGGTTAAATAGTTATAAATCAGATCGACAGGACATTTCGCCGATGGGGCTCATCAGGTAAGTAATAGGTTAGGTTAGGTTAGAATTGTGACCAACCGCGCGCGAGCTGAGCGAGCGAAGCGAGCGGTGCCGCGGCGGCGGCCGGCAAGCACTATTTCCATGTTAGTGGCAGTTACTTGGCTATTTAGTAATAGCGCAAGGATGAGCCTTGTCGGCGAAGAGTCTTGTCGGCGAAGAGTCCTTTCGAAGTAAAGTCTTGTCAGTGTTGTGTCGTTCAGTATGTCGGCGTAGTGTCTGTCGGGGTTTAGTCGTACACTCCGGGGTTCACAAACAGAACGAACTACACTCCTACAATTATTTCACTAAACTTAATCTAGTAATATAATTATATCACTAAACTTGAACCATATTATAATTATATTCCTAGTAAGATAGTAATGAATCGCTTTCGTATAGCTATGTTCCGGTATATAATTATATCCCTAGGGATATAACCATATCACGGCTGTATCTATCATACTGCGATAAATACATACCAAGGGCACGGCCTCTTTGGATGATATCAAACTATATTGGAAGGGTTTTTAAATCCTATCTCTACAAGTTCGGAAGTTATGAGACTTTTTAGTACATTGATACCAGAAACCGACCTTTTCAAATTGAAATAAACACATCACTCGGAAGAGATTTATCGTGATATTGGCTAGTGGAAAGTTATTGACCTACGTACACGCACGCACGTTTGTTATAATTTGAATTTTAGAAACATATGAATCCGAAAATTTTGTATCAATTCTTAGAATATTTTATTTTGAACTGAAACTATGTATAGTGATTCTATACCAGCTGTTATCTTTAGTGCTTAAGGCTAGCATTAGGGTTTCTGTTACAACCTGTATAAGCTGGCTATTCTAGCTCAAGGTCAAAGTATTACCACCGACGTGCGATCGATTGTGTACTTGTATATGCTTCCTTGTATTAATGAGGAGACATAGGAAACATGCAGAGCTCGTCCACATAGCCGCATAGCTTGGTTTCGAAAGTGGCTCTTTATTTAATATTGAAACTCAGCCGCAATGGTTAGGACTCGGAGCTGCCCAATATAAAAGGATACATCGCAATCAAAGGAACCATACGGCAGGTAGTCTGTCAAATTTATGACGAAATGCCGGTGTAGGCAGACCTTCTGGTCTGCCTACACCAGCATTTCGAAGAGTTAGTTTCTACTAACTCTTCTGCCTAACCCTTCGGAGATTACATTAAAGACGTGATTTATATATGTGTAAATAAATAAACTTAGTAAACTTAACCACAGGATTTGTACGATATGATTTATACATTTTTTTTCCATACACAGTGGTAATGCCTTCATTCTCTTGGGAACATTACCTGTCGACAGCGATGCAGATGAATTTTTCGAAGCCATATTTTAATTTGTGAATAGTTTTAGATAAGTAAGGATGTAATTGTTATTTTTTTTAAATTCATTATTATTATATTTATCTATACAAATCAATTTCTTAAAGTTTTGTTTAAAACTAGCTTAAAGTATTTATTATTGTGTTTATTTTCTGCAACCAACCTCAGTATCTTTACGCAGGTTGCTTGTAAGTTATAAGAATTTATTATTTTGTTATCATTATCTTTAATGATAGCAAAATAATAAATTATTTTTGACTGAGTCATACATTCATGGGTGAGGAAAGCATGTGTTTTCACTTATTTTGCAGTACCACAGATAATTTTTTCTATTGCCGTTAGATTAGACTTGATCACTATCTTCAAAGCTGGATTTATAAAAAGCCAAGCCCAACAAATTTTTGGAAAATATTATTATTTACCAGTAAAACACATTTTTTTTCAGACGAGAAACAGAATGTGCATAATATATTTTATAATTCATAATAATATTTTTATTATTATTTTAAGACTAAGCTTAGGTATATATTATTTAAGTATAATACTGTTTGAAAATAAATATGTTACATAAAAGATTCGTTCACAACGTTCCGTGTGGTGCCGGAGTTCCGTGTGGTGCCGGACGTAAAAGAATAGCACCATCCCATTTCTTCCCGTGGGTGTCGTAGAAGGCGATTAAGGGACTTACTAGAGAATGGACAGCAGCGTTCTCTATGCATTTGACCACCATACTGCGATCGCCAATCCGCCTGCCAAGCGTAGCGATTATGGCAAATCCCCCCTTTTGTGGGAGGCTTATGTCCAGCAGTGGACGTCTTTCGGCTGATGTGATGATGATGGTGATGACATAAAACAAAATTTTGAGCAGAAAAAATCCTGGAATGAAATATCCTGAAGCTGCAATATGGCTATTGCAGTTTCAGGATATTTCAGGATTTTCAGGCTTATTAACTTTAATAAACTGTGTTGTACTTAATATTGGCTTAATAGGCTTGCGGATTTACGAAAAGCGTCATTTGAATTGTGGTCATTCGTGGTTTCATTTTGATGACTGAAGATTTCGCGAATTGGTTTCATTTTGGGCAAGCCACGATTGTGGCGGAAAGTCCCCTCTTTTAGGAGTGGCTTGAAAGGCGGCATGGCGCCCTCACCTTCCGCCTGACGCAGGTCGTCACCGGACACGGCTGTTTTGGGAGGTTCCTGTTTCGTACAAGGCGGGAGGAAACGCCCGGGTGTTTCCATTACGAAGATCGCCCTGAGGACACGGTGGAGCATACAGTGGAGGTCTGCCCGGCTTGGGCGGAGCACCGCCGTGTCCACATGGATGCGATCGGCGGCGGCGATCTCTCGCGTCCGGCCCTAGTCCAGGCCATGGTACGGAGCGAGAGTGCATGGCTAGTAGTCGCTTCCTTCAGGAAAGCAGTGATGCTCGCAAAGAGAGAGGCGGCGCACGTGAGGGAGATGCAGTACATGCGCCCTCACGGCCGTGGCCTTCGCAGGAGACGCCCTGGGCGTCGGTAATCCCAAGCTGATCCCGGCCACCGTAGGCACGGGCTTGTGGACGGCGAATAATGGGTAGCTCACTGTCCAGTAAGGACCAAGCCCGGGTCGACGGCGCGTTGTGTCCCACGCGCGCCTCAAAGGGATGTCAGCAACAACTGATGGGGCCCGCAAGGGCCGATGCCTGCCAGGGGTGCGGGTTGTTCGAAAGAGATACCGCAGCCCCTGGCACACAGGCAACTGAGGGAACACGGGTGGGTTTTAGTCAGTAAAAGTCTGACACGCCCCCCTGCTCCAGCCAGAGCGGGAGAAGTCATTTGATGATTTGCCACCCAGAAAAAAAAGGATTTCGCGACTGGTCCTGAGCCACGTATCGAGTCCAGCCGCTGCAACTCAGTACAAGTTCGATAACCCTACAGATAAAATGTACCCCTGGCAGAGGTGGTGACAGCGCGCAAGCGGCACGTTGCATAGTTATTCATTATAGAATATCTATAAAATATAAAAATCAATTTTTACCGAGTATCGAATGAAAATGAATACTTAATAAATGTAGGTACTAATAATAGAAAGTGACGTTATTGCAAAATGAAGAAAGAAAGACACGTACTTTATTTTTAAGAATTTTCTGCGGTAATATGACCTGCTGCTTCATGAATAAACAATTAACTAGAACTATGGACTCTATATAAAAATTATTCAAGTATAAATAATAGAAATTAATGCTACAATGGGTGGTACGTATTTAATAAAACTTAATCCCAAGATACTGAAAAATCACGCTCTTAAAAGTAAGAAACAAGCTTTCAAAGATACTTCATTAGTCAAATGATGGTAAGTTGTTAAGAAGTTATGAGGAAACAGATGACTACATACCTACCGGTCAAAATCATAACCCTCATTTTTGCTTCGCCGTACTCGGATAAATTGTCTTAAATTCACTAACATACGCACAGTCTAAACCGCTGGCCCAAGAAGGATACAATTTTGTTTAAAAGTTTTTAACGATATGAAGTTCATCGTTTTCACCGGACGCGGCTTGTTTCAAAATAAAATAATACGAAATACTTTTTTCTGCGCAACAGAAACCAAATTACAACAATCAATTTATATTCGATAGCACTTGTCGATGTCATCCAACTAAAAACAGAAAAATGGAAAAGTCACATAAACAATTCGACATACGTAGCCCGGTCGTTCCGAGCCGTTCGTTCACATCCACATTACAGACTTCATAGATAGACATACTACCGGTCCACATTGTGTTGGATAACTTTTGTGCTTGTCACATCGTAGACAATTCGAATATAGTACAGAAGTTAAAAAAAGACAAAGTACACTGTATGTTGTTATAACTAACCCATAAATTAAACGGATTTCTGCGGAACAAAAGAAGTTTGGATGGATCGTAACAAATTTTTAGTTTGGGTTATTCGTCTTCTACGGAAAAAGCCGTGAAGTTATGTATGTCAGCCTTGGATCTAGGAGGAAGTTAGCCGGGGCAAATTCAAGCGTGACAGACAATTGGACCAGCCGCCAACAATTTATTGAGATCGCTAGGCCAGCGGATATGCGCTTTCGTGGTTAAAATTTGAAAGAAAAATCCTTTATTTTAGAAATATTGCTTTGCCAAAGTGCAAAGGCGACACGATTTCCTTTAAAATTTCACCACAACACTGGCGTCCCTGGTCCATTGGAGCACGATCGATAAAATTGGACTAATGTGTTGCTGGAAAAATAATCGAGCTTGCTTTGCTTACTCTTGCAGCCTAATTCATTTACAAACTTGAGAATTATTTCATTTAAATACATATTATTCTAAATAGAATTAAGGACTATTAGTAGCTTCTGTCCATTTCAGGCATTTTTTTAGGCATACCCCTTTAAGTGAGCATGGTTGCTAATCAACTTTAAATCGTAATAGATCCTTATTGGCCATTGAAAATGAAAATTTAAGCTATTTTAACACGCTTTTATTAGCTTCACCTGTATGTTTGTAAGCATGTTTGTTTGTTTGTAACCGACTCCTTTAGACTTGATATTGACCCACTTCAAACGGTCAGATTTCATTTAAACTTTGTAGATTTATCGAGGACCGATGACAATTCAATAATTAAAAAAAAAAACGGAAAAATCGCTTTTGTAGTTAGCAGAACAAAAAAATAGAAAATAAAAAATAGTTTCAAAACTTAAAAAACACGCTTTAAAAACCAAACTAAAAAAGTATAAAATAATTGAATTCTATTAAAAAGTGGGGGGTGCTTGATAGAATAATAATAAAGAAAATGCTAATATAGAATTAAATTATTTTCTACTTTAAAGCGTGTTTTTTAAACTATTTTTTATTCATTTGAGAAGCCCAAAGAAGATGATTTTCAAATCTCTGTTCAATGATGCCCCACTTAACATACGTTCGTCGACCTTCATTTTTTCTTTTTCACAATTTGGCGTATCGTTGTCGCCATATTGAATTTTGATTACTGGCATTTCTTTACATGATTAAGATAAATCGATTGACATAAAATCATCAAAATTAGCCCATCAGGTTTGGTCTCTATAGCACCACAAAGGAACCAATACACATAAACTGATAAACACATTTACCCTCCTTAGCGTCACGAAGTCGGGTAAAAATATATAAAAACTAAGAACTGCAAAAATGAAACAGAATATTGTAAATTATTTACAAGGTTTTTGAAATCCATGAGAACTAATAAAATTAAGAAATGCGATTTGAAAAAAATAAAAAGAGGTGCTTCTAGGAACTCTCCATTTCCTAACACTGAAAATATTTTTTTTAGAACGACTTCAAGTAGAAATTCAGAACACACTGAATAACTTGGTCTTTGGTCATATCAGAGGGACGCTAAGCACCGACAGGAATAGATTTTAGCTGCTAAGAGTCCAGCACTGCTCAGACTGGGTCTCCAGTGGGGCAGTCTGGGCATCCATGAATATTTTCCATACATGCCAAAACAAAAAAAAAACACTAAACTGCCCCTAAAAAAAGGGTGAACAACTAATCCATATACGGTTTTGCAAAAATGCTACTACAGCCTACGAACTATGCTAGTAATAGAAATAAAAGACAGTGCTATTTTCGATGTTCAAAATATAAGTAATAAAAACAAATAACGCTGCTATACAAAGTGTAGAATATCATTTGTATCAAGAGAAACCGGGAGAGCTGATGGCATGATTGGAGGGGCTCGTAGCAAACGTGTAACCGGGCGAGGGTCAAGGTTAGACCGCGCTTGGGTCTAACGAGGGGGACCTGCTATTTTCTCATTGAAACCCTCGCCTTGAAACAAAAGGTAAAGTGGGCAATAATGTTCACACTTGAATTTACTGGGTTATTTATATTGTTATGTTTATTGGACACATACCCGGCTGATGGAGTGATGGCAATAAGCTAGCCCTCTGTTACATGGGACCTAAAGAAATCAATCTGCCTTTTCCCAACTATATTGGGGTCAGCTTCCAGTCTAACGGGATACAGAGCAATACCAGTATTTTACATGAAGCGACTGCCTATCTGACCTCCACAACCCAGTCACTGAGTAACACGATACTCCTTGGTAAGACTGGTTGTCAGACTTCGTTCTTCGAACTTCGTTCGGGCTTCTGACGAGCTAGTTCTTTCCAGAAAAAGCCCATCCTTCAGTAAACCTAACTTATCTGAAAGGTGAACATTCTCATTGTGTTCTTTAAAAAAAAAATAGTAAGTTTTCCAAAACTTTTGAAACTAGACGGAATCCATAACAAATGTTTTACCATGGGGATGAGTTGTGACCATCTGGTATAGGTATTCGTAAACTTCGATTCGAAAGCAGTGAATTATGAGAAGACGACATCAATACGAATATTATATTATTAGAACACGAACAGCGCTGTGGTATTTATTTTTTAAATATAAGTTTTATTTTTACTTTTTTCAAAAGTGGGGTAAAAGTCTGTTACAATAAATAAAATTTTACAATTTAGAGTCATTTCGCTGCGGGAAAACAACCATTTAAATTTCACGGTGTATATTACGAGTATCGAAGCATTTACTGAAAGAGAAGCCTTTTTAACCCCCGACGCAAAAAGAGGGGTGTTATAAGTTTGACCGCTATGTATGTCTGTATGTCTGTGTGTCTGGCTGTGGCACCGTAGCTCTTAAACGGGTGAACCGATTTGGGTGCGGTTTTTTTTATTAAAAAGTTAGTTTTTTAACTTAATATAGTAATCGTTAACACGCTACGATAGACACATGTCACGCTTAAATCTGCGCAGCTTTAAGTATGTTTCCCACAGTGAAGTTCATTACTTATTTAATTTAATTAAAGATCACCATTTATATATAACCTGTTCATTGACACCTGTTAAATGAGCCCAAACGCGATACTTCTGCTGTTTGTTGGTGAGTAACTTGGGTATCCTGGAAATTCCAGATGATGCTCCAGCATCAGTTCAAGGTTACTTTGTTCGTCTAATATCATTGTAGTAATAGAATACCAAATTTCGACTTGATCTGAAAAGGGCTGATAATTTTCAAACGGCTAAACTGATTTTGATGCGGTTTTCAGAAAAGTATTTGCTACATTTAGGAAAAGGTTTTGGTATTTTAAGCGACTTAAAAAAATGAGGTTCTCAGTTTGACCCGTATGTAGGTATGTATGTTTGTCCGCGATTACTCGCGTTTGGCTGAATCGATTTTGATGCGGTTTTCAGAAAAGTATTTGTTACATTTAGGAGAAGGTTATGGTATTTTAACCGACTTCAAAAAAAATGTGGTTCTCCGTTTTACCCGTATATATGTATGCTTGTCCACGATTATCTTGCGTTTGGTTCAACCGATTTTGATGCGGTTATCATCCGAATGGACAACTCTTCGGATTCGGAGATTCTTATAGAATGAGTGTTCGCACGAAGTTTTGATAAGTGAACCTCTCTTTACTCATCAGTTTCTGCAGCACAAGCAGTATGCTGACAATCTCTTGCAGCATCAAGTCGTCGCTATTCTTCGTCGAGAGTTTCATTCTCCCTTGCGCGACTCTTCCTTAATCCTTCGTTTTTCTACCTAGGCAGGCCCATAGGCACACCGTATAATAGTAGGTATGTCAGTCATGATTACAAACTGATACCAGTACTAGCCCAAAACTTATCACTAAATAAAAAAACCTATCACTAAAATAAATGAAGAACCTAACTAACTTTGAACGAACTAGTAACTAGCCCAAAACCTAAAGTAAATGAAGTACCAATAACTAAAAAGTATGAAATAAAAAAATAAAAAACTATACTTAACCAAAAAAAATGAGAATTCAATTTCTTTTTTAAACCAAAACAAAAATTATAACAATTTAATTTCTTTTTCTTTTTAAAAAAAAGGGAACCGCCTTCACAAAACCGACCCACTGCATAGCACAAAATAATTTTTATATACGCCACCCCTATCCTTATCCAGTCCCTATCCCGTCTCTATTCCTACCCCGTAAAGCAAATTTCTGCCAAAAACTAATTAAATATGATTTAATGAATAAACTATGTTTTTTTATGCAAGTAAGAGCAGTGTTCTTCGTTGTCCTAAATTAGGTTCAGCTGAAACTCTGTTTGGCTGAGCTGATAATTTTCAAACGGCTGAACCGATTTTCATGAAACATGTCTAAGAACCACCACTAGAAAACCTACTTTTAAATAAAAAAAACCGCAACCAAATCTGTTCATCCATTTAAGAGCTATGATGCCACAGACAGACACACATAGCGGTCAAACTTGTAAACCCCTCTTTTTGCATCGGGGTTATTTGCCTCGCACATGCCTTTTTTGTTTTCATTATGTTGTGAGTATATCCTGTGCGTGTCCTCAATATTTTTTTTTGTTTATTCTTCTTATATTTCTATCATATTGAATTGAATAATAAATGAATGTAAATTGTGTTTCAATCGATCAGTAAATGAAAGTGAGAAATCTGGATGCTACTGGCTGGTAAGACTAGAACGTGTATATACATTAATAAGCTATTGAATGTTTGTATTCAGTCTACTTCTTCTTCTCTTGTTCGAGCTATTTCCATATCGCTAGTTTGTGTCGAAACTATAATATATGAGAAAGCTTAATAATGTCGTAGTGAAACTATGAACCAATGAACCCGAACTGAAACTGAAACTGTGAACTATGTACCAATTACCCATGTTTGCAAAAATAAATGATTTGATTTGATTTTGATTTGAAAATATTAGGACTCAGTCTGGGGTCCGGCGAATGTATATATCTCCCGGGCCCCCGACTTGGTATGGTATGGTAGTTGAATTAAGTAGAAGGAACAGTGGCGTTTTAGGCGGTAGGAGTGCAACAAGCCCTTCATTCTCACCAGACGTAGGGTTTCTATGATTCACACGGAAAAATTGGATTCATTGGACACAAAGGACTGCCTCTTATATTACCACTTTATACTTAACTGTGGGTATGTAACCCACTTAATTAAAACCATGTTCCTAGAACGACGTCACCGACAATAATGGCATAAAACCGAACGCCATTTCACTCAACAAAGTGAGTCGATATTGTTATACTTAGTGGTAATTTATCGTGCTGGCGACACCAACTTACGGACGCGAGAGTGCATATTAAATATGGAACTGACTGATGGAACTGCCGATACTGTACTGCCTAGTACAGTATTGGCAGTACCTATTAATATAAGTAAGTAGTAGTACTACATCGTTATAATTGGAAAGAATCGTCGCAGTGCCGCAGCCGTGTCCTAAAGTCTAGTCCAGTTAAGCGACACTTATGTGCCATTAAGTCATCATCTTCGCAGAAATGGTATTAATGTGTGACATTTGAAATATGGCAAACGACACTTAGTTTTTAAATTTTTGAACAGTTATGAGAAATTGTGGGTCAAAATCCGGGCAAGTACTAATGTGCCTTATAGAATCATTAGATACTTTCTAAGTTTATATTGGAGTTCACTGACATCGGTGAAGGAAAACCTGGACTTTTAATTACTTTAAGTCTGAAGTTGTCAATCCGCCTTAAGCAAGCGTGGTGATCATCGTCTATGAGAAGACGCCGTTGCCACGCAGTGGGACGATATTAGACTATTATTTTTACTATTATTAATACTATTACATAACATAACGCCTTGTTTAGCCGAAGTGTCAGGTAGAGTACCTATTGTACCTACACCCTGTAACAGGGGGCGAGCCTATTGCCATCGGGCACAAGTCCAGAGTCCGGGCTGCTACTGAGAAATTCCAGATAGAAAGACCCCATAACACGACTGCCCGACCTGGTAATTGGTTCGATTCCCAGGTCGGGCAGAAGTAGGTTTTCCAACCATACTTTATAGTAACGTATACTATTTTATTTTTGGTATTTATACTTTATAATTTTGCATACAAATAAAGTATGTGAAAATACTTTATTTCCAACCTTTACTGTGATGCGTAAAACAAAACACTCATAATGGGTACTTAACTATTAAACAGATGACAGAAACGATTAATTAGAATATAATTAGGTACTGAATGAAATGCTAGGATTAAGCTGTAATTACCTATGTTAAAACTCTAGAAATCATACGAGTGATATTTTTTCACAACACATGTTTAGTTTTGAACAATAAACGTTTGATTTCCATTTTCTATAGGTATGGCCGTCCATTGAATGGCATGAGGAAGAAAAAGGTAATGTTTAGAAAACATATCCTCATACACTAGTAGTTTATCCAGCATACAAAAGGTTGATGACAAAATACTGGTCTTCAAAGTTCAATGCAAGGCATAAATAAGTAGTTACTGTTTAAAGTCTAACAATCAACTAAGTATCAGCTGTTAGATTGAACAAAACTAAACATTAGGTACACTTTGATATTATGGTTCCACACGTGGACAAAACAGCTGAAATTGTACCTGCTGTTTTCGAAGCAAACCGTATTATTGTGTAGTTTTCCTCCATACTTGAGTATTGGGTACGGCTCATATCAAACAATACTTACTTACTGCAGCGGTACTAAGCATAGTATGAAAAACGTAGGTCTCCTCTTACCTTCTTACTACTTTGGAAGATCAACCTCACGATACAGAAACTTTAGGTAGACTATTTGACATTATATTTACATTGAACTGTACCTTTAAAACATAACATATCATCATGCCTGTTTCCCTAAACGTATCAAAGGTGTATCTGTACACCCACATTTCGGTATGTTTAAGTTTCCTGTAGTATGGAGCGAAAGTATTGCCATCAACCGGGCCCAAGTCCAGATTCTGGGCTGCTATTGAGATATTCGTAATAGAAACACCCAAAAACACTTGGCCCGAACTGGGAATCACACTGTTTGTGTTGCTGGGGAGTTTGTTGCGCCACTTCTTCTTCTCAGCTAAAGCACTAGGAAGTGGTGAAGGGCGGGTGTTTTGGGGGACCGTCTTATGTAATTTTGACGTTCAAAAAGTTCTGACTCTCAGCCTAGCTATAAATGACTTTTGATTTGATTTGATTTGAAAAAAACCGCTACTGCTAAGCATAACGCCCTGCTTCATGCTTAGCAGTATATAGCGCTGTCGACCACTGTAACAAGGTAGACTACACCTTTAAATAATGTATGTTTTTTATTTTATTCCCTCGCTTGGACAGGCTCGAATTTGACCACTATCTTGCCTGATGACAATGATTCAGTGAACCATACTGTATGACAGTCGAAGGGTTTTTTTTTTTTTTTTTTTCTGGGTGGGAAATCATCAAATAACTTCTCCCGCTCTGGGTGGAGCGGGAGGGCGTGTCAGACTTTTACTGACTAAAACCCACCCGTGTACCCTCAGTTGCCTGTGTGCCAGGGGCGGCGGTATCTCTTTCGAACAACCCGCACCCCCGGCAGGCATCGGCCCTTGCGGACCCCTCTGTTGCTGCTGACATCTCTTTGAGGCGCGCGTGGAACACAACGCGCCGTCGACCCGGGCTTGGTCCTTACCGGACAGCGAGCTACCCATAACTCGCCGTCCGCAAGCCCGCGCCTACGGTGGCCGGGAATCAGCCTGGGATTCCCGACGCCCAGGGCGTCTCCTGCGAAGGCCACGGCTGTGAGGGCGCATGTACTGCATCTCCCTCACGTGCGCCGCCTCCCTCTTTGCGAGCATAACTGCTTCGCTGAAGGAGGCGACTGCCAGCCATGCCCTCTCGCTCCGTACCATGGCCTGGACCAGGGTCGGACGCGAGAGATCGCCGCCGCCGATCACCTGCACGAGGACACGGCGTTGCTCCGCCCAAGCTGGGCAGACCTCCACCGTATGCTCCACCGTGTCCTCTGGGCGATCTTCGCAATGGAAACACCCGGGCGTTTCCTCCCGCCCTATCCGAAACAGGAACCTCCCGAAACAGCCATGTCCGGTGAGGACCTGTGTCAGGCGGAAGGTGAGGACGCCATGCCGCCTCTCAAGCCACTCCTCAAAGAGGGGACTTACCGCCGCAATCGCGGCGTGCCCAGCACTGGGTTGCGACAATCGCACTTTCCACGTCGCCATGAGATCCTGCCGGAGCTCTGTCCGCCGTGCCGCGATTTCCCGCGGCAGCGGAGTTACGCCCCGGCGTTTGGCCTCCTCGCGCCACTCCCAAGTGAGCGCGAGGACGTTTGCCTCCAGATCCCATGGCGGTAATCCGGCAAGGAGGCCCGCCGCCTCACCGGAGATCGTGCGGTATCCCCGGATCATCCGGATGGCCATGACCCTATGGGCCGCCTTCAACCGGCGTGCTGGTTGGCGCCTCAATGTAGGCGCCCACACCGGCGCCCCGTATAGGGCCATGGCCCGCACGACCCCCGCGTAGAGCCTCCGGCAGGAGGCGTTTGGCCCCCCTAGATTGGGCAGGAGCCGCTTCAAGGCAGCCCCGGCCCGCTCCAGTCTGGGAGCCAAACGTCGGAAATGTTCCCCGAAGTTCCACCGGCTGTCGAGGACGAGTCCTAGGTACTTCATCGTCGACTCGACGCCGATGTGAACCCCTCCCACCGTTATCTGGGAACCCGTCAGTGGCGCATTCCGAAGACCATGAAACCACATGGCCTCGGATTTGTGCAAGGCCACCTCGAGTCCCAGTTGCCGGATCCTATCGACGATTGTCGCAACTCCGTGTGTCGCTAAGTCGGCCGCCGCCTGATACGACCTCCCTTGCGCCAGGACCAGCGTGTCGTCAGCGTAGCAAACTACGCTGACGCCACTAGGGAGGTCGGCGCGCAGCACCCAGTCGTATCCGATGTCCCACAGATGCGGCCCCAGGACCGATCCCTGTGGGACACCGCACGACATCTCTCGCCGGTTCCACTCTCCTAGGTGACCGGGGTAGATGACGGCCCTGTCCGTCAAGTAGGCCTCGACCACACGACAGAGGTAGGTCGGCATCCGGTGATACCGGAGTGCCTCCCTTATGCAACTCCAGGGCAGGGTGTTGAAGGCATTGGCGATGTCCAGAGACACCGCCAAGACGACCCCACCCCGGGCCACAGCATCCCCCGTCGTGAGGGCTCGCACGCGCATGATGGCGTCCACCGTGGAGACAGTCGAAGGGTAACTTAGTCTTTTGAGATTTCAGTAAATCCATAGCTGCATACTGCATTATCATTATCTTGGCCTTATTGCAATTACATTTAGGGTCGGCGTTTCAAAGGTGCTTTATTCGCAACCAACTCTAATTTCAGAGGCAATGAATAAGCCACATCATCAAATACGATGCTTGTTACGTTACCATAGTGATCCTCGCGACAAAAGCAGTATTTTCTTCGATCGTTTTGTTCAGGTTTATTGTGACAATTGCAAAATTGTGGATACTCCTCTACGTATGCCACTTTAATGTTTTAAATATTTTCTGCTTTTCTACACATTTCGTGAGTAATTACGGTATGCAGTTCATTTTAGTGCGTGGTGTAAAACACTCTGTATGTTTCAGGAATTTCATTCTGAAAAATTGTAATTCAAATAACTAGAATCCTAGGAAATCGTGAAAAATATCAGTGTTTTGTTACATACCTATACGTATACATCTTGTTAATAGAATTGTATTCTTCTCTTACTAAAATAAAGGCCGACATAAAAGCCTTAAGGAATACTTATCAGTTTCACAAAATTCACTGTCTAGGTACTTTTATATTGGTTTTCCCTTAGAGGGATCACTTTGTACCACTCTCTCCTACATACAATATTTTGTCGAGTTATACGAACACAACTAAAAAGTCAGTTGCTCCATAATGGAGCAACTGACTTTTTGACTGTCTTTAGAGGTTTTCAATTACATTTCGTATGAGGCCCCGGTAAACATGAAGGTACATTTTGGGGCCTAAAAAAAGTCAGGGACATAATTTCAGGCGGGAAATCGCAAGGAAGAAAACGTGTTTTGTATGAATGAAGACAGAGGTCATTCATAGTTTTTATTCGCATTTGTCTCAGTATTTAGGTACTCTTTGAAGTAAGCAACAAGTACAAGTAGTTCGTAAATTTCTGTGCTAGTTCTTTAAAAACTTTACCGTCCGGCTCTGTAAATTCTCCGAAAACTAACAGACTCTTCTAGACACGCTCCTGAAAGAATCGATGTCGTCATTTGTGCTGAAACGGCATCATTAAAGTATGTCGTTACACCTTATATTGTAAAGGAGCGACGCTTCCTCACATTATAGTATGTACGGTCGGTAGACAGAGATGGGTCCACCTTTGCATACTACATGTACATACATGCCATTTGTTCTGAACTACACAAGTTATATGTCTACCACAATGAATGTATTTATTTTTTCATTGCAACTAAGCATAGCAACACAATACTCAGCGTACAATCTCATTTGCTAAGCGATATTGCAGTCTTTTATTGCCAGATTAGCAATGTTAATTCCAAAAAAATATATTTTTCGTATAGAATTTTTGACCTGCTGTAAGAGTGTTTTTTAAGATGATTTTTCATGGCAATCTTTCTGTTATGATAAATAAATAAGTCGTATGTAATTACTTATGCTTAAATGCTTAATGGCATGGCTTCGAAATCCGGGTAAACGTAAAGACGACCAATTACCTAACTTACGAATTAAATAATTCATATTAACTGCTCTGTTTCCCGTATTCCTGTCGGCATGCAAATGAGCATGAATATTACAAGTTGTAATATTAGAGTTGAATATTAGAATACCTACTTAAACTACGTCCAAAGAGATGCTACCAAACCGTAAACATTTATTCAAATTCAGCGAAACTTATCGTAACAAAGTTTGCTAAAGTTTGAAACTAAACTCCATTACCTGTCCGTAACGACCTAATTCAAATTAATGTACCTTGAGCGGGAAGACCTAACTATGGGTGGGACCACGTATTGGGCGACGCTCCCTCGCGCCATAGGCAGTGAATGAGTTGGTGACAGTTTGACATGCAGTACTAATAATATATTATGGGCAAGAGCGTACCGTTCAATTATCGCACCTACGCTTCGCGAACTAAGAACTAGGATACTCTGTCTCGCGTGCACATTTGTACGCAGCGGCGTGCTCCCACCACGGCGCAGGCGCGGCGAGATGCGCGCGCATATATTCACCAACGCTTCGCCGGAACACCAGTCAATCCTTAGATCGCCAAGCGAAGCGATCGAATCAGTTGAGCGAACCGATATATCGCACTCGAACAACGCTACGATCGTTTGCGCGCGTTACACAGCGTTCGCGTCAAGGAATTCGGATTAAAGGTATTGTAAATGAAATATATTTTGTGATAGGGATTTTTTTTAATAAGTATATCGGAGTGCGTTCGGTGTGGTGCATGTTGTATGTTGCTGGGTGGTGCGTCGTGCTCGTGCCGGGTGTGGAAACTCCCCGGCACGCCAGCACGTGCCCGCGCAGTGCACGCGCGCTCGACCACCTCCTCCGGCTGCAATGCGAATTGCATCAGCTCCGACCAAAATATTTGTAGACACCAAATGCGCTCGCGGTCTACCTGCTTTGCGAACTTTTGTATGGCGAAATAACTAAAACAAATCAAGCTCAGTCGAAATGTCTCAAAATTTATATAACATGATACGGTTTCAACACGTAGCTACTCTTACTTGAACGTTTACAAACATTTACCACAACTAAGTAGTAGTGCACACGAGTGTTAAGTCATAAAAAGTTTTATAAGCAACTCGGTCGGGTTCATAAGAGAAAACTGGACCTCCGTAACTGGTAGAACAACTGAAACCTGTACAAATTATAAAGGACAGGATTTTTAGAGGACTCGAATGTTTTAACTCAAAAAAGTGCTCTTGAACAACCAGTTTGAACACATTTAAGTACAGAAGCCACAAGTTAACTCTACGTCGAATTAATATTAAACAGCGTAATAAAAGTTGTTTAGTCTATATGGTAATTTTATGAATAACGAGGTAAACAACGAGTAGTCTAACGTCTCGGAGTGGAGCTCAACACTCAGCTAGTTATGTACTGAGAACAACAACGGTTAACACATTAGCATGTCTAATTATAAGTTTCTATGCACTTAGTTATGTTTGAAATGCAGCCCTTTAGTTCTACGTTTGCATATTAACTTCAACGTAGTTGTGGGCAGATATAAACTCTATTCGGTAAAAGCCAATTATTTTTAAAAGAGTAACCGTGCAGTTTCTTGCCGGCTCTTCTCCATAGGAAGCGACAAATTGGAACCGTGCACCTAGCTTCTGACGTTTCATAACTTTCTTTGCAGGTTTATGTGTAATAAAATATTTTGAATTTAATTTTGATTCAAAGTTGATTTTCTAATAATAGCACACCTAATGTTTCTCGAACAGAGTGTGAAATAAAAACAGGTAGTGTATCAGTAGTTGATAAGAATTCGAAATACTCGTAATAATCGATGGAGGAGCAGGGTCACTGTAGTATTAGTAGATAAAGTGCTTGCTTACCAACAACTCACCATGGTACGTCACCAGGAACCAGGGAGCCGTCGTCTTGCCAAAAGTAAATTCAAGTAATGTGTTGGCAGTGTTGGCACCAACAACCCAGCTTACACTACCAGCAGTCATAGGCGCGATGTTATGTGTGCGTAAAAATAGATGCTTATCGTTATTGGCATGTGTTGAAACATTACTAGCCATTCGTTTGGTTCGTGATGTAAAATCGAGGAGTTTTCTCCTTCATCACGAATTTGAGCAACAATTACGCTAAATGTTTTACGCTAAATAGCGTAAAACATTTAGCGTAATTGTTGTTGTTGGCTATTTAGCCTAGTAGATAAACATTAGTCAATTTTCGTATAAAATCGATATACCTACTGAACTTGTTATGTTACAAATATGTATGTATTTTGTTTTTTAAACCACAATTTACAAAATAATATCTAAGTTCATTTAAAGTTTCATGTCATAACTGTAAGCGTATTGTAAAAAGAAACATAAATCTCAAAAACTCTTCATCCAAAATGATGTCTTAAATGTTCTCTCTTCTCGTTTGTTTTGTATTCAGTTTTTTTTTTTAATTATTGAATTGTCCCCGGTCCCCGATAAGTCTACAAAGTTTAAATGAAATCTGACCGTTTGAAGTGGGTCAAAATCAAGTCTAAAGGAGTCGGTTATAAACAAACATACAAACATACAGGTGAAGCTAATAAAAAGCGTGTAAAAACCAGCCAAGTGTGAATCGGACTCACACACGTAGGGTTCCGCACCACAAGGCAAAAAACGTTTCTTCTATGGAGACCCCAAACTAATTGAGAAAGGCAAAAAAGAAAATTACCAAAATAATTAATAACCCACATAGTCGTCACGTTTACAATAATTAAAGTATAAAAATACTTTTCAAAGTAAATATTCATGTCATTTTGTATCGAATAAGGATTTTGCATAATATTTAAAATGTAAGTTAAATGTTTTGATCACAAGGCTTATGAGAGCGAGCAGCTCAATCCCAAGTCAATGTCTTCTAAATACGTGTCCAGTAAAGTTTAAAAGATCTGATCTTTTTAACTTTACCGGACACGTATTTAGAAGACATTGATCAAAAGCGTTGGGACGCGAGAGTTATCTCTCGATGCCACACTAAGCCGTACAGTTTCTGCGTAGCTCGGAATTTAGGATTTTCGAGAGTAATAAAATGTGTAAAAAAAAGTGTACATGCCGATGCCGGCAGCCGGATGCGGCTCACTGCGCGTTTCAGTTTGTTCAGTGCGGGCAATAGGTCACTCACATTCTCGTGTAGCGCTCTAACGTACCTACTACCGAGCTCCGAGCGCTCGCCTCAGGGAACTCCCGTGCAACAAAAACAAAGAAAATAAATGAATCATTCCTTTCTCCGTCGTACAGTCGACGGGTAAATAAACCAATTTATTTTTGGGCCTAAAACCGTCAATCGATTTCTATGATTTCTTGGAGAGATCGCCCGACTTTTCATCTTACTCCGAAATTGTTTCATTATGAAGTCTAAAATAATATTTGGCTATTTCTTGTGTTTGGTATTTTACAGAAACGTATTGTTACTCTTGTATGTGTTGAGTAAACTGTGTCAAGGGCTCTTTACACAAAAGCCATGCACGATATCGCGAGTTTAAATATTCCCATACCAAACCATTCATTCCAACTCTGAGCGGGATTTCAAAGCCGTACGTACGGACATCACCGATAGACCATTAAAAGAAAATTAAGTAAAATTTAATTAATTAAATTATCTTTGTAGAGAATATTATTTTAGAACCTGAAAAGAAAACGACCAACAACACATTAACAGACATTCATTTTCCTTTTCAAAGACATTTTAAATAAATTGTAAAAAGAATTGATTCAGTAACGAAATTGTAGGTGTTTTTTCCTACGTGAATACATAGATGGAGAACATACCATAGCACTGTGTATTTAAAATGTAACTTTTTATAGTTTAATTACAAGATGTCGATCGAGTTTCGAAACGTTTCCTATTTATTAAACTGTCCGACAAATCATTGTTTTAAAAGTATCTAAAAAACACGATTGTTCGTACTTAAGTGTTTTGAAAATAATTCAACTCGCTTGTCGCCTCTTCTGCTTACACCCCGGTACTATAATAACAGTTGTATGTATGTATACATAAAACAGGCAACAACTCTGCACTTTATTGAAGACTATAATGGGCTAAACTATTTATTACCAACTAACGAACCACCTACGTAATGAAATAGTTCCTCTAAATAAACGGAAAATACCTAAATACACTTTTAATTTCATAATTCGTTCCTATCGATAAATAATAGTTCCCGACTTATTATTTATTTGAAGAACTCGTTTGACCCCACGGTTGGATTCCTCCCCCATTAACGTGTGATATTGTTTTAAATGAATAACTTAGTTATTTCAAAGACTAATATTTATTAGATTTTTTAAATAGCCCTTTAATCAGAAATCAATCTTGTTTTTAGGCAGTGTAATCAGGTTGCCTTTTTACAACTGATAAACACATGTGAGTTTTTTATGAAAACTTAATATTTTCAGTAGTTTTTCTAAAATAGGCTACCTGCTTATAAACTACGGTACTTAACAGTCAGCTTAAAAAAATATATAAATACTTAACTGTCTGACCCAATTACAATTCCACGTGCAATGTTCCTCGTAGTACAAAAAGTACCAATTTAAAACGTAACGTAATTACCACAGCTGCTTATTGTCCAGTAGAGTTTCGGAAACATTTGCGTCGTTCTTGATACGGTAACCTCGACTTTAGAATTAATTATTTTAATTAATATACAACTGAATATCCTTGGATGAGGAGCTTGAGATAAAAAAAATCTGTTTACTAAAAAACTAGTCGTGCAATCTAAGACTTCGGTGGTCAGTGTTATCATTCAAACTAACACTTGTTTTGGCTGTTATCAGAACCCAACCGTGTTGTAGATCCTTGACCTAAAAACGAATGCGATCATTATTGCGTAAATTGTTACTAATCTGCTTAATGATCTAGCTCCTTCGATAATCGTATCATTTTTTACGATACGATACGACACATGTCATGTTCTCATTTGTGACAAGAAAGTCCGCAGTACTTAAGATTATCGATCTCATTTGATATTCAATCAAGTGGAATCCAAGCATTGATTCTTGGCTACCCACTTACTTTACACCTATTACGTACGTATGATTGTGTATGTGCCTATCAGTGTATATACCTACTTAAGGAAAATGTAGCACATCCCGGAATAACAATATGAATCTAAATGATATACTGTTTGTTAGGATAACAGACGTTTACAATCGTGTGCTATTTTTATTAACTAAACTAAACCAGTTCAAGGGCCCGCGCAAACATTTAGTTTTAAAATCTAAAATAACTGTTATTTCGTCATTCAGATTTAAGAACGCTTCGTATACTTATAAATTCGAATCATTGTATTTTATTATGTTAATGCTATCGGTATAATAGTATATATTATTTTCTCAGTTCTAATTATATCGCGGAGTAAATTATTTGCTGATTACATTCCAAAGAATATCATTAAAAGTACCTAAAACCCTTAATACCTTAATAATGTATACGCAGAGCTACTCAATTATTTGCAGATTTTTATAAAAAATCATTCCCAAAATTAGGAACATTCGATACGTATGTAATATCCGTTAAAAAAAACCAACATAAAATACTGCACCTACCTTAGGCATGTAAACGTTATCAAAAATATAAATATTATAAACTGTATAATTATTTCCACATAATAATATTACGCAATGCAATAAATATAAAGCGTCGAACCGTATGCCGTACAACGGCAGGTCAAGACCGATTGGGTGTCTCGCAAAAACTTGATAATCCCAGTTTGTTAATGACGAAACGAGTTATATGAGAAAAGCCAGTTTATATCATTTCTCGACCTATATAACACACGATAATGACATACTTAGTGACGATTAATTGAGTAAAATTACGTACTTTCGCGTATTACTTATCAGCTTTGTGCTAGATTTCCACCGCAATTTCTTAAAGAAGGCTATTTCAATTTGTACAAGGACTATTGTAATTATCATACCGCTGATAGCTGTCGTTTTTAAGCGTATTTTTTGTTCGTTTATGTCCTTATAAGGATCCAGCGAGGATAATTACAAAGTGCACATAATTTAGATCGTCTTCCATACAAGAGTGCCGTGAGAATTATCAATGACTATATAGTTCTCCAGTGTACCTGCCTTGAGACTTATTAATAAAGTCGGAAATCATTCGGGATTTATAGCAAAGTGCAATATCATGTTCTTGAGAACCGAACACAAAGGCATTTGAACTCCATAGATATCTATGACCGAAATATTCTTGTATCTCCGATCTTTAAATAAGCGCGGCTACGATTTTTTCTCTGTCAGCAACGACTTTGGAAAGGTACCTTGAGTCATTGTTGGAAGATTCTGAAAGTTACACAGCATTTTTCTACGTTAACAAAACATAAAACTGACAAACAAAGGGCAGTACAAAAATATATTCGGAAGTAAGTCTCAATAATATTGTATATTTAACACGATAATATTTACGTGTACGCTGCTACGGAAGCAAGCTTAGATATTTCTGTATTGGTTCGGCGCGCCGCGCCGGCCGGTTCATTCACGCATTATATTTTTTGCCGCACGTGAAACAAATATAAACACGTTCTAAATACTAAAGAAGCATCCACCCGTCCCGTCGGGCTATGAGCAATGTGAGCATCAGCTGAGCACACCGCAGCCAGCGACCAAACACTCGTGCGCGGCGTGAAACAGTCATCGCCCTCCTTTACTGACAAGGCCAAGGACTTGAGAACTGTGTAATAAATACTAAACAACACACACAGCTGTGCAACAAAACATACTGAGTAATATGTAGGTGTCAAGTCCGTCGCATAAAGCCTTTGTTATCCCATCATTACCAGGTACTTACGCATGGGCATCACATAGATATCAACGTGACTGTCGCGTAGGCTTGAGGAGGAGAACAATACTAATGAAGTGCCACTAATCAGTCAAGAGTCACGCTCAAGCTCGTGATCTATTGTCAGGCAGGTGCGCTCAGCATATTAACGACAAAGCACATACTTTTATTAACCTCTCCCTAACTAAATCTCTCGCTATGATTTTTTACGATTTCAAGTGTCACCTGAAACCGGACGAGTCGTACGATAGACTTCAAATTACAGTCATGGATGAAGGCTCCTCTAAGGCAACCGTGTGTCGTTGGTATAACCAATTCAAGCGTGGTCGACTAACTTTGGGGTATTAAAAAACCTCTCCCTGACAGCAAGGCATTTGTTCTCACAATTAAAAATTGCGTCACTTCAGTTATCAAGATCGGCATAATAATAATGAGCCATTACATTAACCCACATAGATATACTAAGAAACATGTAACATGTCAACACTTGATAACGGGAGTGTGTACAGTATAACGCCTGATACGAAAACATCGATGCATTGTAATTACGACTGAAAACAGGAATGGCTGTGATCAGTGTTTTATAAATAGTGGCGTAGCCCGTGGCATGATTTGGATTTCTTGTGCATTTCCTTAATGACGTATATGTCAGTGCGTATGACTTTACTGATTTTATAATAGCAAGTGGCCATACAACATGGCAATGCTGCCAGACTTTTGGGTACTTTTCCTGTTGACAGCGATGCCGACGAATTCTTTGATATGCCCTATGATTCCTTCCCCTCCATTTTTATTGTATACTTGTACATACATAATAATATTATTATTTCAAGACTGCTAGCTTTTAAATTATGTTAATTTGTATTCTCTTGAAATTGAAATAAAAACACAATTTAAACATACACACTTATTTATAATGTTTTTATATCGATGTCGATGAGTGATAATCATGTTCATTCACAATCTAGAGAAGGGACAATACTCGTTACACTTTATGCCATTCCTATTATTATCTTTAGTTGGCATGTTAATTTGCTATTGAATGAGTATTGCGCCATAGGTGTCGCTGTCATGTCACCTATACTTACTTACATACTTATTAATTGTTTCATTAAATATATTTGTTCCTGTTATACAATAGATGCGTTGGTGTTGGTTATTATTGTTTTCACACATCAATTATCTAGATAATCTATTGCATTACGGGCCTATAACATAACGTTAAATGTAGCCGTAAGTGTAAGCAAATACATAGTCACAAAGTGTTACGTTCGAGTATATGTAGCTATATTACTGAAGGTAAGTATCACTTAGTCAATGACACCGTCGTTTCTTACCAACTGGTATTAACTGGAACAAAATGGTTCTGATCTTGGAAATGTTTATCAATCGTGCAATACGTTTGTTCAAAAGATTCACACTAGTAACATCATTTACATAGTCCGTTTTCACCTGAAATAAGTGTAGGTATTCATTATCATGGAGGTGGAAAAATGAATATTAACCAAAGTGCCCATAAAGTTTTTCACGGTCAGCCAGTGTGTAAACGTATAAAGTACACCATAGTAATCGAGCACTCCACTAATGCGTAGGTAGCTTCTAATCAGAAACGAATGGCGGCAAACTTTTGGCCCTGCGGAGAACATCAAACAAATTCATGCTAATGGCTATTATGTTTATCGATCGGATTGCTTAACCTCGAGTTCTATCTATGGGTTACAAAAAGGACCGAAATGTTGTTTACCATTAGATACTTTTACATATCTTCCGTAGTTTTTTGTTCAAGTAAGTTTATGGGTTTATTTTAATTAAAGTTGTAATTGCAATCGATCAGTCACTCCGTTACATTAAACTATGTACATGTTTTGTTTTTGTTCCCCATTAACAAAATAATTTTACGGCGCATGGCAATAACGTATGTCGTGGAAGAAGCCAGCAGGTAATAAGAAATTTTCCGAGCTAGCGGGAATTTTCCTAGATTCACTACATTTGCCAAAAACCATCAGTTGCGGTACAAGATTCCTAGATTGCTTACATACGTACAAATGACGTGATTTGTTTTATTATAAGCGCAGTCGCCATTTCGAATTATAGAGTTTGAGCCAAAATACTACTGAATCGTTTAGGGAAACACGGACAAATTGCATTTTCCTAATGATGGAATAAAATTAGTCTAATTGAATTTCCGATATAGGTATTGGTAAAACGATAACTTTTGGCATTTGTTGACATCATTTTTTATTGCGAATTCTCCTCAATGAACTCTATTGTGCTCTGAGTCAATATTGGAACTTTTGTTCGTTAACCCCATTCCCCTAAATGCCTTGTCTTTTATGTGGAAATCAATTTGTTATAATAATCGCCTGCGTCGGGCACACAGTATTGCGTGCGTCGTGAAGAGTGGTCGGCAAACATACGCGTCACCGCAGTTTGGGCAACACGCCAATCGATTTCGTGAAATTACCATCGTTGCTTATGTCAAGGGTCTGTTTATTTTATTGACGCACAGGTAACTGTTGTCTACGAAACGTTCATAACTACATTATTGACATGCTTTGTTAGAAATACATTCATTTGTTCCGGTTCTGTTTACCTTTAATACAGTACAAAAAAATTACATCAAAATTTTTATTCGGAATAATTTATTTATTCATGGTACTTATAGAGTAAGGTTTTTTTTCTTTGACATCTTCCTAAAAAAGATCTACGGAATGTAAGTTACTTCCGGAAAAAAATTACATTACTAATCTTTATTCATGCGCATTTAAATCAAGCTTGGCTTGAATACATGTTTCTTTTGTGAAGAGTCAAGTATTTATTTACATACCTATTCTCTCGAAATGTCAAGGAAAATGTATGTAAATATTAAGTAATCAAACTGTGCGGGACAAGCGATAAAACAGTGTACATAATAGAATAGTGTATATAAAGTGATACATAGACGCTCATAAGACAGTACAAAGTGAATAAGTTTACTATAATTTAATAATTCGTATTAGTTGTGTAACTGAGTACTAGGGGTAAGCAGTAGTTCAAGTGTTTATGTTATATTTTATATTGTCTTAGTTGATTTTATATTTTTCTTAGATAGTTCTTATTACATAGAGTCCGATTATATATAGTTTTACCTATGTAAAATTAATAAAGTTAGCAAAAAACGCAAATAATGTAGCGCGGTCCTCGTTACGGTAAAGGGTCGAGGTATTTAAGTTAAAAATGTTCAATATAGTGCCTCGCTCTGATTGGTTGATGTTTTGCGCGCGTTTTTTTGTAATATTGTGCCTATCCCTAATTAGCTGACGCCTTTACCCGCGCTTTTTTGTAATTATGATTGGTCAAATCGATATTTTAAATCCTTGCAAAATTGTATAAAAATAGGAACATTTTTGTCATTCAACACATTCAGCGGCGAACTACCTAGAACAAAGTACTCCAAATATAGAAGCAAGAAGTCTCCAGTGGTTTCATTCCCCGCCAACCCAGCACACAAATGCGGCTATAGGCCACATTTAATGGTCCTTCGAACACGGATACTGCGGGGAAGAATTACCTGAAGATTACTACAGCATCACAGAGAAGATTTCTCAAGAGAATAGAAGAGTACTTTCAAGATTCGAAGAAAATCAGCTGACAGCATGCCAGTTACGCGCTCCGTGGGTAGGGGCCGCAAGCCGTCGGGAGAACAGAAGCCGTCGTCGTCCGAGACCACTACCTCGGCGACCGGTACCAGCGCGGAAGCCAGCACGGAATCGACAGTTACAGGGACGACCGCCACGGAAACTTCGGAACAGACAGACAACTCCGCGGCAACCGAGCCAACCACCGTGACTTCCGCGACCGCCAGAACCTCCTCGACCGCCACCGCCTCCGCCACAGCCGCCAGCGCCGCTGCCCCCTCCGTAACCCCGTCCACTGCGACGACACTAACTACGGGTGCGAAGGACAAACAGCTGATGAAGCCGCCCGCTACTGTCATCAATAGTGAAACTCGTCAAGAAACAGAAACCTCTACAGTGAAGCGAGTTATGAAGAACACCGCCGGTCCATCGAAGCCGACTGGACTACAGGATCTCCGCCCTCCTAGCAACAAGGGAGGAGAGGGAGGATCTATCTACAGCAGAACAAAGCAACTCAAGCTTGCGAAGGCGAGAGAAGATTTACTACGCCTTCAAGTGAAACTAGCCGCAGCACGCCTAGCTACATTGGAGAAAGAAGACTCAGAAGAGGAAGAAGATGACGTCTCCCTCTACTCGAAGTCAGAAGTTAACGCAAGAGTGGACAACTGGTTGGAGAATCAAGTGAATCGTCCGGTGTTAGCGATCACCAACGAACCACACTGCCCCCCAGAAGAACCAACGGTCGTCCGCACAGAAGAACCAATGCCAGCGAAGCATGAAGAAACACGTCAGTCACCGGCGGGAGGTCAAACCGACTTAGCCCTCCTAGCTGAAGCCATCACCCGGGCTGTCAGCGCCGCTCAACGACCCAAGTTCGTCGAGTTACCGATCTTCAGTGGGTCCCATCAGGAGTGGCTACCATTCCGCGCCGCCTACTACGAGACAGAAGCAATGTTCAGCACAGTTGAAAATACGAATCGACTCAGAAGAAACCTGAAAGGAAAGGCCAAAGAAGCGGTTGAAGGTCTTCTGATAACCAACGCGCATCCAGCTGAAGTGATGAAGACTTTGGAGTCAAGATTCGGAAGACCAGAAGCAATAGCCATGATGGAGATGGAGACGCTTCGAGGTCTGCCGCGCCTTACTGAGTCACCAAGGGACATCTGCATATTCGCCACGAAGGTCTCCAACGTAGTGGCGACATTGAAGACTATGGGTTGCTTCAACTACATGTACAACCCTGAACTCGCGAAGACAATAGTGGACAAACTGACGCCGACTCTGCGATACAGATACTACGATTTCTCAGCCACGCAACCACGCGAAGATCCTTGCCTCATCAAGATAGAAAAGTTCTTCAAAAGGGAAGCGGAGCTGTGCGGACCTTACGCGCTGCCTGAACAGATGGCAGCACTTACTACGGCCGCTTCACAAAAGAAGACACAAAGGGTCAACAACGTGACTGAGAAGACACAAGCAACGAAGTGCTTCATATGTGAAGATAAGGGGCACACCAATGCAACAGAATGCGAAGAGTTCAAGAAGTTAGATGCAAACGCAAGATGGGACATGGCCAAATCCAAACGTCTCTGCTTCAGATGTCTTCGCTACAGAAACAAGACACACAACTGCAAACCCAAGTCATGTGGTGTCAACGGCTGCAAGTACTCTCATAACAAGATGCTGCACTATGAAAAGAAGACAGAGAAGGCAGAAGCAAAAGAAGAGCCCACAGAAGTCATCAACTCAACTTGGACAGTCAAGAAGCAATCGTTCCTGAAGATCCTTCCAATCCAGGTGAAGGGACCGAAAGGAGATGTCAACACCTTCGCATTGATGGACGACGGGTCAACAGTCACTCTCATCGACGACAGCGTGGTAAAGAGCGTCGGAGCAACAGGACCCATAGATCCACTGAAGATTGAAACCATCAATGACATGAAGGCATCAGAGTCAGCATCCAGAAGAGTCACCATCAAGCTGAAGGGGCTCAACGATCACGAAGAGCAAATACAAGCACGTACAGTGAAGAACCTGCAAGTCTCGTCTCAACGGGTTCCACAAGAACTAGTGGAAGGGTGTCAACACCTATCTGACATCCGAGGACATCTCACATATGCTAATGCGAAGCCACGAGTTCTCATCGGTCAAGACAACTGGCATCTTCTGCTGACGTCGGAAGTAAGAAGAGGAGACAAGAACCACCCAGTGGCATCTCTCACGCCGCTAGGTTGGGTACTCCACGGCAGCCAGACACGAACCTTCGGGAAGCAGATCGATTTCGTGTCACACATCACAGAAGATCCAGAAGAGAATTTAGAAAACCTCGTGAAGCAATATTTCGAGATGGACGCGCTCTGCATAAACCCCAAGAAACCGAAGACTGACCCAGAAGAACGAGCACTTCGTATTCTGGAGAAAACCACCACGAAAATAGAAGAAAGAAGATTTCAGACCGGTCTTCTCTGGCGTAAAGAAGATGTCAAATTCCCAGACAACTACGAAAACTCACTGAAGAGGCTCTTCAATATAGAGAAAAAGATTGATCGTGAACCCGCATTGAAGAAGAAGTACGTCGAACAGATGGACGCTCTTATTGCAAAGGGGTACGCTGAACCTGCCCCGAAACAGAAGACAGCTGACAAGACTTGGTACCTACCTCACTTTGCGGTAGTCAACCCGATGAAACCAGAGAAACTCCGGGTAGTACACGATGCCGCGGCCAAGACCAAAGGGGTGGCACTCAATGACATGCTACTCAAAGGCCCTGATCTACTACAGTCATTACCAGGCGTCGTCATGCGGTTTCGACAACACATTGTCGCAGTTACAGCGGACATCAAAGAGATGTTCATGCAAGTCAAGCTGCGAACAGAAGATAGAGATACACTGCGGTACTTATGGCGCGGGGATCGACGAGACGACCAACCTCCAGAAGAGTACAGAATGACGTCGTTAATCTTCGGAGCATCGAGTTCCCCTTCGACAGCAATCTACGTCAAGAACATGAACGCCAAACAGCACGAGAAAACTCACCCAGAAGCCGCAGCTGCTATCATACAGAAGCATTACGTCGACGACTACTTAGATAGCTTCAGAAACCTCGAAGAAGCCAAACGCATCACGAAGAGTGTGCGAGAGGTGCACATGAAGGCCAGCTTCGAGTTGAAACAATGGAAATCGAACTCAGCGTCACTCCTAGAATCACTTGGAGAAGACAACCAGACAGAAGACATGGAACTCTACAGAACAGAAGAAAAGACTGAACGAGTCTTGGGTGTCATCTGGAAAATCAACTCAGACGAGCTCACCTTCAACCTCAACTTAGCCAGAATACCTTCCACACTCATAGAAGGTAAAAAACCGACAAAAAGGGAAGCACTAAGAATAGTGATGTCACTCTTCGACCCACTCGGGTTCGCTTCGCCTGTCACAATCAGGGCGAAACAACTCCTCCAGGAAGTTTGGCGCAGAGGAACAGCTTGGGATGACAAGATCGACGAAGACCTGGCAGAGCAGTGGGAAATGTGGATGGGGCATCTGAAGAACCTCCAAGAAGTAGCAATCCCGCGGCAATATCTCCACTACAGCGACGCCGCCTCCCTAGAACTCCACGTCTTCAGTGATGCCAGCGAGTCAGCCTACTCTGCAGTCCTCTTCTGGAGAGCAGTGATGACAGACGGTGAGGTCGGCCTATCCCTCATCATAGCCAAAGCAAAGGTGGCACCTTTGAAGTTGACGTCGATCCCAAGATTGGAGCTACAGGCAGCCGTCATGGGAACTAGACTCGCAGAGACAGTGGTCGAAGAGCTCGAGAGGAAGCCTGACCGCAAAGTGTTCTGGACAGACAGCAAGACGGTACTAACCTGGATAAGAACAGGGTCACGTTCATACAAACCCTACGTGGCTCATCGTCTAGCAGCAATAGAAGAGAGTTCCAAGGTCAACGACTGGCGCTGGGTTCCGACAAAGCTGAACGTGGCGGACGACGCCACTCGAGACGTACCATCAACATTCGACAGACATCATCGATGGTTCAAAGGGCCGGACTTCTTATACCAAACTGAAGATTCTTGGCCGACAGAGACCGCAAGGACAACACCAGAAGAGCCTTCCGATGAAGAGAAGACGCATTACGTGAGCGACAAGGGAAGACTGAAGCTCGCAGAGGGTCTGCCTGATCCAACTACGTTCTCCAACTGGGATCGACTTCGATACTCAACAGCACGTGTTCTGCAGTTTATTCAACTCTGCAGAGCCACCAAACATAGAGTCAACTACAGAAGAACGAAGAAGAACAAAGAAGCAGATCCCACCTGGAAGAAGAACAAGGCTACAGTTAAACAACAGGCGCCCACGATGGCAAAGTCATCACAAGGAGGAAAGAAGCGGCTACCAGTCACAGCCGAGCAGCTCAAGACAGCCGAAGAACTCCTGATGCGGTCCTCTCAAGAAGAATCCTTCGCAGAAGAAATAGATAGTCTGAACAACGGGAAACCGATCAACAAAGAAAGCCGCCTTCACCAGCTCAGCGTCGAGTCCATAAACGGCGCACTGAGACTCAGAAGCCGTATTCGAGCGGTCCAGGACGTGAAGGAAGAATCCAAGAACCCGCTGGTAATCGACGGTGATCATCCTACGGTCAAGCTCTGGGTACAGGCTGTACATCGACAACTCCATCACGCTGGTGTAGAAGCCACAGTAAACGAGTGCAGGCAACAGTATTGGGTACTACGACTGCGCCCTATCACACGCACAATACTGCGAACATGCCTATTCTGTAGAATGAAGACACAAGTACCGCCGCATCCAAGAACCGGGGACCTACCAGCGTGTCGTTTAGCTCATCACAAGCGACCCTTCACCTTCACTGGGGTCGACTACTTCGGACCTCTCTCAGTGACCGTCGGACGAACTCGACAAAAAAGATATGTGGCCATCTTCACATGTCTCACGATGCGAGCCATACATCTGGAAGTCGCCGGCTCGCTTAGCGCCGACTCCGCGGTGATGGCAGTTAGAAGAATGATCGCACGAAGAGGTTGCCCAACTGAAATATGGTCGGATAACGGCACCAACCTGAAGGCCGCCGACAAGGAACTACGACAGGCGATCGACGCGGCGACTGCAGAAGAAGCAGCGAAGAGGACCATCTCCTGGCGCTACATACCGCCTGGAGCTCCGTTTATGGGCGGAGCCTGGGAGCGAATGGTTCGCTCCGTCAAAACGGCTCTCACCGCGACGTTACATGAGCGTCATCCGACAGAAGAGGTCCTCACGACTCTACTAGCAGAAGTAGAGAATACAGTTAACAGTCGTCCGCTGACTCATGTCTCAGTCAGCCCAGAAGATCCAGAAGCCCTAACTCCCAATCACTTCTTGTTGGGAGGGCCAGGGCGCGTGCCACAACCAGGCACTTTCAACGAACAAGACACCCTTTCACGATCCAGCTGGCGAGCCGCGCAGAGGCTAGCAGACATCTTCTGGCTACGCTGGGTGAAGGAGTACCTACCTGAGCTCCAACACCGGCGGGAGCCCCATGGACGAGGTCAAGCAGTGCAGGTCAACGATCTCGTGCAAATCGTCGACCCGAACCTTCCCCGCAACGTGTGGATCCGTGGAAGAGTCGTCGCTACGTACCCAGGCCCCGACAACGTCGTGCGGACGGTGGACGTGCAGACCAAGGGAGGTGTTCTGCGCCGGCCAGTAAGGAAGCTAGTGATCCTGCCCCTGACTACAAGCAACGAGCCCGCACCGGAAGTTGATACGACGCGGTCGCACGGCGGGAGTGATGTGCGGGACAAGCGATAAAACAGTGTACATAATAGAATAGTGTATATAAAGTGATACATAGACGCTCATAAGACAGTACAAAGTGAATAAGTTTACTATAATTTAATAATTCGTATTAGTTGTGTAACTGAGTACTAGGGGTAAGCAGTAGTTCAAGTGTTTATGTTATATTTTATATTGTCTTAGTTGATTTTATATTTTTCTTAGATAGTTCTTATTACATAGAGTCCGATTATATATAGTTTTACCTATGTAAAATTAATAAAGTTAGCAAAAAACGCAAATAATGTAGCGCGGTCCTCGTTACGGTAAAGGGTCGAGGTATTTAAGTTAAAAATGTTCAATATAGTGCCTCGCTCTGATTGGTTGATGTTTTGCGCGCGTTTTTTTGTAATATTGTGCCTATCCCTAATTAGCTGACGCCTTTACCCGCGCTTTTTTGTAATTATGATTGGTCAAATCGATATTTTAAATCCTTGCAAAATTGTATAAAAATAGGAACATTTTTGTCATTCAACACATTCAGCGGCGAACTACCTAGAACAAAGTACTCCAAATATAGAAGCAAGAAGTCTCCAGTGGTTTCATTCCCCGCCAACCCAGCACACAAATGCGGCTATAGGCCACACAAACTTAAGCCGGCAACAAATAACTACTCGACGATATCGATGTAAATATAAACCGCCGTATCAAAGAATTTTATTATCATCAACTATTTTCACTGACAGCACTTTATATTTCCTGTTGAACTACCGATACATATTGACTTATTCATACATATTTTTTCCTCCTACAACAAATGGATATTATTTACACTATCTGTCATAATATAAATAATTTGTTTTTCTTTTTGCTGAGCTTTATTATCACTGTGTTCACAGCATGAGCTAAAATGTACTTTGTTTTTTGTTACAGATTTATACGTTTTTACAAGGCGTGAAGATGGCTGATGCTCACGCAAAAATAGAAGGTAAGCACTTCATAATTAGTGCCCACTTACTTATATTTTTCGCTCATAAACGAAATCCATTAAGAATACAAACTAACTCCAGAATATAATTATTTGAATAGTTTTATACGTTTGATTCAACATGGATTTATAGGTAGCTACGTTAACACATTTTACGTAAGTAGGTATTAGGTAGGTACTTAGTTAGGTACTTAATTGTGACGTTCGCTGACAAAACTGCTGTGAATTTTCAAGTGACGCTAGTTCTAACTTCTAGGTAGAAACGTTGGCTTAAGGTGGCCTGGAACTTTTATAAGCCCGCACAGAGTCAAAGTAGGTACTTTGACTCATAGAAGGTTCTGTGTTCCATTTGGGATTTAAGTGTTACTTCAAAGTAGTATTGCTACCTGGGCCGACCAAAAATAAATGATTTTTCTGGATCCGAAGCCTCCAAAGCTAGTAGTAAATTTAACTGAACGAGAGGAGTCTTTTTTGTTTAGGATATGGGCCAAAGAAAATCTGTTACACTCATTATAGAAAACCATGCAGTTTCCTAAAACTCTCTAGATTACTGTAGTATTGTTAACTTATCTTTGTTTAACCGGATTATCTACCACAATCGACCATTTTGTGTTGATAAAAGAGATTATTCGGTCACGTCCCGTCTTTTCATTTGTTAAACTAATTTGTTAAGCCAAAAGCAAGGTTTGTCGGAAATAATTCAAAGTAGGCATTGCTACAAATATTAATAACAGTACCTATTTTTTTAAATATTATTAGAGCAGTAGTGGCGCAGTGGTAACGGCCCTGATCCACGGTGGGTTGGAGTAGTAGGCCGTTGGTTCGAACTCAGACAGGCGCTTTACTTTTTAAAATAATTTTACTACCACTGCTCACAAAAGAGGTAAAGAAAAACATCGTGAGGAAACCAGCATGTTCTAGAACCAAAACTTCGAAGACATGCGACATGTTGCAACCCGCACTGTGTCCCAGCGGTGGGAACATTATAACAATGATGATTATGTTAGGATGATTGTTACGAAGGGAGTTATTTACAATAGCTGTAGGTTGTGTCGATTTTTATATTGGAATATTATTCTCACAGCAACCTGCAACTCACGCTTTGAGGACTTAGCTATCTATTTATTTAATAACTTCACCTCCGTTCATTACGTATCCTCCTCCAAATCAATGTTAAGGTACCGTTCAACGAATCTTTAAAGACTGGTGTTAAGACAGTTATTTTTTTATCTTCCCAAATGTAAATGAGTAGTATGATCAATATCGTGCATTCATAATGAAGGCATCTAGTATAATAATAAATTATACCTCGCTGTAGATCGTCGATACGGCCATCGAATTTAAAACTCTGACGGCGTATTTATGAAACTCATTTTTAATTAACAGATAACCCGAAGATACTGTCGGGCCCCGTGCTCGTCAACTCACCCAACGCGGTGCTGTCGAAAACCCTGTTGGGAAGGTACAATGACCTCCCGATCCCCGCAGACAAGATTTTGGCGACATACATCTGGATCGATGGTACTGGCGAGCATATGAGATGCAAAGATCGCACCCTGAACTTCATTCCTAAGCAACCCAAAGGTAAGAAGTCTTACTACTAAGTCAATTTGTGGTCAACTCAATCGTCAATCAAGCATAATGCCATCAACTGGGCACATAGCAAACAGCGAGCTGTGGGTATATTACATACCTCTGCCTTAATCCTTTGGGGGAATAGGCGTGATTTATTTAATTTATTTTAGTGTAATGAGTTTCAATGTACTTTGAAAATCAATGTTTCATGAAAACGGGGGCTGTGGTAACGGCCGCGACTTACGAGATGTAGGTCGTAGGTCCGAACCCAGACAGGCGCTTTACGTTCTGTAAATTATTCCATCACCGCTGCTCTTAAAACGGTGAAGGAAAACATCGTGAGGAAACCGGCATGTCCTAGAACCAAAACCATCGAAGACACGTGTCATCTACCAACCCGCACTGGGCCCGCGTGGTGGATTACGGCCCACTCCCTCTCACAGAGAGGAGGCCTGTGTCCCAGCAGTGGGAACGTTATAGGCCGATTATTCTATGAAAAATATTCATCGTAAATTATAATTTACGCCTCTCGCTACAGTCACAAATCCTGAAACTGAAAAGTCGGTCACGGTTTTAATTCATAAAGACTCATAAACATGACTGGTTGAAACATAACACATACATTGAAGCTAGTGTATTTTATTACATCCTCATTAACGAAGTAATTAGCAGAGTTTAGGTAAATTGTTCAGCCTTCACTGAGACGAGCGGTGCTGATCTGTAAACAAGATGGTATTTTACACAACAAAAGTGTTTTACAAGCTAGCAAGTCGCAATTTAAGTTGTCTCCATAACGTTATTCTTCGACCAAAGTTACCAGAAGAAGGGGAAAATAATTATTATTCTTCTTAGATCTATAACTTTACCACAAAACATTAATATTGTTCAGTCAATTATAAAACACTAAACAATAGATGTCATATTCAGTAAACCACGATAATATTCTCTGAGTAAGAGCATCGCTCTTCTAGGAGTAAGGATTATTTGATGAAAACTTAAAAGGTTTCGAAGCAATATTGTCCGCAAGCAGTCGTAGAAATGTTACGATAGATTTCATTCAGTATTCCTAGTTCATTGGAAAGTTGTTGTCCACAGTAAATTAAGTGTACAATTAATTTACTGTGTGTTAAGTGTACACTTTTTTATTAGTTTAATTGCATTCATCAACACTAAGCTTTTCCCATTTCTTCCCGAGGGTGTCGTAAAAGGCGACTAAACGACTTACTACAGAATCGGCAGCAGCGTCCTCTATACATTTTACCACCATACTGCGTTCGCCAACCCACCTACCAAGGTGGCGATTATGGCAAATCCCCCCGTTTGCAGTGGACGTATTTCGGCTGAAATGATGATGATGATGATGATGAGGACTAAGCTGTAGGTATTCTACCTACCAGACCACGAAATGACCGTCTTAATCATGAATTTCATTACAGATCTGCCGATTTGGAACTTCGATGGCAGCTCTACCGGACAGTCGGATGGGCACAACTCTGACACTTTCCTGTGTCCCCGTGAAATTTACAGGGATCCTTTCAGACGTGGTAACCACATCCTTGTTATGTGCGACACGTATAAGTACAACATGGAGCCTACAGGTGCGTTACAACTATATTTAGAAACAGATTTCTCGTGATTCCTCTTCAGCTTTTCATGAGAGTAAAATGTATCTATAAATATTTAAATGTGTGGAAGACCATCATTATTGGGAAATTACGGTTTAGTTCGCCTTCTGTCCCAAAACATTTCCAATATTTGGCTGTACGCGCCGTAGACCAAGTCGCGTTACATTAATCATCGAGGGCTCACAATCACAATTACGCATTTATGGTAATTGTTTGACAGCACGACCTGTGTGCATAGATTTACTAACGTTAGATTAAATTAACGTAGACAAATGCTCCTACGGCAGAATGTCATCATGAAAATTAAAGGTGTCTTTAATGAATGGCATTTAGGTGGAAAATGTTGCCATGATTGAGCAACAGATTGAATTGAGATAGTAGGAGACCGCAGCCTTTCAAATGATCATGTCCATATACCAGACCAACCATTAGCCTTCTGAAACTTTTATTTTAATTGCTATATGATTTTGGTTTCGTCTCACAGGGACTAACCACCGCATTAAGTGTGCTGAGGCCAGCGAGAAAGTCAAGGATGAGGAGCCGTGGTTCGGTATTGAGCAGGAGTACATCCTGCTGGACTCGGACCTAAGGCCTTTCGGATGGCCCCCGGGCGGTTTCCCGCCACCACAAGGCCCCTACTACTGTGGTGTTGGAGCCAATAAGGTGTTCGCCAGGGATCTAGTCGAGGCACACTACAGGTAACTAATAGAAAATTTCAATCAACTCAGCCTATCGCAGTCCACTGCTGGACATAGGCCTCTCCCAGGCAGCGCCACAACACTCTATCCTCCGCTTTCTGCATCCAGTCTGTCCCAGCCACCTTTTTAAGGTCGTCGGTCCATCTAGCTGGGGGGCGTCCCACATTACGTTTGCCGATACGCGGAATAGAAAATTTATGTTAGTCCAAAATATGGCATTTGCTTCGTAAATTTCGCTTCTTAATTTTAATGGACTCATTTTCTCAGAAAACCAATAAACAACTCATGTTCGTTTAATTACAGATGTTGCTTATTTGCTGGCGTTCCTATTTCTGGCACCAATGCCGAGGTCATGCCCTCGCAGTGGGAGTTCCAAGTGGGCCCATCCGTTGGCGTAACCGCTGGCGACGACCTCTGGATCGCTCGCTATATCCTGAACAGGCTCGCTGAAGAGTACGGAGTCATCGTCACATTCGATCCCAAACCAGTTCAGGACTGGAACGGCTCTGGTGCGCACACCAACTTCTCTACCAAAAAGATGCGTGAAGACAACGGTATTATGTAAGTGTCACAGCCTTTTTTGGACGATAAAATTATGACTTTAAAATGGCATTCAGTTTATGCGAGGCAAGTTTACATAAAAGGTAAACCTGGACAAGAATTCGATTACAGCATTCGAGAAGTCGGTCGTATTTCCGTTTAAGATATAGCTTATTATTTTCGGTCCATTATCTTTAAATTTTTAATTAATTTAATAGCGCGTGCTTTTCACAAGAAATACTTTAGTGAGTCATTCATTGTTTTTCTGGCATTTGTTGCCAAATATTGCGTTTTCAGTTCAATTGTCTGACGTACCTACGTGGTTACTAGTCCACTGGAATTTCTGCCGAAGTATCTTTATGTATCAGTAACATTTGTATTAACGACGTTGTTTTCTTGATTTCAGTGAAATTGAGAAGGCGATTGACAAGCTGTCTAAGGTTCACATGAAACACATCAAGGTCTACGATCCTCGCGGAGGAAAGGACAACGAGAGACGTTTGACTGGTCTCCACGAAACAGCCAGTATTAATGACTTCAGCGCCGGTAAGTGCACTAACTAAATCGTGCTATATGTGCAGGATGCGTCGAGTGGACTAGGCAGAAAACTTATGTTTATTTGTTTACAGGAGTCGCTAACCGTGGCAGCAGCATCAGGATACCGCGGACAGTGGCCGAGGAAAAGAAAGGATACTTGGAGGACCGTCGACCAGCCTCCAACTGCGACCCGTACGCCGTGATAGACGCTCTGATGCGCACGTGCATACTCAACGAATAACAGTGGCGCCCTCCCCGCCGCCAAGCCACTCCTGCGACACGTGTCAGCTAGCGACCGCATCATCAATCCGTCTATTATGTTCGTGCCTGGTTGCCAACGCAAGCTGTATGTACCTGCACCGAATGTGCATTATTAAGCCTTCTTCCATTTTAGTGATAGACATAATACATATACCACAACAACACCAAGTAAAACTTTTTGAATATACGTTTACCTAAGCAAGTAATAAAAATATTCACTAGCTACTATATTCTTATGGCCTATAGGTATTCAATAGAATAGTTTATTCAATTTACAATAGCTATACAGATATCTAAACAAAATGATAATAATTAAACCGACACGTGGTAGAGGTAGTGCGTTTAAAAGGACCATATAAGATATTAATATATTGTATAAGTAGGTAAATATTTCTACGAATATTATGTGATATTTAAAAATTGTTATTTTGATGTTAAATAGTTTAATTGTATACAAATAACCACATATCATTATTTTTAACAAATTCATTTAATGCATAGTTGCAAATTAGTTTTAGTAAACGAATAACCAGAATGAGAACACATGAATTGCTTGACATATATTATATTATATACTAACAAGAGAATTAAAATGATGTCCGGGATAATAATGTTATCGTGTTAAAGAATCTACCAGTATATATTAATGTTAAAGGTAGTGCAAAATTACATTTGCATAAATATTTTAGAGTATGATGTATTGAGAACCGCAGGAGCCTTTCAAAATTCGAGCACTTATGAAGTATGTCTAAACGTGAACACCGTGTACACTCGTGTAGAGCACAAAATATTATATTCCTATCGTCTGAATAAAATTATATAAGCTATTAAATGTATAAGATGTTTAAAATTGTTTTGCATGCATCGGAAATTGGTATGAATTAACAAATTGTAAGTGTATAAGAAAGTTGTTATAAAATACGAGATATTATGAAAAATAAAGATACTTTGTTGTACTAATGATGCTTTAATTCGATTTTTCTCCATATATCTTCCGTCCCTGTGCCTGTTATGCCTCTGGGATCACTGGACAAATATTAAAAGAATGTACTAGCCAGGTTAAGTTATTAAGTAGGTACCTAGTTCAAATTCTTTCAATATGTGTCATTATGGCATTCATAATATTTGTCAATAACATAGCTACATTGACAAAGGCGCAGACCTTTCTATTGTAACAACAATAAATTGAGCAGTTCTAAACTGTAATATAACATTACATTACGCCTGTAATCCTCGTAGAGTAAAGCAGAGGTGTCGGTATAACACTACACCCACAATTCGCCATTTATGTTTACGTCCCATGTAATATTTGTACGAGACTATTGCCAGCCGCGTACAAATCCCAACTCCGGGCAGCTACTGAGATGTTCCAGATGGACAAATTCAGTAACACTTTGCCCCACCTGGGAATCGAACCCAAGACTTCAAGCTCCGCAGTAGCCCTTGTGACCAAAGTGGTCACCAACGAGGAATTGTAAAAAATAATAACGTAATAACTTAAAAATAATTATGACCTAGCTAGCAGTAGGCAGCTAGCAGCACTAAAAAATACTAAAAGATTTAATACAGATAAAGTTTTCTTGAAGCTCCTCCCCTTGAAGGTTCCTCGGCTGACTGCTGAAGAAGGCTGATAGGGGTTCCTGATATATTGTATTGGAGTAGGTTGCTGAAAATAAAAGGAGTCTTAGGGTGATTTGTATTTGCAATTCAGCAGGTCACTAAATTACACAATTGGTAACTAGATATGTGGACTTGGTGACCTGCTGAAAAGTTGGACAAAAACCTCCTTATTTATTTATATTATTATGCACATTATTGTAGGTGTTCATCAAAAGAGATAGGTAACCAGGGCCGCCGAATATAGTTAAAGTTTAGTAAGAAACCGATGTATGTTTTCGAATGAAATTTAATTTGGTAAATTAACTGTTTGTTTTCTATAAAATTTTATTCAACAACTACCATCGGTTTCTTACTAAACTTCAACTTTATCCGACGACCCTGGTACACCAAAATAAGCAACAAAAACAAATACTACAAAATAATGGCGGCCTGCTTGCTTTCTGCGAACTCTTCCAATTCCCCGAGTCTCCTTTATATTACCTTACTACCGGGATAAAAAGTATCCTATGTGTATAAACTATCTGTTAGCCAAATTTCATCCCAATCCATCACAAACATACAAATATACAAACTTTCACTTAAGATACTAAAGTAGAATTGATATTATTTTGATAACATAATAGAACTCTAACAACTAAGTACCAACTTAATCTAATTACCAACCTTCTATTTTTAGAAAACTATTCGAGCTCAGGGAAATTATGCAGCTCCTTATGGGTGTTGTCCCAGCTTGTGGGTGTATCTACTTATCTACTACGCTAGAAGGAAAACGTGGAAATATTCCTTTGATAAAATGAATAAGTCCACACTATTATACAGGATAAGTTTTATCCAGTGCGCAATATCAATATTGTAGGGGATTCTTATTGAAACACCTTAATACATACACTTTTCATTTATTAAGCCGCGCACTTATGGAATACTAACTAGTTTTATTTTTTTATTTTTTTGGGAAGGGCATCTCGTAGTTGACCTTGAGAGGCCGTAACTACTTAACCGGGCTTTCCTGTGGGGACTAATAGTAACTAGTTTTTTTTTTTTTTTTTTTTTGGTAAGGGCATCTCGTAGTTGACCTTGAGAGGCCGTAACTACTTAACCGGGCTTTCCTGCGGGGACTTTTAGTTTTTAGGCTAAGAGCCTCCAGCCAGGGCTTACAAACTAATTTACTAAAACCTACAGCAACTGCGCACTGAGGGCACCCCCTGCGGGGTACGAGCCTCGGCTCAGGGAGTCACTTTTAGGGAGGGCAGCAAGTGGGGACAGGCTGGATCAATAATTTCTTTATTATTAATCATGGGGATTTTAACTCTACTTGCTCAGCTTCGGCGCGGGCTGGCACTTCTGCGGGCAAGGGACGGTTGGGGGAGGAATCGTTTACTCGGGGTCTTCGCGAGGCGCGAGGACCTCGGCGGCGAGGTCGGAAACACGGTCTGTTTTTGTGTGCTGTACTGGTGGCCCTACTGCTTTCTTGAAGAAGAGTGATGGGGTCATCAGGGTCGGAGAGGACATGTCGCGGCCGGCGAATACGACTGATTTTACTGGGGACATAACTAGCGGCCTTCGCAATCAATGGATTGCGGTGTTGCGCGGCGGATTCAAAGAAACGCTTTGAATTTCGTTTTAAGAATTGGGCTACAGTGGGGATTTTAAGGTCGAGATGGAGGATCTCGTTCCTAACATACCAGGGCGAGCCTGTGGCTTGACGGAGGAAACGGTTTTGTAGTGCCTGCATCCTATGGATGTATCGGGGCTTCGTGTGTGCAAAGACTGCACTAGCGTAAGTCATGATTGGCCTTATGCACGTCGTGTATATTCGCAACTTGCACTTGAGTGACAACTTGCTACGTGCGTTCAGAACAGAATGCAGCCTTCCAAGAGCGAAGGCGGCGCGTGAGCGCGCCTTCATAATGTGCTTATAGAAGGAGAGGTGCTGATCCATGATCACTCCTAGATATTTGGCTTGCTTCTCCCAAGGGATAGGCTTGCCAAACATGGAGATGGGCCGGGGGGGGTCGGGTCTGTGTCGCGGTTTCGAGAAGAGAACCGCTTGACTTTTGTCTGGGTTTACTTCAATCCTCCATTTTCTAAACCACGCGCCAAGAACATTGACTGCGGTCTGGAGTCTGGTGGATATCGCATCCTGACTGACCCCAGCGTAGTAAATGGCTGTGTCGTCTGCGAACAGTGCCAACTTTGCCAGTCTACGCTTGGGGATATCGCTAGTAAATAGCGTGAAAATGAGAGGGGAAAGCACGGCGCCTTGAGGGACGCCGGCGCGTATGGGGTGGGGGGAGGAAATCGCTCCCTCTATGCGATAGCGAAAGGTGCGGTTCGACAAAAAGTCTCGAAGGATGAGTACGAGACGGTCAGGCACGCCGAGTTTGTACAGCTTATATAATAAGCCGTTGTGCCAGACTTTGTCGAAAGCTTTCGCTATATCGAAGAATACTGCACCGGTCATAGAGCCGCGCTGGAATCCAGCGCTTATGTCTTCTACGATGCGGTGGACCTGTTGCACGCACGAGTGTTGGGTTCTAAAACCAAACTGCTCGTCGGGAATGAGGCCTTTCGTCTCGGCAAAATTTCTGAGTCGCTTATAAATAAGTCTCTCGTAGATTTTACCGAGCGAATTCAGTAAACTGATGGGGCGGTAGCTCGTGGGCTCGGACTTGGGCTTGCCAAGTTTTGGAATGCCGATGACCGTGGCTTGCTTCCACGCCTGCGGGAAGATGTTGTTGCTCAGGGCACCATTGAAGATGGTGGTCAAGAGCATGATCATGTGAGCGGGCAGCATCTGGAGCACCCTATTGGTGATTCCGTCAGCGCCGGGGGCCTTGCGGGGTTTCAGACCTTTGATGATCTCGTGAACTTCGTCCGGGGTGACGAGAGGTATTGGATCATCAGGGTCTTCGACGGGCGGGAACTAGTTTTACATTTCAATTTTTCTTAAGTAGTTTTCTACTAGGGTACAAGTAGCGGGTAGGCCCACTGATAATTATTTATATTTAATGCTTCTAAACCAATCAACAATAAGAAAGGCCGGGATATTTTGGTCAAGCATGAGTCTAATTCTCGACAGGTTTAGACCTGTTCGGACAAGTTTTTGCTTGCTCGAGGGCGATACCATTTGTTGCGTATGTGTGTGTAGGTGCCTGTTAATGTTTTACCTGTGTGTTTTTGTCGAGTTAGAACCTGTTTTATGGGTGATACCATTAGTTTAGATATTTATTTACCTTTTGAGGATGTGTGGGGTGCTAACTACGTTTCTTATTGATTGGTTTATAGCTACATTAGGTATTGATAAAACTTATTATTAACTATGGGAGATGAAAACTATCCCTATGCTTAAGAATGTAACAACGAATTACCTATCTATTTTACCTATAAGAAAATGGTTTTTATTGTTTAATCAAACTCTTAATTATTAATCAGTTCTTCTTGTAGTCGCCAACAAATATACTATTCAGCATATCATTCTAGACCCCTTAGCGCAGAAATATTACGTCGGTTGTACAAAAAAATCAGCTGTTTCATAGAAAAGTGCAATACCTACGCGGTCAAAATGTATGGAAGAGCTGATTTTTTTTGTATTACCGACGAAAAAGTTCTGCGCTGAGGGGTCTAGAATGACATGCTGAATTCATGGTTACAGTTTGCACAATGGATAAAAACTTATCCTGTGTTATGATACATCCTCGTTTTATCGAAGATATTGTAACGTCCCTGTTTTATGATTAATGTAAGTCTTGCAGTATATAATTGTCTACAGAAAGCATGGTTCACCGTTGAATAGTAATACGAAAAAAAAATTAATCGATACCATTATTTAGCGACAGCACGTTTCGCCGAAAAACGCTACAAAGAAAGAATGGTTGGTCGATACCAAGATGTGCCGATGTCATGGTTCGCCGGAACACGCTTGAACTAAATAATCTTTTACCGATACCTGCCTATTTTCGCCGAAAGCACCTTTTCTTAAGCCGCGCCGATCCAAAACAATTTTCTTCTGTTTCTTGCTCATAACATTTTGACAATAGACGATACTAAAACAGCAAATCTGATTATTTTTAATAATTAAATACTTTTAATTTATTGTTAATATTAAAAATACAGGTTGCAAACTGCCCAATTATAAGAAACATGATAGAAAACAAACAATTTTGAAAAAATATATTTACATTATTGGTTTTTGGTGTAAATGATGTGAGCTGGCCCACCTACAAAAGTTTCTATGTTCATCTCACTCTTTTGGGACAAGTGCTTTTCTAGTCTCTTTTCATACTCATTCAATTTGCGGCGAACGACGACGCTTTGGCATAAACTCAGTTGCTTTGTTGCGCTCGATTTTGTAGTCGGTATATTTTTGTTCTTTTGCAAACTGCGTAATAGTGTGGAAGATATTACACTTCTTGCGATTTATAAGCCAACGGTTATGCCATGATTCCAGAGCATTTTTTGTTTTTGGATTAGAACAGGTGCGATTAGACACTGCCTACATAGCTGGTGGGAACAATGGTGGATTTTTGCTCAGGATTAATTTAGTCCCTGGGCCAGATTTTTGTGTAACTACTCCAGATAAGTAATACTTATTGAACCATTGTGCCAATCCTACAGCTTCGGTTGGCAATACTAAGTTTTTTACTTGCTCGAAGGCTTCCAGAAGAGATACCAGAAGCCTTCGAGCAAGAAAAAAGCTTTGTTTTCTTAAGATTGGGCAGTTTGCAACCTGTATTTTAATGAACTATTTAATTATAAAAATAATTATATTTACTGTTTTATTATTTTCGCTTTTATATAGGTATTTAATATCGTAAATTCTCAAAATTTTATGACCAAGAAACAGAAGAAAATTGTTTTGGATCGGCGCGGCGTAAGGAAAGGTGCTTTCGACGAAAATAGGTATCAACAAAAGATTATTTAGTTTAAGCGTGTTCCGGCGAACCATGACATTGGCAAATCTTGGTATCGGCCAACCATTCATTCTTTGTAGCGTTATTCGGCGAAACGTACAGTCGCTAAATAATGATATCGACTAAAAGTTTTTTCGTATTACTGTTCAACGGTGAACCATGCTTTCTGTAGACAATTATATCGTTCAAGGGCAATTCGATAAACCGTACGGGATACTAAATCAGTAGTGCTATTCAGTGTAAATTTCACCGTGAAAAGTTAGCTGCAGTGAGCTTGAGGTGAACTGTCATCCTATCAGGATGATGCTGATGCCGAGGCCGTGACAGTTCACTTCTCCTGAGCTTCCCACAGGTCATGGTGGTAACCTAAGGTTTGGCTCTGGGTATGGTAACACCCCTGATTTCTCACCCTCTGGAATTGTAGGTACGTATAATCACCTCCAAGCCCATCAAGCAAAAAATATTTTCTAAAGCTTGACACCACAATCGAACATTAATACATTTTCAGAATTTTATTAATTGCGGGGTCATCACGTTTGTGTATATTTTGCAACGCCATCTGTCTATAGAATGCGGGATTGACCAGTCGCAGCAGCAACAATGTAGCGCGGTAGTCCACCGCCATCCACCGGACTTCGCTGTGGGACAGCGTAGTCCTTACATGGCAACATAGATGGCGCCAATAAGCGGTTAATAGCGTACATACAAGCTGTGCTTTGTCTTTGGCGAGAGGTAAAAATAGGAACGAACGCCACCATCTTGTTTTTGACAGTACTAATGTCCACGTCAAGCATCGAACATCAAGTCACATACAGTGTTACAAGGATACAAGCGTAGAACAAGTACAGATACAAGTATCATTTGATGCTTGAATGACGTTCAGAGGAGGGCGCTGCTGGTAAACATTCGTGAACTTTTTTCGTGAAATGTATTGACTAGAAGGCGGTGAAGTTCCGATTTGGCCAGTCGCCAAAAGATTCTAGTCCAGCTATCCCTTGTCGAGACAAGGGATAGCTGGACAATTTGCAAATGCAAAGACGTTCAAAATCTAAGCTGAGTGCCAGATGTAATTGGACCCGTAACGAAAAACATAATGGTTCCGATGCGTGATACAGATGATGATTATGCCATTGTTGACAGAACGTAAAGTTCACTTTGGCCTGCTTAAACTTAGTTACCTATGCTTAGCCAATGTTTGACTAAGACATATCCTAACCTGTCACAAGGTCAAACATTATTCGTTCCCTGAGAACCGTTCCTTGCGGGCCTGCAATAATGTTTTATCCATTAATGTAATTTTTTACGGTCCTTTGAAAAAAGGTTTGGCAACACTGGTACGGGTGTTTGTGGTGATGCCAAATTAGGCGATTTTTCACCAAATTTATGGTATACTTTAAAATGAGGGTAAATTTGCCACAAAAGCCAATTTCGTAATATAAATAATTAAATAATGTTCAATTATTTGTTACAACAAAAGGTGTTAATTATTTCATGAAAGACTTTCGCATATTTGTGTGTGACTCGAGTATCTAAAGCAGGCAATTTGAACGTGTTTGATCGGGCAACACAAAGTGTATTGTATTGATTAAGCACTTTAGCGGTCACGTTTACGCTCACAGATTACTTTTTACCCCGGCAGCGTGTCTCACCGCGCCATTTCATTTGAAATATTTTTGAATAAACCAAAAATCGAGTGTTCGTGCATGGTTCTTCGTTAATTTTCCAGTCGAACTTTTTAAATATCAAATATGGCATCTGCACTGGAAGGCTGGTCTAGAAAAGAAAAGTTATATATATTACAAGGTTTAAATAATCTCGATTTTGATAAAATGGAAACGAAAATACCGACAAGAACTCGTCAAGAAATTAAAAATGCAGTTTTATGTGTGGTGAATGGTTTGGGTGATCAGCCACGGATGAAAAGAGTGTCGATGTCAACATTGCAACGCCTTGTGAGTATTACCGCCAGAGATCCTCAACAACACCGTTTAAAAATCCAAATAGTTAGAATGCTTCCTAATTTTAACTATGTACCACCAACTGGGCGCATATTGAATATAGATATCATAGAACTCTTCAAACAGATAGCTAATGCTATTGAAGGGAGACCTGTAGTTGCTGATGCGGCCACCATGGACATCCTGGATCTAATTGTAGAAGAACTTAGTGAACTCTGCGAAGGATACATGTCTCCTGAACTCAAAGCTTTTATAGCTAGAATCAATTCAAGTGCCATACCCATGCCACCGTCAGCCGCAAGAAAAAAGCAACTACTTTCTTTTCCTGGAGGCATGCACGCCCCAGCGCAAAGCAACATTCCGCCAATGTACCCACCAGCGAATACTAACATTCCATCGATGTACTCACCACCGCATGCTAACATTCCATCGAGGGACCCAACGGCAAATACTAATATTCCACCGATTTACCCACTAGCGAATACTGACATTCCACCGATGTACCCACCAGCGAATACTGAGATTCCACCCAAGTACCCATCAGCGAATGCTGACTTTCCACCGATGTACCCGCCAACGAAAACTGACATGCCACCGATGTACCCACCAGCGAATACTGAGATTCCACCCAAGTACCCATCAGCGAATGCTGACTTTCCACCGATGTACCCACCAGCGAATACTGAGATTCCACCCAAGTATCCACCAGCAAATACTGACATGCCATCAATGTACCCACCAGCAAATACTGACATTCCACCGATGGTCCCACCAGCGAATACTGACATTCCACCGATGTACCCACCAGCGAATACTGATATTCCACCGATGTTCCCATCAGCGAATACTGACATTCCACCGATGTACCAAAGAGCGAATGCTGACATTCCACCTATGTACCCACCAGCGAATACTGACATTCCACCGCGGTACCCACCGGCGAATGCTGACATTCCATCGATATACCCACCAGCAAATACTGACATGCCACCAATGTACCCACCAGCAAATACTGACATTCCACCGATGTACCGACGAGCGAATACAGACATTCCACCGAGGTACCCACCAGCCAAAGCTGTCATTTCACCGATCTACCCACCAGCGATTACTGACATTCCACCGATGTACCCACCAGTGAATACTGACATTCCACCAATGTACCCACCAGCGAATACTGACATTCCACCGATGTACCCACCAACGAATACTAACATTCCACCGAGGTACCCACCATTGAATACTGACATTACACCGATTTACCCACCAGCGAATATTGACAATCCACCGATGTACCCACCAGCGAATACTAACATTCCATCGAGGTACCCACTAGTGAATACTGACATACCAGCGATGTACTCACCAGCGAAGATTAACATTCCAGCGATGTACTCACCAGCAAATACTGTCATTCCAGCGATATACTCACCGGCGAAACCTAACAATTCGGAGATATACGAACCAGTAAATACTAACATTCCAGCGATGAACGCACGGAACAGTCAACCTGCTAAGTCCGAGTTTGAGCCCATTAACGCACCGGCGACGTGCCAGTATGGGCCTGTCATCGCACCGGTGTCCTACCAGTATGAATCTGTTTTAGCAGCTGCAAACTACACTTACGATCCGACACACGCACCTTCAAAGATCATCTACAATCCGGCGGCATACCCAGCCGCAATGGGCAACTACAATCAGTTGTACGCAGCTCCACTCTACAATATTTTATGCACACCTGGGAAGACCAACTGTGGACTTCCACCATGCAATATTTATGATCCGATCTCTGCAACCACCGTACCTGCACATCCCCCACGTCTTGACTTCCAGTCAGGCCCTGCCGGAAATGGTGCGTACCATGGTAGACGTAATGGGCGGTACGGCCATGTTAAGCACAGAAAAAAGTAATAAGGTATCATGGCATAACAACTTAGAACTTTAAGTCGTATTTTATCTTGGAACTGCCTCTCAATCGGGAGAGGTAGGTGCTGCATAGAAAAGGGCATAGCTCTTAAGAAAGAAAAGACTGAGAATTTGTGAAGAAAAATTCGAAAACCTTTCGAAATTGGGACAAGAATTATCGACGAAAATACGAGTTTCAAACTTTAGAATGGAACTTTCTGGTCTAGATTGTGATATCGGCCACTCATTATGTTTGGACGGCAGGTTAAGAAGATTTGTGAAACAGATGTGAAGTGTGTGCTGTGCGTACCTACCTATTCAATGTTTGCTGTAGGTTTATCTTTGTCTAGTTACCCCAATCTATTTAATCAGTGTTAATGTGCCAGTATTTATTATACATTCGGAGTTAAGTACCTCCGAACATCTTTACGTGTAGGTACCCCAACTTATAAAAGGCATATTTAAACAGTTGTAGTGTGTCGAGTTACCACCGAAACAACTATTTGTATCACGATAAAATATTATTATATAATCCTCTTCATGTTTTAGAACTAACATTTTGAATCATAACTTTTTGTGGCTGGTTCTTTTAACAATTTTTTCATATGAATCTACTAGATGTGTTAAGCGTACCATAAACAATCAATTCCTGTCGTATTAATCAATGTGTATCATCATGGAACGTTCCGGGGGCCCATTAGATTAGTAAGCTATAGTCATTAGTTCCGATTTCTAATACTTAAGTATATGTAAACGATTTTCGGTTTTGTATTTCGTGCCCTAGGTACACATTTTTGTAAGAGCTACGCGGTGGCGACCTAATAATAAAATTGTGATGATCGTACCTACGGTAAGTACCTACCTACTTAATAAGTGTAAGGTTTTGTACCGTAATATATCAAATGTAATGTGATGTATTATGTTTTATACTACTGATTAAAGACTTCATATGTCAACAATGTGTTTATTTATGTTCTTGACCGGCTACTAAGTTCTCAGACTTCATCTTCCGAAATTTCCCCTCCGCAACCAGCTGTCTCTCACTCCATTATCAACCAACCTGATTCACTTGCTATTCTGGAGGGGGATGAAGCTGATATTGAATAAAGTTTTGTGGGGGCGTGTAATGTTCTTGGGAATGTGTACAGTTCGTTTTTTCACTTTAGAATGTCTCCATGCTATGAACAAATTGTACGCTTTTATGTACTTTTCGCGCGATTTTTCCGGAAGATAATTCGGCATTATGTAGATACCGCTTGCACTAACTCTGCAGGTTTTAAAATGTATATCTTCATCGCTGCTGGACTCGCTCATATTTTATGATTTCCTACGATTTTATCAAAAAACAAACCAAAATTATGGAAAGCGAATTGAATAGAGACGAAATTTTTAAAAGTTTCTTTTTTTTTCATGCAGTCGTTCTGTTGGACAGTCCGATTATTCTAAAAATGGGGTTGGCGCACTGAAATGAAAATAGAAAATTGTTATATGTCGAAAGAAATCAATTCCCATACGAGGTATTTAGACGCCCGAGCACAGCGAGGGCGGCTATAGTCCGAGTAGGAATTGATGTCTTTCACCCGTGTTAAGCACTCTACTTACTCATTTCGAATTGAAGGAAAGTAAAAAATAGTAGTTTTTCTAAAATATTTATTGATAATAATAACGTGAGTAGTACCTACTTAACATTAATTGAGAAGTTAGTACGCTGTTTGATATGTTATGACAAATTTGGCTGTGCTGAATTTCTGTAAAAGTAGGAGACTCCAGTATTTGATTAGACGGTGGAATCCATGGCGCAGACTCCCTTGAAGTAGTTGGTTGAGGCGAAGTGGGGCGTAAATTTATAGTCTCAGTTAATTTGTTTGAAATTTTAGTTTTATTTTGGACAGAATCCTCAATGCCTTCCGCGACTATACTGGATTTCCATCCTCAATGTATTTTTAACATTGTCAAATTCGCCCCAGAATCGGCTGACAGTGTCGCTGACGTACTTCTATAGCAATGCCCAATGCCTATTTGCTTACCTGAGATTTTATTTTTACCGATCACTTGTTTATAGCATTTTCCCTTTTGGTTATTGAGAAAAAAGCGATCCGTTTTTATGTCATTAGGTCTGATTATTTGATATTTTTTACTATTTGTGTAAACTCTTCTCGTACAACAAACGTGCGCTCAATATTTGTTTTTGTTTTAGTCAATTTAACGAGTAATAACGGGCCTTGATTTTCAAAGTCGTTAATTGTTAAATTTGTGAGTTCATTGCTTCTGCAGGCGCCGCTTATACCGAGTATCAATACCACCTGCGAAAAACATGATTTCTTCATTACTATTAATCTTTTAAGTACCTATGTATATAAAATAACAAGCAGAGATCTTTTACTCCAGAAATGCACGCCTATCCAACGTCTGTACTCCCAATTTACGCAATCTGGTCAGTGTGTTTGATTGATATGATTGCCTTTTTTTATGCAAACCTATCTATAATACATATCAGAGTAAAGTCGTTGGGATCGACTTTTATGTTTAGAGTAAAAGACCTCTCCCTACCTAGATAAACGTTTATAGCTTATCTTCACTGCCAAATATATCTCGTCAGGAGCTTTATTTAAAAATGTTTCCACTTCGTAAGAGGTGAAAACCTTCGATTTTTTGCTCTTGAACCCCTGAGACTGTCTTTTCAGAAACGATGTTAGAATAAGGAATCTTTTCAAATCGTTATTGTGTTTTACTTTAAGTGTACTCTTGAGCATTGAATACCTGCTCCATAGCGTAGAAGGCTTTATTTTGGCAGACAGTCCATTGAAGTATGTAAGAAATACACTTTTTGAAAATGATTTTATTTTCTTATCTGCTCGCCACTTCATTAAAGACATTGTATGTTTTTAAGTATCTTTCCTTTGAAATTTCTGGCAAAAGATTTTCGACTGTATTTGCCTCGTCTTTAACAGAATCTGGTTCATTTCAGAATCACTTGAACTCATTTTTAATAAGATATTAGTCTAAACAAACCGAGATTTCGATACAGCTTACAGAGTTAGTATCCCGCCAAATTAAAATCAAATCAGTCAATCAGTCTATTCCAAATTTTAACTTTAGAACACACCCGCGTCTTTGCCGCGGGCGGACCTGCTTACTTTTTTTTTTAATTCGCACTGGCTGTTTATATACACTCACAAGACCGCAGCATTTTTTTCGCCGACTGCCTAGCCAAAGTTTAGTTAAAGTTTTTAAATTTATTCCCACCCTAGAGAAGGAAGCAATTACTATGAGTCTTTCCCGCCCAAAGGACGGAAGTAAGCATCTTCAATCAAACAAACACTACTTTTCGAGTACCTATGAGAAAAGAAAAAGTATTAATGCATTTTCAGTGTAGGTACTGGCTGTATAGAAAAGTATTGAATAGAAAGGTTCGAATTTCAAAAACTCTTTCCACGCTAGCGGATAAAATGCACCTTTGCACGCATATTTCGAATAACAAACAGAATCTTTCGTGTGCGTTACCGTGGCAAAATGTTGTGCTGACTTGTGCTATAAGGAGGTGAGACTTTATCAAATAATTAGTGTATCATGAGGAGCAATTTGTTTACTAATAGCAAAATTTGTGTGAATTGTAGTTTTAAAGTTATTTGAGAAAAACAGATTTTGCTGGAGTAACGTTTGAAACGTTACCGTAGCAAAATCATTTTCAAAAATTCGCTTCAGCCCAGAACCGAATGAGTAGCTTTTGTTGCGTAGTAAATGTTTTTATATAGCAAAATTGGTGTGTGTTTATGGTTCTTCAGTTATTCAAGGTTTTGCTGCGGTAACCAGATCTCGAAAACGGCTCAACGCAGAAGTCTGAAAAAAGTACCCATAAGAGACCTTAATTTGTTTAAACATTCGTTTTTGGTTTGGTTGACGTAAACCCATGTAATTAAATGGTTTCAAAAATCAGCAAAAACGGATTTGCAGGTAAACCAATACACTTATAACCAAATAAACAGCTGTAGAAATACCTGTGGTAGACGCTTCTAACGTCAGGAATTTTAGATTTTGTAACTTTTGACGATATAAACATAAAACAAATATGATTAATTTTTAACAGACTTCAAAAAGGAGGAGGTTCTCAATTCGTCGGAACCTTTTTTTTTGTTTTTTTTATTTATGTTCTCCGATTACTCGAAGATGGCTGGACCGATTTGGTTTTTTTTTTGTTTGAAAGAGTATACTTCCCAGGTGGTCCCATGATCATCAAGTCAGGATCTGATGATGGGATCCTGGAGAAATAGAGAGAACTCTTCAAATTTTATAGGCACACTTGAAGCGATTTGGATAGTTTATGGAAGAGTACTTCCTCAGAGTGGTCCCATTTCAATTTGGTGAAGATCTGATGAAGAGCTTCGGAGATAGGCAACGGAACTCGTCAATAAATGATAGCAAATGGACTGTTTGTCTATTGTTTACACTCGTTCATAACATAACATCACGCCGGGACGCTGTGAAGGGGTAAGCACATGTGAACCACTAAAAAGTGAAAAATAAAAACTTTTTTCAAAAAAAAAAACAACTGACTTCCAAAAAAAACACACTAAAAATTGAAAAATGACTTTAATTTCGGAAGACAAAAAATTAAAATACATATCCAAAGTCACCGCCTTCCAAAATTAAAGTTATTTTTAATTTTTAGTGTTTTTTTTTGGAAGTCGGTTGTTTTTGTTTGAAAAAGTTTTTATATTTACACTGGTCGTACTTTTGCGATAGAATACTCAGTTCCCATTATGAAACATGCCATACTTTAAACGAATTAAAATTTGATTTCATCATTCATGAACATTCGTTCCTGTTAATTTCAGCTCTCAATTACGGCTTTAATAAATAAAAGATGTGTTAAAAACAAGAATAGTCAGCAATTCTCTAATAAGCCGACCAAATTGAAAAGGATACGTAAAAGCGACCGTCCATACTATAGGTACATAAGCGCAACCATCTTAAATGAACGGGTTATTATGGATGTTTTGTTAGTAGCAGTTGCATAAACAAGTTGTGCTGGTTAGCTACATAATTGTGTAAGACATTATGGGCCAACGATTCAGACTAATTTGCTTCGTTTCTAGCGCATTTTACTTAATCTTACGAATTTCGTATTGCGTAACTCCAATAACTGTGAAAGCAATTACTAATCTAGTAAAGTGAATGATATGTCAGGAAAAATTAGGCATGCGTCTACTTTTCGAATTAATTCGAACTGTGTAACTAGTTTGACAGCTATCAGTTTGTTTAAAACCAACGCGCAGTCTGTTTTGCAAAGCGAAGGCAACGTACTCGCCGCTATCATTTTTCTTCAAATTTTTTTTGGGATTTACTCATTAAATATCTAAAATTATAGCGAAAAAATTTAAGTGGTAGTCTTGCTGATACATTGTGAATGTGATTTTGTGTAAAACCCCAATGATAAATCATTATTATCAGGTATTTTGAATAGCGACGCAACGAGGTGATTTTATAGAGAAAATTGCAATAGTTTTCTTCTGTTACATGTGCTTAGAACCTACAATAAAGATACTTAGATGGTATTTCAGAAACGAGACATAGTGTTGACGTTTTAACGAAATACAAATTCCGTAAACTTATCACATGCCACAAACTTGGCACACCAGTCGAGCATTTACGAATTGTAATTATAAAACCAAAAAGCAATCAATTTATACAGGAAGAACAAAAGAAGCACATTTTGAAGAAGCGGTTTATGTCAATGTATTACCTATCTAAGAACTTCGATGAACTAACTACACTCACACCATATAAAGGTACATAGACTATTTCCACATCATTTTCTGTTCAAGGTCATATCAATATTATTTCCTTTAAAAGAACCTATTGAATATGCCTAAACGTATCTACACATAATTATTTGTTGTCAATATAAAATTTAGATAAGGCAATTCATAATTACTTAGCAAATTATAACAACAAACTAAATTAAACTAAGTAGGTAGGTAGGCAACTGAAAATTTAAGTACCTAAGCACTACCGGAACTTCATAGGCATACTAATGCTTGTCAAGATTACCACACACGTTGCAAAGTAATTCAATCATACAATATTATTCTTTACATTCGGTGGAAATCCACAAAATAAGCATTGTACTCTACTTGCATCAGACTATGGTAATAATTAATATTGTTTTATAAATATTGAAGAACCATAACATTTATTTGTAATGTTTATTATGTGGAGGCCTACAGAATAATATTTCTCATTGAAATGGTTTTGCTCGATGCAAAGCAATGTATGTAGTTATATCATAGGTCCATCAATCTTTACATCTATTACCTAATAAAATGACTTGCTGATGAAGAAAAGTACCTAAATAAAGATACTTTATACTTTTTAGGCAAGTAAGTACCTATGTTTCATCCATCAATAGAATTGTAGGCATCTAATTATTGTTTATAATAGCAGAATATTGCAGTTTTGTAAAGTAGATAGATTGTGCGGTGAAGTGTTTAAAGGAGAGGCCTATTAAAGACTGGATGGGTAATAGATGATGGAATATAATGAGGATATACTTAAAATTCATTTTTTTAAATCTTTTTCTTTTAGGTGGCTCAACTAAAATAAACAGGAAAAATTTAAACTTTCTCTCAGGCACTCACAGCAACATTACCAAGCTGTATTTAAATTATAGATGATTACTTTCACGGGAAAACATTAGCCCAAACTTGCCAAATTCCACTAATCTATAAATTATACTTGTTCCAATTTCTTTTTGCCACATAGCCAACGATTTCATGTGAAATGTGAACAAATGCTATCATCAGAAGGTTGAAATGATATTTAATAAAAGAGTTGTTTTTTGTTAACCATTATATATTTGTTTCTACCGGGTGCGGCGATTGAACCGTCCGTCTCCATCTAACTGTTTTAAAATTCGAACCACTGAATCGAACGCCGCTAAAATTTCAAATGTTGGTCTTTGACATGTTCTCTATCATCGTTTGAAATGATTCTGTTTTGAGAGAAACACATTCGAATTTAGAACAATGGATTTAAAACGAAATTCAGTGATTGCTCTTCATTTGGAGGGAAAATCGGATATCGAAATACGTCGAGCGCTGCCAAATCTTCAATTGAACGAGAACTTGAACTTTGAACTTTTGAACGAGAAACTTGTGCATCGCACTATTCAACGTTATAATGAGACTGGTAGCGTTAAGAAACGCTACGGTGGCGAACGACGCTGTACTGCAACGGCGCCAGCAGTTGTCGAAAAGGTGCGTCATCGATTAGACAGAAATCCAGCGCGCTCAGCAAACCAGCTCGCGCAGGATCTCAGGGTGAGCGATCGCAGCGTTCGTCGCATATTGAAGGAAAAGCTTAAAGTCAAACCATTAAAAAAACCTTTCTCAGGAACTCACTGCTTTACAGCGTAGCAAACGGTTGAATTGATCGAAAGAGATGATTCGCTTGCTCGACTCTGGCGAGCTTCCCAATTTGGTGTTTTCAGATGAGAAAACTTTTTGCGTCGAACAGGTTTTAAACAAATAAAATGACCGTGTTTGATTGAACGACGTGTCAGCGACCATTCAGATGAATTGAAAATCCCTCGACGCCAAGGAGCCGACCAAATCATGGCCTGGGCGGCGGTGTCTGAAAAAGGCCGTTCTCCGCTCGTTTTTCTTCCAATGGGTCGCAACCAAGTCAAAATAAACCAACAAATCTATCGAAACAAAGTCTTGCGACCAGGGCTGATACCGTGAGCACGCAACACATTCGGTTCTGACCGTTGGATTTTTCAGCAAGACTCGGCACCATCGCACAGAGCAATTGGAACGCAAAATTGGTTGAAAGCAAACGTTCCAGTGCTGATCGACCAATATATGTGACCGTCGTCAACGCCCGACTTGAATCCACTAGATTTTTGTATTTGGGGTGTTTTACAGACCAGGGCCTGTGCTAAAAAACACACTTCGGTGGAAGCGCTCAAAGTTACTCTTACGCGAGAATGGAATTGTTTGAGTGACGACGTCGTTCGAGCAGCCAGCGCTTCTTTCAGAAAGAGACTTCAGCTTATAGTAAAGGCTAAAGGCGGTTTTATTCCTTCGGAATAAGTCATAATAAAACTTTGAAGTTTCTATTTTCACATGGCAAAAGTGTATAAATAAATATTGAAAATTAACAAAAATATTTCACATACGGACAGTTCAATCGCCGCACCCGGTATTTACGTTTATGTACCAAATAAATGATAATTTAGCAAAACACTGCTATTTTCTAGTTTCTAGTTCTAGTATCACGTAATTATCAATAACTTGTCTCTATTTTATAAAAAAAACCTATTCAATGCTTAAATATGTATTTCATAACAAGTTATTTTTAGTTCATAATTAAAACACTTTAAGTATTAAAGTTTACACTGTTATCAATTAACACAAGTAAGTACCTACATATTTATGTTTATATTGCTGTTGAGCAAAACTAGTCAGCAGTGTTCTTAAATAAAATTATTATCTTTTATGAACAATTTTCATAAATATGCAGGTGAAGTGCCCCTGGGACTCTCCTGCAATTTTAAAACAAAATCAAATTATTTTCTGATTAATTAAAGTACTTAATTATGGGGCAAACAAGGCATATTTAGTAGGCTATCATGAGCCCATGGCTATTGGTTTATTTAACATAACACTAAATTAGAATGGTAAAAAATTGGTACACATAAAATGTATGATGTCATTCTATGTAGGTATAAAGCTCGCCCAAAGAAAAATACATTCATCACTCTACGAGTTGCTGCTTGATTCTTAACTTTGTTAAAAAGCTCACCTACAAAGATTTATACAGAAGCTTGGTTTTCCATGTCTTCTTTGCCACCAAATTCTTTGTAGGAAAATCCCTCATAGGTCAATATTAGATTGAAGTTGGTGGCTCTAGCATCGTCTGCGAAAATATTATAATAATTAATGTTTTGTTGTTAAGTGTTATTTGGTCAGTGGTTATTAAAGTTTGTAATGGTATCTGCTTCTTATGTAGATGCTGATACAATTACATACTAATAAAAATATCAAATAACAATAATATCTCAGTTCTTAGAATGTGAGGTTGACGGACATAATCATTATACCACAATAAATAGTTAACGTCAAGTAAGTTACAGAAGTTACACAGTAAACAAATGATTGTCCGTATGTAGATTGACCAATAATGTACCTCAATTACAAAAATCACTCCTACACACGTAATTCCTGTTTATATCGGCTTACTTGTAGTGCTCATATGACTTATGGGTCATTGGTTCGTCCTTTTCGCTATTGAGCAAAACAGCCTAAGTCGCAGTGCAGCCAGTACAAAACAAAGACTATTCCTTGCCCATTACGTGTTCTGTGCAGGAACCACTAAAAAATATTCAGAGACTGCTTATCATAGGTCCATGTCTTTGTATGCGAATAGTAAATATAATTTAGTCTACTGAAAAACATAAAACAAGTAATTTAAAAAAAATCAAGGCGAAACAAACAAAATGACATTTTATGGTTTTTTACTCACGTGTTACCAAATGCCAACTTGTCCCCACTCCATTAGCGGCGGTTCTTCAAACAACTGAAAATAAATTATAGATTAATCGTAGTTTGTTAATTTTATTTATATTCTTATTGCTGACGTTCGGTTGTCGGTTTGGAGGTCGATTTGAAGATTTGAGAATGAAAATAAAACTTAATGTCATAATCATAATCATAGTCATTATTTTAACATCATTACAGGTACTATGGATTATTACAAAATAATTACTGAAAAGTAAGTGAAGATGTTTGGATGTTTATTAGATACACAATAATGGCTTAACACGGTTGATTTTTGAAGTGAAAACTTCTAATACAAAAAAAATCAGCTGTTCCATACATATTGACCGCGTAGGTATTGCACTTTTTTATGAAACAGCTGATTTTTAGCGTTATGATATCAAAATAATTTGTATTGATTACACTATAAATTATTTACTGAGATTATTACTTACCTTTTTATAGTTACTTTGACTTTAAATATTAATGATCCACTAAATTGTTCAAAACTGCCATTAATGAACATGAGTTTAATTTATGAAATAGAACTAGTAGAAATTGTGTAATATGGTACGCACTTGAAAATATTAAAAAATCGACTTCACGAATATCGTTTTTCTGCTTAACTGTACAAAGTATTGGATACTAAGCTGCTAATTTGCGAAGATTACCTGTACGTACGGTACGGTCCCTTTTACGTGACCTTTTCAATTTCGTCGGCTTATTAGAGTCTTGCTGATTTAATTATGTTGAAAGTATGGCATGTTTTTTAATGTTAGGGGAACTGAGTATTCGATCGCAAAATTACGACCAGTGTAAATAAAATTAATCATATTTGGTTTTATGTTTAAATCGTCAAAAGCAACAAAATCTATAATTCCTGACGTTATCAGCGTCTACCACAGGAATTTTTACATCCATTTATTTGGTTGTAAGTGCATATCTGTTTTTTTTTTAAACCATTTAATTACATGGGTTTACATCAACCAAACCAAAAACTAATGTTTAGACAAATTAAGGTCTCTTATGGGTATTTTTTTCAGATTTCTGCGTTGAGCCGTTTTCGAGATCTGGGAAATCCCAAAACGTTACCGTAGCAAAATCTTAAATAACAGAAGAACCATAACACACACAAAGGACAATGCCAGGAACTCTATAGAGCTTTGACCCATAAAATAAAAGTTGGTTTACAAGCATGCCAAATGTAGCATTCTATTGCTGCATTACTAGTGGCAACTGAAATTTGTTTAAATGCCTTTAGAACTTGCTGTTTCCGTTTAAATCTTTAAACAATTACTACATTTAGATTGGCTACCTTAAGCAACGATTTCCATTTTGCGAGAAGAGTTTGTGCAGTGCAGATTGTAATGAAGACACAACATGTCTTAGCATCCTGTCGACGCACAGGCACAATTTATGCACCTCAACATCGTTAACCAAGTCAAGAATGTTCAGAATGGAAGCAATTTATTATAGATATATATTTGTAAATTGATAAAAGGTGGGGCAGGATCTAGCATTGTCTTTTTGCTACTTACAAACATTTAATAAGCAACAAAAGCTACCTATTCATGTATTTGGTTCTGGGCTGAAGCGAATTTTTGAAAATGATATTGCCAGGGTAACGTTTCAAACGTTACTCCAGAAAATTCTGTTTTTCACAAACAACTTTAAAACTACAATTCACACAAATTTTGCCATTAGTAATCAAATTGCTCCTCGTGATACACTAATTATTTATTATAGTCTCTCGTCTCTAAAGCACAACATTTTGCCAGGGTAACTAACGCACACGAATCTTTTCGAGGTGGTGAGGTGAAAATGTTTTTTTTAACACATTTTGAATGGTCATTCAAGGATCAGTTCATTGTAGGTATAGGATAAATAAAATCTAGACAGCAGAAGCTGGTCAAGTAATGTTTTTAGGGTTCCGTACGTCCGAATAAAAAAACGGAATCCTTATAGGATCACTCGTGTGTCCGTGTGTCCGTCCGTCACAGACAATTATCTCCGAATCTACTAGACCGATTAAGTTGAAATTTGGTACGCATATCAATTTCTGTGACCCTTACTGAAAGTAGGTACGCCAACAGCGTTAGGTACTTTGTACATTACATAATAAACGTTAACAAGTACAGCTTCTTTAGTGCCTATATTATACCAATTATCTACAAGTGTATACAATATTCACACACAAAAATAAAATCAAAATATTTATTCAAATGAAAAACAAGTTCGGTAGGTAGGTAAGGTAGGTTCCATGTGGTGCCGGACGTAAAAGAATAGCACCATCCCATTTCTTCCCATGGGTATCGTAGAAGGCGACTAAGGGACTTACTAGAGAATGGGCAGCAGCGTTCTCTATGCATTTGACTACCTTACTGCGATCGCCAACCCGCCTGCCAAGCGAGGCGATTATGCCAAATCCCCCACTTTTGGGGAGGCTTATGTCCAGCAGTGGACGTCTTTCGGCTGATATGATGAGGTAGGTAAGGTTACTTGTTCTTTTAAATTAATTTTTAAATTTTTATTTCATAAAATATTCGCCACTCGGCACTCGTCTTTGTTTCGAGCCCTACACGTGTTTTGATGCATAGGTACCAGCCGATGTATTCTGTCAAAATCTTACACGGAAAGCTAAGGTAAAGTGAGCCGTCAATAGTGTCAATCCTCAAATCAGAAATGACAGTTCACTTCATCTAAGTTTCTGTGGTAATTTTTTTACAAAATAGTCCACCTGGTACATATCTACAGCAAGATGGAGGCTATATTGAACATTTGTTGCGTGCATTATACCTACGACGAATAATGCCGTTGATGGTGGTGTGCCGAGCTACGCGGTCTGCAGTCCTGGTGTGATGTTATGGTGTCCGAGGCAGTCGACAGCTTCACCACAGTGGCAACAGTAAGTATGGAGGGACGAGGGCCACGAGTAGCACCTAACAGTAGGTAGACACCGAGCGAGGCGAAACGATAGTGCCTAAAGCCATCACGGCCAGCAAATGGGCACGCTCAACAGTTAATTAAGTCAATGTTCATACGAACGTAAAAACATTTCGGCGAGATTTTATCACGCACTGGATTTTCAACTCTCAGTGTAGAACTGAGCATTGAGAATGACATGCAGACTGCTTCTCAGCACGTCGACAAAACATTGTTCGATTTTTAACTCTCGGCGCCTAGCAGTGCGATGAAAATCCAGTGCGCGAAAAATCCCGGCGTGATATTTTTACGTCTTTCTTACTTAGGTAGGGGAGACCGGGGACAATAGTACCATTTTCGAAACATCGGTTGATTATACAAATTTAACCGTCGCTTTTTGTTTCAAATATTATTATTTTACAGCCTTGGTTTATTATCTACCGAAGAAAATATCTAAAGTTGGCCTAGATTGAACAAAACTTGGTCAAAATTGACTTTGAATGAAATGATGGCTGATGCTACAAATGACCCCCTTTAAGGGTTAATTGTACCAAAACTTCATAGGCTAATAAAACGCGAATAAAGCTATTAATCACATTTTCTCAGTGATTTATTTGAAGTCTATGGGTTTATAACCATTCTTAAAAATTAGGAACAGAAATATTGTGACATCAGTGTTTTAAATTAATACAAATGTAAAGAATAACATTAACATAACAATTCTTCACTTCGAACAAAAATAAAATAAGTTTTAATTAACATATGATCAACTTTGGTTCACATCTTGCATATTTGCTATTATCTAGCTTTATAACAATTATAAAATAGAAGTTGTCAAAAAAAATATGTTAGTATGGAGGTACAATTGACCCCTGGTACAATTGACCCTCATAGAATATTAATGACTGATAAAAAAATATTAGATTCGCAATTGTGACAAACATAAATTGACTCCTGAGGTGTACTTTCCTCGTGTGCCCATAATCTGCATTGAGCGCATTAGATTCACATTTCGTTAGGGCAGCTGGCACTATAAGGCTCCATACATACAACACAAAACCATTCTTCTTCTTCACTGCTTTTAGAGTCATTTTTTGCTGTAGTTTTCTTTTCCGGCTGGAACCACATTTTAGCCGTTTAGATTTTCCCGGGTCCTGTAGGTTATTTTTAATTTGTTTAGCTTTCTTTCTTTTTTCAGCTTCCTCTGCTTCTTTTTGCATAGCATCTTTTTCCGGGGTATCGGTGTATATAGCCGTTTAACGTTTTTTTCTTCCGCGGTTGGTGGTTTTACGTGGCGGCGCCTTTGACAGAGGGCGAACTACTTCAGGAGAGTAAATGAAGGGTTTAGTTCCTTTAGATGTAGACGGTTTGGGGTCGAGTACAGGTGTTGAATGGGAAGTAATATTTGTTACCTACTTCACGGAATGGTGTGCCAAATTTTAACCCTATTTATCTTTTTACTCTGTTATACCACGTTAGACCACGGGGTTATTTCTACCATGGGGTGAATTGTACCGGTACCATTGACCCCGGCAATGTTGGTACAATTGCACCAAAGTAACCAATTTAGAGAAAACATCTAATAGTCACATAATTATAAACTTATAGTTTCCATTTTTATCATAAACCAAAAGTTTAATATCCGTCTAAACTGGCAACAACAATTACTTGTCGAAAAGACTCTGGTAGTACAAGTTACAGCCAATAATATTTTACGTAAAAACTTACCGCGGCTTGCCGAAAATCAAAAATTCTCCACTAACACATCCGTTTTACAGCGCGCGCGCCAGCGATTGAGGGGCGCCTCGGGGGTCAAGTAGCGCGTGTTCTGACGCACTCACACATGCAAAATTGAGCTCAGTAGTAGAAATATCGATGATGGTACTATTAACCCGTGTTACTACTGTCCCCGGTCTACCCTACGTCGTTTTTTTTTTCTTTTTTGTGGGTGGGAATCATCAAATAACTTCTCCCGCTCTGGGTGGAGCAAGAGGGCGTGTCAGACTTTTACTGACTAAAACCTACCCGTGTTCCTTCACTTGCCACGGCCACGGTATCTCTTTCGAACAACCCGCACCTCTGGCAGGCTGCGGACCCCACCAATTGATGCTGATATGTCTTTTAGGCGTACCTAAAAGAGACGTAGCTTAAGACATAAGTGACGTGTTTACACTGCTAATTCGTACTTAGCGGTCTAAAACGTTTGGAAAATTGACGTAGTGTATTATTCTGCTAAAAGCTAAGATAATGCACCTGTCCCACGCCCACCGCCAACGAGGAGACGACTAGCTATAAACGGTTAACTCGCTCCGGAAACGTACAAAAGACTTTAGGTCTGGAAGGTTCCATGTAAGTTAATGAGATACATTATTATATTGATATTTGATCGGTGACTGCCAAAGAGAGAACTCGCTCGGAGACAGCTTGGCGGGCAGAAAACTCGCTACACCTTACTCGCAACCAGTTTTTAGTTGCTAGCTCTACTCGCTGCAGGGACAGGTGCCTACGCGTAATTTAAAATTATTCTTTAAAAAAAATTGTTAAGTGTGTGCGGTCTGCATTATAATAAATTGTTGGTACTTCATACACATGGGAAGGTACACTCTCATATATTTATCTACAGTCCATTCACAGTTATTTTACCTCAGACAGCAGCAAGCCAATAGCAACCTTACGGCAACGAAAAAATAGATCACTGTGATATTGATAGACTTGTTAGTAGCAGCAACCTATTTTAATGAGAACAAAGATCTTTTTGATTTTAACAGTGACGCAAAATCGGAGGCAAAGTACATAAGTGTGTACGGAGCCACCTACCCTAATGTCATGTGGTATGATTATTGTCACTCAAAAACAAGTCAAAATCCAGTATATAATAATGTACTCTGTGGTCAAAATTGTCATGTTTGTTTGCCCATTTGTCATCGTTTTTTTTGTAATGTAAAAATTATGGTGTCTCGTCCATAAAAGCCAATAATGAAGAATTAAAGTTGAAGCACGATAATATTTACTGTGATTAACTCTTGAACCTTGTTAGATTCACTTAAATAATTGTGAGACATATTATTGCTTTCTGTTTTACAACAAATCAAAATCAATGTGCGTGATAATTAAACATGCACCTACGACATAAATAGCAGCCTACCGTAGTCATTCTATTCTGAAACAACCTCGAAGTACATTTTTACTATAGCTACAATCATAATTAAAAATGCTGTCAACTTGTGTCGTTGTGGACCACCGACGCGGTTAGTACCTACCTAGGCTCATTAATATCTACAAGCCGTGTGCGATGGGATTGTTCATCGGCAAAACTGACGAACTCCAGGTACACACATTCATACCCCTTTAGAGGATAATATAATCAACCTATAATGTTCCCACTGCTGGGGCACAGGCCTCCTCTCGAGGAGAAGAAGTGGGCCGTAATCCACCACGCGGGCCCAGTGCGGGTTGGTAGATATCACATGCCTTCTATTTTTTTGGTTCTAGGACATGCCGGTTTTCTCACGATGTTTTCCTTCACCGTTTTGAGAGCAGTGGTGATGGAATAATTTACACAAACTAAAGCGCCGGCCGGGGTTCGAACCTACGACCTACAACTCGTAAGTGTCGGCCGTTACCGCTGGGCCACAACTTAGAGGATGAATGTTCAAAAATAACTTTAGAGCTCACGCTTGTTATACTAAGGAACTGTTCTGCAAAATTGAATGCTTCTCGGCCCAGCAGGCTTAGCACGAGCACCGATTTGTTGACGGAAGAATAGACATGACCTTGGTATTAACTAAATGATATCGAGGGGTGAAAGGCTATTTGTTTGAAGCGACATTTGGACGATATTGAGTTATATACCCAATTACTAACTCAATACTGTTTATAACTCAATATCGTGCAAAATGTCGCTTCAAACAAATAGCCTTTCACCCCTCGATATACACTATGAGGAGATAACTATGTTTTTCTATTATCACAGTTGTGCGTTCTAAACGAATCATGATTTTGTAGATACTAATCGTATAAACTTACCTACTTTGTGGCCGTCGTCGAGTAGAAAGTTTGTTGTCAGAGTGATTTTGACAGTTTGGGAAGAAATATTCTTCTGAAATAGTTTACAATTATAAGGACCTAGACAAAGATCGTTAGAAAATAAATACATTACAGATTGTGGAAGGGTAACAAAGGAGCGATGTCAAAAATGGAGAAACGAAATGTCACTTTGTATTGAAAAAGCACTGTATATTCTTCGTAGAAATAGAAAGCGTCATGGCGTGCGTTGTCTGTCAGTGAGTGAATGAATGAATGAATTGAAGGTTTTTATTAAGTAACTAGATCTCTCTCTCTCTCTCTCTCTCTTTGACTCAAGGTAGGTAACCTATTGCTTATGTGAAGAACGGTAGAACCTAGATAAGGTTGGCACTGGGACGTGCTGATTGGCACATGAAAACAGAGGCCTAAGCCATCAGTGGAGCTTAAGTCGGCTGTGGATGGTGAGAATTGGTTATGTGTGCACCTTTTTCTTTGTCTGATTGCCTTTAGGTAGGTATCTACCATCCAAATGTCTTTTCGATTAACTATCTCCTCAAAACACGCCACATTGAAGCCACCTTGGTACTGCTAAGTATTTCATTCTTTTGAAAGACGGGCTTAGTTTAAACTTTGAAAAGTGCCAATAAACCCTAACTACTTAAATGAAATATTATGTATCTATGTTACTAATAAACGTGAACTTGTAATTTTCCTTTACAAAATGGTCAAGAGCGGAAACCAACCTACCTCTTAGTAAACCAATTAATACTGAACACATTGACATATTCACAGATGACATAATAACGGACGGAAACACGGTGCGAGGGGATAGAATTGATAATGTGATTGAAAAGTACTTCGACCTCCCACTGCCTAAAGACAAAATCCTGGCGACGTATGTGTGGATCGATGGTTCTGGCGAGCATTTGCGTTACAAAGACCGCACTTTGGACTTCATTCCTAAAACGCCTAAAGGTATATTTCATTTTACGTAGGTGCTTTATAAATACTTATCCTTTTCTGAGTCGTCGCTCGACCAGACAGGCCGGCAGAGGTGGCCGTCTTTATGGGAGGTTGTGCGGTCGTGGGGTCGGCCGCTCTTGGTGATGGAACCCGCTAGACAGTGTGAGCGGGCCTCTATACCAGTCAGGGATGTGCGAACTTGCGGGTATCTCCCGGGCCTCAAATTATAGTAGTGGTAAGAACTGGAAATTCTCAGTCCTTAGATGTCCGACATAACGTTCTGTTCTTCGCAGACGGCCGGGTATCGACAAGTTTTTTCGAAAGGATAGAAAAGTACCATCAAGTATGGGATTTTTACTTTCCATTAGCAATTTTACCCATAAGGAAAATATTAATACACTAGCTTTTGCCCGCGGCTCCGCCCGCGTTGATGTCGGTTATCATTATCACGTGAAAAATTAGCTTTAGCTTATGTACCTACTTCTCCATATGTCAGGCTATATCTCTGCCATATTTCATGATGATCGGTTCAGCGGCTTAGGCGTGAAAGCGTAACATACAGACAGACAGAGTTACTTTCGTATTATTAAGTACGGTTTGTATAAAAATATCGCCCAATTACTAAAAATCTTGTACAAATAGTCGAGTTTTCTATGTACTTTTGTATAGCGATAGGTTTTCTAGAAAAAAAAGGGAATACGGCGTCAAAAATCGGCCATGTTAATTTTAATAATTTTAAAATACTCAGTGTCACTCTCACAATGGAGACGAATCTAACGACGCCTCTCAAGCTAAAATCCATCAAGCCGTTGAGGCTACAGAGCGTGACATACATACACTCGAAAAACATAGCCCTCCTTCTGGCGCACTCTGGTAAAAACTGCTCGCTATGCGTAGTGGTATATTGATTTTGCATGCTGTATCCTTTACTGCATTATTTGAGTGTGTTTGTGATGACCTGCACCCTAATTGCGTAAAGCACGATCTATCATAATCTGAATAATTTTAAAACAGATTACTAATCCATTGCTTCATATGTTCGAAAAATGTGTCTGCTCAACAACGTTAATAACGCAATGAATATTGTTGAACTGTCAAAATGAAACAGATTATGATTGATCGTGTGTTACCTACCTAGTGTACCTACTTACATTCTAAATATGTATTTGAACGGCCAATGTTGGTACAGACCAACCGAATTATAAAGGCCGCGTGGATGTCGGGAAATATCGTTTCGGGTACCAGTGTGACGTGCGGCCACGTCACCCACCGGTGACCGTGTGACCCGCCGCCACCGGTGGCCACGTCACACTAGACTTAAGTATGTTCTAAGAAACTCGCGCCGCCGCGCCGCCTTTAGACCATGGGCGTACCCAGCATTATTAAGGGGTGGGGCAGAAGTAAATAAAATAAGTAGTAGGAAATTAAGGGCGCCTTCACATTTTTTCCCCCATTACTCTCCTCCAAGAAAGCATTAGGGCCATCAGTACAGCACACAGAAACAGACCGTCTTTCCGATCTCGCCGCCGAGGTCCTCGCGCCCCGCGAAGACCCTTAGTTAACGAAATCTCCCCCAACCGTCCCTTGCCCGTAGAAGTGAGCGCCGATGCTGAGCAAGTAGAGTTAAAATACCCTATTGATAATAATAAAGAAACTATTTTGATCCAGCCTGTCCCCACTTGCTGCCCTCCCAACAGTGACGCCCTGAGCCGAGGCCCGAACCCCGCAGGGGGTGCCCTCAGCGAGCGGTTACTATAGTACTTAAGTGTAGTTTGTTGTAAGCTCCTGGCTGGAGGCTTTTAGCCTAAAAACTAAAAGAAGATCCACAGGAAGGTCTTGTTAAGCAGTCACGGCCTCTCAAGGTCAACTGCGACTGCCATTCCCAAAAAAAAAGGCGCCTTCACATTTGCCGAAGTGCCGCGCGGCGCCGCGCGTAGTTTTTATTCAAGTCTAAACATGAACGAAAATCAGGATGAAGAATTTATCGATGAGGTTGAGATGAGACTTTGAGAGTCGTCCAGCGATATGGGATTCGAAGTGGGACAAGTACAGTGTTAGCAACGAATTATGGGCTTACGAGCTAACCTTGAAGAAAACAAAGGTCACAAACCCTTAAGTTCTAGTAATGGGTTTGTTTCGCTTGCTTTTTCAAGGTCAGCGCTCATAACTCGTTACATGACTTGTACAGTCATAAAATCGAATAGAAAAAAGCTTGGGTAGAAATATGCAATATGTTTATTAAGAACTTTGAACGGGCAACATTTTCTTAGGTTTCCTTTTTTTTTTCTTTTTTCAAAATCGTTTTTCGTTTTAATAGTAACACTAACAGCAGTGTTTCGTCGTCAGAGTCCATCGTGAAACTAAATGTTGTGCTGTGCTAAAAAACTTTCTTATATCCATTTCAGTTAGAAAGCCACTAAATATCAGCCAAGCCAATTTATAAATACTTACCTGCGTCCAATTAGCTTAGAACTGAGTAAGTACGTTTATATTATTATCACTTTTCACTCACTTATAATCAGGAACTTGATCGAACTTAGAAAAACAATAAGAAATTGAGAATCACCGTTTGTTTACTTGTCGCGACGCGAGAGATAATGACGCGTGCCGGTTTGCGGGGAGTCCCTGCGCAGAAGGATAACGTCTTCGTTCGGAAATCGCAAATCAGTCGACTCGATCTCTGTGCATCCGCGTTCGATTCATAGATACCGACTGCATTGTTTCGCGCGGTCATTTTAGTAGTAGCCAAATGAATATTTAAGTTTGTCATTATATTAAGTTTGCCTAAAAAATCTTCTCTGACCCGAATCAGAGAGCAGGGTGGGGCAAGTGCCCCAGTTACCCCACCGTGGGTACGCCTATGCTTTAGACCACGTATTGTTGTTAGCATTCCCACCCTGTAAATTGACAAGTATTCATAGTGTAGCTCAGGAGTTAGACATTGATTCAAGACGTAAAAAAATAAGATTGAAAAATTGTATTTATTAGAAGAAAATTGATGACATAAATGGTACAAAATATAAATTATTTCTGATGAATCTCATTGAAAAATTGTAGATATCATTCATTCGAAAACTTTTGTTCTAGTCCTAGCCGCAGATTCGGTTGTCGTAATACGGTCGTAATACCGTCTGCATCCTTTTAAGGTATACTCGGTATTGTCTTGTTATATTAGTATTCATTTATAAAAATTTTTTAGTCCTAAAACATTTGCTCAAAATTAGGTTTAAGTGACAGAAACGAATTGCTGTTATTCCGACTCTACGCAGTCTTGTCTGCTCTACCCTTAGAGTGTAATTTAGAAGCGCGAGTTGAGGAGCAGGTGGTTGTAGCAGTCGCGGCTGAGGCTGGAGACGAAGCTGCGGTGGTAAGTGTTAAACCATCTGCGACGATAAGCTCGCGTGGAACCGGCGGAGCTCCGCAGCGCCGGAGCCGTGACGGTAACCAAAATTACGCTAAAATTTTTAAAAGATAAGGGTTTTTATTGTACTCGGAAGTTTATTATACAATTTGATGCACATGATATAGCTGATGTTGAACGTGAGCGAGAGATTCGTCTTGGGTTGAATAACTTGTTAGTATTATGAGATCGAGGGGCATAGTAGCTTGTCGCTTGCTGAAAAGAATCTTATGTTTGAAAACAAACAAACATGATTCCAAGATATAGATACCTACTCGGTACATTCAGTATCAGAAAGCAAGGGCGACAAGAGTCTATTTATTTCGTGTGTGTGTTTTATTTTGTTTGCAAACAGAAATAGACGTATACTATTATTCCATTAGATTCACATTTAACAAAAATGTGCGACTTCAGCTGTTACGAACTTAATAACAAATAATGTATTAATCTATATGGGCGTGTGACGATGGGGAGGAATTAGGAAAATGTCATGATGCGAGTTTTTAGTATGCTCTAAAAGTGGTAATAAGTACCAAAAAAAAGTATAGATAGACTTTGTGATAGATGTTATGGCTATAAAAGGGGTGACTACCGATATGATGATTGAGATGACGATTAATAAAGAAAGAGAAATATACATGTTGCGCTGACACCAAATAAATTGGGTTAAGGGCAGGACAGTGATGATTTTCCCTTGCATTTACCTACGCGGCACCAATAGTCGAAATCAAAGCGCCTGTCGTAGCCCTGCGTGCGCAGCTTTCTGCTTTTTGCTGTGATTTTGGTACCTACATTTCTGAATTAACTGTCCAAATTATTTTGTTTTGCGTACCATTGGTTCGCCATCCCAGCACTATTCTTCAACGTAGTCATCTTATAGTAGGCAACTTATAATAAGTCTCACCGTTGTCATGGGGGACTTCAACGCGAAACTGGGCAAACGAAGCGATAATGAGTTGCGAGTGCGGCAATTTGGAGTTGGACGTAGGAATCACCGGGGCCACCAACTGGCTAGTTTTATGGAGAAGGAAGGCCTCTTTATGATGAACTCCTTCTTTAAAAAGCGGGAGCACAGGAAGTGGACCTGGCAGAGCCCTGATGGTGCAACCAAAAATGAGATTGACTTCATTCTGTCTACGAAGAAGCAAGTATTCAATTATGTCTCTGTGATCAACGTGAAAACTGGCAGTGATCACCGTTTGGTAAGAGGCACATTGAATCTCAATATCAAGCTGGAGAGCTGATGAAGTCAACGCTCCGTCCAGCACCGATCCAAATCCAAAACCCCGAGAGCTTTCAGGTCGAACTCCAGAATCGTTTCGAGTGCCTAGGCAGCTCAGTGGACGATTTTAACGATGGGTTAGTGGAAACTGTCGATACGGTCGGGTCTAAGTTTTTCAAGACCCATCGTATCAATAAAATAAGAGGCTCTCTGATCTTACTTTGCAGCTCACGAAGGAGAGGCGCGAGATGATCCTGCAGTCTTCAGACGATGCGCTCGAGTACCGATAGCTTAATAGACAGATCTCTAAGTCCTTGAAAAGCGACCTCCGCCGCTTTAATACAGAACGTATTGAAGACGCGATAGAGCGGAATAAAGGCTCCAAGGTCTTTGTTAGAGATCTATCTATTGGGCAGAGCCAGCTTAAGAAACTGAAAACCGATGAAAGCAGGCTCGTATCCACCAAGCCTGAGCTGTTGACAGAGATTGAGAGGTTCTATGGTCAGTTATACACGTCAACAAGAAACCCCGTTACGAATCTGGCAAACGACCCAAGAGCTAGATTGACCCGACACTATACTGAAGACATCCCGGACGTCAGCTTGTACGAGATTAGGATGGCTCTGAAGCAGCTCAAAAACAACAAGGACAACAATGACGGAATCACGGCCAAACTCCTAAAGGCCGGCGGGAAACCCGTTCTTAAGGCCCTCCAGCTGTTTGATTCCGTCATTCTCGAGGGCAAAACGCCACAGGCATGGAACAGAGGTGTGGTTGTACTTTTCTTCCAGAAGGAATTATAGGCCCATCTATGTCATGTCTACAAGCTGTTTTCCAGAGCCATCACGAACCGTCTAGCGCGCAGGTTTGACGACTTCCAGCCTCCCGAACAAGCCGGGTTCCGTAAAGGCTTTAGCACCGTAGACCACATACATACGCTGCGGCAGGTTATACAGAAGACCGAAGAGTATAACCTGCCTCTCTGCTTCGCGTTTGTGGACTACGAAAAAGTCTTCGATTCGATCGAGACGTGGGCTGTAATGCAGTCCCTCCAACGGTGCCAGATCGACTATCGGTACATCGAAGTGTTGAAGTGTCTGTACAAAAACGCCACTATGTCAGTCCGACTCCAGGACCAGACCTCGAAACCTATCCTTCTGCAGCGAGGTGTTGGACAGCGAGACGTTATCTCTCTGAAACTCTTCACCGCTGCACTGGAGGATGTCTTCAAGGTTCTGGACTGGAAAGGAGCTGGCATCAACATCAATAGCGAGTACATCACTCACCTTCGATTTACGGATGATATAGTTGTCATGGCTGAGACCATGGAGGACCTCAGTGCAATGCTCGATAACCTCAGTAGAGCTTCGGAAAGAGTGGGTCTTAATATGAACATGGACAAGACAAAAGTCATGTCCAATGCCCATGCACCCACTCTCATAACGGACCCTCTCTCGGAGGCTGCACTCGATGTTGTGGACGAGTACGTTAACCTAGGACAAACTGTCCAGTTAGGTAGGTCCAACTTCGAGAAAGAGGTCAATTGTCGCAATCCGACTCGGTTGGTCAGCGTTCGGGAAGCTACGCAATATCTTCTCGCCCTACATACCGCAGCGTCTCAATACGAAAGTCTTTGACCAGTGCGTGTTGCCAGTGATGACTTAAGGAACCGAAACGTGGTCGCTCACAGTGGGCCTCATAAGAAGGCTTAAAGTCACCCAAAGGGCAATGGAGACGGCTATGCTTAGAGTTTCCCTACGTGATCGAATCAGGAATGAAGAAATCCGTAGGAGAATGAAGGTAACCGACATAGCCCGAAGAGTTGCCAAACTTAAGTGGCAGTGGGCAGGGCACATTGCTCGCAGAACAGATGGCCGATGGGTCCGTCTTGATACCAGTTCGTAATTTCACGATTTAATTTCGATAGATTATAATCTACCGAAAAATAATGCGTTAAATTGTGAGCAGTATGTTACGGTTCACAATCTTTCGACAGTGCACAATCTACAGGTATTTACAATTTTACGATATTTCTTTGAATTTATTAATTGCTTTGTGCTAAGTGACTCGCGAGACAGCGGCAAATTCAGAACAAACTTCATTTAACTGATACTCGATGGCAGACATCCATTTAAAACTTATAGGGTTCCGAATCGAAATGGTTCTTACGGGACCCTAATACTAAGTCTTCGCTGTCTCACTGGCTGTTGGTAGCACTAATAGGTACGTCATTTTTAGATTGTGCCACTTTACTAACACATAATAAAGATAAAAATATAATGCATTTCCATAAAAGAAACGTGTTATTTTTTTCGAACGTTTTTTTTTTCCAATATTCATTCAAACAATGCAACCCTTTCTTCACTGTTCTTGGTCCGAAACACACTCTGTCCAGTTTTAATAATTGAATATTAAAACAACATCAGCCGTAGCGCCCGTTGCCGAGTCGAGAGGTGGGTTCATCGTTTCCAAGGGCCAGACAGAGGGGTGCACTCAGTCCACCGGGCCCGCCTGATGAAAGGGGTTGTAATTAGGGTTGCCAACTCCCAAAATGACCAACCCGGGAGAGTTTTAAAAAATCGAGTAGGGGGGTGAGTTGAAAGAAAGTCTAAATCATTAATTAGTTTTTAAATTTACATTTACGTTTTTCTCTATTCCTTATAAATTAATTCACTGAATGATTTATCCAATAAATTAGACTGAGAACAAGAGACACGACACGAGCCACACCCGCTCGACGCTCGGCAAGCCGCGGGACAAAGACAGACACCGCCGAATCAACATTGTCGACGACGAGAGGAACAGGTTTAAACCAGCAGCGGCGCCCGGCGAGCACGAGCGAGTAGCGACATGGAGCGACGGATGCATATAATTTTCGAAAAACCGGAGAAATTATTGCACCCCGGGAGGTCGGGAGGTTAACTATTATTACCAGATTCTCCCGGGCAAACCGGGAGGGTTGGCAACCCTTGTTTTAGTCTATATTGATTTATTACGAGCTCACTATTTCGTGTCCACTATTCACTGAGCAAAATTTTCTGACCCAAACACAATGCGGCCGAAATGCCGTAGGTCAATATTAGTAAACAGAGTAAGTATATTTTATTGAATATTGCTAACGAGCATGCACAAGTAGAGTTAAAAATTGAATGAAATTCTGAAGATATGACGTAATATTTAATTTGATTTGAATCATGTATCACATTTACCTATTATATCTGACGTTAATAAATTATAACTGTGAGGGATGCAACGATTATAGGTAGGTAGATTAGCTGCGGTGGCCCTAAATATATATTTTGTTAGGTTTAAATTAAAACTTATCACACATTGTGCATTTTTTTCCTCATGGAATTGAGACACAAAAGATCTAAAATTTCTCAAATATCATGCATGCACAATTTATCGAAACGTTGACCAAATCGTTTCCGATTGTTATCATACAAATTATTTCTACAACAAGTAAATTCAAAGCATTGTATTTTTTTTTTAATAATTGCTCTTACTAGCTGACCCGATATTCGTTGTATTGTCCTAATAGGTCCATTAATAGTTCATACAAAAACTCCATAGAAAAAGGACGCTTGGTTCATCCCTAATTTGAGAATTTGCCTGAAAATTATTTTTTTCTTTCCATTAGAACCTAAGCTTGAATATTGCCTGAAAAATAGCCAACTCTGTGCAGCCGTTCGCAAGTGATGCGCTTATCAACGAGCAGAATTTATTTTATAAATTTCAGCACTGATAAAAGGTCCCCATATTGTAAAAAACGATGGCATTCATTACGCGAATGTCAAAGCTGATGGTATTTCATTTTAGAATGACTTGCTTGACAGACCCTGGACGAGACACCAGTTTTTTTAGCCCCTTACACCTTACAATTTCATTCATGCACCGAAAACTCGTAACTCTGCAAATAATATCGGCTCTTATGAAGGCAGGCATGATTAAAACAAGGTACTGGACCAGGACCGGACGTGAGAGATCGCCGCCGCCGATACACTCTAGAGTACACGGTGGTGCTCCGACCAAGCCGGGCAGACCTCCACCATATGCTCCACCGTGTTCTCAGGGCGATCTTCGCAGCGGAAACACCCGGGCGTTTCCTCGCGCCTTATGTGAAACAGGAACCTTCCGAAGCAGTCGTGTCCGGTGAGGACCTGCGTCAGGCGGAAAGTGAGGACGCCGTGGCGCCTCTCAAGCCACTCCTAATAGGCACTTACCGCTGTAATCGTGGCGTGCCCAGCGACTACAGCTGTTGGGCCGCCCCTGCTCTTATCTACTTATAATTAAATGTAGTAAAGTTCAGACTCCAGTTATCCCTTTGAAGTGTGTAAGGGTAGGCAGATAATTTTTAGTACCTAAGTACCTACTCACAGTTCAAATGGTCGCTTTGCAGATAAATTTACACGCTACGTGGAGGCTTGGAACAATAAATCAATGGAAGAGATGTTACCGAGTATGGCACATTATCAGTCTGCTAAATATTTTCCACCGTATGACTACTTTCCTAGAAATCTAGAAAATATGTACAAAATAGAATGCAGATTACGAACTAAGAGGAATTTGAACTGTTTTGATGAAAACATAAAAGGTATTTTTATTAGTACTTACCTACAACGAGAGCGCCATATTGAAAATAAAATAGAACAGATGTGAAATAAAAATTAAATAAGCTCTGAACCCCGCGTCCGAAGCAGAAATATCGTTGGCGTGAATACGAGATCGTCGCGTTTATATTTCAGTCATTTGTTCGGAAACCGGAAGGCGCCCTCTGCCGGCGAGTCCACGTGTGCGGGTTCGCCGAACGAATTGTGCGAAAAAATCCCGCCGAGATTTTATTACGTCCTTGGGACCGTAGCCTTGATATGAAAAGCTGACAAACAGGGTTTCGAATAATGTTGCGTTTTATTATTTTCCTTCCAGTAGGTTTGTAGAGCCACTGCCTATCTACCGAGTAGCAACTGTACCTACTATTTTTTTTTAATTTACATTACGTACATTGTACCTAACTTGTGTGTTTGTGTGTATACCTTACTTCGATTAAATGCCCCTTTATTTATTAGATAATTGGTGCTATATAAATTAAGTAAGTCTAAAAAACCCTTGCCTTGTTAATAAACACAGAATAAAGGCTTCTTTAAAAAGGCGCACGCGACACTTGAATGAATTTCCATGAAGTTCTCATAGAAATTGTTCTAAAGTGTCGGTAGCGACCGCGACGCGACCGTCGCGCCGCGCTTGTTTGCAACTAGCCTTAAAGTTATTGCAAGTTGAAATTATAATACTTATATTTTAAAGAAATTACCATATTATGGTCATTTCTTTGTTATTCCTGGCACAACTGTATTCCGTGTTTACTAGTAAGGCGGTTAGTCCATTAAGCATGACTCTTGAACAATACCTTTACAAACAGATCTCCCGATTTTGTCCTACGATGGCTTTGGTACACAACAGGCAAAAAGACCTGATTCTGATCAGTTTTTAAAGCCTCGTGCGATATACAGGAACCCTTTCAGACACGGCAATCACCTCCTCGTCATGTGTGACACATACGACAAAAACCTGGAACCAACACGTGAGTTCAAAGAATTACCTACATGCCTAGCAATTGTAGCTAAGAAAGTTGTCGCGTCGCGGCAATAGCGGTCATTTTCAAGAGTTTTTTTTTTACTGAAATAAAGTTCGGAATCAATATCTATCGTAATCTTCAACATGATCCAATAAGGAAAAACCAATTTCATTGCATGGCTTTTGTTCTTTTCATGAAAAAAGACAACATCGAGGTTCCTCAGGCCGTTTTCCCAGTATGTCTTACAGAAAATATTTTCGCCGGCTCAGTTAAAAAAAATACATTATTTGTTACCTACACAGGAACCAACCATCGTGTTAAGTGCGCAGACGCTTACAAGAAGTGCAAGGAGGACGAGCCGTGGTTCGGTATTGAGCAAGAATTCTTTTTCGTAAACTCCTCTGATTCGAGGCCCTTGGGGTGGCCGAAGGGCGGCTATCCCCGCATAGCAGAACATTACTATTGTGGTATTGGTGCCGATAAGATGTTCGCCAGGGATATTATTAACACACACTACAGGTACGTATACTCCTACGCTGCCCGTTCTGCGCCCTAATTGCGTAACGCACGATCAATCATAATCTGAATCTTTTTGAAATAGATTACTAATCCACTGCTTCTTATATACGAAAAATGTGTCTGCTCAACCACGTAAATAACGCAATGAATATTGTTGAACTGTCAAAATGAAACAGATTATGATTGATCGTGCGTTACGCAATTATGGTGCTGATCCCATGTGTTTGTCTCAAAGTTGTAGTTGTTCAAAATAATATTGACTATTTCTGGCCCGTGGGTAATTTGATGGTTTATAGCGCTAAAATGCGCTAAAATCATAAAAAGGCAAAACGATTAATTACACCGATCTTTAAAACTTCCCATAAATAGGCCAAGTGCTGTCTGAAAAGTTCGAAGCTCATGCACGTACCTATTAATTATCTACAGATGTTGTCTATTTGCTGGAATTCCTGTTTATGGCACCAATGCCGAAATTGGGCCGAGCCAATGGGAGTATCAAGTTGGTCCATCTGTAGGGGTGAATGCTGGAGATGACCTCTGGATGTCGCGTTTCATCTTGGAAATGCTTGCTGCGGAGAGCGGTGTCGAGGTCGAGTTGGATCCTAAACCTTTCCAGGACTGGGAAGGTTCTGGTGCACACATAAATTTTTCCACCAAAAAAATGCGTGAGGAGAACGGTATTGAGTAAGTGTTGTAGTTTGTTCGGCTGACACCTATGTCTAACCTATCTTCAAAAGTGATACCTATTTACTACTAGTAGTTGGTACTTTTTCTTCAATTGAATTTAGTGTTCGAAGATGCTGTTTTAGAATACAATTGTTACACTCAATAAGCAAGACACAAGCACCGGATTATTGATATAAATTTGATCTACCCTAAAGTAGGTACCTAACTCTATAATGCAGAATTTGAACGAGAAATGCTAACGCAAACGCTCTCACGATACCTTGAGAGACAATTTTCGCAGTGCGGCTATGGTAGCAGCTGAATAAGAGTTGTGAATCGAGACGGGTGGCGTGCGCGAGAAGAGGCCTATGTATGTCCACCAATAGACTGCTGAAGGCCGACGATTAATAGAATAGATACTCTTTAAAGTAGGTACACCATATAAATTACAGATTATAAAAGTAGAAATTTTACATAGGGTCACACAATAGACAGTCTTATCGCTAATAGCGATCTTTTAAAGACAACTTTTGCGTGGATTAAAAAGGGGAAGGAAGAAGGACAGGCAATAGGTACTGTAGGTACTCTGTGATGTAGGTAGGTATCTACAGTGTATTTTGTCACGATTTTAAAAGTACCCAAAATTGAGTGCGCCATAACGCCACAGGCAAGATATTCCATGAATGTACCTACTGCTTGACCAGTAAAAGATTTGTGATGGAAGCTGGTCTCACGTTTTCAAGTGACCTCAGTTACGTCTATTATGTGTTTCATGAATGAACTTGAAACATTCTTAAGATAAGAGGGGGTTGTAGAATTAAACTAAATACCTATCTAAGATGGAGCTGATTCAACATATGAGAATTGAGCTTTGCACGAAATTCAGAAATGCGATCATAATTTCATGAGGCCAGAATTTATTTATTTATATATTTATTCTAGCTACAAGATTCGGGTTAGCCAAATTATTCTTAGTGGGGTACCTAAACAATTGCAGGGAAATCGAGAAGGCAATTCACAAACTGAAAAGGGTTCCTATTAAACACATCAAGGCTTACGATCCACACGGAGGGAAAGACAACGCGAGGCGTTTGACTGGTCGTCATGAAACAGAATATTTTACTAACTTTAGTGCTGGTAAGTGACTACCTACCTAATATTGATGACCTCTCCTGATTCTAAGATCAAGTCTGCAACAATCATAAAATAACATACAAGATAGATGTCGCCGCCAACTGGCCTAGCAAAATGTGCGAGACGACTTGGACGTATAGGTAACCTTTCATAGGGTTGATTCGAGGTGGCCTAGGAAAAGAATACGTGGAAGAACTAGGAAGAGGCTTTTGCCCAGACGAGGTAGTGTCGGCTAATAAAAAATAAAAAATAAACTTGTTCATGTTAAGAGGATGACCGAAAGGCGACAAACAAAAGGTATCTTACAAGGCAGATGTTAGGACATCTAGTTGTAAGTTACAATGGCGCCAAGGGCTCGCATCACATTTGCGCCCCTTCGTAAATTATCTTTTCGGTCGACACTGAGCAAAGCTAGACCGCATAACCTTCCTTGACCAATCTTGCCTTCAGTAAAGGCTTCTTCAAACAGCCGCGACGCGACACTTGTAGAACAATTTCCATTAAGTTTTCATAGAAATTGTTCTACGAGTGTCGCGACGCGACCGTCGCGTCGCGCTAGTCTGCACGAGCCTTAACGAAGGTATTATTTCAACTTGCTAAAAAGTCGCTTGCTATGCTGCAATTTTAAGAGAATTTGAATAGAAATAGGCAGATTAGGACATACGCTTTCATCCTCATACTGCACAATATATTCAAGTAGGTAGCTCTTCAGATTTCTTAAATATAGGTAACAGTATGAAATGTTTTATTGGTTTTAATTTTTTTATTTATTTTATAATTGGCGACTTTTTGCGCCCCCCTTCGATAGGCGCCCAGGGCTCGTGCCCTGCCTGCCCCACCCTAATTACGCCCCTGGGCATGAGCCATGGGAAGGCTTTAATTTATGTATGTAAAAAAATGGTTGCCTGTAAAGTCGGTTTACGGACGATAATTTTACGTGATAACGTATTAAGAAAACAGGCCGATCGTGCCTCTCTATCGCTTGTTCCGCGCTCTCGCTTGCACGCTTGGCTCAGGCGGAACGTGACAATGAGTCATGCTTTTTCGTGCGTGCAGCCAGCGTTCATCGATTTATAAGACGTTATCACTCAAAAACTTGTTGATAGGTATAGCGGAACGTTTCTGCAGTGTTAGGATTCCGCGAGTAGTCGCTGAAAATAAGAAAGGATTTGTAGAGGACCGTCGGCCAGCCTCCAACTGTGACCCGTACCAGGCAATAGATGCTCTGATGCGTACGTGCATACTCAACGAACACTAATAAAGTTACTTCAATTCAGAATCTCAGATAGGTCATTATGACGTTTTAGAACAACAAACATATAAGTTTGTCATCCATGACAGTTAAAATCACGGAGCAAATACAAAGAGGAGATGGTGTAATTAGATTTCCCTAAGGAACAACGCGTGACAATTTGCGGGGTGAGGGGGTGTTAGATCCCGCCCACTTCTTTAATTTCCATCTACCGGTCAATGGCAAAACTACTCGCTCGTTCTGTAGATTTTACTTTGTAGTGATGTAAGTATCTCACACTAGATGTCACTAAGTGCAGGATGCAACAGGGTCGTACTCAGAATTTTCGTACCAGGAGTAAGTTACTAACTCCGTTTTTTATATTAACTTTGCGGACCAGCTAGGTACGTATTTTTTAAATTGAAATAGTGATATAAATTTTTGTAATACATTGCTGTCTTAGATTATCTTCGGAAAAAAATCTAGTACATCATTTAGTACAAAATTTAACTAAATAAACTAGATAGGCTTTAAGTACTTTTAATTAAGTAAACAACAACTACCATACAGTATGGTAGTTGTTTTTTACTTTCCCTCCGTGAGACAACTAGTATGCACCATAATAGTTGTCTCACGGAGGGAAAGTACTTTAAATAAATTATTTTAGATGGAATATTTAATTTATAGGAGATTGTATTTTTTATGAGTATTTCCATTTATGAGACAGCTGCGGGATATTCAGTACAATAATTGGATTCCATTACGGCCCTGTGTTTTTGTTACTTGTCAGGACGAACGCCAACAATACACTGACAAGGCCACGCCTACTTGATGACGTCAGGACTTAGTCGAGAATCACAGTGCACAGTTGTTTAGGCCGTCTCCTCTTTGTATTTACTCCGTGGTTAAAATTCACATTATTTTGACGCTAGAATTAAGTGGCAAAAATGTAAGATACTGCAACAATATTATTATGTGAGTAGCAACAATATTATTGTGAGTAGAAACAATATTATTGTGAGTTGCAACAATATTATTGTGAGTAGAAACAATATTATTATGTGAGTGTCTGGTTGCTATTGCTGACTGTAACTTTGTTCCTGAAATGTTATTTGCCATAATAAATCCTCGTCTAACACAAGAACTTTGTTTTTTTTTTGTTGTAAAAAACTACTTATTGTCAATTTTCAATTTCTCAATTTGGCCATAAATTGAAAATTGGCAATAGATAGTTCCATTCTCCATTATTTTATTCCACAGGCCGCCAATACGTGACAACCTTAGACAGTTAGGTACAACACAAATAATGAGCGCGCAATTACATTCAGATATTTATTTATTTGATAACATCAAAAAACCTCTAAAACGACAATCAAAAAACAGGTTAGATTTCTAGAATAAAATTAATAGATGCATACATGCATGATCAACATAATCTTTACTACTGCCCAAATGATCCAACAAACAATCGTAAGCTTTCATTTAATTCGGTCAAACTAATCCAATAGGCCAAAGCTGTTTTATTTCAAAACAGTCCAATAGATACCTACATGTAAAACGTATTCATGCTTCGTAAAGGATTACCATTAATACCTACTACATTTTTTTTATGGCAAATATTTTTAGGTTGCTTAACAACTGACAGAATAAAGCCCTCAGCGTAACTACACATCTGACGAAAATTATGCCGGCTTTATTTTCTTTAAAATTATAAGTTATTTCGGCTTGAAGTTGGTAATTCAATCCCTAGAAGGGTTAAAACATAACGTATAAACATACGAAATTTTGTCCCTTCCAAAACTCCCTTTAAATGGAGAGGAGGAAGCGTTCAAGTTTCAAGCAGAAAGTACGTTATCAACGCGAATGAAGTCGTGGCTGCAGACAGGCGGTAATATAAAAGTATTGCAATTTTACAATAAATCAGATGCAATAAGGCAGATGTGTTGCTAGACTTAGTGAATATAATGAACAACAAAACGATAGTCTCAATGAATTAAGTTAGATCACGAGGAACCCAAATCATGAAAATACTAGGAGACAATCATCTGTGAACATCACAAAGATAAATTTTTAAATAAGCTCGCCGCATCAGCTCGACTCCGGTTCGGCATGGTTTCTACCCGTCCAGCATTCTTTCTTTGAAAATGTCTACCCTGCAACGTACAGTTATCAGCTTAGTACCGGCATCGCAACAAGGTAGTGAACCGCATGCGGTTGGTTGTCAACCCGCAGTTACAGCACTTACGTCGGGAAATCACCACGCTTAGGTGTCACTATCATCGAAGTACAGAGGTCAGCACATCACGCAATCGGTCAAATTTTTTTGATCGTTTTTCAACTTTATTACAAAAGTTCATGTTCAATTGGAAAAAATTGACAGTTTGGGATAGCTTGATGTGCTGGCGTCTGTACCTGTTGTTGTGTAGATATGACGGTGTCTCGTACGCTTTTAACAAGCTATCACCAACCCGGCGCCGAGGAGGTTCCGAGCCGCTCCGGTTACGCGACTACGTTCGGTGGACGAGCTGGGTGAGGAGACGATGGGTTGAGGCTGTGCTGATCCGCTGCCGAGCAGAGTGTGCAACGACCTTTACACATTTAATACCTATCGATCGGTTTACATATAATACCGATATGCACACGACATAGATTTACATTTTAATACCATTGATTTTAGAAAATGTGTAAATTAGCACTTATTCAATGCTGTTCAGGTTTATAAAGTGCTGTTTGCATATACAGACCAACCAGATTGCCAATACAATACCTTTTTCATGTCACGTATACTGTTCCTGTATATATTCCATACCTCCCAACAGTATAGTGGTATGAGACCCTAAGACGTCTCGTGACAATAATATCTTAACGATTCTAGTCATCAGATTAATATTAAAAATCTAATATACATTGGCCTTACGAAAACTAAACACACACACACAGTGTCGTGATTCCTTCAATCCAGAAAAAGACAATAAATGTCAGAGCTAACTCGGCAAAACCTCTCGAACTACCCAGCGAAACGATACGGATATATTACAAGCCCATCTGGATGCCGTATCTCTTATTAAGAACTGTGTTTACAGCAAAACGAAGCACATGTGTGTTCCTGATGCACCGTACTGTCAATCTATATTATTATAATATAGACACTTATAAAATTGAATGAGTAATGTACTATTGAAAAGTCTTATAAAATTAACTCTAAAACTACATAAACAGACAGTTAACTCCGTATATTCTAAACGATAAGCGCACAAAAAAAAACAAGAAAAGATTAAATAACATCGATACGGTCAGCGGCTATGGTTATTCCGTTTATCCAACTAAGCCTTCGATGAATTCTTGGACATGTTTCCGCTTGGCCACCTTAGGGTGGATAAACGGCGTAACCCAGCAGTTATATTACGATGTACAATATTTCAAAGAGCTGTAACTGTGAATATTTTGTCTCGACAGCTTTCTGGTGAGCCTAAACTGTGTTTGTTGATCTTCCTCAGACCATCTCTCCTAATATTTGAAATTATTTAGTTTCCATCAATAATTTTCATACATGTACATTGTGATTCGAGTTCCATCTTTTACATTTTATTTCATTAGTTTTACGTTCTGATTCCATTAACGTCATTATTTCATCATTTTAATCGTCGTTATTCTTATTAGTATCGATTTTTCCGAAGGCGTGCACTGGTTCTGGGATTCTTTTTCATTGTGTTCTTACACATGTCTTAATTCTACTTTTGGGTCAATTACTCTTTTCCTTGAGTACTAAACACGTTTTTTGGTTGTCGTGAAGCTACTTCACAAGACACCAACCATATATCATATTTACATAGACAATTATTATAATAACTGTACAGTTATGAAATACAACGAGATGGAATCTTTTATCAATATTCATTCAAGATATATTTACACCTGGAAATAACTTTAAAAGGTAATAAAGTAGCTCCTTAGTTTGAAACTTCGTTATATGTCCAAACGTTATTCCTTCCGATCTTGCACATGATACTTGTGTAGTTCAATGATTGAATAGTGTTTTCTGCGTTAGGCAACACAACAATAAATAGATAACAATAAAGCATATAGTAAGCCAAGTAATAGCAGCATCACTACTTAACGTTAATTAACAACTATATACACAACCAAAATAAATAAAACTGTATCCAAATATATTAACCATATACATTTTGCGGGACATACAACATTGCTTTTTATCCGACTACGTGACGCAAAATAGGGCAATGTTTAGTAGTGTTAAAACCTGTCGTTCAGATGAGGATAATTTTCATTTATGATTAGGTAGTAGTATATTGCTTATATTCACACATGTGACTAGTATTTAAAGTTGATATTTAGCAGAGTCATGTATCATTATTCTGTCAACGGAAAAGGCACGGACCTACGTACCTTCATCATGAGTTCAGTAATTTATTTATTTAAGAAGAGCAGTTACCAGAACATAACTAATTAGGCATATGCCAGTCTGTATATGTGGAAAAACCAGCTGTAAAAGTTTATCAAATAATCACTGGACTGCCAATTGAATCCTTGTTCTGATTTTAGAATTTTATAAGGATTAATTATTCCCACAGGATATTCAAAAGTAATAAATCAAGAATAACAACAGTTCGTGTATAAGAGACAACTTATAAAAATATTGAAGTTTAAGATTTTTGTGTGGTTTTACTGTGGTAATAGCTGCATTAATTAACTAGCAAAAAGTACACACGTCTTGTGTTAAATAGTATTGAAAAAATAAAAAATAATTATATTTTAACGAGTCTAAGATATACGGTTGTGGCGATCATATACGCTGATATAACATTTTTTGGGTGCTGTACGTCCAGATGACATTTTCTGATTGCTCCTTGGCTGTGCTATGCTGCTACACAGCGTGTCATTTCGAGTCAGAACTCAAAAATACTATTGACTCAGATATTTTTTGAATATAAGAATTAGCCTTTTAACTTATTTATTTACAAGAGAGATATAATTTCTATATAATATATATATTATTTTCAATCAAAATAAATATATCCTTCGAAGATACGCATCAAATATGTGACATCCCTAATATTTGTATCAAAAGACTACATTTTTCCAATCCCAATACAAAGGTTTTAGAACGAGATGTTCAGAAGGTAAATCTAATTAAATCCTATCAAATAGATGATGTTCTTAAAAGCTTAACATGCATTGTAATATTTTCAATGACAACAATAATTACATCTGATGTTTATAATACATTCGGTAATGACTCTAATAACAGGCAAATGAATATTAATAAATGAATACATAATTTATGATTCTAAAAGTTAGAATTATATTATATATACAATGCAGATCACATTTTTACAAAGCACGAAACGCAAAATTTCTTCAATAAATCCATATCCTTACTTATATAATAACTATCTATTTTAATAATAGCTTAGACGTAACAATCTAAAGGATGATCAAGGGTCACGAACAATGGTATAGCCACTGTTCGAGTTTTTACAATGTATCCGAGTTGGACAACGAGGCGTTTTAAGCTCGATTTAAAGATCTATCTTGATAGAAATGGTATTAGATGGAATCTAATTCGGAAAAAAATCGCTTATAGTTAAGGGATACCATAATTTGCTTATTGTACTAACACAGTATTCTTTAGTTAATAAATTTTATAGTTTTTGGCTTGTGAAAGTCCATGCGTGTAACGGTTTCAGAACTGTTGTTTGCAACACTTCACCGATTACTACGAGCATATTAAACGTTAACCCAGAACCAGACGCCACTGATGATGATGATCGCGAGTGTGCAGTACATCAAGTTCTCGCAGCACAGGCGCTACTCCGGAACCACATGAGGATCGAAATCCCCAAATAAAGCCATTAGTTAATTGGTTGGAGAGGGAGACGGCGGCGGGCTGCTGGAGTCACGGGTGGCGAAGCTAGCGCAGTTGGAGATCACGATCTTCGCCAACTTCTTGATTTCGCTATAGGGGCGCGGGTGGACCAGCAAGTCGTTCAACAGACGCAGGCCGCCCTCGGCCTCCACCAGTGTGCAGTACTTGTCCGCTGGAAATAACAACCATTCGCTTTTATACAAGAAGTTTTTCCTATTATACTTCCTTAAAGTACTGGTTCCAAACAGCCTATTAGTTTTGTTGTATTAATCTGTTGTCCAATGTCATCTTTACAATTTGTTTCTTTCCCGACTATGTTGGGGGCTGGATGTCAGTATTTTTCATGGATCGACTGCCTACAAGACTTCCAGACCACAGTTACAGGAAAACACGATACCTCTTGATCTTTACAAGAGATATCGTGCTATCGAGTAGGTAACTGGTCCGGTCGCCAAACTTTCGGTCTTCTGACTACCTGTAACAACTGCCAAAGATGTACAAATGACAGCCCGCACCGGAACCAACGTCTTAACGTACTTTTAGAGGAAATAAGGTAAGAAGTCTAAAAAAACGTTGGACATGAATATTTTATTTTTTAAAGTGACAGCTGTCACCTGTCAGTTTCTTACGCCTAAATAAAATTAGGAAAACACATATTTTAAATGAAGCACTAAAATACTCACGGTAGACTGAAGTCAAGTTGGCTAGAGCCCACACTGCCCAGTGCTGGCACTGCGGAGTGTGGTGAGCATTCAGCAGGCTCAGTATCGGCTCGAAGGAGCGATAGTTAATGTTTCGCTCGGCGCGCAAGTCCCACCGTTCCACGGCAGCTGCCACACGATCCAGAACCAGGTCGCGGGGTGGATCACACGCGGTCCAAGCTGCTGGGCCATCCGAAGCCATGTGGGCCAATACTCCAGCAGCATTATAGCTTACCTGTCGGGTCAAGTACTTGTTATTCCGTTTCATTATTTCGTTCGTGATCATTACGTGTGGGTTACGTTCACGTTATCAATCAATCCATCAATCAACTCAGCCTATCGCAGTCCACTGCTGAATATAGACCTCTCCCAGGCTGCGCCATAACACAATGTGCACGTTACATGGAATGTTAATTTTAGAACATGACATAACTTGTTTATTTCATTTCAAATTATGGAGTCATCCATCCACAAATTTCACGATGAAAAACATCATGAAATTGGTGTGACGTAATTTATGGTCACACGTGGTCAAAGGAGATTGCTATCGGCCCATACATTGTTCGCCCTGGAACCAAGAGTATCGGAAAATTATGTGTTGTATTTTCGATCATTAATAAATTCCTATATATGTTAATTTTATAGTGGACTAGCAGCAGAATATATATATATTTAAAAAAAGTATCAGATTTTGAGGTTATAATCGAACCACGAATATTATGGTTTTTCATAACTCCGTGACTCCGAGTGATTTTAAATAAACTGAAAAACAATATCGTAACGCATTTAGCTACTATTAATACCTACCTAGATAACTAGGTATGCAGCTTTTGTTCTAAAGCGTAACTATATGTAAGTGCAACGTACATATACATAGAATCTATTTAACATACTTACCTGCTTTCTTAGCGTTGGTTCTGCACATGAGACAAAATGTTTATGTATATTTAAAAAAAGAATATTGTGATAGACTGACAATTTACCATTTAGTGACGTCATAAATAGGGGTGTCAAATACGATACTTAAAAAAACAATATTTCCTAAGGTTTACTATGGCCATACGTTACAAACAGCCTCAACCTTAGTCATACGATAATATTAATACCATTACAAGTATGACAATGTCCTATTTATAATGACACCATAATTCTCTACTTCTTCTATAAGTACTTGTAACAATATTAATAATAACGCTTGTAGATACAGACTAGATAGCCTGCAATATTGCTTTTATGAAAGGAAAACATTTATAATTTATGAATTATCAGCAACACGAGAAACAATTATAAAAAATTAATAAAAATTAATAAAAAATTAATGAATTAATATTTAAAAAAAAAACTTATCGTTACTGTATGCAGTAACGATAAGTTTTTTTTTAAATATTAATTTTCATACACTCGTGAGTTTTCGTTTAGTTATAAGTAAACAACACACTTTGTAAAAGATCTTGGAAAACCTTGAATAATGATCATGATGAAATAGGTAGGTTTTGAACACCTCCGCATTATGCTTACTAACTATTTAAAAGAGAGTGTGACCTCATTCATTGGGTAAGTAGGTTTTTTAAATTATACTTTTACTGAATAATAATAATGGAATGGGCATTGAATGTTTTTATTGTAGCTTCTATTTGCACCATAATCGAAATAAGTTCTAAATGTGATTCAGATTTAAAAATAGGCAATAGTTAAAAAAAAAAAAGTCGATTACCATCTATTGGGCATACCTAATCTTCTTCGACACGACATTACGTTTGGCGAAGATGGCGGCGATTAATGATATTAGTCGCATACAATACTTTTAGTAGGTATTCATTTTATCATGCAGCTAGCACGGTTTATAAAAGTATTTGCAACTAATTTAATAAAATAGACAATTAATTATCGTGTATGTCCGATGGTTTTATTGCACGGAGCCATTCTGGACATTTTTTGTTTAACCCTTGCCGTTCTGTGACGTTACATAATTTGCAATTTTAAATGAACTCTCATAATAATTAGATGCAAGTTGGTAATATTATACAGTTTGAGTTTTTATACTTACATAAGATCTATATACATGTGACGTCACGAAGCTTATGACTCGTCTCCCCCCTTGTCACATATTGTTGATCTTATCCCTCCCCTTAACGTGCTATGTAAGTTATGGAGGGCCCCTTATCATGAATGAGAAGGTTAACATTCTCCTGCCATTATCCCCATTTATTTCGGGTCGGCGCAACAAGATGCTACTTTGTTCCATACTTCTCGTCATATTGGTAATGACCCCCTTACGGCTAGTAATATCATCTTTGACACAGGCCGTCCTACGATTCTTTCGGAAAGACCCCTATTCTTACAGCCATCCACATTCATACTCAAAACATTCTTCAAGACGTTTGCCTCATTCCTCCGTATCACATGCCCATACCATAACGACCGATTTCCACAGAACTTTTTATTTTCAATCGTACTTTTTTATCCATAAAATAATTGCTAGACGGTGCAGAATTACTCACAGAAAATGACATCGATGAGATAAGATAATATAATTTAAACTACATCTATCTTTGTTGTACACTTTATCCATCGACGAGATCGAAGTCGAGCAGACGAGGGACATAGGCTCTCCTTGATCCATTGTTATTCGTATCTAGGGTCTAACTTATAACTATAACTAGAAATAGAACTAGGTATTCCTATCAGGGTTGTTGCGTAAATCAGCATCAGTATCCGCAGATTATCAGCATTGTTTTTAATATCAGTATCAATCGATGCAGATTTTTAATGCTGATATTCAAGTCGTGCAGTGTTCATTGGGACCTAGCGCAAGTCACGTGAAGCTTTAACCAATCATAAACAGTTATACAAAGAAAGCTTACGCTTGTTCCGTCATTCGATACTTTTGTCAAAACAAAACAGGACGTTAATGAATTATTATTGTGTGACGTGCCCTCGTAGTGTAAAGTAATCCACATCCTCGGTCATCCACAGATATTTGGTAATAATGCCTCCTCCAATGAAAAGTGGAATATGGAAATATTTTGTATTAGTGGACAAAGATAGCGCAGTGTAATATTTGTAAAAAAAACGATTCCCGTAAAGGACGCAAAAATGCCTCTTTAAATACAATTATTTAGTTTGTATAATAACTTGTTTTTTATTCAAAATAATATATTATATTTGCTAATTGTTTTATACTAAGATATATTTTATTTAACTAATTTATTATATCAGCTGATAATGTTCTGCACAAATCAGCATCAGCATCCGCTGATACACCAAAAACCAGCATCAGCAACAGCCCTGATTCCATTAATAACAATGTAATCGGCTTCAAGATATAGGAACATAGGAACATATTCAACATTAAACACAAACATTAAAAATATCTTAACCTAAGGAAGCGTTATGTTGGTGATTTTTTATTGATGCACATGGTTGAAAGCGATAACAAAATTAAATGTACATACATACGTCTTAAACATTCAACAGGGACATTCAAATATTTTAACCTAAGGAAGGGTTATATTGGGATATTTTATTGATGCACATGAGTAAAAGCGATAACAAGTAAAAAACGAACATGGTGCACGTTTTGTAGACATTGACACTAGGGCTTGCATTCGAATAATAAATTATTTCAAATATTCGAATGTAAAAATTGCGATATTCGAATATTCGACCAATTTCCAAAAGACCGGACTGCGAACCCTGATGGGCACAAAATAATTTTTTAAAGTTTATGTGACTGACGGAGTAAGCGTCATGTGTGGTCGACAAGTGCCTTCGCGTCATCAAATATATTTAGCACTTGGTATCCAATGCGAATCTTGCATGTATATATATAAAAGAAAATGAAATTATCTTGAAGCACAAAGAGAGGAGCCTGCAGGAAACAAAGAAGATATGAATATGATAAGAAAAAAAAAAAAAAAGATCGAATTATGACTTGACTTAAGCTGTTGAGAGATAGAGAGGTTCTATGGACACTTACCCACGTCAACAAGTAACCCCGTTACAAATCAAAGGCAAACGACCCAAGAGCTGGGTTGACCCAACTCTATACCGAAGATATCCCGGACGTCAGCTTATAAGAGATTAGGATGGCTCTGAAGCAGCTTTAAAACAACCAGCCTCCGGGTAATGACGGAATTACGAGCCGAACTCTTGAGGGCCAGCGAAAAACCCGTTCTTAAGGCTTTTCAGAAGCTGTTTGATTCTGTCATACGCGACTTTCAGCCTCCCAAACAAGCCAGATTCCGTAAGGGCTTTGGCACCGTAGACCACATACATATCCTGCGGCAGGTCATACAGAAGACTGAAGATATAACCTGCCACTCTACTTAGCGTTTGTGGACTACGAAAAGAATTCGATTCGATCGAGATATGAGCTATGTACTGCAGTCTCTTCAACGGTGCCAGATCGACTATCGGTGCATCGAGGTGCTGAAGTGCCTGTACGAAAACGCCACTATGTTAGTCCGACTCCAGGACCAGACCTCGAAACCTATCCTTTTGCAGCGAGGTGAGACAGGGAGACGTTATCACCGCTGCACTGGAGAATGTCTTCAAGGTCCTGGACTGGAAAGGGGGCTGGCATCAACAACAAACAAGCTAGACAAGACAAAGGTCAAATGCCCATATAACACCCACTCTCATGAAGATCGGAGATTCGAACTCTAAAGTTGTGCACGAGTACGTTTATCTAGGACAAACTATCCAGTTCAGTAGGTCCAACTTCGAGAAAAAGGTCCAATCCTCGAATCCAACTCGGCTGGGCAGGGTTCGGGAGGCTTCGTAATATCTTCTCATCCCAAATACTGCAGTGTCTCAAGACGAAAGTCTTTGTGCAGTGTGTGTTGCCAGTGATGACCTATGGCACAGAAACGTGGTCGGTCACAATGGGCCTTATTAGAATGCTGAAAGTCACGCGAAGCGCAATGGGGAGGGCTATGTTTGGAGTTTATCTAAGTGATCAAATCAGGAATGAAGAGATCCGCAGGAGGTCCGTAGCAACCGATATAGCCCGAAGAATTGCCATACTGAAGTGGCAATGGGCAGCGCACATTGCTCGCAGGACAGATGGCCGATGGCCGAAAGAAGAGTTGCGACCACGAACCGGAAGACGTGGACTTGGAAGGCCTCCCAAAAGGTGGACAGATGACCTTGTGAAGGCCGCACGAATCCGCTGGATGCGGGAAGCAAAGAACCGGTCGAAGGGTCGCTGAAATAATGATGATAATGATAATAAATATTATAACACTACTAAACTACCAAATAAAACTTGTAATGTGGTTGGTTGTCGGTGTATCAAATAGCTTTTGCACCTAAAGGCCTTTAAGTTCGTGATGTACTTTTATAAAGCAGTAAAATTTTGATTTATTCCTTGATATTCCTCAGACTCCTACTGTATCTAAGAGATCTGTATTTAAAGTATTGGTAAATAAAGACATGATTATTAAAACAGCATATTTTTAATAAAATATTCGAATAATGTTACCCGAAAAAATACCGAATATTCGAATAGAGGAAATTCCGAATATTTGCAAGCCCTAATTGATACCACAATAATATTGATACTAAAGACAATTTAAACATCGCGCCCAAACGACTGACGTACGGACCTTGCAAAATACATAAATTTGATTGCAACAAGCTAAATTATAATATAAAATACAAATAACGTAAGAATCATTCCAGTTGTTGATATTCAAACACATTGCAGCACAAAGAACCACTCATTTATTTTTGAAATTTTAAGCGGACTTAGGAATGGTTTATGAGAGTTTATTTATTCGTAAGTGCTATTGGTTCAACACACAAAATATTTATTGTAGAAACAATAGCTTTGAATTTATCTGAGGAACTCAAAAACATAGAATAAGTAGGTGTGCCAAAAATATTAAAATGACGAAAAGGCAACACTGCTGCTTTGCTTTCTTTTGACTATACCGTGTGAGTTATAAGGCACGTTGGTATGAATTTAAACTAAACTACATAAAATTGGAGAAAAGTAATAGTAATAGTCTATACTATTGCTATAATTTTTCGCCAACTTAATGTTATTATCTGTATAAAAACACTTTGTTTCGCTAACTCAACCATAGCGTCGAAAAAAATAACTGTTTTGTTATTTTGGCACACCTAATTGGTACACATTAGACTCAGAAATTATAATTTCTTGTGTATTTCATTTTTTTTCGCATTTAAATTTCTACAAAAATAAGCAAACGAAAAATAACAATGGCTGACAGGAGATTTACTTAAAACACATTTGCCCACCTCGTTTACCGTTCCCAGGCGGCCATCAATAAGCGGGTCAAGGACTTTCAGCCATCTACGGATAGACAGCGATCGCCGACGCTGCATTCGTAATATTATTTAAACTAACTTAAATTTACATTACCTACTTAATATAAAATCAAGTTAATCAATGTACAAAAGAAACCAACTGACGGGTAGTAGGGATGTTACGAGTGTTATGTCATATTTTTCAAATTCTCGAATGCGAATTTCCTGAATGCCGATGTGCATTCGCAGTTTTTTAATGTCATTGCATATGTAATAAATAACATTAAAACACTTCCATCAACTTAAGTCATCATTTTTATTACCTACATTCGGAATATAAAAATGATTAGAACAGTGAACCAGTATTATACTCTCTACACAGTAATTATATCTAATTCAGAGGTTTAAAACGCCCATGAGGATATTTGTGAGGGGCTGTATATAAGACCGGTTGCACTGAACTTAACTGTCCGGGTCAGCGCTCAGATATTTGCAAGCCTGATCTGTCAATTTGACGTATTTTAATGTACGTTTCCACCAGTCCAAAGGCTTTTTATCGAGAGAGACTCGTTTTTCTTTAAAAAGGCTTAGCTTTCAATTGTATTTAAAGGTTGCTTACAAGACTCTAGCAAAATTTGCTGAAGGGTCATCAATGTTTAAAATTATGCGAATCATTCGCATAAGCGAATGAAAATATTCGTAATATCCCTAGTGGGAAAGTGTAACAATGCTGTCTTTTAGGCTTCGTTGGAGGTCTGCTTGTTTTGGCAAAAAAGGCAAGTGACATTCCACACACCCTATTGCAATTGACAGTAAGTTATATGGTGAACGCCGTGAGTCCACTAAACACACTTCTCTTCAAAAAGCAACGATGTGCCATGTTAATAAACTTGTTAGCTTTGTCTTGTAAGAAGGCAGAACTTTCGGTACATTTTGACGACTTTGACTATAACATCGTTTTATTTGCGAGTTTGCGTAACAATAGTGTTGCCATATTTTTTTTCTTGAAGACTTTTTTGGCTCAGTTTACGCAAAATGTTAAGCTCCACGTGTTGTGTATCAATATTACCTAGTGGACTCACGACATTAACGATTTTTTTTAGTACATACCCGAAATATCGTTGCTGGTTATGGTACCTTGATATCTTCATTGGTTGCTTCGATAGCAACATCTCGACCACTGATTACAGTGGGGACTGCTCCTATACGTTCTGGCTGGTCCTATATCTACTGGTTACCTTCTATACCTACGCTTCGATTAGATGGTGCAGTGTCGCGGCTTAATCAGTTTGAGAACTGTCGGGTAGAATGTTCGAGGGCAGAGGTCTTCAACACGCGGTTCGCGGAAACTATGAAGGCTAGTAATATCTTGGCTTTAATCGTTTTATAATCTACGTAAATAATTATTAAAAAAAAAAAATTATTTTACCAAGATCGAATTTTAGAAAATTTGAGAATCGGAACTACCACTTATCATCATCATAATTTCAGACGAGAGACGTCCACTGCTGGACATAGGCCTCCCCCAAGCCCCGCCACTTCAACCGGTTCTGTGCTTCCCGCATCCAGCGGACTCTTGCAGACCTCACAGGGTCATAGATCCACTTTGTCTGCCATTGCCTTTCAACTCTACGTCTTCCGGTACGCGGTCGCCACTCCAGGGGGTCTACTCCCTAAGAGAAATCCGTAGTATCGGCCATCGTTACGGCCGCTTCGTTCTCCGTCTCACTTACGGACATACCGTAAGTTAGACTGAGAGCGAAGCGCTCGTAGCGACGGCCGATACTACGGATTTCTCTTAGGGAGTAGGCCCCCAGAACCTTTCAGGCCTATCGGCCATCTATTCTGCGAGCAATGTGCCCTGCCCACTGCCACTTAAGTTTGGTAATTTTTCAGGCTATGTCGGTTACCTTGGTTCTCCTGCGGATCCCTTCATTCCTGATTCGAGCGCGTAGGGAAACTCCAAGCGTAGCCCTCTCCCTTTCGGTGTCTTTAAGCCTTCTTATGAGGCCCAATGTGAGCGACCACGTTTCGGTTCCATATGTCATCACTCGCAACACGCACTGGTCAGACTTTCGTCCTGAGACACTGCGGTATGAAGGACGAAAAGATATTGCGTAGCTTCCCGAACGCTGCCCAGCCCAGTCAGTTTCGATGATTGACCTCTTTCTCGAAGTTGGACCTACATAACTGAACAGTTTGTCCTCGGTAAACGTACTCTTCCACAACTTCCGAGTGCAGCGCCTCCGACTGTTATGAGAGTGGGTGTTACATAAGCATTGGACATGACCTTTGTCTTGTTCATGTTTGTTTTAAGACCAACTCTTTCAGCAGCTCCATTGAGTTCATCGAGCATTGTACTGAAGTCAAACAAAAGGCAAACCGAAAGTGAGTGGTGTCCTCGCCATTGATGTTGATGCCAGCCCCTTTCCAATCCAGAACCATGAAGACATCCTCCAGTGCAGCGGTGAACAGTTTCAAAAAGATAACGTCTCCCTGTCTAACACCTCGCTGCAGAAGGAAAGGTTTCGAGGTCCGGTCGTGGAGTCCAACTGACATAGTGGCATTTTCGTACAGGCACGTCGTGCCAGATCGACGATCGGTACATCGAAGTGTTGAAACACCTCGTTGTATTTATTATACACGTAGTAAAGATGAAATTGTGATTCCAAAATTTAGATTAACTAAAACTAGTAAGTCATTTCTAATAAACAGTATCCGCTTCTATAACAAGTTGCCAAAATCGGTTACAGAACTTAGCGATGGAAAGTTTAAAACTCACATCAAACGTGTCCTTATCAAAAAAGCATATTATAAGATAAAAGACTACGTTGAAGACAAGGAAGTTTGGCATTAATTCCTTCTGCACATGTGGCTTCCTGGGAACTCATTAGCACCATAACTATGTGAGCGTCTATTAACTACTTCCAAATTACAATGTTAATTTTATTTTTTACACTTTCTGACATATTCTTGTCATTATTTGACATTATACAACACTTGCAATATCGAGTATTTATTAGTGATTCTCATGGAAATCAAATCACTTGGTTTAAATAGGTTGATTTTACTTATGTAGATTCTTTTACATATTGTGAATGAGAGAACGTTGTAGGCCTACAGTTTCTATTCTTTATTTTCATTCCTCTAAGTACTTGGTACTTATTGACAGGCCTGCACTGTCCTCCCATACCTAATATCACTGTAATTTGAAAACATTATAAAATCCAATTATTTTTAAAAGAGTAACCGTGGAGTTTCTTGCCGGCTCTTCTCCATAGGAAGCGACAAATTGGAACCGTGCACCTAGCTTCTGACGTTTCATAAGTGCCCTTGCAGGTTTATGTGAAATAAAAATATTTTGATTTGATTTGATGTACCGATAGTCAATCTGGCACCGCGTTGGAGGGACTGCAGTACAGCCCATGTCTCGATCGAATCGAAGGCGTTTTCGTCCACAAACGCAAAACAGAGGCAGGTTATACTTCTCGGTCTTCTGTATAACCTGCCGCAGCGTATGTATGTGGTACACGGTGCTAAAGCCTTCACGGAACCCGGCTTGTTCGAGATGCTGGAAGTCGTCAAACCTGCGCGCAAGGCGGTTCGTGATGACTGGAAAACAGCTTGTAGGCATTGCTCAGAAGTGAGATGGGCCTTTATTTCTTAAGAAGGACATTATCACCCTTCTTAAAGAAAAGTACCACCACACCTCTGTTATATGCCTGTGGCGTTTTGCCCTCGAGTATGACGGAATCAAACAGCTTCTGGAGGGCTTTAAGAACGGGTTTCCCGCCGGCCTTTAAGAGTTCGGCCGTTATTCCGTCATCACCCGGCGCCTTGTTATTTTTGAGCTGCTTCAGAGCCATCCTAATCTCGTTCAAGCAGATGTCCGGGATGTCTTCAGTATACTGTCGGGTCAATCTAGCACGTGGGTCGTTTGCCAGATGCGTAACGGGGTTTCATGTTGACGTGTATAACTATCCATAGAACTTCTCAATCTCTTTCAACAGCTCAGGCTTGGTGGATACGATGCTGCCTTCATCGGTTTTCAGTTTCGTAAACTGAGTCTGTCCAATAGACAGATTCCTAGCAAAGACCTTGGAGCCTTTATTCCGCTCTAGCGCGTCTTTAATACATTCTGTATTAAAGCGGCGGAGGTCGCTTTTCAAGGTTTTAAGAAATCCGTCTATTAAGTTGCCAGTACTCGAGCGCATCGTCTGAAGACTGCAGGATCATTTTGCGCCTCGTCTGCGCTCTCCTTCAGGAGCTGCAAAGTAGGAACAGAGAGCTTCTTATTTTTATTTATACGACGGGTTTTGAAACTCTTAGACGCGACCGTATGGACAGTTTCCACGAACCCATTGTTAAAATCGTCCACAGAGCTCCCTAGACACTCGAAACGATTCTGAAGTTCGAGTTGAAAGCTCTCGGAGTCTTGGACTCGGATCGGTGCTGGACGTAGCGTAGACTTCATCAAGAACTACCACTATTGGGTCAGATATTGATAAATGGTTAACACGTAACACTATTAAACTTTTAATTGATTTAATGTAATTAATTCATATCATTTGATTATGATTATCAAGAGCATATATTTTCGGCCCTTGACATCAAATTGGTTGAAGACCTCTGTTCTAGGGCTTGCTCACCTTGATTATTATTAGCTACGTACTTCTCGACACGTAGCATCCAGTCGTCACCTTGCCTTCTCGAAGAGCTACGTGAAACTTTGATATGTTAGCCCACCCCTTTTACGCTCATACCTACCTATATTGTAAATCCTCAAACGCGTATTCGTAACCAGATGAAACGAGGCTGACTGGTAAAATAATATAAGGTTCTTACAAAAAATATTTAAAGGCATTGCAATGCATTAGCTAGCTGTTAAAATAATAGTTCGGGGAAAATGTTTTTTCGTATTTTATAGGTAGGTATAAAGTTGTAGAAAAATGTCTTTGGCTGTATCTGGCTTTTTTGATACCATTTAATAGAAGACATTTTAAAACAAAATAAAAGTAGAAACGATTTCCAGCCATTTACCATTTTTTCTGTTTTCCTGTCAGCCAAAATGAATCAGATTAACGAAGCAATTCGATACATTTTGTAGTTATAATTAAAAAAAAAGGGAAAAATGCGACACAAGCCGCGATAAAATGTGTGACGTTTAGGGACTTAACGCAGTGCCAGTGAGAGTAGCATAAAGTTGGTTCAAGTGTTTTAGGCCGGGAATTTTGATGTCAAAGAAATAAAGGAGCAAAGTCGACTAGTACGACGTAGTAGTTACGACATAGCTGAATAATTAATGGTTGAAAACAAAACAGTTTTCACCCGATTGAAAAAGCTATGGAAAAAGATTTACAAAAAAGAGCAGAAAAGAGAGCAGTTGTTGTGGCCCAGTGGTATCGGCCCCATCCTACGAGTTGTAGGTCGAGGGTTTGAACCCAGGCAGAAAGGAACGGTTCTGCAGTTTTGCAGAACAGTTCCTTATTATAACAAGCGTGAGCTAGAGCTCACCTCAACTTCTTAGAAGAAGTTATTTTTAAACATTCATCCTCTTAAGTTGTGGTTCAGTGGTGGCCCAGCGGTAACGGCCGACACTTACGAGTTGTAGGTCGTAGGTTCGAACCCCGGTAGGCGCTTTACTTTGTGTAAATTATTTCATCACCACTGCTCTCAGAACGGTGAAGGAAAACATCGTGGGGACACCGGCATGGCCTTGAACCGAAAATTTCTAACACATGGGACATTTACCGACCATCCCCCCATCCCCCTCACAGAGAGGAGGCCTGTGTACCAGCAGTGGGAACAGTATAGGCTGATTATGTATGTATGTATACAAAAAAGCTCGCTATTTGTGTCCCACACGAGCTTTCTGAAAGAAACCTAATGAATAGAGTACTTGGAGGACCGAGGACCCACCCAAATATACATAATTTTTTCAACAAAATCAGTCTAGCCGTTTAGGAGGAGTTCAGTGACATACACACGTACAGAAGAATTATGTACATATAGATACGAGGTGCATTCAATAAGTACCTAGCCTCATCGCCAGAGGGCGCTGTAGTTTCAAAAGAGTTTTACCACAGTGTAGCACATTATTTTTTAATTCTTTTTTCAAATTTTCATTCCAATCCCTTCATTTGTTTTAATTTGACAACTTATGGAAGCGAACGTGTCGATCGGTTTTACAAAAATGGAAAAAGAGCAATATCGTTCGGTGATTCGATTCCTATTTTTGGAAGGGAAAACGCGCATCGAAATCAAAGAGCGCTTGGATGCTGTGTACGGTGACTCTTCTCCATCGATGGCCACCGTCAAGAATTGGTTCAACGAGTTTGCACGTGGCCGTACGTCGGTTTTTGATGAACCACGTCCAGGTGCACCGAAAACAGCTGCTACGGAGGAAAACATTAAAAAAATCCATGATCTCGTATTGGCAGATCGCCGATTGAAGGTTCGGGAGCTAGCTGAGACTGTAGGCATTTCAGAAGGAACAGTGCATCATATTCTTCACGAGGAACTCGGCATGAGAAAGCTGTCGGCGCGATGGGTGCCGCGTTTACTCACACCAGAAAACAAGCGCAACCGTGAGACCACATCGGAGACGTGTTTGGCACTGTTTAAGCGGAATCCAGCGGAGTTTTTGCGTCGTTTTGTGACCGTCGATGAAACCTGGATCCACTGGTACACACCAGAGACCAAGGAGCAATCAAAACAATGGATCCAGACCGGGGAACGTGCTCCAAAGAAGGCGAAAACTGTAAAATCGGCCGGAAAAGTTATGGCCACCGTTTTCTGGGATTCACAAGGTGTGATCTACATCGATTACCTCGAGAAGGGTAAAACAATTACAGGGCTTTACTATGCCGATTTATTGGGCCGATTCGACGCCGAATTAAAGAAAAAACGACCCCATCTGGCGAAGAAAAAAGTGCTGTTTCACCACGACAACGCACCGGTTCACACGTCTGCCGTTGCCATGGCCAAATTGGTCGAATTACGCTACGAATTGCTGCCCCATCCACCGTATTCTCCAGATTTGGCCCCTTGTGACTTCTTTCTGTTTCCTAATCTGAAAAAATCACTCGCCGGGAATAGATATGGATCGAATGAGGAGGTCATCGCCGCCACGGAGGCCTATTTTGCAGAGTTTGACAAAAACTATTTTTCGGACGGATTAAAAAAGTTGGAGCATCGCTGGGCTAAGTGTATCGAACTAAAAGGAGACTATGTTGAAAAATAAATTCCCACTTTTCCAAAATTTTCGTTTACTTTTTGTAGGCTAAGTATTTATTGAATGACCCTCGTAATCAAACATAAATAAGCAATGAATTTGTTCATTTGTTTAAAATATACGAAAAACCTTTTTCCCCGACTTAATTCATACATCGATTTGGAACCAGTTTAGCCTAATCCGAAACCCAATTTGAAGTATAACGTGTAACTAGGTCATAGTTCTCTGTTTTATTCAAAGGGTGGGCATTAGCTAGTTGTTAATATACATAGGTACATAGATTTGAATCCAGTCTCCAGTTTAGACTTATGCTTAGCCCAATTTCAAGTATGAACGGAAAATGGGTCATACTTCTCTACTTTATTCAAAGCTTGGACATTAGCTTCTTCTTAAAATACATACATCGATTTGGATCCAGTATACAGTTTTGACTTATCCTTAATCCAATTTGAATTGTGCAGGGAAACTGGGTCATAGTTCTCTGCTTTATTCAAAGGCTGGACATTAGCTAGTTGTTAAAATACATTCATGGATTTGGATCCAATATCCAGTTTCGACTTATCCCTAGCCCAATTCGAAGTATGAGGGGAAAGTGGGTCATACTTTTGTGCTTAGTCAAACTTTATTTAGCCCGCTGCAATATTTGATTTTCATATTTGCAAATCTTGTCACAATAATGTGCGATTTAATTATGTCTTAAAATATTTCCTTAATAACCAGTCATACTACAAATTGGGTTTGCCGTATCGGCCGGTAGCATTGAACACGAAGAATTCAATCAATATAGCCAAGTAACTTAATGGTGGTAGATTGAAACAAAAATCTAATAAAGGAGAATGCTAAGAATTGGCTTGAGTAATGACTACGCTACATGTAGCGTCCGACAGACTTTCTTTAACAATGATAATTCATAATATTTAATTTATATTCATAATATAAAACAAGTAAGAGTTATTATACAATATAAATAAAGTTTGTAGAAGCACATCGTTGAAAGGTAATTTTAAATAGTTCTAATTCAATTTATCAACACATCTCATACCTACAATTTCAATAAGAAATGTTGCCAATACAAAAATAAAACCGATACGAAATTGCACTTACAAATCGTAATCGATCTGTAAGTGCAATTTCGTACACACGTACACGGTACACGTACGTAATCATTAATAAGCGAAGCTACATAAGCGAATGTATTACTTACATAAGTTGTCATTCTTACAATAATGAATACCGTTAAGTTATATTTTTTTAATACATATTTAGGTATTTTATAATATTACAATAATTAAAAATAATTTAATTCGATTATCGATACCGTTTACAATAGTTTATTCCTAATAATGTTATTACAGTGCAGGCAACTCTTGATGTACTTTTACTTGTATTGTCAAAAAGTTCTACTTCTCCCGCGAGTTACCACGAGCAACAAAGTATTTTCGTGTTTTCTTGAGTTAACACAACACTATAGCAGAGATCAACTAACTAAAAAATGCATACCAGCCACTGCTTGTTTCATGAACACATTTCAAACGTTTGTATAGAAATTTTAGAGGAGGGGCGTGTAGACACATAGTTTATGTCTACCTCGGTTGGGCAAGATATCAAAGAAATGTTACCCCTCCAACCCAGTTTTCAGATTTCACGTTTTATTAATTAAATAAGATAATGTACTGTATGATGAATAATTAACGTGATTTTTTATACATTCTAAAATAATGTAGCTAAGTTATACGTATATTTTTACTATAAAACATATATCTCATATAAGTCATAATTTTCATCTAAAAGTTTATTTCGTGTGCTCGTTAAAACCGAATATTGAATGGTGACTTTCAAGAACTACAACTTTTTTTAGTGTACTTATATTTGGAAAGTAATTATAGTATCAAATTCTATAACTATTTCACTTTTTCATGGTATATAGTTCATTATTGTCGATTCTGGCCGAGTTTTGTAAGAAACCTTGGCATTCTCCTTTATCGTATACATTTATTTAAACTACGTTTTTGCGCTAATTCACCGCTATTTACAATCGGTTATAAGTTTCTCTAACTATATTTTTGTACGTACTATTAATAGAAAACTAATTAAAAAACTTTTCATCTCGGAACCCTTACGAAATATTTAGGTTACTTAGTTTCATACTAAACCTCGCTTTATCGAGGTTTCCTAAATCCCTGAGCTATCTTCACTAGATCTGTGCGTGCTTTTTTCACACGTTTTAATTAGGATTGAACTCACAATTACGTTTTATAAAACCCACATTATTATTATAAAATCGATCGAGTAGCCGCGCTCTTGTTATTTATTTAATTATATTATTAAAAATGAGTCGACTCTGTGATAAAAACGTTTAAAATAGTAGAATGTGATACAGGTTTTTCAGTCCGGAGTTACTGCGAGGAAGTGGCGTTTAGAAGCCAAGTCCACGGCAGAAGAAATCGCAGCATGCGATACGCACGTTATTTTGTAGATTCTCGCCGAAGAAACATCAAGTTTTTTCAGCGCGGTAACCATAGTGTTGTCTATTTTCTTGAACGCTGCTCTGAATAGAGTAGCCAACGTTCCCACGAACGTAATAAAATCGCGGCGGGAATTTTCGCGCACTAGATCTTCAACGCACCGCTTAGCGCCGAGAGTTGAAATCGACGCGGTGAGAGTCACTCGCTCTGCACTCTGTTCGATTCTCAATGCTCAGTCCAACACAGATTTCCCACTGCAATTTTATTATGCCCGTGTGAATGTCGACTTACAGCCCGCAGAGCAAGAATTGAGCTGAAAAACAACTAAAAGGCAACAAAGCCGTGTGTCGCTATCCCGTACACAAGGGATAATAACCAAATTCAAAGCTCATGTCTCCTTCTGGCTTCGTCGGGCTGTAATGTTAAAATACTGTGAAGAGAAAATATTCAGAGTAAATTTATAAAAAAATATAAAGTAATCATTCTGACCTCAATACCGTCGCTGGACGAGTCAAGCAGCTCGAAGAAAACTGTCAGGAACAGCGAGTTCATCAGTTGTGGGCGTAGCACTGCTACCTCGGCCACGTTGCCCAGGAGGCCCATCATGTTGCGCAGCAGCTCCTCCTTATCAGGGAACGTCTGAAAAATATTTTTTATTCGATGAGTTTACGTGGTTATTTGAAAGTAATATTTTTCAACACACTTGTTTGTCAAGTGACTCTTATGGCAACGCATTTAGGTTCATAATTCAGCTTCTTATACACTCGTGTTGTTGTAATTTCCATTACCACACTAATGTTTTTGTCTTTCCATCGTTTTTTCAATCTTCGCAAATAGTTTTCAATATCTGGATGATTTTCTAGTTTGACATTTTCTAAAAATGAAACCTAGCTAGATCGATTTATCGCCCCCGAAACCCCCTGCACACTAAATTTGATGAAAATTGTTGGAGCCAACCTATACAAGAATTGTTGTAAAGGTATTAGATTTAGGCTGTTTAGCGGTTTACCAGTTATTTACAGCTGCGAGCGCATTGCTAGCGCGGCGCGTGGAAAATACAAAACAAGCGCCTTATATTCCACAAATATTTGTTAACGTTTTTATTTTATGTATTTATGAGATACGTGGGCATTGATCATTCAGCACTTGTATTATATTGTAGGTGCTATTATTAATTAGCCAGTCGATGACAACTAAAAACAAATGAATTATGAACAAAATACTACCTTGAGACAGGCCAGGAAGAATTCCATGCCGCGGTTCTCCAGAAAGCGCTGGCAATTCTGTGGAGTCTCATCAGTTACGTTCCACATGGTGGACCAGGCCACTTCCAGCACGTCATCACATAAGCGGCGCTCGAGGCGGTCAGAGATCAGGTTCAGCATTTTCTGAAACAATCGAATATCCATTGTGATACGCCTTCTTCTTCATTAATATAGGCAGGAGCAGTATGAGAATGGCTCCTGCCATGCTCAATATAATAGGCAGCCAGCAAGGTAGTGGCTTAGTTGTAAATGCACATCTTTTGTGTTGTAAACTGACAATTACTATTTTATTTGTCGTAGGTATAGAACCAGTTAAAAAAGGTAATTTAAAAAACTAAAAAACCCGACTGCTTTTCTGAGTATTCATAGAAAAGCCCTAAAACAAGACAGTCGTTGTACCCAATTGCACTTAACTTAAGAATCGCCAGTTGCTAAGGTGATGCTTATAAGCAGATAAATTGTAGCAGTCGGGACCCATTCTAGAAAGTCAGCCGTCTAGTCAGTAGATTGGAGTATATGTGCGCTCAATTCACTAAGCCTCCATTTCTTTTATTACGACATTTTTTTTATTACGATATCACTTTCACAGTAATTACGAATCTAACGACACGTCGCAAACTAAAATCCATGGAGCCGTTTAGGCCGCAGAGCGTGCCAAACATTTCAATTTGGCGCCAAAAATCCGGCAGTTTTTTTTTTATATACCCAGTGTCACTCTCTCAGTAAATACGAATCTAACGACACCTCTCAAGCTAAAATCCATCGAGCCGTTCAGGCTGCAGAGCCTGCCAAACAATTATACATACATACATACATACTCTCGAAAAACATAACCCTCCTTCTGGCGCAGTCGGGTAAAAAGGGCTGCTATCAGCCCTTTTTCCCGGGTACCGGCCTATTAACCAGGCTTGCGAGGTCTTGGGTCGCATTTACCAGCCGCACAGAATCCTTGGAGTTCGAGATCTGAAAATCCGTTCTGGTCCGTGACACATGATTTTCGTATCACCTGCGACTCTGTTGATCAAAATTACCATGACAGGACCAGAACTGGTTCAATGTGACTTTTAGGATACCTACCGTAATTACACGGACATGTCACATGTCCCAACCTACCCAATGGGTGAAATACGATACACCTATGCCTGGAGGAACCTTATGTTTTAAGTCATGTGTTTTTAAGTTAAACAAACCATGACGAAAATGTACATAACATTGTGACTTCCTTAACTTCATTTGCAAAGAACTTATAAGCAAATTACGAAGATGTGATTGGCGAAGAAAGTGAACTGGAAATTAGAACTTAAAGCAAGTTTCAGCAACTCAGAATTGAGAAACTGAATTTTAATCAGCGCTTGTTTCACCAACTGATAAAGAAAGCGCACTAAACGCTGCCAATAGTTGTTCATTCTATTCAGTCACCATTTTCATCATCAATCAGCGCCGATGGAAAAACCGAACTTGATTTTGTATCTGGATCTCGCTTACCATCATTAAATGGAGCACGTTACATCCAAGTGTCTAGAGCCTCATGTGATAACCCTACGCACATTTTATTGGAGAAGAGTTCATTTTATGCATGAAAATGCTAGAGCTCATACCTTAGGTATTATAAATGAATACCTGAGCGAAGTTGGTATTACGGTCATGGCTTGGCCAGCAAGAAGCCCGGATACGAATCCCATAGAACACCTATGGGATGAGTTAACGTGACGAGTCAGAGCGAGTTTTTTTTATGAGAGGTGAATATAACGGAGTTTGTATTATTTTGAGTTGTTGTTTTATAATATGTATTTCCTAAAAGATACCACATAAGTAAATCATGCTAATGGTTTTCACAATACCCGTTCCATCGCTGTTATTCTCCTTGATATAATAAAATAATCGACTGAAGGAGAAAATTATTACGCAGTTATCTTAACTAGCATTTGCCTCAAGTATACATAACGTTAATCAGAGCTGCGTTTTTGGCCAAGAAATAGGTCATCCCAATTAAATGTATTGATTATTGAATCATTAATTAGATTCGCGGAATTTAGCATCTGATATCAACTGTTACGCTCAGCCTATGATTCTGATTAATTTGTACGTAATTCGATAACATTCTGGTGGTCTGAGATAGACAACCTCAGTCGGTCAGGCACGGACAAGGCAAATTAAAAAAATAATTATATGCCATTAGTGCAAATTGGAGGTCAGATAGACAGTCACTCCGTGTACAAAACTGGAATTCAGCTCCATCCAGTTGAAACTGGAAGGCGACCCCAACATAGTTGGAAACGGCTAGGCAGATATAGTGCAAATTCAAAATGGCGCGCAGCAAGTTATTAATTACATAATACCATGTGGTACTATCGACCGCTCCCCCCTGCAACCTGGAGGAGCAAAATACCTTAGCAACATAACCTTACTCTAAATCTCTCCTTCCTAACACCCTAAAGAAATGTCTATACAGGATAAGTTTTTTCATAGAAAAGTGCAATACCTACGCGGTCAAAATGTATGGAACAGTTGATTTTTGTTTTTTTATACCTAACGACAAATTTCTGCGCTGGGGGGTCTAGAATGATATACTGAATTCATGGTTACAGTTTGCGCATTGAAAACTTATCCTGTATAAGAATCCTCCTCTCCAAATTCCAATTGCTTTGCCTTTTCAGCATCGATTATCCAGCTAACAATCTCCATTATAACTGCATGGGTTATTACTTTATCCAATTCAAATCTAAAAGACCTCATTGGTATGCATAAAACAGTGTTTTTGTGAGCCCCGACGGACTCCATCGATCCGGTGGCTTACATACCTAACGCGAATAAATGCATGTCGAAACAATGAACGTAGCCGTGCGCAGCCGTTGGGAAGTTCAAGGTTACACGTGCTTTGCAAGCCCCACGGGGCGGAAAAGGGTGCGGGCTGACGAAATGCATAAATCATTAAAAGCTGCGCAACTTCCTAGGTATCCTGCCACGCCAACAAACCTATATAGTTCTAGCGCTACAGATGTATCTGAACGCCATTTTGTTTTCGGATATTAAGTTTCCGCGGATAAACCTGGGAAAATGATTTTATTACTTCAGTTTTAGGGTATAGGAATTCATTTGCACACATACAAATTAGGAAATAGCAAAAGCGTGCGAGGTTTTGAACACAGCAGTCTTAGTTTTTAGTAATCTGTTTTCGTAGTTCATATTTACATACCAAGGCTCCGTGCCTCGGAAAGCACGTTAAGCAGTTGGTCCCGGCTGTGTTTCATGCATCTTTGACAGTCGTTACGGGTCGTCAGAAGCCCAAAAGTGTGACGAAAAGCAGTATCGTATTATCCAGCGACTGGGTTGTGGAGGTCAGATAGGCAGTCGCTCCATGTAAATTACTGGTATTCAAATGCATCAGGTTAGACTGGAAACCGACCCCAACATAGTTGGGGCAGGCAGATAAGTGTTCGTTTTCACTTTAATTATAACATAACACCACACCTTGTTCCCACGAAGGGCTGGCCAAAGTTGTACATATAGTACATCCACATTTAACCAATTATGTATAAGTCCCATGTAATATGGGGCGAGCCTATTGCCAACCTGCCTGGGGAGTTTGTTGCGCCACATTTTCTTCCCAACGAAAGCACTGGGAGTGGTAAAGGACAGGCGTCTTGGAGGACTGTCTTATGACTACTGGACTGTCAAATTTTGACTTTAAAATAGTGCTGACTCTCAGCCTAGTTTGAAAATTACTTTGACATCCATCACCCGGGCTCAAATCCAGACTCCACCGTACTACTGAGAAATTATTTTTTATTTTTAAAGTCAACAATGCAATCTGATGTCAATGCAGTCTGAAATGTCTGCCAAGCCTTTTCCCAACCGTTTTCGGGGTCGGCTCCCAGTCTAACCAGGGAGCTGAATATCAGTATTTTACGTGAAGCGACGGCCTATCTGGTCTCCACAACCCGGTTAATGAGCAACACTATATCCCTTGGTAAGAATAATCAATAATCTAGTGTTAGTTGTATAAGTGCTCATTCGTAACTATTGCAATAACTGCGTATTCATTTTTGTGATGTTTGTTAGCCTTGCATAGCGAGCATACCGAAGCGTTCTGGAGATGATGTCGCGCAAACCTTATCCCTATCCCACTACACAACTATACGCTGATTCCAAAGTACTTTCAGTGCGCCAGCTTTTTGTACTGCAGTCTACTCTTAGAAAACACGCTAGCGTTCCACCAATTGACCCAAAAACAAGGAAGAAACCATCCTTAAGTACCCCTCACAAAACCGCCTTCGCTCAGCACCAGTACTACACATTAAGTACATACGTCTACAAACAAATTCACAAAAACCTAAGCATTGTCGATGTTAATAAATATGAAATAAAATCAAAATTAGCGGAATGGCTACTGGAACAGGACTATCAACAAACAGAATCCTTATTTAAGCACTTCGCCTAACTACCTACACACCACCAATCGCACACACGCACGCACACACACGTATAAAATATACACTTAAATAGCTTTACTATATTCAATCGCTAAGGTAGCTCGACACAGTCTATTATTATACTTATAGCACCACATTATTATATTCAATCGCTAAGGTAGATCGACACAGTCTACTATTATACTTATAGCACCACATTATTATATTCAATCGCTAAGGTAGATCGACACAGTCTACTATTATACTTATAGCACCACATTATTATATTCAATCGCTAAGGTAGATCGACACAGTCTACTATTATACTTATAGCACCACATTATTATATTCAATCGCTAAGGTAGATCGACACAGTCTACTATTATACTTATAGCATCACATTCTAAGCACTGTCTCTCAAGTTACAGGTTACCTACATTGAGAGGCAGGGTTTTCCATATTGTGTACAGATTTCAGTTCCTAGATTTGTATTGCAGGGCCGAAGCGCTTAAGAACACGATTCCTGTCGGCTTCCCTTCGGAATATGATACTGTCAGTAGTGTTTAATAATACCTGTTTAATAATGTTTTGTATAGATATTTAACAAACCATAAAATTAAAACATTACCAAAAGCCAAAATAGCAACTTTTTTAAATGCATTAAAATCCTACATAATCTTGATTCCACAATGGTTGTTTAGTTTTTTTTTAAATAGAATTTCTTTAACAAATCGCTTTACAACGATACCACAGAAATTAGTAACAATGATTGATAACATGCATCTCCTCGTGAAGTAAGCATTATTTTAGTTATCAATACTTAATGCTCAATATCTTTATTGCTTTACCATAATGTGTACTTAGGTGGTAATTATATAATTGAGATCATTATGGACACAGCAAAAGGGTAGGACAGAGGAAGCCCTGTTTTAGGAGATTATGAATAATTATTACTGCAGTATTATTTAGTTTATTATTATTGCTATTATAATTCATTGTTACTTTAGTTATATTATTTATTATTATAATATCATTTATTAATCATTACCATATCGTTAATATATATTAAACATACCTATAGATTGCGTGATTATGATTAATTATTGTTATAAATCATAATTCTTATAATTATTATTTTTATTATATTAGTCATTTATGCTAAGGGCATAAATTATATACATTTCTTCTATTATTTATGTTTATCATTAAAATATTCATCTACTGAATAATAGCATTTGTTCATCAGTAATTTTTTAAGCTTTGTGTTTTTTAAATCTAATAATAATCTGCAATCTGCAATCTGTAATCTGCTTTAATTTATTTAAATTGAACTTTTCTTCTGTCTTTATTATGTCTGGCAGTTTGTTGTATATTTTTATAGAAATTTCGTAGGGACTTGTGGAATGCATTTTTAGCTTGGATGTTGGTCTGTTTAGCCTAGATTTGTGCCTAAGTGTGTATTGTGATTGGATGTCTTCGCATTTTGTGTAGAACTCTGGATGCTTACGGACAAATTTACATATTTCTAGAATGTAAATGGGGAGGGTTAGAATATTATGTTTTAGGAAATAGGGTTTGCAGCTGTCAGTTTGATCAATATTTACCAAGATTCTAACTAATTTCTTTTGTAGGGTAAAAAGTGTCAGTGCATCTATACTATTTCCCCAGAGGGTTACGCGGTAGCTAAGCCATGCATTGGCATACGCGTAATAGGTGGTGAGAGCAGTTTGAAGACCGGTTGTCTTTTTTATTTCGCGGAGAGCGTATGAGAATTTCGAGATTTTTGAACGGGATTTTTGTATTTGTGTTTTCCAGTTAATATGTTTATCAATTGTAAGTCCAAGTAATGTAAATTCATCAACTGTTTCCAATGTTAAGCCGTTATAAGGGAAATTACATGAAATTGTGTTACTAACACTAATAGATAGCAATTTATGAATAATATGCATGTAGTTTTTTAATGACCACTCGAGGGTGGAACCAGTGTCATTTGTCAACGCGTCAGCTGGCCGCAAGCGCACTTGCTCGCCCACGTCACATTATCAGTAGAAAATAATATAACTCTAATAAGCTTGTTATTGACATTTGTTTTGGTTATTGTTTTTTGTGTTATTTAATTTTTGTGTTATTTACTACGAACATCTGTTGTTTTTTTAAATCGCAATTAAAAAGGTGTGGAATAAATTTAGTTGTCAAAAAGTTAAATTTACACCACATCTCGACTTTAGGTGCAATAACACTATCTTTTTGCTTATATCTCGAAAATGGTGTGTCCTATCGTAAAAATAATGATAATTCCGAACCCCTTTATAAAACGCATAAACTTAACATCTAGGTAATAATAATATCGTCGAGGCTGCCCTACTGCACGCCTCCGGCTCTAAAAAAATCACGGAGTAGGGCAAATAAGTACCACGTTGCGAAGCCAAAAAATACCACATGGAGTCGCGATTGTCAAATTCGGTTTTAGTTGTGTCGAAATTCTTTTTAAATTTAGAGATTTTTTTTTCAGAATAGTTTAAGATTCTCATAGCCAAAAGTGAGGAATGTAAGTGATAGTTTAGTTCGGTGTACACAAGAGAATCGGCAACATTATAGCGTATTTTATTTTTACCTACCTAGTAATAGTTATGTTTATACAGAGTGGCAGGGACATCGACGGAAAACTTGATACCAGGGCGGATTTTTTAAAAAGGGTACATATTTTTAAATGAGGGTCCTCATATTTTATGTATTTTTTTCAGTATTTGAATTTGAATTCTTATTGTCAATTAATTGTACTTTAAGAAAATGTATAGAATATTGTAATAGCTGTTACAGATTAATCATAATATGTTATTGAAATTCAGTTACAGGATTTTGAGTTCCTCTGATTAACTATTTATTAACTTACTCAGTGAGTTAACTGAAACGGGTATGATGAAAATCATACTTTTTATTAATACCAGGTAGGTTTATAAATAAAAATAATAAACATTTCGTTCAGACAAAGGAATAAAAAAAAAGAAATGTATGTTTATATCCTCTGACTAACTTGTTGATTAATCAGTTGCGTGTTCTTCTTTATAACTATTTAAAATGTAATTGATTTCTGTTTTGTAACATAATTATAAAGTAAAACAAATATGTTGTCTTCATTACAATATTTAAAATTTAAAAAACTGGACACAAAAGTAAGAAAAACCAAAAATTTTGAATTATTCTAAGAGGGACGGTTACTCATTGGAACGTCGAAATTATTCAGTGGAAAATTAAGGGCTCTGGTTACAATGAAGGATTTTCGTAACAATTTTTATTTACTTATCAACTTATTTAAATAATTTGGCTTTGCGAAAATATATAAACTAGAAAACTAAATAAAATCCGTTTACACTTTTACATAAATAATAAAAAGTCTTAAAAATATAATTATGCTCTTCAAATTTGATTGGCTCTTGCTCTCATTAACTCTTATTATCACCTAATAATCAAATTACAATTTAAATACTTTGTATCTAATATCTACTCTTTAATACAATAAAGCTGGGAAGGATTCTAACGATACCATACGACACATTTAAACAGGTTCAGTTGTTAAGTTTAAGTTGAATGAACAAACGCACACACACATACGTGAACCCATATTTGGTTCTAAAATGTTTAGGAAAATAATATTATTATACCTAGCCCCAATTGCACCAACTAAACCCTAGCACTAGTAATATTTATTCGATTTTTTTGAGTTGAAAATCCTTGTCATTGAGAACCTTTAAAAAAATCTTACTGTTTGACAATGTTTTAAGGTAAAGAAAAAAAACAATTACATCAAGCACAACAAAAACAAATAAATATCCACGTTCAGTTGGTAGTTTTAAAATGATTTGTGCGTATTTTAATCACGCAATAAAATATAAAAGTGATTGATGGAACGCTGTTCGTTGTGAATGCAGCTTTAGCGTTCCATGGTGTCCCAATTTTTTCCACTGAGTAATATTTTTGACGGAATTAGTCAGTGGAATGTAACGAAAGTCCGTAAAAAAATATGTTAGCATTATTTTGTCCATGTTTTGCATTTATATCCACGAAATAATGCAACAATTTATGAAACTTATAACTGACTGTTCGTAAATTAAGTACGAAACATGTAAAAGATTGTTCAAAAAAGTGCTGCTAGTCACTGGATATATTTTGTGCATAACTGTAAGCGTCTTCACTGTAACGGTTGAGCACGATACTGGTAAATTTGCTGTCAATATGGCGGTGGCGAATCAGACGGCTTTGTAATGTTACTAACGAAAGAAAATATTTTCTGATTTAGTAATATTTTCTTAACGCCACTAAAACTCGCGTAAGTCAGGGTAAAATTCCTCCCGGTCAAATTCTCAGACTTTGATATAAAAAATAATTTAAAATCAAATTGTTATTTTAATGCATTGTTGTATAGGTTTTTCAGTAATACGTTATTAAAGCCGTCTAAAACTGTTATTATATCAATCTACATACTGATAACTAAACTGTTATTCTTCTTTTTAAGTTACTACGTGACGATGGGACACGGCAAAAACCTGCTTCTTGGTAATTTTATTGCACTGAAAAACGATGAATAAACCAAAACACAAAAAAAAAACAAAAACAGAAATGCTACCAAACATATGCTCAATCAAGTGACGTTAAAAAATATTAGTGAATCGTAATGGCGTGAACAAAAAAAAAATCTAAAGTTACGGGACATCGTGAAAACTTAATGTGCACTTTTAAAAAAATCCGCCCACCAGACGCAGTACATGATTCTGAACCTTATAATAAATACCGCGTAAAATAAATATTTCTACGAGACTTAATCTATGAAAAAGTGTAGTTTCAAGTATTTTAAAACCTGGCAATCGACCCTGATATTTTTAGATACTCGTCATGGATTTGAATTTTGACCTCACTATCAGCTTCAACACCCTTGAAAACCACGAAATCGACACCCATGACGAAAATTTGGGTTTCTTTTGCAGCCGTCATCTGGGATTTTCATTTTAACCTCATTATTGGCTTCAGCATCTTCGAAAAATACGAAAACGATACCCATGACCAAATTTCTTATTTTTTTGGCAGCCGCCATTTTGGATTTGCATTTTGACCTCAATATCGGCTTCAGTGTGGTGCCGGACGTAAAAGAATATCTCCATCCCATTTCATCCCGTGGGTGTCGCAGAAGGCGACTAAGGGACTTACTAGACAATCGGCAGCAGCGTTCTCTATGCATTTGACCACCATACTGCGATCGCCAACCCGCCTGCCAAGCGTGGCGATTGGCAAATCCCCCCTTTTGGGGGAGGCTTATGTCCAGCAGTAGACGTCTTTCGGCTGATGATGATGATGATGATGATGATGATGATGATGATGATGATGATGATGATGATGATGACGATGACGATGATGATGATGATGATGATGATGATGCTGATGATGATGATGATGATGATGATGATGATGATGATGATGATCGGCTTTAGCATGTTCGACAACCACGAAAGCGACACCCATGACAAAAAATTTGTTTCTTTATGCAGCCGCCAATAGCCATAGCCAATAGAAAATCCAATAGCCATCTTGGATTTTCTTTTTTTGGTTATTGGATTTTCATTTTGTTCTCATTATTGGCTGTCTATTTTGTCTCTATCTATTAATATACATAATGAAAAGTCAGCTTTTTTTAGCCGTTACGTGGCGTTTTCGAAATGGCGAAAAGTTGGACCAATTAACATTTCAATAATTAGATAATTATAATTATTTTTATTTGATTATAATTATTTAATTATAATCCAATTCAATGAATTCAAGACCAAAATATTTTTATCCGCATTAACAAACGTTTCTTTCTTAGTAATTTATTTCATTTTATTGAATGCCTTGTCTGTGCATTCTACAATTCTGTGAAGTATGTGATTTTTACGTGCATTCATAAGTTTTTCGCCAGATGGCGCCAGTAAAGTTTACGAAGTATAGTAAAGATGAGGTGCGGCAAAGAGGGAGCTAATGCTCAAGGTTATTTTGCTCGGTGAACCGCCTTAATACAAAGAGGACACGGCCTAAACAACTGTGCACTGCGACTCTCTACTAAGTCCTTACGTCATCAAGTGGGCGTGGCCTTAGTCAATGTATTGTTGGCGTTCGTCCTGTCAAGTCCTGTGCACAACTTTGTAAACGTTCCCATTTTACAGCATATTTACGCTAGAAGAAAAATAGAATGAAATGTTGTGTTTTATTTTGTAAAATCTACTCGAATAGACGTTCTGATGCGATGGATGACATCACATTTCATTTCTAAGTAATTTTTTGAGCAATTTATCAAAATAATTCTAGAAAAATCTCAAAGCGTCGGTGTTTTCAAATATAGTTCTACCCGACACTGGGTGGCGCCACTTTGTGTCATGGGAAATAAAAATATTTGAGTACACGTAGACCTCAGCTTTAATAATCATATGTACTGAGATTTGTTTAATAATCATTCTTAAATACCCTTTAGTCGGCAAAATAATATTTTTGTAGTTCCTATATCTTTTTGTTGTTAACAACAAACGGAAACATAACAAAAAGACAGGGCCATAATTAGAATCCAATTAGTGTACCGAATGTCCCGCGGCTGTCTCATAAATAGAAATACTTATAAAAATACAATCTCCTATAAATTAAATATTCTACAAAAATTTAAAGTACTTTCACTCCGTGAGACAACTTAATTAAACGTACTTAAAGCCTCCCTAATTTATTTAGTAAAATTTTAAATGATGTATGTTCTACATTTCTATCCGAAGATAATCTAAGACAGCAAAAGATTACAAAAATTAACATCACTATTTCAATTAAAAAAAATACGTATCAAGATGGTTCGCAAAATTAATTAAAAAAATGGAGTACTCCCCGTACGAAAATAGGGTATTTTACTCTATATGAGAAAATATCTATAAATATATTATTTAGATAGCTTAGGCAAAAAGCAGTCGGAAAATGTTAGTTCTAGTGCATGAAATAACAAAATGAAATAACAAAATAAATTTACAAATTCAATTCAAAGATTTCAGTTTTTTTATCTGTTTTTGAACACCATGAAATAGTAGCCACCATGTTATTACGCAATATCGCTGTTTAAACTAATGAACTGAACACTTTGCTCTTTTATTATTTTCGTAGCCAAAGTAATTTATATTGAAATAATATCTTAATTTCAGGAACAGCAAACCAACGATAAATTGAATAATAACTCATTTTTAAATTATAAACAATTATCAAACAAAATATTAGCGCGTTTGATTACACAGCAAACTGACGTCATACCAACAGAGCAATAATTATACCCAATTCTGAGTACGACCCTGTTGCATCCTGCACTTAGTGACATCTAGTGTGAGATAGTTACGTAATTAAAAAGTAAAATCTACAGAACGAGCGAGTAGTTTTGCTATTGACCGGTAGATGGAAAATAAAAAAGTACGCGGGATCTAACACCCCCTCGCCCCGCAAATTGTCACGCGTTGTTTACTAGGAAAATCTAATTACAACATCTCTTTGTATTTACTCCGTGGGGCTCCAGAGACAGGAACAACTTTCTCACGATGCGAGCCGTATAGAGGAGTACTGCCTTCTGAATCAGGCCTTTCATCCCACCGCCTAACGAGAACCTCGAGAAACGTTGATTGTGGCTTTCGGCCATCAGTCCTTTGGCTGACACGACAATCGGCACAATGACCGCCGAGTTCACATTTCACATGTCAACAACCTCGTGTGCTAAGTCGAGATATTTAATTTGGTTCTCTTTCTCAGCTTTCGCGAGGTTCCCGTCATGCGGAATGGTAACATCGCCTATCATTGTGCGGCGCGCTAACCTATCTATCACCACTATATCAGGTTTATTGGCTACAATAGACCTGTCAGTAATCATAGGCCGATTCCAATACAACGTGACATGGTCGTTTTCGAGAACTACGAGGTCGGGCACATACTTGTAATACGGTACCTCAGAATCCACAAGTTTCTTATTATTATTATTATTATTGCCCATGAGAACTAAACTGCAAGACACTAACATGTAATAACGTGGTAGCTAAACTCGCCGCCTATAGCACGGTTGTCGTGTCGTTTCCTGCAATTGAGAGTAACTACTGCGGAGCGGGATGCATCACTCACACTGCAGATCCTTTATTATCATACTTGAATACAAATAGGTCATGACGATCTCGAGACCGCAACCAATATAACTTCCAATCTTCGAAAATCTTCACAAAGTTAAATTAAGAATGTATAATAGGTGTGATTCAAATTACTCAAAACCTTAGTCACTGCAATTAGAACGTCCTACACAATACAAAATTTGCTTTTTAATCTATTTTCTATTATAAAAATTAATGGAAAAACTTGCTACGAGCGCACTGATGAGAAATTGTAGGATCACTTTGTTGTCCGTCTGTCTGCAAGACCTTTCATCTCGGGAACGCGTGGAGGTATCGATTTGAAATTAAAACCATATACTCAGTCAGGTCTACAGTCCCTTGAAGCTGTGAAAAAAATCAAACTTCAAGGTTAACGTAAAAAAAGACGGCCGTTTATGCCGCATAAAAACGTATATTTCGAAGCTCAAGGGAATCAAAATGTATACAGGGTGTAACAGAAACTCTATTGCTATCCTTAAGCACTAAAGATAACAGCTGGTATAGAATCACTAGGTACACATAGTTTCAGCTCAAAATAAAATACTCTAAGAATTGATACCAAATTTTCGGTTTCATATGTTTCTTAAATTCAAATCATAACAAACGTGTCACCGCACTACGTAGGTCAATAACTTTCCACGTTACTTGCCAATAGCACGATAAATAATTTCCGAGTGATGTGCTTGTTTCAATTTGTTCTGGTATCAATGTATTAAAAATTCTCATAATATCCGAACATGTAGAGATAGGATTAAAAAACCGTTCCAATATCGTTTGATATCATCCAAAGAAGCCGTGCCTTTGGTATATACCTATATACCCTTTCCGTTCCACGTTGTAGAGTAGTTTCCGTTGACCTAGAACTATGAAATTTGGCAAGTAATATCCTCGTATACTAAAAGTAGAGGAAAAAAACTGAAACTATACATTTGTAATTAAATCGTAAAAAATATCCCCCGCCATTCACAACTTCAACAAAAATTCTAATTTATACGGAACCCTAGGTGGGCGAGTCCAACTCGCACTTGTTCGGTTTTATAGTAACACTAGCGGCCCGTCCCGGCTTCGAAAGGGTGGTCATTTTTTTTAAAACATTTTGGGATAGATAAAGATAATTTAACTTATAAGTATGCTAATTAAAACGTACATGACTCAATTTGTCCAAATGTTCAAAATAAAAACAAAGACTGGAGCGGGCTGGGGCTGCTTTGAAGCGGGTTTTGCCAAATCTAGGGGGTCCAAACGCCTCCTGCCGGAGGCTCTTCTACGCGGTGTCGTGCGGTCCATGGCCCTTTAAGGGGTACTGGTGTGGGCGCCTTCTTTGAGGCACCGACCAGCTCGCCAGCTGAAAGCGTCCCATAGGGTCATGGCCATCTGAATGGTCCGGGGATACCGCACGATCTCCAGTGAAGCGGCGGGCCTCCTTGCCGAATTGCCGCTATGGAATCTGGAGGCAAAGGTGGCTTGGGAGTGGCGCGAGGAGGTCAAACGCCGGGGCGTAACTCCGCTGCCGCGAGCAATTGCGGTACAGTGGACAGAGCTCAGGCGGGATCTCATGGCGACATGAAGAGTGTGATTGTCACAACCCAGTGCTGGGCATGGCACGATTGCGAGGCGCCATGGCATCCTCACCTTCCACCTGACGCAGGTTCTCACCGGACACGGCTGTTTCGGGAGGTTCCTGTTTCGTATAAGGCGGGAGGAAACGCCCGGGTGTTTCCACTGCGAAGATCGCCGTAAGGCCACGGTGGAGCATACGGTGGAGGTCGGCCCGGCTTGGGCGGAGCACCGCCGTGTCCTCGTGGAGACGATCGGCGGCGGCAATCGCTCGCGTCCGGTCCTGGTCCAGGCCATGGTACGGAGCGAGAGTGCATGGCTAGCAGTCGCCTCCTTCAGCGAAGCAGTTATGCTCGCGAAGAGGGAGGGGGCGCACGTGAGGGAGAGGCAGTACATGCGCCCTCACGGCCCTAGCCTCCACAGGAGACGCCCTGGGCGTCGGGAATCCCAGACTGATTCCCGGCCACCGTAGGCGCGGGCTTGCGGATGGTGAGTAATGGGTAGCTATCATCAATACTTTCCGCAGCGCATGCGATGAAAGACATTTCATGGCTATTTTTTTTACACCTTGGGTTGGTTTAGTAAGGATTTCTAAGGATTTCTAAGGATCTCTAATTTTTTCTAGTAATCAATATAGCCTATGTTATTCAGTGATAATGTAGCTTTCTAACGGCAAAAGAATGTTTGAAATCAGTCCAGTAGTTTTTATGTTTATTCGTTACATACAAAAATACAAATCTTTCCTCTTTATAATATTATTATATATTATATTAAAATATTATATATAATATATTAGTGTAGATAAGAGCTGTAAAAGAGAAAAACAAAGGTACTTACGCCAATGGCTCCGTGGTTGCCGAGGAATGTCTTTTGCTTGCCATCAACCTGACAAGCCAGCGAGTTCAGTAAGTAGATGGCGATACGCTGAACGAAACCCTCTTGGTTTACATCGGCCACTCCGTTTAAAAGGATCTGTACCACACGTTCGTACTCGAAAAGCTGAAAAGAAAATGTTACTTAGGAAATCACATATATAAAACCTAAAAAAAATGAAATGGTATCCATGTCTTCGGGTTACTATGTCCAAGCACACGATTAAATGCACTTTCATAGATTTCAATCGTAAATAGAGTTACGCGACTTACAATTTGGATGGTCGTTTTTGTTTTGTATTTTCAGTTGGCTCATTCAAAATGGCAGTTTACTTCAAAGACACATTCTATCCATGAAACGGTTTTCATTGAAAAACAAGGGGCTGGGATCAATTCTAAGCTATGTCAATCTAGTTTGGAAAAAGTCTATTATTATTATTATTATTTGGTTAGACACACTATTAGCTGATGCGTATGTATCAAAAAGCTTGGAGATATTTTATCTGTCTATTCGATTTTTGAAGCAGTTGGCTGTGAAATGCATAAGCGAAATGGCCCTCGGTCAGGCTGAGCATATAAAATAGTTTGTATTAATAAATAATACAGTTATTCGTCCAACACTGTATTCGAACTTTAACCGTGATGAAAATATCAGAGATAGCAATAAATCAATGCTCGTGGAGCGTTGTACGTAGTGGGTGGTTAGATACACCCGCCCGACGCCAGTGCAACAGGGCGGGAGGGGCCAGTGCGGAGAATGCGGGGCGCTCGACCTTGGAGAGCAATGCCGGTTCCCGGGATTTCGTCACCGGGAAATTATAACGTGAAAATTGCATGTAGTGTAGGTACTGTATTCGAACTTTAACCGTGATGAAAATATCAGAGATAGCAATAAATCAATGCTCGTGGAGCGTTGTACGTAGTGGGTGGTTAGATACACCCGCCCGACGCCAGTGCAACAGGGCGGGAGGGGCCAGTGCGGAGAATGCGGGGCGCTCGACCTTGGAGAGCAATGCCGGTTCCCGGGATTTCGTCTCCGGGAAATTATAACGTGAAAATTGCATGTAGTGTAGGTACTGTATTCGAACTTTAACCGTGATGAAAATATCAGAGATAGCAATAAATCAATGCTCGTAGAGCGTTGTACGTAGTGGGTGGTTAGATACACCCGCCCGCCGCCACGCCGCGCCGGTGCAACAGGGCGGGAGGGGCCAGTGCGGAGAATGCGGGGCGCTCGACCTTGGAGAGCAATGCCGGTGCCCGGGATTTCGTCTCCGGGAAATTATAACGTGAAAACTGCATGTAGTGTAGGTATCTTTGTGCGAGAATCTGTACCGTTTATAAAATCAGCCTGAAATTTCATCTCAACGTGAGCAACGGCTGGTATGAGGATAGGGGCTATTTAAGTCTTACGTAAGTAGGTACTACAGGGGCGCCGGGGGTTTTTGCTTTGCTTATTTTTGATGACATGGGGGATGGGGGAGTCTGGATAGTAATTAAGTACGTCAGCAGATTTTTTTTTTACGTTTTTGGATTTTCTACAAAATTTAGTCAATTTTGGTTTGAACACCCAACGCACGGCAACCCTACTTGTCTATGAATAGCTAGAAGAAAAGGATGTCGATGCTCCAAAATCACACGAAAGTAACACAACATTGAGTAGCGAACGTCCAATGTCATCGGAGGCTTATGCCCGTTTTTACCGACATTCCCTAAGTTTATGGGAACACCTAAGAATGGTTACGGGGCTATTAGAAGGTGGTTTTTGCTTCACCAACAGTAAGGGGTCAGTTAAGCTTTAAAAGGTCCCCTAAATTTAGGTGGTCGAAATGATCTCTCAAGCAACGAACGTGGATAGTAATTATATTTGAATTTTTGAAAATTTATAACTGTTTCTACTATATTCGACGAAAATAACAGCCGTAGACCAAAAATATTTCGGAAAAGACCAAACTATACTTCGAAAGTTTTGATGAAAGTGATGTTTTCCGGAGATATAAGTTATATTTAGTGTTGTATTTATTGAAAAAGATTGACCATAACTTAGAATTTCCTGATAATAGGTGAGTACTTAACTTATTAAAGGTAAGGGGAAGGGGGTTAATAATTACAAAAAATATGCTTACGTAATACGAATGGCGATACTAAATTAGAAAATTTCCGAATGTCAAAACTACTACCTACTACTATAAGTACCCGTATATTGATGCCATTACAATAAATAAGAGTTTAAAAAACTAAAAAACACGCTTTAAAAACCAAACTAAAAAAATTGGTTAATATCAAGGACCCCAAGCTTTTTACATTAAAATTATGTCATTTATTAATCACTCTACTGTTCCGTGTGGTGCCGGAACGTAAAAAGAATAGTACTATCCCATTTCTTCCAGTGGGTGTCGTAGAAGGCGACTAAGGGACTTACCAGAGAATGGGCAGCAGCGTTCTCTATGCATTGTACCACCATACTGCGATAGCCAACCCGCCTGCCAAGCGTGGCGATTATAGAAAAACCCCCCCTAAAATGATAAGCAGCCCTGCAAAACGGCCCCTAGTACCCGGCGGCCCGCCTACCCTTGGCTACGGTAGCGGCCAAGGTTACGGTGAGGCAAGGGGTGCTAAGAATCTCCAGAAGATATCTGGCTACCACAACAAACGAAAACTGCACCTGGCAACCTACAACACGCGTACACTGCGGACCGACGAGAAGATTACCGAACTCGAGGAAGAATTGAGCAGGTTACGGTGGGGTATAGGTTATCTGAAGTCCGAAGAGAGGAGGAGGACTCGATAATTCTCAAATCCGGTAACCTGCTCTATTTCCGACAGCACGGTTGGCACAGTGGTTAAGCGATTGACTGCTGTGTTGCGTGTAGCGGGTTCGATTCCCGCACGGAGCAAATATTTGTATGACCTACAAGTAGTTGTTCCGGGTCTGGCTGTTTGTGTATGTGAATTTAAATGTTTGTAAACGCACCCACAATACAGGAGTAATTCCAAGTGTGGGGCAACGTTTAAAAAGAAAAAATGGGCCTTATCAGAAGGCTTAAAGTCACCCAGAGCAATGGAGAGGGCTATGCTCGGAGTTTCCCTACGCGATCGAATCAGGAATGAAGAGATCCGCAGGAGAACCAAGGTAACCGACATAGCCCGAAGAATTGCCAAACTTAAGTGGCAGTGGGCAGGGCACATTGCTCGCAGAACAGATGGCCGAGGGGGCCGAAAGGTTCTGAAGTGGCGACCACGTACCGGAAGACGTAGAGCGGGAAGGCCTCCTACAAAGTGGACCGACGACCTTGTGAAGGCCGCGGGCATCCGCTGGATGTGGGAAGCAGAAGACCGGTCGAAGTGGAGGAGCATGGGGGAGGCCTATGTCCAGCAGTGGACGTCTTTCGGCTGAAATTATGATGATGATGATGATTAATCACTCTATCGTTATTTTTAATTTTTTTACTGTTTTCTACTTTATTAGTTTGGTTTTTAAAGCGTGTGGGTGGTGTCATTTGAACCACTGATCGTGCGGATTTCTCAGTCACGATGTCGCAGTGGTCGAGTGAGCATCGCGCATTCGCTATCGAAGCGTTTTTCAAGAGCCACGATTCTTACGTACTCGCTCGCCGGCAGTTTTGTTCACATTTCAATATTCGACGGATAAGCGATGGACCGAGTGTGAATTTAATTCGTTCGTGGGTGGAGAGGTTCCGCGCAACTGCTTCGGCTATGAACACACCACGGCCAGGGCCTAGTCGATCGTCAAGGACCCCGGAAAACATCGCACTGGTGGAACGGAGTTTACGTGAAAATGCACGACTTTCAATACGGAAAAGGGCAGCTTCACTGGGACTTCCAAGAGCGATTGTCCATGAAATTTTGAAAAAGGACATGAAGTTCCATCCTTTTAAAATTCAAATCATTCAAGAATTAAAAGAAAATGACTTTGTGTCACGCAAATTTTTTTGTGAAACCATGTTGGAGCGTTTTCGCACTGCGAATTCAATTTTTTGGAGTGACGAGGCTCATTTCCATCTAAACGGACACGTTAACAAGCAAAACTGTCGTTACTGGGCTCCAAGAACTCGCAATCCTCGATTGAAACACCAAAAACCATTACATTGCCCAAGGGTAACTGTTTGGTGCGCTTTATCCGCGAGTGGGATAATTGGGCCATTTTTTTTGAAAATGCACGGGGCCACGCGACTAATGTCAGTGGTGAGAATTATCGACACATGATTTCGAATTTCTTTTTGGCGAGCCTGCGAGCTCATCCATCGTTCTCATCACACACGTGGTTTCAACAGGATGGTGCGACTGCACACACGGCCAGAGCTTCAATGGATTTGTTGCGCGAAAATTTCCCTGAAAAACTGATTAGTCGCTTTGGGGACATCCCGTGGCCACCAAGGTCCCCCGACCTAACCCCAATGGATTTTTTTTGTGGGGCTACCTCAAAGCGCGAGTCTACACCAACAATCCGCGAACTGTTGTGGACTTAAAAGAAAATATTCGGCGAGAAATCGGCGCAATTGAACCGAGTTTACTGCAGCGTGTGGCGCGGAATACGAGGCTCCGTTTTGAACAGTGTGTGCAACAAGATGGAAGACATTTGGATGACATCATATTTAAAAAATAAAATCCGCATTATGACTCTGTATTTTAACACTTTTATTAAAACTATACGTATAAAGGTATTTATTTTATTTTATTTTGAAAACCTAAATCTGCCACCAGACACCCTGTATTAGTGCGATTTTACATTTTACTTGACATAATTGATTAATGTATTGAGTCCGTATTGGATTTTTCCTGGCCTCTGATAATTTTTTTAAATAGATGTGGGTTTGACTTCACAAACAAAGCAGTTTCCATTTAATACAAACAAAACACGGCAAAGTTAGAATTTTTAACAATTTAAAATAGAGAACACACCTTTCAGTTGTCCCAAGGCCGCACATTGACCTGATGCATCGCTTCTGCAGTCTATATACCAGCTCCCTATCAGTCGACTGCCCCCAGAAAATGATGCGATACCGCAAAACAAAGGTAACCAATCCATGGTACGCCGTAGAAAGAGCCTTTCTGTTAACTTTCTTTGAGAGTTGAAAAAGAGCATAATAATATGCAGATTTGCTAAGTTTCTTACATACTTCTTCAACATGAGGTTTCCAAGTAAGTTGGCTATCAATAATAATTCCTAAGAACTTAGCCTTATTAGCTTCTTTAATATCACAACCCTTGTGGGAAATGCAAATTTTTGGGTTTTTACGACGTTGATAAAAATGCATGACTTTTGTTTTGCTCAAGTTTATAACCATTATTATCTAACCAATCTATAATGTCACTTAAGCAAGTATTAATGACATCATCATAATTATTTGAATTAGTACATTTTATTACAACTATACTGTCATCCGCAAAAAAAAACCATTTTGTTGGTTGGTGCTTTCGGGAGATCATTTATGTATATCAAAAAAAGTGGCGGACCCAATACACTACCTTGTGGGACGCTATATTTTACGCCTTGGTTTTGATACATATATGGTTTCTAATTTAGTTTTAGGATATATCCTAGAAATTTCCGTGCATTGAAGCCTGTTACTCAGATATGATTTTATTAGCTGTAAGATGTTAACCTCTTAAACCATAACTATTTAATTTGTCATCTTTCTGCCCTTGTCCTACGTTACTATTTTTCTTCTATTCTCCCTGTCAGCCGTCACTACCATTCACTCCTTTCATATCATTCCTCACACACCCATCCATCTTTTCTTTGGTCTTCCTGGGATAATCAAATTATCACCGCGATTATGATGATATCGCGATGATAATTTGATGGCATGACGATTGCAACGATTCTCTCGTCCATAGAGTTGGCGCCTACACACAAACACTAACTTTTCAAAACTTACCACGTCAGACGGGATCTTGAATTGGCACAGAGTGAGGCAGCCATTCCTCATCATGGTATCGTCTCCGAGATGTGCCTCCATACCATCAAGCAGCGCAGTGATGATGCGCTTCTTCAACTTGATGCCAATGCGCTCTTTTTCTCTTCCCTTTACGATGTAGAACAGGGTGGCACTAAAAGTGCGCAAAAACTATTGAACCTTCGACATATTTATTATTATGAGAGGTGGGTGTGAGAAAATGTTAAAGCACGTAATACTCTGAATACCCACCTAAGCTTTTATTATTTCGCGTTTTGTGAAGTGTTATGAAATTAAAGTTCACTTTGCCAAAAACAAAATTAAGAATGTAAATATATACAGAAGGCCGTAAGCGCTAACACATGCTTCCACCTTAAAACCTATTCCTCCTTCCTCCTTTATGTAAGAGGGAGTAGGCCGTAATCCACCACGCGGGCCCAGTTCGGGTTGGTAGATGTTGTGACATCTACCAACCCGAACTTAAGGTCTTCGAATGTATGGTGCTAGTATTTGCTGGTTTCCTCACGATGTTTTGTTTCGCCGTTGTGAGAGCAGTGGCGATGAAGTAATTTATTCAAAGCAAAGCGCCCGTCAGGGTTCGAACCCAAGACCTACAACTCGTAGGCCGTCATCAATGGGCCACCCACTGCTCTTCGCAAATTACTGCGCCTAATACTAATATGACCAAATTAATTACTACATTACTACTAATTCATTATTCATAATGCTATTATATAATCCTACACTTTTTCAGTATCCAACATTAAAATACTATACAAGTTTTAAAACTAGTTAGGAATTACAGACCGAAGCTAATGTTTGAGATGAATCTAGGTTATCTAAGTTTTATTGAAAAATGTTTACTTTCCGCCTCTTCGAATCCCCACCCATTTCAAGATGAACGTGTTGATCGAACCAACTGCGCCGATGCATATAAATCATCATATCATATCGAATGATTGCTCATGGTCTATAATAATGGGTGGTCAGCCCAATTTCTTTTTCTTATTAGTCTTTTTATCAATCCTCGGAGTTTGAGTACAAATGCAATTCAATCTGATTTTTTTTTTCATATTATTGAAACAATGCATATACGTCACACATTGGAATAAACCGTCTTGTTGATTACAAGAATGCTATCTTATTGTCCGGTGTTACGTCAGCAAAATGTTCTCAAATTATATGGCAAGTAAAAATTATAAACAATTGTCACGTACCTTCCTGATATCTGAATGTGCTTCTCCATAACGTGCTGGTCCATAGCATCAAGTACGACGCGCAGGGCACGGCCCACATATGCATTGTTCTCATAGCGGAACAGATAATACAGATCGTTGAGGACCCGAGTCAACATGGCTGGTCTCTCCATGTAAGCGCGAGCTGCAGTAAGGATCTGCTCTTCATTGGCATCGCCAGTGATCTAACGAAAAGTAAACCAAATTTAAATAAACTCATCAAAACTAACAGTCGGTCGAGAGCTCAAGTTATTTTTTATGGTTACGAGAGGTCAACCAAGCCACGGCACACCTGATGATAAGTAGTGATAGCATTGGTATTGCAGATGTCTATAGGAATGGAATGGACATCTGCAATACCGTCGTCGTTGCCATCCCAGCGACAAAGCTGAAATTGCCCGTAATTGCACCACTCATATCCTTTAACCCCTACGGCATATAGGATATGAATGGTGCAATTACCCGCAAAGAAACACTGCTTGGCGGCAGACATAGATATTATATTATGATGCAGCAACACTTCCACAGACGAGCTCCTTCACAAATAGTAATACTCCTGTTTTTGAAATAATAATATAAAAGATCATAGGTATTATGGAAATAACGATATAAGGCGAACAAGGAGATCAATCGATTAGAAATACCCTATGTCTGTGTTGCGCATTAATTCATGTGCCTAAATTATTCGTGATCCATATCAAAAGAATAATTATTTCTAGTATTTTTCCAATAACAGATTTTCAGACTACATTTCAAGTTATCGACTAATGGCAGATTCCTAGAATTTACGGACAGTTGTAGGTTAAAATTAAGACTCCTGCATCTTTTCCATAATAAAGCAAAGACCTAATACTATCGCATGGTAGACCCCTATATGGAAGTAGCTATCACAGGTAAAATTTGCTTACGAAACTATTTATTTGCCCAGTTTGGAAATAAAAAAATTCTACCACGTTAAGCAAAATGATCCGTCTTTGTTTATAGGGACCGAGCATAAGAGTCTTTGACAGTACCAAGTCAAAACAATTTAAGTGAATTTTCTCGTGCGGTTTTCGGTACAGGGTAGCAAATTAAACTCTTTCATAAATTTCATACTATCTGTGTCCTATGACGTTACCACGACGAAGTTACATCGTAGTTTGTTAAAATGATCCGAAACTGCCGTATCTGTGTGTTAGTTATATTGAAACAAGTTAAAGAGTTCCGAAATCCAAAAGTGCAATAGTAGCAAGTTAAAGAGTTCCGAAGTCCGAAAGTGCAATAGTATCAAGTTGAAGAGTTCTGAGAGTCCATCCATTGTTACAGAAACATGGTGTGGCTAGAAAGGGGGTGACTACAGAGGGGATGACTAATAGAAGAGTGTGGAAGAATACTTGTTGCGCAGACCCCAAATAAATTGGAATATGCGTGCAGGAGAATGATGACTAACTTATATCAAAATAGTACTACTTAAAAAAAAATGGTCTAATATAACAATACTGTTGAAAGTGGCAGTGGCAGTGTTTAAGAGGAAAATATGATACATAAAATGATAAGAATTTAATAGAAGCATAAGTATTATTGTTGCATATTATGCATATTTGTTATATTATATTTTTTAAACCATATCAAGTACTCATTAACAATGAAAAACAGCATGAACAATTAAAACAAAACTGCCTATAGGAAGTTAAGACGCATAACATACCTCACTTTTTGTGGGCTTTGGAGACCTTTGTATGGTGGATGATACTAGTTGGCTATACAATTCTGGTGCCATATTGACCCACCTAAACGCAGGTTGTTGTTGCTTACGAAAAATACTACTGAAACTGATTTAAGGAGTTCTCACAAAATAAAATTTTGTAAGTTTTAGCAAATTGTTTTGCCATGTAAAATTCTCATAGTACTAATTCCATTTGATAATCACCAATGCGGCCAAAACCTTTACTAACAGTCTATATATTCATTTGGGAAGTGAAAAATAAACTGCTGAGGTGTTTTAGGACCAAACTATAAAACATGAATCATTAAAAAAAATACTACTCTGTGTAACAGAGAGATACCTTTACTTAATATCTTAGCATAATGTTGTTTCATGTAAATTTCTAGTTCCGTGTCTTATATCTCATCTCTTTATTATACCATTATAAAACTAGATGGTAGGTGCTATTCTTAAACTAGACTGTTATACATTTAATTGAATCTGACATAATAAGTAATTAAATTTCTTTTTAAATAAATAATTGAATTTGGTATTACCTTGTAGTGTTAACTCATATCAGTAGGAATATCAGTTTCATAAATTACTAGCTTTTGCCAGCGGCTTCGCCCGCGTGGGTGTCGATAACTATCCCACATTCATGCTGCACCCTATTTCAGACATAGTTGTTTTTACGCTCAATTTATTAATCAAGTCTTATAATTTTGATTTTGTTACAAAATTTTTCAAAAGAATTTGTAAAATGAAAGTGGATACACTAAGGTAGACCGCAAAATTCAATGTTCTTCCATTTTTTTTTTCCAATTTGCAGGTCGCTGTCTGGTTGTATGTTGAATATTGATGTAGTATAGTAACTTAAAGGATTGTATTTGTGAGTTTAATAATTATAATTCTGTAAACCCATATTAGTTACGGTCGCTAATCAAATTTGAATCAACATAGAACCTTAAACTGACCAGTTGCAATGGACGCATAGTTGATTTGGGTACGAAAACTTGGGGGAGGCCTATGTCTAGCAGTGGAGATGGCAAACTCCCACCCTTGTTCCTCCCATGCTGTGGGTTGTTGGATCATTTTGACCATGAAGAAATATGTCATAAATACATGTGATTGTAAAGAACCCTAATAATAAAAGAAGACACTTACCACTTTAGCAGGTATATCATGCCGCTTACAGGCTCCATGATGAGTGCCATATAAACCAAGGAACTCCAGCGGGTGGTGCACACGGCTGACTAGTCCAGGTATGTCACAGCGGATGTCCTCAATACTGTCTGAAGAAGATCCTTGATTCATTTGAACTGCTGCAGCTCCAGTCCCCGCCAAATTCGTACCTGAGATATCCAATGACTCCAGTAGGTGTAGACTCTCAACTAATTGGGTTAAAACTTCATTAGGGGTGAAATATTTGCCATGCCTCTCATTAGACTGTGATATGTCCAAATGCCTCAAGTGGCGCATTCCTGATATCCAATCAATTAAATCTTGTGTCCAAGGTACAGCATGCAGCACAAGGAATTGCAGTTTGTTCATCTCAGTCAGCGCCCAGATGGAGCCGGCCGATGTGCACTCAGAGAGGTCCAGGTGTGTCAAGTGCTGTAGTGGCTTTAATAAGAGCAATGGAAATATTGCCAGACCTCGACGTTGAATTGTCAGTCTCTTCAAGTTTGGGGCATAGATGATATAGCCCCGCTGCCTATAGATATCCTCATCCTGAGGGAAGCAATAAGTCAGCGGACCAAATTTTAAAGAGAGCAGATTCTGACTGTTGGTACTTATAATTTCCAAGGATACGTGCGACAGATACTCGCATTGGTTTAATTCAACTTCAAAAGGTTGGTGCTCCATCATACAACGCAATCCTTCGTCAGTGATCCGGGAGTTTCGTAATTTTAAAGTGTTGATCCTGGTGCGAAATTTATCGCGAAACATATTCGCAATATTATCGTTGATGCGGTATTTCTTCTGATAAGCGCGGATTAATTTCTCGCATATTTCGGCTGGTAATATAACATCATCCTTCAGGCGGCGCCATCGGGTGTCAGGGTCGAAATCGGTAATAGTATTCAAATTCACCACTAAATAGTTCATACACAGATCAAAAAGACTGTCAGGATAGGCATCATAGCCCGCATCGTACAAAGTTATTTCGTCCGTCATTTTGATGGACTAAACTGGCTCTTTCACTGCATTGGGTATTACAGGTAGACCCGCGGTGGCACCATGTCGCAAATGTATCACACACTGATTCTAGGTGATAAAAATTATCTCAGTCGGTTGTGATGACTGTTCAGTTGATATTAGGTCTCCCGACGAACTGGGACTAACACACTTGCTCAATGGGCAACGGACGGGCTTGCAGTAACTTATCCAGATATATTTACTCTCCTGTATGCTAACCAGTCATTCGCAGTTTTCGCACAACGCAACAAGAAAGTCAATCACAGAGCACACTATTTTATACTGAAATCAATTGTCGCTTTTTTTTTCTCTCGCATAGACAAGTACAAATCGCCTAGAATATCATAGAATAAAGTGGGCATTCCTAAGCAACAAATTCTCCGGGTGTTAAAAACTCCCACCAATTAATAAAAATAAATGAAAACAATAAATTTTAGGTGTACAATATCGTAATATTTTTAAAATGATTAAATATTTAACTTTAGTTTTTGGTTGAAAAGCTACTTTTCCTTGTCGTTTTCCTAATGACAAAGTGAGAGAGCTATAGAAAGAGTTTTGGATCGATAGTTGTTGTCGACGTGATTTTGACAGCTAATACAACCTCTGATAACTAGGCTTTTAAGACTTGGAAAAATAATACTAACAATTAATCGTTTTAACGATTAACCAAACAGTGTTCTTAATAAATTACCTTAAAACTGAAGAACACAATAAACGACTCCTAAATTATTTTTACAAAAGAAACATCATTCAGTCCCTATCAGATAAACAATGTGAAATTGCAAGCACCAGAATAGCCCGCGAAATTCATTTGTTTTTACGTTTACAATGCGGCTATTGCAACTGGTCAGTTTAAGGTTGTATGTTGATTATAATATGATTCGCGACCGTAACAAATATGGGTTTACATAATTATAATTATTAAACTCACCAATACAACCCTTCTATGTCGATATTCAACATACAACCAGACTGAGACTTGCAAATTCCTAGAAACGGAAAACGTTGAATTTCGCGGTCTACCTTATAGCATCCACCTTCATTTTACATATTCTTTTGAAAAAATTTGCAACAACATCAAAAAAAGACTTGATTAATAAATTAAGCCTAAAAACAACTTTCCTATTATTATAGCTGACATTGTTCTTATAAATCCAGCAGATACGTTCTTGATTCTTAGTTATTTTAATCCGCGGAATATTGATTGTCTCGTGGCGATTGATGGTGATTATCTGTGCCCTAGTAATATGAACGGGCCCGACCAGTTTTATGATACTTTTACTGACTGTAATTTATTACAATCTGATTACAGTACAATTTTGATCTTAATGCGAATGACAGGATTCTTGACCTCGTACTAACCAATAACATAGTTACTGTCACTTGCTGCCTGGATCATTTAGTGAAGGAGGATTTACACCATGAGGCACTTTGTATCGCTACTGACTTCGTTCAACTGCACCAGCTGCATTCTCGGCCAAGAGTCAAGTTCTTATATGCTCTTGTGAATTATGATGCCATAATTGAAGAAATAGTGGCTAGAGACTGGTAATTAGGAGAACGCCGGGGAAACACGAACGCTGGGTAATAATAGCGACCGCAGCTGTAGTACTCTGTTAGAAAGAGATAACATGATTGTACTCATTGCCAAAGATGGCAATGGCAATCACTAGCATAGACTAATATATACCTATATTGAGATAGACTGGCAACCAGTGTTGCCGTTAGGACCATCTAGTTTGTGGCTACATCAAAGAAAAAAGTTGCTAGTTTTGTAAATAAATGACTTTCGAATTTCCGCTAAAAGTGGCTAAAGTATTTTTGGTTTAATTTAACCGATATATACGAATTTTTACTGATAATAATTTTAATATTGTATAGGGGTGCGGCTAAGCGGATTTAATAACACAATATTTTATAGTGTTGATAGAAATTTATTAAAAACTGGTTACAAGTTTATAGCTAAAAACATTAAAATTTGTTTTTTTTAGTAAAAAATTCAAACTCAATTTTATCGTCCATAATTCAAAAAATAATATCGTTTCGGTATATGTTGACACGAGGAGTATTGACTTTGTTTGAAACAAACTAGGCCCCATAGCTATATTTATAACGTCCATTTTCATTAAATCGAATTGAAATTACGTTAAAAATATAAACATTCACATAAATGGGAATCCCTTGATTCGGCGCGGACCTCTGTGGTGGCTTACAGTTATTGACGATCGTCCCATAATTATTTCTCTAAAATACATTAAGTATTAGTCGGTAGACTTCTAACAGTAATAAAAGTAGGTAGTAATAATCTAAAAAGTAGCCAGAAGTAGCTAGATTAATTTTGGTGGCTAAACCAGATTATTTTTTGGCTAAGACCGTCGAAAATCCGCTAGATCTAGCCACGAAGTGGCTAAAACGGCAACACTGCTGGCAACTGACGTTATCGGCTTTAGTTAGCGACCAACGCCCTCTAAACGCCAGGCAATGAACTAAATATCTATCTATATAGGTAGGTGTTTATGTCGATGTGTGTGTACTTACAAATGAATTGCTGTTTTATTTAAATTTCTTTTGTTCGAAACTTATATTGTGTGTCTAAAAACATAGATATAAATATGCTTAACGTCATTAAGCATATTTTTTATCGACGTTTTTAGATACACAAGTTAAATACTTTGGGTGATGGGGTAAAAAAAATAAGATTAATAATACAAAAATATATTATTGAATGAATTTATTAATTAAACATTTATTTCGACTCCTGTTTGCCTCTGTCGTTTCGCACCCTTTGTTTTGTTATAATGTTCTCGAGCCCGTAGGAAGATGGGGTCAGTTTCGTCACTTTCATTGCAAAAATTATAATAGCTCTTGCCAGTGAGGACATTGCTGACTTCTTTGCACCAGTTCATAGTGAAGAACACAACACTTTTATGGAGCAAATAATGATTAAATTTTTTATTGTGTCTTTTACATTTCATAAAATTTAAGTCCACGTGGACTGTTGCAATTAGCCCTATATATTGGACAATTTTTTCTAAATGTCCATATTTATTTAAAATATCCAATGTGATGTGTTCTACTTGGGCAAAAAAGTCGAACAATGCCCGGGTAGGATAGCATAACCATCTTTTGCCACAATATTCTTTTTTTACTATAAAACTGTGAAAATCTTCTATATTTGGAGAAATTAAATTATTACGACATGTTTTACATTTTTTTAAAACAAACTTTTTTGCTTTGGTTGCCATCCACCCACTACAATATGCTATGGCCGCGCACTTCTCTACATGAACTCGAGAACGGCTTTCCAGAATTTCTTGTGTATTTATTATATTCATAAATAAATGTTCATCCATAATTTCCATAATGCCACTAACATCCCCTACATTACAATTCTGGTTTATTAAAGATTTTAATGAATTTAAACAAGTACTGTCATCTTTTTCACAATTTCCCTGTAGGGAGTGTGGGGATGTTATATTATTTATTAATAATGTTTTAAATGCAGTTTCGAAAGCTGCCGAGTTGGGCATTATGTTACTATAGCCATGAGCTCTTACAGCCCCAAAAAAGTTTTCCAAAGGGTCTTGGTTTATATTGCGTAATAACAATGAATTAATGCCTTCTGACCTTAACCTATTAGCGATTAATTTAAATCCTTCTATGGTTTTTACCCAACTGGTGAGAGATGGTACAGTTACCTCTTTGCACTTGTAATTCACATATTTCATCGACTTTAAAATCGGTAACGTTTTGTTCCAAAATTTAAAATGGGGTGAATTTGGTGTCACAGCTGATCGATATATTTTTCCTTCTTCTTTATGGAAATTTGCATTGACGGAGTCGAACAGGTCGTCGAACAGCATGATAAGTTCTGCGGTGTCCACACTTTCCTCTGGCAAACACCCACTTTCTATAAATGAAAATTTAATGTTAAATACGTCATTAGAATGGTGGTTTTTTAACTGGTTCATCCTAAACTACTGGATCTACTCGGAAAATATACTACACCCCAAGTTTACATTATTTATCAATTGCTTTTTTAATATACTAGTAGCAAATATTACAATTTGTAGACTTATTAGATAATGTGAGTTAGAGATTCACATTATAACTGTGGTGATGATGATAGTTGATGTATTACCAGATATCTTAAGGTGATTGAGAAACTTGCGCCAAAAAGTAGTATTTTTTGTTTTAAGACTACAAAATTGATAGGGACTCTTTATGGTTAAGGGAGACATACCTGCCAGACATCCAAGTGTCACACCAACAGACTTGCTGAACACTTGTGTGCAATACTTCACCCTCATCTTCGGTATCATGGAAGGCACCACATGTTGAGCTGTCAGCTTATGGGCTAACTTTACACCCCGGAAAGAAGGGCTTCTTTGGAATAGGTTTTCTATATGACACCATTTAGCCACGCGTACCTTGCCATCCATGACATATTTTAAATTTTTATTCAACAAATTGTTGCGTACACCCTTCATTAGATGAGGTGGATCATATATAGGCACAATTTTGACACTGCCCACTTCAAAAAATCCACCTCTGTAATTCTAATTTTTTCTCATGTATTTTGCTTTTGTTTCTTGCATCAACTGATTGATTGCAGCAAGGTTTGTGGCTCCCTGGTCACATACAGTAGCCACAACTTTAAGACCTGTGCTTTCGACTTTTACTATAATATTCCTCAGCTCAGATTTCAGATCTGTTGTTTTTGTTGTGCCTGAGCAAAAACTATAGGCTATTGGCTGCTTATATTTTTTCACTATGCCTCTCACCATAAAAACAAGCACATGATCAGCGAATATTTGGTCTCTTTTGCTGCCATTGTCGACAAAACCATTTATATTGTCGTGAGCCTTGTCATAACTTAAATTTGTAGCAATTGACATTTCGTCAAACAGTATGCAACAAAACTTATGTTTGTCTGGCATTTTGGACACTTTTTTTCTTAGGTGATCAAATATTTTTTCGTTAATGCCAGGCTTTAGATCTACTTTCTGTAGCATATTTTGAAGTGTTCTACGGCTTGGCAAAACACAAAGCTGGCTTAGGAAACGATATGCTTTAGGTGATGGTTTATAAAGTGATAATGCTAAGATTTTTTCATCAAGCGTGAAACGCCTTCCTCTAGGTTTTTTACCACTTCCTTTGACTTGCATGTAAAATAATGACTTAGCTGCCGATGACATCTTTTTGGTCACAATTTCGAAAGCATTCGATTTTCTTATTTTCTTTGCTAGCAGATATCTTTTGCGAAAGGTCTGCTTGTCTCTAAGAACCCGATGAAGTGTTTGCTCCAATTTTTGCACCTTATTTTCCTCATACTTCCGTTTTAAAAAGGTTACTGAAAATATAAAAATGTAGTTTAAATTGTGCACAACGTTATTTATGGAAAATGCATCGAAAAGTGAATTTCAGCTTAAGTGAATGTCGTGCTAGACCTTGAACTTGAAAGGTTTAGCATTTTTAAATAGACTTAGATAAGTGATCATAAAGAAATAGATAACATACCCGAACTAGAAGGCTTGAAGTACTCAACAGTTCTGGTGGTCATGGGTTGCATTACATTACGACACATTCTAGCTTCTTGAGATGTAGATGGTTCACAATCCGAAATTAATGGACCCATGGTTGGTGCTGAGAAGGAAAGAGAATAAAATTAGTATTCCTGCAATATTTCAAAAATATTATATTTCTAGCATACCAAGGGGTACACTAGAGATATTATATTTTTATTAGGTTTGCACAGTACTTGATAGTCTAAGATCCCAGTGCTGATTTGCAGGTCGCTTTAAATCCTCCTTAATGGCACTCGACTTAATGTTTTATAATTATGTAATATATTACTAGGTCGCCCAGGAAAAATTTGCTGCAAGAACCTTTAATTATACCTCCCGAAATCAGTAGTGGAGTCTTGTACTATGAACTACTACAAACTAGGACTTTGAATTTTATGCATCCCATTATAGACCCTATTTGTACCTATCATTAGATACAAAATAGATGGCTAACATTTGTTAACATACCTACGGTTTTCGCGAAGCGTCAGTTAACACTCAATCAACTTATATTTATAATAAATTAAACCTTAAATTGAAATTTCCCCATGTTGCTGTACAAATGTAAAAATACACTAACAAAATGGTTAAAATCACAAACATACAATGAAATTGAACTTATATTAACCAGTATATTCTAATGAAGAACCTGTACCCAATCATAACATACATTTTAAGTTAATCAATCATTTACACACACACCTTCTCACACACACCCCATACATCTATCCACATATACACAAACACTACACATACCTGCCATGCTACGACATCTAGTAACATCCTAGAAACTAAAAGTTTTCTTTGCATTTTTAATTATGTGTCAACATTGTAGCTAGTAACCCATGGGAAGTTGCAAGGTAACACCAGCACAATAACATATCCTTATAACTTACTAGGGCTGCCTCAATTTTGTGCTGTAGAATAATTGTGCGAGAACCAATAAAAACTTTATTTACCTGAACTGCAAGCCTTGTATTCATCAGTTCTTATTGAGTCCTGAATCACATTCGAATTCAATGAAACAGCTTTTTGAGAAGTAGTTGGCTGGCAGTCTAGAACCATTTGACTTGGTGCTGTAAAGTACAGAATAAAAGAGGTTAATATTTCCACTTTAAAAAAAACTATTGTATGAAACATGGAAAACATTATTGTATTGTATTGGAATAGTATAAGTAGCTCATCCTTTGTGTCTGCATATTCGCTTAAAACTTCTAAACTACTTGATGAAACACCATTTTCATCTTCAGATAGAGATTTTCAAGAGGAAGGTCCACTGCAGTTGCTAGTATTAAATCAATTTAATCAAAAATAGATTTACCTGATACATCTGTAGAGGGTAAAAGCAAAGATGGTACAGCCAATTTACAAAGTCTGTTTTTCGGGTAAAGGAACTCTTTCTGAAAGTGCCGACGACACATTCTTTGAGTTTTGCGGAGAGTGGTGCTGTCCAGACTCGCAATATCACCACCAACAATCTTCACCCAATGTTGAAACCTTTCTACATCTTTCTCAGGACAAGGAAAGTAATGAAGAGGTACACCTGAAAATAAAATAAAGTATTAAATGTAGAGACTGACTGACATTTCATTTTTAATCTAGTTACTATAAATTATTTCACAACACATATAATAATACAGTATAAATATAGTAAAAAAAACTAAGAAGTCGTTTTTTTTTTTACTATATTTACATTGTATGTTTTGTTGTTAATTATCATAAAAAAATACATCAAAATTTACAAAAGTAAACAGCCTTAACAAATCTTTTCACATCACCTAAACTTGCATTTAAAATGTCTGAAAATCTATATATAATTATATAAAAAATGAATTGATGTTTGTTAGTCTCAGACAAACTTTATTGGCGGTGCGAAGTTCGCCAGGTCAGCTAGTGTACAAATAAAATACAAATAAACGTCATAAGAACTCAAAAAATCTGCAAACTTGATGACTTTAATAAATTTTATTAGTAAGTTTTTTGTTATGTTAAGTGCAAATTGAGAAAAAAGACATGTCAAGATTGTTTACCAGTTTATAATGCTTTAGTCGTTCTTCTAAGGTTTACAATAAACTAAGCCAACAGACTATGTGTAGTACTATGATTACGAAGTATTATGATTTCTAAATACGACTTCTAATCGCCAAACCTCTAAACCACTTGCTACTACTAATCACTGCCTTGTAAAGTTGTCAAAACACGGATTAACCAGGTTAACTTAAACTAGGCCGACGATATGGTGTGTAACACCCTTATCTGTCGAGCGACTTTCTCGAGGTCGGTAAGAATAGAAAAGTTATGGTCAGAAGATAATCAGAAGAGCACTTGCTTAAGTTATAACACCATTCAGTTCCGAATACAAAAACACACTTCACTTACCATCATCTGCTACTACTGGGCACCCAGGAACACAGCAGACGTTTCGAGGCATTGTGTAAAATGTAAAATAACAGTACACGGGTTAAATGGTCCAAACTCCCTAAGGAGGGCCTATCTACACATGTATGTCACAAACACTTTCACAAAGTACAGCCTATGCTGGAATTTCAGTATTTCTGAAATATACGGAGGAACTGAAGCTCAACTCAACGTAATAATACAAAAACACCAAAAAATTACAAGAAAAATGCGCACGAGCATGTAAACACACCGGTGGAAAAATTCTTGTGACGTTAAGACTTAGTGTTGCTAACGTTTGGTATCAGTAAACTACCTACTCCGATTCTATCATCATAAAAGTATCACAGAACATACAATTTTTTAATCAATTATTTTGAAAATAGATTACACTTGGTTGTCAAATAATTGTTATTTGTGCACCTGGACTAATTAATGAAAAATATAAAAAATAATAATCCGAGTACAATACCAAATCTTTTAAGAGGAAAAATGTGGTAACACTGCAATAAAAAGTCCCCGGTATACAGGATAGATGGCACTGTTCACCATTTTAAAATAATGTTCTAAGTTACCAGGGCATGATCACTAGTGCCATGCGACCAGCGCCGCGTCACGGGTGCACATAACATTCAAGGCAAAATTTAATCAAATACATATTTACTTAATTTCTTGGAATTTTTTCCCTAAATAAAACACAGTGTAACTTATGAAGTAGTAATAAATAAATTGATTGAAAACAAAAACTCAGTTTACAGAAACTCTGTGTTCATTAACAACTGCATTAGTATAATACTGTATCGCAGTCATTAACGCCCACCTCCACAAAATCGAGACAGAAGCAAAACTAAAAACTATAACAAAAATAAAAACAAAAATGGAATTAAAAATTAGAACTTAAAATTAAAGTTGAAACTAAACAGTATTTTCACAGCGTAATTTAATGTGAGATTGTGTGTCTGTATGGAAGGATTGTGTATGTTTTATGCGTGGAGTATACACACACACTCACACTATGTGTGTGTAGTGAGTCTAGTGACACACATGGGTGTGAGGGTATGTGTGGGGGTGTGTGTGGGGGTGTGTGTATGTGTATGTGTGGGAGAGGTATTCGTTTGTGCAAGGGGTATGTTTGCGCATGTTATACATATAAAGGGTAATAGGAAGTGAGTTTAAGTTTTTACATAGGTTTCTAATTAAGTGAGTGTATGAAGCCATTTATCCGTGATGCTACGACATTCTCGCAAGGTCAGTAGAGATATAATGAGCTGTTTATTGACAGATTATAAAAAGTGGAGCTAAGAAAATGATATTGCCGCAGAACAAATTGAACTCTGGCAGATTCCTCCTGACAGACTATCAAATCTGCGTTTATGGGTTACGACAACAGGATCAAATGGGAGGTCTGACTGTTTATGCAACACTACAGCAAGAAGAAATGCGTGTCTGACTGTTGGTAACTCGCAAAGAGCGTACAGTTCAGTAGTGGAAAATCGAACAGGTTTGTGAGTCACGACTTTTAAGACTGCCCTCTGTGCCCTTTCCAGACGGAGCATTAAGCGCTTCCCAGCCCCACCCCAAGCTATAATACAATATTTTAGGATGGAATGTGCATGAGCGAAGTATACTGTTCGTAGTGTGGCAAAATCCGTAGATGTTCGTAGTTTTTTAAAAACAAATATTAATTTTCTGATTTTCTCAATTTGCTCCTTCCATGTCAGCGTACTATCTATTATAACACCCAAGTATTTAATACTATGGGTGCACGTAATCTGAGTATAATCGGTGCAATCAGTCGATATTAACCCGCATTTATGCGCCGTCAGAGTATAGGGAGAAGAAGGTTTGGAGGCTTTACTTGGAGCAAATGTAAAGAAGTTGGTTTTTTCTACATTGAGGGTTAGCAGCTTTTTATTCAGCCATTTCATTGCAACAAGCAGAGCGGACGATGCATATGAGCGGGTTTCCAACCAATCCTTACCAAGAATGAGCATGACGGTATCGTCCGCGTAGGTAGTAATTTTAGCGTTAGTAAGAGCCAAATTACATAGGCCATTTATGTAAATAAGAAATAGGGTAGGTCCAAAGACACTATGGGACTCCGTAGGTTAAAAATTGTTGTTTGGTAACGTGATTTCCTATCTTTACGGTTTGAGAACGCTCACTCAGGTAACTCCTAAAAATATCTAGACACACTCCTCTAGCACCAATCCGCTCCAACTTTTCCAGCAAGAGGGGAACAGAGACTGTGTCAAAAGCTTTTGAAAGGTCTAGGAAAATTGTTATTGTTATGAGTTTATTCTTTGTATTTTTTGCTATAGTTGCTAACTGCAACTATAGAAAAACAGCAAACAACTTCTAATACTGCATCTTCTATGCTTCTACCTGATCGAAAACCATATTGGTTTGCTGAAATAATATATTGGTAATTAAGTAGACAACTATTTAAAATTTTGGACAAAATTGTAAGAACAGCGAAAATACTGTAGTTATTGACACTGCCCCTGTCCCCACTCTTGTAGATGGGATGTACAAGCCCTTTTAAAGACAGCTTGGAATACTCCTGATGTGAGAACAAGGTTAAACATGTGCGAAATAATAGAGATTAGGGTGTCGCGGGCAGCCCTGGTCAAGGCAGCACAGATGCCATCCCAACCCACGGCACAATTGGCCCTGAGGCCGAGTGTGATGCGCTCAATTTCTTCGCAGTCTTTTGAGAAAATGGCAATAGGTTAGGACAGACATTGTTGTCAGAGGAGTGTGTACAGTGTACGTTAGTTATTTTTGATGTAAGGGTCTTTCCCACAGTCGCGAAGAAGGCATTTACTTTATCCACTGAATCAGAAGGATCGGGAGTAATGGATAAAAGTTCTAATGATAATTCTAATACGACATTATATGCTTATAAAATTAGTAGTTGAGGATTCTATTATTAGTATTACCTACATGCGGCCGGCCAAACAACCAAAATGATAAAATGCTAACTTTTGCCAGCGAAAATGATCCCACGGGAACCGGAATAAAAGTATCCTATGTGTTAATCCAGGTTACAAACTATCTGTGTGCCAAATTGCATCCAAATCCGTTGAGCCATTTTTGCGTGATTGAGTAATAAACATCCAAACATCTTCACAAACTTTCACATTTATAATATTAGTAGGATAGTAGGATTATTTGCTGGATTACTGGCGAACGGATTGAGTGGGTCAATAACGAATGTTCGGCATTGTTCCATCATAGAATAAAAATCAGTTCTTTCACTTGTTAAGTTAGTGTTGTTCAGCCAGGTGGATGCTTACATGTTATGTCGTGACAGTGGTATCCTTTTATTGACTCTGCCTCCACTTTGGAAGATTTTCCCTAACTTACCAACTTTTGACTTAACATTTTGATTAGCTGGCATAAGACAAATTATTTAATTAATGTTCCATTTCGTCATATTAATAACTTTGCCTTACCTATGTATAGAATAAAGTCTATCTAACTAAACAGACAGTTGTGCTGCTGGGGACTTCTTCTTCCCAGCTAAAGCACTAGGAAGTGGTGAAGGGTGGGCGTTTTGGTGGACTGTCTTATGTAATGTTGACGTTCGAAAAGTCCTGATTCTCAGCCTAATTTGAATAAATGATTTTTGATTTTGATTTTGATTCGGATGAAAAATGTACAGACGGGCAATCGTCTGCGCTTGGCTACTGTTGTGATTTTTGCCGGCCAACATCTCAAATTTAAATTAAACGTGAATAATCTGTCGTTCGTGATCAAATTTTTAGGCTAGGCTGGGTCCATTGCAAACGATCGTAATGGCCCCACTAGGTATCCATGATGGCCCGATCGGTGTCGGGTAAACACTTTAGACAATAAACATTTAGTCAAATGATTTTTTATGAAACAACTAGGTTAGGTTAGGTTAGACCCGACAAATCTGTCGCCCTCTACTTCTAAGGACCCGAGATGGCGGCGCGTAGTGTTCCACGCGCGCCTCTCTATGATGTAAGGGGGGAGTTTTACACCTCACTCTCCCCTATCGCGAGGTGGCCCGCAGAGGCGGGCCGGCACTAGCCGGGGATCGCGGAAGTCACACTAGTTCCCGTGATCCCCGGTGCAAGTGAGAGACGGAACACCGGGGTGGTTTTAGTCAGTAAGAGTCTGACAGACCCCTCCGCCCTCCCCGGGGCGGAGGACATCCATGAGGATTTCCCCCCGTCATCAAAAAAAAAAAAAAAGGTTAGACCCGACGTTCTTAAGAGGAAATGCGGGCGGAGAGACTTTTGAAATTAGGTATTTGAAGAATCTATCGCTGTCGCTCTGCGAGCGCTCGGCGTCCGGCCGCCCTATCCATGCGTGTGTAAGCTGACAGTGTGTGCGTGTCTCCGACGCGCGCTCCCGGCCGCACGTGTCGTGTAGTCGCCCCAGTCGTTCCTGGTATTTTTTGGTGTTCGCATCGTTCGTTACCTACGCGAAGTAATTGATCTCATACGATTTTGGCTTGTTTATTGGACTTGTTCTCCCTGCTATTCTTTTGATTCGGCTTATGTTTACTGGACTTCCTGATCCTGATATACTTACTGTATTTATTGGATTTCGGTGAGTACTTATTAAAATTGATTTAGTTAAAAGCAATGTAGGTATAACCTGTGTTCAAAACGAATAAAATCATTTTATGTGTTTAGGAAATAAGTAAGTAGGTTCAATTCTTTGTTCCTGTGGTTTTGTTTTGTCTATACTTTGTTTTTTGTCGTGAGCCCGCATAAAGTTATTTCATTTTGAAGTCGGTTTTTACTTTTTAGGGTTCCGTACATCCTAGAAAAAATAAGAAGATAAGATCACTCGTATGTCTGTCTTCCATCTGTATCTATCTATAAGTACATATGAATTTCTGTGATCCAAACGCGGAAGTGAAATATGTAAATAAATGAGTTTTGATACACTTTTGGGGTCAAATTAAAAAATTAAAGAAAAATTGTTTGCAAACTGCATTTGTATTTGTTTCTCCTAAAACGGTCTTTTTTTTCAGATAGATCAAATCTCCCATTACAATGGGGAAAGGAGGTAGAAAAGGAAAAAACAGCCGTTTGTATACGAGTACTAAACGAAAAAAACACCATTTTAGTGTCAAACGACAAGTTCATTATTTGGCACCGGGGTCAAACCAAGCGACATCGACTTCCAAGACTGTACCAAATGATTCATTAATAGAAGAAAACGCAAGCTCATCAGTCTCGTCATCAACATTAGAATCACCAACCCTCGACAATTTGCATGTAGAGCAAGAAAATGTTGTTGAAATTAATAAAGACGAAGGATTAGAAGGACGTAGAATCGTTGATATCGAATATTTATTTTCAGAGATCTCAAAAATAAAGCATGAACACACTAATTGTACATTTGCTGACTTAAAATTTGTGCGTGAACGACGAAGTGGTTTTCATAGCGAGTTTGTTTTTGAATGTAGAATGTGCAAGAAAAAGGAAACTGTACACTCTGAAGACCCCCAAATTAAAATGTGCATAAATACTGCTATCGTCGAAGGAATAGTATGCACAGGAAACGGATATGCTCAATTAAATGAAATATGTGGTGTTATGAATATGCCAAATATGGATCGTTCAACTTACACAAATATTGAACAAGTTTTAGCACCAACAATTGAAGAATGCGCGTTAGACGAAATGATCACAGCTGGCCAAGAGGAAAAAAGACTAGCTATTCTAAATGGTGACGTTGATGAAAATGGCTATCCATTATTAACAGTGGTTGCAGATGGTTCTTGGGCAAAGAGATCATACAAAAGTGGATTTAGTTCCTCATCCGGTGCAGGTAGCATAGTTGGGCTGCGCACTAAAAAAGTTTTATTCCTGGGGGTAAGAAACTCATACTGTTGCACATGTGCTAGAAGTGTTAAATTAAATATAGACGTGCCTGAGCACAGGTGCTTTAAAAACTGGCGTGACAGCGCTAATGCTATGGAAGCCGATATTTTAGCAGAAGGGTTTGCGAGGAGCTTGGAAATGCATGGCGTTAAATATAAAAAATTAACAGGAGATGGAGACTCTAGTATAATGAAGAAATTAATGCTAAAAAAGCCATATGGGCTTGATTTCATGATTCAAAAAATCGAGTGCAAAAATCACATGCTCCGCAATTTTTGCAACAAATTAAAAGCCCTGGGAAAAAAAACAAACAACAACAAAGGCTTTGTACCAGTTGAATTAAGAAAAAAGGTTGAAGCAAATGTTTTACGCTTGAGGAAGGCTATAGTTGGAGCGGTGAATTATAGAAAGGAACAAGAAAATATTACGCAAAGTGACAAAGTAAAAAATCTTAAATTAGATATAAAAAATGCAGCAAACCACGTCTTTGGTGATCATCGAAATTGTGCATCATACTTTTGTAAATCAGAAAAGCACAATGATCAAAACTTTGTGATTGCTCTTCAAGATTGTGGATTGTGGACTGATATCCAACAATACCTATTATACTTAACAGCACATGCAGAAAGTCTGATTTTGGACGTGACTGGTTTTGGAATTGCTCCACAGTATTATTAATACTGTGGAGCAATTTAACAATGTAATTGCAAAATTTATTGGCGGAAAAAGGGTTAACTTTACAGGAAGGGTCTTATCAGACAAGATGTTATGGAGCAGTAACATCATGGAATAGCGAAGCGGCTATTCATTCACGCATCCAAAAAAAAATACAGGGCCACAGTCCTGGCAAATATACAAAAAAAATTATAGAACGAAAACAGCGTTCGCAAAAAATCACAGAGATATGCCGAAAAAGAAAACTGACGTATCCCAAAGACGGGACAAGCAAAAGAAAAAAAAACTACAGGACCTGATGAAAATTACGGTCGCTTAGAATTGGAAGAAGATATGCCTTTGGCATTATATAAATTAAAAGAAAAAGAATTTCTTGAAGCATTGCTCTCAACGAAGGATGTTGAAAAGAAAACAGTGGGCCAAAGCGATAATACCTTATGGGCAATTGAAAGACGTAAGAGACTCACGGCATCGAACTTTGGGCGAATATGTAAGATGCGACCAAAAACATCAGTTCGCAAAACATTAGAAACTTTATTATATAATGAATTTAAATGAACTGCTGCTACCAATTATGGCAAAGAAAAGGAATCAGAGGCAATCGATCAATTTATCAAGGAAACGGGGCTACAGATAATGGAGTGTGGACTGTTTGTCGATATAAACCCTTTTTAGGGGCAAGCCCGGATGATCTGATAGGTGAAAACTCGATAGTAGAGGTAAAATGCCCATATAAAATTGCAGATATGTCACCTGAAGAAGGAATTGAACAAAAAAAAATTGACTTCTGCACGTTTCAAGACAAAACGTTACTATTAAAACAGAATCATAATTACTTCTACCAAGTACAAGGCCAACTACACATAACTCGTCGAGATTTCTGTTATTTAATTTTATGGAGTCCCAAAGGCTTGCTTTTTCAAAAAATTAAGAGGGATGATACATTCTGGGAAAAAATTGAACCTTTATTAGAAAAGTTCTACCACCAATGCCTTTTGCCAGAAATCATTGATGGTCGGATACCAAGAAATAGACCAGTGAGAGAAAGAACGTCGTCATAAGTTCCGCTGATGTGTGGACTGGATACCTATCCTATAAACAATTTACTGTTCTGTATTGAAAACTTTTTGTAATAAACATTTATAGACATGACATTAATTTTATTTTGTATTCTTTACCTATTATAAAAAGAATTTGTATTTGCCACTAAAGAGCACACGCAAAAAAGGTAAATGTGTTTATCGATAACTGTTTACAACACTAGTTTATCGATATTATTTTCAACTACCACGCATCACTTTTTCATCTGTGTACGTATAAAGCAGACCGTCCCGCGTCCCCCGCTCTCAAATTCGTGCGATAAGGACAGCTGCAGATCCGACTGAATAGCCTAAGTAAAAAGTCATAAATCGAGGTTCGGCTCTCGCCTGTTTCCTCCTCCAATATTGGACCAATTTAAAAGATATTTCTTGTACTGAATAAGAAGGATATATACTGTGTCCCTATGTTTTTCTTTTTTTATTAATAGTTGGCAAATTTGTACAATAGCCCTCTGTTGTCAGCGGTCTAAACAGGCAATTTTGAGCATTTTCAGAGGGTTCCAGCTCTTATAAAGATAATGTATCATCAAAAAGGAAAACATAGGGACATACAAGTAGTCGATATTTATTTTACTGTAAAATATCATTGCTTTAAGGTCATTAACCAGAAAGAAAACAGGCGAGAGCGTTTCTATGGAGAAAAGACCGCCCGCATTTCCTCTTAAGACCCGAGATGGCGGCGCGTAGTGTTCCACGCGCGCCTCTCTATGATGTAAGGGGAGAGTTTAACACCTCACGCGAGGTGGCCCGCAGAGGCAGGCTGGCACTAGCTGGGGATCGCGGAAGTCGCATTAGATCCCGTGATCCACGGTGCAAGTGTGAGACAGAACACCGGGGTGGTTTTAGTCAGTAAGAGTCTGACAGACCCCTCCGCCCTCCCCAAGGCGGAGGACATTCACGAGGATTTCCCCCGTAGTAAAAAAAAAGGTTAGAACTGTGGGAAGGTGGGTGCGGGGGTGCTCAGTAGCTGTGGCTCAACCCACGGTGAAGCGAAGAGGAACCCCGAAGTGGGGCCGCTCGTCAGGGCTTTTGCCAACAGGCCGACGACGTAGCAGCTAAAAATTAGGTTGCGGAGAGGCGCATCGCAACTGAGGCCGGCCGCGATGTCATTTGGGAAGCATCGCGACTGAGGGTTACAGGCTGCGGCGGAGGAGGAGTGCCGGTGTTTTTGAGCAGTGCTCTTCCTTTCTGTCGCCAGGACGGGTCGCCACCGTTAGATGGTCGACGTGGGGAGGCCTGCAGGGAAGGAGGAGTGTCGGTATTGCGTAGGCCGTTCTCCGTATCCCCTGCGGGCGAAAAGTGGTAGGCGGCAGGACCACTGTCCCGACTTGCCGCAGGGGATCCAAGGGTGCCATACACGGGGTCATCTGGTACCCATGCGCTGTTTGGTTCCTGAGGTAGTCACGGCGTGCCATGTGTTCTGGTGTGCCTATGATGGGGGTTACTCCCCAGAGCAGGGTCCGGTAACGGATGGCCGCGGCAGTTTCACGGATGGCTTGCGCGTTCCCGTGTTCCCACCAAAATCGGCACTAGAGGACACTGGAGTTTTAGCGGCTTAGAGTCACACATAACTGCGCTATCACCCCGTGGTTGCGCAGTATGCATGAGCATTTCTTCACGAAAAAAAAAAGGTTAGAACTGTGACCACACAACGCGAGTGCTTTGTAAGATAATCACATAAGATATGATGTGGTCGAGCCGGGTTGAGAGCATTTGTCCATCCGGTCTCAAGTCGATGTTGTATGCACTGACCACAGCAAGTGTTTTGATCGATTTTATCATGCGCTTCTTTTGCGCATGCTCTTGTTGGTTGGTGTGAGGGTAGGTAATTCGTTTAGATGATTCTCGTGAGAATAGAAAAACGTGGAGAATAGGTGATTTTCAATGGGTATACGTCGAGAGCGATGTACATTTCATCGGGTGTTCCTCAAGGATCCTTGTTAAGACCTCTCTTATGTATTATTTTTATAAATGACGCTGCCTCTTATCTCCTTAACTCTTAATTCTTATTGTATGCGGATGATATAAAGATTTTGGGTCAACTGGCAACTGTTGAGGACGTATGTTTCCCAGTGCCTGATTTAGAGTTCTGGGGCCCCTAGGCTAAGTATAAATGTGCGCCCCCCGCTCGGGCCTGTCCTGCTTGTGCCTGCCTAGCACATGAATATACTTACTACATTTTTTTTATTTTACTAGCTTTCCGACCTGCGGTTTCGCCCACATTAAATCTTTTCTCGTGCGAATAAGGTACATATTTTCCTGCGGTAAATTGTCATTCTTAAAGTTGCATGCTGTCAGTTTATCTCCTCTCCTTGGTTCATATAATTGAAACCAAGTTTTGTATTTACTTCGGTAAATGAAAGAGATCATCTTCCTTCAAATTCGGTACCTATGACCCGCTTTTACTACATCAAAATGACGTTTTGATTTCTTTTTCTTCTTAAATCTTTTTTGTAATCGGGCAGAGAGGTAACTGCGTGACACACTAACTAACAGTAGGGAAGGCTTTCATTTTGACATTCATTGCACTATTTACGTTGTTGAACAGACAAATTTTTCAAACATGAAGCAATGGATAAGCAATATCCTTCAAAATGATTCACATTGTGGTTGATAGTATGTACAATTAATGCTTTTCACACCTACCGATTGCAAACCAATTTTTCAAACTCTTTTTCGCCCCGCAACGTATCAAGTTGTGAATATACTCATCAAGAAAGTTTGATAAATCAAAATAACTTGCTTGAATCTGTGCACTAACGATTTGAAACTTGACCAGCACAGACTTCCAAAAACATAACATAATTGCCATTTCCAAGGTTTTCACTTTTTCTATTATTTCTCCCTTTATTTTGGCCTATATTTTGATTTAAATCTTCACAAATATAGTCTAATGCTGCAAGAACATTCTTGTAAGCATTGTTATTTTTTTCAGGTGTCGAACCTTTAGTTTCGATAGCATAACTTTCCATCTGCTAGTTAAACTAGAACAAAAATATATATTTGTTGCTCTAACAAAAAAGCAGTCACTCATAGCTGCTCTCTGCTGCTGCCGACCGTACGAATTATAGAGAATGAGCTGCACGTGGGATAAAAGTTGCCAGAGGATTTACAGCTTTAATTCTTGACTGAAGTCCTTTGTATTGACCAGACATATTGCTGGGGTTATCATAACTCTGGCCTCGACAATCTTTATTATCATCATCATTTTCATCATCGAAAGCCTCTTTCTTTTCCCAATCCCCAAGCTCCAGTGCCAGCCTCTTGAGGCTGTATACGAAATGTTGCTCTCGATTTCGCTGATTTGCTTGATTTTACAGTCGTCCTTTTAGTTAAAATACTTTATTTCCATAACTTATAATGCACAACATGAATGATCGTTTCAATTATCTAAGTACTATGTCCTCTCTGTGGAAGGGAGTGGGCCGTAATCCACCAACCGGGCTCAGTGTGGATTGTTATATGACTTTCCTCGTGATGTTTTTTTTCTTCACCGTTCTGAGAGCAGTGGCGATGAAATGATTTACGCAGTGCCTGTCTGGGCTCGAACAATTCGTAAGTCGCGGCTGTTACCACTGGACGACTACTGCTCAATTCTCAACCATTTTCTCTCCTCTCTTCTTTTGGTTTTGTATTTTCTGCTCCCCTTGGCTTTTTCACAATCGAAATACTGTCATTACCGCTCATTCTATTCAACAAAATAAACCAAACGAACGTATACGTAAAGAAACATGTATCAATCACATACAAGTGAATAATAAGTAATAGTGGGTGAAAAAAAATTCATACTGCATCTGAAGAAAAAACAAAGCAATATATATTTATATGTTAGCCTCTGTTATTGCATACAAAAACTACATATTTTTGTTACACTTCATTTATAAAAAAATAAACTGGGATGTCTCTTTCCCATCAGGTCTGAGTAAATGTTGTATAAGCCGTGACCACTCTTCTTTAGCCAGGATACCTTCAAGAGAATGATAGAGTAAGAATGTATGTAATGTAAGTAAGGGTTTGATAGGTAGTCTGAGGTGAGATAAAGTTTTTTTGGAAAACGAAGGCTTCGGTTTCTGAGTTGTATTGAGCCAGCCATTGTCTAATCAGTAGGTAACTTGGTTGGTACTACAATTTTTGATGTAACTGAGCACACGTGAGTCACACTGAAAGTTATAGAAAATAAAAATGGAATGATGTAGGAGCCTGTTAATCTTTTTATTGCTTTAAGTAGTAGTCCGTTTCTTTCTAAGCACCGTCGCATGCGATGGAACAACTGACTAAAGTAGTGGGCCTACTCTTCTTTAGGGATCTCTTCCATGCCTTTTCAAACACAGCCATGGCATCTTCAGGGTTCATAAAATGAATTTCTCTAAGTTTATCTTTTATTTTTGGGAACAAATAAAAGTCACAAGGTGCCAGGTCGGGACTATAAGGAGGATGACTCACTAACTCCACTCCAACGATAGACAAATTTTCGTCCGTCCGTTGGAGTGGCCAGGAGCGTTGTCGTGGTGGATGAGGAGCCTACTTCTTTTGGGCGCTGCTGTCTAACATTTTCCATAACATCTGGTAAACCATGACTGACATACCAATCTGCAGTAACAATCCTTTTATCTTTAAAATTTTTGCTAAATGACCCGTCTGCGTCAGTCCAAAGATTGAAGCAATCATTTTTTCGAACAGGGCCGTCATCTACCCCGGTCACCAAGGAGAGTGGAACCGGCGAGAGATGTCGTGTGGTGTCCCACAGGGTTCGGTCCTGGGGCCGCATCTGTGGGACATCGGGTACGACTGAGTGCTGCGCGCCGACCTCCCTAGCGGCGTCAGTGTAGTTTGCTACGCTGACGATACGCCGGTCCTGGCGCAAGGGAGGTCGTACCAGGCGGCGGCCGACTTAGCGACACACGGGGTTGCGACAATCGTGGATAGGATCCGGCAACTGGGACTCGAGGTGGCCTTGCACAAGTCCGAGGCCATGTGGTTTCATGGTCCTCGAAATGCGCCACCGACGGGTTCCCGGATAACGGTGGAAGGGGTTCAAATCGGCGTCGAGTCGACGATGAAGTACCTAGGACACGTCCTCGACAGCCGGTGGAACTTCGCGGAGCACTTCCGACGTTTGGCTCCCAGACTGGAGCGGGCCGGGGCTGCTTTGAAGCGGCTCCTGCCCAATCTAGGGGGGCCAAACGCCACCTGCCGGAGGCTCTACGTGGGGGTCGTGCGGGCCATGGCCCTATACGGGGCGCCGGTGTGGGCGCCTACATTGAGGCGCCAATCAGCACGCCGGTTGAAGGCGGCCCATAGGGTCATGGCGGGGCGTCCTTGCCGGATTGCCGCCATGGGATCTGGAGGCAAAGATCCTCGCGCACACTTGGGAGTGGCGCGATGAGGCCAAACGCCGGGGCGTAACTCCGCTGCCGCGGGAAATCGCGGCACGGCGGGCAGAGCTCTGGCAGGATCTCATGGCGACGTGGAAAGTGCGATAGTCGCAACCCAGTGCTGGGCACGCCACGATTGTGGCGGTAAGTCCCCTCTTTGAGGAGTGGCTTGAGAGGCAGCATGGCGTCCTCACCTTCCGCCTGACACAGGTCCTCACCGGACATGGCTGTTTCGGGAGGTTCCTGTTTCAGATAGGGCGGGAGGAAACGCCCGGGTGTTTCCATTGCGAAGATCACCCTGAGGACACGGTGGAGCATACGGTGGAGGTCTGCCCGGCTTGGGTGGAGCATTGCCGTGTCCTCGTGGAGGTGATCGGTGGCGGCGATCTCTCGCGTCTGACCCTGGTCCAGGCCACGGTACGGAGCGAGAGTGCATGGCTAGCAGTCGCCTCCTTCAGCGAAGCAGTTATGCTCGCAAATAGAGAGGCGGCGCACGTAAGGGAGATACAGTACATGCGCCCTCGCAGCCGTGGCCTTCGCAGGAGACGCCCTGCGCGTCGGCAATCCCAGGCTGATTCCTGGCCACCGTAGGCACGGGCTTGCGGACGGCGAGTAATGGGTAGCTCGCTGTCCGGTAAGGACCAAGCCCGGGAACACGGGTGGGTTTTAGTCAGTAAAAGTCCCTCCCTCCGCCCTCCCGCTCCACCCAGAGCGGAAGAAGTTATTTGATGATTTCCCACCCAAAAAAAAAAAACCTTTTTCCCTTGACTTCTGCTCTTCTTTACTTTTGTCGGCAAATTTGGAATGAATACATTCATGTATTGCGCAAATTGTCTTTTGGTGTCGGGTTCGTAACAATATATCCAGCTCTGACGATGTCATATACAGCATTCAAGTCACCTCCGTCATACCTACTTTTTAAGCATTGAGCGGCACCAATCTAAACGACGGCGTTTTTTTAACTTCCGTCAAATTATGAGGTATCCATCTAGTTCAAAACTTTCTGACGCCCTTAAATGTTTATGTAAGACTTTTTGTACTACACTCAATGCCTAAAGCTGCCCGAATCTGATATATGTCAACCTTATATCAGCTTCTATCATTAGCCGCACTGCAGTCACGTTATCTTCGGTAGTCGCCGGAGGAGGACGTCCTTCTTGCGAATCATCAGTGGGTATACTTCAACCACGTTTAAACTCATTAAACCAGTTGTAAGCAGTCGCACGAGATGGGGCTTCGCCATGAAATGCCAATCGATGTCTATCATAACACCATTGTGGTCTTACTCAACGTAAGAACACAACGAAAGTCGTAATAAATCATTGAACGAAAATTTTCTCTAGTCAAAATCATCTCAACGCACGACCAACAAAAATTGCCGCCAATTTGTAAAAACAAATGAAAATATGGATTCATTACACATCTTACAGATTCCAAATATTTTTTTCCGCCTTTTTCCACTTTCATTGTGATCCCCGTAAATTACGAAGTGCAAAAGCAGTTTTTACTACAATAAGTGAACATCTGTCAGTAGATTCGTGGTTTTAGATCTTGGTATTCTGTGGGTTGGTGAGTTATCTTTTATATATTATGTGCCTACTAATTTAAAGTTGTAGGTACCTACAGCTGTCGGACATTTTGTACTGGTCCTCCCATATAAGGGTTATCTGTGGGATAATGAAACTGTTTTATTTCTATACATAACCTTTAGCACTGATATTAGAATGTATCCAATTAAATCATTGAAGTTGTAACCCAGTAACAGAAAACTGGTGTACTTACCTATCCATGGTCGCCTAGCAAAAAAATCATAGCAATTGTTTACGTAGTCAATAATCACACAGCAAAGTGAAAGCACTATTTCACAACAGTAAATTCTGCTATTACAAGGGAATAATCGTATGTAATATGTGCCGACGCATGTATACCTTCAGGAAACTAATAACAACGTTAGATGCGAATCTTAAAATCTGTACAGATTCAAAGCTGCTAAGGCATTTAACAACCTATTGAACGTCGCGGGCGATGGTTATTAATCGGCGCTGCGAAACGAGGTTTGAATTTAGCTATGCCATGCGATTAGGAATGGCAAAAGCTCCCCTTCTCTTTCACGGGCAAGAATGGTCCCGTGCTAACCCATAGAGACTTATAGATAACTGTGCTTCGGGCAGCGTCCCGACACTCACGAAACAACTGCATGTTCTTCAAGGTAAGGTGGTTCATGCATACAGGATAAGTTTTTATCCAGTGCGCAAACTGTAATCATGAATTCAGCAAATCATTCTAGTCTAGACCCCCAGTGCAGAAATTTTTCGTCGGTAATACAAAAAAAAATCAGCTGTTCCATACATTTTGACGGCGTAGGTACTGCACGCTTCTATGAAACAGCTGATTTTTTTTTGTAAAATCGACGTAAAATTTCTGCGCTCGGGGGTCTAGAATGATATGCTGAATTCATGGTTACAGCTTGCGCACTGGATAAAAACTAATAATACATAGCAATTTTTTGATCGTTTTAATCCTTTAAAAGGGTCATTGTACATGAGTACAAGTGGATTTTTTTTTCAACCCTGAAACCGTGAAATAAAAATGAGCTGAATACATTGCGTCAAGATATGCGAACATAAATGTATGGATCAGCTCATTTTTATTTCTGTCTGCCCTGCCCGTGGTCTGCCCGTACCGGACGGCGATCGAAAGCTCCAGTCTCTAGGTATCGTCTATAAACTAGTTGCACAACGCCTGCTTGAAGTAGCAGCTTGAGCTGCTTTCTGAGGTGTCGTATATTGTTGACCGAAAAAAATGAAATACACTCGCCAGAGTAAACGACGGACAAAACTAAAGAAACAAAACTAAACTGTAGTCAAAACAGAGCAAATCGTTAGCCTTGTGTTGGTTGTTTGATTACAATGTGATTTAACGGTACTTTAGATTAAATTAAATAGTCATTTTAATCTTCATGAAACGCACTTTCTGTAGGCATAACTTTCATTGTTTTACTTTGATTCGATTTGCTCAAAAAGTATAAAACTACTATAATTTTATACTTTATGAAAATCGAATCTGAGTTCTAAGGTGGCGGGTGGATCGGTTTATTCGATGTCCAGTTGTTTAATAAATTACTTTCTATCTAAATGTTTTATTTGATAAAACTATGAGTAAAGTGTTTCGTTGGTATCTCAGTATTACGGTGACATTAATAGACGCATAATGACGCTTAATAATTCCATCGGCAAAATTCCTAGCCTTTGTTCTTTAAGCTCTCAAAATTGACATAAGAACTTGACACAGCGTACCAGTAACCTATCACGAACAGCTGATGTTCGACTTGCGGATTTAAACGGGGAGTTTTGTTCACTTTCGCACACAATCCCCACAAAAACTTAGTAACACATTATTTGTCTTAGTGTCAAAACTTTTGGTTAAATTGCAGTCTTAAAGCAACACTAAAGTTTTTTGTTTTAAATTAGGTATCCTACCCACATAAGTAAAAGTAAATTCAACTGAATTCAATTGAATCAATGTAACTTTGTACTTAATGTACTCATATCAGTTGCATTTCAGTTAGATTCAGCCGCCTATTTTATTACTCTTCCGGTGACGGACAGCCGCGGCGGGTTCGCGGATGGCTTGCGCGTTTCCTTGTTCCCGCCTCAAGCGGCACTGGAGGAATTTTAGTGGGTTACAGTCCCACATAACTGCGCTATCTCCCCGTGGTAGCGCAGTAGGCATGTTTCCACGTTAAACAAAAGAAAAAAAAATGCCCGGGTCGACGGCGCGTTGTATTCCACGCGCGCCGTCAGAGATGTCAACAACAACTGGTGGGGTCCGCAAGGGCCGATGCCTGCCAGGGATGCGGGTTGTTCGAAAGAGATATCGTGGCCTCTGGCACACAGGCAGCTGAGGCCACATGGGTGGCTTTTAGTCAGTAAAAGTCTGACAAACCCTCCTGCTCCACCCAGAGCGGGAGAAGGCATTTGATGATTCCCACCCTCAAAAAAATCAATATTATTAGGTACTCTATTAAGCAGCACTAACTTCTCCCATGTTCGTTTCCTTTTAAGCTTTCCCTTTTTGTTTGGCTGTCTATTTAGTTCTCACCGTTCCTATCATTATACTTCCAGTACTTATTTCTGAAACCATGTGATGACCCATAATGCTGCTGCTTAGGAGTTGGAGCTTAAATTGAAAACGACCCTTCATGAACTCCAGGCTTCACAAAGTAAAAATCTAGAGCTGTTAGACAAAAGAGAGGAAAGTGAGAAGGAAGTCGAGAAATTTGTCAACAAAAACACATGCTTAAAACAGGAGCTGTTTGACTTACCTACATCTTCAATACCTCAATGTTGTGGCTGAACGAGATCAACTAAGAGTGGTCGAAAATGATTTTAACATCTGTAGTAATTTGTATGAGGAGGCTTTGTTTAAGGTTAGGGACCTAGAGTAATACGTGCAAATGTTAAAATTCTAGAATTCCAAAAGGATAAAGAACGTACTCAGGTCAAAAAAACTAACCATTTGTTTAATGAATTGTTAAATACTAATTGTAACCCTCATTCCATTACAACAATTGCCCTAACAGAGGATTCCTTACTGAAACATAACTATAGTCATAAAATTAGTCAAAATAAGTTAAAAAATATGCAAGACTGAACAAAATCATTAAAAAATGTTATAAATTTAAGAAACATCAAAAATACTACTCCAAAAATATTCAATTAGATAAAGAAAGAACGTGTTAGTCTTGTCAATAAATTGAAGAACTATGAATTTAAATTGGAAGACAGTATAAATATTTATGAAATAGACACTCAGCAACGCCGTGTCCTCGTGGAGGTGATCGGCGGCGGCGATCTCTCGCGTCCGACCCTGGTCCAGGCCATGGTACGGAGCGAGAGGGCATGGCTGGCAGTCGCCTCCTTCAGCGAAGCAGTTATGCTCGCAAAGAGGGAGGCGGCGCACGTGAGGGAGATGCAGTACATGCGCCCTCACAGCCGTGGCCTTCGCAGGAGACGCCCTGGGCGTCGGGAATCCCAGGCTGATTCCCGGCCACCGTAGGCACGGGCTTGCGGACGGCGAGTAATGGGTACCTCGCTGTCCGGTAAGGACCAAGCCCGGGTCGACGGCGCGTTGTGTTCCACGCGCGCCTCAAAGAGATGTCAGCAGCAACAGAGGGGCCCGCAAGGGCCGATGCCTGCCGGGGGTGCGGGTTGTTCGAAAGAGATACCGCCGCCCCTGGCACACAGGCAACTGAGGGAACACGGGTGGGTTTTAGTCAGTAAAAGTCTGACACGCCCTCCCGCTCCACCCAGAGCGGGAGAAGTTATTTGATGATTTCCCACCCAGAAAAAAAAAAAAAAAAAAAAAAAAAAAAAAAAAAAAAAAAAAAACGCTTACAGTCAGAAATTCAAGTTCTTGATGATTCACTGAAATCACTTTATAATAAATATGTATGCTCTCAGCACCAAATTAAGGAACATATCCTTGCTTTGGTACACAGAGTGGGCTCGCTGACTCTCAGAAACACTCAGTGTACTTGTCAAAGCGGAACCAACCTTGATTCCAGCTGAGGTAACGGAGGACCCGTCCCACGTTGTGAGTGCTCTAGACTGTAACTCCAGCCAAGATATACCGGATATAGTGCAAGTACCATCTCAAGATCAGTCAGTAACTAGTAGTGTTACCCCTTGTAGTCAAGTTTGTAGAAATAATGACATTAATATAATTACAAGAAATCAATACGATTGTAATACCAACATAACTGTACTTGTAGCTAATTATTGCAGCAGGAGCTGAAATTATTTTATAGGAGGAGGGATATTGTTCCAGCATTTGTTAACTGCGTAACGGAAACTACCTCTAAAAGCCGCCGAATTGTGCTGTGGGATGGAAAGTTGTTGGGAATATTTTCTTCCCTCACTGATTCTGTGTCTTCTTGTCCATGATAGTCTGTCATACAAGTAAGAAGGGGAGTGAGACTTAATAACACCAAAGATTAGGCTCGTCAAGTGGAGTTTACGTCTAGCTTTCATTTTAAAAATGTTAGGCTCATTTAAGATAGTAAATCGTATCTTGCATGTCCTCTAAAGGGAACTTTAAAACAAAACCGTGCACAGGCGTTGAAAAGTCTTTGGATCATTCTTTCAGTTTTTGACAGCAGTCGTTGGCCATACACTGTGTCCGCATAATTTTACTTTGATATAACCAAGGACTCCACAGGCTAGACTTGCAATTCTTCACTAAGATAGGGACGGGCTTTGTATAAAATCTTAAGTCTGTAATAGCAATTACGAATAGACTCATATACGTGTTTGTGAAAACGTAGTTCCGTGTCCATGATAAGACCTAGATTACGTACTTGGTACACCCGCTCAATAGGCTCCCCCATAACAGTCACACAGCCGAGTCGGCACAGGGTTTAGTTTTACCTAACTGGTTTTCGGTTCCAAAAAGCATATATTTGGTTTTTGTAGGATTCAAGGCAAGCGTGTTGGCATTCGACCATTGCATTATGTTTTCAAACACTTGTTCATAGTCTTCCAGCTCAAATGATATATAAACTTGTGTGTCATCGGCATAAATATGGTATATGCATTTATTTATATTTTTTATGATATCGGCGCAATACAAATAAAACAATATGGGCCCAAGAATCGAGCCATGTACAATCCCCCTTGCTACTGAACGCTGCCTAGAGACAACTGTTGAGCCGTCCGCCTGACGTAACGGTCGCCAAGATAGCTCTCAAACCATTTTATGGTGTCCACGTCGAACCCATATAAAGCCATCTTTGATAATAATAGAAGAACGTTAATACAGTCAAACGCGCGTGAAAAATCAAGCAACACCAAAAATGTGCACATCCCATTAACTTGAGTTGACAAGATATTGTTTGTTACATCCAACAATACCGTGGTTGCACTACGGCCCTTTCTAAACCCCGATTCAACACCTGGGAGAATTTTATTAGTTTCTAAGAAATCAACCAATTGCGCACAAACTACTTTCTCTAAAACTTTAGAGACTACTGGCACTATACTAATAGGTCTAACATCCTTCATATCCAATGCATTAAGAGTTTTTGGCAATAGGTGCACCTTGGCAATTTTCAAAATTTGCTTTATTCCTCAAATGCATCATACAGTTAACATTGTCAGTAATCCAAAGATAACAATACTCCGTAATAACACTTAGGTAGCTGCCTATACCTTCCTATGGCTTGCAGCTGCAGAATGCTGATCATGAAGTCCTACGCCTAAACTATTCAGTCGTTTCGGATTGCCGTCCCATCGGACTATCGGATTGAGGTAAGAGCGTTACCTGCCCGAACTTAGTCTAAAGGTAGATAAAGATAAATGAGTTTAGCGCTAAGGACCATTCAGTGATAAGCCACTGTAGGAATAGACAAGCAGTTTGTTCCCCAAATTTCCTGCAGGTTTCGGTGGGAGGAGACCCTCAGTACTTTTGGGAGTTTATAGGTATAAGGGCAATAAATAAATAAATGAAATGGTTAGCACCTTATATCTTTTATTAGTAATTGTTAATAGATATTTTAAATTACACTAACAAAATATCTAATTCTTAAGAAATTATAGTAGTCATTACATAAGTTATCTTAGGTACGGTTTCGATCGAAAAGTTCGAAGGAACTGTAATCTATGTACTTTGGCTGACAGGCTTTTAGTATTGTTTGTTATTTTTTAAATTGTCAACTAATTTAACTTAATAAGTTCGAACCAATCTTATTTGTGAGTGTGGTGAAACTTTATGGAGATAGTACAAAGTGGTGTTTTGTTTATTTTATATTTGCCACACTTACAACGAAGATTGGATCAGACATCGAAACACACAGAATATCACGCATCCAAACATACCGACAGCTACAATAATTACACTGGTTTCTCAGGTTTTTGTTGAGAACTATCGAATAACACGGAATCCTCTATGGCTAATGACAAGTACCTCATATTGATATAGGTAATTATTTTACTTACATTAGGTCCTAGATTGATTTTAAACGTTATAAAATACAAAACACAAATTCCTAATCTTCCTCAAAGTAATAAATAAATATATAATGCATAATAATATACCTATGGCACATTTAAAAAATATTGGGTACCCATATACATTTTTCTAAAAACATATTATCTTTTCTCTCTACCTATATTTAATAATAGAAAAAATTATACATTTTCAAAGATCTTTGGATTAAGGAAACGTTTCATGTCGCACGTTGATTTTTCATAAATTCCTAAAGTTTGTCCCACAGTGTCACTTGACTAAGAATCCTATATGATTTTTAGTTTTTGGGCAGAAGTTTAGTTTTTGGAAAGTTCCTACAAATATACTAATAGCAAAACATCACAGTCTGTTCAAATGTTCGTCTTGCCATAATAAGCTAAGGGATAGATACACAGACGAACCTTAGCATTAACTTACGCTTCAATCGGTCTAAATCATTTTGACAGATCGAAGTTTTACGCCAAATTTCATCTCTGTATCTTACGCTACGTGGATATGCGCGAGGATAAGTGAGTGTGGACTGTGCCGTACCAGTGAACACAACCTAATTGTACGCTGATAATGGTACGACGTCATCAGTCAGCGGTTTATGATCACTGATCTTAGGGATCATACTTGAGTGACAAAACCCTACAATTAAATAGGTACAATAACTTAACTACTAGGTATCTTTATGAAGTTACTTACTTCTACTATTTTATCTTTGGTAGACACTTAGGTAGAAATTTCGAAAAATATACAGATGTTAGTAACATAAATATTAAAATATTTTAAACCTTTTGCAAAACCAGTGTTATTTTGTACACATACACATCATATTCATGTAGGATTATATTTTAGCAACTGTGAATAGGGGTGATATTCACTACGATTTTGGTCACAAGCAATATTCTACAATTTATTTAGAAAAAAACATCATAAGCAATAACACTTTTCAACCAATTTATATACACGCCCCTTATATTTTTCTACGTAGTAATTTTACCATCCGGATAATACTTGCTACATACTAAACTCAAATTACACATTTACTCGACGTTTGCAGAATAGGATCAATTTTAGGAGACACTGTCGGTGTCGGTGTACCTAATGAATCGTCCTATTTACATCGCAGACCTAACAGAATGAGATGGTATCTATCTAATTCAAAATTTACATGCGCCCGACCGAATCAGAAGAAACTCTGCCCTAGCCTAGTTTATTGGCAGTATATTTTTAAGGCGAAGCAATCAATTCGTAGACATCGGCGTGCGCAGCGCCCGGGTCGTGCCCTCACTGCGGCGAAGCGTTCAGGTCACGGAGTCGCAGATGGTCGACCAGGGGGTGCGTTTCGTCCACTCTCCGCTCATCGGGCCACTTCACCACCACGTTGGTGTTGGCAGGCGGCAGCGTGACGGGCGGCTCCACCACGACCGGCAGGCCACCCTCGTGCTCGGGCAGTATGTGGCCGAGCAGCGCCCCCACGCGCCGGTACATGAGCTGTGGCACCAGCGGCGAGGCGGCGTCGCGGTCAGCGCCGTCGGGCACCGCGTGCAACTGGGCCACCACGATGACTGGCGACGTCTCTTGCGGCGGCACCACATCGTTGAGCGCCCTCATAGGGATGGGCGCACTGGTCTGCGGCGCCACACACGTCGACGCTCCGTTGATGCGCGCGTTCAAGCCTTCTAGCACCGTGATCAGCTCGTACAGGCGATCGTCGCATAGGACAGGGTTATCTGTAATGTAATATCCTGTACTTGTAGTGGCAATGGGACACAAAATATCTTTCGCTAGTTTCTAAGGTATGAATGACGCGTCGAGCCACAAGCACATGCATTTATTGTTTCGTATTTTCTTAAGGACTCTAACCAATACTGTAAAAGAATTCGCAGAAGCTTAATAATTCGTAAGAGCAGTTATACAACTACAGGTAGCAAATCTTAATAACAGTCAAGTTAAATTCGCTTTGCTTTTCAATTTTTACCCGCCCACAGCATTGAATGCAAGCTAGAACATAATGTTATTATTTATTTATTAAAACTTAATGCACGAGTAAAAAAAACTGTACAAAGGCAGACTTAATGCCTGAGGCATTTTTTACCAGTCAACCTTAGAGTGATGCAGAGAGAAAACATGGCAGGTGCAACATAAGGGATAGGTTACTCGAAAAATAACTATCAATAATAATATAATCTTATGTCATATTCTTAATATTTCTGCTATTGTTAATAATACAGTTCTTATTCTACGAAAAACCATACATACCTTGAAGATAAATCTTTAAAACGCTAGGAACTCCATTAATAGTACATCGAGATTTTGAGACAACGTCGTAATTAACGGTCTCAATTCGATTAAACGACAAATCAGCTATGCAGAGCGATGGCAGCCCATGGAAATCTTTATCAAGCAGAGTGATATTGTTATGGTGGGCTATCAATTCCTCAAGTGATGGCAAAAATGTCTGAAAACAAAGACGGAATACATTAATTACACAATGTGAGCGAAGTACATCGCAACAGCTGTTACACTTTCTAATAAACTTAAACCACTGATATAACTCGCAAAAGCTCGCTAAGCAACAATATTGTTATTGCTCCAATATTTAAACAAACCTTTGATGTTTCTTCCAGTGTTGTTATATGGTTATGGGACACGTCGAGCAATCTAAGATCTTCAAGGCCTATGAGATCGTCTGGTGAAATTTGTTGCAGTAGATTATTGCTAAGGTTGAGTCTCAAGAGACCGTGCAAGCCCATCAGTGCACCCCCCAAGCTAAGGATACGATTATGATCCAACCTTAGCTCCAGTACACGGGTTTCAACGTCCACTAAATTCTGTAAATTAATTTATGCTGCGGTTAATTATAAAAAAAATATGTAACTAAGGGTTAGCCATTTTACGATAACCTATTGCCATCAGCTGGGCACAAATTCAAACCCCGATATGCTACTAAAAAAATCCTGATGGAAAAACCTAAACACACTTTTCCGACTTAGGAATCGAATCCAGCATGATCAGTAATAGCGCTTGCAACCACTAGAGCAACGTGGCAAGTATATAAGTAATTGTGAAAAAGGGGTACATTCAGAATATTTTGTAAATTTACCTCCATGTTTCCTGTTATAAGACTTATCCTATTGTGGGAAAGATCAATTACGGATAATCTTTTCAAGCCTTTGATTTCTTGCAGAGAAAATTCTGTCATGTAATTGTGAGTTAAATTTAAATATCGCAACGACTTCAAACTCCTTAAAGAACCATTTAATGTCTTGAGTTGATTGTAGGCAATATCCAGTTCTGCCAGTTTCTCAGCTTCAGTGAATTCATCCTCCGCTAGCTGAAATAACAAAAGTCGAATTAAATAGAAACATGAGAGAGTAGAAGTTTACACCACCATCATCAAAACCAACCCGTTCTGGGACCATGTGGTAGATGGCCCACGCCTTCTCACAGAGTGGTAGCCCTGAGTCCCGTTAGTTATTATCCCTTCATCGTGAGTAAGCAAAAATTGGCAGCAAGTACTGATTAAGGACTTCAATCTTGATGAGAAGATATTGCGTAGCTGTCTGAACTCTGCCTACCAGAGTAGGATTCCATGGTTGACCTCCTTCTCGTAGTTGGACCTACCTTCCGTACTGGGAATTTGTCCAGGGTCAACACAATCGTCGACAACACTACAGTGATCAAATTTTACACCCTTTACATAAAATTACTAACGCTTTCTATTTTGTTGAATGATAGTCCTATCCTCATTAGTCTTCTGGATTTCTGCAGTGCCCCATCCAGCAACTTGATATTATTCCCGTAGAAGTAGAGTGACTCTAACGAAGGCATTTGTTTTAAATCTTTCGGTAAGTTTTGTAATTCATTGTGGGCCGCATGGATGAGGACGATCCTTTTCGCTTTCTAAAATAAAAACATTAATGATAAGGTAGGTATTTCCCCTTTTATTCTCTGCATTATTAATATTGAGTTGTTAACGTAGGTATACTTACGACTGGCAATTCGTTTTCTATAGATTTTAAATTATTGGCATTGATGAATATCCATTCCAAGTCATCCAAATCTCTTAGAGCACCATTCAGTGAGCTAAGCTTGTTAATTCCAAGATGAACGTGCTTCAATGCTTTGGGTACCGCATCCCTCTCGATTTTTGATATTTGGTTATCTGCTACCAGTAAGTGTTCCACTTCCTGTATGTCCTTTGAAATTAATGTTTGGTTATTAGTACCAACTAGCGAACGATTACGTGGTTACGAATAACTGTAGACGCATTTAAAGAAGCATAAAGAAAACACCAAAACATTGATCCTACCAATATTGTAAATGTGAAAGTGTATATGTTTGGATGTTTGGTACTCCAACACGCAAAAACGGCGGAACAGATTTTGATGAAGTTTGGCACACAGATACTTTATAACCTGGATTAACACATAGGATACTTTTTTCTTTTTATTAGTGAACTCTAAAATCATCACATTTTTCTGCGAAAACAGTATAATATATGTATAATATATATATAGATATATATATATATTTATATACCTGTATATACTTTATCATTTTTAAATGATTGAAATTCATAATATAATAAATTTAATTTAAATATTTGTAGTACGATCCCGTGGGATAATTTTCGACAACCACGCGGGCGAAGCTGCTGGCAAACGTTAGTAGTACATGATGTTGATATTATCAAAAGAGAGGAGATGATAAGAACTACTCTGTTACAAGTTAGCATTGCCATAATTATGGCTCAATGTATACAAGGTTGGATAAAAGGAATATACTTTCTTAACCATTTAAAAGGCTGTCGAAAACTACAAATACGACAGCCTTTCAAAGGGTCAAGAAAATGCCACACTGGATAGTAGTTACAGTAAACAAAAAACACACTTATCATATAAATTTCAAATACACGATGTTGCATTTGGGGCTATCGCCAACACATTGTTTCTATTTATAGAACACAGATAAAAAATATGAATGATTGATATTATTATTCAAGTGGTGAGAGTTATTTTCTACATAGTCCCAGTTTTATTTTCTTACCCTGAAGTCGTCTTCGGTGAGCTTCGTGATTTTATTTCGGCAGAGATCGAGGGTCTTCACGTGCGGGAGGTGCTGAAGAACATGCCTCGGCATCTCAGTCAACGAGTTATCAGCCAGGCTGAAGAAGTCCACCAAATCCAGTTTGGTGAAAACACTCTCCTTCAACTCACTGAAATAAGGAAAATAAAATAATCACTATTGTATACAAATAGTAAGATATTAAATATCAAGTCAACTAAAAATACGGACAACGATTTTTGGAATCCAGGTGCTGAAATTGTATATAATAAACTTTGCGTCAATATTTTTTGAAGTCACCATACATCGCTAGCATACGCAGTGCCTGTATACATCTGCATTGTTGTGGATAACCCGGCACGGTAACTGCACATGATACCTATATCTGACCACAATACATTTTATTGCAGACAAGTTCATTTGATAAGTTACCGTCTTATTTTAAAGAGCCAGGTTTTAAGCTTGATAAAGTATTTAGTAAGAAAACATTACTGACGTCACACATTGGCATTACTTCTTCTTTCTTGTAAGTTCTAAAGCAATAGATATCAATGAATGAACATACAGAGAAGGCGATATTTCATGTTGTATAGAACATTTATGTTTCTTTTAACGTGTCAATGATGCCTGGACTCTTCTTCGACATTAGCCTATGCCGTTTGTTATTTATTACTGTATTTATAATGTTTTTCGCAATATATTGTAGGTATCAGTTTTTTCTAATTAAAATACTTAGGTACTTTATTGTCAAACAAGATATTATTTTTATAATATACTTATAAGCTAACAAATTAAAAAAAAACAATAAGTGCATGTAGATATATAAAAAAGGAGGGCAAAGAATCATAGGGCATCAAAACATTCGTCCACATAGCTGTCAACAGGAAAAGTGCCCAAAAGGCTTGCAGCATTACCTCGTTGTATGGCGATGGCGATTCTTTGTTAATTGTATTGTATTCATTACTTATTACAGTATGTTTATTAAAGCTATTACTTAATTATTACAATGATAAAGCTAACCCCTGTTAAGAGACATATCGGCTCATGCGAGCGCAGTCAACCGAAGGGTAAAAATAATTCTCCGAGACAAATATAACTTTTTATCTCACTTGATGAGCACGGAGTCTATTGTATCAAATATAATTGTTTAAAAATATAATAGTTCTAACAATTAATGAGCGTAATCCATTAACGCGGCGCAATGGTTCCTATAACATCACTTGACAATTTTCGAGCTGAAATAAATTTTTATTAGAGATCCTCTTTTTATTTTATTCTGTGTTCGCTTAATGAAATTAAAAAAAATAAAACCTTCATGGTGCCGTGATTTATCCAAAAAATCTACTTCTTCTCTCAGGTTATCAGAAACTACAGAACGCCCAAGTGCTAAGATTCTAACTACCAGGCTCGTTAGTTGTTAGTCTAGCGAGGACTTGGGTTCAATTCCCAGGTCGGGAAAACTGCTTATGGATTTTTCATCAGGAATTTCTCTGTAGCAGCCCGAACTCTGAATTTGTGCCCAGCTGACGGCAATAGGTTCACGCCCTATTACATGGGAAGTAAACTAAATTGGAGAAACTTGTGTACTATTGGTACATAATCCTTCGGTAATTACAAGTTTCATGTTATGTTGTGTATGCTTACAATGATTCAATTTGTGAACTATAGTATTCAATGGGGTATACAAGGACTGGTGGCCTGTCAAATGCCTTCTCTACGCAGATGATCAACTTCTCCTTGCATCGTCAGCAGAAAAGTTGCAGGACACGGTGACTGTGACGGATGAAGTATTTAACATGAAAGGAATGAAAAATACGACGAAGGTTATGATGTTTGAAAGAGAAAAGGTTGTGACACACACAGTTTTGTGACAAAAAAGAAAGATTGATGAAGATGTGGAAAGGAGACTAAATGCGAGATATAAAGTGAATGGTGCAATATAAGCGATTGCAACCAACCAGCCGGTGTCCAAAAAGACTCAATTGGCTATTCACAATGGTGTGCTGATGCCTACGCATACTTTAAGTATGGAAGTGAATCGAAGCTGTAGCAAAAGGGGCATGAAAGCAAATACCCGCATTTAGCCAGTCATGGTTAATTCCCATGCGATGTTGACATCCTATTGCCATCAACCGGGTATAAATTCAGACTATAGGATGCTATTGAGAAATTCCAGATGGATAAAGCCCAACAACAGCTGGACCTACCCAGGAATCGAACCTCATGCTCAGCAATAGCACTTGCAACCACTATATCAACGAGGCTTTAAATGTCGTCATAATTATTGTTATGATAATGTGGGTCAATTGTTTTTAATCATACGAGCCGTAGGTATATTTGAGTCAAAAAGTGCGTAAGTGTTGAGATGAGCGTGTAGTTTTTCTCTTATCTTAACGGGTCTAGAGAAATTTTTGATACCAAAATGTTTTCGACTTTTGGAAACGTCTTCTTTTTTATTGCTTTTTGATACTCATATTATAGTGTGCCTATGTATTAATTTATTTCATTGTTAAGACACTAATCATCATTCTCCTGCCATTATTTTAATTTATTTGGTGTCGTCGCAACATGTTTTCTTTCTTCCAAACTTGTCTATAGTCGTTATCTTGGTATTCACTGCCTTTCTAGCAATATCATCTTTCACACAACCCATCCATCGTTTCTTTGGTTTTTTTGTACTCGTATTCACATTTAAACTGAAAACTTTCGTGACGACATTTCCCTCATTCCTCCGCATAACATCATCACATGTCCATACCACGACTATAGATTTCCAAGTTTCAAGTTAACAAAAACCAGAACCATGTTCAAGCTTCGATAATATTGTCTGCAGGGCAAAGATGGAAAGAAGAAACAAAGATGATGGATACAGAAACTGCAGTAGACAACGTTCGGCAAAAAAAAAAACATAAATTATTCTCAATTTATAACACTTTAGATTGTTACACTTTTAAACATTAATATCTTGATGACGGACATTAATATTGGCTCGGTTTTTTTTTTGGTTTGACGTTTTATAAAAATGAAACGTAGCTAGATCGATTTATCGCCCCCAAAACCCCCTGCATACTAAATTTCATGAAAATCGTTGGAGCCGTTCCCGAGATTCAGATCATATATATACAAGAATTGCTCGTACCTATTAGATAAAATAAATAACATCTACTTATGTGACTGTTATCTATTATGTATGAAACAATGTGAATAAATTAGATTTTTATATGTTACTTGACTAAACTTAGAGTCTTATACTTTATTTTATATCTGTTTACGTTTAATATTTTTTTCAAAACTTTATAATTTTCTATGGAAAAGCTCACATTTTGTAACTTTTGCTTAAGTTTTTTATTTACTTGCAAGTATTTTACATAAAACGTGCCTGCTAGATTCACATCTAGTAGAATGTGAATTAAAAATTATGTGTGATAGCTCTTTTACTGCAGTTGTGGTGATTGTTCATCAGCTTTGTGAATTACAGTTAAAAAAACAGGAACAAAAATATCAAGTGTATGTTGTGCATTTATTGTGTGAAAGACATGGCGGCGCGGGCAGCGCGGCACTGAGGTTGCATAGTAGGGTTCCTAAACGAGCGGCCGCCGCCATAGAGCGTTCACAATTAAGCGGCGAATGACGTCGCTGCAACGTTATTTATGTAAAGGTGTGCTTACACGAGCAACTAAAATTGATCCATCCTGATCAATTCTCATCAACTACTATGACGTCACGTCAACATCCAGTAATTTAGGGCAATGGCAACATGTAGCAACCTGTTGCCAGAGCTACGGCCACACAATACCATACAATATGGAGCAACTTAAAAAACTAGGTAATACGCCGCACCCCACCGTCGCGTTGCTGCCGCCGCCGGTCGGTTCCACTCGAAAAACGAGACGTAGTTAAACGAGATAGAAAGAAAACTGACTAATTTCCAAACCGATTGGATATTCGGCAACTCATTGGCGACATTGAGAAATGTGAAATATATGGAGCAATCAGAAGCAATATTCCCGACAAAATTTCCACATTTATTGTTGTTGCTCCTGATTGCTCCACTTATTGATCCAGATTGATCAATTAGTGTTGCCAAGCAATAATTGCTCAAAAAATTGCTCGTGTAAGAGCACCTTTAGTTGGTATGTTTTCCTAGAGTGCGTTTTTTGACACCGTAAAGACAAGCCACACGGCCATCATGTTCATGACGAGCGTCACTGCAGCTGTCATGTGGTGGCCTCCGCTTTTCTAGGAAACCGTAGTTTTAGTGAATGCGAACAACGCGAGTTTAGTAAACACTAATGTGAGGTCAACGTTCCAGGGTTATCAGGGGCGGCGCCAAACGGTCGCACAGGCGCCCGACGAGCCGCCGGCGCCGGCGCCGCGCACTCCCTGCGCCTACCACGCACGATGCACCAACGCATCAGCACACTTTTCGACACAAATGAATGGCAATCAGTCAATCACATTACTCATCGCAGCGGTGCTTCAATTAACATAAAATAAGATTATTTACACAAATTTGTCATCTTACGTTAGCTTGTCTGCCTACATCGCGGTGGTATCTGCAAACCCTCTGTTTTCCCACTTAGGATGACGTAACGTTCTTAGATTACAACGAAAGGTCCGACTGCCGCTTGACCTGTCGTTTTCCTTAACACAATAAACTAAAACTTGCTCGAATGTTTATTGTTTTCATTGCTGTAGGTACATTTTCGTGGTTATTGTAGTTCTATCTTGTTCCTGTTTACATCGTCTGGGGCAAATCCGTTCAACAATAAGTCTAACTCATTTCCGCAACAATCTCAACCCATTTCTGGGCATCCGCTGTTGTTTGATTGGCTTGCTCTGAGTTCTTTTAAGTATAGAATTCTAAGGCAGTGTACTAGGTAACCTATTAAACCGCAACCCATAGTTTTCCAGATCTATTTATCAGTAGGTGCTAACCTAACAAAGTCACTTTTTGTGTACATCTGTGTGTGACCGCTTATATCTTCTTAACTACACAATAGAATTTGATGCGATTTTTACCAACACCACAGCGTTAACAGTCTCCATGTTTTGACATCTCACTATTGTATGCATGTGTTATCTTACTTATTTGCAGTAAATGGATAGATTACACTTTGCCTTTAAATACACCAGGTTAAGTTTTCTGTGTAATCACAGAGCCAAACCCGACACTAGAAGATACAGATCAGAGGCCAACAATCAATCAATATCTAAAAATAATACAGGGTGACTTGTAATAGTTTTAATTCAATGTATTCCTACTAGGACGTCATTATTGAGATCAGTTATACACAATAATTGTCTGGTAAGGTTAATTATACATTATATTATTTACCTATGTAGGTGTGTTTAAAGGATCTGAACGACTATGTATGGTGTCTGTTTGTGCTTTTTAATTTGTGTTGGCTTCAGTTTTAATATAATAGGTTGACAATTTGACAGTAGACTTCGACCTGCATTGGACCTCCCGTAGACTTACTTTATTAACTAATTTATTGAATAGACAATACAAAATAAAATACTTGAAAGCCATTATTACTGCTACGTATAATAGCAACGTAGATCCCAATAGCACAAACATGCTAAACGGACTCAAGTTCAGCCTTTGTAAAATAAAAAGTAAGCTCATCCACAATCGAACCCAAAATCTAACAGCAAACGAAGAAAAGAATGTCAAAGACTTTCGCATTTGCAAGGAACATCATGTAGAAAATAAAGGATTAAGTACCCATCTTATGGACGTGACCACGAGTCCGCTACTTGTTGAGTCGAACGATGCATAATTGATGTCTCGCTTAGGCCAAAGGGTAATTAAATTACAAAACGAGACCAGCATATATACAATTAAACGAAGCGCTAGGCTCGGCTGGCGAACAAAGCGCGATTGCACATATCATCGAATGAAAATATCAAAGTATTACGCTTTTTTGACTTGCAGATAATTGGCAGAAACACTACCTACAAGTCAAAAGGTTAAGTTACGGTTGCCAAGGCCAATCCGTTGATGGGTGACCATCCATTACATATCGAGACATCCATGCCTAGGAAAGCAAGTAAGCAAACAAAATCGTTGCGGGTTGACAGAAACCTGTAGGGGTAAAATACTGATATTCTTTTTTATTGTAAGTGGCCCATACTCTTGATCTCGATCACGCCTGATGGATGAAATGAGTGTGTTCAGAATTTTTTGACTCTTGCTTTGAAGGCAGACGGGTTAAATGTGGAACCCACAAAGACGCTGGAAGAGAGTTCCATACTTTTATTGTGCCCATAATAAATGAGGACGAGGAGCGCCGAGAACGACTGGCCGAGATGTCCACCAGTCCTAGTGTCAATCTTAGTCCGGTAGTAAAAAGACGATGAAGGGATCAGGTCATTGGGCACGCCACGATTGCTGCGGTAAGTCCCCTCTTTGAAGAGTGGTTTGAGAGGCGGCATGGCGTCCTCACCTTCCGCCTGACACAGGTCCTCACCGGACACGGTTGTTTCAGGAGGTTCCTGTTTCGGATAGGACGGGAGGAAAAGCCCGGGTGTTTCCATTGCGAAGATCGCCCTGAGGACACGGTGGAGCATACGGTGGAGGTCTGCCCGGCTTGGGCGGAGCACCGCCGTGTCCTCGTGGAGGTGATCGGCGGCGGTGATCTCTCGCGTCCGACCCTGGTCCAGGCCATGGTACGGAGCGAGAGTGCATGGCTAGCAGTCGCCTCCTTCAGCGAAGCAGTTATGCTCGCAAAGAGGGAGGCGGCGCACGTGAGGGAGATGTAGTACATGCGCCCTCACAGCCGTGGCCTTCGCAGGAGACGCCCTGGGCGTCGGGAGTCCCAGGCTGATTCCCGGCCACCGTAGGCACGGGCTTGCGGACGGCGAGTAATGGGTAGCTCGCTGTCCAGTAAGGACCAAGCCCGAGTCGACGGCGCGTTGTGTTCCACGCGCGCCTCAAATAGATGTCAGCAGCAACAGATGGGGCCCGCAAGGGCGATGCCTGCCAGGGGTGCGGGATGTTCGAAAGAGATACCGCGGCCCCTGGCATACAGGCAACTGAGGGAACACCGGTGGGTTTTAGTCAGTAAAAGTCTGACACGCCTTCCCGCTCCACCCAGAGCGGGAGAAGTTATTTGATGATTTCACACCCAAAAAAAAAAAGGGATCAGGTCATTATATTTTAATCTACCTGTTATTGTTCTTACTGCTGGGGCACAGGCGTCCTCTCTATGAGAGAGACTATGGCCGTAACCCACCACGCGGTCCCAGTGTGGTTTAGTTTAGTTACATCTTCGGAGTTTTTGGTCCAGAACAGAGTATATTCACAATTTTTTCCTTCATTGTTTTTAGAGTATCCAGACGAGATGGATAGAAGGGAGAGAGGGGACTCATGCGCCTTTGCCCCGGATAGGTCAAAAAGTCTCATAGATTAATTCTCCCAAAAGCGGAATGGACTGTAAGGCGGGCCGTACACTTGCAATAACGCTGTGCAATAAAATTAAATTACAACTTGCACTCAAACGATCAATTCTCTCTAAAACAAAAGATTGACGTACCTAATAACTTATTGAAGGCTCACAAGCGTCAATGTTTTGGCGTGAGCAAGACTGGCCTCGTGTTCACAATCTTCAGTATCTCAAATGTCAAATCTTTTATTGCATCCATAATGTACACTTACAGGTGGTACATAAAATAATAGAAACAATTATGGACCCTGTCGGGCACAGCAAATTTTTAAATACCTAACTAGAGAAAGGAAGAGCGGTTTATTTTTTTAATTTTTTTTGGGTGGGAAATCATCAAATAACTTCTCCCACTCTGGGCGGAGCGAGAGGGCGTGTCAGACTTTTACTGACTAAAACCCACCCGTGTTCCCTCAGTTGCCTGTGTGCCAGGGGCCGCGGTATCTCTTTCGAACAACCCGCACCCCTGGCAGGCATCGGTCCTTGCGGGCCCCATCAGTTGGTGCTGACATCTCTATGAGGCGCGCATGGAATACAACGCGCCGTCGACCCGGGCTTGGTCCTTACCGGACAGTGATCTACCCATTACTCACCGTCCGCAAGCCCGTGCCTACGGTGGCCGGGAATCAGCCTGGTACTCCCGACGCCCAGGGCGTCTCCTGCGAAGGCCACGGCTGTGAGGGCGCATGTACTGCATCTCCCTCACGTGCGCCGCCTCCCTCTTTGTGAGCATAACTGCTTCGCTGAAGGAGGCGACTGCTAGCCATGCACTCTCACTCCGTACCATGGCCTGGACCAGGGTCGGCCGCGAGAGATCGCCGCCGCCGATCACCTCCACGAGGACACGGCGGTGCTCTGCCCAAGCCGGGCAGACCTTCACCGTATGCTCCACCGTGTCCTCAGGGCGATCTTCGCAATAGAAACACCCGGGCGTTTCCTCCCGCTTTATCCGAAACAGGAACCTCCCAAAACAGCCGTGTCCGGTGAGGACCTGTGCCAGGCGGAAGGTGAGGACGCCATGCCGCCTCTCAAGCCACTCCTCAAAGAGGGGACTTACCGCCGCAATTGTGGCGCGCCCAGCACCGGGTTGCGACAATCGCACTCTCCACGTCGCCATGAGATCCCGCCGGAGCTCTGTCCGCCGTGCCGCGATGTCCCGCGGCAGCGGAGTTGCACCCCGGCATTTGGCCTCCTCGCCCCACTCCCAAGTGTGCGCGAGGACTTTTGCCTTCAGATCCCAAGAGCGCTTTATTCATTTTCCTTGTTATTAAGTTTGAATTATTTTATATTCTATTAAGTATTTTATGTTTAATTCATCTAGGTACTTATTCTATTAATATTATATGTGCAAGTCTATCTATTAATTAATTATTTATTTTATTATATTTTAATAATGCTTATGGTTTTACTCGCTTGAAATTTGTTCAATATTATTAGTGTAGTATAATTATTAAGTCATCATCATCATATCAGCCGAAAGACGTCCACTGCTACGTGTAGTATATGACTAGTGCGGTTTGTAGTCTTTTCCACGGAGAGCATACGAAAACTTAGAAATTTTAGATTTTACTGTCTGTTTAAGTGTTTTCCAGTTAATATGTGTGACTATTGTTAAACCTTGGAGAGCGAAATGGTTAACTGTTTCTAAATATTAATAAATATTAAGATAATATTTTTTTTGAAAACAATATTAACCCTAGACCGTCAAAAACAATGCAATTAATGATATTATGCAATATAATTCAGTTCTGTATTTTTTTTGACAAAGGGCGGTTCCTACTTTCTTTAGTCATGTTCAAGTTATTTATATTCTATTTAGAAATACCTAGGTACCTACCTATTATTTTTATTTTATTTATTATTACAAAACATACAAAAACGTGTGAGTTATAACAGTTATAAGGTCTTCCAAAATTACCTACTAGCTTAATATCATTCGGTGGCCTAACATTAGCAATGCTTCATGAACGGGCTTAAATTATGTAGGTATAAGGCTATGCGGGTCGGACCACAGCTCGACCCATTGATTATTATAATACCTTCGTCAAAAAAAACGTGTCTTAATAATAAATTTACTACTAAAATTTACTACTACCTTCTTACATAGATACATGTAATGACTGACAATGACCATTTTCTAACTCTTATGTCCAGTTGTCCTCTAAATTATCTCTAAATCTATTTAAGTATCGACTTCAAAAAAGTTAAATAAACGTTTGCAAATAATTCTTCGAATGTGAACCCACCTTTAGCTGTAGAGGTATGTACCTTATTAGTATTAAGATACCGTGGCTAAAAGACCCACCACAAAGCCGTCAACTGCGCATTCTGTACATTGCACATTATTATTTGATGTGATACGACCAACACACTTTTGGTGTGAATATCGGTGTTTTCTGTAGGGCTCAATCTTACGCATGCAACACAATCATGTTCTTATGCAAGCATAAAGATTTATTATAGGGCTTATTAGTTTACATACCCCCAGGTATGTAAACTAATAAGTAAAAATATTAAAAACGAGTTTTGGCAAAAAACCTCAGAAAATGTTTGAACTTTTGCCTTCAATATAACTTTAGAAAAAAAAAATTGTCAGAAAAAATTTAAACTTGCTTTCAATATTACTAGATGGTTCCCAGCTATCGTCCAGCTACAAAAAAAAACAATATCGGGAAGAACAAGTAAGTCTCGGTTGCGTTAAGCGTATTTTTACACCCGCCATATAAGTCAGTAAGAAAAAAGTTCAGATCCTATTTTTGCTATCTTATTTTTGAAGTACTAGGTCATCAACATCATCCTTTTTTGAGTAAACATAGACAGAACAATCTTTCTTCTCGTTCTCTCCTACTGGCAGAAAATATCTTCGAATATATCTGTGGTGGTTGTATAAATTTCTGTTTTTACATCACACACACATCATACTCATTTATTTTTACTTTCGTACTACTATTCTTTGTAGTTATCCTGCTGCTATATGTACATGTAACAGTTGGATCAATAATCGTCATTATTTCAATTTATAGCTTTACCTTTAACGTTTTAAATCAGATTTTTTGAGTTATCTTTTACTTTATAACAGACACCACAGATATGTTGTCGTGGTAAAATTATTAGCCGGACACTAAAATAGTAGCGAGACTGACTTATCACCATCATCAACAGCCCAACTTCAGCCACAGCTGGGCATACATAGGTCTCTCTTTCACGTGCCAATCGCTATGCTCATGTACCAACCTCATCGCAGGTTTTTCTCGGGGTGGCAACAATGTCGACCGCCCATCGCGCCGCTAAACTGACCTAGTCGCAGCAAAGTCTGACGAACTAATTTCAAATACGAACATGAAGGGCCCTTTTTAACGTCAACATTTATATTAAAATAGAATTGTTTCTAGTCTCCACTTATGGACTGTTTTAATGGTCACTAAAGTTTTCTTAGCAAGCAATGGTTCTTTTTTGGGTGGAAAATCATCAAATAGCGTCTCCCGCTGACTAAAACTGACTAAAACCCACCCGTGTTCCCTCAGTTGCTTGTATGCCAGGGGCGACGGTATCTCTTTCGAACAACCCGCACCCCTAGCAGGCATCGGTCCTTGCGGGCCCCATCAGTTGGTGCTGGCGTCTCTTTCAAGCACGCGTGGAACACAAAGCGCCGTCAAACCGGGCTTGGTCCTTACCGGACAGCGAGCTACCCATTACTCGCCGTCCGCAAGCCCGCGCCTACGGTGGCCGGGAATCAGCCTGGGATTAGCAAGCAATGGTTAAATAGCTTCTTGGATTCTATCAAAATGAGTTGTAAATTAAAAGCTCATTGAGTACCAATTGCATTTTATTTCCTTGACTGTACCTACGAGATCTTATATAACTGAAACCTAAAAGAGTGTAGTGAATACGAATATTTGAAAGCAATCCAGGCAATTAACATGTCAGTCCGTAAATTTCCACTTCTAAATATGGGACCTCCCATTGAAGGAGATAATGACCATTCATCATCCTACAATTACCTCGCTTGGCGAGCAGAGTATTGCCGAGCACAGAGAGTACAGTGTTTTGTTGTAAGCAGACTTTAGGAAACAAAAACACAATAATTTAAAAGAGTATGCTTAATCGGTATGGTCGTGTTAAGAAGCCAAGAGCAGTGGTGGCCCAGTGGTAACTGTCGTGAGTTCAAACCCAGCCAGAAACTTTACTTTGTGTATTTAATTTCATCACCACTGCTCTCAGAACGGTGAAGGAAAACATCGTCTTGAAACCGGCATATCCTAGAACCATACATTCGATGACATGTGACATCCACGAACTCGCACCCGTGTGGTGGATTTATAGCTCACTCCCTCTCATAGAAAGATGAGGCCTGTGTCCCAGCGATAGGCGCATTCAAGGCTGATTACATAATGACGTTGAGAGGATGAATAAAGGCGAGAAACAAAACGTATTTGTAATACAGATATTAATAGAAACACCGGAAGAGGACATATTGTGACCTTATTGGTGTTTCAGAACTACGCACCTTTCTTAGGTGCGTCGTATTTGCAACGACGTGCGTGTATGAACAACATGTATGAACGTAAACGAAGGAAAAGGAATATGTAACAATCGTATCAGGTGGCGTTCAGAAGAACGCGTGAGTTTATGTATGTTAAGGATACTGCTAGGCATTGTTTATGTATGTTAAGGATACTGCTAGGCATTGCTTTTTGGACACGGTATACGATTAAATAAGGAACAATCAATTCATGGCCTCGAAAAAGGAAGACTAGAAAAGAGGCAAACTAAATAAGAGGAAGATGGATTGTACAGTCAGCGTCAATAATATCGGGACGAACAGACTGTTGAAAATAATCTAAACAATTATGAAAATTAAATATTAACTCAATATCACAAAGAATGTTTCAGAATGAAGACATTCTGACAAGAACTTATCCAATTGAGATAAAGTTTAATGTTCTTAGTTGTTGAGATCACTTTTGGGTTTTCCCACCTGGAATTTCCCAGCAGCAGCCCGTAGTCTGGATGAGTGCCCGATTGATGGCAATAGGCTCGCCCCCTATTACATGGGACTTACATTTAGGTGAACTGTAGGTACACCTATGCTTAACCCTTTTTAGGAAATACCGGTGATGTTATGTTATACCCCAAGATGATGGCTATATGGAAGAAAAAAACGTGGTGCTACAGCCATGATTCCATGATCATCTTCTGCCTAGGCAGATACCGCGATATATAGATGCCCTTTAGTGATACTGGTTGTTAGACTTCTCGGCTTCGGATTAACATTCCCACTCCCGTAGGTAATGGAATTCTAAACGCAACAAATCCTTCGTATAGGGTTCCCGAGTGCAACGACAAAGCCCTGAATCTACTCCAGAACGAGCTGAGGGAGTTAAGACTAGACTCCTTCGTGCAGCGAATGATTCAAGCTCGCCCAAGACGAAGATACTGCGAGGTAATAAAAACCAATTCTATTTTCATTAGTAGTTTATGAAACTGCAAAGAACCGGGGAATACCTAGTTTGATGAACAGTTTCATACACAGTTTTATCTTAACTTATGCAATTTCATGAAAACACAGCTATTATATAAATAATATCGTAAATATGACGCCCAAATCAACTAGCTAACGCAAGGGGTGCGCGCTACGGCTATTTGGATGACAGCGCGATTACCGCCACTGATCGATGTGAGTCTATTATGCTCATTAATTATTAATTTTGGACTTAACCATATAGAGAAAAATATTATTTTTTGTATTTTGTTAATTTTATTAATATCCATTAATGTAATTATAATATACCTATTTAGTTGCGAAATTTAATTATCTTGTTCGTCAACGGCAATTACAACCCAGTTGCCGAGTCATCCCTTCATAAAGTGAGAAATCTTTGGCCGAGCTGTACATAAATGGAAAAAGCATTTTTTTTTTGGTAAAAGTTTATTTACGATATACTTAGTTGAGGTTCCAAATTCAAATAACATTAATTATCGGCAGGTCTTAATGCCTGGCTAATGTTTAAATGACTTGCTTTTGGTCATTTCTGCATGACATGTCATCTAATTTGACATAAGCGTCCTGCTAAGTCCAGCAGACTTAGCATGACGCTTTCTATTTCTACGAAAATTATACACAGCTCTTTCTATAAAAGTTACATTTGTTTCTCAATTTATGACATCGCACCGTAGAAATCTTTCTACAATGTGTCATTTTGTCTTTTGTTTGTAACGATCTTTGTCTAGGTCCTTTTTTATGTAGACTATCAATATACTATCAAAATCATACTGACAACTGACAGTTGTCTAAAGTACTGAAGACACTTTGATTTTGTAATCGCCATGCTAAATACAGTAGAAAATTTTCTACTACTGTCTACACGGAACGTCATGTTTGTATACTCTTCAAAACGATGCTCGCGCTAATGCTAAGCCTACAGGTGGTGTGAAAATGTTTTTTTTTTATTATTTAGAGATCCACCGAAAGGCTGGCAATGAGATCCTTAACAACAAGCTTTTTGAATATTACATGTTCCTGGATGTGTAAACTCAGTAAGAAACGAGTAGAAATTTGAAAATGTGTAGGTATGTTAGCACTGTTATTGACAGAAGGAAATAATTTGTCCAGGTATGGTGTGGACAAGTAATGAGGAGAAATTAGCCGCAAGTGACGAGAATGATGAATATAGCTAATGGGGATGGATGGAAGGAAGGAGGGAGACCAAAGCTGAATACATTGTGTGAATGGTGATAAATATGAATGAAAAGAGAGTGAATGACAACATAATACCTAAACCGAACAGGCAAGATGGGAAAAGAACAAATATGGCACGCCGAATAAGCAAGTTAGACAGTTGTAATGTCAAAATACGTTTTACAATGGCCGCTATAATATCATTAATAAATATAAAATAATATAAAATCCGGTCAAATTATTGGCTGCACCAGCCAAGAATACAGCCTGGATTTCTAGGTGGTAATTGTTTCGGTTATGATAATAATATTATAAGTGCCGTGCTGTTTAACACGTACGGACAGTACCTATTAAAAAAGGATGGGGTTGCTTGGAAACAAGCATTTTAAATTCCATGCTTAAGGTGTGTGATAGTTATTTGGCTGTTAACTTATTATTATGAGGAAAATTAATAAGCTTATGATCAGCTTATTTACACTAGTTTGAACAAAGTGCTAAATCACTTGTAAAAGACTTTTAGACTGATACGGAATCGGCACTTCAATAAACATAGCCTATATTATTTGTATCACTGTTGTTGTGAATGATTCAATCGAGTACCTACGATAGAAACCAAACACGTATGGAAGGACTGCTTGATTACAAGTTCTCACTTTATTTCATGCCTTTAATAACCATGAATAATTCATCTTCATTAGAAATATTAAGATAGACTTAATGTCGGTACAGCTAGTAACAAATTTTAGTGACCAATATAATATTCAAACATGCGTTAGTTAAAGTAGTATGTAGAAATACATAAACATCGACTACAGTAATTTGTTAGTTCACCATTAATGAGTAAATACAGTGAATACGACACGACCAATGTGATATCATTCAATTTTACTGCTTTAGAAGCGACCTAAGATAACCCCGGGCAACGTCTCCTAGATGCCATCCCCACACATATGGAGTTCACTCACGAAAGGTTACTAATGGAATTAATAAATAATCCATTAGGAAAACTACTTTCCAATTAATAAAAACATATCCTGGACCAGGTTAGGCCATAAAAGATTCCAACTGGCAAAAAGAGATTTCAATAAAAGACAAGAAAAATAAATAATTGGGATGACCCGAAAAATCTGTGAAGATCAATTGAGTGGTCAATAAGAGCCGAGCTCATGGGTCACGGGCGACTTAATTGTTGTTTTGTAAGGAATAAACCGCACAAAATATCACATCCCACTAAAACATACATATAAAATGCAGACCTACTTCTCGTCAAGACCGTTTTCTATTTAACACGTGTGCTTATGTTTGTGCGACGTGGTATTCATAAAGTTATCCTAAATCCAAGTCTTCCAGGTTTTGGTCAGGAGATGCTAGAAAATATACTATAGGTATGTAAATAAGTCTGTTTTTGTATGTTGGTATTCAAAACTTATGCAGAATTGATGTATTTATAATCACAACGGTATTCAAATCAAGTATAATTGGGATGTTTTAGTTTTTCTTTCTGGAACAAACTATTGGTCGTTCATTGAAAGGCCAATGTATTGGTCGTTTCAGCATACATACTTCATCAATAAATCATTGAAAATGATGACATGATCTTCATCAACACATGTCATGTAACATGTGTAATCATCAGTTTAGATCGGCATTACCACATATCTAGCGATTCTTTATTACTGAAAACTATTTCATTACCCTACCTACATTAAAACGAAATTAAGTATACGATTTATAAACCCACTTCGGTAAGATTAATGCAAAATATTGAGGTTTGCAAGTTGACTTGACCTTTGACTGTCAAAACTTTTTTGAGGAAAGTCCCCGAACAAAAACGTAGCTTTCTAAGATTTCAGATTAACCTAGTTTTCATCCTTTCATCCATCCATCTTAAATCGTATACTTATCGTCGCCTCAACTTAAATCTCAACTAGATTTGATGAATGATCAGTCATAGTGTTCCGACAATTGTGTGACACTCCAGGAAAATATTCCTCCAAGGTGTACTTAAAATTGGAATACCTACTGCTTCTTTCTTATATTCTTACTGATTAATGTCATAAAGTAACTTGCCTTAATTCCCTTGCCGTGGTTAAGGGGGTTGAAATGGGCTCGAAATAATGCACGATGCGTGTAAGTTCGCTATTATGTGGGGGGAAGAACTTGAACTGGCCAACTTCGTGCTCTTCGATACTGTTGTAACTCGCAGAATGCCCGTTACCTAAGTCATGTCCATATTTCTCATGTTTGAGTTTACATTAGTTGTAGTAAGTAATATTCACCTGATAAGAAACATTACAATAATAAACCCACTTCGAAGGGAAATTTACCGAGTGGCGGTTAGATCCTATTTTCTCCAGGGCGTAAAGAAACGAGATATCGAATGAATGCCAGTTTTGATTCTTTCCACAATCGATGCGTACGCGTCGCATGATATAGCAGCCGAATGCTGCCAGCCCTGGCAAGGGTGCCGCCCACTCTCTCGATAACAGCCGATCCTCATCGGTGTGCGCTCTTCTTATCATAGACCTGTTGTTCTCTCATTCAACTTACACATTGTTTGTATCGTGATACACACAATTTTAATGATATTTTACACAACAAAGGGCTTACACATAGAACGTAAACGTTGCGTAGATTCACAACCGCACACAATACAAAAACTGCACAGAGAACCGAACTTAGATCCAATGGTGAAGTTAGAATACTTCGTAACGACTTGCCTTAGATTGTCGAAGTTAAGTTTGAGTCTTGTGATAGAAAGTCCGAGTTCTTTGATGCTGTGGTCCGAAAAATCCGGAAGCTGGGAGTAGGAGATATCCAAGCCGATTTTGGTTTCGGGGCTGAACTTGTTTGTTAAGGCCCGTGCGATTTCTTCATAAGCACTGATACGCTGACAAACAACTAGGATGGCACCAGTTCCAGCGTCCTCGCGGCGGCATGTGCAAGGCGAGATCTCTCTCCTCATGGCACAGTGCAGGCTGGCTCCCGCGCCGAGCTGGCCGGCCAGGGCGCACAGCAGCGCCGCGGCGAGCGCGTGCTTGTGCGCGATCATCGTGTGTGCCGGTCGGGGCTGTTCGCGCTACTGGCTCGACTCCCCACGGCCGCTCGGAATCTGTGCGACGCGCGCGCCCGGCCCACCCCGCGCAAGCGCATCATCAAATCGTCTGCACTCTGCACCTTCAGTGTATTACCATTTCCCACTCAGTTCATCGTTTATAGTCTTGCGCAGCATATTATCATTTAATTTTAATATGTATTGAAATTGATTATAGCCGACACAGGCCAAAGAGATTTCAATTGGGTTCTATAACATATTTTTGCATTGAATATTTAACTCAGGCACTAGGTTGTGTTTTCTTCTGTGCCTACTCAATAAAAGTGTTTCTGTTCCACCACGTTTGGTAGGTTTAGTGGATTTATATTAGGATGATTCGAGTGTTAGCATAAACTTTTTATTTAATTAGTGTTAACCACCATCGCCCGCCGGCGAGTTACTCGTAATTTTTTGATAACATATTTTAATTAAGTCACTCATAATTCGGTCAGTATGTATGTTCCTCAGACAGGATCTAAGATCCCAACTGTGTACAAGAACTGCTTGTACCTTATCAATAGGCCAAGTTTACAGAGATAAAGATGAACTTGTACTTATCTCTGATATTTTAAATAACCAATTAGGTACAATACTTTCATCTTTCATTTACTTTTTAATGAGAAAACCCTGTAGTTACGTTATACACTTGTGTGTTTAAAATAATAATAACGGATGTTTAATATTTTCCATTCTATTTTTTTTTCTTCTTGGTTAAGAAACCCGAAACCCATAAAGGCTCTATATGGATAGGACATACATAACCGTACGGACCAACCAAATACTTATTATTTCATACAAGAAATACATAGACGATTTGTGCTTTAAAGAATTATAAACAATATATAGCGATGAGGACTCAGCAATGAGTACATAACAAGTTATTAACTCCGCATTGGTGAGAATATGAACAGGCGTGCATTGCTCTAGATAAAAGATATTTTGAAAAGAAACAATGGTAGAACAAATTTGTTTTTTAACATTTATTCCCCCCAGAGATATTTACACCGGCACAGCCACGCCAGAGCACGGCGCTCGCGTCGTAGCGGCGCGCACGCGGCTGCTGCCGAATGTTTTCGCTGGATCGCAATCATGACTACCTACTAGAGTGCGGTGGCACCCGAGCGCACGCGACAGGAACTGAACGAATCAAACGCGACGGCAGCTGTCCGCGTACGCAAGGATCCGACCGGCTAGCGGCTACCGCGGCATGTGCTCTGATCCAACCGGGTTCAAAGCTGTGTAAATTACATGCTAATACGATCTTTACCTACAATATAAACGCGGCTGGTCACATGGGATGGCATTGTACAATGTGTCCTACGTAAATCGTACTGTAAACTGATCAAATTCTTATAAAATATAGATAGGTAAAGGTACACAACTTTTTCTGTATAAGTAGGTGAAGTAATGCCAGTACAGGGAACGCAATTTGAAACATTACGGACAGACACCGCAATTTATATACGACAGGCCGCCCTTTCATTATGGTCACGCTAGGAGACCATTGTGTGAATCCCACATTTCTCTCGTTCGTCTGCTTACGTGGACCAGTGGCAAAAAGCTTCAAATGGGAATAGTTCCATGTCATCATCATAATTTTCCCAGCCATATAAGGGTCGGCTTCCAGTCTAACCAGATGCAGCTGAATACTGATGCTGCCTATCCTGAAAAACCCAGTAACTGGGTAACACAATACCGGGTGTCACATTTTGGGGCTCCTGACTTTCAAAGGTCTATAAATGACAGCCAATACCAAAGCCATAAGGTGCTTTGCGTGGAGCGGAGGGTCTCGTTTTGTAATGGATGTTCCCTCATCTACGGACCGATCTCGGCATGTGTTACTTAACCTTGAAGAGAATTGACCCGTGCGGTTATTTATATTTAGCCATTACACTCGCCATGCTCCATGTTGTGATCGTAGCATGTCGTGTGCTTCTTGGCCTGCCGTGGCCAGTCTGTAAGGTGGTACCGGAGTTAACTGTATAAGGTGCGGTGGTTACCTACTCGTGCAGCCGCTTGTAGGGCTATAGGAGCTCAAACTCAAATATAACATGACATCGTCAGAATTTCGACAGTAAACTGTCAACATCACTACTTTTATTGTACTTAGGAAAAGGTTAGCTTGGTTTATGAATCAATCTGCTGGGCACGTGTTTGAACAGTAGGTATTTTAACTGATGCTAAGCGACGGTGCCCCCTTGTTTAGAAGGAATGATTACTCTCGAGGCTATCAGAAAACTCAACCTAAGGTCAGAGAGTTGCTCTCTTTAGCCGTACGCCAACGCGGTTTAGTAGTCAATAGTGGTTATGCCAACGACATCTTTAAGCTTATCTAGGCATTATTAAGCCAATTACGGGAAAGGTACACCGGCTGGCATGTCATATACATAGATGGGTCCAAAACATCAGATGGAGTAGGAACAGTATAATTCTGGCGATTTTGTAAATACGCGTCATAGGACTTATAAAATTAATAATTATTTTTTATGACGGCTAAACGTATGAAATATGGGGTGTAAAGCTACTCGTGGTGCTGAACATTAAACGAGGCTCTGAGAACGACAAATGGCGGCATAACCATTTCTAAATAAAAGTTAAACCCGGCTAAATGGCGCAGATTAGTGACGGGCAGCAGTGTCCCAGCGTGGCGATTATGAACAAATCCTCCAATGGTAAGCCAGGATCAACCACGGCCCCCAGTTCCCGGCCGCCTTACTATTCCTGATTTTGGCGGTGGTCACGGTAATGGCAAGGTCCTTGCCGTTACGTGCCGGGGGCTACGTAAGGCTGCCAAACCCAACTGATAATTGAAGTCGATCTTTGCAACGTATAACGGATGCACGCTACGGCTCGACGAAAACCTAGTGCAGCTTGAGGAAGAGCTCGGAAAAATAAGGTGGCACATTCTTGCGGTGAGTGAAGTCTGATAATGGGGAGAACACAATAATCCTTGAATCGGGCCACCTTTTATATTTTCGAGAGGGAGTCCCAGTATCCCAAGGCGGAGTCGGGTTCTTGGTAAACAAATCCCTTTGTGACAACGTTGTGGAAGTCTCCAGAAATCATAGGGGGCAAATGCTTGTCAACGTCCTTGAAAAGCTTCGATCTTTTCTCGATGAATTCTTTCGCGTAGCAAACCATGCTGACGCCGCTAGTACGTAGCGAGAGTGCATGGGAAGCCATCACCTCCTTCTGTGAAACAATAATTCTCGCGAAGGAGGAGGCTGAGAGCATGAGAGAGAGGCAAGGATTGCGCCCTCGCGCCCCTAGCCGCCGCAGGCGACGCCCTGGGCGTCGGGAGTCCATAGTGGACTCCCGGCCACCGTAGGTAGCGTGCGGACGGCCAGGGTCGCGGATTTGTTCGATAGAGTTACCTTGGCCCTGGCACAGGCAACTGAAGGAGTACGGATGGGTTTTAATCAGTAAAAGTCTGACACGCCCCCCCGTTCCGCCTAGAGCGGGAGAAGTCACTTGATGATTTCTCATCCAAAAAAAAGGCTAAGTGCAATAAAAATAGTTAACAACGTTTATCGAATTTACATTATTTTGTGTAAGCTGTGTTCATTGTGTAAGTAGTTTTAAGGCTTACCTTACCCCAGCTTATAAGTAAGTAGTGCATGATTGAGCTGCTGCAGAGATTGCTTCTGCTTACCCGATCCGCAGCAGACGCAACGGGCGTCGGCGGTGGGCGGATAACGCCCTCTTCCAGCCCCCCTAAATGGGTCCAGGGGCGACAGATCTGGGGAAATCTGTCGCCCCCTACTTCTTACGACCCGAGATGGTGGCATGTAGTGCTCCACGCGCGCCTCTCTTTGACGTAAGGGGGGAGTTTAACACCTCACTCCTCCCCTATCGCGAGGTGGCCAGCAGAGGCGGGGCGGCACTAGCCGGGGATCGCGGAAGTCACATTAGTTCCCGTGATCCCCGGTGCAAGTGTGAGACGGAACACCGGGGTGGTTTTAGTCAGTAAGAGTCTGACAGACCCCTCCGCCCTCCCCTGGGCGGAGGATATCCATGAGGACTTCCCCTCGGAATCAAAAAAAAAAAAAAGGAGTCACTACTAGTGTCTGAAGTGAAAGACGGTTGAGATGTGAATCTATTCCCTTTAAATCTAGTAGGTAGTAGGTATGTGGGTTTTTGTATGTAATATAATATAAAAAAATATTTACAATATTATTAGCTGCTACCTACCTGCATATCACAATAAAATAAACCAAATCATATGTCGGTATGACGAAAATGTATGCATTTCTCGCTCAAATATAAAAGCTTGCACCGGGCCTGGGCTCATAGTATTTCATCAGCCATCGGCGCGCGCGCATTTTGGACATATGTAATACAGCTACAGATGTATCTACTAAGGATAATCTGAAGACAATAAAATAGATCAAAACTGTTATTTGAGCATACTTATATATGCTTCTTTTATCATGCTCTCCAAGACAAGGAGGGATCTCGGTAGGAATTAGATGGTCACCCATCCACGAACTGACTACGACAAGCGAAGTTTACCTTGACGCTTTTTACACTCACTCATTCATTCATCTTTCCTTAGCTGCTTAATAAGTGCAATTAATAGAGTATCTATTGACCAGCTGCCTAAGAAGCCTACTTATTTACTGTGTAAATTTTGCTTAGTACTCGTGAATCATTACAACACAGTGTTAAGGCCCCGCAAATAGGCGCATCTTGAATAATTTCTATGAAAACTTAATGGACATTTTTCTACAAGAGTCGCGTCACGCGTCACGTCGCGCATGTTCGCAGGGGCCGGTATTATCAAAACTAAGTCAGTTTTTAGGTTGGTCACGTTATAAAATAGAATAATGAAGTTTTATGGTGGCTATTTATAACTTATTGCTGAGCAGGTTGACTAATACTGATACACCAGATCTTAAAGTTAGCTTGCACTATCGCTTTCTCCAAGGACCTCGGGTGTATTTCCGAGGTCCTTGAAGAAAGCGATTGTGCATCCTGTTCACAAGGATGGAGACAGAGGCAGTGTCAATCATTACAGACCTGTATCTGTTCTTCCAGCGCTGTCAAAGATTCTGGAAAAGTTCCTTAACAGTCGTTTCATTAACTTCATGGAAGGACATGACTTGTTATCAGCTAGTCAATACGATTTTCGTAGAAATACATCATGCGAGGACGCTGTTGCTGCCTTTATTGACAGTGCTGTAACGGTACTCAATAAAAGGTCTAAATGTTTAGTTGTCTTCTTAGACTTACTAAAGCGTTTGATACTGTCTCTGTCCCTCTCCTGATGTCTGAATTGGAGAGGATAGGAGTGCGGAGTCCAGCACTGGCAATTTTTAAGAGCTACCTCTCTGAGCGGACACAATGTGTCAAATTGGCTCATACGTCAGTGACGAACACTCATTGTCATTTGGAATTCCCCAAGGCTCAATATTGGGACCTACCCTCTTTTTGATAAATGTGAATAGCCTCTGTAACTTATCCATCCCATACTGTACTATATATACTTATGCGGACGATACGGCTTTGCTCATACATAGTTTATACTGGAGAGAAGTCCGAGAGCTAGCAGAGTTTGCAATGGGCATCGTGATGTCTTGGTTGGGAGCCAATATTCGGACATTAAACGATGATAAAACGAAATATATCCCGTTCTCAATTAAATCTTCTTCACGGCCGAATAACTCGTTTGTTACCAGAGCCCACAGTTGTAATGAACACTTAGGCCAATGCTTTTCTCCTCCTCTAGTCAGAACAACTGAAGTCAGGTACCTCGGTATCCTGATAGACAATCTGATGTCTTGGAACGTGCAAATTGATGGAATGTCTGGCAGAGTGAGGAAACTCATGACGATTTTCAAGAATCTACGTCATAGTGCAGACTTAGATACAATTCACACGGTCTACTTCTTACTCTGCCAGTCACTACTCTCTTTTGGGATAACGACTTGGAGTGGTACCCCGAAAACTTATTTTTTTCTGGAAAATGTAACTTGAAAGAGCGCATCGACCTGTTCTTAAAGTCATGACATCGAAACATTTCCTTTACAGCACCATACAATTATATAAAGACTGCAATGTTATGACTGTTAGACAGCTCTTTGTGCTCAATACCATTTTGCGCAGACATGGTTCTCTGAAATGCAGTACTGGTCGTCTGGCAGATAGAAGATCAAAATATGTCTGTCCTGTAGAACGTTATAGAACTAAAATGGCTGAAAGACACTTTCGAGCACTGGGTAGTCGAATTTATAATGCAGTTATCAAACAATGCAATATTTATCGATTGAATAAATTTGAATGTATAAGGAAACTTTCCTTTTAAATACTACACTTACATACTAAGACTTCGCTGTCCATTAGTCTGTCTGTCTGTCTGTCTGTCACCAAGCTGTATCTCAAGAACCGTGATAGTTAGACACTTAAATTTTCACAGATGATGTATTTCTGTTGCCGCAGTTTTTATAGATAATGGTACGGAACCCTTCGTGCGCGTGTCCGACTCGCACTAAGCCGGTTTTTATTGGATTTGATTTTGAACCACTTCGAACTGTCAGATTTTATTTAAACTTTGTTGACTTATCGAGAACCCATGACAAGTCAATAAATTAAAAAAAAAAAAAAAAAACAAAAACTGATAAATCACGCTTTTGTAGTTAGCAGAACGAAAAAAAAGAAAATAAATAATAGTTTAAAAATAAACTAAAAAACACGATTTAAAAAGCAAACTAAAAGTAGAAAATAATTTAATTCTATTAAAAAGCGTGGGGTGCTTGATATTAATTGATTATAAAAATACCTCAAAAAGTATATAATATGACGAAACTAATCAGATTTTACCGCCCACGATCAATAACCCTATCCTGTCTCCCTCATATAATTAAAGTTCACACTTGTCCCCCTTATTCTTTCAGTAGGTTGTAACTGTCTTGATGGGAGTTTTTGGCGGGATCGCGTTGGAACATGTCGCACGACTTTTTATTTTCATGAAATTTAGTGAAATAGCGAATAAAATTGTATAATTTTGGTAGTGAATTATGCAATTTAATTACGTGTGAGTGCACAAATGTAGTGAAGGTGAAAATAAGTGACTAACGTAGACTATTCGCGTTCCCCCCAAAAACTCTTAGGTTGTTGTAAAGTTACTACCGCTTTACAATAACTTTGACTTGACTGACTAAAGACGACTATGACTGTTTTGTAACTTCGTGCCCGATATCGGGCCATTTACTTGATGGAAAAGAAAAATTACTTGACACTGGCTAAATGCACAAACCGTGCGAAGTTAAGCCCAAAAAAAAAACTGTCTTGATTTCAGTACCTAATAATAAAGTACCCAGTTATAAGTACCTGGGAGTGATTATTGACGAAAAACTTAACTTTCACGAGATGTGCAGTCTGCACTAGAATCAGAAGACTAATATATATTTATAAAGAACTAAGCCTTTGTCAGTCTATCATTATGTACTGCATCCCGATGTGGGGCAGTACTTACAAACCCGCAATGGTCCCTGCAGAACGTGCACAACGAGCGGTTCTTAAAATGATGCTTTTTAAACCTAGACTACCCTCTGATCAGTTATATTCTGAGGCCGAAGTTCTCACAGTAAGGCAACTATATGTCCTTCGTATAGGCCTGCAGAGACACTTCAACGTTCCATTAGATAAAAAGCTGCTTCTAAGACGCCACGGTTTGCCTATATGTAAAACTAACCTCTGTCGTTTTGTATTTATAAGTCGACTAACGCATATACAACCCTACTTTTAGTAGATGCGAAACCCGAAACAAGTGTCTAGTACTTTTATGAAGAAGTATGTACAAAATTTAAAAACTGTCCCATGAAATATCACAAAGTTATAAGCTTGATATGTTACCCAATTGTCTACACAAACATGGTCACCGCGCGGCGCCCCCGCGCCACCCGTATTCCAGCGTCGTATTGTGCTCATTCATAATAATTAGGCAGTGTACTTAACCGTACGGCGATTGCATTGTAATTAATTGGTGATAACATTTTCCATCACACCTGCAAAACTTTTTTGGGAAAAAATATAACATTGTGTAAAAATTATTGGAATCGATTCAGTTACATACAGAACAAACTTTATTCAGGTTTTGCATTTACTAAAAATAATGTTGTATAATAAAATTATTCCATTGTACAGATATAACTTACATGAAATTAAAAATAAATTAAGAAAATGGCTCTTATCCTTAAACTATGATTAAACAGAAAATATATTAGTTTATCAATCCTACCTTGAAAGAAAACTGATCAAAAACTCACACTTCACATACACACCTCAGTACACACAAACTTCACTCATATGCATTGCATACATAACATCACGCCGGGATGCTGTGAAGGGGTAAGCATGAACCACAAAAAGTGAAAAATAAAAACTTTTTTCAAAAAAATAAAACAACCGCCTTCCAAAAACACTAAAAAGTGAAAAATAACTTTAATTTAGGAAGGCGGTGACAAGACATTACAATACATATCCTAAGTCACCGACTACCGAAATTAAAGTTATTTTTCACTTTTTAGTGTTTTTGGAAGTCGGTTGTTTTTTTTTAAACAGTTAAAAAAAAAAAGCATCTCGGCGTGATGTTATGTTATTGTTATAAACAATTCCAGTCCCTTTCCTATCAATTATTGAGGAGTTCCGTTGCCTATCCCCGAAGTTCTTCATCAGATCTTCACCAAATTGAAATGGGACCACTCCGGGAAAGTACTCTTCTAAAAACTACCCAAATCGCTTCAAGTATGCCTATAAAATTTGAAGAGTTCTCTCTATTTCTCCAGGACCCCATCATCAGATTCTGACTTGATGATCATGGGACCACCTGGGAAGTATACCCCTTTCAAATAAAAAAATAGAAAAAGGTTCCGACGAATTGAAAACCTCCTCTTTTTGGAAGTCGGTTAAAAAGAACCGTGCATCTCAAAATTATTTCAGGCAATTGAATTTTCAGAGCGATATTTTAATTGGAAAGAAATGTTATTTTCATGTACTTATTTTAAAAAAATACAAATAGTACCTGATGGTTTATCCGCCTGTAGTATGAAGCCTTCGATCACCCCTACTGGTGATTTGGTGATGGTGAAATCACCATTGTGGAAACGGTAACGGGGTGCAGTCTCTCGTTCTTAGAGCCCAATGTTTTTCTGAACTAATTGAGTTATGTAGAATTAAATAGCAATTCGCATAATATAGGTAATTAATTAGAAGCAAGCTTAGCAACGAGAGTTAGCTATTTACATATTATTCTTCTATTTTATTAAGTACTATCCCTTTGCCGGCGACTTCGTCAGCGTAGATTTCGTATTTTCCATTCAAACTATGACACCTTTACGGGGTATTAAAATAAACAAAAAAATACTTTATGATTTACTTAGATGAGTATTCATGCCAAGTTTCAAGTTTCTTGACTGAAGGGATATGATTTTTCATACAAACTAAATACCCCCTTTTCACTCCCCCTTCTTAATGCTCTCTTACATTATAAAAGGAAGCCGTGTGCAAAATTACACGTTCCCGCACCCAAATTGCGTAATGCACGATCAATCATAATCCGTTTCATTTTGACAGTTCAACAATATTCATTGCGTTATTTACGTTGTTGAGCAGACACATTTTTCGAACATAAGAAGCAATGGATTAGCAATCTGTTTCAAAATGATTCAGATCATGATTGATCGTGTGTTACGCAATTAGGGTGCAGGTCCCAGTAGTTTCGACTGTGCGTTGATAATATGGCAGTCAGTCAGTGGCCATCAGTTTCTCTTTTTATATATACTAGTGGTCGCCCAGTGGCCGAAATTCCACCACTTAAAAATTAATAAGTTCCTTCTCCGTTAGTAATTCCTTTAAATTGTAATCAAAAATCAAAAATGTTAGTTATTTTTTTCTTCAAAAGGCACTTCCAAACATGGCCCTGCATTGTTTGACTCACATAAAATTCGAATAAAAAATGTAATGTTAGGACTTATGAGACTAGAAAATGCCGGCGCCAAATAGTTTTAAAATATTGACTAACAAAATATTGACGTGTAAAATGTCTTAAAAGATCTACTTACATAATAAACATTTTTCATTAAATTATACAAATAAACTTTCTTCCATGAATTCAGCTTTAATTACAGTATTTTTTTCTTTTTAACCTTTATTCTCCCACTGCTGGGCAAGGTTCGGCCCCACAAGTTTCCACCAGTTCTGACGTTAGAGGCGTTTACGAGAGATTGGCTTGTGAAGGCTTCTCGAAGACCTGTAGCCGAGACCTTTAGCCAGCAGTGAGATATTGGAGTTAAATTAACAAATAAGTTACGAGAAAACTTCATTTTATGATTATGTCAGCCTAGCCTATGGTTACGGGAACCCCGTTTGCATCCGTGCCCATCAGGTATCAAGCTGTCAAAACGTCAAAGACAATGGTAGGGGAGAGTTGGCATATACTGAGCCCCTAACGGCCAATTGCTATATCTAAGCTCAGGAATGTATTAGAGAAGGGTTATTACCATAGATCGACGGGATATTTATTTGGCTACAATACTGGGGTTTCAAATTTGTAAAAATATTAATAGAAATGTATATATTGGCCAAATTGTAAGAAATTGGAAAACTCGAAATTAGCGAACTGGTTTGATAATTCCGTGCCCCCGGGTTGATAAAACCGCGTTCGCACTTTGCAGCAAAATGAGAGAGTTAGCCGTCACCTCATTCAACGAAGCAGTGATGCTCGCAAAGAGGAAGGCGGCGCACGTGAGGGAGAGGCAGTACATGCGCCCTCACGGCCACAGCCTTCGCAGGAGACGCCCTGGGCATCGGGAATCCCAGACTGATTCCCGGCCACCGTAGGCGCGGGCTTGCGGACGGCGAGTAATGGGTAGCTCGCTGTCCGGTAAGGACTAAGCCCGGGTCGACGGCGCATAGTGTTCCACGCGCGCCTCAAAGAGATGTCAGTAGCAACTGATGGGGCCTGCAAGGGCCGATGCCTGCCAGGGGTGCGGGTTGTTCGAAAGACATACCGCGACTCCTGGCACACAGGCAAATGAGGGAACACGGGTGGGTTTTAGTCAGTAAAAGTCTGACACGCCCTGCCGCTCCATCCAGAGCGGGAGAAGTTATTTGATGATTTCCCACCCAAAAAAAAAAGGAAAAAAACACAAATTTTGTGTTGACAATGATTTTACTTTAAAAATATAACTTTCATGCATTAGATGCACCTATAAGCTTCTAACTTTTATAATTTTAACATTTCGGTAACTTGGATACAAAATATTAAGATATTGAAGAAGAAAACAAAATAAACTATATATTTATTATGGTGCGCCTAAAAGCAGGAAATTGTCCAACTTTGTCATTTCGGTTTATAATCTCAAAAATGGATCTACACGTTGTTGTTTTTCTCATCGATAGTGCAATAGTTTTGCTTGAAAATACTGTAAATAATATTTTTATATTGTTAAATACATAAGACTTACCACTTGTTGAATGAACTCTAAAAAGAATAGTCAAAATATGTTTTTTTTTTATACGCGTATTACTCATGTGGCAAAAGTTGGATTGAACTGTCAACTGAAGCGAGAGGGGTAGGGTGCGTTCGGAAACTCGCGTCTCATTTAAGCTCGTGTTGTGTTTAGTTTTTGCAATATATACCGGCTGAAATTTTTTAGCGTCTGGACAACAATATGACGTTTTGTGTAAGTAGAATAGAACTCATATACCCTAATATTTACCTGGTACCATTTATTTAATAAAAGTTCCGAATATCCTTAAAATACATGAAAAAGAATACATCCTACGGCACTCGCGTAAAACTAATATTATCCAAAATAGGTAATAGTAAACGGCGTCAGCTGCGATTGCACATGAATGAAGCATGATGGAAGTGTGAGCGAGACGCTAGCATTAACTTCGCTCTCCTGCGCACAGGACGATACCGCCTGATCCCTACACACTCACGCACACATTTACGCGTGTACCTACATACGTCACCGTGCGGTATTTAGTTGTAGTAGGCAAATAATTTGATACACTGAGTGACGCGTGTCTTGAAACCGTAAACCAAATAAATTACGTCTCGTAAGATCGGTAAAGCTTTGATAGAAATGTAAACAAACCGCTGATGTTAAATACTTATAACAATCAGTCACATTCTTCTGTATTTCGAAGGTTTTAACGTGATGTGTAATAAAAAGGGATTCCAACAAGGTTGTTTATTCCAAATCGGATACTACAACTTACTAGGCGTATTTAAAGATCGTAATCAACTTATTTACAAATAATTACACTGATTAATTTTTACAAAATCACAGAAAATGAGTTTTTATTTACAACAAAAAGTACCTTTTCAACGATATTGCAATATTTGTTCGAAATGTCCACCTTTTCTTTCTAAACACAAACTCCCACGTTTTTGCAAATTGGTTGTTAGACTCCTAAGCGTGTCTCTGTCACTTTTCAGAATATTAAAAACGTCTATTATTCGCTCTTTTAACTCATTTACACTACGAGCTTCTTCGGTGTACACTAAGCGTTTTAGTTTAACCCACAAATAAAAGTCTAATGGCGTTAGGTCTGGTGATCTCGCCGGCCAGTTCACAGGTCCACCGCGACCTATCCACTTATCACGGAATTCACCATGTAAATACGCGAGCACAGATCGCTCGTAGTGAGCTGGACACCCGTCGTGCTGAAAGTACATGTCCGGCAGGTAGTCCAGAGGAACGTCTTCCAACATTGTATCGATAACGGACTGTATAATTTCACGATACATTATCCCTGTCAATCGACCTTCGATACAAACTGGACCCATTATGCCAACGTGTATTATCCCGGCCCAAACATTGACACTGAATAGAACTTGATGAGCGTGTTCGTTTATTTTAAGTGAGTTTTGAAACTCCACCATTGCTCGTTGTGTAGGTACTTTGTAGATACCAGCGCGGGCAAATATGGACTCGTCGCTCCATAGAATGTTCGCTTGCGGGTGGAGTTGGAGTATGCGTACGTCATTATGAAAACAATCACTGGGCGGTCGAAGCACACACGGTTCAAACGTAAAAAAACAGCGATCGACGTCACGCTATGGCTAATCGCAGGTGACTAGAGAGAGAGAGCACGAGACGCGGTACTCGGGTCGAAGGGCGCGCGGGCGGGAGGAGATGCGCATGCGGTGACACGTGAGCGGTACGCCTAAGGAAAGATATTTTGCGATAGTAGTTACCTATTCCCGGCCGGCTTCAATCAAAGGATTGAATGTCGCTACGAATTCATTGATAATTTCTGCGCGTAGGGTAGGGTGCCTATAAGTTGGGTTTTGATATTATTTGCCGATATTTTTACTCTTTTCTATTTTTATCATTTTTTAAATTTTAGTATGAAAAGTTTACAACAAATAAGTAATAGTATTTATTGATAGGTTCATTTCATGTTAGGATTTAAAAAAAAAAGAAGTGAAATTTCTATGCCACAGGCTTCTACTCCGTTCACCTATTATGCCCTATTTTTTTCCAGACGGTAAAAAAAATCATACGGTATAAAGCGCGGAATTATCAACCGCGCGGTAATTGCCAACTTTCCCCTATTCTTTTGTCTTAGAAAATATTCACATAATTTTAGAGGATGACTCGTCTGTAACTTGAATGGTCTACTGGCAAGACTCTTGGACTCCTTTCAACATCGTAATATTTAAAAAAATCACTACCCCTAGCATAGAAATTGAGCACATACGAGGTTCCAGTCAATTCGTGGATTTGTGGTTACAGTTTGCGGGTCGAATTCTCTGCCAACATGTATGCCGTCTTGTCTATAAGATTATTCCACTTACTTTGAGCTTTTTTCTAGTTATTCCTGCTTGACTCTTGATAGACCCGAGCGAATTCTTCAGAACGTCTAATGTACATTGGTGTCTTTGTATAACTGGTATTTTCTACGTTCGCAAGCTAACGACATAACATAGTTCACTGCTCATCACGGATACTAAACTTGTTTTTCGGAATTACCAAGAATGTCCAAGTTTTGCATAAATTACAAGGAACAACGTAAGTATGTGATAATTATGAAACTGATAATAAATAATGATAAAGTGTTTTGTCACGTGTCGTGTTGTCGATACTTGTTTGTATAAGAAGAATGAATTAGGATGATAAGATGGGCTTATCTAATGGCTTTCTGATAACAGAAAATCTCGTTGATACTTTTAACAACAGCATTTTTAATACAAATGTATATCGCCGCTTAGACCTCGAGATGAGATTTTATCGCACACTGGAGTATTGAGAATCCAACAGATTGCATCCCAGCGCGTCGAAAAACCACACTGTTCGATTTTCAACTCTCGGCGCTAAGCAGTGCGTTGAAGATCCATTGCGCGAAAAAGTCCACCCACGATATTTTAACATCCTTATGAATTTGGACTTACTGGAGTAGATTTAGAGGCCTCGCCCACGGCGACTTCTTGTACCGGTGCAGTAGCGATGCTGTCGCGCATGTGTATCAATACAGCCGCGATGTTGTCGCTGGCGGTGTACCGTCGCCCAGATTCTGTATCGCTATAATCGCGATGCTGTCGCGCTTCAGTAGCGATCTTATTAGGCTTCTTTCTTCCTTCGGCTGTTTCGACGTTTCCATACAGCCGCGTATGTATCGTTTCTGTCGCACGTTGCAAACGCGACTGACGCGCGATAGTAGCGATGCAGAAGCGCGTTTACAAAACGCGCAACAGCATCTCTACAAAAAGTCGCCGTGGGCGATGGGCCTGGGGCCATCATCATGCCTGTAATCCCCGAAGTGTTAGGCAGAGGTGTACCTATAAAACACCCACATTTCGCCAGTTATGTTTAAGTCCCATGTGTAATGGGAGGTACAAATCCAGACTCCGGGCTGCTACTAAGAAATTCCAGATGAAAAACCTAAGAACATTTTGCCCGACCCAGGAATCGAACTTATGACCTCCTGCTCAATAGTAGCACGTGCGACCCCTAATTCAACGAGGTATTTACTGGCGCGGATTTACCCGCGTTCAATTTGATAATAAAACTCCAGATGCGACATGATTTTCTATTGTATATCAATCGATACACGTGCCCTTGTAATGAGATAAAGTCTGCGATAGAATTATATTTTACACTAGCTGACCCGACTAACTTCGTACCGCTACTAAATTTATATTATCTCACCTTTTAAACCTTCCCTGGACTGCCACAAATATTTCAAAACCAAAATTAGCCAAATCCGTCCAGCCGTTCGCGAGTTTTAGCGAGACTAACGAACAGCAATTGATTTTTATATATATAGATAGATTATTGTCTAGAAAACAATAACCTACACAATGAAATGTTTTATTGAAGCCAAAAGATGAACCACAGGTACTATAATTCGTAGAAGTTTAGGTAATAAAAATACTTACTGCAGTATTTTTTAGGGTTCCGTAACTCAAAAGGAAATTTTGGGACCCTTAAAAATCGTTTCGTTGTCTGTCAGTCTATCAAGAACTTTTTTCTCAGGAACGCGTAGAGGTACCAAGATATTTTTTTTATTTTATTTAATATAATTTATTTAATATAACGTATACAAAAAGAGTACATTTAGCCAACAGTAGTAAATATCCCATACAATTATAGTGCCTAAAAATAAACTACTTATTTTTAAGATATTATGATTACGTGATGTTTAGATGTTTCAGAATTAGAATGTTAGGTAGCGACCCACCAGATCTAGGTTTATTGAAACCTGTGTTTCGGGCCGTCACTTTACTTATCAAATAAATTAGGACATTAACATTTAATATTAAATTGATATAAAAATAATGTAATTAACAACTATGAGATAAAGCATATTGGTAATTAAACAATATTACCTACAACTAAGCCAATAAAAATACTACAAAAGTAAATACTTACAAGGGAATAAATTATCGTCATGACAAAATTTCTAGAAGTTTTTCAGTGTCTGTGTAATTGAGTATCGTTTAATATTCTGATAAGATAACATAGTACTACATTTTTTATAGCTTGTACTATATGTAGATGCTCATTAATTTGGTAAGTCTGTTGTACAGAAAAGGACCTAAAGCTACATAAAATCGATTAGCAAACGCATGTCTAGTTTGAGGCTTTATGCAAACTAAATCCTTCCTTCTCTTGTCGAAAGGTAATGGGTCAAAAGGAGGTGCAGTGTGCTGGTGTAGTACTATGCTTAGAATGAATAATTGCCTAACTGTTAGTACATTACATGCAATATAGAGCTGGTGCGTAGGTAATCTAAAAGGGCGAAAGGTAGCAACCTTTAGAATTGCTCTTTGAGCACGCTTTAGGGGGAGAAAAATTGTTTTTGCAGCACCACCCCATGAAGTTATGCCATAGCTAGGAATGGATTGGCACAAAGCTAAATAAACCTGTTTAATTAATTTATAGTGCTGACTATAAATTAACTAAACATTATTTAAAAGGATCAAGAATTAACGGAACATACTCGTACCTGTATGTTCCGTCAATTCTTAAAAACATATTTTAAATTGCGTACTCTAAGTACACACGGCTACACATCAAGCTATAAATTTCCAGTTTACGCTGATCTCGCACTGTACAGAAATCCTATAAAATGCGAGATCAGCTTATACTGGAAATGTATACCTTGATGTGTAGCCGTGTGTACATAGTAATTCGATATGTTTAAGGAAATTTAGATTGGAGTCAATAGTGACACCTAGATATTTCAAATGGTCAGCTTTAGCTAAAGTGGGGCAACAACATGCAGTGCCAGCGTACGTGCTACAATTATGTGCGTAAATGTTTAGATTAGTAAGCGGTATGTTAGTATTTCTCATTGCAAATAAAATTGATTTTGTTTCACCTGCATTTAATGTTAGGATGTTATTATGGAGCCTATTAGACCCTATGTTAAAACGATTTTGAGCATATTCATAGACCTCAACTGTTGATTTAGCTAATAACGATAAAGTGGCGTCATCAGCATAAGACATTATGACACCATTTTGGAGTGGCAGGCTGCACAGTTCATTTAAATAGAATTAAAATAACGTGAGGCCCAACATGCTGCCTTGTGGAATTCCAAAACATTTTACACATTGATAACGCTCGCTGAGATACTCAGCAAATAGTAGAAGTTGTGCTCCTCTTATCCCAAGTATTACAAGCTTGTGCAAAAGTAAAGTAAAAGAAATTGTATCGAAGGCCTTGGCAAGGTCTAGAAAGATACCAATTGTGTGCATACCATTATCTAGATTGGTATTGTCTTGTTTTCCATAAAATAATTTGTACTACTATTGTTTTCCATAATCGTCCCCCCTCATAATATTTACTTGTATCATTAACATTTATACTAATAACGCTTGTTATATCAACTTATTAGTCATAACTTTTATTTGCCATAAAATAAGTTTCCATTATAACATGTGTTATAATCATTAGTTTCTCTATAAGTAACACATTACATAATCGATACTTCACATAAGCAACATTTAATATAATTTAGAAACGTTTATTGTTTACATACGTCCTAAGTATTGTATTATATAATGTGTATTATTCCGAATGTTCATTTATAATAAAATTATTAGTCCTAAAACATTTGCTCAAAATTAGATTTTAGTGACAGAAACGAATCGCTATTAATCCGACTCCACGCAGTCTTCACTGCCCTACTCCTAGAGTGTAGTTTAGAATCGCGTAGGCGCAGAGAGGCGAGGCGGCCCGCGTTTTGAGGAGCAGGGGAGGAGCAGGGGATTGTAACATTCACCGCCGCGCTGAGGCTGGCCGGCTTAGCCAGCCAGCAAGGCAAAGCTGCAGTGGTGAGCGTTAAACCATCTGCGACGACAAGCTTCGGAGCTGTGACAGTAACCATGCCTGCTGCATGTTGCATGCTCGCTTGCATGCTACATGCTTCCTTGCATGCTATATGTTGCAAGCTTGCTGCATGCATGGTGTATGCTGTATGCTTGCTTGCATGCTACATGTTGTATGCTCGCTTGCATGCTTGCTTGCGTGCATGCATGGTAACGGTAACGGTAACGGTAAATTTATTGCTAAAAAACATTCACACAGATTTTACATTGGCCTCAAACTAGGCAAGCCTGTGTCTTGGGCACCAATATCGAGGGTTAACCAGCTTAACATTTACTCTAAAACATGTTTGGTAATAAACGCAAAGTATGTTTGCTTCAAATTACAAAAGAAAAAATAAATAAGAATCAAGAATCAAAATTAAACAAAAAATAACAATCAAATCTAGAAGTGAGAGAATCTTGAGTGAGTGTGGAGTGTGTGTGATCATGTGATGGTGAGTTTGAGGGTGCTTAATGGTGAGTATATGTGGGTGAGACATAACGTGAGCGAGGTACGGACGTACATGTATGCACAAAAGTTATTTATCCACTGTAATCACATTTCTGCTTCATAATATGACAAGTTTAGTAACCAGGACCAGGTCTGTTTTTTATTTATTTGCGAGTGCAATTTCATATATTGCACTGTTTGATCACTGCGTTATAGACGTTTACGTGCAGAAATTTTGGAAGTCTTTGAGCATATGCCGATTTAACTGGGGGAGCTGGAACTCTAAATCTTCGTTTGGCCTGTAGACTACTTAAATCACTCCTTTTCGAAGTGTTGATGTGGGTCTTGGTAGTAACGTTCAGTATGTACAATTTTCTTACGCTCAGCAGGGAAGCTTCTACGAACAGGACTTACAACAGGAGAACGGCGCGTTGTGCTCTTTCGAGGATTATTAAATGAGTTTTTGACGCACCTCCCCAGATTACAATGCAATATTGTATTAGGGATACGGTGGAGGTCTGCCCGGCTTGGGTGGAGCACCGCCGTATCCTCGTGGAGGCGATCGGCGGCGGCGATCTCTCGCGTCCGGCCCTGGTCCAGGCCATGGTACGGAGCGAGAGTGCATGGTTAGCCGTCATCTCCTTCAACGAAGCAGTGATGCTCTCAAAGAGGGAGGCGGCGCACGTGAGGGAGAGGCAGTACATGCGCCCTCACGGCAGTAGCCTTCGCAGGAGACGCCCTGGGCGTCGGGAATCCCAGGCTGATTCCCGGCCACCGTAGGCGCGGGCTTGCGGACGGCGAGTAATGGGTATTTCGCTGTCCGATAAGGACCAAGCCCGGGTCGACGGCGCGTAGTGTTCCACGCGCGCATCAAAGAGATGTCAGTACCAACTGATGGGGCCTGCAAGGGCCGATGCCTGCCAGGGGTGCGGGTTGTTCGAAAGAGATACCGCGGCCCCTGGCACACAGGCAACTGCGGGAACACGGGTGGGTTTTAGTCAGTAAAACTGTGACACGCCCTCCTGCTCCACCCAGAGCAGGAGAAGTCATTTGATGATTTCACACCCAAAAAAAAAATGTATAAAGCTATGTAAACGAGTTTTTTTACTTTTACTTCAACTGATGCGCTGTCCCGAATTATTTTCATTATGTAAATTTACTTCCGAACGCGTTTTACAAGTTCCCTAATCTGTAGTTTAAATGAAAGGTGTTGGTCAATAATAACTCCTAAGTATCTTATTTCATCTACTCTGTCGATGATACTGCATGAACATTGGGCGAGTGTATTATGGCAATCTTCTCCGTGAATGTTTAAATTCCATGATGGTACCTTGGTAGCCCGAGCTTTCCTGAAGGTTATGTATTTCGTCTTTATGACATTCAGCGTAAGTAAGTTCGTGTTGAGCCAATTAGTGACCCTGATCATTCCTGCTGCTGCTTTCTGCATGGTGTATGCTTGTTGGCATGCTTCTTACAGGGAACTACACAACAAGTAATCTATCTCAAAAGAAGTCGGTAGTAGAAAAAATATTACCCGTGTGTCATTTATCTAACTTGTATCTACTTTACACATTAAACAGTTTGTCAAATGCGAAACGGCGAGGTTAGATTAGGTTAGAACTGTGGCCCGCAGAGGCGGGCCGGCACTCGCCGGGGATCGCGGAAGTCACACTAGTTCCCGTGATCCCCGGTGCAAGTGAGAGACGGAACACCGGGGTGGTTTCCTCTTTTGCAAAGCAAGCATGCATGGTAGATTAGGTTTATGTTTAGGTGGGCAAATCAATATTATGGTGAATGAATATTATGGAAAACGACATTATTGAAAATGAAAAATTTAGCAAATAAATTTATGGATTAAAATTAATATTACACTTGATCGATTATGATTTATGACCAATGTAATAAGTGAAAATGAATTTATGCAATTTCACGATTATGGCAACTGAAGCGTTATTTCTAATGAAAATATGGCAAATACAAGTATGGTATGTAAAATTATTGCATTTTAAATTATGGCAAACATTAGTAAACCATCTAGATTGGTAGCACTATAATTAGTTAATTTGTGTACTGCTTGGCCAGTTGATCTTTTGGGCCTAAATCCAAATTGATTAATTCAAAGAAGTTTGTTATCTTCCAGATATTTAATCAACCTGCACTTAACACATTTTTTCAAAAAAAATTGAGAGGTCTGTTAACACTGAAATGGGTCTGTAGTTATTCAGACAGGTTTTGTCTCCAGACTTGAATACAGGAGTGACCACAGCTTTTTGAAGGAGTTTAGGGAATATTTATTTATGTAACCATAGCTTATAAATGAGAGTTAGCGGAGGGGCAAGTAGTAAATAGTTTAAGTATATTGGGTATGCCATTCCACCAGGTACCACATACCTCCTTTAATCCGAATAAAAATCTCACAACCAACTTAATTTACGTCGGTATCTAATACCTAAACATAAGAATTTACTGTAGAGGTTGTCGCACTCTGGTTTTGAGGTGATAAAATAGTAGAATTTAACGATATTTCAGCCAACTTTTTACCAACGTTAGCAAAAAATTGTTCACTTTATTCTTTGTTTCGGATTTATTTATCTCTGTAGATAGTAAATTAAGCGGAAACTCGAGATTTTTAGTTCTAAATGTATTAATTTTTATGCATATTCCAGCCAAGTTTACTATTTTTCCCCGCCTTCTGTAATTCATGTTTATCATACCGATTTTTTTGTTTTCTTTTTCCCGGTATATTTTATATGTTTTATGTGAAGTTTGGTCTCTTTGTTTTTTACAACTAACGAGACCGGATGTGTTCCAGGGCTTGCTACAACTTTACTTTCTAGGCATTGTCTTAGTCAACGTGTTTTTGCTTATTGAAAGTTGTAGTAACTTTATGAAATTCTTTAAAGAAAAATTTGCGTCGTTTGAATTATAAACAGGGTTAAAATTAATACCGCGTATGTCTTTTTAACCGACTTCCAAAAGGAGGAGGTTCTCAATTCGTTGCAACCTTTTTTTTATTTATGTTCCCGATTACTCGAAGATGGCTGGACCGAATTGTATTTTTTTTTTTGTTTGAAAGGGTACCTACCTATGTAGATAAAATAACAAGCAGAGATCTTTTACTCCAGAAATGCACGCCTATTCAACGTCTGTACTCTTTTAATTTACGCAATCTGGTCAGTGTGTTTGATTGATATGATTGCCTTTTTTATGCAAACCTATCTATAATACATATCAGAGTAAAGTCGTTGGGATCGACTTTTATGTTTAGAGTAAAAGACCTCTCCCTACCTAGATAAACGTTTATAGCTTATCTTCACTGCCAAATATATCTCGTCAGGGGCTTCATTTAAAAATATTTCCACTTCGTAAGAGGCCTGAAACCTTCGATTTTTTGCTCTTGAACCCCTGAGACTGTCTTTTCAGAAACGATGTTCGATTATGGAATCTTTTCAAATCGATATTGTGTTTTACTTTTAGTCTACTCTTGAGCATTGAATACCTGCTCCATAGCGTAGAAGGCTTTATTTTGGCAGGTAGTCCATTGAAGTATGTAAGAAATACACTTTCGGAAAATGATATTTTCTTATCTGCTCGCCACTTCATAAAGTTATTGTATGTATTTAAGTATCTTTCCATTGAAATTTCTGGCAAAAGATTTTCGATAACTGTATTTGCCTCGTCTTTAACAGAATCTGGGGTCAACATTTCAGAATCACTTGAACTCATTTTCAATAAGATATTAGTCTAAATAAACCGAGATTTCGATACAGCTTACAGAGTTAGTATCCCGCCAAATAAAAATCAAATCAGTCAATGAGTCTATTTCAAATTTTAAGTTTGGAACACACCTGCGTCACTGCCGCGGGCGGACCTGCTTACTTTTTTTAAATTCGCACTGGCTGTTTATACACTCACAAGACCGCAGCATTTTTTTCGCCGACTGTCTAACCAAATTTAGTTCTATTTTTAAAATTTATTCCCAGGTTGGGAATAAATTTAAAAAATAGAACTAAATTTGGTTTTAGAGAGGGAAGCAATTACTATGAGTCTCTCCCGCCCAAAGGAGGGAAGTAGCATCTTCCGCCCGCTACTCGGATCAAACAAACCCTACTTTCCGAGTATGAGAAATGCAAAGTTATTTTTCACTTTGTAGTGTTTTTTTTTAATTCGATTGTGTTTTTTGGCAATGTTTTTATTTTACAATTCGTATACCACTACTTGCCATGTAAACAAGTGTAACTATAAAATATGAAGAGTTCCCTCGATTTCTCCAGGGTTCCACCATCCACCAACCCGACCTGATGACCATGGGACCAGCTGGGAATTATATACCCTTTAAAGAAAAAAAAATTCAAATCAGTTTAGGCGTGGTGTTGGAGTATTCGGGGAACAAACAAAAAAAAAATGAATAAGCTGACGAATTGAGAACCACCTCCTTTTTTTAAGTCGGTTAAAAATAGCGTTTGTGACTTATGGCATTGCTTTTGCCCCTTAGGGAATAATTTACTATTAGCTTTATGTCGCTAGGACAACAATAACTGTTATGCCTCTGATATTTCGTACATAAAGAGGTCATAAGGTGACCCCTCACCACCAGGTGCTTGTTTCACACCAAACGGCATAAAAAAGAAGTTAGTTTTGAGATTTTATTTAGAAAGATATTCGTGGGCAATTATTATTGTAGGTATTAAATACAATCTAACCAATGAAATGATCGCAGCACTAATAAAATGTCTAATATATAAATTTAACCGGTTTCTTTTGTAAAATATTTCTTAAAATAATAGATATCTATTTAAAAATATGTCGCTTACAATCTGGTGAATTTGATAGAAAAGTTTGAAATGTTGGTCCAACTTGAATCCGCGGTTGATTCATGTGATCAAGGTTCATTGGATTTACCCGAGAGTTTATTATTGAATTAATTACGGTTTAAGACGTCAACACGAAGAATTTGAAAAAATCCCATCTGCCTAATAGACACCATTCTGCGACAAGTATAAACGGAAGAGTAATGCGTGCGATTGTCTTATCGTTTAAAACAATGTTATATGGATAACCCTACACTTTTATCGGCATTATTGCCCGGTTTCTGGGTGAGTTCCACCATTCCATCTATTCGATATCATGGCATTTGCACAATGCGTTTCTGGACTCTCATTTACAAGGAGTAAGTAATTGAAATGACTGAAAACCTGAAATAGGGTCATTTTACTCATAATTACGAACAGATTTTACAATGGGCCCAATCCTGAAATTGCAAAAATAAAGTCTGGCGTTCCCTACATCTTGTCGAGCTATGAGCAGCTGATTGGGGTTGGTCCCTTTGTAAAGTGGTTCATAATGATGACCATTTCAGGTTTCACTGATTTCAGTTGCATCTTGTTTACAGAACTTCGCTAAAATTGTTAACCTTGCCTAACCAATAGCTATTATTTGTTTTTAAGAGATGAGCAGCAACCGGGGAATATTCTGATGTTATGACTAGATTAGGTAACCAACATCCAGAATCTCATCGTCCTAACTTTCGTATTCATTAAACTAGTTTGATAACTTGTGTGACGGCATCTATTTTTATATCGCAGCAAAATCGAAATACCAATCCGTGAACTAATTAAAGAATGTTACGATTTTATTAACGGCTACATCCGATTAGAACGACTTTTCGCATCGCTATTTAAAGAAAAAATCTTCTTTATTATTTTTATTTTGCTCTTTTTTCTATATTCGTTTGCCGAGTTGGCAATATCAGAGCAGTGTTGGCCCAGTGGTAAGAGCAGCGCGCTGGGGCTGTTTCGCATAGTGTCGTAGAATTATGCTGAGCGATGACCGTTTCGCGTGGATGTGATGCACACTTTCCCCCAACATTTTGTTTCTTTCTCTGCGTCATAGCATAACATAAGCATGCATAGCATAGCATTGTCAGCCTATAACGTTCCCACGGCTGGGACACAGGCATCCTCTCTGTGAGAGGGAGCGTCATGTTTGCCGCGAATAGATTAAAGTATTTTCTTCTATCTTTGTCTTTTGGACCTGGTCCAGTGGTAACGGCGTAATTTTTCAATCACGCTTTTGTAGTTAGCCGAACTAAAAAATAGCAAATATGTCGGTTTTTGAGGTATTTTATAATTAATGAATATCAAGCACCCCACGCTTTTTTGAGATTACTTTCGACTTTCTTAGTTTGGTTTTTAATGCGTGTGTTTAAGTTTTTTAAACTATTATGTTTTACTTTTACTTTACCGTTGTTTGGGCAAAGGTTAAATCATATTATGAATTATGTTTCAGAATTTCTACCTGTTGGTAAGACAAGTCTAAAACAAGCTTTAACTGGCTTGAAAAATATTATTAGGTTCCTACGAGGTCATTGACTTGTTACCAAATCAATAAGGTTCACTGGATGGGTAGGAAATTGTTATTTACATAATGTGTGATGTTTTCAACTCATTTATAACACGTTCATAAATTAATTTAACGTTTTTATTTTGCGCCTATGCTGTTTTTTGTTCTTCATTAAAAAACCAATTGGTACCTTTTAAAACACCTATAAATTACCAGTTAAAATTTTAAAACGTTGTTTTTTTTTAAATTATGACAAAGACGAAGTCTGTGGTGAAACATAACACTGATTATTATTTTTAGACCGGAATTGACTTTAAAACAGAATGACGGAATCATTACATCATTTTAAACTCGAAAATCCACTTAATTTTTGCTATGTTCACTGAGATTCATTCTCATGCAAACCAAAATGTTTTAATTTTTGTTTCCCTTTTCGCACATGAAAAAAAATGCATAAAACATTTTTTTATATTTTGACTGTCATTCTGCATTAGGTAGGTATAATAATAGCACATGTGGCTAAAAGTGTGGTTGGCATTTTAGTTGATGTTCCTAGACTAAATAAGGATCTCTAAAAATATCCGCATTCATACGATATAATTATAAACTAGTTTGCTCATCATAGTTTTGAATCCGTTTCAAGAAGCTGCTCAAATCCGCGAATTCACGGTCGTAATATTGATTTGCATAATAACATTGTACGAAACGTGTTCTATGTTTTTTATTTATTATAAATATTTTGTAAGGGATAATTTTGTAATACGATCATTGACTTCTATGTCAGCTCTGCGCCTGCTACTACGTCCGCATGGATTTCGGCCCTATTCAGCACTTGGAACTTCAAAATGGCGCCTGCACTCGCTTGTCCCTTGTAAATTCATCATCATCTGCCTCCCTTTTCTCAATTGCGATGGGATCGGCTTCCAGTCTACCTGCTGAATACCAGTATTTTTTAATGGAGAGACTATCTATCTGACCTCGACAACCCAGTAACTGGGTAATACAATACCCCTTGGTAAGACTGGTTGTCAGACTGTCAGGTTTTAGATGACCCGTAAATACTGTCAAACATTGACCACGAGTTGCCACGTGTGATAGCCGGGATCAACAGCTTCGTGGTTTCCCAGGCATGAAGGGTTTCTTGGTGTGTAATGATGGTCACCTATCCCCGGACTAACTGTGGCAAGCCTGATCGATCGTCCCATATATGCGGCTTCACTTAGCACTTATCCACATTAGCCACAAGCCCTTGTCAATTCTAAAAGTATATTTTTCTCATAACTAACGGGTTAGATTTTGAGACAAATCATTTTGTCCCCACAGCAGTATTAAGGGCTACCGTATTAGTTCATAGACCACTTTCCATACAAATTAGAACAGTCTCCTTTGTCTCTGAGGGAGTGTCTGGTACAATTTAGTCCCAGATTAATTTAAACTAATTTAAAAAAATGGAGGGAATTGCTCTTTTTTGTAAAACAAAAGATATCTGCATATCGGCGATATTACCTTCACCACAACAGAATACTGTACGACATCACACAAAAATCACACAGGCTGTCTTTAAATCAGTTAAATCACGAATTTTCTTACGGCATTCGCCGCAGACTCAGAGATAACCTTTTTGACTTTTTTCTAAATGTGGACCCCACTGAAACCTGGCTTCCAATGCTATGGTTAAGAACACTGTGTATCTTCCGGTTTCACCCTTTCACCCTTTTTAACCGACCATGTTTTACTCGCCTAACATGAGGTCATCATCTTCTCCCTAGGCAGCCGACCCCAACATAGTACAGTTGGGAAAAGGCCGGGGTCGCCTTCCAGTCTTACCGGATGAAGCTGAATACCAGCATTTTACATGAAGCGACTGTCTATCGGACCCTCACAACCCAGTCACTGGGTAACACGATATCCCTTGGTAAGAGTGGTTATCAGAATTTCTGGCTTCTGGCGACCGGATACCGACTGTCAATGATGAGGTATTGTAAAAATAATGCATTTCGTTTTTGAAGTGAAAACTTCTTTATGCGCGTTGTGCATTTTTTTGAGATGGGAAAACTCGCAACACCGTTACCGACACCTCTGTAGGTATATACGTTAGACATTTGAGAACTCAAAAAATACACACGTAATTGTTCAAGTTTTCACTTCTGTCGGCACTCCCGGAGTGCCACTGTTTTTTTCCGTCTTCTTCTCGATATACTTCTTCTTACATACTCACAAAAAGATAAATATTTTAATCGTTAGTTGGGCTGTTAAGTGGGATGCGAAAAGGCATCGCGCGAAATTTAAATTTCCTGGCAGGCTGTCAGATTGTATGTTGTCCTTTCATCATTGATTGAGTGGTTTTGGTAGGTACGGTCTGCGGGAACGGTGAACCAAAGAGAGACATAGGTATGATGATCTTTTACTTACATACCTGTATATATATAAGTATAAAAGGAAAAAAAATCTCACAATTTAAACAGGCCTACGACTGTTGAAGTCGTTTTATGGTTTCCACAACACTGTTTTAAACAATCGTTTAGGTTAAATAAATATTCAAACAGTAAAATTACTATATATTATCCTTAGGGGATAGTAAATAGTAATTTTACTGTTTGAATATTTTGGTGGAGAAAATGTTGATCCCCCAAAGCGTCAGTGGTGAAAATGTAAATTTTAGTTAATTATAATTTACAGTCCTGCTTAAGGACACCTATGTTTTGAATTTTCGAATTGCGCACATTTAAATCTTTGATATTTAATTAATTTTTTTGATCATCATCATTATACATAATTAATTATGATGGTCATCTGTGACCTGAAGGTGAGATATTTTAAATGCAGAGCCGTCAGCTTGTAGCCAATCATGAATCTTATACTCAAGGAGGTTGACTCACTTCCGGATAACGGAAATAAAAAGTCTGCCCTTTGGCATTCTGAGCATTGTTCTTGTCTGGGAATGTTTGAGCATACATCGTGAGTATCGTATGCAGTTATTTACCAATAAAAGACATTTAACCGCTGATATCTTACCTAAATAAAGTACGCACACGTACTTATAACTGGTAAAGAGTCTTAAGAATTTTTATTATTGGTGATTTTGCTATATTTTTCTCTGTGCTTGCTTTTGGTTGTCTGTACCTGTGGGCATGAGAAGCGAATTTTGTCTTATTACTAGGTTTCAATCCTGATTGGTTGAAAACCTGCGGCATTAGGCGAGGTTGCATTGTTTGATCTTCTGGCGAGTTTTTTCTTCTTCTTGGTATTACTACTTTAGTGTGCTGGCTAGCTCCTCAAAATTACCGTGTGTTTAACAAGAAAGCTTTGCAAAACTTAACAATGCATAACATTTCTGTTATTCGTAGCTTTTCAGTAAATTTTTCGTTCATCACTTTCCATGTTTAATATACCTAATACCTACCAAAACCACCTAAGAGGAGGAGGAGGTACCTAATATTCACTATTAAATCCTTAGGCACCGAATGGGATATGTTACTATTATTAATTGGCGAAAAATCGCTTAATTGTAAATAAGTGAATTAAATAGCAATAAGTTCGATATACAAGCCCGTTTCGTGCCACTGGTAGGCAAATACCTCTTCTTTTACCTGTACCATGGACTACTCTCTTGCTAAAGAAGTTCAGCTAATTTCACCATTTTCGTGTAAGTCTGCCGCGATGTCGCTTGCCATTAAAAGAGTCGTGGGTTTGGCTCTTTGATCGTCTGACATGCTGCAGATATGTCCAGCCCGACTCCATGCTTTCCGAGTGGCATGGTGAAGTAAAAAGTGATTTATTTTGTACTAGCTTTTGCCCGCGACTTTTTTGCCATGGAATAATTACTTTGGGCAGCATTTTTAATTTTTTAGGATTCTTATTTTGCAAATAATGCACATACAAACTGCTGTGGTTTACTGTAAATAGCTTGTTTTAATATATTTTTATAAATTACGTTTTTGGTTATTCCATCCTTTGCCAGTATTAAACCCGCAAAATCTTTATGTTTCACATAAAGATTTTGCGAGTTTGATACTCGTGAGCACGCCACATAAAGTTGCCCATAAGAAAAACAGTTTTTTTCTAAATGTACACCTGCAACTTTAAGCGTCTGTCCTTGAGCGTATTTCCGATAAATATACGTAAGTATGTAAACATAGACAGATTTGTTTGGACTTCCATACGAACTTACATCACCTATTTCATACCCACACAGGTCGAAGTTTCTAAAACGCTAGAGCAAATATTTATTTATTTCTTATCAAGTACTTAGATACAATGGTTTTATCTTCGACTATGACGAACTTTCATCCCCTATTCAACCCCTTCAAGCCCTGATAAAAGGTAGCCTATGTCCTTTCCCAAGGTCTAGTCTATCTCTGTACCAATTTTAATCAAAATCCGTTCAGTGGTTTAGGCGTGAAAGTGTAACAGACAGACAGAGTTAATCTCGCATTTATAACACTAGGTTTCGCCGCGGCTCCGTCCGGGTGGATATCGGTTATCGTCAAAAAAGTAACCTACTTCCTTCTTCACATCTCAGGCTATATCTCTGCCACATTTCATTACGGTCGGTTGAGTGGTTTAGACGTGAAAGCGTAACAGAGAGACAGACAGAGTTACATTCGCATTTTTATTACTAGCTTTTGCCCGGGGCTCCGCCCGCGTGGATGTAAGCGTAACAGACAGAAATACATACAGAGTTTCGCATTTATAATATTAAGTTGGGATAGTAGGGATTACTAAAAGTTCTAGTAAAAATACGATTTTAATAAGATAAACTTTATCTATTTGTATAAAGGGCTTGTAGCTAACTAATAACAGTCGGACGGGTCGATCGATACGGTTAAGCTAGGCTTGCTGCGGGTGGTCCGTGGATGGGTGACCATCTTTATACACCGTGACATTTTAGTCGTCTTACAAAGGTGGTCCACTCAATGTATCCGTCATAAAATACCTCTAGGCGCGATTAAAACTTTGTTACCACTCATTAAGATAATAGGTATAAAGAAAAATTAATAATGCTTTAGAATTATGAAACCCGGAGGGGGTGTCATAATTCTAACTGTTATTAATGTTTACGTATCAAACGGTAGAAGATATCTACCTACCTACCATACAGGATGTTTCAAACTACGTCATCCGTCTTAGTGAATTATATTTTTTTCTACTAATACTTTTTTTTTAAATAAATGATTAGTAGTCATTGGATACATTAAGTGGGCTGCCTTTGTAAGACATCTAAAAATGTCACGGTGTATACTAATACCTCTCCGTGCCTGGGAAAGCACGGTTAGCCATTGATCCCGGCTATCATTCGTGGATCTTTGACAGTCGTTACGGGTCGTCATAAACCTGACAATCAACAACCAGTCTTACCAAGGGGTCGTATTACGCTGTAACTGGGTTGTGGAGGTCAGATAGGCAGTCGCTCCATGTAGAATACTGGTATTCAGCTGTATCTGGTTAGACTGGAAGCTGACTCCAACGTAGCTGGGAAAAGGCTAGGCAGATGATGATGATGATTTTATTTTATAATACTGGTTCCACATTCACTTTTATATACTGCAGTATGTCTGCAGGTGTTTCATGAGCTCAAAAAAAAAATAAAAAAAAATAATAGTTATTTATTTAAATTAGGCTGAGAATCAGCACTTTTCGAACGTCATAACTCATAATACATAAGACAGTCCCCCTAAACGCTATATGATGTGTACTTTTTTAAATTTTACTGTTGTTTATAATGTGTTAGGTCAATCAGTGGCCTTTATTAACGCAGTAGATTTAAATTTAGTTTAAAACTACGTAAATGGTCTAAACTCTTTATGTCATCTCTATAATAACATACTTTTTCGGCAAGGCGTAGTTCGATTTAAAGAAAATGAAAATATAGACGTATGTGTGAGCAGTATTGAGCAGTGGTGGCCCAGTGGTAGCGGCCGCGACTTAAGAGTTGTAGGCCGTGGGTTCGAACTCAAGCAAGCAGTTCACTTTGTGTAAATATTTTTAGGTGAGATGCATTCATGTGTAGTAAATAGTATTCTTATATTTAAACCAATCGTGTTTTATTTATTACGTATTTATTATGAAATGAATTTGATTGATTTGCGGATTGCGATGTCTCCCGCAAATATAAGACTTTCCGTCCAAAAAAGTAACAAAATCATATCCACCCTACAAAATTTTCTCCTTTAAAAAATTGGAAATCAATTTTCTCTTAAAGTATGGCATTTAGAAGAATGGACGATGTGTTAATTTTAGTAAAAAAAGGTATTCTAATTTGCGTTAATCTATGAGGTTGAGCCATCACCTTAATCATAAAAGTTTTATTTCGCGTTTAAGAAATTTATGGCCCTTTGCTTTAAGTTTTTACTATTTTTTACCAATTTCCTTATAAGTCTTATTTCGTTTCGCAAGCAAAAAAAAAACATGGGCCCTTAATCCAGATGCACATGTGACTGGTGTGTCGGTCGAAATAAGTTATTTATCGAAGATTTTTATCTTCAATAAATAACTTATTTAGATAAAGTAATAGTAAATTAATCAAAACTGTACTTTCGAAAAAGAACCTATTTACTACGAGTCTAGGAACGATTCGAACGCCGAAAATATAGTTTTTATAATGTTTGTCTGTTTGTCTGAAGGTGTGTTCCAGTATCACGCAAATACTGGATAGATTTTGTAAAAAATTTGGCATAGATCTTTCCTCTAAATTCGGCAGCATATATAGGTTATAAATTATCACGCTATTTGCTATGGGGGCTGAGCAATATTGTAATTTGTTCATATTCTTCTATACTTCTAGTTTACCGTAAATTATAAAGAGACGAACACACAGGTAGAATATAGCAGATATTTTCTCTAAAATCACTATCACCACGCTATACCTTTATGGAGCTAAGCAGTCAAGCATGACATGCTTATTATGAGAACGGGTAGTTTAGTCAACTTTCAACAAAGCAAAAAGCGACTGCTTTGCAAACCTAAGTTCGATATCCAACTAAATATTTATTTTGTGCTTCTTTTTATATATTTAAAAAAACTTACTATTTTAAGACAGTTCGTAGAACGTACCTACTATAACATACATAAAAAAGAAACACATTTTTCTGCCACAAAAATACGTATAATTTTGTAGATAAAGACACGAAAGATATAAAAATATGAAAGGTGAATAATAATATCTGCAGATTAGAATTTTAAAGAAACAAAATTTGAAACGAGTTAAAGTTTGTGGGTAATCAGGTTTTTACCCGACTGCACCAGAAGGAGGGTTATGTTTTTCGAGTGTATGTATGTATGTATATTTCTTTGGCACGGTCTGTAGCCTAAACGGCTTGATCGATTTCAGCTTGACAGGTGCCGTTAGATTCATTTTAATTGTGAGAGTGACACTGGGTATACCAAAATTTAAAAATAAAATGATCGATTTTTAACGCCATATTGTGTCTTCATTTTTTTTTTCACTATACCTTTTGTGTGGGGTAGGTATCAAAATAAAGGGTTTTCTAAATAGGTCTCATTAACGTTAAAAATGATTATATTAACTAAAAACTGTGAAATAACTTATTAATTTTTACGTAAAACTATTTTCGTACACGACCTAACTTAAGCAATTGCAATCAATTAATTACATGCCGATGCAGCCAAAAAATACTATTCCTTAACGATAAAGACCACTAATTATGGTGAAGAATACGTAAGTCCGCTAAAAAGTAGTCGGCACCGCGCGTCAGGGGGGTAAATCAAGTGGGTGCTGATGGTAGAAGGCAGTTTCGAAGTCGGGACTTTTTACTGACTGCAGCAAAAACGGCTTCGGTGTAGGTCTCAGGCTGACCGCGTCGTTTCTAGCCAGTCAGTTATATACCTAGAATCAGTGTTATCCCGAGAATTTTTTTTAAATTTTTGGCAGATTTTCCATAGTAGAATTGTCAGAGTAAATTTTATTCTACGGATAAAAAATATCTGACTTTGGTAAAATCAGGCCTCTTTTTGGGTGGGAAATCATCAAATAACTTCTCCCGCTCTGGGCGGAGCGGGAAGGCGTGTCAGACTTTTACTGACTAAAACCCACCCGTGTTCCCTCAGTTGCCTGTGCCAGGGGCCACGGTATCTATTTCGAACAAATCAAAAAAAAAATTAGCTCATAATCACATAAAACGAAAATAAGAAAAACTGTTCCGTAGAGTCCTGGATATCCGGGGTTGAGCTAATTACTTTAATGGAAACGCAAATGCGAACAAATATGATTTTTATGTTTATTTCTAGAATTAGCACTGTACAGTTCCGCGCGTGTCAGTCAATTTAATTCTCCCGAAACAAAACCAATATATAAATACTTGACGGATTCCTTCTAGAACTGCCTGACAGTACGAACATAGACAAAGCCCTTTCGTTGGCAGCCAGTATGTGCATAAGGTTGCATTCGGTAAACGACCAACCTTTACATGAGCTACGCCTACCCTTGAACAAAAGGATTAACGTAGGCATATATCTGCACAAGCCTTTTATTCACAGCATTCGAATAGTCAGCAGGCACCTGCCTATACCTATGGTAATGTTTACCTAACGTTGGATAGCAATCTAACAATATGAGGTCCAACTCTTAAATGGGAAGGCTCAAGTCAGGACAAACAAATCTGTGACACTACAACCAGTGTCAGCAAAGTTAAACGTTAAAGCGTGCCAACGTGCACCTGTACAAACTAGTTTTGTCATGCTTGAACCTCGTCACGTCAAAACCAACGGAAAAGACGCGACGTGGCCTCCTAAGGCAAACAAATTGATGTGACAGTTCACATCAGTCCAGAAGGGTTAATTAGAGAAGACCTTAACGTAAAAATCTTTTGCTCCATCGGACGGCGTTAAGTCAGATGGTATAGTATCTGTTTATTACTGATACTGTACTTAAGCTTCCTTTTCATTCATCCACATCATCCTTATATTTGGTATCCTTTTACTACTTTCTTACATTATTATATTTCGCACTTTATTTTCTGTGTTAGCACTCTGCGAATTGATCTTAAACGATTCGTCTATATAGAATTACCTGATTTTATACATATATATCGATGATTTTACATTAGAATTTTTATCATTTTACATAATAATAATCTTGTTATGACATTTAAGTCAAACGTGCCAAACTGATGTCTACTTATTCTTTTAATTATACCTATATGCAGACTATTCAAGGAAGGAAGGTTGCATTAGGATTGTATTTACTAAAAATCATTTTACATCGTTTGGATATCCTTAATTTAGTTTTTCTACATAATTACGTTGTCTACTAAATAACGGAATTCTACATTATAATTATAAGATTCTAAAACCCACTCTCGGTTTTTATCAAGGAGGTTTGATACGTCTTGACCGACTAGATCGGCAGATGACAGGATTATATGGCTGAAAAGAAAAAGAGGAAAAAAAGGAATTTGAAAAAAAAAAAATCAGAAAAAGAAGAGGGCTGTCAAGTCGTTGGGTGGACGAAAAAATCCGGAGGGCCGGAGTCGTGTGGAAGGGAGCGATGGATCATTGAGAGTGGCGGATTGTAAAAACATACGTAAACTTCACGAGGACTATTTTACAAGAGTTAGGGACGCCGACGCTCTGACCCGTCCCTACACTTGAGAACCACCTGATTTGACGCCGGAGTCACAGAGCTGCCCTGACACCAACACAGAATGTTTAACCAGATTTGACGCCTGAACCGCAGACTTGGCTTGACGCCATATCGAGTATTACCCACCACCATCCTCATCTCTGCATAGAGTGCGTTTTTTAGGCAGGAACCTTTTTTATAACTTATCTATTTTGTACTCCCTTTAATAAATTTAATTGTCTAATCTACTTTTACCCCTTTTATTTGTTAGGGATAGGTAGACACGACAAGTGAAGGAAAAGGTTAAGAGGCTAGACTGTCAAAGTTCATAAAAAACGACTTTAATTATGTTCGTACTCCAGAGGTAAATTCTAGAAATGTACCTACACTTTTCTCGTTCCTTTCCATTAAATATCAGCTAAAGCTGATGAAAACCTGTGAGTCCCCATCTATAAGCTGAACCAATGGTGTCAACTGAACACCCTTTGCGAAGACTATGCTCCTTTAGCAAAGTTGGTTGCGGCTTAGAGTGAGTGTCCTCCCACCTCTAGGGGGAACCACAGTTTTCGAGACTCGCGGAATTACTTAACATGCGTAACTACTTGTGGTGTCCTTCCCTCAGACTGCGTGGCTGTGAGGAGTGTCACCCGGTGACCAGGTGTCACCTCACACGCACTCAACAGCGTCGGATATTTTCTCACCATCACATGTGATAAACAGAAAAGAAAACGCATTAATAAAATGTTAAATTAACCAAACTAAAATTATGACATGATGATAGGTAATGAACATGACATTAAATGACAATAAAATAAGTAATCAATTGACAATAAAGTAAGATTTAAAAATAAACTATAATCAAACGAGAAAAGGTTTTAATCTAACGTGTAAAATCTCCCTGATCCGTCTATACGGAACGTGCACGACGAAGGGTCTGCCATCTGGTGGCGTAAATCCGAAGTTGTACGTAATCATTACTTGAAATTGACACGTAAATAAACAACCTTAAAAAATAAAAAATAAAACCTTGTAAAAATAACCTTGGGCACGCCACGATTGCGGCGGTAAGTCCCCTCTTTGAGGAGTGGCTTGAGAGGCAGCATGGCGTCCTCACCTTCCGCCTGACACAGGTCCTCACCGGACACGGTGGTTTCGGGAGGTTCCTGTTTCGCACAAGGCGGGAGGAAACGCCCGGGTGTTTCCATTGCGAAGATCGCCCTGAGGACACGGTGGAGCATGCGGTGGAGGTCTGCCCGGCTTGGGCGGAGCACCGCCGCGTCCTCGTGGAGGCGATCGGTGGCGGCGATCTCTCTCGTCCGGCCCTGGTCCAGGCCATGGTACGAAGCGAGAGTGCATGGCTAACATTCACTTCCTTCAGCGAAGCAGTGATGGTCGCAAAGAGGGTGGCGGCGCATGTGAGGGAGAGGCAGTACATGCGCCCTCGCGGCCGTGGCCTTCGCAGGAGACGCCCCGGGCGTCGGGAATCCCAGGCTGATTTCCGGCCACCGTAGGCGCGGGCTTGCGGACGGCGAGTAATGGGTAGCTCGCTGTCCCGTAAGGACCAAGCCCGGCTCGATGGCCCAGAGCGGGAGAAGTTATTTGATGATTTCACTCCCAAAAAAAAGGACTGTCTGTCAGCTGGGGCACCTCCACTACTTGTATGGGTTCCGTAGAGTCCTGGGTATCCGGGGTCGAGCTAATTACTTTAATGGAAACGCATATGCGAACAAATATGAACTTTATGTTTATTTCAAGGATTAGCACTGCGCCTGTCAATCAATTTAATTCTCCCGAAATAAAACCTACGACAGCCCGAACATAGACAAAGCCCTTTCGTTGGCTGCCAGGATGTAAATAAGGTTGCATTCGGTAAGCGACCAACCTTTACAGTACCTACTAATTTTCACCAAAGAACACACTTTTCAGAGCTAGGATATATTAACAAAATGCGATACACAAACAAATTAGGTGTAGTTGATCAAAATAGAAGTGTTTCCACCATGGGTTTCAAATCTGCAGTGAGCGAATTTGTTAGAAAAATATTAAACATAGGTCCGTTTTTTCAGAATCAAAATTTAAAGTTCAACAAAAATTTGAAGCCAATTTGCTCAAAAAGTTTGGAATAAAAATGAAAAAGGTAAAAGTAATCCAAGACAAAGTCAACATTTTTGTTTGTCAAGCACAGGTAAAAAAAGTGTTGTGTATAATATATGTACAAGTAGTCAAGTACACTATGTCCAATTATGTTCATTTAATAAAATAAGTATTACTAAACTGGTAAATAAAATAAAATAAATTATTAAGAAAATTGTAGCGAATTTAACGCTACGCTACATACAAAACATGGGGGTTAGGCCTCTTCTTTTATCTTTGGTTATAGTAAAACAAATATCTATAGTTAGGCGATGTTACCGAGAAATCCCGATTGTTTACAAACTACTGTTATATTATGTGAGTGCTGTTCGTAAGGAATAATCTGTAATAATACATCAGTCTGTGTTGCTATAAGGTAGTGTAGGAACGCAGGCGTTCATTAATGAATTAAAAACGAAAAACTATGCAAGCAATGTGGTGTTGCTACTGAAGGCTGCGGGTGTCGACCTCGGGACGAGCTGCTTGTCACACGGACGTCACTATACGTCTTTTGCTCCCCCGACACCAGTCCTGACTAGAGAGTCAGGAATGGTGACGCAGGACCAAGCGGCTATACCCCCGGTATATACAGGGATACTGGGGTTAAAAAATATCCTGACTGACACCAAAACTACGAACACAGTATACAGGGAAGTTTTATAAAAGTATGGTTGTTATTTAGGAATATTGTCGTGTCTTAAGACTTCCACGCTACCGAAGTCGCGTGCAGAAGCGAGTGGGCAATAAAATAATATTGTTTATAGCTTTTCTTACAGCCTAGCTTATAAATAAATATTACTTAATACATATATCATAGAAAAAAACCATAAGCTGAAAGGTATTTTGACCCTAAGATTCGTTATTTTCTGCCTATTCGTTGAACAGGTTTTAGCATACATTAAATTAAGTCCAAAAGTGGCATTATTACCTACTGAACTGAACTATTAATAGTTGATATTTGTATTTATTTTTCCCTCATTCCTATATGTTAATCCTATAGTAATAGCACTGGTAACCGCGGGGAACTAACTTTTGTTGGAGAGGATCCTGTTTTCAGCAGTGACTTAATTACTTTTAGTGAGAATACTCCTTAGATCAAAGCCCGTAATTCCTTTAATTAGGAACCGGAGACCAGCTAGTACATAGCCAAACGTTTCGATTCAAGAAGCTGTTGCACGACGCAATATACCACTATTGTTCCAGTAGATACACCCATCAAATCTCCATACACCTTTTTTATTCCATTTGCCTACCATTCATAGTGCCTGTTCTAGAAGCCTCGAGGTTGGGATCTTCTAAAGTTGTGATCTGCAAACAAAGTGGGGTCACCATACCTGTTATTCGTCCTCGAACGGCGATTAGTTGTTACGCTAAAGTATGGGTTTTAATTTAATATAAATTCTTTCTGGCTTTAAAAAATATTCCGCTACTTAATTTAATAATTAAAGTTATACTAATGCTATCTCTTCATAGCGTAGTTTTTTTGCAAACCACAAAATATGAAAATTATTTTTTAAGACACATTTACGGTCGCAATCAATGGAACAGGTAAGAATCTAGGCAAAGAAATAGGCTGTTTACGCACTAGGTTGTCTGAAAAGTTGACGGGCCCATCGAATGATTACAAAAGGCACGCGGCAGTGTTCTGCAGTTAGTTCTTATGACGAACGGGTATCACTGATAGGTGCTTAGACAATAAATGTACCCATTTTCTAAAACTTTTATTAAAATGGAAATGGCTAACCCAGGGGTCACCAATGGTACAGTAACCTGCACATCGGTGGTAAGAGTACCGCTACGAAATAAAGCGCTGTCAATGGCAAATTGTTACGACTGAAATGCGTGACTGTACCTCCCGATAATTATGGTAATGAGAACAACTTTAGGGGCACTGTCCTAAATACAACGATAGAATCTAAGGTGGAACCTAAAAAATGATTTGCTAAAGATGGAGAAGGCACCATAATTTATCGGTAAAAGAGGTTACCAATTTGAAAACCAAGAATTTAGTCGTATTGTTGACAAAAAATCCAGTCAAGTTCGTGTTGAACCACGCAACATGAATGGTTCTATAGTTGGTGTAAATTTTATCCAAAATCAAACTTAACATTGAATTTAGAAACATCTCCCATTCATCCATATAAACGTAACGTTAAATTTTTCAACTGAAAATGTAAGTTTGAAATTTAAAAAAAATATTTTTAAATGTTATAAAACAACAAATTAACAATTTACGTAGTTTTTCTTTTACTTGTGCTGTAATGTAAGACTGCTTCTGGACCTTCATGAGTCAAAGTCAATGGAAAATACCCTATAGCTTTTGATTTATTTGTCAGTATCAAAGTATATCACATAAAGTGCCGTTTTTTTGTTGTATTGATTTTAAGCTCGAAATATCCAAAGGGTCGAAGGCCTACGTATTTGATAACAACGGACTTCCAAAAAATGTTTTTGGAAGTCGGTTTTCTTTTTTTTTTCACCTTTTAATGGTTCACATGTGCTTACTCCTTCACAGCGTCCCGGCGTGATGTTATATTATGAACTGGTGTAACCAATAGACAGACATGAGATTTCTGCAATTCCAGTCCATTTTCTATCATTTATTGAGGAGTTCCGATGGCTATCTCCGAAGTTCTTCATCAGATCTTCACCAAATTGAAATGGGACCTCCGAGAAAGTACTCTTTCAAAAACTATCTAAATCGCTTCCAGTGTGCCTATAAAATTTGAAGAGTTTTCTCTATTTCCCAGGATCCCATCATCAAATCCTGACTTGATGATCATGGGACCACCTGGAAAGTATAGGTACCTAAAAGATTAATAGTAATAAAGAAATCATGATTTTCATAGGTGGTATTGAGACTCGGTATAAGCGGCGCCTGCAGAAGCAATGAACTCACAAATTTAACAATTAACGACTTTGAATATCAAGGCCCGTTATTACTCGTAAAATTGACTAAAACAAAAACAAATATTGAGCGCACGTTTGTTGTACGAGAAGAGTTTACACAAATAGTAAAAAAATATCAAAAAATCAGACCTAATAACATAAAAACGGATCGCTTTTTTCTCAATGATCAAAAGGGAAAATGCTATAAGCAAGTGATCGGTAAAAATAAAATCTCAGGTATGCCGAAGCAAATAGGCATTGGGCATTGATATAGAAGTACGACAGCGACACTGTCAGCCGATTCTGGGGTAAACTTGACAATGATAAAAAGAAATAGAGGATGGAAATCCAGCACAGTCGCGGAAGGCTACATTGAGGATTCTGTCCAAAATAAAACTAAAATTTCAAACAAATTAACTGAGACTATAAATTTACGCCCCACTTCTTCGGCTCAACCAACTACTTCAAGGGAGTCTGCGCCATGGATTCCACCGTCTAATCAAATACTGGAGTCTCCTACTTTTACAGAAATTCAGCACAGCCAAATTTGTCATAACATATCAAACAGCGTAAATATTCCAAACAAAAATGTAACTTTAAATTTCACAAATTGTTCTAACTTGTGTGGGTGGATCCGTAAATGTAAACCTTCTTAAAATAGTAATTTTTCGAAAATATTATAAATTTTCTTATTGTATATGTAGTCTTTGTCTGTGACCTTTAGATATCTAGTCCTTTGGTATCGCTTCCTTTTGTAGCTTTTTTATCCAAATCCAGATCTTTGTTGACTCCTTAGAAAATATAAAAAAAAGCTTAGTCAAACAGAAAGCCTCCACTGAAGCTTTGTTTCCATTTACAGCAATTTAGACGGATTAGCATGTTTTAAAGTGCCAAGCAAGCTGAGGATAAAGACAAGGTCAACTAAAATCCAGGGGCAGTTGAAATATATACGTATTATTTATTTACAATATAAAACACCACAAGGCTGCATCGTAGACATATATTCCAATATCGAGGTAAACTACTCATATTGCACGTTGATTAAAGTTTTAAATAAAAATATTTAATATTATACACGGGACACAAATTTTAATATTGTGCAATATGTTTATTGTCGCAGCATTTCCTCATAATTGCTTATAAAATATCATCATCATTTGCCTAGCCTTTTCCAAATACTAGTTCGTAATAGTTTCCCGGTTAAATTGAAAGCTGACCTTAATACCAGTACTTTACACAGAGCAACTGTCTCTCTAGCAGTGGCGAAAGCACCATATAACACGATTCCTACCGGCCTCCCTTCGGGGATTCCAATCGACAACTCTACCACTATTGAAAAATGGCACATCAATAGTGGCTACTTTTGTCAAAAAATATACACTACGGGTATTTATTTCACCATAACATTCAAACAACAAAAATGGTTATTTTTAGTTTTGTATTACAATATTTTTAAAGTTTTCAATTAACCCGGCACCAAAACGTCATAATAGGGAACTAAAAGTTCATGCAACAGCGATCCCGTAATGATGTCAGTTTAGGTCACGTGGCACTGCTTGTTATGGGCGAGAGCAAGCCGCTGTACAACGGGTTATGACAAAGATAGATTTAGAAAAATGCGTCAGCGAGAACGAGATGGAGGAATATTACACATTTTATTTGGTTTTCAGCTGTTCAATTTTATCGTATTTAATTCTTTACATTCCTATATTAATTTTAGAATGATAGTAAGTATTCTTTATTGATAATTCAATAAGTTATGCCGACTTCGCTTCGGCTTCTCTTTTAGAAAAATTGACAACTCGCCGCTGCTATCTAACCTTAACAACCCAGTTACTGGGTAATAAGATAATCCTTGGTAAGACTGGAAGTGCTTTGAAAATTCATGATACCTACTAAGGTAAGAAAGAGCCGCATGGAGGTGCCACGGTAAGGTGCTACCGGTTACTCATGTGCTACTCGTACCAGAATTAAAATCCTAGTACCTAAATATCCCATGTCCATGGCAGACCTGGGTTTGGGCTCCGGATACTAGTATCCCATTATATATACCTGTGTCCCAAATATCATCAAAATCCGTTCAAAGTTGCTTTTGCATTTATAATACAAGTATCGGTTTTTTATGTAAGTATATACAGGTTGAAATTAAATTAGCTGGCAATACTTTACCTACGTGTTCGGTATCGGTATAGAAAAGTAATAGTTTTGACCGTAATCCTTTAGCTGGTTTTGTAACTTTTCGTAGAACTTAGTCATTTTTTACGAATATCCAAAAACTATAACATAACAGTCGTTAGGTTGGCTTATTGTACTTGTCACATGTCTTTAAAAGTTTTGAACGAAGTTAAATATTGCAAAAAAAATATTGCTTTAAATACTTATTAGTTTTCGATTTGTACTCAACACGTGGCTATAGTATTGCCAGCTAATTTAATTTGACCCTGTATATTAAGTTAAACTATACTTAAGAATATAATAAATCATTAACAAAACCGGAACAGACACTCATCTTTGACTGACGCATATCATTGGCATGTAATGACGACCTTATATCTAGACCTTAAACTTACTATAAATTTTGGGTTTTTCGATAAACAAAATAAGATTTTTTTGAGATGAATTTCTTTTATAGATGGATTGGGGTATAAAAAATAAAAAAGGGTGCTTTGTGGTAAGTAAGTACCTGTCGATATTCACACGGGCGTAATAAAAACGAAGGTCTCTCACAAGTTGGACCGATGACCTTGTGAGGGCCGCAGGAGTCCGATGGATGCAGGAAGCACAGAACCGGTCGAAGTGACGGAGCTTGAGGGACGCCAATGTTCAGCAGTGGACGTCTTTCGGCTGAAAAGATGAATAAAACACGGCGAGACTTTTTCATGCACTGGGTTTTTAAGGCACTGCTTAGCGCCGTGAGTTGCAAATCAAACTGTACAACTGAAATGCACTCTATTGAATTCTCAATGCTCGTGTTAACATCGAGAGTGGAAAATCCATTGCGCGAAAAAATCCACACACGCCACGGTTTATTACGTCTGTGTGAATGGCGACTAATGGCCGATTCCTATAATTTACGGACTGTCGTAGTTTAAAATTAAGACTCTTATATATTTACCAATAATGAAGCAAATACCTTTGCATATTAGACCCCACTATTAGAAAGTAGCTATCACAGGTAAAATTAGATCTCGAAACTATTTGCTCAGTTTGGAAATAAAAAATGCTACTATTGGTAAGTAAAACGATCCGGTTTTGTTTAGAGGAACCGAGCATAAGACTTCATTACGTTAGATAGTCACGGGAAATATCAGAAGAACGAACCTTAACGCTTTTAGATTCGGTAGTCTATCCACAACAATGAGCACCGGAAACTGTTAAAGGCTTTTGACAGATCTAGAGGTATACTGAACTTCGGTTTAACTCCGACAGCAGAAAATCCAGCGCGCAGAAAAATCCCGTCGCGATTTCATAACGCTCTTGTGAATATCGACTTAGTAGTGATCTTATTATACTTAAGTATAAAATCATGGTTAATCATTCATATTTGGCTTGCTAACTAGCTAACCTATGTGTGAATATTGTAGGATTAGCATAGCTGATTTAAAAAGTTAGCAGTCTGATGAGTTTGGAAGCGAGAGTTTGACCGTCTATTAATTACATCTCAAACTATACCCCACTTCTCGTCGTGGTCTCTTTGCAATAACACCTGCACTATGGAAGACCTTTGCAAGGCCAACGATAACGATGTCGAAGTGGAAGAATTCTGGTGGAAGCTTGTTATAACGAACAATTGGAATCATCGACACGTTGAAGAAGACGTCTTCGTTGGTCATTTAAATACCATTAACATTGGCCTTGCCTTGGCGCTAGTTTTAACAGATTCTTAAACCTAAGTATAATACTGATGTTTAAAAAGTATTAAGAATAAGTTAGCCATTGATTAATACTATTCGAAAATAGGCTTTTCCCAAAGTTGTTTCACCACTTCATTGCAACTCACCGAAATTAGGGAACAATTACAATATACCATTTTTTTTTTCGAGTTAAAATAATGTTTTTCTATAAGATAACAAAGGAGCTCATTCATTAGATAATAATTGAATCGAGCTTTCATGTTTTGCATTAAAACTTATGGAAATGCTGTATTTTTACCTTAAAAGTAAATCAGCAAAATCGTCAAAATTTCGTATACATATATATCTTATGGGGCACAGTAAACCAGAAAAAGACAATTTTCACCCGCGCCTCCTTGCCTGTTCCTCTTATCAAAGACGACGAAAACATGTAGGTGCCTCTAAACTGGGTTTTGAACGGAGTCTTCTAGAATCGTGTCTGCTGTAGTAATACCAACCTCCCAACTATTTTATGCTATTAAAAAACTTATGGTCATATTTAATATTTTTTAGATGAGATGGGATATTTATAGGAATGGGACTCGTGGTAGGGTGCCTCCTACACGGATACTTGACAAAGAATTTCTTAGAAATAATAATCTGTAAAAGACGAAACAAAAGATGAAACGATGTTTTGTCGGAGACCGAACTTAAACTAAACTACTCAAAATCTGGTGTGTTTATTTAAGTAGGTAGGTAGTTGTTTTTCTGTACTTAGTTGTAATTCTTCTTCGGCTTCATTCAACAGTCCCGCGATGAAACTCCCTAGAAAATTTCCACCCGAATTAATTTATAGACAAATTATGGATGTGTCCAGACACACTGCTTGCGAGCCGCTTGCGAACTGTGCGCGTGCATTTCATGTTGGTAGGCTACGAACATGAAAGGCACGCGCGCAGTTCGCAAGCGGCTCGCAAGCAGCTCGCGAGCGGCGCATTCGCCAGATCTGGGTACACCCTTAAACCCTAATGAGAAAGAAAGAAAAAAAGGTATTTATTAGACTCGCACAGAAATATCACAAACTTAACTACACAATATTCTTAACAAAATATAAAGTAAAATTAAAGGAAAAAGTAAAATAAAAAACAAAGTCTTATACGAAGCCAAAAGGCCCTATCTCAGCATGATGCTGCGATATTTAAAAAGTGTCGCAGCGCTAATGGTTCGTGTCTAAGTAAGAACAACCGCACGGGTCGATCGATGAGGTTAACCTACGCTTGCCTCGGTTGGTGCGTGGATGGGTGGCCATCTTTACATACCAAGACCCCTCCGTGCCTCGGAAAGCACGTTAAGCTGTTGGTCCTCTGACTACTAGCTTTAACAAGTGGTATCGTATTACCCTGTAACTGGATTGTGGAGGTCAATGGGCAGCCGCTCCATGTAAAATACTGGTATTCAGCTGCATCCGTTTAGACTGGAAGCCGGCTTCAACTTAATTGAGAAAAGGCTAGGCAGATGACTATAATGTTAATAATAAAAAGACATAAAAATTGTGAGTGAGGAACTACTGATCCGATTACAAAAAATCTTACACTGATTGTCAACTAACTATCAAAAAAGAAAAACTATCGCAGGATGGCTTAGGATATATGTTTTAATAAGAAAGAGTTACCCATTCCATGAATTAAAATGATTAAATTAAACTATTCCGTTCCGTGTGGTGCCGGACGTAAAAGAATAGCACCATCCCATTTCTTCCCGTGGATGTCGTAGAAGGCGACTAAGGGACTTACTAGAGAATGGGCAGCAGCGTTCTCTATGGATTTGACCACCATGCTGTGATCGCCAACCCGCCGGCCAAGCGTGGAAAAACCCCCCTTTTGGGAGAAGCCTATGTCCAGCAGTGGACGTCTTTCGGTTGAAATGTTGATGATGACCAATTCCATGCGAACGAAGTCGCGGGCAGTAGCTCGTAAACTACATACATACATAAACTCGCGCCTTTGTCCCATGGTAGTAGGCAGAAACTACGGAGCTCCACCTGCTACGATCCTTACATACATACTCCTTTTGCCTCGTTTACGTTCATAAATCTGCAGACTTAGCACGAGAAGCGTATTGTCAACGGAAGAGTAAACAAAAATGACGTTTCCGTGTAGACAGTTGACAGTTTTGAACCGAGAAATGTAGACAAGAGATATAATAAACGGTAGATTAGAAATAGAAAGCGTCAAAGTCAAAGTCAAAGCATTTATTTCAAACTAGCTTCTGCTCGCGACTTCGTTCGCGTCAAATTTCTTGAGCCCCCGACTCACCCCGTCGCTTCGGATCGCCTGCCCGCGCGTGTACTTCGTATTCGTGACGTTTTTCTCTTTGCTCGGTTCCTAAGGGTCTTATCGTGATGTTATGTAGCCTATAGCCTTCCTCGATAAATAGGCTATTCAACACTAAAAGAATATTTCAGTTCGAACCAGTAGTACCTGAGATTACCGCATTCAACCAAACAAACTCTTCAGCTTTGTAATATTATTAGTATAGACAGGCACTTTTGAATGTCAACATTTACATTAAAATACAATTGATTCTAGTTGCTAAGCCATCGCGTCAGCGTCATGCTAAGCCTGCTGGTCATACACTCACCTGATCTTTCTAAAGAATATCACCAATAAGCTTACAATATGGATATATTGTAACCTTATTGGTGTTATTCTTTGACGCCCTAGAAGGATTCCTAGGGCGTCCCTTCACGGCGTGTCACATCTGCCTTGCAGACGTACCACGAGATCGCCTTGTGTGACCCCGGCAGCATGTAGAGGTGGCCGTTGTCTCTGCTCACGGGTCTATGGCCGTCCAAGTGGCCAGGATCTTATCTGCAGGCCGGAACTTATCCCATGTCTGCAAATTAAGATCTTTGACCTAGTCCTTCGACGACCAAACCTTGGCAACTTTCGCAAGATTGCTTATTTAAATAGCTTTTGTTAGCCGCCCTTCATTCATCTTCTCAACATGACCAAACCATCTAAGCATACTCTTCTCAATTTTTGTCACTACATCTTCTTTTAAACCGCACCGTTTGCACTAAACAATCATTAATAAATCAATGACTATAATTTGTTGTCGTTTAAAACTACGGAAGAATCGGCTCACAAAGTTCAAAAACGAATGATTTATCATATGCAATTTTATGAACATATAAATAAATAATTTCCAACCGCTATAGCTGTGTTTTCTTGTTTAATTTATAGTTTGGTAAACCTTGAGTGATCAGGTCACCCAAAAGGTAAATAAAGTAACATAAGATAACATCATTTTAAAGAACCAGGAAGATTTAGTAAGTATTTTTAAAGAAAACTGTGGCGATCTGCAGGCTTAGCACGAGCACCGTTTTGTCGACGGAAGAATAGACAAAAATGACGTTCTGTTTAGTCAATACAACGGCGACGGCAGCAAATTAAAAAGACTCAACTGCACTTTTTACGAAATTCACTCATTTACATAATATGTAATTCGACTCACAATTCCCAGTTTTGTCATAGGATTTTTTTCTGTTTGATTCTCAATTTATACTGATTTTCATGCCTGTTTTCACCGAAATCCCCTGTATTACCACCTACCTACTTATGGGATCTTTAGCTTAACAGCTTGCCGAAACTAGCCCCTGAATAAAATTTTGTTTCACCATCATTTTTACCAACTAAACACGGGACACATTTATCTATGTGACGTTTTGTTTTCGACTGATTCGTCTATGAAATTATCTATACTATATAACAAGATAGGTTTTTATAAAATTCTCTAAAGTATTAGGTAGTTATATGGATCCAGAGATTTATAAATCGTCTTTTGATAGCAATGATAAATTATTATTCATTGATTTTTTAAATTAATTTCATGTTTTCTTGCTCATTACCTAACTCTATGTTTACATTACAAAACGTCGCATGTTATCTGTGGTCTTATTTGTATTGAGTATGTTCGTTGCTTGAGAGATCACACCACGTCTTGCCGGTTTTTGGGCCCACATTTCGATCACCTAAATTTAGGAGACCTTTAACGTTAAACTAACTCCTTGCTGTTGGTGAAACAGAAGCCACCTTCGAACAGCCCCCTAATCATTCTTAAGGGATCCCATAAACTTAGGGGATGTCGGTGAAAAGGGGCATAAATCACGTATTTAGAGACAACTACAACAATTCTTCTCGAAGTGTCGAAGTACCGTATTTTGGACCAAAAAATATTACAGTTATACCATTGCCTTAACCATTTCCTTGGCCTTATTAACTTACATACATACATAATCAGCTTATAATGTTCCCACTGCTGGGACATAGGTCTCCCCTCTATTAGAGATCCCCTATTTTACATAATTAAGTAAATAATCATTAACTTAATTATGTAAAATAGGGGAAGATAGCTTTGTTCTTCTATTAATTATCACAGTTATGCGTCCAAAACGAATCATGATGTTGTAGATAACCGTCTGCTCTTTACTCTGTGGCCGTCGCGCAAAAAGTTTGTTGTCGGTGTGAATTTGACAGTTAGGGAAGAAAAATAAAAGAGCTGATAATCTTCAAACGACTGAACCGATTTTCATGAAACATGTCTAAAAACACTTACGACTAATTCACCTTTCAATCAAAGAAAACAAAATCAAAATCGGTCCATCCGTTCGGGAGCTACGATGCCACAGACACACACACAGACACACAGACACGTCAAATTTATAACACCCCGTTGTTTTTGCGTTGGGGATTAAAAAGGCGTTTAATCAAAATAGGAGCGGGAAAAATGGGACGTTTAAAGAAATTTATCTCGAACATATATAAAAAGCTAAAAGTAGTTTATCGAATCATTTCGTTTCAGTTTTAATACTAAAGTAAAAATTTCAGTGTTAATAGACTTTAGAACGTACTTTTGAGGTCTAAATTACAAGTGAATTTGGCACAGGTTGTCAAGTGTGATATTATTGAAGGTACCACTGTTTTTTAATTCCAATTACAGCTATTGTTGAGGTTTGAAATTAACTACTATTGAATACTTTGTACACTACGGTTTCTCCACCGGAACATAATATAATAATAGGTAATAATTCATTCACCAATATAGTGTTAGTGTCAGCAAAAAACATTTCTGGGTGCTCATTGCAAAGGCGAAGGTTCCATCCTACAATTGTTTAACGGTCAGCCAAAGTAAATATTTCTAAGCTCTGTGTTTTTACAAACGTACAAGAGACGCACTTGACCTTTACTTCTTGGATTGTTTATATAATTATTGTTTAGAACCTTTAAAATTAAAACAAAAGATGTATGTACCTACTCATGAACACTTCGCATCAAGTCATCAACGGTAACCATAGGTACTGAAGGCAAGTACGGTTACCAACGAAATCGGTTAACATTTTGAGTTTCATAAATCATTACTGGACAAAATCTTACTTCTTATCTACTATAGTTACTACCATTATTTACTATATAATATTATAAATGTGAAAGTTTGTATGTTTGGATGTTCATTACTCAATCACGCAAAAACGGCCGAACGGATTTGGATTGATAGTTTATGACCTGGATTATTACTTAGGATACTTTTTATCCCGGTAGTACGTTCCCGTGGTATAACTTCTGACCTCCACGCGGGCGAAGACGCTGGCAAAAGCTAATCACTAATATTTGTAACAAATACCTAAAACATTAAAATAACATAACACATACTATTGCAGAGTAGGTATCACAAGAGGTGCTTACTAAAAGGTGTATCAAACGCAAAACTATGTATTCTATTAACTGTTTTTTTTTAATAAATTACTAACCGTAATCTGCAGAAACAGTTCTGTTAACTTACTTTCGTTGTTAACCGTATCTGCATTGAGATGTGCTAAAGCAATCTGTCAAGTATGGTATGAGTGACATCTCCAATTAACTTGCTAGGCCCGAAGATGGATCTAACTTAGGTTTGCATTGTCATCTGCCATACAAAGTTAAAAACGCATCGGAAGGTCTTCCGATGAGGTAATTATTCGGTAGGTACTCAATGTTGATCCCGTTTTAACTAAGTTTAATCAAGTCATCACAATAAGGTATCGATGCATATAAGGTAATCTGCATATAACAAATTATTTTAACCACCTAGATAGACATTTATACCAACTACCTACGTGACCCGATCCACATAGTAAAAAAGTCCAATGTTCGTGGTAAAATGCAAATTAAGGATCTATTTAACAAAGATCTGAAATTAATTCAATGACAGACAAACCACCAACCAAACCACGAAGTCTAGAAGCATGAAATTTTGCACAAAAGTTCCACAAATAACAAAAGTGAGCACTAAAGAAGGATTTTTGATCATTTATCCTCGAAGGGGATTAAATAGAAGATGAAGGTTTCAATGTAAGTTCGTCATTTTCCCACATTATCACCTACATTATACCTACAACATATTCACATTTTTTATAGGTAATCTGCATCATCCTTCATTAGCGCCAATCTCGAAAGCTGTTTCTTAAGAACCTAATAATAATCAAGAACATTTACTAAATGTATTTCCATTTTCTAAGTAAACTACACTACAGTAACTAACAAAAAAAACACTTCATATCGTAAACTGCAACATCACAATATAAGAAAGCACAAAACGGTTCCGACTAGAAAAAGGAGCTTTTACGTGAAAAATGATATGACATAGTTCATTGTTTTGCGTGAACCCGCTGACATGACCTTGTAGGTTCGTTTAACAGAGGCGGGTCTTCTCGCACAGGTATTTAAGAGACGGGTCGCTGAGAGAGGCGACACTTACCGCATCACCTGTTCAAGAGTCGGTAAGACAAGCGATCGCACAGCCAACATGCAGGTTACCTGGGTATGTACCTTAAAATATTTTTTAATTTTAATCAATGTAGCAAAAAAGGCCAAACGATAAAATAAAAAGTGTTTCAAGTGTTTGTTCTAAATAAAAGTGTAAAGTTTTAAAATGGACCTTTGGAAAGATGACAGGTTTTTTTTTATAATTTCGCTGTGAAAAATTGGTTTTAAAACGCGACTGAAACTTTATAAGCTTTGCGAAGTGTGCTTCCGTGTAATATTTTTCACTAATTAGTGCTGATTAGTTTTCTGACGTTTTCATTAGGTAGGTAATTACAAAATATTTAATCAAATTGATTAAGTTCCAGTATTAAAATAACTTTAACGAAAATGTTGATATTAAAATTTGAATAAAATATCTAGTCTTACAATTACACTAAATTCTCTAAAACATATTTTAAAATTTACTTCGTTTAAAATTATTTATATCTGAAGTAGATTTTCCTTTGTGATATTTTATATTTTTTATAAAACTGTCCAATCGTTAAAACAGTATTTTTTAAGTTATATTTGGGTATCCATAATATTTTATAACTGAAGATAATGTTGTTGTGTGGCATGTGGGAGTACCACAGGTATACTTACCCTTCGAGGATTTCAGACGAGATGTTAAGTTATAGATTCATCTAATGATCAATGATAGTGCTAATCATGTGTGTGTAATACTAATCACCTCACCATACTCTTTAGTCTCTTATCCCAATTTAATTAGTTCCGCCGCATTCAATAAAATAAAGAAGACATTTCTTTCAAAAAAATGAAATCCCTGCTAGCCATTATATTAGTAACCTCACTTTTCTAGGCATATCATCACACAATTCATCTATCGTCTCTATGGTAGTTATACATTCAAAACTTTCCTCAAGGTACGACAAATGTTGTGACATGGCCCTTACAGTCATAATTATTCATTTAATGAAATGCTGTATTTAATCCCATATAAACCTCATCTTAATATTTAAGGTCTATCGGCAACCATATTTCAAGGTCCATTGCCATATTTATGTGAACAACCGTCAATCAAAAGTAGCCAAGAATCTACCGTTATACCTCGAAAATTACTCAATATGTGCCAAATAGATATTTGCATTTCTAACTTTCGTCGTCTGGCTAATTCTTTCAAATACATCGTATATTTAAACATCACTTACTTATAAGTGCAGTTTATCGAAATTCAGGAAGAGCGATTTATCCGTCACCTGGATATCTTATCCTTATATCACTATCAACTTTCCCTTTCCTGTCTTCAATCGAAGTTGATATGGCTTTATCAATTTTGATTTTTTTGATAATATTTATGTACACAAGTTCCTGAAACTTTATTTTATGTACATCTACAGTATTTTTTCCCTCTTATTTGATATTCTATTCAAAATTCTTCCGGTAGTTATCATGTAAACCAAGTATTTCTTCATCTTTCCTTTCTGTACAATGTAAGAATGTGCTGGTACATATCGATGCAACTAGCTCACACATTGTTTATCTTATTCTGACCATCAATCATAAGCTTCATTGACCTTCACACTATTATAATTTTATAAATCTCCAAGTTATAATAGACCCTGAATTCGTGAATGACCACATTTTGAGGTGTTATAATTTGTTACATCATGATTGCGTTTTAATATGGATATATGTATACTTAGTAGGCCGATCTTGGAATCAAAACAACAAAGTACACTCGAATATTTCTTGCTGGTCAGTGGTCCACTCATATCAACCATATCATCTTAAATGTACAATTAATAGTTTGTCCATTTGTTCGCTCACGCTTCAACAGTCGATGTAGGGTCAATGTATATTAAAATAATATAAAGTGGTAACTATATCGCAAAATATATACTATTGGATATGGTGTGGATTTATCCATAATGAGTCAATATCCTGATATTCACTGTCACAGTCAGTCAGCTGATCGGTGTTCAGCAGTTCACTTGGAATGATTAGCTTCTTCAACTTCAAAGTGTTTACATTGTTGATGACCATACATAGCAATGTATGGTCATCAACCATGTATGCCGAATCGAACTCGTAAGGAAATTGTCTAAAACTAGTAGTAAAATGTACTGATCGACCGGACTGGTCAAAACCATGTGAGCACAAAGGCTTAAAAAGGTTTCGGGACAAGCTCTATTGACGCCACAAGATTGTCTTTTTAGTACCTACATTTTGTCACAAAATACCTACAGTTATAATTTTTTCTTCGACAAGAGCCGTGTCCGGCAAAGTTTTCGCGTTATATTTTCCTCAGACATTGTGTCGGTGTAGAACTTGTGGAATTTACGACATTATTTGAATATATTAATCGAATTATAACAGGTGCCGTGAACATCTATAATATAAAAACTTCACCAGACCAAAAAGCGATATTATAAATTATTTATTATAGTAATGACGTTAGTGTATACCTTAAGTCGTATAAATTATGGAAGGAATAATCGTTATAAATCATAGGTTTGAATAGATGCTTATTGTATTAGTATTATCAGATGTATAAACATTATTATTTGAATCTACCGTAAGAAATTCGATGTTAAATGGCAGAAAACCAGACACAGCCTTGATTAATAATAGTCTAGTGTGTCTATTTATATGCACAAGTCGTGGCAAAGAGGATGTGAATATTTCGTCTATATTTTATTTGTTTCAGATAGGTCCTACGTCAGATAGCCGAGCCGGTCTGCAGGCTTTTGAAGTCGCACTTATATTTTGAAAATAGCTATATTTTTCAAGTTGCGAATTTCAAGCATTTGATACAATGTTGCATAGTTATCTTTTCAAAAGAAAAACTCTTTATCTTTTTTCCCTAATACCGACTAAAACTGTACTTAAATAACGGTCATGTGTAGAAAACAATTAATATGCCTTTATCTGCAGTTAAATATATTGAAAAACCACTGTTTTTACGCGAAAATTACGTGGATGCAGGTTTATGGAATTTGGCACAGTTATAGTTTATATGGAAAACATTTAGCAGAAAGATAACATTTTTATATAGAAATACATGAAGTTCTAAATGAATTATCGTTGAATTTTGACCATTGGGCGACCACTATAGTACTTATTAATAAACAAGATTAAATTCTTCTTTTTCGATTAAATTTTGTCATTCAATAGTGCCTTTGGCTTTACTGGTTCCTAGAATGTAAGAAAAAGTATCTAATAAAAGTTCACTCTATAAATATTACAAGGTGAACGCTAATTGGTTGGCAATGTTTGGCAGATGTCCTGCGAAGCTGAAAACGTACAAGTTACTGTTCACCAAAATAAGAAATATTAGATATTAATAACCGCTCGCTCGCTCGCTATTTCGTTGTAGAAAGTCATCTTAACAAATATTTTAATTTTGAATTATTTTATTTTTTATATAGGTGGCAACATAAAAATATAAAAAAACAGGGTGTCACCAACCGCCGTGTTTAATACGAATGAACGAATTATGCATCCGAATAACTAGAATTTATATACATACATAAATATATCATATTCATGCAGTTATCGATTTTACTTAATACTTTGGATCTTCAAAACTCAGAACTCAATTGAATTAATTTAGAAAAGTTTTCCACTTTATTAAGGTTAGTCAATCACTTTCCGTAATTATGATGTCACACTATTTTATGTGTACATTAGTATGTTAATATGTTGTATTCAACGACTTGGTAATTATTTTCTTCTCGATTTCGATGTAATTTAATATTCTTTTGGTCTTCCACCGTCCTTAGCACGCTATGAAAACCTAGTAACTGTTCATAAATTCTTGCGAATTACCGTTGTACAAAAAAGCATACAAATAATTACTATGAAAATCTTAATAAAAATAATTTAAATATAGGCAATAGGTATAAGCTGTGAAGCATGAGGGCCTGGGTTTAATTTCCAGGTCGGGCAAAATGTTATTGGGTTTATTCTATCTGAAATTTCTCAGTAGCAGCCCGGAGTCTGGGTTTGTCCCGGGTTGATGGCAATAGGCTCGCCCCCTATTACAAGGGACATGAACATAAGTGGCGAAATGTGGGTGTACTAGAGTAGTGCCTTCCACCTCTGCCTAATCCTTCAAGGAAACAAAAAAGTAATGTTTTTTAACCGTTGAATTCACACTCAATTACAAATTACAACAGTGATCTGTGAAAACGTGGCAAAACAATTCCGCGTAGCACTGTAGTAGTGTGGCGTAGCACCTCTACATAATACTCATCTCAGCCTTGCAATAGGTACATATTTTCATATAGAACGCGTATTTTCCTTTTACTTCCCATAACTTAAAATATCTTTGCATTGATTAAACCAATAATAACTTAAGAAGCCTACAATTACAAGAAAAGTAATTGTAGCGGTACTCAAAAATAACCTACGGCGAAAATTACAGTAATCTGTGCCCAGTTAATTGAACGACTTTTATCCATTGGATGTTGTAACACTTACTTGTTGCACCTAGCATGTGGAAGCGGCATCCATGGTCAAGTTCATCGCACCCGCATCGCTGACCTCAGTCTAGGCGCGGTGGTTGCGCAACCGTCGCGACCACGCCAACCATTGTACCATCTCTAGCCATCCAACACACGAGTCGTGACCTTGCCCATACTTTCTACTCTACAATATTTCTTATCTAATATCAGTGTACCGGTGTAATGTTATTGGGATTCAATTAATATAATTCGTTTGTCGTTAAACCCAAAAAAGTTTAAATTTTTATAGTAACATTATACCTATTAAGTGAACCTTCGTGTATACTTTCAGAGTTAAGAAAGGAATGAATCATCAGCTATTTGGAGATAGGACTACTTTGCCATAATCCTGTTTTCTATTAAAACATTTTTAATTGACAAAGTTGTCCTATAATAAACCCTACTCTCCTTTAGCTTATTTTGCAAGAAATACTAAATTGCTTCAACAAAACAATCATTACCATAAATGATAAAACTTCAGATTGCCCTGTGCTTGACGTTATTTTATATAGACATAACAGAATCAATCAATCGCTTGAGCTTCGTTTGTTTATCGCATTCCAAAGCGATTCCATCAATAATATAACTAGATCTAATTCCACTGGAACGCGTTCTGTATTGCAACATCGAGTGGTATTGAGTGGTCACGACTCGCGATGCGACCGGTCGGTCGACGGTCCCACGTCCGCCCTCGCGTCGCGTCGCCGTTACAGCCTCCTAACAAATTGGCCACACCTCAACTAACAAGCCTCTTGATTTGATAGAGCACATTTTTAATTGTGCCTATCGATACATTTCTTTGGGGCTTCTTCTTATTATATTATATCATTGGTTTGACAGAAGTAATTACGTACTTAGATTTTAAATTAGTTATAAGTCAACCCATTTGTTATTATTACACATAAACTTATAAACTTTTTGCTTGTTTCAGATATTATTGCTGGCTCTCGGAGTAGTAGCAGCCGACGTGAGTCACCTCGGCTACCACTACAAAGTGCCACAGACATCGTACGGAGTTCCTTCTTATCAAACTGGAGGAAGCTCTGGCCAATACAACACCGGCTTTGCTGGCAGCCATGGTCAACAAAACACCGGCTACCAAAATTCGGCTAGCGGCTCTGGATATTACCAAACCACCGGGTCCAACAATCTCCACCAATCCTCTGGGTCCAACAATCTTCACCAAACCGGATACCAAACTCAATACCAGGCCTCAAGCCAGTACCAACAAGCTCTTAATAAATACCAGAACTACTATCAAGTGCAGCACCAGCCCGCTCAAGTGTTCAAACACTTCTACGTGCACGCCGCCCCCGAAGAACAAGAAGAGGTCAGGCCCCGAGCACCCATTGTACTGCCTGCTCCCCAGAAACATTACAAGATCATCTTCGTTAAGGCACCCAGCGAATCTAGACAACCTCAAGTAATTGCTCCTGTCCAGCCACAAAACGAGGAGAAGACAATTGTCTACGTTCTTGTTAAGAAACCCGACGAACAACCCGACGTAGTCCTTCCTAAGATTGAACAGAAACCTCCATCCAAACCCGAAGTATACTTCATCAAATACAAGAACAAGGATGACTCCCAGGCTGTGATCAACAACATCGTTCAGGATTACAACAACGGGGGCCAGTCTGTGTCAGTGAACTCAGGAGCAGCCCAGGGTTCCTCTTCTTTCTCGTCGGGTCTCGGCAGCGCACAGTACCTGACGCCAGTCCACCAGGGAGGCTCATACAGTCAGTCCTTAGGATTGAGCACGGCGTCCGGCCTGGAATCGTCGAACATTGCATCCCCGGTCACGATCAGCAGCACGGCCTCCAGCGCGAATTACGATGGTGGCGCTATCTCTACTAGTCAGGGAGTCCCCCACGAAACCTACGGACCTCCTAAATTCAGGGTAAACAACTAAATAAGAGCTACGACTTAAATTAACCTACTTGTATTAGAATATGTAATGTATGCAATGGATTAATAAATGTGTTCATACCTACGTCGATCTACTTTTCATTTCGCATCACATATGACACTAACAATACATTATACATAAACTAACGCATTCTTCACATGGCGGTAGACAGAAACTACAGAAAGCCACCTACTGCGAACCTTATATAGGTTTTTTGCGTCTGTTTATACATCTGATTCTACTCGCAAGCCAGTTACAAGTACTACGCACAAAACCATTCTGAAGAACATCACTAATAGGGTCAACGCTGCTCGACGGCAATATCTAATAGGTATGGTTAAAGTACTTCCCGGATGAAATTCTTGCCAAAAAGCTCTATTTCGCCCAAAATTGGGTGAACGGAGCCTTCTCTAACAATGGCTGGAAAAGGACTATTACGTAGAGTACTACGCAATGTAGTCATTCTCCTGACATCACCAAAATAGATAAAACATCGATAAATAAGGTATTAATTCTTGCAGTAGGTATTCCTAAAACGAATAACAATAAGCGTACTTTACATACGTCAATTGTATTATTGGATTCCTAGACGTACATGTACCTACGCGAAACTGATAAAATCCCTCAAACGTCCACAGCGTATTATTTGTTCAGAGCATTAAATTTTATCGCAGCTAATTTACCGAGCGATATTGTAGGAATTCCTACGCACAAGAAACGCCAGCTGATTATTATTTATAATATTTAGTATCGGAACTAGCCTATTGCAATTGAAGTTGGCACATTATTGGCATTTTAATAGCGGGCTCATCCGCATAACTCCATCACGTTATCTTGATTTATGGCAATACGTACTTTCATTTGTGCGAACCAGAGTCCAGATCATGGCGTACATAGAGTGGTTAATTTAGTTAGTAAATGCGTTATGTGCCGATCATTCATGATGTGCATTGTTTATGAATGGAATGGTTCTATTTCGGGGCAGCGGCGCGTGATAGCTTAATATCGAGCATTACGAGACTTACGAGGTTGATTGAGTGGTTATTCACGGATGCACTTTCCTGGAGCTCGCGTGGAATGCCGTGCGCGCAGCCCCCGGCGCCGGCGCCACATTAATTCCCGCGCTCGTCCATACGGAACGATCCACACGCAACACTTCAGGCGCCGAACCAACCACGTCTCATTGTATCTATTAACGTTTCCAAATAAAATGTAATAGCTGCGTCTCAGATTACCGTCTTGTAAAATAAATAATTCTGCGTACCTTGATTTTGTAAAAAAACACATTTTTTTTGCGTCGGCAATAGAGCACACCATTCGAAAATAACCATGTAATGACATGTTTGGATTATACAACTTATGAATATATAAAATTTGTCGTCATAATCCGTGTCATTGATCATATATTCATATCCCACCTACGACCACCGCCTACTTGAAGATATATAGAATACTAGCTGACCCAGCAAACGTTGTTTTGCCTTATAAATTATTTAGGGGTGGACTACCTCTAACATTTAGGGGGATGAAAAATAGATGTTGGCCGATTCTCATAGATACCGGATAAGCACAAAAAATTTCATCAAAATCGGTCAAGCCGTTTCGGAGGAGTATGGCAACGAAAACTGTGACACGAGAATTTTATATATTAGATAGATACCTTTTGGGGCAACTGAGACTTTATACCAACGTGCAGAACATTATCAACCTTAAGCAGCGATGACATCCTACTTAATATTATAAATGGGAAAGTTTGTGCGTATGGATGTATAGATGTATGGATGTTTGTTACTCTTTCACGCAAAAACTCCTGAATAGATTTTAATGAAACTTTACAATAATATAGCTTCTACATCAGAATAACACATAGGCTATAATTTATAAATATATTGTGTGAATTGTCCAAAATATAACGATAAGCGTCAAGTAAGTAAGTAGGAAAAAATTCTGCAATCTGCGAGCTATTCTGGCGTGCGCTGCAAAAACCCTTCGAGTTACACGTATAAAATGTAAAATGGAAATGTTTATCTTAAATAGTCCTACAAAAAAGCCAAGTGTAAGCCATTATCGGCAAAATAGTGAATCATAAATACAATAAAAATTGATAATTTATTTCTAATGATAGATATGCGATAGATAGGATCTTGGAAAAGAAAATAAATCTACTCGAAGTACTAATCCTGCGCAGACGAAGTCGCGGGCACCAGCTAGTCAACCATATTTCAAATTTGTAACGTTGATTAAAACAGCATTGATAAAAGCAGCATTGTTGGAGTTCAGCGAGACTAGGAAAAAAACCGGACAAGTGCAAGTTGAACTCGCGTGGAAAAGTTTTCGTACGATTAATACAGTCATGAATATAAGTATGTATTAGATTGAAACGAATTTAATATCGAGTGCATTTCACATTTTTTATCTATTTCAAATGATTAAATGCAATCGAATCGGTTACATCGTAAAAATAAAACAAATCACAGGTAGGTAGAACTTTAGTCATAAAAGTACAACAATAATTATGTTTCCGCTAGTGGTAATAACAGAAATTTTATAGTTTAAATAATTTTATATAATGTTGCACGAACCTCTACAACATTATACCATATTTGCGATTTGTGTTGTGTGCATTCGAAGCATTTCTGTAACTAGTATAGAGCATCTAAAATGCGAAACTGTCAGATATAAACCGATCCAGGGTTGTATAGGCACGTTTATTTTACCTAATGTTGTACTGACGACATCATATTGCGCTGAAAAGTGTAACTCTGTAGGAAACTTGCCCATTGTGCGATCTTTTATTCACCCACATTACAAGAACTATGTTCATGGAAACAATTTTATTGCACGTAATGACATTGCGTTAGTTATTATTCGACAAGATGGAAGAAAAAGAAAGCTTATGAAATTGAGCGCCTTAGACAATTTGTCAACCATTGGTCTAAAAGCGCTGATTCCCATAATGGACGCAGATAAGCCGAGACTAGCAGTAACTTCTATTGAACGTTGTTATATCGAACAACCATTTGGATATTACGTTTGTGCCTCCAACAAAGTCACAAAACGGACTATACAAGTTTGTCGAGAGAGACAAGAACAAGGTGTGCCATTACTAATAGAAGACAGAATATTTGGCATAATGGGCATCACGGATAAGGACAGTTGCAGACTTCCTCAACGGAGTTTTACTGCACTAAGTCCTGCTCTTTATTGGATTAGTGAAACTGTCAGAGGCCTCGGTTACGACGATGCGGTAATTACTACATTGCACGATAGGACTTCCTCACGTCGTCCTGCTACTACTCCTACTACTACTACTACACCTACTTCAACAACAACAACAACAACAACTACTACTACTCCTACTACAACAACTACTACAACTATTCTTATTACTACTAATGCTCCTGCTGCTACTACTACTACTACTACTACTCCTACTACACCACTTCCAACTTCTGTAACAAATCCTTCTCCTAGCCGTCTTAAAATTTCTTATCCTTATCACACCGGATCTCCTTCTTTTGGTTCTGACACTTATCCTGGGGATACTCCTCCTGATATTACTGCTTATTCCTTTTTTGCTACTACTACAACGTTTCTTCCTCATTCTGCATATAATCCCTACCTTAGTGTTACTCCATCGTTTGTTTCTCCTTCTGATTCTTATCCTATTTTACTTTCTCCAGGGCGTGAGGCTTTTCGTTATCCATTTCGTACTCAAACCGCACCATTTCGTCCTATTCCTAATCATTCTTATGTAGCTGGAACCATACCAAGGGGTCCGTACCCTTTTAATCTTAATTTATATCCCCTGAATATCCTTAGTTTATTTCCTAAAGATGTAAAAAGAAGAAGACAAGAAGGAAATAAAAAGAATGCTATAGATTACTTTCGTAAGTGAATGGAAAATATGATAACACAAATGAAACTAAAGATTTTATACAAAATGTCAGACAGTGCTGTTGCTCTCTTACTCTTAATAACAGGGTGTTCAAAGATACACCAATCATATGAATATGGTATGAAATATTAACAACAGAAAAACGCAACAGCGCCTCACCATTTGTACTACTACACAACCGCGGCACACTACTGCTACTACTACTACTAACTACTGTAAGTAGAACAAAAACCACGACAGTATCGAAGTCTTCTGAGCCAAGGAAGCCTGTAAAACATACTACAACACATACTACTGTTGCGGTCTTCAGGATAGTGTACAATGAAACTGGTATATTGCAGGGAATAATTGCTTGTTTTATTGGTAAAGGGTGCCTACTTACATATGTTTGGACCTAGTCTTAGTAACTAGGCTCACCTATATTAAAAATATTTAATTGACCAATGGGAGCACATTGATTTACAAAGCTTAAAAACATTCTGTGACAAAGATCCACGATGAACGCGCACCCATCTCGCTCTGGCGCGTGCGCGACGTATAGCGTCGCCTGTACGCACACTATAAATGTTTCCGACACCAGCGCATCTCGTCAGTGTACCGTGCGCCACTGTGTGGGCACGTTGCTTGTATGTGATTCCATAACTCCCCATATCACTCCCCCTCAAGAGAAGCGTACGTTTTTCTTGACCAATCTTCCGCTTCTCGTGATATAGGGTTGATTTTCAGGTGCAGTAGTAGTGGTCGAGTCATGGTGTGCTGCCGATGTATGGGAGCGTGCTGCCGACGTCTGGGTGCTCGCAACACTTGTTCCACTTTCGCTCGCAATGTAGGCAGGTTTCAGACGATCCAGTGACACAACTGTAGTCCGTAATGGTAACTGGATTTCGTAGTACTTGGCATAGCGCTTCAGTACTTCATACGGGCCATCGTACGGTGGTGTAAGTGGAGCTCTGACGGTATCGTTTCGAACGAAAACATGCGTACACGTCAATAAGTCCTTGTAAACAAAAGGCTTGTCAGCTGATTGTGAGCGGTGCGGGGCCGGCGTGAGTGACGTCATCGTGCGAGTGAGACGGCGTACCAGCTCGGCGTCGTCGATTCTTGAGGTTTGTGGCTCAAAGAAATCAGATGGTATGCGAAGTGTTGTACCATACGTCATTAAAGCTGGGCTGAGGTTGTTGTCTTGTCGCAGGGCAGTGCGCAATCCTAACAATACCGTTGGAAGCTCGTCTGTCCATGTCGTTGTTGCCCCGCGGGCCATTAGCGCCGCTTTCATTGTTCGGTGCCATCGCTCAACTTGTCCATTCGACTGTGGATGGTACGCCGTAGTACGAATTCTGTTGATTCCCATTTTCTTCATGAGCGCGTTGAAGAGTGCTGACTCGAACTGGCGTCCTTGATCTGTCGTGATGCGTAGCGGGCATCCAAATCTCACTATCCACGTTTCATATAGCACTTGTGCGACGACCTCCGCTGTGATGTCACGGACCGGAATTGCCTCGGGCCATTTGGTGCATCGGTCAATAAGTGTGACGCAGTAGCGATATTCATTAGAAAGACGCAGTGGGCCAACGATGTCTATGTGAATGTGTTCGAAGCGTTGTGATGGCGGGAATTGTACTGAAGGCGTTGTTACGTGCCGATGTACTTTCGCTCGCTGGCAGCTTATGCAGGCTCGCGTCCAATGAGCTACGTCTTTATTTATAGACGGCCAAAATAATTTTCTTGTCATGAGTTCTCTTGTACTGCGCACGCCCGGGTGACATAACTCATGTAGCGCTTTGAAAGCTGCGTAACGGTGTCTTGCGGGGAGATACGGTCGTGGTATTGGAGTTGATAGCTCACATGTGATTGGTCGGTTACATCCTGGTATTGATATTTCTTTGAATATTAAATTTTCTTGTTTTCTGAGCTTCTCGAGTTCTTGATCTTGTTGTTGATCGATACTTAGTTGATTATAATCGATAGTTGATGGACAATTAATCTCTTCGAGTCTTGATAAAGCGTCGGCGACTGCATTTTCTTCCCCTCGTATGTACTTTATGCTCGAACAAAACTGACTTATGAAATGCAGTTGTCTCTCGCGTCTAGGTGTGTCGGTGGCACTCGCTGTTCTGGTGAGAGCGTAAGTAAGCGGTTTGTGATCTGTATGTATTTCGACGTCGCAACCTTCTATTAATCGGCGAAAGTGTTTAACAGCTGTATACATGGCTAGTAGTTCGCGATCGTATACACTGTATCGACGTTGTGTTGCGCTCATTGCTTTTGAATAAAATGCTAGTGGTTTCCAAACTTTGTCTACTCTTTGTTGGAGAACAGCCCCAAGGCTGTGATCTGAAGCGTCTGTCATGATGGCGAGGGTAGTCCCTTGAACTGGATGTGAGAGTATGGTGGCCTCTGTGATGCTTTGGCGGCATTTCTCAAAGGCTTGCTCTGCGTCCGTTGTCCACTCGATCGGGGTGCTATCATTGCGCTTTCTGTTATGTAGGTACTTGTTAAGTTCGTTCTGTAGTTCTGCTTGTCGAGGGAGACAGCCTCGATAAAAGTTGATCATCCCCAGGAAACGTCGAAGTTCGAGAATTGTTTTCGGTTTTGGGTAGGTAGAAATAGCTTTAACTCGTTCCGTTGTTGGTTTTATGCCGGTCGCCGATACTTCGTAGCCAAGGAAGTCTATTGTTTCTTTACCAAATTCGCATTTTTCTATGTTCAGTGTCAGACCATATTTGTCCAATCGCTGTAGAATCTGATGAAGGAGCTGCTTGTGCTTTTCTTCATTTTCTTCGCATAGGAGTATATCGTCGATGAAACAGAAACAGCCGTCTATGCCTCTCAGTACCTCGTGCATGAATCTTTGAAATGTTTGACTGCCGTTTCGTAGTCCAAACGTCATACAATTGAACTCGAACAATCCAAAAGGTGTTGTGATCGCTGTTTTCTGTGCGTCCTCCTCGGCGATCGGTATCCAATAGTACGCCATTTTTAAATCAAGCTTCGAGAATATTTTCTTGTTATGTAGTTGGTACGTGAAATCTTGAATGTGGGGTACGGGATAGCGATCTGGTTGTGTGACCGCGTTTAGACGTCTATAGTCGCCACACACGCGTAGTCTTCCGTCTTTTTTCTTTACTACATGAAGAGGGCTGGCCCATGGGCTTTTTGATGGTTTGCAGATTCCCATTTCCAACATGCGGTCAAACTCTTCTTTGGCTGCCTTATACTTGTCCGGGGGCAACGGGCGGGGGCGAGCATAGAGTGGGGGGCCGGTAGTTTCGATTTGGTGGACAACATGATGTTTCGGTGGTTGTTTCAGTGACATGGGACGTAGGACATCAGGATATTGTTTCAGAATGTCGTAGTATACTTGATTGTTGCTTATGATGTGAACTGATTCGGTGTTTGTAGAAATTTCTAATGCGTCGATAGATAGTTCGGTGATCTTGTCCACTAACTTTTTCTTGTCCAGGTCCACTAGTAGTTTAAAATGACGGAGAAAATCAGCTCCCAGTATAGAGGTTTTTACGTCTGCAACGACGAATGACCAAACAAAGTCTCTTCGTAATCCAAAATTTAGCCTGATGGTTTTCTGTCCGTAGGTCTTGATGGGCGTATTGTTCGCCGCGTATAAATTGTAGGTGCTTGCAGTTTTGTTATCTTTATGTTTGGCGGCCAAAACGGAGATGTCTGCGCCTGTGTCCACGAGGAAACGTTCGTGAGTGTTACGGTCGTGTACACAAAGGCGATTACTGGTGTATGGGACACCGACGTCCGCCACGGTCGGTGTCAGCTCTAGTTTTCCGACGGCTTCTTCCTTCTGCAACATGGCGACTCACAGCGCTTTGCTTTGTCTCCGTAACGGTAGTGGTAGCGGCATTCCCAGTTAGCGTCTCCAGGTTTCAGTGCCGGTCCACGATGCGTTGACTGCGAGCGTGAACGAGAACGAAAGCGAGGATTGTATGAGCGACGACGGTGTCCGTGTGTTGGTCGTCCTCGGCGTAGTTCGGCGATCTCTAGGGTGAGCTTCTCCACTTGCTTTGCTAGTGTTTCTAGCTGTGTCGTAGATGTTGTAGAAGACGAGGATGGTGCTGGCGCTGTGACTGCGGCGACGACGCTGGGACTCTCTGCGTACTCCACCATTTTGTCTGCCATCGCTGCTAAGGTGTCTAATGACGATTCCTTGTTTACGGACAAGATAACTCGAACTTGTGCGGGCAGGTGATTTAGCCATTCTATTTTCAAACCTTCTTCGGTAATCATGCCGCTTGCGAGTTCACGCATCTTCCTTAACAGCTGGGAAGGCTTCTGATCTCCCAGCTCTAATCCGCTGATAAGTTTTTGGAAATTCTTGACGTCTGATTTGTCGTAAGCTTCGAGTAGACGTTGTTTTACTTTTTCGTATTTCCCAGTTGCCGGCGGGTTATATAGTATATCGGTCAAATGTTGTACATCGACCGCTTGCAGCTGCTGCAATAGATACCGGAACTTCTGGTCATCTGAGGTCTTCAATGGGTCAATCACGGCTTCGAATTGGATGAACCAGGCACGGGGTATTTCTCTCCAAAAAGGTAAAAGCCGCGACTGCACGGAAACAGCACTCACGTCGTAATTCATTTCTGTCTGGATTTTTGTTTGCTGTTCTTCGGACATGGTAACTTGCTCCACACAAAAAAGGTCTTCTTCACGTGTTCCGTTTTAAAATTCGGGGTCACCAATTGTTGCGGTCTTCAGGATAGTGTACAATGAAACTGGTATATTGCAGGGAATAATTGCTTGTTTTATTGGTAAAGGGTGCCTACTTACATATGTTTGGACCTAGTCTTAGTAACTAGGCTCACCTATATTAAAAATATTTAATTGACCAATGGGAGCACATTGATTTACAAAGCTTAAAAACATTCTGTGACAAAGATCCACGATGAACGCGCACCCATCTCGCTCTGGCGCGTGCGCGACGTATAGCGTCGCCTGTACGCACACTATAAATGTTTCCGACACCAGCGCATCTCGTCAGTGTACCGTGCGCCACTGTGTGGGCACGTTGCTTGTATGTGATTCCATAACTCCCCATACTACAATTACAGTATCTTTCATCAAAGTTCTTGAGAAAATGATAAGCCAACCAACGGTATGGACTGGTTCAATGTAATGGTCAAAATATAAACTGAAGAATAAGACATCTGTGTCCTACATATTTACTACAACATTGAAACACCCCCTCTCACCGACCTCTTTATTTAATCGATTCTACGTAAACCTTAGTTGCATGTGGCGAACATTCCTAGTTTTACGTTTTTTAAATTTTTATACATAGATGTCGTAATCTTCAAATAACGTTGCAGTAAAAGCAATATCATTAAAAAAAAACAAATTGTTTTTTATTTATGAATATAACTTGCTGCCCTATATCAGCAGTATTGCAACATAGCTATTAAAGTGTCAAGTCCTCAAAGTAGTTCAGAATTTCCGAATCAACCCGAAGTTTAGTTTTATTTATTCAGCATTTCGTTGTTTTAAAATGACAAAAATAGCGAATGACATAGGATACTTAGGTAATATTTATGCAAGAAAATGGCCTCCTATAGGAATCTCCAACTCAAGGTCAGTTAACATCTCATATCTGCAATGTTTAGGAGTAGGTAAAGGGGGTGATGTATTGGCAAAGTGCTAAAAGCAGTACCGTGTTATTTATTATATAGGTTATTTTCCCCTAGAATTAATTATTTTATATAAGTATGTACCTACGTATTAACGTAAACCATCGTACACTACTCTTGTATGTATAAGTCGTTCGAAAATGTTTGAGACTATAGCCATTAATACTATGGCTTATCCAATATTTTTCCATAAGGTTCCGTGTGGTGCCGGACGTAAAGAATAGCACCATCCCTTTTCTTCCCGTGGGTGTCGTAGAAGGCGACTAAGGGACTTACTAGAGAATGGGAAGAGAGAGGGCAGTCTCGACGTGTTTACGACATCATTACAGGTGATGAGTCTTGGATTATTCAACGAAATTGATATACTAACTCTGCCTTCTCTTTATATCCTAGAAAGTATCTTGTATGTTCGCAAAAACTTAGGACTTTTCAAAAAAAGATGCGACTTCCATAATCTAAATACACGTAGTAAAGATGAAATTGTGATTCCAAAATTTAGATTAACTAAAACTAGCAAGTCATTTTTAATAAACAGTATCCGCTTCTATAACAAGTTGCCAAAGTCGGTTACAGAACTTAGCGATGGAAAGTTTAAAACTCACATCAAACGTGTCCTTACAAAAAAACATATTATAAGATAAAAGACTACGTTGAAGACAGGGAAGTTTGGCATTAATTCCTCCTGCACATGTGGCTTCTCTGGTACCTCATTAACAGCATAACTGTGTGAGAGTCTATTAACTGCTCCCAAATTACAATGTTAATTTTTATACTTTTAATTTTTTACACTTTCTGACATATTCCCGTAATTTTTTGACATTATATAACACTTCTAGTGTTATAATGTCAAAAAATTACGAGAACTATTTATTATTGATTCTCATGAAAATCATGTCACTTGGTTTAAATAGGTTGATCTTACTAATGTAGATTCTTTTACATATTGTGAATGGGAGAACGTTGTAGGCCTTACAGACTAGATTTATAGACGATTTTCTATTCTTTATTTTCATTCCTCTAAGTACCTGGTACTTATTGACAGGCCTGCACTGTCCTCCCATACCTAATATCACTGTAATTTGAAAACATTGTAAAACCCAATTAATTTTAAAAGAGTAACCGTGGAGTTTCTTGCCGGCTCTTCTCCATAGGAAGCAACAAATTGGAACCGTGCACCTAGCTTCTGACGTTTCATAAGTGCCCTTGCAGGTTTATGTGAAATAAAAGATTTTGATTTGATTTGATTTGAATCAATACGATACAGAAATGAAGCGCCAGTCGACGGTTTGGATGTTTCAAAACGAAGCATCAACGCTGAATGGTATACTACCATACTGTTGCAAATAGCGAAATAGTCCGTAGTAGAGGGGGCTCTACTTTTTCAAGAAAAGTGAGTTAAGCGATTCTACTTCGACTAAGAGAGAACGATGCGAGCATACCCTTCCAAACTAGTGTGAGCGGCCTACTGCGATCGTCTCACTCATGGCCAAGGTGGGTTCGCTCGCCACGTAAGTCCTCCACTTGCTTGTCTTGTAGAGAAAGCTTGCTAAGCTCGCTTTTCTGGTATGAAATCTGATTCGTGGCGTAGGTGGGGTTGAGAATATGCTTCTGTATTGCATTTGTTTGATTGTGGGGGGCTCGTTTCGTTCGCTCGTCACGAAACTTAGCTTAATCAAAATCAAAATCAAAAGTCATTTATTCAAACTAGGCTGAGAGTCAGCACTTTTTGAACGCATAATGAGAATGTGCCCACCTTTCATTAGTTAGGATGGAGCAAACTTGGCATAACAGTAGGTGGCAGTAGCAAGCACTCCTCTCACTAGGGTAGGTCCGGTTACAGCTGTGACCAAACGTTTTCACGAAAACAATCGGCGCAGACTCTAACTAGGTACATTTTTTTTTCACCGTATCATTTTAAGTGAACAATATCTTAACATACAGATATGATTACGTTAGACAGTGACGGAAAATGTCAAGAACCGCATGCTTATTCTATCCTAATAATCCTACTAACATTATAACTGAAAGTTTGTGAGGATGGATGGATGGATGTTGGTTACTCTTTCACGCAAAAACTACAAAACGGATTTGGATAAAATTTGGCACACAAATAGATAATAATTTGGTTTAAACTAACACTAAAATGAAAATATTATTATATTATGTACAAGATATAAAGCAAGAAAAAGGGAAGACCTCACTGGGCATCAAAGAATTCGTCCGCATCGCTGTCAGTGGGAAAAGTGTCCAAAAGGCTGGCAGCGTGGCCATGTTGGATGGCAATGCTGATTCTTTGATTAATTTGGTTAAACATAAGGGATACTTTTATCCCCATAGTACATTCCTGTGGGATGATTTTCGACCTCCACGCGGGTGAAGGTGCTGGTAAAAGCTGGTAGTCTAAAAAAAATTCAAAAAAATGTATTAATCTAGAAATAAACGGCAACTATTTTTTAACCTTAAGATTGACATTTGGGACACCGTGACATAATAGTGTCAGAACAATAGGTGCATCTCCAGTCGACCATCACTAATCTTAATCAAGCAACAATTTAGAAGTGGTAATGCTGCTGCTAGGAACATCTTTGGACAATGGAATCTGGTAATGATCACAAAAGTATGCTTACATGATGCTTACACCCTACACGTTGTGATTGGAGAACGAAACGAAACCATAATCACCGCTCCTTTGTACCGCTCACAGCATGACAAAAAGGATAATTTTTAAATATTATCTGTATGTTGACTTAAATCTACTCATTACAATGTTTTTTTTAATGAGTTGTATTGTAATATGTAGTGAGCTAGCGACCTCGACAATTCATATTATTCTTACCGTGCAACAGTGCAACCATGCTCCCTTAGATGTCACTGCTTACGTTAGAATCGGGGGTCGGGTTGCCTCCTTCCCTTTAGGGATATGGCGAGGGTTTTTTTTTTGGGTGGGACATCATCATCAAATAACTTCTCCCGCTCTGGGTGGAGCGGGAGGGCGTGTCAGACTTTTACTGGCTAAAACCCACCCGTGTTCCCTCAGTTGCCTATGTGCCAGGGGCCGCGTAACGCCACCTCACTGGACATCGTGCGGTATCCCCGTACCATACGGATGGCCATGACCCTATCGGCCGCCTTTAACCGGCGTGCTGGTTGGCGCCTCAATGTCGGCACCCACACCGGTGCCCCGTATAGGGCCATGGCCCTACGACCCCCGCGTAGAGCCTCCGGTAGGAGGCGTTTGGCTCCCTAGATTGGGCAGGAGCCGCTTCAAGGCAGCCCCGGCCCGCTCCAATCTGGGAGCCAAACGTCGGAAATGCTCCGCGAAGTACCACCGGCTGTCGAGGACGAATCCTAGGTACTTCATCGTAGACTCGACGCCGATGTGACCCCCTCCCGCCGTTTTCTGGGAACCCGTCGGTGGCGCATTCCGAGGACCATGAAACCACATGGCCTCGGACTTGTATGGCGAGGGGGTAATGGCTGATCTTTGCGTTACGCTCGTGAACGGGTGCGGTTTGTGGTGACTGGTCGTCTTGCTGACCATGGTTTTGTTATTGTTAATTGTATAAAATTTTTATTCATCTTAATCCAAAGGTCCTAGTTTGACTTTTGTTACTTCAAGTTATAGCTATATTTACATAATGCAGAATTGGATATGTAAGCGGGCACGACCTTTATGCCTGGAGGCTTTTATTTAGATTGTAAGTTCTGTTTACGTTTTATTTTATTTATTATTATTTATTTATATTTCAGTACCTATAGTTTCCAATGTTTTGTTGGTATATTGGCGTGTGCTAGCTGACATATGGCAAATTTAATGTTTTTTTGTGTTTTGTAATGTTAATTACCTACTATTGTATAGACTCAAGTTCTTCTAACTTAACAAACAGCTGTGCTGCTGGGGAGTTTGTTGCGCCACTTCTTCTTCCCAACTAAAGCACTAGGAAGTGGTTAAGGGCGGGCGTTTTGGACGGATTGTCATAAGTAATTTTGACGTTCAAAAAGAGCTGACTCTCAGCCTAGTTTGAATAAATGATTTATGATTTAGATTTTTAGATTTTGTTCCTTTTTTAATGTCACTGAAATGCCAAGTCTAAATATTTAATCTAATTACACAATTACAATTATTTATTAGGTTACACATAAAATATTTCTTTATATTTCATTATCCAGTGCAACCTCGATGTAACAAATCGAAAAGGAACAAGTAAATATTCGTTACATCAAGTAATTCGAGGCTGATAAACTGAGGTTTGTTATATTGAGGTTAGGTTGGTCTAAAATTGCTTATAAAGAGGTAAGATTTCCGTCGTAGGATTTTCGTCAACATAATTAATGATGTTTCGCTTTTCTGCGACTGATAAGGAACACCTTTTACGTTTCTGAGCCATAGCAACTAGAATCTTTAACAATTGTCACAAGCAGCACTGTTTACATTACTTTCCATCAAACAACACTGATTGTGTTACGAAAAAAACGTGTCGAAACCTGTCGCGACTGAATCACATACAGGGCCCGATCTAAGGGGGGGCAAGCCGGGCAAATGCCCAGAGCGGCAAAAATGAGGGGCGGCAAAATTGAGGGTGCCGGGCGGTTGCACGAAGTCCTCAATTTTATCAGTAGGAGAGAAAAATCTTATAAAAATTACCGTGCCTAGCAACCCGACAAATAGTATTTTTAAGGTTTTGCTTTAAAAAAAATATTTAGGGGCAGTAAATCCTTAGACGGACCAACATATTTTAAAGTGCTTTCTTGTCTTATAATTTTCTTAATGCTGTCTCCTAAGAAAATTATAAGACAGGGCTTAAGCAAGTTAAGCTGAAAGAAAGAAGAAGAAATACCTAAGATTTACTTGTTCAGAAGCCGTAGTAATAAATAATATATGGTGTTTGTGTAAAGGGCGGCGAATATTATTTTTGCCCGGAGCGGCTAAATACCTAGATCGGGCCCTGATCACATACTATGGGATTAAGGGTCATATTGGTGGGAACGTTAAATAAAGGTTTTGGGTTCACAAAATTCGTTAATTATAGGTATTTACACTTTTTTTGATACTTGAAAATTCGTTATAAAGAGGTTATTCGCAAAAAAATCACAATATAAAGGTATATTTTACATTAACTCTTATGGACAATTCAAGGGGATTACGAAGAATTTGTTAAATCGAGGAAGTCGTTATATTGAGGTACGTCATATTGAGGTTGCACTGTATATTAAACCTGCCGTAGGTTTACTATATATGAAATATAGTTATGTATTTCACAATATTTTTAAAGACAATCAGAACCAGCACCAACATAAAAAATAAAACACTTCTAAGCTAGGTACAAATTTTAGTAATAAAAGTACAATCATATGTATTGTTTCCGATAGGTGATAGCAAATTTTTATACCTAGTTTACTTAATTTAATATAATGTTGTACAAACCTCTACTACTTTATACAACATTTGCGTGTTGTGTTGTGTGCATTCGAAGCATTTCAGTAACTAGTATGGAGCGTCTCATATGCGAAAGTGACAGATATAAACCGATCCGGGGTTGTATAGGCACGTTTATTTTACCTAATGTTGTACTGACGACATCATATTGCGCTGAAAAGTGTAATTCTGTAGGAAACTTGCCCATTGTGCGATCTTTTATTCACCCACATTACAAGAACTATGTTCATAGAAACAATTTTATTGCACGTAATGACATTGCGTTAGTTATTATTCGACAAGATGGAAGAAAAAGAAAGCTTATGAAATTGAGCGCCTTAGACAATTTGTCTACCATTGGTCTAAAAGCGCTGATTCCCATAATGGACGCAGATAAGCCGAGACTAGCAGTAACTTCTGTTGAACGTTGTTATATCGAACAACCATTTGGATATTACGTTTGCGCCTCCAAAAAAGTCACAAAACGGACTATACAAGTTTGTCGAGAGAGACAAGAACAAGGTGTGCCATTACTAATAGAAGACAGAATATTTGGCATAATGGGCATCACGGATAAGGACAGTTGTAGACTTCCTCAACGGAGTTTTACTGCACTAAGTCCTGCTCTTTATTGGATTAGTGAAACTGTCAGAAGCCTCGGTTATGACGACGCGGTAATTACTACATTGCATGATAGGACCAGCACTCCTTATCGGCGTCCTTCTATAACTACTTTACCTACTTCTTCAACTTATTCTACTCAAACTTCACGTCCTAATCCTTTTAATCTTAATCCCATTGATTCTCCTCCTCATGCTTCTGATCCTTACCTTGATGTGACTCCTCGTACGTTTCCTCTTCGCGCTGATGGTTATCCTAACCGTATTGCTGCTCGTCCAACGTTCCCCCCTGGTTCTGATTCGCACCCTATTGTTACTTCTCCGACGTTTCCTCCTCATTCCATTTTTGTCCCAAACCTTATTGTTACACCGACGTTTCCTCCTCGTCGTACTATTGAACCAAACCGTATTGTTACACCTACTTTCCCTTCTCGTCCTAGTTTTGACCCTAACCTTATTATTACACCCTCGTTTCCTCCTCGTACTACTTATGACCTTAACCTTATTGTTACACCGACGTTTCCTCCTCGTCCTACTTATAACTCTAACCTTATTGTGACACCTACGTTTCCTCCTCGTACTACTTATGACCCTAACCTTATTGTTACACCTACATTTCCTCCTCGTACAACTTATGACCCTAACCTCATTGTTACACCGACGTTTCCTCCTCGTACAAGTTATGACCCTAATCTTACTGTTAGACCGACATTTCCTCCTCATACTACTTATGCCCTTAACCTTACTGTTACACCGATATTTCCTCCTCGTACTACTTATGAGCCTAACCTTATTGTTACACCGACGTCTTCTCCTCGATCTACTTATGACCCTAACCTTATTGTTACACCGACGTCTACTCCTCGTTCTACTTATGACCCTAACCTTATTGTTACACCGACGTCTTCTCCTCGACCTACTTTTTACCCAAACCATATCGATACACCGACGTTTCATCCTCGTCCTACTTTTGATCCGAACCTTAATATTACTCTTTCAGCGTTCCCTGCTCCTGCTGAACCAGATCCTATTGAGATTCCTCCAGAACGTCAGGGTTTTTATCATTCACATCGTACTCGGACTGGTCCATGGCGTACTATTCCTAATCATTCTTATGTTGCTGGAGCCATACCAAAGGATCCTTATCATTTAGGTCTTAATTTACATACCTCGAATGTCCTTTCTTTATCTTCTAAAGATGTAAACAAAATAAAAGAAAAAGTAAACAAAAAAAGGGTCATAGACTACTTTCGTAACGCGCATAAGTCAATGAAAAAATTGAATATCGCTAATGAAAATAAAGGTTTTATAATACAAGACGTCAGTCCAGTGCTGCAGCCTCTAACTAACGTCAGTATGTTAAAAGTTGCACAAATCATGAGAACACAAAAGGATATATCTACAAAAACCGGAAAACGCGTTAGTGCCATAACATTTGTACCATTCGCTACCTCAAGCAGAACAAGAGCTACTACCATATGGAAGTCTTCTGCGCCAAGGAAGACTACAAAACGTACTACAGTTACAATTCCATTCATCAAAGTTCTTGAAAATAATAAGACAACCAACATTATGGACTGGTTCAATGTAATGGTTAAACAGCAATTGAAGAATAAGACATCTGTGTTCTACATAGTTAGTACAACAACGACTGAAGCATACTCACTCTCTTACCGACCTATTTATAATTTCATAGATCTTACGTAATGATGTGTTGGACATTTCTAGTTTTATATTTTGAGTTTTTGTACATAGATGTCTTTAATTTCCAACAACGTTGCAGTTTACGCAATATCATTTAAAAATCACATGTTTTTTTATTTATGAATATGTTACCGTCCTTAACTATATCAAAATCAAAATCAAAAGTCATTTATTCAAACTAGTCAGCACTTTTTCAACGTCAAAAGTACATAAGACAGTCCCCCAAAACGCCCGCTCTTCACCACTTCCTAGTGCTTTAGCTGGGAAGAAGAAGTGGCGCAACAAACTCCCCAGCAGCACAGCTGTCTGTTAAGTTGGAAGAACTTGATCCTATACAATAATAGGTAAGTAATTAATATTCAACAATAAATGAAAATTTCATTAACAAAAAAAAAAAGAGGTTTATACAGCGTGTAACGGAAGGGGGGTGGGTATCAACCCTGAAGGAGGTGAATGTGCTCATGAAACTCAACAACTTTCCCCAAAGAAAATAGGTCGAAATATGAAAAAAAAATTGGGGAAGTTGTTGAGTTTCATGAGCACATTCACCTCCTTCAGGGTTGATACCCCCTTCCGTTACACGCTGTATAGTCAAATAAAATAAACAATGATATGAAGTAACTCATATGACCTGTCAGTAGTTAAGCTAATTCTGGTGAAAGAACACAAACGTTGTCTTGAGTTAATCACAGCGGCCAAAAATTCTTATCGCTTAAGTAGTCGTTGATACCGTACTCGCGCCACCGATACAGTGACGCGAGTACCTTCGCCTCGAGGTCCCAGGACGGGGATCCGGCCAGTACACAAGCCGCCTCGTAGGAGATCGTGCGATACCCCCTTATGACTCTGACGGCCATCGCTCGCTGTGGCCTTCGCAGGACAGCTATGCTGCCGGCCGTCAGGTCAGCCGCCCAGATAAAAGGTTAGGTATACCAAGCCCAACAAATGAGTTATGAACTTTATAAAGCCGGTAAAAAATAGAAATAAAGACAAATTACGTGCTCCCCGTAGTTTGTCTTTACTTATAATAATAATATTATGAATATCACTGTTTTTAGTGTATAAGTGTATACTTTGCCTAATATATAAGACGTTAGCGAAGATGAATTGCGATGCCGCCGTGAGAATACCAACTTCTTTTAAAAATACTCTCAGAGAAGAGTTTCTCTAGCACCTAGTTGGTAAATTGCACGAACAGCTCGTTTTTGAAGCACAAAAATATTTTGCACAGCAGAATGCCGTAGGACATAACGCTATGAAAATAACTAAAATAGACTAATCGAGCTGTATCAACGTCAGTGTATTGTCTTACTTTCCTGACGACGTAGGTGGCTGAACTGAGCCTTCCCGCTAGGCTTGATATATGAGATCCCCATTGAAGTTTGGCATCTACTGTTACGCCCAGAAAAATTGCCGAGTCTACAGTTGCGTCCGAAGAACACAGCATCGACTTCATCATTTATTTTTTCCGGATGTTTTGACAAGTTAATTCCTTTTACTATTGAATTCTGTGGAACCTCATCTCGATCGATTTTTCTTGTTATCTGAAATGTAAGTTTTGGTTTCTTTGCTGTTTTGTAAAACTTTATTGAAAAGTACGGTTCATTCGTCTGTTCGTCGGCGTAGACTGCATCTATAACGCCAACATAATAAACGGGTAAACGGGTAGCAGCAATACTTGCTAATGTTAGTTACCAATTGACCTCATTATCTAAGACGATGTTGGGTCCCAGATTTCTTACATTCGGTAAAGCGAACTTCATACATTTAGTTGTCTTGGCATTGAGAACTAGATTATTCGTGATAAAGCAATGCGTAAACCTTGAGAGAACACTGTTTACGGCGTCAAAATTTCGTCTATTCCTGTCTACTTTAAAGATAAGAGAGGTATCATCAGCAAACAGTACAACGTCACAGATACCCTTTAAAGGGAACCTAGTCGCGGGCTCGAACTCAATGATGGGCCTGGCTAAATAGCACGCTGTCTCACCAGAAACACAATTTTTTTTTTCGGTTGAAAAAACCATTTACAGGCACGTTTGTTTTTGAATTGTCAAGGAGTCGATTACTTTTTCGTAAACTTAACGCTAGCTTACACACTGCGCGGTGTGAGATGACGATCACTTCGAATAATAAAAGTACAATTCAGCTGGGTAATCGCGTAACACTCTAACAATAGCAATGGTTTTCATTTGAACAGCAGTTAGAAGCTAGTCTACACGTACAACATTATTGAGTGAGATGCAGGACCATTTATAGTACAACACGCGCGTAAAAAATTAAGAACAGTCCTTCGGAAGATCGGGTTTTATGAGAAAACTACTGCATAAATCAATGACCAATAAAGTTTATTGTACTTTTCGATATTTGAGCTTTGTCGGTACCGACTTGGTTTTTCAGATTTTACACTTCTTTTATTACTTAAACACGCCCAAAGTTAGGTCAAATTAGCAAGAAAAACGAATCTTTGTTGGCTCCTAACTGTTTAATGGCTTTTTATTTTAGTATTCTGTTTCCGTACAGACAATATTAATAATGAGACAAAACCATACCATGTTTAATTTTTGATGTACATTGTCGAACAGTAGAGTAATACACTACCGAAGTTTGTACGGGAAAAATTTGGACTAGATTCACCTTAAGTAGAATAGTAAATCATTAATGTACACTAAGAATAAAAATGGACCTAGTATTGAGCCTTGTAGTACACCTAACTGAACTGGTAGCCCAGAAGATTTCATACCATTAATATCTACACATTGGGAAAAATAATGCATCATAGCTATTACAGTCTCAAGTCCTCAAAGTAGTTCAGAATTTCAACATCGACCCGCAGTTGATTTAAAGATGTTGCGGTTTAAGAGTTTGCGATAAGGTAATCTGCGAAATATATATTTCCTTAAGTTTTTTTTTAATCGCCGGGCAGTGGCCACGTTGTATGTTATTGAATAAAACATGATTCGCGACCATAAAAAATATGACTTCACAGAATTCTTCTATTCATTAAAATCATCAATACCTACAACGATCTAAGTTCACTTATTCCAATAACATTCAATGAGGTTATACGAACTTTTTCATGAAATAGTCTAGTAAGAAAATTTAAATTTCGCGGGCTATCTTAGCGCTTCCACTTTAAGATGAAGGTAAAAAAATATACAAAACAAATTAATGGCTTAGGATTGGTACTCTTTATGCCAGAAAATGGCCTCCTGCTCGATTCCCCGCAAACCGCGGGGCGCTGCTAGTAAACGACGATCTGTTGGCAAAAAAGGGGCGGTGTTACTACGGATTTTTGCTACACGTGCCAAAAACATATTGTAGGTACAGTTGCCAGTACCTTGATACAAGTATGTTAACGTTAGTAGATACATACTAAACTTACGAGCTGTATTCTGTAATGGCTCCTTTTCATTCATGTCACCTGTTCGTTTAATTGTATCGGGTTTCACTTCCACTGTACCATCAAGGGAACACCCAAGGGTACACAGGTGAAGAAGGGATACATGTTCCACGCTCTTCAGAACCTTACCCTCGGTCCGTTTATACTCTGTGTAGGCAGACCTTGAGTTTAGAGTTCTGGATTTTATTCAAAGACCAAGCCTATGCACCATAGATTTTTAAAAAACACAGAATTGGTGCGCTGAGACACTGAGACGGGGTCGCGGTCGCGGCAGACCACGTAGGATATGGTGGGACGAGCCGTATGGATTCCGAAAAAACGGGAAAGTGGACGCGCGGGCTAGTAGAATATGGAAAGAGTGGGGGGAGGTCTTTCCCCAGAGAGACAGCATGAAAAAGTAAAAGCTAACAAGGTTAAGCTGCCACTGTTTTTTTACTAACGGCTGATTTTTCAATAGTCAGATAACTTTTATCTGAGGGATTAATATTGCGGTTTGACAACTTTAATGTATAGAAAATTTATGTCAAACTGTCAGATGTATACGGCAAGCGTCCTAGAAACCCATCTGCAGCGCCAAGATATAAAAGACGTTTATCGCTTAAATAAAAAAGATGGCGTCTCCACCATCTTGGTTGATTTCACTACCACAACAATAAAAGAGAGCATCATAAAAAACCTATGTCACTTCAACAAGAAAAACAACCAAAACAAGCTGAATACCACCCATATTCAGAAAGAAGATCCTCTAAAACCAATCTATATCACTGAAATCCTGACCCTTAAAGCACAACGTCTTTATTACCTTGCCAGAAACTATGCTAAGGACAATGACTACAAGTTTTGCTGGACATCATTCGGAAAAGTTTTTCTAAGAAAAAGTGAAGGTGAAAAGCAAATATTGATTAAGAGCGAATCTGACATCAACAGCCTTCGTCTGAACAAATGACTATCAATTATCTTATGCGTTCTCACTTGTGCCATTTATAAAATCGTTTTTTCTCTACTGCTCCTTCTCATAATGTTAATTTATTGTAATTTGTTATCCGCAGGATCCAAACACACACCTTTTCAGTTTACACAACAACACAAATATACATTTCACATGCACACACACAATCACCTTTACCAATCAATGCATCATACAAACATGATTGCAAAAATGTCAAGTAGTAAGATCATTCATGAACTATTTCAAGCATTCTTTTATCACCATTATTTATTTTATAAAACACCAATTCCATGTGACATAATTTTCAATTCTTTTCCCGATGGCTAATAATTCCAATACAATTTTATCCGATTTAGATACTATCTCTGTGGCAAACAGCTATTTCTGTGACCCTGAAACTTGTAATACTGTGTTACATAGCTCTGAGAAATCTCTGAAAATCATAACACAAAACATTCGCAGTATTTACAAGAACTTCGATCATTTTCAGGCACAACTATCCAGATTCTCCTTCGACATCGACATTATAATCCTTACAGAATGCTGGCTTAATGAACACAAACCTATTCCCATTATTGAGAACTACGAATCTTTTTCTTCCAAGACCAGGCTTAATCAAAATGGAGGCATCGTTATTTATGTCAGGAAAAATATAAAATGCACTGTTGAAGAGCCGAAGTCAAATGACGCTAGTTTTCTATTGCTTCAAGTTTACCCTGATATAAACATATTAGCTGTGTATAGATCCCCATCCACACACTGCACTAATAGCTTTCTGAGCTCATTAGAATCAATAATACGTCCAATTAAAGCTGAACACATCATTATTGCTGGCGACATCAATATCGATATTAAATCGAACAATACTGACAGAAACAGTGCATCTTACCTAGATCTAACTGCAGAACTAGGGCTACTTCCAGCACACATTTATCCAACAAGGCTTGCAAACTGTCTGGATCATATTATGCTAAACACATCCGTCTCTGCTGCGGCATTTGTGATAGATTCAACCGTGACTGACCACGCCTCAGTCCTCCTAAGCCTTAGCTGCCTCAATGCTGACAGCAGCAGAAACAATGTGTGCAAGAAAATTGATTATGATGCTGCCCTAGTAAACTTGCAAGCTGTTGATTTTTCCTTTGTGAACGATGACTCTGACGCAAATGATGCCGCCACTCTTTTTGTTCATCACATTTCAAGTGCATTAACACAGAACTCGACCACAATCTCACGCCCCTGTAGGAAAAGATTGCTTAAACCCTGGCTTACCCCTGGTTTACTGCGATGTATCCGCCACAGAGATAAGCTTCACAAGCTCTTTACTAAAAATCCACAAAATATATCTGCTGAACTTATCTATAAAAGGTACAGAAACTTTTGTAACGCTCTCCTGAAAAAGTTAAAAAGGAATTACGAAAAATCTTTACTAGTAAATACAACTTCTAATAAAGATAAATGGAATGCCGTCAAATCCATTATCAGCACCTCCAAACAAAAAACTGCTGGCGATCACCTTTTAGTCCCACAGAAAAGTGGTTCAAGTGCTGTTAATCAGGTAAACTCCTACTTCTCTAATATTGGTAAGCAGCTAGCAGATAAAATAACACCACCTCAAAAATTTTATAAATTTGACATAACCCCCGCCCCAAATTCAATTGTGTTACTTCCGCCAGATGAAGCCGAGGTTGAAGCTTTGATAATGAATCTCAAGAATGACTGTGCAACTGGCTGGGATTCTATTTCAGCCAAGTTTCTTAAGTTTGCCAGACACATTATCGTTCCTCATCTGACCAAACTAATTGAGATCTGTCTTACCCAGGGTATTTTCCCGAATGTATTCAAGAAATCCCTTATTACTCCTGTCCACAAGGGGGGGAAGAAGGACGATGTTGGAAACTACAGGCCCATCTCAGTTCTTACGACCTTGTCAAAAATATTAGAAAAGGTCTTAAACAAAAGGCTCACAAACTTTCTGCATCACAATAAGACACTGTCTGAAGCCCAGTTTGGCTTTAGGTCGGGAAAAAGCACAGAAGATGCCGTATGTCAATTGGTAGATCATGTCACACTTAAAATAGACCAAAAACAGAAATGCGTAGGGATATTTCTTGACCTGGCCAAAGCATTCGACACCGTCATGATTCCTTTCCTTGTGGATAAGTTAGATAAGATCGGTATCCGCGGAAATGCTCTAAAAATTTTAAGGATTTTCTTTGTGGCCGTACGCAAAGAGTTAAAATAAATGAATACGTTAGCTCTGATGCTTGGGTTACCTTTGGCGTTCCACAGGGCAGTATTCTTGGCCCGAGTCTCTTTTTAATTTATATTAATGACCTGTGTCAGCTGCCACTTGCTAATGGTAAGATATTTACCTACGCTGACGATACGGCGTTAATATTTGATGGGGGCACCTGGGACGAAGTTCGACGAAGCGCCGAATTGGGATCGCATAAAGTAAGCCATTGGCTAAGATCCAACCGCCTCACACTGAACCTTTCTAAATCCACGTTTCTCCAATTCTCTTTTTCTAAACTTAAACCTGTCTGTTTAGACATTAGACTACATGACTGCAACTTGGCTTCTTCAACGACATGTTCATGCACAGCTATCATTAAGTCTACACAAGTGAAATACCTTGGTGTGATTGTAGATGAAAGGCTTGGCTGGCGTCAGCACATAGACCTCACTGCAACGCGTATACGGAAACTTGTGTGGGCTTTTAAAAAACTTAGACACGTGGCCGACTTTGAACTCCTTCGCACTGTGTACTATGCGCTCGTGCAGTCAGTCGTGGGATATTGTGTTGCTGTGTGGGGTGGGGGATGCAAAACCTTTATGATTCGCCTGGAAAGGGCCCAGAGATCTCTTCTTAAAGTCATGACTTTCAGACCCTTTAGATTTCCTACCAGAGTCCTGTACGACAGGTGTCAAGTACTTACTGTAAGACAGAATTATATTCTGCAAATGATTAACAAGCAGCACAGTATTACACCTTATAATGCAGATTATAATAAGAAGCGCACCAAAACAAATGTTTGCCTACCTTTACGCTGTCACACGGCGTCCGCCAGGCGACAGCGGGTATATCTTGCCCCTTTTCTTTATAATAAGTTGAACAAAATCCTGAATATAAATCCCCTTACGATCCGTGACGCAAAAAAGAAGGTAAAGATCTGGCTACTGACACAAGACTACAGCGCAACAGAAGATTTACTGCAATCAACATAAATATCTAAGAACACAAATCAATGGTATTCACAGTTCACAAACACACACAAACACACACATACACACACACACATACACACATACACACACACACACCTACACACTCATGCACCCCTTATGAAATGTTTTTGTTAATACTGACTATAAGGTAGTTTTGTATTTTCTTTAATTTTATTTCAATCTTGATTATATGTATATGTTTTCAATTCAATTCAATTTTAAATCAAATCAAATTTTGTCTAATTCCGGATTTCATTCTAATTCAGTTCTTTGATTTAATGGGATTGTTTAGTTTTTTTTCTTTAACTCTCATTACATTATTTTTAGTACATAAAGAACTTAATTTTAAGTATCGTATTTATATCACCGTTTGCTGCATAAAATCTGCTTAGTTCTAACCTAAATGGAAGAAGTCACTGGCTCCTGAAATACAGGTATTTTAACCTAGCTCTGGAGTCAGGGTCTCACATTATTCTGTAACCTGTTTTTATGGCAATAAAGAATTATTATTATAGTATTCTTCAGATTTAGGCTTAATAAGGGCAGATGTTTTTTATGAGGGGTCATAGAATGCAAGAGGGAGCCAAATGAGACGATGAGCAAGCGACTATGGACTCTGTGCTCAATTTGTTTTTTTTTATTCATCTGACTTAGTTTTTGTCTCATATTTTCCGTTACGGGCTACATATTTGTTAGTATGAGTCTTAAAAATATGGGGTTTCCTGAAAAAGTAATCTTTCAGTTTCATTTGTCTAACGATGTAGGTACGGATTGTAGGTGCACAATCTCCACCAACACCTACGGGGTGTACAAGCGTGAATATGTTATTTCATTGAAAATAAAATATGATATGAAGTACATACCTTACGTAAAAACAATTACGATATTCACTATTTTTTTCAAATCAAACATATCATTTTCTCGTGAAGAGTACGATTGTCGCAACCCAGTGCTGGGTACGCCACGATTGCGGCGGTAAGTCCCCTCTTTGAGGAGTGGCTTGAGAGGTGGCATGGCGTCCTCACCTTCCGCCTGACAGAGGTCCTCACCGGACACGGCTGTTTCGGGAGGTTCCTGTTTCGTATAGGGCGGGAGGAAACGCCCGGGTGTTTCCACTGCGAAGATCGCCCTGAGGACACGGTGGAGCATACGGTTGAGGTCTGCCCGGCTTGAGCGGAGCACCGCCGTGTCAAGGAGGCGATCTGCGGCGGGAATCTCTTGCGGCCGTCCCTGGTTCAGGCCATGGTACAGAGCGAGAGTGCATGGCTAGCAGTCGCTTCCTTCAGCGAAGCAGTTATGCTCGCAAAGAGGGAGGCGGCGCACGTGAGGAAGAGACAGTACATGCGCCCTCACGACCGTAGCCTTCGTAGGAGACGCCCTGGATGTCGGGATTCCAAGGCTGATTCCCGGCCACTGTAGTCGCGGGCTTGCGGATGGCAAGTAATAGGTAGCTCGCTGTCCGGTAATCACCAAGCCTGGGTCGACGGCGCGTTGTGTTCCACGCGCGCCTCAACGCGATGTCAGCAACAACTGATGGGGCCCGCAAGGGCCGATGTCTGCTAGGGGTGCGGGTTGTTCGAAAGAGATGCCGTGGTCCCTGGCACACAGACAACTGAAGGAACACGAGTGGGTTTTAGTCAGTAAAAGTCAGACACGCCCTCCTGCTCCACCCAGAGCGGGAGGAGTCATTTGATGATTTCCAACCCAGAAAAAAAACATATAATTTTCTTATTTTCCATGAAACCCCATACTTTTGACGGTCGTCCCCTTAGTAAAGAATAAATCAGAGACCTTAGTCTGAGTTTCATTTACCCATCTCCATCAAACGCATCGAGCGCGTTTGGCGCTCCGATTGGTCCGTCACCAATCCAGGTTAAATAAAAGTCACACTAGGGCCACAGTAAGCTATTAATTAGGAAGAGATAGGCAGCGTAGTAGTAACTACAGCCTTAATATTAACAATACAGTTATTAAAAAAGATTTAGAAGTTGCCACAGTTTTTGAAAATTTCTTTTCTGATATTCCAGTCTCAACCACTAAAACTTTAAATTCTTCACCCACTGTAGCCGAGTCCCTATTGAGGGAAAATGTTGATATTTGTAACCATGAATTTAATTTCGAATATGTTAGCGCTAGAGATATTATAAAAACTTTCAATACGCTTAATGTTAAAAAAACTGCTGATCTATGGGGAAATTCCGTAGAGGTTACAAAATGCATAATCAACAGTGTAGCGCCTGAATTGGCAATTATTTTTAATAAATGTATTGACTGTGGTGTAATTCCTGACCTAATGAAAAATAGTAAAATAATACCTTTGTTTAAATCGGGTAGCACATCAGACCCCACGAATTTTAGACCAATTTCTGTGCTTCCCACCTTCAGTAAAATATTTGAAAAATTGATGCTAGATCAGTTGCAAAGACATTTTAAACATAAGTTATTAAACAGTAAACAATTCGGTTTCACAAGGGGTCGCTCGACTACCGACGCTGGTGTTGAGCTTCTTACGCATATTTATGAGTCCTGGGAGAAGTCACACGATGCCCTAGGTATTTTTTGTGACTTGTCTAAGGCTTTCGATTGTGTTTCACATGAAACGTTGGTCAGGAAATTGCATCACTATGGTGTTAGAAACACTGCCTTGGATCTTCTTATTTCTTATTTGGATAATAGGATCCAAAGAGTGGACGTTAACGGCAAGCGATCCCCAGGCTCTATTGTCACTATGGGAGTTCCGCAGGGCTCAATTCTTGGCCCTTTTTTATTTCTCATATATATAAACGACCTACCTTGTCTTTTAAAGAACAGTCATGAAATAGTGTTATTTGCAGATGACACATCACTTTTATTTAAACTTAAACGACAACAGACAGTTACTGACGATGTAAATAATGCTCTTGCTAAAATAGTGCATTGGTTTAGTGTTAATAATTTACTATTAAACGAGAAAAAGACTAAATGCATTCGATTTTTGACACCTAACGTTAAGCAGGTGAAAACCAATGTATTAGTAAATGGGGCGGAATTGGATCTTGTGGACACCACTGTGTTCTTAGGTATTACTTTGGACTCGAAGCTACAGTGGGGCCCACACGTAACTAAATTGTCGAAGCGGCTAAGCTCTGCAGCCTACGCGGTCTATAAAATCCGTCATTTGACTGATGTAGAAACAGCTCGATTAGTATATTTTAGTTATTTCCATAGTGTAATGTCGTACGGCATTTTGCTGTGGGGAAATGCAGCCGACCATCAAGCTATATTTGTGCTGCAGAAACGAGCCATTCGAGCAATTTATAACCTAAGTTGTAGACATTCACTGAGGGATAAATTTAAGGAAATAAATATAATGACAGTCGCATCTCAATATGTATATGAGAACCTAATTTATGTTAAAAAGAACATTAATCTATATTCTAAACACAGCGACGTTCATAGCATAAATACTAGAAATAAAGATTTACTTATTGTGCCCACGACTAGGCTCCAAAAAATTAGCAATTCATTTAAGTGCCAAAGTATTCGTTTTTACAACAAACTCCCAAGCCATGTTAAGGAACTAAGCTTCAATAAATTTAAACCATTTATTAAACAGAAACTCTGTCAAAAAGGTTTCTATAAAGTTAAAGATTACTTGGATGACAAAAAAGCTTGGGACTAGTTAAGTTGCTCCAATGTACCCTCAAGCAACAAACTGTTATATAAGCTATGTGTTTAATAGATACTGTTGACATTTTATATTTAAGTATTGATCTACGTGACCTTTACGTGACATTATTTTTAATGACATTTAAAGAAAAAAGTAACTGTGAATGTGAGTACTATGCAGGCTAGATTGAACACATTACTTTGTAACTCGTCTGGTGGTTTTGAGCATTTTGTAAACGGCCTACGCAAATGTCCTGCAAATCTGGTAGCGTCTTGTGACGGGTCGTTGAGCTCCCTAAAATAGGGTTGAGCTACACGGTGACTGTTACATACATGCCGTCTGTTGAGACAGGTCAGCTCAAAGCTGCAATGGCTCTTTCTTCAAAAGGCCTTTCCAGACATTACCCTGCATTGTTAGACTCACATAAAATTTAAATAATATAATGTTTGGACTTTAAAACAGACTATGACCTCTGAGTTTGTTTCGGCTTTTCTTCTCAGGGAACAGTCAGCTAGGAAATGCCGGCGCCATCTAGTTTTAAAAAATATTGACCAACAAAATATTGACGTGTAAAAGTGTCTTTTAAGATCTACTTACATAAATAAACATTTCATTTCATTTCATTTCATTTCATATTAATTTCAATGTGACACGTCTCAAATCTGTTGACTAACTTTTAATTTTGGGGACGCTAGAGCCTTAGAGTATGCTCTAAGGCTAGAGCTCATCGTCCTTAGAGCTCTAAGGACGATTTTTGACAGACAAGACGATCCTAAAAACAGCATCGTGCAATGATATGTGTAACATTTCCTACAGCCGTCTCCCAAAAATAAATCCTAGATCCGCTCTTGATTACGGCTTTATTCTTTTCACATTAATGTGCAATCCATAGTGTGGGACAATTCAAATAAATGCTATCGCATAATTATATAAAATAATGTACTCTGTGCATAATTATTTCGTTTCTTATTGTCAATGCCAGCCTGACTGTCACTTTTGAACGTAGACAGAGTTTTGTCTACGCTTTTGAACGATAGTATTTTTATTTATTCTGTACACTTTTGCTTTTGAAGTGTCAAATACTAGTGCTAGTGTGACAACCACAGTCCACAGAGTACATTTTACACAACAGACAAATCGCTGACATTAGGCTCGTTGAAAAATATTAAATTTCCTCCAAGCTGGAAAGTTGCCTGAATCTAATTGTTAAATAAGACGTGGTACATTAATCCATTGAATAATTTGTAATGAATACCTAAGACATACTTTTATGTACGTTCGCGGTGTAAAATAGCTATCTACAACCTGTGCCTAGTTTATTACGTATTTCTTACGACTGCAAATTTAATTTGCCTCAGTTCATCCTTTCAAGGTTCGAAGCCAAGGGAGCTACTATATTAATATAATGGCTGCCGCTCCGAGCGGAACTCACAACTTCAAAGTTGTTTTACTGGGGGAGGGATGTGTTGGCAAGACGTCATTGTTACTGCGTTACATTGAAGATAAATTCAACGACAAACATCTAACTACGTTGCAGGTACGTACCTACGACTTAAAAACTCATAATAAAAACAATCATTAAAAAAAATAAGAAATTTCAATAGTTCAATAATAAGGCCTGTAATTCGTATGCCTCTGTTACCATAGTGTTGTAGTTATACGTAACTTTACTTTCAGAATATTAATTCGCCATTAGGGATTTTTTAATCAGTGACTGAACAAATAAAGGCTAGTTTTAATGTTGCTAAATGGAATTTCATCTCTCAAGTCAACTCCTCAGCATTAGAGTTTGCAGGCTTTAGTTTTTAAATTTATTAAGACTGTCTTCTCTTTTAAGTGTCTACCATGCAGTCTCAAGTTGTGATGATGAAGTATTGACTTTTATTCATGTTTCAGGCTACCTTTTTGAACAAGAGATTAAACATCAACGGCAAACGTGTCAACCTTTCCATTTGGGACACAGCTGGTCAAGAGAAATTCCATGCTTTGGGTCCTATATACTATCGGAATTCCAATGGGGCTATTCTTGTGTATGACATCACAGATGAAGATTCTTTTGGAAAGGTATGATATATCTTATCACATAAAATATATTCAACACAGTCATAATCAAGAAAACAATGTAAAACTTTAAATTGATAATGTCATATTTGACATTGATAAGTAAGGTGTATGATTAAGGGAAATACTTAATCAGACATCTTAAATGACAGTGTTGTAATAACTTACAGTTGTTACGGCTGTTGAGAAATCAATGTGACAATTCTAGTAGCTAATACAGGTCAAATTTGCAAAACACATATTTGATTTAATGAAACTGAGGTGTGTCAAAACTCATGCTCTCAACGGCTAGACTGTTCAGAAGTGGTTTCTTTTCCTCTTTGATATGACACTGAGTAATAGATAGGAATTTTATTGCAGGTGAAAAACTGGGTGAAGGAACTGAAAAAGATGTTGGGCTCTGATATAGTTCTAACAATTGCTGGAAATAAAATTGATTTAGAACATGAAAGGACTGTTCCCCTAGAAGAAGCAGAGAGGTATGTTTCACCTCATAACCTGATTGACTCACACTTGCATTCAAAGTGTAGATTAACCTTTTGTTAGAACATGGATTGACGAGAGACACAATGGATTTTTAATTGTTTCTGTATTTACGGCATTCAACCAGTTAAATACAATCATAAGGATAAGGGCATAATAATTAAAAGATATATTCTCGTATTTCAGCTATGCCAATATGGTTGGTGCTCAACATTTTTACACATCGGCAAAACTAAACCAAGGAGTGGAAGACCTGTTCCTCGATCTTACAAGAACGATGATTGAGAGGTATGAGCAAAACTCTCAAACTGATGTGAACAGGCCATCACAAGTTGTGGTGGTTGACGACGAAGCAGCACCAGCCCCAACATCTTGTTGCTCAGGGAACAGGAGTAACTAAGAGCATTTATAATAAAATAATTATGTATTCCGTGTAGGATGTAGTCGAGTCATAGACATTATACATGCCTATGCCAAATAAATGTTTATAATTCTTTTGCTAAATACTTGTAAAAAATGTAATATATTATTTGCATACAGATGTTTAATTAAAGAAAAACTTGTTTTAAATGGTAGCTACTATATTATGTATTCTGTTCTCTTATATCATGAATGTGGACTTATTGTGAAATTGAATATGGTGCATACCAAAAATATACACTGTTTATTATTATAAACAATTTTTTGCCTAAGCTGTAAGATGTGCGAATTTATGTAAGCTAGCAAATTATTGCACATTTGATAACAATGCTAAAAGTGCTTGATTATGTGGACAACACACAGCCACATTCTATGTTAAATTTAGTCTTAATTAAGATGCTTTTAATCTGTTTTTAAATGTATTTTAAAGTCTAAATGTTATTATAATAGTTAAGATCAGGGCAAATTCAAAATTTCTGTCTACTATCGCAAATTTCATCTCACTATCCCACGTACAACATGAGGAATTGCGATTGATTTAAGATTTAGCAAAGTGAACAACCATAATGCTTTAAAAAATTCATCTTCATTTTGTTTAGTTCATTCGATGAATTAATTTATATTTGTGGATAGTAATGTTAGTGTGTCTAGTAATTAAATGTATGTTATGGCGATGTCTTTATAATTATGGGGCATGGAGTGATATTTTATTGTGCCAGGTAACTTGAGAAGTTCCACTGTGGAGTATACCTAGTCTGGCAGGCCAGGCCAGGAAGCTTTTATTAGCATGCCTTTCCCATTACCTAAATATGCATATATATAGTAAGAATGCTAAATTAAAACAATTTTTGTTCTCATGATAGATCCAGGGTGATTACAGACCTGATCGACCTATTTATTATGTATTCTAATTCTAGAAAAAAAATGTTGATGTATCTGTTATTAATATGATGGAAGTAGTGTTGGAGCTCAAGATTTTAAAATGGTAACAATAATTTATAGCCAAACAAGGCATACTGTGACGATTGTGAGGCAGGGTAATGCACTGACATAGGGTAATAATAATAATGCACCAAACATCAACTTAATATTATAGTTGCATGTTATTAGGGTGTGTTAGGTAAATTGTTAAATGAAACAAATTCTTTTTGTTAACGATATTCTAATAAGCACTACTAGTGAACTGTGACTAAAACGATAACAATAAACTTGGATCTATATCTTAGCATACCAAGCTAAATAGTTATATCATTATTATCGGAAGATTTTTCGCTGAAAATAAACATATTTCACTGTTTTAAGTTATGAAGGGACACTATTGTGTTTATTATATTCACAGCATTAAAGATTTCATGGATTTGCCAATAGTAGTGTTTTAATTTACCATAAGAAAAAAAAATCAACTGTGAACCTCCCCAGTAACTAATATTAAAACCATGCACAAATAAAATGCTTGCCGACTTACAAGTAATATTGCCAGATCGCAGACAGACAAAGTTAACACACACTCGTAAGCATAACCATTACATTTAAATTAATCCCAATACAATAAGAATTATATTCATTAATTCTACATCAAATGCACATTTTATAGCCAACTTATGAGCTGAAGTGCCTCGACAGGAAGCCTCTATTTCACTATTTGTATGAATTTGCCTTTATACTATTCATATCTTTGTACATTTAAGTTTATTCATAGTTTCAATGAAACACCTACATCACTCTTTGAATAGTACAGAGATATTTTATTTTATATTTCTTGGTACATATTTTCTAAACCTAGTGGTAGTCTTTTGTGCAAGTCAGACCAGCAGCCCAAACACCGCAGAGGAGTTCTCTCTCTGGCTTGACTGACGGCTGACTAATCCTTATTCAAAATAATGGGAGCATTCACCATTCTTATTTCTTACATACACTTATGTAAACCATGAATATGAATCAAGTACATTATCTTATCTACTAATTTATTGCGACTTGCTCCTGATTTGTGCTAGCTTTTTCTTCTGCGATAATGTTCGCAAGACTTCCATGTCTGTATCATCTAGATTAATAAATTTTTTGAAGTCGGACTTTTTACAATCATATTTGAACTTTTGAATTGTATCACAGTTTGCTCTGTTTCTTGTGGAACTGGAACATACGTTGTTTTCAGCTAGATCTACAATGTCGCCAGGTTTAACACTGTGTCACTTCTCTAATTCAACATCTTGGTTCTTCTGTTTCAATGCATTTTTGGATTTAGGCTTCACTGTTTCTTTCTCCACAGCAATTTCGGTTTCAGTATCCAGAGGCGGTAAGTCTAATAGATAAGGCATCATGCTTCGAGATTTCTCTTCGTTCGATAACCACTCCATCTATGATAAAATTACAAATTAGTAGGTAATAGATATAAACGGGGATCGCGTTAGTGCTCGCGTCGTCATAATATTAATTTAGAGGACATAGCAGAAACTTAATTGTTTTGCTGTGTCCGCCGCAAGGAAATGAGCAGTACACAAACCTTCTGGCGATGATCCCTCACAGCGTCATCACAAATATCAATGCACATATTCTCAGTGAGGCGTCCGTCGTCAGAGGCATAGGCAGCAGCCTGCCACGCGACCCCCAACTTGGACAGCGCTCGGCCTGACATACCGGCCGTGCGGGCAGCCAGTGTCGTGCACAGCTTACTGTAGTCGAACTGATCCACGCTCAACCGTCTGTAAAACAATTATTTACTCACTATAATATCAAATATTACATGTTATCGAGTTCTGTTGAATTTTATTTACCTCTTTCCTTCTGATGCTGGTTTCAGGACAAAGGTATCAAAGTAAAGACGAATCAAACGTTCGCGCTCCTCAACTCCAGGCAATCCGAATTCTATCATCTTGTCAAGACGATCGTTGATTGCAGAATCGAATTGCTGCGGCGTGTTGGATGCGAGCACCAACATTATCCGGTTGCTCTGGTCAGATGTCCGGTATAGGAATGCATTTAGGGCAGCTCGCAAATCTTCACTAATCCTTTCTGAAGAGCGCTTCCTCAAGAATGCATCAGCTTCATCAATGAAGAGAAGTACACCTGTCAATTAAAAATATATTGGACATAAATGTACATTTCACTAAGTAAACATGCCACATTTACATTATGAATGTAAACTAGCGTCACACTCACCTTTTTTACTAGTCCCGGCCCAATCAAATACTTTATGAATTGCTGCCACAGCATCTTTTCCCATGGGTGCAACATCGCCGCCAGTGAGGATAGCATATTCCATGCCAGAATGTTTTGCTAGTTTCTGCAAAGCACAAGTAAATTATTTTCACAATACAAAAAACAAATCATTTCTAGTCATTTATTCAAATTCGGCTGAGAATCAGCACTTTTCGAAAGTCAAAATTTTATAAGACAGTCCGCAAAAACGCCCGCGCTCCAATGATCTATAAAGACTCACCTTAGAGAATAATGTTTTACCAGTTCCAGGTGGTCCATACATGAGCAGGTTTCTGTAGAATCCCTTATTTAAACGTGTATTTTTAGTAGCAATCGCGATATCTCGTAGTCGCCGCTCCAGAGTTGGAGCTAGGACCACACCAGCTAACGCATCAGAAGGTGCTCTGAAACTCGCTATTGCTTTTGAAACTGTAAGTATTGGATGTTTTACAGCTTCCAATATCGAGAATCTTGATGTTTCATTGACAAGAGTAGGTTTGCCTGTAAATTGGGAATCGAGAATGAGAAATTTAAGATATATAAAATTCGATATAAGAACTACTTTGTGCTATCCTAGGTTGGTTCTACAATGCATTGACATAAAATATTGGTACATACCAATCCGAGCTTCAATGAACCTTGCAGCCACTGATGTTGCGCCTTTAGCAGAATATACACCAAGAGCCAGGAGTGATAGCCCACCAGCTGCTGCTAATGTTTTATCCCAATCAGTGACCAAAGCATTTAGTCCAGTACCAACTACACTCCCTGCTGTCCTGTTAGTCAATTAGATATTATTCTTTAGTGCAAAATACTGTTATAAAGTTAAAACTTATAATATTTGAAACCATAATTTTACAAGGCAAAAGAGATAGTACGCTTAATCTTAATAAAAATGAAGATATAACTAATGATTGTCTGGGTATTCATAATTCCATTAATCTGTTGGGGTAACACAATACTCCTTGGCAAGACTGGTTGTCAAACTTGGGCTCGGGAATACCCATAACAATTGTCAATCAATTCTATAACCTACTGACTAACTACTAGCTATATAACATTCAGTTACTTACTTAATACTTTCAAGGATAGTTGTTCTGTTTTCAGCTGCCTTCAATCTTATTTGTTCCAAAGTTATGTCCCGGTTTTCACGATCAGCTTTTGCCCTGGCCTTGGCTTCAGCCTCAATTGCCTTCAGCTTGTTCTTCTCTCGTAGCTCCATTTCATGCTCAATAGTGGCACGCCGTAAAGCTTCCTGCTTAGCCACACTCTCTTCTTGTCTGAAAATTCAGTTTTAATCCAATTTACACTGGGTTTAAATGTACCTACAGGCTATGAAAGAGTAGGACTCTAGACTGTGTGACTACTAAGATGACTGCTAGTAGATACACAGATGGTGCACCAAGTCTAAATAACATAATGAGGTGAAAGAAACAAAAATGATGGTATGCAGTTAGGCAAACTCAAATAAAATATGCATTTTATATAGCTTACTTTCTCAGAATTTCTTCCTGAGATCGTTGTTGTTGAGCCAGTTGTTCTTCATATCTCTTTTTAGCCAACTGATCTTGGTATTGGGCTCTCATCTGATGTTGTTTTGTTTCTTCCTGTAGATTTAAAAAGATATAATTTTAATGCATCCTATTCCTTCTTATCCAATTCTAACAAGATTACAATAAAAAAGCACCTGTAGTGTTTTTCTGCGCTCTTCAAAATCAATTCTCTTCTGTTCTACTTTGGCTTGTTCTATAGCTGCTTCATACTCTTTGATCTTTGCCAATTGTTCTGTTTGTTTGGTATTTTCTTGTAGCTTACTTAGCTCCAGTGCATCCTTTGAATGTTCTAGATAATATGCCCATAATAAGTAGTTGTAATCAGTGTACCTATCTGCCTACATTAATATACTAGTATTTGAACATGCTGAAAAGCAGGTGTTCACAGCAGATCCAATTGTAATTTTTTAGCTCTCTAAAATAATTTGAACCATTCATCTTAGTATATTGTGCTGTGTGCATGATGAAGACTTTTTGTTTTTTAAGTCTTAAACTTTATCTAGAACATAGCCCAGCTAATGAACTGTTTGGGTGCAATTTTTTTTATTTTTGTTATAGAAAGCCATGTTCACTAATATGATGAATTAACTTGCTTGTATCCGAACCCATGAGGCCAAATACATTAATTAGGTCTATAAATGATTGCAGATTCCTAAACATTTAAAGATATCTACTGGCACTTTTAAACTTACACGCGTAAGGTTCTGCCCAGTTTAGAGATTATCCAGCACATTATTAAATAAATAGTAAGGGTCCATATTGGCTCACCTTAAGTTCTTTATCCGAAATTGTTCTTCCTAATGATTTGTAATCCGAATGATCACTCTTCCTAAAAATTTTCATCCTAAAGTTTTCATTCATACTATTTGTAGTGCTACCGGCGATGTTCATAACACTCATGTTTCCGAAAATTGTAATTAATAATATCATTAATGTAAATATATTTAAACTCCTACTGTTTTTTATCATAACGCTTTTATCCCTAAACATAATTACCGATTAAAGGTCGTTTCACCGATTTTTGTCTTAAATGAATGAAATTCAGGTGAGAGTGTCGTCTTGGGGGCACTATGAAAAAAATACTTAGAAAAATTTCGTGACCAATTTCGAGGTAGCGCTCGATCGGCTCGCGCGTAGTTGGTCACAGTTCTAACCTAACCTAACCTATGGATATCTTTGCAGGTACACACCGCTATAAATAAAATTAAATAACACGTTGAATAATAGTGTAAAAGATGGTTATGTTGAGAAAATATAGGAAACCAAATAAAAGTATAAAAGATGTTTATTGCTACTGACATTATGAAGTTGAATGATTCGGAATTATGAACATTAGAGACAGAGTAGTTAGGAATTGTGATTGTTAAGGATGAAAAATGTTAGGAAGAACATTTTCGGATTTCCAATTATCGGAGTTGAAAATTTAGGTGAACTTTGGCGCACCCAAATAGTAAACATATAGTTGGGCACTTGATTATAGGTACCAAATGTAAATTAACTTCATCTAGAGAACAATAGAACTATTCTAACCTATTTAAAGTTTTTACACTTATATTTGCATTTTGCTGCCCAGAATAAGAACAATGAACGTAACATTGCCAGACGATATTTTTGATATTCAATTATAGGATATGAAGAGACTAAATTATACTTTTATTTCAATTGTAATAGGTCTTGCCGCGGGCTGTAAGGTTATGCGGTCGCTTATGCAATAGCGCGCAATGTGATTGATAAATATCATACATAACTACTTACTTGATCTTTCTAGTTCTCTAGCCGCTTGTGCAGCTCTTTCGAGAGCACTAGAATCAAAGCGATAGGCCTCCATTGCCTTCTTTTCAGATTTAGATAGGTTAGGGGGTGCGGTAGAGCCCCCAGAATCTGCAGGCGGAACATCAGAGGGTGGTGGCCGAGGTGTCGAACTATACCCAAATAACCAAGACATTTTTGGCTTGGGAACCTTTTCTAATACTACAAAAAATGATTAAAAAACACAATTTTCTTTTTAGAAATATTTCTATCTTCGACAAATATCAAACGAACGACCGATCACCGAGCGAAGTTAAATGTCATTTTCGCAGGCGCTGGTTTTTGACAGCTTGTCATAGACAGAATCATTTATTATTTTTGTCTATTACACATAAATGTTCAATTGTTTACGAAATACTTAGGTACTAGATTTTATTTTCAACATCATCATCACAGAACATAAATACCCTGATCATCATCATCAATTCAGCCGAAAGACGTTCACTGCTGGCAGCAGTGAACGTCTTCCCTGACCATGAACCATGAACCATGAACATATCCTCCAGTGCAGCTGTGAGTTTCGGAGAGATAACGTCTCCCTGTCTCACACCTCGCTGCTAAAGGATAGGTTTCGAGGTCCGGTCCTGGAGTCGAACTAACATAGTGGTGTTTTCGTACAAACACTTCAGTACATTGATATAGCTACCGGTAGTCGATCTGGCACCGTTGAAGAGACTGCAGTACAGCCCATATCTCGATGGAATCGAAAGCTTTTTCTTAGTCTTAAATACTAAGCAAAGCGGCAGATTATACTCTTCGGTCTTCTGTATAAACCGCCACAGCGTAGGTACGTACGTGGACATCCGGTCCGGCTTGTTCAGCTGGAAGTCGTCAACCTGCGCATGAAACGGTTCGTGTTGACTCATGAAAGCAGCGGCTCACTTCAGAGCCATGTCTTCAAAACATGGCTGTGAAGTAAGATGGGCCTATAATTCTTAAGAAGGGCATTATCACCCTTCTTAAAGAAAAGTACCACCACACCTCTGTTCAATGCCTGTGGCGTTTTGCCATCGAGTATGACGGAATCAAACAGCTTCTGGAGGGCTTTGAGAACTGGGTTTTCGCCGCGCTGGACTTTAGTAGTTCGGCCGTAATTCCGTCATCACCGCCTAGTTGCTGTTACTTTTGCTTGATAGCCTATACCGTAATCTCTTATGCTGACGTCCGGAATGTCTTCAGTATAGTTTAGGGTCAATCTACTAGCTCTTGGTTCGTTTGCCGGATTCGTAACGGGGTTACTGGTTGACGTGTGTAACTGTACGTAGAAGCTCTCGATCTCTCAACAGCTCAGGTTTGGCAGATACGATCCTACCATTATTGACCTTTAGTTTTGAAAGCTGGTTCTTCCCTGTAGACAAATCCCTAGCAAAGACCTTGGAGCCTTTGCTACGCTCTATCACGTCCTTAATACACTCTATGTTAAGGCGGCGCAGGTCGCGTTTCAAGGGCTAAGAGATCTGTCTGTCGGTCTCTCGATCTCGCGCCTCTTCTATATGAGGTGCAAACTCAAGTCTGAGGGTGCAAAGTAGGATCATTTCTTGATGGAGTTACCATTATAAAAAAATAAAAAATATGTTGCCCTAATATTGTTATTAGGGCAAATAGTTCCTACAAAATGGTAGAAAACGAGAAAAAGTAAGCAAAATTGTAATTGAAACGCAATAGGTAAATTTGGGCATAGTTGGCAAAGTTGCAGCGATAGACAGTATGCATATACACGCCACGTGCAGTATAAAGCTGATTTACATCCGTCACCTCACACATCAAGTCCAGTTGAAAACCAGCGTCAGATTGTCGGGCATTTTTTGCTGAACTGGGCCTTTTCAGCGCAGCCGTGAGGCACACTTTGTTTCTGACATCGCAATTTACACTTTTTATTCGTTTTTTATTCTTTTGCTGTATAATGAGTGAATATTAGTCTGCTAAATAAATGTATTTTCTTTTTTCTTTTCTTTCGATGTGTTACACAGACGCCAGCACATCAAGCTAGGGAATAAAGATGAAAATCTATCAAAGAGATTTGACAGATTGGGGTAGCTTGATGTGCTGACGTCATTACAGACGCCAGCACATCAAGCTACTCCAATCCGTAAAATTTTACCAACTGAACATGAACCATACGTTTATGTTATAAAGATGAAATCTATCAAAGAACTCTGACAGATTGGGGTAACTTGATGTGCTGGCGTCTGTAGGTGGTGGGTCAGTTGACCAACAGTGAACCACGAAAATGTTAAACTTCTCTCATGCAGTCATATTTAAATTAAACGTTTATTTTTTATTTATACGATTCAGTGTCTAATAGGCTTTAAGTTTCTTTATAAATTCCAACTTAAAAAGTGATAGATTTACAATTATAAAGCGTTTAAAAAAAAGGGAAATGGTTCACTGTGTACACTGTTGGGTACACACTGATCCAAGATGATCCATACTATAAGATTTTCAAATAGCTTTTTATTATCAAATAGCTATTTCCAGTAGAATCTGATCTCGCATTGTATAGGATTTCCGTACAGTGCGAGATCAGCGTAAACTGGAAATGTATAGCTTGATGTGTAGCCGTGTGCATGTACAGCCATTGGAAAAAATTTTTACTGAGGTAGCCCGCGAAATTCAATTGAACTACATAGGTACTATCCTCTTTGCTATAATTATGGACAATCGGTCGCCACTAATATTTTAATAACTTTCTTTTATGCTCTGTATGTCAGCATCGTAAGCCTATATTTCATCTCTTTGCCCCGAGGCTATTGCCACCTTAACTATGATTAGTAGTTAAGAAACTGATTCGGAAATTGTGTAACATGCGCTAGGTCTGATCCCTTCAGTAAGTTTTACGGACTAATACAACGTCATCATTTCTGATTGATTTGAATGGTTTACCTACTATTCCTTATTACCAATGGGCAATGGAGAGGGCTCTGCCCAGTCTTCCTGCGTTTCAGTGGCGAAAGTAATCAATCACTGGCAACACGCACTGGTCGCAGATTTTTGTCTTGTGACACTGTTGTATTTAGAACGCGAAGATATTATATTATACGTGCGTCCTGTGCGTAGCTTCTTCATCGCTGCCTACCAAAGTTGGATTCGACGATTGAATCATTGACCTCTAATACTAACTAGTCAAGGCAAAGGTCTAAGGGCTTCGGATAAGTAATGACAGCCGCATGGGTCGATAAATCAGGATAAGCCACACTTGCCGCGGTTGGTCGGTGGATGGGTGACCATTGGTCACCATCATTGCACATCAAGACCTCGGAGGCAACTCCCGGCTGTCAATATGGATGATGGATGCCGTGGATCTTTGAGTCATTACGTGTTGTCAAAAGCCCGAAAGTCTGACAACCAGTCTTACCAAGGGGCATCGTATTACCTAGTAATTGGGTTGTGGCATTCGGCAATAATACTGCATTTTAGACATTAATAAAACATTTATTTTCTGTTAAGACAGCCCATATTGCTTATTAATTAATACAATTAAAGACAGATTTTTTTTTAAAGTAGGTATAATATTTATGATTGTATAAGAAAATTGTTTTTTAAATCATATTATGATAGGAAGAAAATTCAGTTACTTAGTAAATATATAAAATTGTAAAATGCCTGTAGGTATAAATAAATTATTTATATTAAAATACATTCATGTTTTAGAAATAGGTAAGTATCTAATATTGAAAATACTTGTAAAAAGAATCTTCAAATTATGAAATTGATATTATAAATAAGTGATTTTCTTGTATATTTACTTAAATTACATAAATTATGGAGTACCTACGTACCTAAATACAATGGAAGTTGATACTGATACATGTTCTAATGTGATGCCATTACGGCTAAATGCTGCCGGCAGTAGGGTCTTGTAAAGACGTTGCAATTTTAATGACGATTTGTTAAGGACAAGCTCAATTGACTCACGTATTTGTACTTTAAAATAATTAAAAGTGGATTTTAGTTAGGCCAGAGTGTATAACATGACGTACACCATTTAAAAGCTGCACATTCAGAAGTACATCTTTATTTTAATAAAAAACATTATGAGTTACTACTTAATAACCTAAGAATTACTTTAAAAAGGTTGGTAACAATGTTTTCCCTAACCATACAGCCCGAGTCAAACTATCGGATTGGTGACCAATTTGCTAAAGTCGCGGGCCGTCACTTTACACACTTTGTATTGTCTTTCTGTAGACCGATTTTCGTCGACGTTCAGACACAACAGCGGTCGTGCTGTAAGTCGAAAAGTTTGTTTCAGGCTTATGATACACTCACATTTTCATTTACTTCAAAATTATAAGTTACTAATATCAATTACAATATTAGATCTATGTAAAATAATGTACACCTCATACATTGAGAAGAACTATTATAAATATTACTGAATTAGCTGGAAAGTACAAAATAATAATAAACCATATATGTAAACCTAACCGGTTAGTCAGACTAACCATTAACTGTAATGAAAGCCCAATTTCTGGAACGAAAACCAATTAATGAAGTAGTAAATTGTAAACTCCTGTGATTGGTTGAAATAATTTTCTACAGCCAATCGAATCACTTGGAATGCAATTTTGATGCATCTAATTTTCTTGCCAGAAACCGGGCGTAAATATAAGAAAGAAGACAGAACACATTTTTAATACTGGGAAATAAGATCGATACATTCGAGTACACTTAATATTCTAACAGTTACAAAATATTGACTAATACCTACTGCATCTATAGAGTTTTACCACCTATAAAGCTGGTTTTTGGTTTTTGTGTTCCAAATTGGGATGCTATTAGGTGTTGTCAATAAAAACAGTATGTATAGCATTATTCATTATTATTCTACATACATAAATTGCACCATACCATACATATAATAATTATACGCACATGTGGTACTATTCGCTAAACATTTAGAATATTCATTAAAATCGTGTAGGTATGTGATACGAGCGTTACGTTGGCGTGCCATGAGGAAGACTATTTTGGCACTGTATAAAAAATCTGTATAATACAATAATATGGCTTTCTCTTAGTATTAAACATTAGGTAAAAAAAAACGAGTCAACTCATAAATAATTAATGTCATTAACTAAGTCAACAAGTTAAGATTGTATTCCCATACGTTAGAAAATTATTATGAAATAAGTATAACACAACAGCATTATAGTGTGGAACTGAACTCTTCTCCCTCTTATTCCGGCCCCGCATTCTAATCAGACCTAAGTATTCTTATGACTATATCTTTGCGACCCAATTTGGGGCATAGTTATAACCTAATTTACCCTTCCGCAGATGTTGAAGCTTCATCATGACTATCGCGGATATTCACGCAACGTTCTGGGACTCCTGGTCAGCTTGTAAAAATACTAGCCATCCATCTAATAATTGACACCAACTATGGTTCCTACGTAATAGCAAATCCTTTGACTAGGGACAATAAATTACTGGTATTAAATAATGCAACTAACTAAATTAAGAAGGAATTCTATGAGGATTTCTTTCATGTGGGAACATAATAAAAAAAATAATAATAAGTGTAATAAAAGCTTATTAAAAATAGGCAGGGTATAAATGGATGATTCCAATGCAGATCTTTGAATGGTCCATTTTCCAATTATGTAGCGGTTGTTGTCAATGTCTGCTAGGATGTTTATCGTCGGAACCTGCCTAGGTAAGCACTGCAGTTGGGGCACTTGTGATGCACGTCCATGCAGCTGTCTATGCAGCAGGGGATGAGGCAGCATCCCAGGACACACCTGGAAACAATTAGTCACATCTTGTAATCAAATTCAAATTCAGCTATCTCCCAGGGAAAGTCCCGTCAAATTCGGTCTAGCCGTTTCGCAGATTAGCCGGAACAAACAGACAGACAAAAATTTCGAGAGTTATAGGTACCTTATGTAAAATGTCGTAAGATATTAGATTAGATAAGATAAGATAATGATTTATTTCTCGCCACAATATACAACGTGTTACGGAAAGGGTATATACATACCAAGGGCACCGCTTCTTTGGATGATATCAAACAATATTAATATTGGAAGGGTTTTTTAATCCTATCTCTACATGTTCGGAATTTATGGGAATTTTTAATACATTGATACCAGAAACCGAACTTTGCATATTGAAATAAACAAATCATTCGGAAGAGATTTATCGTGATTTTGTCAAGTAACGTGGAAAGTTATTGACCTACGTAGTGCGGTGACACGTTTGTTATGATTTGAATTTAAGAAACATGAAACTGAAAATTTGGTATGAATTCTTAGAGTATTTTATTTTGAGCTGAAACTATGTATAGTGATTCTCTATCAGCTGTTATCTTTAGTGCTTAACGATAGCAATAGGGTTTCTATTGCATCCTGTATACGTACATAATTAAAACTTTACATATTCATTGTTATATTGTGGGAGACTAGTGCCTAAGCTAGGCGTGAGCCCTGTACTTCAGGACACCAGGTCCCCACCCCGTCAGAAGCTGTTACATTTAAGTTGTATTATGCACTAGATATATGAAACCATATTAAACCAAAAGAGGACTAATAACACTACAGACTATTACCTATTCTAGGGTTAGTATGTGACTTTGTGTGCATGTGTGTTTTTGTTTATAAAAGTTTTGCTGGTGTAGACAGAAGTTCTTCAGTAGCTTCATAACTTAAATCCTGGAGCCAGCTCCTAACTTTCATCTTACACTTAGTTTTGGTGAGATCATAAATGGAGAGTGTCCTGCTTATGTTATTGTAGAGAAAGCGACCAAGGAAACAATAGACACGATTGGAGAACACTGTACTAAGTCGCTTACCATGGCAATCTACTGGATCAAACCGTATTCTTTTCCTAACAGCGAGACGTCGAAGGTAAGGAGTCCATGTTTGAGGGCCGTTTGTAGGACAAATAGCTGACGTACAATTCAAACTTTAGTCTCTTTATATAAGATTGCTGTGGGACATCGAAAAGGTAAAAAATAAGATAACTTTAGAATAGCTCTCTGCGCTTTTTCCAATTGTATGATTGTGTATTTAGGTGCACCACACCGCGCGCGCACGCGCTAACGTCTTGACGTTATACAGTAGTTAATAGGGACTGGGCAACGGCAAAGTAATTTTTTTTCATCAGCCTGACGTTACCCACATTTCGTAGGGTCTTAAAAGACAAATATTGGTTTACGCAACCTATTGCTGAGGGTGTTCATGTGTTCATGAAATCTCAAGTTGCAGTCTATTATGATTCCTAGGTACTTTATACTATTTGCTTTTTGAAGGCGGATGCAGTCACATGAGTCGTCATTTTCATAAGAAGTGAAAGAGTGTGCAATTAAAGAATACAACGGGGTCGTTTGGGTTGTTTGTGTGTTGAACTGTAAGGAAAAGGTGTTTAGTGTGAGAGTATTCCTATGCAACCAACTCGTTACAATGCAACAACATCAAAGCCAGTTTGAGCATGCGTGGAAATTTCAGGCCATGTCTTTGCGCTAAAGAGAAGAGCAGTGTCATCTGCAAAAGTTATAATTTTACCCAGAGGGATAGTGAGCATGTCCAGTTCGTTTATGTACATGAGAAATAGAGTTGGACCGAGTACGCTACCTTGTGGTACACCATAGGTGAGGGTGCGTTCTTCACTGACTATATCATCGATCTTAACGAACTGGGTACGCTCACTCAGGCAGTCCTCAAAAAGTTTGAGTTGTTTCACCTTGTACCTATTTTTCCCCTTCTGTGAATAAGAATGGATACAGAAATAGTGTCAAAAGCTTTGGCAAGGTTTAAAAAAATACACAGGACCTGCCCCTGATCCACGTTTGTGACAACATAATTAGTCAGATCATGAACCTCATCGGACGTTAATTTGCCAGCCCGAAAACCATATTGTGAGGGTAATAATATGTTAAACTTTTCTAAGTAGTCAACGAACCTATAATTCATGATTCTCTCAAGTATTTTGGATAGGACAGGAAGCACAGCAATAGGTCTGTAGTTGTTGACACTGTTTCTGTCCCCACTCTTAAAGATAGAGTGTACTATGGATTTTTTAAATGATTTAGGAAATTCACCTGATTTGAGAGCGAGGTTGCAGATGTAGAAGTGGCGGCACAATTATGGCCATGTGTTTATTTATATGGCAATTAGAGACTCTATCCCATCCCGCAGCACAGTCGTTACGTAGGAATGTTATCAGATTGGCGACTTCATTTTCATCCGTCGGTAATAGAACATCGACTGTAAGAAACCACTGCTGACAGTCTGGGATGCTTGGTCAGTTGACCTAGAAACTATTTGTTCTGCGAGATTTTTACCGATTTCCGCAAATTATTCGTTGGCCAGGTTAACGGATTGCTGTGGAGTCGCTGACATGTGTAATAATTGTGTTGTCCTGTCTTTCTTATGAGGTCTATTGGATATTGCATTTATGGCTGCCCAGATTTGTTTAGTGATGTTTCCTGCGTTGTTAATTTCTTTTTTCTCAAATTCTAGTTTTGTCTTCCTCAGTAGCTTGTTGGAGTAGTTTCTGTATCTAGTGAATGTTGTTCTTAAAATTTCTTTATCAGGTAACTTTTTAGTTTTTTTTTGTGTAGGTTGTCTCTATGCCGGAAACATCGAAGAAGCCCGGGTGTGAGCCATGGTTTTAGTATAATTTTCCGATTTGTAATTTTATCATTTTTTGTGTTTGCATCAATCACCTGTGTTATGTGGCTGATCATTAACTTTGCAGCTATGTTAGGGTTTTCAGTGCGACAAACTGGTTCGAAGTCAATTTGCTTTAAGGCATCATCTAGTAGTTTGTAGTTGATTCGGACAGTTGTTTTTTTTACAGATATTTTCGGAATTTTTTAACTAAGTATAATAAGGTAGTGTCGTGATCTGTCAGTGCAGAGTGGGCAACATAAGCTCATGCAGGTAAAGTAGTTTCAAAAATAATGTGATCAAGACAAGCTTGGAGTCGTGTGGGCAGTGTGTGTGCAGGCAGAAGACCATGTGAAGCTAATAGATTGAGGAAACGATGTTTGGTTGAGTCGAGACACTAATCGTTAATGTGTATGTTTAACTCGACGGTGATAATTATATTTTTATAGTGTGTGATGCTGGACATAATCATGTTTAGTGAGTTCAAAATGTTAGTAATATATTTGATGGCAGGTCTGTGGTAAATAGCCAAAAGGATGGTGCTGATGTCGATTTTTACTATAAGGCAATTAGCATATTCAATCCGTGGTTCTTCCACAGACACGTTTAGGTAACAACGACTTCCTCATTTTATGTAAAAAAATATCAGTTTTGAAGTTGTCATAGCCTTGGAGAACTGGGATGCAGTTAGTTTTAAGAAGCCAGCATTCGGTTAACGTTATTAGGTCTCATTCAACCTTAGTTCTAGCGAGAACAATGTGCAATACTGCTATATTTTTTGTTATGCTTTTAATATTTTGGTTAAGGATTTAGAGTGATTGATTAAGATTGAGGTTGGGTGGTAAACAGTTATCTAAATCACAGGTAGATGAGTCTGATACCGAGACAGAATCTATTTTGTGGATATTATCATTTTGTGTATTATCGAATAATATTTTATTTTTATCAATGATTGCATTTTTAGTGTAACTTCTAGCGGATTTTGGGCGAGACATGCTAATAGTACTATGATGGCATACTAGGATAAGGTTAGATACTGATATTAGGACATCATTTGACACACAACAAGCTCTTATTTCAGATTTGTGTTGCGCATTTAAAAAAAACCTTTGTTAATAAGTGTGTAGTTTGTAGGTGTAAATATATGTGTCAGACAATCATCATCATCATCATTTCAGCCGAAAGACGTCCACTGCTGGACATAGGCCTCCTTCATGCTCCTCCACTTCGACCGGTCTTGTGCTTCCCACATCCAGCGGATTCCCACGGATTGTCAGACAATATTGTATGTAAATGTAGATAAGTAGGTTAGTAACTAATTTGTGTACTACATTTGGAATAAACGATAGTAAAAAATGTAGTGTGCAGTTAGTATTTGAACATAAATGTTTTAAACAAATTTGTAGGTATTTATCAATAGGAATGTTAGTAACATTTCTTGATATAAGTACGTAACATATCGAGTGGTAGAGGAAGACATTAACAAAAACTATGGTACAGGTGCGGCAAGGTAGTGTGGTTACTAGTCATTTAGTTTTTTCTTGACGTAGATTAGCCAGGTCTTCCTCGGATTTTATGAGCTGGCTGGATAAACCTTCCTTTTCGCGTATGTATAACAGCGGCGAAGTGTCAAATTTTCTAAGAGAGAAACCGAAGCAAAGTCAACTTTAACTTACTGAATTTATGACTTATCAATAAAGAAATGTAAAGAATTAAATACAATAAAATTGAACAGCTGAAAACCAAATAAAATGTGCAATATTCCTCCATCTCGTTCTCGCTGAGGCATTTTTCTATATCTGTCTCTGTCTTAAACCGATGTACAGCGGCTTGCTGTCGTTCATATCAAGCGGTGCCACATGACCTAAAGTGACATAATTACAGGATCGCTGTTGTGTGAATTTTTAGTTCCCGAGGATGACGTCTTGGCGCCATAAACAACGGATTTTGTTGTTTGAATGTTATGGTGAATTAAATACTCGTAGTGTAACTATTTTTTTTTTACAATATTAGCCACTACTGACGTGCCGTTTTTTAATAACGATAGAGTAGTCGATGCGAATCCCCGAAGTGAAGCCGGTAGGAATCGTGTTATATGGTGCTTTAGCCTCTGATGTATACTTTGCCGTTTGCAATCCAACATTGTTGATAGTCACTGCTTTTTATAAACTCTCTGGCAAGATAGTGCAGGCGTTTTTCTGTGGAAGTTAAGGCTTCCGAAGATCGGTTTTTTAGGTCCGTGCAGCATGCAAGTGGGTAGTAGTAAGACGATTTTCTATATTTTGTTACTTATAGGTTTTAGTTGATTGCATAAATTGTTCTTTCATTGATGTGGATGAGAATTCAACAATGATTGTGCCCATTGTTTCTTTCTTGGCTCTCAAACGGAAGATATTCTTGCCCTCTGATGGTGGCACAGGTAGATTAATAATAGTACCCAGTTTTTTAACTAACCCATACAAAGTTTCTTTGGTCTCGAGGTTTGAAGGTGGGATATTTTTTATTTCAATTTTTGCAGCTTTTATGTTTCTCTCTAGATAGTCTACCCTAAGTTCAGAGTGTTTTGATGACTTTTTGGTTGTCTTTGCACTCTACTTTCTACTCGTCTGTAATTTATTTATTTCTAGGATGGCATCTTCGTATTTATGCGATAAAAAGTTCACAGAGTTTTGAATTTGAGTATTTGAGTTCGAACTACTCTTAATTCTGAGTTTGAATTTCAAGGTTTTGGCTACGTATTTGGCTGTTTTGCGACCTATTGTATTAATATTGGTTAAGGTAGGAGGCTTGTTACTGCAATTGTGCATAGAAGTAGTAAATAAACAATTATCTGAAAACTGACTGTAATTTCATAATATATTTGAGAAATGTTGTATAATTTTATAACTCACCCCAAAAGAAATATGATAGCTCCAGAAATGTAAGCAATAAGTCCAGGTTTTGTCCGAGTGGCTGTATTTATCTCAGCGTGGCAGCTGGGGCAGATCATGTGAGTCGGATGAGGACCTACTGGCACCACAGTCGTCACTATGGAAGGCCCAGATGCTGCAACAAACAAATCACTTGCTATAATTTAAGGAATGGTAAAGAATATTGGTCATTCTATTAGAAATACTAAGATTTTTTAACTAGTTTTCAGGGTATTTATACGATATTAATAATAAAATAAAGCTGAAGGGTTTTGTTCTGGAACCACATGTCAGATTTATTTTTTAATTTAATTAAAACTGCAAAATTACTTTTATTTTAGAAGTAATTGTTTTGAACCTTATTTGTTGCCGCGTTGCGCTATTGACAAGTACGTACCGCGCCTTCATTTAAGATTGTCAATAATTTCCTACTTTACAAAGTCAGACTCCTGAATTAAATATTATGCCTTTTTTAGTGACCCTACGCGATACCTAAATATATTTATTGCCTAATTACATCACCATAGAAAATCCTACAGTGTGCTTTAATAGGCATAATTTTTAGGTGTCGCCGGTGTCACTTAGTTTTAGTGAAAATAGACATAATGCTAATGAAATCCCTTACGTAAGGAGCTAATAATAGCTCACCTAAAAAGGCTGTTTACTCTATACAGTAATTAGTCATAATACTGTTGGAACAAAGGATTTCAGGATTATTTTACAATAACAACATTCTTTGGACAATATTCTATTAAGTGTTGAATCATCTTGTTCAATGCCAAACCACAAAATATCTCGCGTGGCGGCAGCAACTAACTTAATGAAGGCAAGTTAGTGTGTGGCCTTCACAAAGTCGTCTAATAAAACTTAATATTCTTTTATTAAAGTTTTTGTCTCGCTTAGTAATTATGGCCATAGTAATTTGTATAGCACAGCTTGAAACTAAGCGTGGCGCGAAGCAACAAAAACAACATATTTTTGAAAACGTAAATTAGCTTCTGCCCGCGACTTCGTTCAGTTCATTTTCGCATAGCGTTTTTTCACTTTTTTATTTTTGCTCAGCTCGAAAGGGTGATGTTAAATAGCCCCATAACCTTTCTCAAAAGCTTTAAGAATTACACATCAAATGCAAAAAAAAAAATCTTTCAAATCCTACTTGTAGTTCCTGATATTAGCATGTACAAACAAATAAACTCTTCAGTTTTATTTTATCAGATAATCGGATGCATATTTACCTAAAGTTAACTTTTAGTTATGAAAGTATGGAAGCGGTTTCTTAAATAATATTCTTTGGGATGACAGGAACACCGGGGTAGCATAACTAGTCAGGTGTATAGTATGGAAGCGACTTCTAAATTAATATGATTGCATAACACTATTCAGATGCATATTTATTTTAAATTAACCCCGATGCAAATATGTGTATGTAGGGTGTAAGTCTGTAAGAAAAGGGTGTTGTTATTTAAAATTGTTATTTAAAACAATTTCTTTTTTTACATTAAATTAAGATTTTTTAGATAAAAAGCGCGTTGCTCATTAGGTGAATATTATCCGATCTCTGATTATGAGTAAACAAGTACCTACAAAAATAAACTAGTTATCCCTCATGTTTTATTTACATTAAACCAAGAGACAAATTACAAGCAATAATGTTTAGCCAAAACATAATGTGTGTTTTGTATGTTTTCTCAAGTCTCATGTGACATTGACCTAATGGGCCAAGGCTGCAGAATATGTGCAGCCATAATGTATCCTTATTTATTTGTAACATAACACCACGCCTTGTTTCATCGAAGGGTTGAACAGAGGTGTACCTAGAGTAAATGCACATTTTGTCAATTATATTTAATTCCCATGTAATAGGAAGCGAGCCTATTGACAATAACTGGTTCTCGAATCCAGACTCTGAGCCGCTACCGATAAATTTCTGATAGAAAAACCCACTAACACTTTGCCAGACCGGGGAATGTTCAGCATTAGCATTTGCTACCAATAGACCAAAGGGGCAATCTGAGTACGAGAATTAAGATTCAAGACAAAATATGAAAATCCTTGATCACAATTATGATGACAGTTTTAAATATAGCCCCAACCTGTTGTAAAACACTTAAAAACATTCAACTACTTTGTAAAATATTGTATTGTTTTAAACTGTTGTGAATGTGAAGACTATGTGTGTCACATTTTTATTGTTTTTGGTTTCTTTCTTTCTCAGTTGGTTGTAATCATGATCTGGCAGTTTGAGTAATTTAGGCGGCCTACCCAAATGTCCTTTCTTTGGTATTGTTTGTAAAACTATTGAGCTCCTAAGGTTTTGAGTTGAGCTGCACATTCATTAATTCATTCATATCAGCCGAAAGACGTCCACTGCTGGACATAAGCCTCCCCCGAGGGGATTTGAGCTGCACAATTAGTGACAAATGCGTGCACTGGCTGGACGGATCCACTCAACCTCAAAAGACCATTTCAGACACCAATCTACATGGTCTTCAGCTGATCTGACCAAGATTATGTCTGGACTTTAAAAGAGACTGTGACTTCGGAGTTTGATTCAGCCTTTCTTCAGAGTCAGGTCTCACAGGAAACACTGACCTCTTCTAGTTTAAAAAAATATGGTTGACATGTAAAATTGTTTGTACAAACCTACTTACCGAAATAAACTAGGTAATTTATCATAACAAAATAGTTCTCACCCCTCTTACATGAGACCTAAACATAACTGGAGGACAGACCATTGGCCTAATCTAACTCCACCATAACTACAAGTATGTCGGTGAGAGCAACAAACATACTAATTAAATTTAACAACACACACTAATTATGGCTGAATGTTAATTAGTAGTTACTTGTGTGTTATGTTTGTAGCTGCAAGGTTTTATCTATAACAAGTTTGCATTAGCATAAATGTTGATTACATTTGTTAATAATATCAATATTATCAATGTCAACTTTAACATTTAACTTAAATGTCTGATTATATCTGTAGAATGGCAAAGACGCTTCAAGGTTAAACATTCTATACAGAATTTTTCAAATGATGATTTTGTTATTTGTGCTTCCACTGTTTTTAATACCTCACTGTTAATACCTCAAGATAGCAGTGGTTAAGGATTCAGAACAAATGAGTTGCTTACTCAGCCTTAGATTAGTAAACATAAATATGACTGGTGACCTGTATTTCCTAAGTGACCTATATTCACCGTGACCCATATTTTGTTCTAATAACAAATATTAGAAGCCTTTTGGCAACCAGGATGTTGATAGAATTTCCAGCGAAAGAGTCTAAAAGGTGTAAAGACGTCAGTTATTGTCATAAATAAAAGCAGCCTGAAGTCACCAACAAATTCGAAAGCCTAAAAGGATCAATTTGTTATTGTCAGATTATACATAATATTAGTATGATGGCTACTTACAAGGTGGGTACTGTGGAGTATACGGGCTGGAAGGCCCGACACCCCCAACAGCTTGGGAGTAGCTGGGTGGCGCAGCTGGCGGCGGCTGCGTAGTGTGCGCGTTACCCCAGCCATATGGAGGTGGATTCCAACCTTTCTCCATTGTGCCTTCTGCAAAATGTTCAGTAAACACTAAGGTAACTGGTAATAAATGCTCCTCACAATCGGTCACTGTGATGCAATACAATCTTGAAGCTATTTTTAGGTATGACTCCACCAACCTATATAACGCACAAGTAGCGTGTACTTCTCCGGAGTAACTGGACGTTTTGCAAACGAAAATTATTCGCAACCAACCTCGGCGCACCCAGATCAAAAATCAATACTTGCACTAGAGACCGAATAAGCATGGAGGGAGAACTTTTTAATTCCTAGTAATAGTTACACATAGTAAAACAACAATTTGTGTATTCACTCAGAAAAGTGACACAATAGGTTCCAAAGACAATTTCACATTCTGCAATAAGTTACATGTTGTTTGAAGCGTTTTGTAGTTATGTTTACAAAAAACGCACATGGTTAGTCACGCTTATTTGTGAGAAAAAATACACATGATAGTTGTTTAGTCATAGCGTTGTTCTCACATCTGTAATATCTATAATATCTACAGTTGTTTCAATTGTTCTGTAATTATTGCGTTGCGTCTGCGTCTCGGTGCCGGTGCGAGAGGCAGAACCATTTTGACTTGAAAATGTATGCTAGTACATACCTAAAAATGCAATTATGCAAGTATTCAAGGTTCGTCATACATAGAAAAGTGAATACTTTCCATCTGGATCTTTTGTCTATAACTTGGTAACCAGGGCCTCAAGTCTGCTATTACAATAGTGTCAGAATGGTCTATCATTGATTTCATAATTGTTGATTTTGACAAGTTTGGTAATCTACTAACATAATGGCGTAATTATGACGTTCCAATGATCAGCCACCGACACTCCATTGAAAGAAATGGCATTTATTGGTAATCTCGTACATAATGACAAATGAATGACTAACTTAGGCGGTAATCTGCTAAAATTTAACACTAATAAACTAATATATAATAATAAGTAATATGTAAAAATATATATTTAAATGAAATCGGGCATGAATAAATGTTCAAATTTAGTAGTCGTTTTTGGAAAGTCATTTCTACTAACGGGTTTTATAATAATGGCAATACGACAATGCCATTATGACACAATTCTATTACGACACCATTGACCGATCAATGATCGACCATTATGAATTTATAAAAATAGCAGACTTGGGCCCCTGGCAGCTGTACTGGTATATTTATAAAGCCAGCGAAGTAAATTGACAGAGATAAGAAAAATATTTCTTACGGGTTGTTTTCGAAAACAGTGTGCGGCTCCGGTATATTACAGAATCTTCCATGTCAGTCAGCTAAATAGATTTAAAAATATTTTTATTCACATTCCTTGATGTTTGGTCGTATCATACTACATCTTAAAGCAACTGCATTATGGAGTTGGCATAGCTGAGCGTACCCCTCTATCAAGTCGGTACTGCACACACCAAAGTAAATACAAACTTGATAAATATGGATGTGACTTGGAGTGTAGCGCTAATGTATACCAGCCACATTCAGATGGAACTTCAGAATTCGGTTTCAAAATATGGACTCGGAATTTCGAAGGCATGAAATCCATTCAAAATCAAGGATCTGTCACACACGTACAGTTTTCTCCAACTCGAAATCCCGCACGAAAAAAAGCCAATGCAAGTCTCCCACTGATTTTATATGGGTCGCTTCACATATTCGTAAATTCCGTACGGAACATGCTTAGTGTGCTTCGCACGACCGAAGCAACTAGAGGTGTGTGTATTTGCACCTTCTACACTCGTGAATTTATGCGCGCGATATCGCGATGTCTAAAATCGAACAGTTGATTATAGCCATAAAAGGTTACCCATAGTTATAGGACACTGGACATGAGATTATCATAAAAGTGATTTATATATATATATTTTAAATTAGCCTTCACTGTCCCACTGCTGAGCAAAGGCCTCCCCAAATCAACAGGGATATTAAGGTAAGAAATTGATGAACTTCCTGACACTGATGCTACACTGGAAAACTTTAGAGATGTTTATTCTAGCACTGATCTAATAATGACAATACAAACACACACACACACACCCATAACATAATTTACATACCATTAAACCACAAATGCCTGTAGGTAATGAGCACAGAGTTAGTACGCTTGGGAGCATCTCCTGTATAATGTATTTCTTTATTAGTATAAAGCTTCAGACTTAACGAAGTTAATTAAGGGTTCGGCAAAATATCAGGCTTCCATTTATTTCTTCGGAGAGCGTTCTCCCACATTTTTGTCTATAAACCTCTTTGGGAAATACATGGATCCCCGTATTATTTCATTCAACAGCTGCGGAACGAAGCACATTAATTTACTTTGCGTAAAAAGTATCCAGTTTACAAAAATAACATGGATAGTGACAGCTAGCTGTCAAATTCTTGGTCTAGTGATAGTACTGACATCTGAAATGAGCAAGTAAGGCAGTTTTTATTTTCATTTACACAAAAAAAATATTTGCAGAATAGAGCTCCATAAGTTTTGCTGTCATTTGGTTTACAATAGTCTATGGTTTTGCTTGTGAGTCTTGTTTTCCTTCCATCAGAGTTAAAAATAAAAGGTTACAGTCATAAAACTGCATTATTATTTTGTGTAATGATTTTCTTAGATTCCCTTGTTGGTTGTTTCTCTGTAAATAAGTGAATTGATTAAGAGTTTACTTAGAGTTAGTTCAGGTGTGTTGACTGATTGTGACCTTATTTTTATTGAGTAGGTAGAGCGAGATGTCGTCACCACGCCCGAAATCTCCTCGAACTCCCGTATTGCCTAAAAAGGAGGATAAAGAAGAATCATTCTGGGACAAAATTGGCACCATAGGTCGCAAGAAGCGCATAAAAGAAGGTAAATATGTGGTATGATGACTTTTAAAGTATAATATTTTTGAATGCCTTGTGTTAAATCAAGGTATTCTAACAATACGCCTTGTATGGAATGAGTTATGGATCAAAGCTATTATTTCTTGAGAATTTCTTGGCCATTAGTCCCCACCAAGAGCTCTCAAACTTGGATCACCTTCAATTATAGGATCTTTTAATGTTTACCCATTCTATGGCTAATTCCTATAGTATCATTTTAAGTAACAAATGAACAGTAATGTATTGTGTCTTAATATTACCATTTTCTTTGTTCAACAGTGCAGGATGTGCAAGCTGAAGGTAAATTCGCTATTGATTCTCCGGGGAGCCCGACTGCCCCGGAAATACCACCTGAAGAGTACAGTTTACGTAAGTTACTAAGTCAAAGAGTCATTTAAATAATTAGCTATCAAGCTATGTTTTTACTAAAAGTATGCTATGTGCTGTATGACTTGTGCAGTATGAGCAATATTTTAACATAATTTTCATAGCTAAAGCCTTTTTATTTTCAATCATAAATGGTCAGTTACTATACTTTTATAATTGTTTTATACTTCTTTCATTTATAAAGTTGTTTTTCTATCTTGTTGGAACCAATGACTCACAAAGGTGTGTCTGTGGTGCAATTATCCTGCCAAGCAATGTATCAAACAGGATAATTCAAATTAAATAAGTACCTAATGCTTAGTTGTAAACTAACTTCTATAAAAATATTTGCAGTTGACAATGAAGAACGTGCCATTATTGAGCCAAGGTCACTTGAAGATCCTAGAGTGAAAGACCTGGTCCAAGTACTTATTGATTGGATTAATGATGAGCTTGCCACTCAAAGAATTATTGTCAAGGACATCAGTGAAGATTTATATGATGGCCAAGTACTTCAAAAGCTCCTTGAGATGTTGACTAAGACCAAACTAGATGTGCCAGAAGTTACACAGTCTGAAGAAGGGCAGCGACAGAAACTTGCCGTTGTGCTCAGAGCAGTGAACCGGGTATGTTTAGAGTAAAAGTCTATTATGTATCAAAATGCTACGTGCTGAATACATATTAGGTATTAACATGTGTGTTATTTTGCAGGTTCTTTACGGAACAACCAAACCTGTGCCTAAGTGGAGTGTGGATTCCATCCACTCAAAGAATGTTGTATCTATATTGCATTTACTGGTTGCCTTGGCGCGCCACTTCCGCGCCCCCGTCCGCCTACCCGAAAACGTGAGCGTCAACGTTGTGGTTGTGAAGAAAGACACTCCTAATCAACTGTCCCACAGGTAATATTTTTATTGCCATAGGTATTTGTTATTTTAAAGTAATGTGTATTATGTGTATAATAATCTTACTAATGTTTTCGAACATTATTTCAGGACATTTGTTGAAACCATAACAACCACCTATGATGATCTGGGAATGAAATGTGAAAGAGATGCATTTGATGCTTTGTTTGATCATGCACCTGATAAGTTGCAAGTGGTGAAGAAGTCGCTCATTACTTTTGTTAACAAACATTTGAGCAAAGTCAATCTTGAAGTAATGGACTTGGACACCCAATTCCATGATGGTGTATACTTGTGCCTTTTGATGGGCTTGCTTGAGGGATTCTTTGTGCCTTTATATGACTTCCATCTGATACCAGAAGATTTTGACCAGAAGGTGCATAATGTATCTTTTGCTTTTGAACTCATGCAAGATGTTGGACTTGCCAAACCTAAAGCAAGACCTGAAGGTAATTTCAGTTCTGTTTGGAAGGGCAGGTGTTTTGGGGGACTGTCTTATGTAATTTTGATGTTTAATTAACATCCATTTCCTACCTTCAAATTAACATGTTTTTTCTTTTGTCAGATATTGTGAATCTCGACCTCAAATCAACACTGCGGGTTTTGTATAATCTTTTCACCAAGTACAAGAGTATAGCCTGAGAACTTATTTAAAATATTATGAAACTTATTAATGACCGTGTTTGTGCCTGATATATATCTTAATAATTGTATTAATTTAGTGTTAATGATATAATAATAATGTATGACGGTGCTTTATCATAACTAAGTATAGAGAAATAAATTAATTTACTAACAACAATATTCTTTTTCATTTAACTTTCCTCATTGGCCTCCTTAAACAATTTGAACATGGGCCTAATTCCTAATGAAATTAACTTGTGGCAGCGACCTCTACGCTGCTGATAAAAAAGGAATAACCTCAAGGAGACCGAAAAGAAAACTTCTTTAAATTGAGTTACATGTCTTTATTTGTAATAAAAAATTGAATACAAGATTATCAATTTATTTTCCAATACACAATATGAAAATACACAAAGTCACGAGTAAAATGTAAAAAATTGTGATCATAAAGCATCCACGGCATGGTGTGAATTACACTCATGTTACTTGTTAGTCATCATGGTGCAAGAATAGCGCCCAGACATTTAATGAACTATTCATGAACGGGGATCAATATGGTGTTATAAAACATTTCTATGTTTGATAAAAATAACTGCTGCGTAAACACATTGAACAAATCAGAGGATAAACAGCTAATTCACATTAATAGGCATGCTACATTTTACCTCCACTGTCAAACCTATTATTAAAATTATATTGTATTATAAGCAGGAAAGTCATTGAGCAAACGATCTCAAAGCTGCGTTTATATTATATTTACTAGACAAAGTATTAATATGATATAAAAGTAAAAAATATGATGGTTTTATTTCTACATATACACTGCAATATCTGCTGTTTAGTTTTTGCTTTTTTCAGGGTGTTTGTTTCAGCTGTTTATATTTTTGGTGTTTGTTTCACAGATTTAATATATGGGACATATTAATTGTTACTTATGTTAAGTAGCCAGTATGTCAACTTTTACGAATGATGAAACTGAAATGTTTGATGTGATGATTTTACAATACCAAAATAAAATATTAGGTTACCTACTTTCTTCTTATCTCGTAAAACCTCGGCCGTTAGTATCTACTGGTTTTATATTAATTGCCTAGAGGTTGTACATAATACAGAACATATAAATTGTCATAGATAGCTGCCGATATATTGATTAATAAATAATATAGTTACACAACACATAACACGCACGCACGCATCCGGTTAGACTGGAAGCCGACCCCAACGTAGTTGGGAAAAGGCTAGGCAGATGATGACACAACACATAAAATATGTTAATCACAACAATAACTAAAATAGAACTAAGGAATTATTTGGAACAACATGCGTAGTATTGCAGTCAATTATAAAACTCGATATTATATTAAAATATATTTCTCTTATAAATCTGTTTCTAACAAAAATAAAACAAAGCATAGATATTTAGAGGCATTTGTAACCAAAACATTCAGCTTTATGTATGTTATTGTGCTCATATTGCCATTGCAGCACTTATAGCGGCAGGTTTGTAGTTTGCGGTCATTGTATCCCTACATACCATTATCATCTAGATTGATGTGGTTACATGATAATCTTAGGGAACCCTTGTTACTTATGTACTATATTAGTTGTTGTAAGATATAATCTTACACCTAAAATCACTGCCTGCAAACCGATTCGGATTACATTTTAATTGACTGGTAATAAATAGGCTCATAGCATAGATCACGCAATTATATTTGTCTGTGTACGCAGCGCCTCATCGCCGTACTTATTTTATTGGTCTGTGTATAAAATGTTGTTATACTTCCAGTCACATTACTTGCCGATTTGGTAAAAAAAACATTGATGCAAAAATATTTGCAGTTGCCATCAATATGCATGTGATCTGCTACCTGTTCAAATAGAACAGATAAATGTCTTGAAGGAAATTAAAATGAAAATAGAGCCTCAAGAGTACAGTTCAAAGGCATTCTGTCAATAAAATAATTATTATAATGTCTAACACAATGTTGAGTATTTTTACAATAATAAATTAATACATATGGGTCTATTAAAATACTTCATCTTAAAATCTAATAAAAAAAAGCATTAATAAAATAAGTACGCGTAATATTGCCATCAATACTAGACCGTCTTCCCCGTATCGTCATCTAAAAATAAAATCATCAAACTCGCCATAACGACGAAACTAAGTATAAATAATTATTAATAATTTAAAACATCTATTCCCGCGGCAGCAGGTCACATTACCCAAATTAAAATACTTTTTATTTTCAATAAATAATAAGTAATAACAAGTTGGAATGTTTGTTAAAAATGCTAGTAAGTATTTCAAAACTTAATATTATTAAATCGTCAAATAATTATATGGTAGAAAGATGTGATATCGCGAGGCCACGAAATTATCACGCGTAATTCTGTTAAAGGTGTTCTTGAACCTAATTCTAGCAACTGTAAATTGAATAGATATACGTCACTATGTCGCTCTGAGTGCTGACTTTATGACGTTTCTACTACTGCTGGGCTGATTTTTCAATAGTCAGATACATAACTTGGTGGAGAATAATTATGTCAATTTGACATATTGTTTGTTTGGCATTTGACAAAAGCTGTCAAACCGCAATAATTATTCCTCAGCTCTAAGTTATCTGACTATTGAAATCAGATCCTCTCATCTTTGTTTCTCTGCAAGTAAAAGTATCAGTATATTCCATGAGCAGAATAAGGACTTCTTTGCAACAATTAGTATTTTTGGTTGATCTATTAGTACTTCAGTTGGCTTGGTTATGGTTTTTGAGATCAAAGCTACCAATTTGCATGAGAAAGTTATCGTTACGTGGATTCAATAGGATTCAATTTTAACTGATATTTACCACGTGTTCCTATAAGATTTATATTTCTACCCAATAATCAATAGACTATAAAATACAACTAGTATATTAAAACTACCTACCTGTATGTCTCAACTACAACCGTATTATAAATTATTCTTACTATTACTAATATGTGCTTCAATGTTGAGTGCATATCAAAATTATGGATATTCTTTTTAGGAAGACGTAAAATACATTCTTCATCTAAAAAGCACACCTGCTATCTTGATGTCCACCGTGTACAATGTAGTTGGCATCACGAGACTGAACAAGTGGACTCTATGGAACTCTAAGCAATCTAGATATTATTGATTGTATTTTGATCTATAGCTAAATTCACTATTTTAAGTCTATTACAAACGCTCAAAACATGTCTAGCACAACTACTGTAAAACATTATAACATAATAATATTGAGAATTCCGTGGTCAATGGTAGTCATTACAAGTTGCTCGGGATGCGAGCAACAACAAACCCTGTTACTTCAAGCGAATATTAAGGAAGAACGACATCAACGACATGTGAACTGTTCTTTACACGCTCTACATAACAGTAATAAAAGATCAAAAAAAGGAAGAAATCACAAACATGGTTGTGGTGATAAATAATTAATACAGAACTGCAAGCAGGGGTAACGATTACAATAACGCAGTTAGTATTCGTTACGTAGGTTTTCGCGACATCACTGAGAGGTCGAGGGATGTGGAAGATTCGCGTCGTAGAATTAGTTTAAGTTTCTCGTCCTCCTCCAAGTCGTCTTCGAAGGACACGGCGCGGCTGATCTCCGTGTGCCCCAGAGCCCGCGACTTCCAAGCCTCTAGCCTCATGACCTGAGAACACGTTACATCGATGTTATTTATTGTACCAACGCGATATAATGTCGTAAAAAACATGCTGAAGTCAAAATATAATTGTCTTTACTCATCACTATTATTACCAATAGGTGCATCAACGTTACTGTGTGTAGATCTTTGGAGACTTTTACCATTTTAGTTACAAGTCTCAGTAAATAATCTGGAAATAATATTGTCAACCACCACATTACCGACGTCCTTACTTCCATCATGGGAGTAGAGTCATTTAACTTTTATCTTTCTACAAGTTTAAACTGTGATACAAGTTAATGTTACGGTGAACACAATATGTAAGTGGATAGGAAATACAGGAACAAACACAGCATGAACAACACAAACACATGCATGCAGTAGCGCGTACCATAATACAAGCAAGTCGACAATGCCATGACCAGCCACACGATAAAACAATATCTTTTAGCTTGAACAAATAAACCAGACATAGACACCGAGAAAGCATGTTTAATTGCTGCCTTCGCCTGTTTCGTACATAAACTAATAAAACAAACAAATTGGTATAGGCGTCTAGTGTGTTCACCTGCCGAATCCATTTTTATTACAATTTAAAAGATAATTTTGTTGAACGGCTCTTATAATTATTTTTTATTTACAAATCTACCATACTAACTACTTGGCATAAATTAGAGGTAAATTACGTATACCTACTAATAGTATTCATTTGCTGTAGGCACAGGTAGACGACAGTCTATGCGTGTTTACGTGCTCTATGTTAAACAAAATTTTACGTATTTAATTCTGGTATTAACATGGGCGGGGCCAGAGGTTTTAGGACACAATGAAACTATGCAACGACTGCTATTTAGGTATAACATTGTCTTTATACAGTCGAACGGAAAAAGGAGTTTTACAAGACAAGTGTTCCGCTGTTTTAATTTAGTCTACCTATACATTAGCCCCTTATTTATACACGTTGCATGAAGTTGACTAGTGATTAGCGACTGTTTAACCATACATTTTTGACGTTTAAACATCTCATAAGCAACGTTTATAAATAAGAGGGTAGTAGTTTAGATTGTTAGAATGGAGTAAGCCTGTTAACACACTAGCCGGTAAGGTGTTTGATTGTTGAACTTACTCGAGCCATTTCCAGGGCTCAGTGTCCGGAGTGGTGATGGGTGTCGGAAACTGTGCAGTGCCAAACAAAATGTATCAGACATTTTGGTAAAAGCGCATCATTGTAAATACAAACACTAATACACAAATATATACCTTAACTGTGTTCGGCTGCGGCGGTACGCTTCAAATATCAACAATGAATGGTGTCGTATACACACAAATAACAATTTAGTGAAAAATTCCTTTAAAATTGGGTTAACTTATTCCGATTATAGTGAGCAAAGCTGTCGTCACAGTCACAGAACATTGGAGGTTATAATTAAACATTTTTGATAAAATACTGAGAAAGTAGGATATGTGTATAATATAAAAGTGTAGTCTAAAAACGTAGTGAATCGAAATAGTCAATCAGGAATATTAGGCAAATTAAACAGATGTTTTGCGTTTTGTATATCTGCTCGGATTAAATGTCGGTGACATAGTGAACAATAGATAGCAGTGTTGTATTCCCATCGCATTTTACAATAATGTACAAAGTGACTCCCAGAGATAAAGCGGCGTTGCCGTTACAATGGCTGAAGCGTTGTTATAGCGAGTGATCGACCACACTGTGCGCTCCTCAAACATGAAACGATATATTAATTATCATGATCATCATTTTAGTATTGTGTGCTTTTTGTATTTAATGTTAATTTCTGTGTGTAAGCGTGTTCAAATTAATCCAAAAAAAAACCAGTTTCTTCATTCTTTATTTTAACGTTTGTTAGAGAAGCAAAGCGTCAAGACTCGTCATAACATCACGCCTGTATTCCCCGAAGGGTTGGCAGAGGTGTGGCTATAGTACACCCTTATTTCGCCTGTTATGTTTAAGTCCCATGTATACAATAGGGGGCGAGGGTATTGCCATCAATCGGGCACAAATACAGACACCGGGCTGCTACTGACAAACGTGCGTTATGTTACTTTAAGATGGATGCGTTAAGTTAATCCACGAAACTTAAATGTTCTTAGGTTTTTTGCAATTCGCAGGTCAGTCTCAGGTTATATGTTGAACAAAATATGGTTCACGACCATAAAAAATAATGTATTTACAGAATAGGGTATTTTACTCTATATGAGAAAAAGTCTAAAAATGTATTATTGAGATAGCTTAGGCAAAATTCAGCCGGAAAATGTTAGTTTTAATTCATGAAGTAACAAAATAAATTTTAAAATTCAATTCAAAGATTTCAGGTTTTTTTATCTGTTTTTGAACACCATGAAATAGTAACCGCCATGTTATTACGTCATATGCCGTGTCAATTGAACAACTTTGTACTTTTATGTAAATAAAGTAATTTTTAATTAAATAATATTTTGCATTTAGCAACAGCAAACTAACGATAAGTAGAATAATAACTCATTTTTTCAATTATAACCTATTATCATACTAAATATCAGCGCATTTGCCTATAATACAACAAACTGACGTCACACCCACAGAGCAATATGACGTCCACTGCCTCCAGCGTTTTCGTCGAATTACTTTATTACGTATATACGAAAATTAGCGCTTTAGAATCTAATTAGGACACTTTTCAAAAATGGGTGTTATACTTATTTACATCTCTCTACAGGGTACATTTTAACTAGTGCGCAAACACAACATTTATCCTGTAAAATGGTTTCATGAAAAAACCGTATTTGCTATGGTCAAGAATCATAAATTATAATCAACATACAACCTAAGAAGAAGAAAAACTGAAGAAAATTTTAATTTCTTGGGCTTTCCTCGAACTTTCGTCTTAAATTCGTAATTTAATTTATCTTTTAATAAATCGTGGGTCATTGTAGTGCGACCTTTATTTGTGACTAGTGTGTGTGTATGTCACAGTGGTGTGTAACAAGTATGGATACGTACTTCAGCCTTCAGTTCGGCGACTTGCTCCTGTAACTCACGGACTCTATCCGAGTCGCCGTCCATGTTGTTGCGGAGTTCCCCTTCTGTGGCCATCACTTCATTCTGGAAGATACAAGTATGTAATTACAGATTTGTGGGGAAGAACTTGTGAACTATATTGTAAGACATCAAAATGTACCATAATTCCAACCACAAACTCAATCGGCATTATTACAAAACAAGGTTTAACTTAAGTTACAAGTCGATCCATTTTAGAATTTCGGCGTCTATTCCGGTAAACTCAAAGTTCTAATTACAATAACTAACGTTAAACACTATTGTAAGTGGTCCATTTTGTATAAAACATTTTACAATACAATAATGAGGTCGAAGGTTGGGGCTTGGTACTAAAGAAAGAACTCGTTTTGGGACGGATTAAGTTACGTTGACACGCGACAGGGATGGGGTTTATTTTGATAGAAGGATGAAAGGCAGCATCGTTCTGTGTTCTAATTAAAATGTACTGCTATCATCAATCCGTTTGCCAAGCGATTTGACAATATAGGGACTACTCTTATTCTTCCAAGTTTCAAGGCAGTTAGCCCATTAATGGCCGCTGTATTCGATTGAGTATAGTTAAATCCTATACCAAAAATTAATAAGACTAACTTATTTCTTATAACTAAAATCAATAGAGGGTTAATTGCTTCATTTATTATAATAACATAAAGTGGGTCGATTTTTTTTTTGTGACACTGGATTTACTTGAAGTCGAAATTCTCATACTACAACATAACACAGGTACCTAAGTCTTTTCTATCATCCTAATTTTTTTTATTCAGCGTGTAAATATTTTGTAATGCGCAAAATATTATGAGAAATATTCTTGTTTATAATAATTGTAATCGTTTACCGTATTTTTATTTTTAATTTTGGTTGACTTTTATGTTGATTTCTACAAGTGTCCTACGAAAATCCCAAACACAAAAAATCTTTTTTGCCTTTTTGTATTTCTTGATACTTACGCCATTATAAAAATAAATCATTTGAAACTGTAACGTTTTTAATTTACATTTGGCCATTAATGGGTTAATAAGAGTCATAATCAGGATCAGCCTATAATGTCCCTAAGGTTGGGATACATGCCTCCTCTCTTCAAGAGAGAGTGGGCTGTTATCTGCTACTTGGGCCCAGTTTTCGAATTTTTGGTTCTACGCTATGCCGGTTTTCACAAAATGTTTCACTCACCGTTTTGAGAGCAGTAGTGATATAATTATTTACACACATAGTAAAGCACCTACCTGGGCCAATACTTTTCTCTGCTTTCACTTAATAAGTCAACTCACCTTTAATTTACATTCAGACACTTCAGTTTCCAGCTCGGCTATTCTCTGAGCGTCCTCCATGTTTCGAATGTTCGCTTGCATGGAGTCATATTTAGCCTGTTGACGAAACACTCATTAAAATGGGAGTGATTATTGATGATTCTCGAAAAATACAAATATAATGGCAGCAATGTGATGACGACATTACGTAATGAACGCAACACAAGAAAATATATTCGAGTTATGGGCATTTTCGCCGAAATACTTGACTAACGCCAGGTACCTTTACCCCTGTTTGTATGCAAGTAATCAAAGCTAACATTTTTGTATCAGTCAGTCAGTAGCAAAAGCGCAGCAGGTACGCTATGAGATTGTCGAAGAGGCATGTTACGCCAGAACGTGAAATAATCAGGGTATCAAAGTGGTTCCACACACCATACAAAGATGGAAAAATTGCTCAACATTAGATAATATCACGCCTTCTTTCCCTGACCGGTTGGGGAGGAGTCTAGCTGTAATACACCCACATTTCGCCAGTTATGTTTAAGTCCCATGTAATAAGGAGTGAGCCTATTGCCATCAACACACAAATCCAATAATATTGGAAGAGCCCGCGGAAAGCGATAAGGCCGCCCATTATATTTTATAGTGTAATTTGTTATTTTTGTAATGTATTTTTATGGTGTACAATAAAGAATCTACAAATAAATAAATAAACACTGTGTTTTTACTATGCGCCTGAGATAAGAATAGAAAGGTCAATTACCTCTATTTGTCAACTGTCAATTGAAAATTACCTTTAGCAAAATCTACTTTGTACAAATTAATTTTCAATTAAAAACATTAAAATGCATTTTATTTTATTTAATAAAGTGTACCACAAATACCTACTGACATCTTTATCGAAAGAGGCAGCCCTGGCAATTCACAAGCAATGGCAATTCAAAGTGAGGTTTTCTTTGTAAGGTTTTTTTTTTGGGTGTGAAATCATCAAATATCTTTTCCCGCTCTGGGTGGAGCAGAAGGTCGTATCAGACTTTTACTGACTAAAACCCACCCGTGTTCCCTCAGTTGCCGGTGTGCCAGGGCCCGCGGTATCTCTTTCGAACAACCCACACCACGCTAGTAAGGTTAGGTACATTTTCGTTCGCAGCGTCTAGCGACTCGAAGTTGTAGGCTATTATAGAAGTAGGTGTTGAAATGTTTTTATGGAGTGATTTATCTGGTAACCTGTGGTAGCGCTTGGGACCACTAGACCAACGAGGAAATACTTCTTGTTAGGACTCTATCTCAAGTTAAGAGAGCATCTACAGCTTTTCAAACATTTAAACTGCATTTATCCTCCTGACACCTGACGTCCTTAAAGTGTTAAATAAACCGTACTCTAAAGGCTGAATATTTTTGAACTTCTTATTTCGACCACGGACCTTCAGGTAGCATCAATTCTCGAGTGTTTGTGACAATTTGTGACATTACATTAAATTATATGATTTTTTTAATGCCTTATTGACATAAAGGCCTTTGCAACAAAAATAGTTTAATGCTTTGTAAATTACATTCGGCCGTAGAGGCAAGTTATTCAGTAAATGCTCGGGTGACAGGAGGTTAAATTTATGGATATCTTCGATTTATCATTATCGATTTATTATACCCCAATACAATATGAAAAAATTGAAATACATGGACGAATTTGAAACTCCAAGATAGTGAAAAAACGGCTTAAAAACAAGCTATAACAATTAATAAGCATTAAAAAAACCACCAAGCAAAATGTTATGACAAAAATGTCGGACCATGAACACCATGTCATGAAGAAAAGTAAAAAAAGTTTGTATCTACCAACATTTATGCTCACCTTGCTCTCCAGGTCCGTGTATTTGTGCTGGAACTCTCTCTGGCGCGTCTGCAGCGCCCTCTCGCGTTGAAGCGCGGCGTCAAGGTTCTCGCGTAGAAGACGAGCTTCCTCGTCCTGACGACGCAGCTGGTTCGTCGATACTTGCACCTGGGTTTCTAGCTCCATTACCTGGAAATAGTGTTTGTATTTAAGAAAGTAACCAATCGAGGGGCTTGTAATGTTAGCCGCACGGAACAAACATTCAGGTTAAGCTACGCTTACCGCGGTTAATCCGTGGATGGGTGACGATATTTACATACGTACCGTGCCTAGGAAAGCACGTTAAGCCTTTGGTCCCGACTGTCATTTGTCGATCTTCAACAATCGTTACGGGTCGTCAGAAGCCCGAAAGTTTGACAACCAGTCTTACCAAGGGGTACCGGGTTACCCACGTGGACGTCATATAGGCAGTCGCTTCATATAAAATACTTGTATTTAGCTGCATCCGGTCAGACTGGAAGCCAACCCCAACATAGTTGGGCAAAGGCTAGGCAGATAATGAAGGTGACCGACTTCTACTTAATAGAAATCTTAAAATTAATTAATTAATTCACTCACCGCTGGAAAACGCATAACCTTAACCGCTGGGTCTAGAATCTAGACACAACGGTTTAGGCTGGGCGTTGTCTGCTGTGATTTTATGTATCTATGCTCCATAGGTTTAGGTAGTTAAATAAAGGTAAACAAATCGTAAAAAGAGTTCTTTATAGTGGACACTTTCTTGTTTAAAAATACGGTGTAACAAAATCATATTTATTTTCGATTTATACGATAGTTTCCTCTTTTATGAATAAATATTAAACTTTATCATATATTCGTGAACTACTTTTCCTAGATGTAACTACTTGAGCACAATTTTTTTGTTAGATGAATTACAATAATATAATATTTTTTTTTTTTTTTTTTTTTTTTTTTTTCATTTTGGCTTCACACGGTTTGTGCATTTAGCCAGTATCAAGTAATTTTTCTTTTAGATCAAGTAAATGGCCCGATATCGGGCACGAAGTTACAAAACAGTCATAGTCGTCTTTAGTCAGTCAAGTCAAAGTTATTGTAAAGCGATAGTAACTTTACAACAACCTAATATGAGTTTTTGGGGGGAACACGAAAAGTCCACGTTAGTCACTTATTTTCACCTTCACTACACTTGTGCACTCACACGTAACTAAATTGAATAATTCACTATCAAAATTATACAATTTAATTTGCTATTTCACTAAATTCCATGAAAATGAAAATTCGTGCGACATGTTCCATCGCGATCCCGCCAAAAACTCATATAATATTTTGTAATCTGCCTTTTGTAAAGAGCCCAAAATGACAGGTTCCCTAAACCTTTTAGAAAATACAACGAATTTGCTAAATTGACAAGTAAAACTGTATGTGATGTAATAAGGCAACTGAAGTGGCAGGTATTATGTTTAGTCGGTTAACCAGACTTTGACAGTGCTCTCAACAATCGATATTTATGATTTTGCGAGTGCGTTTCGATTTTGTTAAATTGGAGATAGGAAAATAATTGATGATACAACGGAACGATTTATTAATAATGTGATAGATAGTTCCTCAGATTCTGATTCAGATTCCGAAAAGAGCCTATGATTATATGACTATAAATAATATGATCTTAACATTTGAAAAAAAAAGGTTTCGCATCTCTGAGTCACGTGGTTTTTTTTGTATACCTTTATTTAACTACCTAAACCTATTGAGTATAGACTCTAAAAGCATGAAATTTTGTGCACGAGGTCTTTATGAAGAAAAAGCGACCACATGAATATTTTACTGCAGTTAAAAAATCTTTCTCATAGCCTCACAAACAGCCCTATTTGTTGCTTTTCTTGAATCCGTCATGAACGCTATCAAGATAACCTAATCAAAAAGAAGAGGATGCATAATAATACGGAGTGCCCAATAACTAACTATACAAATAAAATAAAAACCTATATAACAGCGTTACCTTCAGTCTTAACTCCTTAAGCTCAGTCAGCGCCTCGACTTCCTTTATCCTAGTGGTCATAAGCTCCTCCTCCAATTTCTGCATGTCTGCGGAGCGGCCTTCCCAGGCGCGCAGCAACTTCTTAGGCGTCGCCATTATGTCGGACACCACGTTGGACTGCACTGGCGTGGCTGGCACGTCTTGCCTGTGCTCCTGTACAAATACATAAGATATATAATATTTTTTTATACAACGTGTAACGTAAGGGGTATATACATACCAAGGGCACGGCGTCTTTGGATGATATCAAACGATACTGGAAGGGTTTTTTAAGCCTATCTGTACATGTGAGGAAGTTACGAGAATTTTTAATACATTAAACACAACAACAACAACATTTAACAGGTTCCTGGTAAACCGAACTATTCAAATTGAAAGAAAAACATCACTCGGAAGAGATTTATCACGATATTGGCAAGTAACGTGGTTATTGACCTACGTAGTGCGGTGACACGTTTGATATGATTTTATTTTAAGAAACATATGAAACCGCAAATTTGGTATCAATTCTTAGAGTATTTTATTTTGAGCTGAAACTATGAATAGTGATTCTATACCAGCTGTTATCTTTAGTGCTTAAGGATAGCAATAGGGTTTCTGTTACACTCTGTATACAACATGTAACATAATTAACGCAAGACCTCATACACCCTAATTAGGTTATCGAGTTAAAAGCTTCATTATGCAATGACCAACAGGACTATCTTTTATGCATTTAAAATTGAGTTTTATTGCCTAACAGTAAGATTGAAATTTCTTTGGCTCCATCGGCGGTAGGTATGGAAAAATACATAATTATTGAAAAAATACAGTCCATATTAAAAGTTTCTGAAATCGATTTTAGTAGTCAATCACTACATAGTATAAAACAAAATCGCTTTCTCTGTCTCTTTATCCCTATGTATGCTTAATTCTTCAAAACTACGCAACGGATTTTGATGCGGGTTTTTTTAATAGATAGAGTGATTCAAGAGGAAGGTTTATATGTATAATACACCGACCTCCACGCGGGCGAAGCCGCTGGCAAAAGCTAGTTATGAATAAACTATTTTTAGGACTTGCGATTATTCTGTTGCTCCTTGTATATAACTCTTCTATCCTAAACAAAAACATAATATACACAGTTATGAGTATTTTAAAGATATATTTTACGACGCTGTCTGCAATGACGCATTATAAATAGACGTGTCAAGCGCGAACATTAGAGCACTCAAAAACAACGTAAACCATATGATGTAGCTGTAGAATTTACTAGTACATACAAACATACAGTGCGCGAAGAACAGGAAAGACCCATACCGATTCCTGTTGTTAGAAATAGATAAACATATATATTTAGTTACGTCACTAGCGTTGCGCCGCGTCACTGCATGTTACGTGACTAATAACACGACAGGCAATTATTACCTTGTATTAATATTGAGTGCCGGTAACGCATCTAAAGGTATAGAATAGATCCTAAAAAGCTATTAAACCACAAAAAAAATGTTATTGAATCGATTAGCGCCATCAAAATGCATTTAAATTTTATATTTTCATATTTCCCGCGTAATTTGACGAAAAGGCTGGACGCAGTGAACGCCATAATGCTCTGTGGGTATGACGTCTGTTGTCTGTATAAACAAATGCGTTGATATTTTGTATGATAATTGTTTATAATTTTAAAAAATAAGTTATTATTGTACTTATTGTTGGTTTTCTGTTCCTTAATGTAAGATATTATTTCAATTAAATGACTTTGGTTACGAAAATAATAAAAGAACAAAGTTGTTCAGTTGATTAGTTAAAACAGCGATATGACGTAATACATCACCGCTGCTCTCAAAACGGTGAAGGAATACATCGTGAGGAAACCGGCATGGCGTAGAACCAAAAATTCGTAGACTTGTGACATCCACCAACCCGCACCGGGCTCATGTGGTGGATTACGGCCCACTCGCTCTCACCGAGAGGACTGTGTCCCAGCAGTGGCAACATTAACGGCTGATTATGATTGTATATTATGATATGAACTGATAAATCAGACACATTAATTGAGAACGCAATTAATCTGCCTATTGCTAATTAATTCTGCAATGTCCGTTGCGCCGTATGTATTTTAATAAATATAATAACCAACTCATGGTGCAATGAACGTCGCTGAACTGACTACGACCCTTTGCGAATTTATCTGAGCGAGTCTCTTCGAATTATCGTTACCATAAATACAGTCATACCTTACGTCCGAATTGGGACTGGGTTGGTCATGTATGAGACTATCTGTAAGCATCATCTGTGACCTAATCCAAGCGTAGGTGTTATATTTGAGGTGCGAAAATCACAGCATTGGATCATCTGCACTTATGAAAGCGTCTGTCGAGGCCTGCACATTAAACTACCCCAACCTGTCAAATTCCTTTGATAGTTTTTCAACTTTAATTCAAAAGAATAAGGTTCATGTTCAATTGGGAAAATTTTACAGTTTGGGATAGCTTGATGTGCTGGCGTCTGTATATAATACAGCACGTTTCTTTCCGATCATAAATCCAAACATTAGCAATAAATGTGTTTTACTTGTAGATGTCGCTGCCACGCTTCAGATATCTCCGTCACGCGTTGCCGCAGATCTTTCAATGATAAATTAGCTTCAGCCTCGCGTAGCTTCACAGCAATTAGCTCGTCCTGAAAACATTTGCGGTATTACGTACATACAAGAGCAAGCATACGTGCATACATAAACTGTAATAGACAAGGCAGTTTGACATCTTACGAGGTGGTTTAAAAGAACCCCACTTGTTGTGAGTCCATTTATAAATAAAGGGGTATATGTTTAGATGTTTGTTACTCAAAAATCAAAAACGACTGAACGGATTTGGATGAAATTTGGCACACGGATAGTTTATAACCTCGACTATCATATAGGATACTGTTTATCACGGTAGTACGTTTCCGTGGGATAATTTCGACGTCCACGCGGGCGAAGCCGATGGCAAAAGCTAGTTTTAGATAAGAGGATGAGCTTGTCTTGTTATTGTTATTAAGTCAAGAAACATTGCTATGATAGGGTTTCATTAATACAAGAGCTATAAACACTTAATTGTTTATGAATTTGAGACTTATTTGTTAATTTGACATTGATGGGCCCGACTTGACTTGCTAATCTTCTGGTTGTATCGTCAAAAGAAGTAGTGGGTACTTCTTCATATTCTGTAAATGTGACTTTACCTGTCAATGAATAATTTTGCCTAGTTTATTTAACTATAGCAACTATGTTACGGTCGTAAACTTCCAGTCTAACCGGATGCAGCTGAATACTAGAATTTTACATGGACTGCCCATATGACCTCCACGACCCAGTTACCAACCTGGTGAGACTGGCTGTCAGACTATTGAGCTTCTAATTTCCCGTAGCAACTGTCAAAGATCTACGAATGAAAGTCAGGACCAACACGTTTACACGGCACGGAGGACGGTAGGAGCCTCGATATGTAATGGATTAACTACCTGCAAATGAGCCACATTATTATCGACTCGCTGCCTCCTCAGACTCTTGTTTTCGTTCTCCAGTTCTGCGATGCGGGCAGTCAGTTCCCTCTCAGCAGCCTCTCGTTCAGCAGCGTGAAGGCGAGCGCGAACCAACTCCCTTTGAAGACAACGGGCCAACTCTTCGCCTTTCTGTGTACTGCCGCCCTCTATGCCTTCTAGAGATGACTGTCGGGAGTTGTTCTAGAAATGGGAAGGAGTTTAGTTATGGTGGTATTTGTTAGTAGTGGTGATACTTAAGCAGGGAGAAGTTAGCTAATGTTGTGATACACTGACATATTTGACATCATGTGGCCCTAGTGTGAGTTTCTATTCACCATCTCGCTCTAAACGCATCGACCGCATTCGGTGAATACGGAGTAAAACTAAGAACAAGTATAAACTATAAATTTTTAAGCTGTTAGTTTAGTATAATCCGCATTTATTAACACTTTTACTGTCCACAAAGAAGACACAATAGATAAATAATTAACCTCAACCATATGTGGTTCATGGGTCAATAGAGGTAAGACGCGTTTACGTTAACGTGTAGATTACAATGCTCGCCCTAAAATCAACACCCAATTTGATCACTACTCCACTATTCAATATCATACAACTCACCTCAGCGATGGTCATTTCAAGGGAACGTATTTCGTCCTGAGCGACGGCCAGACGTTGTTGCGAGTCGACGTTAGCCCTTCTCAGAGCCTGCACCTCCCGGGCGAGCGCGAACGTTTCTTCCTCTCCCTCCGCTAAGTCCACTTGCCCTCTCACAAGCCTCTCAGCCAATCCCGAGCTTTCCTTTTCGAGCAGTTCTACTCGTTGCTTCAACAGACGATTTTCCTGACGCAGGCACTACAATAAATACCATGTTTCCAAGAATAAAGACATTCAGTTGTTAATAAAAATTAATAATCACATGCATTTACATTACCGATCCTTTCTATTCAAAATTCTAGAAGGATTTACGGTGATGGGAGTGTTTGATTAGTTTGTTAGTCCATAACCTCACGCCTTAAGAAGGCCACGCAGACGGACAATCCACAAGTCCCTAAACTATTTAATGTTATCTTACCCTCAGCACTGCTATATCACTTTGCTCCTTAGTTTTGATAACCGTGTACTCTTTCTCAAGCTTTTTCATCTTCTTTGGGTTGACTTTGATAGAATACGCAAGGTTCATAAAAATATCTTGATCAGCCTCTGCTTTCGACGGCAGTTCTTTTTGTATGTACTGTAAACAGAGGAAAATAAGTTGGTTTTCGTCACCGGTAGCCATGTAGTTAAAATAATAGTGCGTGATGTGCACATTATGCTCAACACACCGGATCAAAGGTGCAATCAATTCTGTCAACTAACAGCTATTTGATTGATTGCATATTGCACCTTAAAAGTGGATTGACATAGACTTTTTTAATTTGACGTTGATCAATAGTGAAGGATCACTGTTGGTCAACCGGATACCGTTTTTGATTGAGTAACGGATAGTTAATGATCAGTTAACAATCAGTCGATCATCGAGCGGCATCTTACTATAGCATTGTTCAATCCGCGGAAGCTAGACTGATAAGGCGACTTACCAGTGTATGAGTACCCAATCTCAAAAACCGCCTCACGAAACAGGTTCTCCGTTTAACTAAGCAAAAGCTGCGTACAGTTACAGCCGCTGTAACTGGCCATGGGGCATTTAACAAACACCACTTTGTCATAGGAGTAACAGACAGTCCGCTGAGCAGGGCCTACATGGAAGTCGACGAGACAGCGACTCGCGTGCTGTTAAACTGCCCCGTAGTCGCCACATACAGGGCTAAATACTTCGGTAACCCAGGTACCCTACGTGAGATTGTCAGCAACACCAAGCCGTTGCTGGCCTTGGTCGAGGAGCTGGGGTGGATAGAATAATTGATTTTCCCACCCGTACGCAAAATACGCATTTTGACGTGGAGTTGGGGACACCAGCCCGTATTACCTATTACCCAATCTTATTATTTTAAGGTGATTACCAACTACACAATATTTTTTTAATACCGTTAATATGTTGCACCAAGTTTTACAACCACAGTTTACAGTTTTGTTCCGTGTAGTGCCGGACGTAAACAATAGCACCATCCCATTTCTTCCCGTGGGTGTCATATAAGGCGACTAAGGGACTTACTAGAGAATAGGCAGCAGCGTTCTCTATGCATTTTGGCACCATACTGCGATCGCCAACCCGCATGCCAGGCGTGGTGATTATGGCAAATCTCCAAATTTTTTTTGGGGGAGGCCTATGTCCAGCATTGGACGTCTATCGGCCGAAATGATGATGATGATGAAGTTTTACAAACGGATTGTTTCACAGGTATGATTGATAGGGACTCGGCTCGGCTCGGCCATCAGGCTTATGGCAAATAATTTAATTGAATGTTGTGTGTCTCGGAATGTTAATTATTTTTCATAATAACTATTTTATAGAATCAAGTTTATCTAACATCTGTGCTGCTGGAGAGTTTGTTGCGCCAGTTTTTCCTTCCAACTAAAGCACTAGGAAGTGGTGCAGGGTGGGCATTTTGGGGAACTGTCTTATGTTATTATGTCTTTTGACGTTCTACGATTGACTGATTTTTACATTACAATTCGATGTCCCATATGTACTGGTGGCCATGCTGTATGTTATTTCACTCACCTTCAATATACTTTCCATATCCAGCGACAGCAGATCATTCTTGCCCACCGTCAGCAAGGCGAGGGCTACCTTGAATACTATTTCAATTCCTTCGGATAAGAATACGTCCATGATTCGGCAAGCAAGCGGCAACGTTAGTGTTGTAGTGAATAGGGTGAGGAACCAACTACTAGCATACAGGGATGTGTTGAAACTCTGGAAATAATCATTCATTAACAATTTCATCAATCAATCATCATTAAAAACCGACTATGGCAATAGAGAATGCCATTAAATAATAATAAGGAGAAAAGGAAACACTTATTAGAACCAGTAGTAAGAGTAAACGAGACCGAAATATATTTACATTAGGTATCTCATTTGCGTGTGTAAAGTACAGTTTTTGGTCGCGTAAGTCAACAACTGGGGCCCAACAGAACGTCGAAAGTATTACCCAGCTACATTAAACAGTATTCGTCTTATACACGAATCTACCTTTAGCCCGAGCCTTAACCTTTGAGCCAGTTTATGTATTTCGAACTTTATGCCGACTTTAGTTAAGTTCTTTTTATGATAGCGTGTTTAGTGACAAACAGTGTACGATTGTATTCCATTCAACAATCCATCAGTCAGTTTCAAGGTTTACTCTTTGTTGAGTACTGTATATGGCACTTTAATCGTCGTTTTTGTCCAAATGTTCGCGTTACTTGAGTAATACAAAATATACTCTACCTCATTGTGATAGAATTGATTTTGCATTAGCGAATTAAGTTAAGTAAAGCGCCAGCATGACCTATTTTGTGGTAAACGCACCTGTGATTGGAAGTGCACGTGCAAGTCGGGTAGCAGCTCTTGGACAAGGTTCTCCAACTGAAACATGCAGAGGCCCAGCTCTGCCATGCTTGGTTTGAACATGTCCCGCATTCGATGCTGTTGCATTATCTTTACTAATACTGCAAAGGCTTCCTCTTCCGGCATCTGTTTGGACATCATATAAATATTGGCTTTTAAATAGTTCGTTCTCAACAGAATTTTAAAAATTAGAAGAATCTATTTAAGTTAGAAAGTAAGGATGGCTATAAAACTAGGTACACACGCTTGGGATTAGTAGGAAAATGAATAAATCGTTTAAAAATTACGATCTTGTTCTAGTAGGTTGAGGTCGTAGGTACAGCAGCGTTGAGAACTGTCTCAGCATTATTATAGCATAGATAATATCAATATTTTCAATATCTTTTATAAATCTATTATAATTGTATATTGACCTGTAAAGACAAAGGCTTTTGTCCTGCACTGAGATCTACAAAAGACATGAATCTTTGCTCACCCTACCTAAGCAAATATGGCACATCGAGTTCTAAGCGAAGGGTGAATCACTCATACATATTATGCACAGAGGACGGAGGCACCTCGGCGGGCGGAGCTAGAGGCGGAATTGTCCACACTTGCCACACATACGCTTGGTCTGTGTGGCACGAAATGGCGACGAAGACGACATTGTACGGCTACAATGCCGTCTTCGTCACCGTTTACTCGCACTTTTACACTCATTACGTTAAGAAACTGACAGCTTTGAATGCGGTTTTCAACAGTTGATAGAAGTTTTGCGCTCAACGTGGTACTGCGATCTCTAGACGGTGATTCCGTCCTCTTTCATATTAATGTGACCGGCCCTTCCTGATGCTAAATATCTGTCATATATACGCTCGGCTACTGTATTTTGTGAAATGTGTATAATAAAACTGACCTGCATAAGTAGTAAGCCGACGATGAACCCAGAGCCTTGGCAGTATCCTACTTCACGATCATGTAATGAATATGCTTTCATCACGTTAAACAATGATTCTTGTCCAAGGCCATCCTTTTCTTTGAAGAAGTCATGTTCAGGGTATGTCCGTGCTATGTCACGACGGATCACCTTCTCACATGCAGATTTCGCCTGGAATAAAAATTAAGGTTGCAAATAAAATCGAAAACTGTTTGCGCTGCATTGAAAGTCAGTTTTTTAAAAGGCACACAACATTTCAACTATTGTAAACTCAATTCAGTCGTTATGATTTCGACAGTGTGTTTGCTGTTGTATTGATCTATTCAAATCTTCAGTGGCTAAGCATAATGAACGATAAGCATGAATGAATGACTGTTGCTGATATTGGTAAAAGTACATAATTACAATACCCATACATTTCATATGGATTTGATCATAATTCCAATCTCTCTAAACATTTAATTGAGTTTCAATTGTATAAGATGTATTAATTTTCTACAAGTGTTTTTTGAGATACCTAGCTTTCTCTTCTAGCCTTTGAGCTAACTGAGATTAAGAAGAAAAATGTAAAGATTTATCCCTATCGTTATGCTAGCAACAATAGAGTGTTCGAGAAAACATCGATTAACAATCGAGTTATATCATCGATTAAGATTTCTTTTTCACTTTAGATCAATTAGACAATTATTTGGGACCCTTTCCCACTTACTGCTACTATTAGCCTGAGACCTTATCCCATGTTTTCCAGCTTTTTCAATATTGGTCCACTTAAATATTGTGATAAGTAACAATACTCACTTTTATGTACGAAGCGTATTGCTTCTTCTCAGGGGATGTGTCGACCCCAGCCAAGAGTTGCCACACGATGCCTCTGAAGTGATGCGGCACTCCTTGGCGCACCAGGTCCCGTACGAACTGGTTACGTCGCTTCCACTCGGTCTCCCAGTTGCTGACGATGCGTCCCCACAGACTCCATAAGTCTTCTTCACCGTTTGCGCTGCTGGTACTGACTCGCGCCTCTGCATCATGGCTCGAACTGGTTGCTGTAAACAAATATTTTACTTACTCCCGAACACTTCAAATAGCATTTATCTATAAGACGTTATTTTAAAGTATTCCTGTCACTTAACTTGACACAGAGAGATTTACCGACGAATTAAAATGAAATTAAGTTAAGTATTTCACTGTAAAACGATTCTTGAGTGTTGCCATCAATTTGTGGGAGTAATCATCATGCCTAGCCTTTTCCCAACTATGTAGGGTAGGGGTAGGTTTCAGTCTAACCGGATGCAACTAAATACCAGTATTTTACATGGAGTCACTGCCAATCTGACCGCCACAACCAATTTACTGGGTGCCTTACGATACCCTTTCGTAAGATTGGTTCTCAGACTTTCGAGATTTTGAAGACCCGTAAGGACTGTAGACGGTCATTCACGATTGACAACCTGGACGAACGACTTAACGTGCTATCGAAGCACGGAGGAATCTTGGTGTGTAAATATGGTCACCGTGGCAAGCGTACCTTAACCTGATCGAACGACCCGTGCATCTGTCACCAGCCCTTCCATCAAATCAACATAAAATACTTTGTTTAAGTATAGGCTGCTATAGTACAGTGCTGAACTCAAATTGGGATAAAACCAGAGGAATTATGAAAAACCAATAGGAAACAACGAGTCAACTCTTTAAGAATGTTAAATACAAGCCAGCCGCTCATCGCTGCTTAGTGTTTATGTTAGGATCAGGTGCAAAACTGCAGCTGTACCTACCATGTGACTGTACGCTGTATATTGTTCACATGCAATTAAACAATCAACGCAAAACTGTAACCTATTATTGAGACAGTTAAAAATTGCTGCCTTGTTGTAGATTTTTTAATTTTCGATTCTTTTTGCAAGTTCGAGAAAACTAAGCGAAATTAGAGCCTTGTTGTTACACAAGAAAAAGTTATTCGTGTAAGTCATTCGTACTTCAAACAAATGACTAAAATTTGTCAATGCGTCACTTATTTAGGCTACATTTGCATTACACTCGCGTTAAAATAATAACCCACCTAATGACAAGTTTTCTAGGACACAACTTATGTAAAATTCGAGCACAGTTTTGGTTTCATCATACAAATTGTTTGGATCGTTCATTTTTATAAAACACTGTATTTATAAGATGTAGAAGTTATAGTACATATCTGTGCTATCATCGCTATTTACTTACTGATAAGAGATAACAATCTGACAGTTCCTAGTCAGCGAACCAGTTTAGGATTGAATTAAATAAAGCTTTAACATTTTTGTAAACTAAAATAAAACGTGAACAGCCAATAAAATATTAAAGATTAATAACATTTAAAAACGCTTGATTACCCAATGTTTTAATAAGAAATATACTACTTTTAGTAAATCTAGTATCTTCATTTGAAGGATTCTAGTTTCAGAACGGCTGTCAAAGATAATGTTGCATTCAGTAAACTAAACAAGATACTGTTATTTTACTGTTACTTACGCAACTGGCGGATTACAAAGTCGTGAGAGTAAAACAGTTTTTATCAATTGTCTGAGGAATTAAGTAGGTCACAAAAATGTCCATTCATTACAGTGTACTTAAAACCCATAATTTTGCAAATAGTTTAATAGATAACTTTTGTTTTTATTGCAATTGAGACCTTAATATTGTTACAGTAAGGTTCATAATAACACTAGTTGTGGTCCATGGCTTAACAACCTGCTTTAGCTCTTAGGTTTCGATGTCGATTTTACATATCCCGTATAAGTCTGACGTCTACACGATTATGATTTTGTCGTCTTGCGGTTTAAGCTGTCAGTCTGATAGACAATCAGTCAGTCATGTCAATCTAATCTATACTAATAATAATGCTGAAGAGTTTGCATGTTTCTTTGAACGCGGTAATCTCTAGAACTACCAGTCGGCTTTGAAAAAATCGTTTTGCAATTGATAGCCTAATTCTTGAGGTAGACTATGGGCTATTTAACATCATGCTCGGACCTTTATGAGCCGAGCAAAAAGGAAAAAGGCAGAAAGAACGCTAAGCGAAAACGAAGAAAGAATGACGCGGTGGGTCGGGGGCTAAAATTCCACGAGTACGAAGTTGTGGGCAGAATCTAGTATTTCATATCCAGGTAAACTTGTCTGTTTGTTTGTAGAAAATATCTAGAAGTACTGATCCGATTACAAACGCTACCACTATTGCCAAGTGTCATAATATGATGTTTCTTCCACTAGGACGATGTCGTGGGCAGAAGCTAGAATCTTGTATATACCAGGACAATCAGAAAGTATTGCGAAAAAAGTTTTTATGTATGAGAGAGTGGTCAGTTATAATCTATTTTGAAAATGTGATTATTTGTAAGTAAAAATAAGTACGTTCCAATTTCAAAATTTCCCTCCACATTGTTTGCGAGCTAATTTAAATTATAGTGTCTCATTAAAAAATGGCTCTGCGCTGGAAAAAAAATTGCGTTAACATTTTTTACGGTTTCAAGTGTCGCTTGAAACCGAACGAATCGTAGGATAGACTTCAAATGGCATTCATGGATGAAGGCCCTTTTAAGGCAACCGTGTATCGTTGGTATAACGAATTCAAGCGCGGTCGACTAACTTTGGGACATGAAGAAAGAAATAGTCGCCCTTTGACGGCTCTTACGGAAGAAAACGTGCTGGCAGTAAAAAGTTGAATCCATGACAATAGGCGAGTTACGTATCAAGAAATTCAGCACATATAGATAGTTCAATCCATGAAGACGCGCCCCACTCTGACACTTGTATTGAGAACGGTCAAAAACAAAGGAAAGGGACAGAGAGGGAGGCGTCATCGTGGATTGAACTATCTTTAAGACAGGTTGGATCGGGAAGCCTTCACGAAATTCTACACGTGCATCTTCGCGTGAGGAGGATAGTTTCACGCTGGGTGCCGCACAATGTCACCGATGCTCAGGAGCAGGCCCGGGTGGAATGGTGCCGTGATATGATAAACAAATTTGAAGCAGGCTCGTCTCGCCATGTTTACGACATTATTACAGGTGATGGGTCTTGGATTTATCAATACGATCCAGAAACGAACCGCCAGTCGACGGTTTGGGTGTTTCAAAACGAATCAACGCCTACCAGTGAAGCGATCTCGAAGCGGGGAAAAGATTTTGATCGCGAGCTTTTTCAATTTGACTGGCTACTTGGTGTCATTTCCTTTACGGAACCAAAGAAGCATCAAAGCTGAATGTTATACTACCAAACGCTTGGCAGAAGCTTTCTCTGTAGTGAGCAACAGGCCACCAAACACAGGGCTTCGCGCGCTACTGCTCCACCACGACAAAGCGCCTTCGTACCTACATCGCGCTCAAAACGAGGGACTTCCTGGACAGCACGCCGGTCAAACTCCTCGGTCACCTTCCTTACAGCCACCTAGCACTATGTGATTTCTTTTTATTCCCGAAAATAAAAAATCAGCTCAAAGGGATACAATTTTCGTCGCCGGAAGATGCGCTATCAGCGTTCAAGCAGGCTGTAAACGAGGTGTTTGGGGCGGACTGGAAAAAGTATTCCAAAAACTGGTTCAGACGCATGATACTTTGTATAGAGGCTAGTGGAGAGTACCTACTTTGAAAAGATTTAATACAAAAATATTTACCTATAGAATTTTTATTTTATTTTAGGTAAACTTTCTGAGTGTCCCACGTTTATATAGTATTGATCATTTTGGATACAGGAGTACGGTACCAGTGGAGAAGGTTAAGGTCTGTTCTTTGTTGTAAGTAGTAATATAATAGAAACTTACCCGAGGCTAGAGATACTTGTGAAGTATCGGAACTCTTGCGGCTGTGCACGGTAGTTAACGAGGGGCATTTCGCGTCCGCCTCGATCCGTCTGTTTTCCTCCTCCAGTTTGGCTAGCAACGCCCGGTCGGGCGTCGGAATTGTGTCAGTAGTAGGCTCAAGTATCCGGTAATCTGCGCACATTAGGAAAAGGTAATAAAAAAGAAATAATTATCTTTACTGCAAAGTAAACATACAAGTGTATCTCGAAACTTATATGATCATGAAAACCCCAACTGCGTTACGCCCTCAAGCGATGAATCAATAAATAATAAGAAAGTAACATAGCACAGTACACGAACAAAGATGACGATTTTTTTCATCGTATTTGTCTTTGTAAATACTATATGTACTATGTTCTTAGCACTTCTGCTTTTTTCAAGTGCAATGCGAGTGTAGAACTGATCGTATTTGCGTTTACATGTAACGAGCCTGCCGCACGCAACATCTCGTGCTCAAGGGCTTCACTCGGGGAACGTACCTACTACCTACGCTAATATTATGCGCTATGCCAGTGTTAGATTCGCAGAATTGCTTGTCTGTACCCGTTTTAGCTTGCCCGACTTTTAATTTGTAATGAATGTAGGTACCCAATAAATTTACATTACAATGACTGTTAAAATTGATCCCAAAAATACTTACTATTAATCATAGCCTACCCAATTCGATAAAATATGGGTAGGTACCTACTATATTTGATCGAAACCCACCCATCACCGGCTGCGTTGTGAAACCCACCCACCACCAGACGCGTCGTCTCCGTTAACCAACGTATTGAAAAGTGCACAAATTTATAATATTTTTGTAGGCATATGTCGGTTACGCAAAGCTTTCGACAGTATCAACCATGATTCACTTTACAAGTAAAGGCTGGTGCAGACTAGCGCGACGCGAAAAGAGGGGTTTTGTGACTTTTTAATTGGAAAGTAAATCAGGGAGACTCGATGTCCCCAAAATCACCTTTGGCACTCTTTGAAAAGGAAGTATTACAATCCTTCGCAAAAACAGGGCAGACAAAGCATTATTTATTCGTGAAAGAGATTATTAAAGCTCTGCTGAGCTGCTGATGACATGTTATCAGAGGCTCGGCAGATAGGGTTGCCAATTTTTTATGACAAAAAAACGTATTAAATGGTTTGAATAGGAAAAAAAGTATTAGGAAGAAAAAAAGTATTTTTCAAATTTCATGTTTTTATTGCCTTAAAAACGCATTTTTATGTGCTATATCACATGCTAACAATGTTTTGCTATGTTTTTTAAAATTCAAAACTTGCTTGACAAACAAAATTTAAATCTCTACGCGCGGTCAGACAGCACTGCAGCCAAGTCTTTGTCCTGTCCTGTTACATTGACATCACATCTGACATATTACATCTCATTCAGTAATTATAAATTGTTTCCGTCATCCGTATAATAGTTAAGTACCCATAATTAGTGTTTTGTTTTACGCATCACAGTAAAGGTTGGAAATAAAGTATCACATACCTACTTTATTTGTATGCAAAAGTATAAAGTATAAATACCAAAAATAAAGTAGGATACGTTATTATAAAGTATGGTTAGCAACCCTATCAGCAGAGCTTTAATAATCTCTTAATGCATCATGACGCATTTTATCATTCGTACAGGTAAAGTTCATCCTGAATTGTCTACAATTGCCTGCATGAAGGAAAATTATTTTGGAGCTGTTACAGATTAATTGCCTGAAATTGTATTACTATAAGTTCAGATTTTAGTTATCTACATATTTTACGCAACTGCGATAGTTATCCTTTTGTGCAGATTCACAAATAGAGATGTTAGATGATAATCGATTGAACTTATGTCAATTATACGACTAAATTACATCAAAATTACCAATTATCAAGAGTATAAATGCATTCATTCTATTATGCAATGTAAAATCAGGGAAATTAATTATTTTTCAATTGTCTACGGACATAAATTGTCCGTAGGTATATTTTAACCACCACTGTCAATGTGCGCTTTTATAATTTTAATCGTGAACATAGGGAAGTAAAATGTAAGGAAATATCTGAAGATGCTTTTAAATTTTCATACTTTGTATGGACGTGGACGTACACCACAATAAATCGTCACGATAGTAACAATAAAAAAGCACATTGTTTAACAGTTGCATGAAAATTAAATACTTAGCTACAACACGACAAATTAACGTAGTGTGTCAATTTGATACACAATTAATTTCATCTTTCCCATATTCAAATATATTTTAGTTTATACACTTTTTTGGAGTTCTAAGATCATTTTTATTCTTGTTATATGCTGTTATTTGTTTTTGACAGCATATAGTGGCACGTACCTAATGTAATTAAAGAGAAACAAGCAGAGAAACCTACTGTAGGGCAGACCTCTGCCTAAGCCTTCGGGGATTACCGGTGTGATGTTATGAAAGATAGAGCCATGTTGCTTCCTGGCCAAGGGGCAAGAGTGTCAAATAATTTAATTTACTAATGCCTCCAATTAAACTTATTTTTTGGGAACAAGTTACAACGCATGATGAGTCTGATTGACAATCAAGAGGTTTGTGAATTCAAATTGCAATTCCATTCGTTACGATATTTTTTAATTCAATAAATAGTGAGATAAACAAAAGCTTTTTATTGTTGTATTATGAGAACCCCAATCTAATGCCCAAGCTAATTTATGTGGAACACGAAATGAAATAAATTTCAGACTCACTGTATTTTTTTGTCTAAACAAATCTATATCCTATACATATAAATAAAATTGGAGTGTCTGTTTGTAATATCAAAATAACCGCTTTTTGCTTCATGCATATGAATATATATACGGTACATATACCAAAATAACATTCTTTCAATTTTTGTCTGTCGGTCTGTCTGTTTGTTTCCGCTAATCTCTAAAATGGCTGGACCGTTTTAGACGGGACTTACACTGGCAGGTAGCTGATGTAATAAGGAGTAACTTAGGCTACTTTTATTTTAGATTTTTTAGTTGTTTTTATTGATATATATAATATATATTAATAGTGAAAAACTATTCCCCGCGGACGAAGTCGCGGGCCCAGCTAGTAGGTAATAAAGATGCAATTGGTGTTTCTTTACAATAGGTTAGTAAATTTAACACTGAAGAAAATTCACGCAGCCTATTTCAAAATAATACTTTTCTGTAGAACTAGATCATTTTTTTTATTTCACAAAAATAAAGTTCTAAATTAAAACTGATTTCGTTGATTTACGTGATTTTATAGTTCAAAAACACTAAGTTTTAATGCACAACATGAAAGATCATTTCAATTTTGATCTAATGAATGAGCTACATTTAATTTTTACTGCGTATTTATAATGCGAGATTTAGGTTATTTTTTTTCTTGCTATTTTTTCTGAAATTTATTTCTGTTGTTTTAATTGTATGAACAAGAGTTCCAAGGAGCAGAAATTAGAAGCAATTGCTTTGCTTGTATTCTCAAAAATTTTATAGAGTTTCATATTTTGGCACTCAAAAATTTTATATGAAAGTGGTTAAAACTGATGCATACATTGTAAGACAATACTTTCACAACAGTAATTTTTCATACCGTTTATACGTCCAAACGTAAATAAGTGATATTCTAAATCTGTTACAGAAAAAAAAAACACAAAACAGTCACCGTCGATTGATAAAATGAAATAATCATAAAAAAGTGTGTAACTCATTCAATATAATTATCATAATTTACAGGGTCGAAAACCCGACCCAACCCAAAAGAGGGTTATGATTTTTGTAATAAGAACTTTATGTCAGTCGGAATATGTTAAGAAATAAAAAATAGAGGTGTTTTTTAAAGTTCAGTCAAAGCCCGTTATTGTCTGAAAAGTTCTCTTGAGGAAAGAGCGCTGCCAAACGTTTGTAACAATCAGACCTGTTGGTTGTTGTAGATACCTGAATAGCTATTATAACAGAACCACTTTTTGTATGCCTACGTATGATTGTTAACCAATATGTAACAAAAAATATAGCCGTTTGCAGTTTACCTTGGACGAAAACACTCACAATAGTACACTCTTAATATCTATCGTATTTTCTTTTTAAAGAATATAGGTACATAGCGATGTATTCTTTTGATTCTTTAGCCCAAGTCCGTCGCTACTCTGTCACTGAACTACATCTAGTAGATACTACAAAATACTTAAATTAAAAAAGCGGTGGTTTTCGGTGTTAAAAATTAGAACTCAAGCAGCGTCAGCCATGTTAGTGTTGTGACAAAAGAAATTAATTCAAGATGACGTCGGTGTGACAGAATGCAAGCTTTATTTACAGTGCTCATAGTAAATGTTAGTGTTAACCAACAAACCGTCCAGAGATGATACAGGTGATTCTGTATTACTAGCGATCGGTGTTCCGGGAGCAGCGGGCGGTGCGGCGGGCGCTTCTCTGGCGTCGGCATCCACCTTCATGGTGACTCTTTGCCATATAGAGTCCCCCCCTCGCCCTTCGCCCCTGCTCACAGCGCGCTCCTTTCTGCACCAGACACGCGCGGACACGCCATCAGCTCCACACACTCAACCGAAGGACCATACGCCCTCATATGAAGCACGAATAAGAGACTATACGTACCCGGTACTATTTGATGCAAAGTTATTATTTAAGATTTTATTCTAATAAACGGAAAACCAATTATTCCGATTCGTGCTAAACTAATACATAAGTTTTGAATAGCAATCACCGCATTTTTATCTGATGTGTAGGCAATTACATCATAAATGACTAAGCTTTTTATTTAAAATCAAGGTCTAAGTATGTATTTTTAATATTTCAAATGTCAACCTGTACTATAGGATCTTTTTATGATAGAACACTATAAACAGGGCTAAAGAGCTTATCTAGTATAAATGGTATAAATGTACGCAACCCTTTTACAAAACGTTTGTACAAAAGCCAGTAGCAGTTCCAGCTCCACCACACATGCACAAACTGTTAATGGATGAAATATGATAAAAAGAAAACTGTAATCTATCTGCGTTCACAACACTGCGTCGCGCAAGATGCACTATACTACACATAACTATTCGCGTTCATGAAGCGGCTTCAACAACGCGTTAAAATAAATAATAACGTACGAATGACCGGCGGAGTCGAAATGTTTTAAAGTTTTGTTTTGATGAAACCACCAGCAGGTAGGTGAAAGTCGCGGTGATCCACGCGCTCCGCGGTCATCCGCCCACTAAGCATGAAGGCCGCTCGCGTTCTTCACATCATAATAGAATAACATGCCGGAGCTGCGAGTTCGATGCGCGCTAAACGGACTCACGCAGAATTACTGCCGATACTTACATATTTCTTTCAAAATGTTAAAATTAGTTTTAGGCATAAAATTGTATTACTCAGGTCTAAGGTACGATTTTTCATGCTGTACCTCATAGTCTTGTTTCTTAGACTAACTTAGTTCTAATTCGGTACTCTAATACAGATTCGGATGTTATGGTACGGAAAAGAAAACGTAAAATGCACAAGTTCACACTGCTCGAAGTCACTCACCTTATCTACTATTGTTGAATAATATACACAAGTGGGCGTCACCATTTAATCACACATCGAATAATCGTAAAACTGAAATCAGAACACCGAACCGAGTGAGCTCGAGTTTACGTTACGCACTCGGTGATGTTATACGCTAGCCTGCGCTGGAACTGGATCGAGACGAAACGGTTAAACAGACGGACTACTGGACATCTACGTCCAAGCAAACTTTATAGCACACGTGACACGACACATTTACGAGAAAATTTTGCGAATTACATACAATAACAAGTAGGCGCTAGGGAAATTCATGGCAGATGAAAAATAAATGTTCTGATTGTGCTGCCTATCGGCTAGATATCCACTGAATATTTAAAGGCCGCACTGGCACGGAAAAAGCGGTAGCGCGAAACAGAGAGTTGTTGATTAAAAGAGATCATATCATGTGCCTTAAAAACTTTATTAGCTATCTGCAGTTAATGAATTAAACTATTAGTGAGGACATCCAAGAATACAATGGTTTCACCACAATCTAGCAGTGACACAGAACTTTTCAGAAAAACCTGCGTCAGAAAATAGTTGTCTGGCATATTTACTGAACTGGTTCTTTTTTTCGCAGCCGTGAGGCACACTTCCGTGCTAATTCCTTACATCGCACTTTTTTTATTTACTTTATATTACATTGGGTGCCTTTTGGTCTGTGCAAAATGTATTTTCTTTCTCTTCCTGAAGCCATACGCGAAAACTCCAAAGAGTAAACATTTTCGAGGTTTTGTTCATCTCTTATAGTTTAGTTGTGGGCGAATATGTCACTGTACTTCAGTGAGCCGGAAAGACCCAGAGAATGACTCTCAACGCAGGATTTGTGATAGTGAAATAATCTCAGATAAATTAAATAAAACTTAAAAATGAATTCTGAACTTTATGAAAAAAAAACCCTTTCCTTATAACAGAGTATTATACTTCCTATAGTATGTATACAATTTAACCAAGGTGGAACCGATACTATTCTGAGCTCGCTATCTACTCTATCTTCAAGAAGATTGACTGATAGACGTTTTGGAAAAAATCTGGAGAATCTTGAATCGGGGTACCATGTTGGCGAGTCTCCATAGCAAAATAAATCATCTTTGGGTGTCGTATATTGCTGTCAAGTCAACAAGTAATACTGCATCCGCGTTAGCCATTTAAAGACAAAATCGATATCGTAGTACAGAAATAGGGATACTATTCTAGCTTCGACCTCTTTCCGTGACAGTGAGTGAATAGCAAGTAATACTAGAAGAGTAGTTATTGTGGATCCCTTTTGCCTGATTCTATTATTAAACAATGAATTTCTCCAATACTTATGACAACAATACAAATGCTCAATGGTAGACAGGTTTAACAAATAATACTGCACCCCCGTTAGCCATTTAAACTAGAGATGAAACGGATAGCAGTTTAGCCGGATACCGAATTTTCGGCCAACCTTGTAGTCGAATCGCCGGATATTCGGCCGCCGAATACCCGGCGGAACGTTGCTCCTTATTCTCGGTGGGCAGCTAATGCTAAACAATACCCAAAAACAAAGTTTGGCAAAATCTATCTTTCAGCACCTTGCAGCAGTGTGTACAGCGAAATACTTTTTTCTGAAGCTGGCCTTATATACGAAGACAAACGGAACCGCTTGCTACCTCTTAATGCAGATAAATTAGAATTAATTCACCATAATTTGCCCTTAGTGCAGTATGAGTACTAATTCATTTTCTACTAAATAAAGCAATTAATTCCCAAATTTTTTTTCATTCGGTATTCGGCCGGATAGGCGCTAGTTATCCGGTATTCGGCCGGATAGTATTTAGGCCGCCGGATACCGGGTAGTTACCGGATATCCGTTTCATCTCTAATTTAAACTCAAAATCGAAGTCGCGGTACTGAAAAAGGGATACTATCCTAGCTTCGACCTCTTTCCGTGACAGTGAGTAAATAGCAAGTAAGACTAGAAGAGTAGTGTTATTGTGGATCCATTTTTCCTGTTTCTATTATTAAACAATTAATTTATCCAATACTTACGACAACAATACGTGTGCTCAATCGTAGACAAGTATACATGCTTTTTACCTCACACTGGCTGAAGTGTATGTATGTGTGTATAAAATAACTTAATAAATTCCGATAACGTAATCACTCGATCTTCATCATTAAGATGATGATCGAGAGATTACATTAATAGTAACGATGTACATGTACTTATACGTGTTTGTATTGGATTCGATAAGTATCCATTTATGGAATAGTGGCTTACGCAATTTAGCTCTACATCCCTAAATCTAACTATTTACTGTAGTAGTTACAAACGGGCGAAAATTATTTTCATGATGTAGGTAGCTAGACTACTACAAACTTTTATTTCGAGCTACCTTATGAAAATATATTCTGGTGTTTCACGATCTGAATAAACATGACTTAGTTGCATCCACTCACTCTGCTCTGGTTAAATTATTCATAGGCACGACCGATTTGTGCTGCGATGTTTTCAGCCTCCAACCTGGCAGCCCCTACTAGCATCGCCAGGAAGACTATACTTTTGATGTTTAGTGCTTTTGAAGCTTTTGTGTTCTATAACAATAATGCTATGCCTATTATGTTCGGTAGCTGAATTTTGATACTCGTCTATTTTGTGTTTATAGAAGTGAAAAGCACTCAGGGAGGCAGCTTAATGCTGTCTCGCCGTTGTTTGCGTCGTCGAGAAACAAACAAATCAGGTTTCAGTGTTCTATAGTATGAATGGAGCTAGGTATAAAGAGCTAAACGTCATCGCTAGTAAGTATGACTAAGCGCGGATGATTTAATGACTTTAGCACCGTGACGTATTTGACCTTAAGTGAGTAATCTTGGTTTAAGGCAGGGCCGCAGAAAAACCTTTTTTTGAATTGTCAGTTCTTTTAATAACTTGCTAATTTTTGACGCAACATTTATTTTAAGTTTATTTTAGTAAGAAAATATTCGGACTTATGTATAAACGGTATACGCTTCCATATAATATTGATAACTAGGAAGGTAGTATTTTAATAATACTTTTGAAGGTTATATATTTTAGTCGTTAGTTTTTTTGTTACATACCTGCTTTGATTGTTTTCTGTTGCCGTTATATTCTTTGTGATTCGTAAAATGTGAAGTTATAGTTTAATTTTCAAGTGGGATAGTTAGAACTAAAATGCTAAAGACCGAGCGTGCTGGAAGCAGCATTTTGAAAGACGTGTAACGCACACTTTTCTATAGATTTAATTAACCATTTGCATTAGAGAAAACTATCTTACCGCATTCAGATACGTGCAGCATATAATCAATATAAAAATCTGCCAAAAAACTACCTTATTACTCCATTTTGTTCTTTAAAGCTTACATTTTGAGTTATACGATACAAGTTCAAGTTTCAACGAGAAGTAGATACGAAGACTTTAAAAAACAAACTGTATTTTCTTGTAAACGAATGCATGTAAGTTTTAAGATATTTGTGAAAACTACATTATTAATTAATGGTTATTATTACTTTATAAGTACCTGTATTATGTCTAAATATGTGGGAAGAACACGTCTCGGCTCCAACTGGCTCGAACATATCTGAAAAAGAAGTAGTCTTTGTGACAAAACAAAATGGTTTGTATTTCAAAGGTTAATTTAAACTCTGACGTCGGTAACTATTTGTTAGAGAAATTTGATGTTATCAGTAATCCATTGTGTACATATATTTTTAGTACAGGCAAAACACGATTACGTCGATTTGAAATTAGCCTGTGGAGGCTATGACGTGGTTACCCTGGCACAGGATGGCAATTTGGGGATCGATTGGCATCATGAAATAAAACGTAGAATAAGAGATTTTCTAACAAATTTCACTATTTTATTAAATCTGTGAATGCAGTTAAATTAAAAGTATCTCTCTCGAAAATTAGAGATGCTCTTTTACGAAAGTTGTCCTGCAGTTACAACGGCTAAGGTCGCTTAGTTACCTTTATGCGTAATTTCTAATTACCGACCATGTAACATGTCTCAAATGACCATTTACGAATAAAAAAAAAATGTACGGCGAATGTACAGATAATATCTATCCTACTAATACCTACCAACCCCCATATCTATCTTACTAATCCTACTTCCTACTGATATTATAAATGTTAAAGTTTGGATATTTACATGTTTGGATGTTTGTTACTCAATCACGCAGAAAGTAATGAACGGATTTGGATGAAATGTGGCACATAGATAGATTATAATCTGATTAACATATAGGATAATTTATCCCCGTAGTACTTTCCCGTGGGATAATGTTTAACTTCCAAGCGGGCAAAGGCGCTGGCTAAAGCTAGTCCTACTAATGTATTATAAATAGGAAAGTTGTATGTCTAGATGTTTGGATGTTTGTTATTCAATCACGCGAACTCATCCAAAACGGCTGAACGGATTTGAATTAAATTTAGCACACAGATAGTTTATAACCTGCATTACATTTAACATTTTTTGTTCTCATTTAGTCATGGTCTGGCAGTTTGGGTAATTTTTGGCGGCCTATCCAAATGTCCTTTCTTTGGTATTGTTCGTCAAATCGTTGACCTTCTCAATTTCTGAGTTGAGCTGCATGATTACTGATAGATGCGTGCAGTCATTAGGCAGGTCCACTCAATCTGCGTGGTTCTTTCCTCAAATGACCATTTCAGACACCAATCCACGCATGGTCTGTCTTCACATGATCTGACCAAGATTATGTCTGGACTTTAAAAGAGACTGTGACCTCTGAGTTTGTTTCGGCGTTTTTTTTCTAAGTAGTCAGATAGGAAACGCCGACCTCATCTAGTTAAAAAAATATGATTGTCGTGTAAAAGTGTCTGTATAAACCTATTTACAGAAATAAATATTATCATTTTTCTTTTTATCATTTAACACGTATGGTACTTTTTATTCCCGTAGTAGGTACGTTCCCGTAGGATAATTTTCAAACTCCACGCGGGCGAAGGCGCTGGCAAAAGCTAGTTCGTTAAAAACTAAACATGACATTATACTTTTCCTAGAACTATAATTGGCATAAGTAGAAAACAAAAAAAAAAAGAAATAATAAGTTCGTTTTCGTCTAGTACAGGATTTCATAAGCGCTCTTTGTATTGGCTCTACTTCTATATTTCACATGGAATGAGTGAATGAGTATCGAAGTATCTTTTACTAGGAGCTTGGGTTCAAGGGGAACCTCCGATTTATCAACTAGGTGTTTGGTTTATTTAACTGTCGCTAGCTGATAAGTGTTTTATTTCCTGAAATCATAACATGAGCCACGCCAAAGGCACAATTTATAAGACCTTAAATAAACTACAATATTAGGCTATACTCAACAGTGGGTCGAAAGAAGGCTGTCCGGCATTATTTTTAATTAAGTTTGAATGGTACAGCGATGTTACATAAAAGTGCTTCACTGTTCTTATTTTATGAATAAGCCTAAATACTTCGATTCAGGCCCCACAAAACCTTATGAATAGAACGGTCGAAATACTGTGCATATTTCCTAGTTTACAACACAAACAAAAAACATAACTAGTCGCGAAGTGGTGAGGGCGACCACGCCACGTGGGTAGGCAACCGTGACTCATAGCAGCATAGCTGTGGCACGCTTATCAATTTAAAGCGACGGGTATCGCTGATGGCAATATACCCGTTATGGGTTACTGAACACCTTCTATAATGTATATATGTAGCAAATTTTTATGTACACGTTGTATTTCTTGATTTAAAACGTTTGTACAAGTCGCTTGTAGATCATTTTAAAAGTACTTTCAAGTGGAAAAATGCTCTTATCGTGTCACATAACGCACGTACATGAACGCAATAACATTGTGGTGTTAGTAATGGATAAGGACATTCGATACGTAATAGTTTAGGTCTCGATTGCGACACTGGAATAATAATCTAGACTAGAGTCAAGTGAGTTAACTCCCCTCATCCCGTTTCAGTAAGCGGCGTCTCTCGACATACATAATCCAATTTAAATGCTTAGTGCATGTGTACCGACAATCTTCAGAGTGCTTCTCTGACGGTACATATTGCTTGTTGCTACTGTTATTTGTACTCACGCAACCACAGGTTACTGTACACAGTGCAAAACGAAGAACTGACGCGGCCGCACGACACAACTTCGCAATACATCAATGTTACAACGCTACAGCGCAAAGCGTATTAAACAGGTGTCGCAAATGAAATTAACTCATACCCATAATAAATCATGAAAACAAACATTTTTTATATTTCACTTTTAGGTTGTAATTATATACACAAAATTAAACGGGGTGCCTATAATTATGTGAAATGGCGGCATGTCTCGGGAACCATTTATAAGTCCCGAATTTTCCTTGAACTTATGACGAAGATCTGCCTTGTATGGATCAGAATCTTTCCAAGTTTACGTTTTTGTTCCTTGAACTTTTGTGTTTAATATTATAGCTATAAATTAAAATGTATAAGGTGTAACTAAATTTACTTGGTTGAGATTCAATTCCATTCATTTCAGGAACAATTCACATTGTGTTTGAAAACATACATAATAAATTGAAAACAAGCTCATTAAAACTATAAACTAACACATTCATGATACAATAAAATCACTCATTATAAATTTTAAAAAATCAATACAATAACAAATTCAATATCATTACACCTGCTTATTACATACTAATATTACCCAGTGTCACATTAACTAATATAAAAATTTAAAAACGTGGATAAGTCATCATTTATCGAATACAGACATTTCTCCAATTTGAGTCTTGACTTAAATGAGCTCTAGTAAGTTAAAGTTTTTTAAGTCCAGTGGCAACCTGTTAAAAATTCGCACTGCTTGATATTGAGGACTTTGTTGAACAATATTAAGTTTTATTTTGTTTTTAAAATCTTTCCTGCACGTACTTTCCCTCAACTGTCTCTCCTCATCTGTTTCATAATTATGCAGGTATTTTTGTGCCGAAATGTGGCCGACAGCACTCTATTTGTGATATCCGGACCATAGTTCGTAAGGCTCTATTTTGGAATACAAAGGCTCTCTGGCAGTTATATTTAAAACTATTTCCCCATAACTGGACTCTCTACCTCTACCTTGATTCTATTAGAGCATAGTATACCATTTTAAGATGTTTTATGTCAATTTCATCCCTAAGACTGCGTAAGGCATAACAAGCTGAGGAAATATACGAATCAATTGCTTGCAATTCCTTTTTCTAATTTAAATATGTATTTGTCAATGTATACCTCCAGAAACTTTACCTCACTATGTCAAATTTAACTTCATTTCTTTTCTTTTCATTCTTACATTATGTGCAGGAAACACTTAAATAATTCATGCAAAAATGTCAAAGATGTAAAACACATACTAAAAATATATATATAGATAAACAAAAGCACGCAAAGCACTCTAAAAAAGTAAAAGTTAGGTACAGTATTGGATGATTCTAACTTTATGACATAATGCAATACAAGCTACAAACCAAAAACTCATAACATTATAAAATGAGATAATTATAGTAATCGACACATTCGCTGTGCTATGCAGTGCATATTTTTAAATAAACTATTTAACATTATTGCTTTTGCCCGTGGTTTCGCCCGTGTGGATGTCAGAAAATCTCCCACTTTTTTTAAATTTATAGCTATTGTCGCACGCGGCGCGCGGCGTACGCCTAAAGCTCCCAGTCGGCATGATTTTATTTGACATCTTTCACAATGATGGTTATTTATCAGCCAATTTATACAAAATCTTTAATGAATTATATAACTAAACCTTCCTCATGAATCACTCCGTCCATTGGTGAAAACCGCCTGGAAATCCGTTTAGCAATTTTTGAGTATATCGCGTTCAAACAGACAGACAGGTCCCTATGTTTTGTAATATGTAGTGATTTTTCATATAATTATCATTCTGACGAAACTAAGAAAATCAATTTTTATACAAAATAGCAGTGGTAATGCTATGACTCATAATATTTGACTGGTTAATGACCACCACCGTAGTAGAGTTTTTAGATTCTTAATTATTCAATATCAGTTACTTTGTATATTTTCACTTGTTTATGTGGTGAAAGTTAGAAAGAAAGAATATTGTGATGTGCTATAATTGCATTTTACATGAAAGTAATTACAGCCATACAATTTATGAAAGATCTTTTTTTAAATCTTCATTTGATGATGTTTTACATTACAGCAGCAGAAGAGACTTATTCCTAGTTCTGGATTTAATGTATTCCACAATAAGTAATCCAGTAAAACATATTTTAGTTATGGCACATATTGTTTAAAAGTCGTTATCAACTTGTTTTTGTTTTATTTTCTTACATTGATGTAAATATATGAAATAAGTTAAAACTCAATCCATAATGATTTAACTATTACTTTTCAAGGCTTCTGGAGTAAAGCGTTCATTCTATCACAATCAGCAAAACAATTACAAAAATTGTTTTATTGTAATGTTAGTAAGTTTCTGCATAACTAAGTAAAGAAGAACTGGTATTGGTTTCCTACCAAGTGGTTTACAAAAGATGAATGCAGCAGTACAGTGTAGCTTTGACAAACATTCAGCTATTTGTAGGATTTATTTTATATATATATTTTAACATATGGAAGAGATGCTTTCCTTTTCTTCTGACATTATAGATGTATTAATGTTTTTTTATTTTATTGAATCAAGTGTTATTTGTTGAATACTTCAATAGACATGAACGTTTTTCAGTCTTTTTATTCATGACTCAAGTACATTGCACCCTATAGTTCAGTATAATTAAGAGGCATTTTATTATTTTGTAAATGTGGGTATAATGGATCCATTTGTTAAGTTATTACGGTGTACATTGTATCTCATGCTCACTTAAGTGTGTCACTGACGGTGTGGCATGTATGATGGTTCATTCGGTTCCCTACAAAATGGTTGAGCTGGAGGGTACTGATCCATGTGTGTTAAGGGGCACTGTTAGTTGAGACTGATGATCTCCTAACTTCTAGGTCTTATTTTTAATCTTATGTTTCAATTTTTTTACAGTGGCCTCACATATAGATGTCAAGAATAATGTACCCAGGATTTTGTGATATCTTGATTCAAAAGAGTGTCCTTCCAGATTCTTGCCCGTTCTTCTCCTTAGAAATCTACATTTTGGAATGGGCAACTAGCTTCAACTTTCAGACCAACTGACCATAATTTTTGACAGTTCAAAAGTTCCTGTAAATGGTTTTATTTATTTCTGTTTGAGCAATTTTTTTTAAAGTTTTTTTTTGGTATATTGGCGTGTGCTAGCTGACATATGGCAAATATTTTAATTTTATGTTTCGTAACGTTAATTACGTAACTATTGTATAGAATCAAGTTCTTCTAACATAACAGATAGCTGTGCTGCTGGGGAGTTTGTTGCGCCACTTCTTCTTCCCAGCTAATTTTTTCTGTTCAATTAACTAACAAAACTAATTTTATATTAATTTTAGATTTATATATCTAACAAAAACTAATTTTTTCAGCTTCCCGCCCTTCACCACTAGGAAGTGGTGAAGGGCGGGCGTTTTGAGGGACTGTCTAATGTAATTTTGACGTTTAAAACGTGCTGACACCAGCCTAGTTTGAATAAATGAATTTTGATTTTGATTTATTTTTAATTGGAATACATGCTTTGAGCTTATTTAATTATAAAAACAATGGAGAGAGTGGACAATGTCAGGGAAACAAATGAGAATTTCTTGTTTTCCTTGCATGTTGGATCCCTGTTATAAATGCTTATTTTTTAAAATAAAATGTTCATAAAGATAATAATTAGTGCTGCCAAATTTAGGTTTTGACTTTTGTGCAGTCTGGCAGAAAGCATTCTATGTAAATTTATAAGCCCACTAGACTAAGTAAACTCAGTGTATATATGGGCCCAACATTCTATATGGATTGATACAATTATTTTATCTAATGCAGTTTTTTTTGTTAACTAAGTAAATGGGTAGTTAAAAAACGTATGCCAACATATTACTCAAACACCACACAGTAAGCCTTTATTGACAGAGACAGCATCAGACTCAACTGTTTCTGCAACTGAGTCATGTATGAGTTTCAGCAGTAGGTTAGTGTTTTCCAGAAATTAATATCAGGACAACTGCATCTTTTAATGTAGAGAGAAAATATAACCAAAACTACCTCTTATAAAATATTTATTGTTGGTTTTTTTTAAGTCCCAGCCTCATTACATTTCGACATTCCGCAAATTGTAACCAACTTAACATTACGGGCAAACGGCATCATGAATATAGCCATAATTTGAAAGGTTATTGCACTAATTAATTTTGTTACTTTCGCAAGAATTTGAGGACCTTACAATGGTATTGATTTCAAACGACAAGCATTGTACCTAATTCATATTAAATTAATGATATTATAGTACTTACATGTCACGGCTAATGTTTCTATTGCCAAGAACCACCAGTGGTTACAATATTGTTTAGAGGGATATATTTTGATTTTAAAATTATGAAAATAAATATCGGAACCGCCCAGCTGGCAAATTTTAAATCACAGATTAAAAATATTTATTTGACAATACATTGGCTGCGTTCAAAAAAGTGCCTGTCAAATGATGCTTTGCGGTTTCTGTCATCGTCGTATCAATTAAAAAAATGTGTAGCGTTCTAATAATTTTATTCAAAACTTTTGTCTAATAATGTATTCAAATGATAAAATCGGTCGAAATGGTACGAAACTTTATGAAAAAAATAACACTATTTCACAAATTAAAACTTCAACAAGAATCGACTAAACGACAACGTTATTTTTTATACTGGCAACATTTAAAACAGATGATATTCTCGGTTAGACGAATGATTGTTTTTCGATTGGAATTGGAACCTGTTACTATTTTTATAACCCTATAATTTTTGTGCATTTACTATTATATCTATGCTATTTATTATATAGCTAAACGACAGTGGAACACGTATGTCATATTGTCCATTAACGAGTTATTAAAAGAGCACCAAATTCGGTGCCTAGGGTGGAAGCGCCAGGCTAGCCCGCGAAATTCAAAGGATCATGGCATGAAATGTATGAAAGCTGGTATCCGCCTCCATAGGAATAAATTGTTTATATTTAGAAAAGTCTTAAGATTTAGTACAATCATTTACTCTTGTCTTAATTCTTTGTCCAATCTGAGTAATCCAAGGTGGGAGTTGAGACGAGGTAAAAAGAGAAGCTACCTTAACCGCCTAGTTACAGAAAAACGTTCATGAGACTGTCCTTAACTTGTTGAGTAACTGCGAAATGCATTCACAGATTTTGAAAAAATGGTACAGTCGGCTAGAAAAACGTTAATTCTAACATTTTATATTTATGTCGCCAATCGATACAGATTCGTATAGGGTTCGTGTAGGGTTCAAAGACACTTATTGGACCAACTGAAGTGAGAGTACTACAATGAAAAGTCAGAAATCGCGTAAAATTCGTAGTGGTCGATCTTTTAAGAAGTTTTATGGTACCTAATTAACCAAATAAAGACATAATATAATCTATGTAATGTATTCATTCATCACCGCCTAGCCTTTTGTCAACTTTGTATGGGTAGTTAATCAGAAGATTACCTACCCTTCATAGTCGGGAAAAGGTTAAAGGAATTTTAATTTTTTGATGATTAGAAAATGCATAGTAGAAAATTAAAATTAGTATTTTAAATGGAACGATTGCCTACCTAGTGTTGGGTAGGACACGACAAGAAAAAGAGTTTGTAAGAGTAGCCTCTTTTTTGTACTGAGCCGGTACAATGTCCTACTTCAAATGAGGCGAGGTCAATGAGGATTGGAACTTGGGCGACGCGAACTGAAGCTCTGTGATACGTTTGAAGTTACCAGTACAAATGTGACATTTGTACTGATTGAAGACTTATTATTATCAAGTATCGCAAAGTAATATGAAACGATTATCATAGTGAATATTGTTTATAATTAAGTAAATAATTATGAAACATAATTTAAAGAATATAATAAAAAGGTAATTAATAAAATTACAATGTAAAAGTAATATTTGCGCGACTTGTTGCCACTGAGCCGGTTCCTTCTTTTTGTAAGGACCTGGTTCGCTTTGCTAGAAGTCCGCTCCGAAGGCACAGAAGTGACAACAATACCAAGCCGTTTAAAATTAAATAGTTTTAAAAATAAAGCATCGAATAAAAAGCTTTTACACTGGTCACGACTTTAAACTGTCGCTTTAATAAGCGCCGCACGGTATGTAGTCATGTCAATCTCAACATATTTCCCTTTCGCCCGAGACTCGAAACGCAGTCATGTAATGTTCAGTGTAGAATGACGTAATTTGTAGCATGCGTCTCGCTCCGTCTCTGTCCTCATCCTACAGTTTGACGGAGATGGAGAGTAAGTAATGCGACCTCGCGACTGCCGCGACATAAAATTTGAAGTAGTACATTATAAAATGCCGAGCCGCTCTTACATTTCGACGTCATGTACGGGACAAATGTACCGCCTCTTGTATGTCCTACTCAACACTATGCCTACCTCTGTAACCCAGGCACTTGGTGATATCTAACCCATTGGTAAGACTGTTTATCATACTTTTGGGTTTCTTCCTACCTGTATCGTGTCAATGAATCTACAAATGCTTTCCGAGGCAAGGAGGTATCTCTATAATATCTAGTTGATAGACACCCATCCTCGATCCGACTGCGGCAAGCGTATCTTAGGTAACCTTTGACCGACCTGTGCGACTATTTTAAATTAGTAGTTCCTATCATAACAACGATTTATAGGATAACTGTTATTTTGCGCCCGTTACACGGAACACGACACTGCGCTCTAAAACACAAATCGTAGTAGATGATACACAAAAAGCAGCCAAGCTCAAATGGGATTGGGCTGGACACGTTTGCGGCATGTCGGATGCATTGTGGGCTAAGACCTCTTAAACCACTACAGCATGGGTCCCTGAAAACGTCGAACGGCATTGTGGAAGACCCGTATGATGCCGATTCGGTGCCAAATTGAAATTATACTGTTCTTACCTATATTATAGAAACGTGACGATACGTACCGACATAAATCCAAAATTTACCGCTAGAAGGAAGGTAGAAGAGTGAACCCATGTACGGTTACTGGGTAGCGTGTGATGTCGACCCATTCCTAATGATGCTCAAAATGCCAGTGAACTATGAAATAAAAACCTTATTTTTGTGTTGCTAAAGAAGACATTTTTGTACATTGTAACTCTGAACGGACAATAATGAATCAGGCGCAATATAAACTTCTTTGGAGATTAAATAGAGCTATCCAACGGTGTCTTACATAAATGGATATTTACGGTGGGTAACAAAATAAGCATTAGCCTTTTTATAGGTACGTTTTTCGCTTTTGTAGGTCAGTGTTAGGCTGTATGTTGAAAAATATGTGATTTGCGACCGTAACACGGACATATTTGAAAAATTAAAAGCATCAATACAACCATCAAGTTCTTTAAATCGCATTGAATGACTTTTTCATGAAAGATAATGGACCTAATATTTTCGGTGGTAAGGAAGTACAGAGGTCGTCAAGCTACCCCTAATACGTCAAATTTATTTGAAAGTTTTTCAACTTTATTACAAAAGAATAAGGTTTATGTTCAACTGCGAAAATTTGACAGTTTGCGATAGCCAGATGTGCTGGCGTCTGTACCTACACGGTGATGGCTTGGGCTTCGGTACCTACAGTGGTTTGGAGCAATTCTTAGAAACAAAGAGAGAAAATAAAGAGTAAACAATAAATTAAATTGATAAAAGCATTATTGGACTGGACTAGGTAGGTAGATATTTATGTAGGTACTAATTTAGTACTTAGTCGTCAATAGGCGAAACGACTTAATGTTTGATGAATTCTAGCCTATAGTAGGCTGGCTACACAAGAGACATTTATCTTAGGTTGTGGCTAGTCAATAGCTTAGTAAATAAGGGTAGTAAACAAATCTGCTAACCCCTTCGGGATATTAAGCCCTGATGTCATGTTAGTACCTCATGTTGGTAACCCATTTTCTACGTAGGTTGATACAATGAGTCGGGGTTATTTTCCCAATAAATAGACGATGAAAACGGGAAAAGCTTCAACAATTTGTACTTCATGTAACGGCAAAATACCAACCAGGGATCCTATTAAGATATATTTTCCAATGGTGCTAATAATGAGGGCTTAAGTACACACACCATGTAATCCGCTTTACACTGCCACATTTCAATACAGAGGGCGGGCAGATATTTGTGTGAAGTCTCTACAGAATTTATTTTCATCTATGCCCAAGGTAGTACTAGCAGTCACATAACAAGCGGAAAGTGGGAAGTAGGTACCTACATATAAAAGCTTGTGAAAATGCGTGGGACCTACACGCACAATATATTTTGTACTATTTGTTACCTCTATGTAGTTATAGTAATATTGTTTACAGGTGTTGGTAAAACTTTTTAAATAAATAGTACTGAATTGAAATGAAATGTTTATTTCTGTACGCAGATCTTCGAAAACACATAAAAATGTTTTATTTTAAAACTAGATGGCGCCGGCATTTCCTAGCTGATTGATCCCTGAGAAGAAATGCCTTAACAAACTCAGAGGTCTTAGTCTGTCTTCAAGTCAAATCGTGAAATTAACAATGCAGGGCCATGTCTGGAAGGGTGTTTTGAAGAAAGTGCCATTGCAGTTTTGCTCAGCTCAACTGCCCGTAACACAATGCTACCAAATCTGCAGGCGATTTGCTCAGGCCACGTAAAAAGTACTCCAAACCGGCAGACATTTAGGTAGGTACATAAATTAAATCACGTAATCTATCTAGCCTGTGGGTACATATTAGGTTCAATTAACCTATAAAACGTAGAAAAACGTTTTGGGGTTACTATATGAATAGTTGCGCTCATGACATTGTCCTCTCATGGCCCTTTCATTATACCTACGTTCCAACGTATATTTAAAAAACCGACATGTTGTCTATGCATCGCGGACACTTGTGTTCTATTCGGAACGTGACCAGGATTTTTATGTTCAAAGTGGCCGCAAGTCGACTGCCAGGGCGGTCGAAAATCTTTATTGTCGCTGTTAATCAATCAAATAGCTACGGTCCGATGTGTAGGAGGTGAAATGTTCCACTCGATGCCACAACGTAGGTAGGTAGGTATTGTCAAGGAAATTAATTGTAAGCAAAATTGATACCCACAAGCTACGGCGATTTCATAAAGGCTTCTTCAAACATGCGCGACGAGACAGTGAGACGCGACATTTGTAAAACAAATTCCATGTAGTTTTCATTCCTGCCGGAGGCTCTACGCGGGGGTCGTGCGGGCCATCATGGCCCTATAAGGGGCATCGGTGTGGGTGCCTACATTGAGGCGCCAACCAGCACGCCGGTAGAAGGCGGCCCTTAGGATCATGGCCATCCGGATGGTACGGGGATACCGTACGATCTCCGGTGAGGCGGCGGGGCTCCTTGCCGGATTGCCGCCATGGGATCTGGAGGCAAAGGTCCTCGCGCACACTTGGGAGTGGCGCGAGGAGGCCAAACGCCGTGGCGTAACTCAGCTGCCGCGGGAAATTGCGGCACAGTGGATAGAGCTCGGTCGGGATCTCATGGCGACGTGGAGAGTACGATTATCGCAACCCAGTGCTGGGCACGCCACGATTGCGGCGGTAAGTCCCCTCTTTGAGGAGTGCCTTGAGAGGTGGCATGGCGTCCTCACCTTCCGCCTGACACAGGACCTCACCGGACACGGTTGTTTCGGGAGCCTGTTTCGAATAAGGTGGGACGAAACGCCCGGGTTTTCCCATTGCGAAGATCCCCCTGAGGACACGGTGGAGGTCTGCCCGGCTTGGGCCGAGCACCGCCGTGTACTCGTGGAGCACATCGGCGGCGGCGATCTCTCTCGTCCGGCCCTGGTCCAGGGCAGGGTACGGAGCGAGAGTGCATGGTTAGCCGTTACCTCCTTCAGCGAAGCAGTGATGCTCGCAAAGAGGGAAGCGGCGCACGTGAGGGAGAGGCAGTACATGCGCCATCACGGCCGCAGCCTTCGCAGGAGGCGCCCTGGGCGTCGGAAATCCCAGGCTGATTCCCGGCCACCGAAGGCGGGGGGGGCCTTGCGGACGGCGAGTAATGGGTAGCTCGCTGTCCGATAAGAACCGAGCCCTGGTCGCCGTCTCTTTGAGGCGCGTTGTGTTCCACGCGCGCCTCAAAGAGATGTCAGCAACAACTGATGGGGCCCGCAAGGGCCGATGGCTGCCAGGGTGCGGGTTGTTCGAAAGAGATACCGCGGCCCCTGGCACAGAGGCAACTGAGGGAACACGGGTGGGTTTTAGTCAGTAAAAGTCTGACACGCCCTCCCGCTCCACCCAGAGCGGGAGAAGTTATTTGATGATTTCCCATCCAAAAAAAAAGTTTTCATAAAAAATGTTCTACGTTTTTTTTTTTTTTTGGTTTTGGCTTCACACGGTTTGTGCATTTAGCCAGTGTCAAGTAATTTATCTTTTCGATCAAGTAAATGACCCGATATCGGGCACGAAGTTACAAAACAGTCATAGTCGTCTTTAGTCAGTCAAGTCAAAGTTATTGTAAAGCGGTAGTAACTTTACAACAACCTAATAGGAGTTTTTGGGGGGAACACGAAAAGTCCACGTTAGTCACTTATTTTCACCTTCACTACACTTGTGCACTCACACGAAACTAAATTAAATAATTCACTACCAAAATTATATAATTTAATTCGCTATTTCACTAAATTTCATGAAAATGAAAATTCGTGCGACATGTTCCAACGCGATCCCGCCAAAAACTCCGAATGTGTTTCTTCATTCAAGTAACAGCTAAAGTAAAAGTCAAAATAGTTGCCATTACACAAACGTAGTAATTTCCGCAAAAACTCGTGGGGAGCTTCTTAAACACATGGCAATGCCAGCCATTATCACTGTCAAGTGTCACTGTCAAGTTTACAATTTTTGTCTGTCTGTTTGTTCCGGCTAATCTCTAAAACGGCTGGACCGATTTTGACGGGACTTTCACTGGCAGATAGCTGATGTACTTTTACTTTAGAAAATTTATTTATTTATATTAAAATTTAAAATTTAAAATTATTATGAAAATTATAAAATTAAAAAATTAAAATTAAAATGTCTGCGCTGGAAGTTCTAGAATGATATGCTGAATTCATGGTTACAGTTTGCGCACTGGATAAAAACTTATCATGTATAATATAAATAAATAATAAAAAGATCACTATACCGCGCGGACGAAGTCGCGGGCACAGCTAGTTATAAATTTCATTATTTGGCGTGCGCTGTGAAAACTAATGATGATATAATAGTACATGTTTGCAATGGCTACCTACTCATAATTACCTAAAAAATAGTCCGCGAGGTTGTATGTCTATTACCTATAGTTGAGCAACAATCACTCCTTTTTGTTCAAATTAGTGCGACGATTTAAAATGTGTAGGTACGTGATTATACTGATCATTAATCCTTATCCAATTAAATATTTTTACAATGATAACTGATTTCTATCTTTAAATTATTATAATGAGAGGAGACGCGGCGGCTCCGGGGCCAAAATTTCACGCGAACGAAGTCGTGAGCGAAGTGCTAGTCACCAACAAAACTGAACGCGGTTTAGAAGTACCTACTGATCGCGATCGGTAGGTCCCATTTGTTCTATGGAACATGACGTAATAGAACAAATTGAGAAAATATTGTCCCTATTTGTACTATAGAACTACATACTAGCTTTTGATCCTGTTTTTATTTGTCTGTGAATGCACAGAACTAAATGGGAATCGCTTTTCGCAGATTCTTCCATGATGAGATAGTTAAGACGTGAATGACATTAATCACTGACGTTAATACCAGGTACAGTTCACTATCAAAAAAATGAAACTACTCGCTACATAATATTTTTAATTTCAAAAATAAAACCAAAACAGCAGTTTAACAATACGTGTTTCTGTAACTACAAACTAAAAACAATTCTTCTTACCGCTAATATATTCTAAGAGTGGCCAGTTTACATATCAGCTTCAAGAAGTTTATATACTTACTTTGTTCTATGGAACAATTTGAGACGAAAAAGTACAAACTGTTCTATAGTACAAATAGGGACAATATTTTCTCAATTTGCTCTATTACGTCGTGTTCCATAGAACAAATGGGACCTACCGATCGCGATCAGTTTCATAGTTGAAACCCGCACTTAGTAACTCTGTGCCTGTGCTGTGGTTTGATTTCAGTCAGGCTGCCTTAGACACGACTTAGAAACGGGTATCATAACGTATAATCGTATTAAACTAACATACGGACAACCATCACAAACTTCACAAACAATGTTTAGTCCTCGGGCAAGTTTAAAAGATGTTATCGAGTTTGAATCTGATAAAAATACGACACTAAAATGTAATTATCTACACACATTCTAGAAAGTCCCCTTATGGCCGATTCCTATCATTTACGGACAGTTGTATCTAGGTTAAAATTAAGGCTCTGGAATCTTTACCTAAAATGAAGCAAATGCCTTATTCCCTCCCATAGAGAACCCCTGATTTAGAAGTAAATTAGCTTACGAAACTATTTATTAGTCCAGTTTGAAAATAAATAATGCTAACATTGGTAAGCAAAACCAACCAAACCAAAACCGAGCCTTAGTGAAATGGTTAGTTAGGTATAACCTACGCAGCGAAAAATGCTGCGAAAAATATGACAATTGTATTCACTAGATTTGGGTACCTATAGGTACTTCTCTGACATAACTGGGCTTGTATTTTTAACTGCCGACGAAGTTAACTAAATTTGTACATAACACATACATAACATCAGCCCGAAACCGGGCCCATTCGAAATTAAACCATACAAAAATAATAAGTATTCACAAGTAGATAACTACTGAAAGGGAAATATTCCCGCATAGTAGTACGTAGGCATCGAAAAATACTTCGTTGATTTTATGAATGAACGGCCGCGGGGCTCGGCGGTTCACGAAGTTGTCCATTACCTGCTAGATGGCGTTAATTCAAAAACGACACGCCAGAACATCTGATATATGGGGAGTCTCCTCGAGCTACCTACGCATATATATCTATTCGTAATTACTGGGAATCATTTAATTCTTATTTCGTAATAAAATGTAGGCTACATACTTCATCCTTATAATATTTATTTTACTCTGCATTCTTGCTGCGGTAGTATTCTTCCAATCGAAATATACTTTGGAATGTTTCCGAATTATTGCGAATTATTCCGAAGTTTTGCAACGCTAGTTCCCACTGAGGGCGTATGAACGAACCGAGACTACGATTTCATCAAACATTTCTCAAACACGAAACCATGTTTCGTTATAATTTGCATCCAATGTACCCAATCTACAATTCTAATCCCCCCTCATTAGGGTGTTCAGATTGTAATAGCAATTACAATGGCTTTTGCTAATCACCTGATTCTCGTCCCCATAAAAGCCGATTTATGTGTTAATTAAAGATTTTATTTTATCGTGTACCTGATGTAATTTCGGATTTTATGTTAATTGGGCACTTGACTTATTTTATTGTGTCAATAATATAGGTAGGACAAGAAAGACCCGCTGGTAAATTCACGAAAATATAGAGAATACTTGTAACAAAATAAACAAAACAATACCAATAACACTTTATTGTTTTACTTGTATACTTTTTAAAATTAAGAACTACAATTTAACGGTCTTCAATCACCTTTATACTGATAAATAAACTTTATAGGTATCTAAAAGTACTATAGACACAAGGTAGAAAACAAACATTCTTCTTGATTCTGTACAGGGATACCTGTATTCTCAGCGGTGATTTCGAGGTGATTGTTTAAATGATTAAGTAGATAGGTGTACGTAGTTAAACCTATAGGTTGGTGTAGGTAGGTAGACTTAAAGAACACAAACTCTGGTAGTGACAAAAGTACAGTCGAATGAACGCGTGCTTATCGTCGCACCGAGAGCGAAGTTCGAACCTAAACTCTGATTTATATTCACTCGACGAACTGGCACCAGTTTCTGCACCTCAGCTGGCATTCATTCCAGCCAGGGCTGCCAGGAACCATGAAACTATTACTTTATTAACAACTCAAGGGATTTACTATTCGACATACCTACTTTAGATTCCTACCTTATCCTTAACCTTAACCGACCTAGACCAGTCGATGTTTTAATAAAACTAAGTAGAGCAGTCTCTTTGGTATTCAGAGGGCAGACTCGAAGATATTGTGAATTTTAGCAAAGCTGTTGTAAAATGGTCATTTTTAAATAAGAAGCGTAGCGTAGCGTACCGAACGGTACTGATAATTTATTAAAATATCTAATATTAAAAATGGTCGGGCAAAGAGTTGGTTAACTTTGACATCATAAAATGAATTGTTTCGCGAATGTGCATCAAGTCTAACTGTGGGTTTCGTACGTTTTCAAATTTGGAAATATTATGAGTATTTCCAAATACATACACTCACGCTTTCTTGTCATGGGTGTAGGCAGAAACTATAAATTAGATACTCGTTTTCATCGTGTAAGTCGGTTGCGAGTACTACGCCACACTACCTGTGTGAGAAAGTATGCGTTTCGCGCGTAATATTTATTTACTTTTATTTTTAGGTGGTGATACAATAGTTGTTACATACATTCATTTGAAGCAAAGGAAGAAAAGGATTCGTTTAAACCAAAATATAGTTTTATATTCGATTCAAAAGTGTTCGAATTTATACGTTCCCTACCTGTACCTATGTCGCGAGTTCATGGAAGGGCTTCTGGCTCGGTTCAGGTTCACATCTCTATTGTTCAGGCGAGCACCAGGCCCAGAGTATTTTACATGGAATTTTACTTTTGGTATTGCCATCTTAGTTTGAAATATCTTAACTGTAGCTATATTTTACTGGTCATGAAAAAAAAAGATACGCGGTAGGTACCTATCTAGGTACTATGCGAATAATATGCAGTAACTGATAGGGATACCAAACACAAGCCAACTAGGAAAATATATGCTTTTTGCGCGGTAGAGCAAACCATTTGGCGTGCCCATATTTTCTTGCTGCTTTTCATTGAAATCGAAGGTGCTATAGTGAGTGGACCATGGATTTGTTGTCTACGTAAAGGCAGGGAAATTTATATTTAGGTAGGTACAGTGACGAGCAGAAATATATTACCATGGCCAGTTCGGCGATAACATGTGATTTCATGATTCTTCCGCGGTTGTATCTGTGGCAGCACAAATATTCATCGAAGGAACAAGAAAACTAAGTGACGAAACAAAATATAGGATGCAGCAACGGCTTCAAAACGGGAAGAAATGGAAATTGTTTGGGATTACGAATTCAAGTACATAACTTATTATTTTTTCACACCACCGATATTGACAAATTAAATGTCATGCAAACATAACCTAAAGGAAGTTAAGAAAGCCCTAGCTCATAGTGTACTGCTCCCATTAATATTATTATACTCTTTGGTGTACTGAACTTCTTTATGACCCGCTTACCCGCTGGTGCATAATGTGATTTGAATTGGGAACGTCAACCAAAAAATTCATACGACAATTTTTACCAAAAAGAAAACTTTTTTCTTTTAAAGTACAGCTCGACAAAAGAGTTCTCACTTCATAGGTTTTAGTCGCCGTCGTCGAACAAAATGATCGGTTGCTGTGGCACGTACACACGGCTACACATCAAGCTATACATTTCCAGTTTACGCTGATAACGCACTGTTCCTATACGATGCGAGATCAACTTATACTGGAAGTGTAAAGCTTGAGGTGTAGCCGTGTGTACCCCGCGTAAGAATGTTGGACTTGGGCTGAAGCTGTATTAGCAATATTATATTTTATTGTGTTTGTGATGAAATTGTAAGACATGAGATTTAAAGTAGATTATGCACTAAGGGGAAAGTAGTGTCTTCTGTAGCGGGCGACATATTGAATCCCGAGCAAAACGAAGGATTCTTGCGCTTGGCAGGCGGGTTGGCGACAGCAGTATGGTCACATGTATGGTGGTCTAATGCATAGAGAACGCTGCTGCCCATTCTCTAGAATAGCTAGCAATACATAAAAAAAATTATATTACATAAGTTACCTTCCTACTTAAATACTAACCTACCTACCTTTTTGTTAAAGGCATTGATTTTTGGAGTGAATGGCGCTTGTGGAAATGAACTCGTAAACATTAAAATCGAAGATATTGAAAAACATTCAGATTTGTTGCTGGTTAATTTTTCAGATACAAAATCAAAGAAAAAACGGCCATTCATATTCCGTGGAGAATACGTAAGAATGATCGAAAAGTACCAAGCTCTACGCCCCTCTAATATAAACATTAACAGATTTTTCGTAGCTTATAATAATGGCAAGTGCACCAAGCAAGTCATTGGAAAAAATTAGATCAGCAGCATGCCGAAAGAAATTGTGAAATACCTGAAATTGACAAATGCCGAGCTCTACACGGACCATTGTTTCAGGAGAACATCGGCTACTCTATTGGCGGATTCAGGAGCAGATATGACCCAGATTAAAAAGACTCGGTGGCTGGAAATCTGATATAGTACATTGAAAATTCTATACAAAATAAGGATAAAATAAGCTGCCGCATTGGTGACAAAATCAAACTAAAAACACCGTTGATAACTGATCCTTGGACATCTTTGTCACCACATCCTTCCGCATCAAAACAATATTCATCTAGTCCGATGCCTCAAGCACCACCTTCACTTACTTCACGATCCAAAATGGTCCTCAGCAGACCCAAGTTTCTGAAACTTTACTTAACAGTAATACTCAAATAAACTCTACCTCAACTTCAATAAATGTACCGAAAACATAACTTTGTCATTCCACAGTTGGTCTAATGTATCAAACATTAGCTTTAACATTTAATTGATTTAAATAGGTTTACTAATTGTAATTGTAATTTTAATAAATACTTTGATTCTAGTATACTGTTGCTTTTTATTGTCTCGTAGATGGTGTGAAAAGTAGAGTATTCTCCTCGGGGATAAAGGTGCCTTCATCTTGGGCGACCTTGAATCCCACGCTGCACTCAGGATACTTGTCTTAACTTCCTCGCTTTGCTCGGGATTCAATACGGCACGCGCTACATATGACACTACTTTATCCCCTTAGTGCATAATCTACTATTATACTAAATATAAAAACTTGACGTGCTATTTTTTTCCAATTCATAATCTAATTTAGGGTTCATTATTCTACCGATCCACATTCGTTTCATCTATGGGTGAAAAAGCTTGATAGCTGGCTGTGATAGTTAATTTATTTGTTGTTGCTTTATTTTCATTCTTTTAACCTATTGTGGTATAATTTTTCTACACAGGTGCATTGTCTTCACATTAATGGTATAGTAAAATTAATGTAGCTCATACAAAATATTGTAAAACATTTTAAAAGACTAACGGTGCAGTTTCTTGCCCATTCTTTTTCATACGAAATACCTTTTGGAAGTGACAACTAGAATCAATTCTATTTTCTTGTTCATTTTGACTTTTGACTTTGACTTTGACTCGCAGTAAAACAATCTAATAGCCACAGCTGTTGTAAATGGAATGTAAAGATGGTTTCGTCGCCCCTAACTAGTCAAAGGTGTTGATTCATCATTATCTAACTCCTTGCGGAATTAAGGCTAGAATATGTTGATTCAACAAGTCTGAATTTAGGTATAGTCTAGCTTTAATGTATGACTGTTAACGCTAATTGAAAACAAACAGTTTTGTCTAACTTACCAATTGCCTCCCAAATTGTAGTGTGGCAAGTATTTACATAGACAATAAATTAGAACACCGTCTTTTTAGGGTTACGGAACTCTAAAAAGTAAGACCTCTTAGGTTGGAAAACCTGGTTCCTTGGTGAATACGGGGTCAACAAGGAACCTTTACAGTTTCGCCATGTGCGTCCATCTGTCTGTCCAGGGCTTAGCCCAGAGACTCTTAGTACGAGAAAACTTTTTTCGACCCAAAGCAGACAGGCGCGTTGCGGCAGTGCGGCACCGCCACGCAACTCTGGTAGATTAATTTCCATGAAGTATTAATAGAAATTGATTTATTAGGGTCGCGTCGCGCCTGTCTGCGGGAGCCATTAGAAATCAGTTATTAAATATTAAGCTTTAAAGTGCTAATGTTGTTAGAGCCAACTGTCCCCCCCCACCAGCTAAATGGTTGTTTGCACCTGTAAATTATCTAAGCATTACAAGTTAACGAGTAATAGTAGACGAAGTAAAATTTGCAGTTGGAATGTATGGGAGACCATGTTATTCAACAGCAATGTTAAGTTTGTACTTAGGATAAATTTATCCCGGCCGCACACGCGTATTTGCTTTGATTCTTTTATTTTAATAAAAGAAACAGCGAGTTTTTCGTCAATCTTACTTATTACTTTATTATATGACAATTATCGTGGTAACCGTAACGTTTCGTTCAGTGTGGGTGACCAAGTCTTAGTGAAAGTTTATAATCAACAAAAACATTATTGGTCACATGCGTTGTTGCTGCTCCGCTTAGAAGAGCCGAACGCAAGGCCGCAAGGCGCTTGGTTCGGTTTGGCAACGTCGTACATAATGTTGCTTTTTGTGAGATTTTAGCGAAGTAACGATACTGGAAACGCTGTTTAAATACCGGTAAAACAAATGATTTAACGGGAATTTTAAGGTTAAATAGTTAACGGAACGGAACGTAATGTTTTGGTAGTTTTACCGGTATTTTATTGGTAATGGTAACCGTCCCTGATTGTGGGTGCATTTACAAACATTTAAACTCACATACAAAAACAGCCAGACCTGGACCAACTACTTGTAGGTCATACAAATATGTATTTATTTTGTTTCGTACGGGAATCGAAACCGTGACACGCAGCCACTGCGCCAACCGTGCTGCCGTCTCACGTGCGTGTTGTCCAATTTGTCCGAGAAAATCTAATATATTTTTAAACTCTTCTCAATAAAGTTATGATCAACACGGGCAGTACCAATGGAGATTAAAGAACAAGTCAAATGAATAAAAAAATGTAATTACGTTAATAAACTGTTTTTGCTTTGGCAATTTATGTACAATTATACAGGATAAAAATTTTACCAGTGCGCAAACTGTAACTATGAATCATATCATTCCAGACCCGCTAGCATAGAAATTTTTCGTCGGTTATAAAAAAATGTTCTAAAAAAAAAACTGTTCCATACATTTTGACCGCGTAGGTATAACTGGCGACAGAATTTCTACGCTAGGGGTCTTGAATGATATGCTGAATTAATGGTAGCAGTTTGCGCACTGGAAAAAATATTACCCTGTATAAAGGTATGATTCCGAGCTCCGCTGCACCTAGCTGTGCTGCCGCAACAATGCAGCGGCAGCACTGCTGCGCGGCAGTGTCACCCCACCGCCACGACAGACCAGGGCCTCAAGTCTGCTATTACAATAGTGTCAGAATGGTCTATCATTGATTTCATAATTGTTGATTTTGACAAGTTTGGTAATCTACTAACATAATGGCGTCATTCTGACTTTCCAATGATCAGCCACCGACACTCCATTGAAAGAAATGGCATTTATTGGTAATCTCGTACATAATGATAAATGAATGACTGACTTAAGCGGTAATCTGCTAAAATTTAACACTAATAAACTAATATATATTAATAAGTAATATGTAAAAATATATATTTAAATGAAATCGGGCATGAATAAATGTTCAAATTTAGTAGTAGTTTTTGGAAAATCATTTCTACTAACGGGTTTTATAATAATGTCAATACGACAATGCCATTATGACACAATTCTATTACGACACCATTGACCGGCCAATGATCGACCATTATGAATTTAGCAGATTACGAACTTTTAGCAAAATGACAATGGGATCGTGTTGGAATGACGAATTTATAAAAATAGCAGACTTGGGCCCCAGGTGACGCGTCAGCCGCCGCAGCGATTGTACCCACGTCAATGTATGTTGACAAGTAAATTGACAACAAAAACATGAATTTATCTGATTGAGAAGCGCAAACAGCGCAATACTGCCGCCTTGTTCGGAATCAGCACGGCAGGCAGCACTGCTGTGCAGCACCACAGTGGTAGCATTGCTGCGTGCAGCGGAGTTCGGAATCAAACCTTTAATAATGCAGTATTGTGATAGGCGCGATTCGGTATTGTTTGTTATTTAGCGCCTTCGCCGTGTACCCCCCGCCTACCAGGGGTTTATAGGAGCTCAACATTTTAGGTAGATTAAGAAACAATACTGAATTTTAGTTACATACGCTCTTTGGTATCTGCAACCTTAGGTTGTCCCACCGCTGCGCTGACGATTTATGAGTGCGTCAATCCACCACGCGGCCCTAGTACGGGTTGCTAACAACTAGTTGGCGGGCAACGATATACAATACCTACGGTCTTTGATAGGTCTTGTCGCTGCTACAAACGAGTGCTAACTCACCGGCAGTGTGAACAGTCAGCGATCGTCTCTATAATAATCTCGTTAGCTTACACGGGACCTACAATCTGATTCTTGAGCGAGAAAATCGATAGCGAGTCGCATCCTCATCGGCTGTGGGACAGGTGCATCAAGCTGCAATTTATTTTGGGGTGTACTCACCCCAAAATAAATTGCAGCTTGAGGCAAGTGTTTTGCATTAAAACTTATGGAAATGCAGTATTTTAACTGTAAAATCTGTCTGTAAAATCAAGTCAATCGGCGAAATTGACAATATTTCGTATACGGCCTCTTTTTTTTTTGGGTGGGAAATCATCAAATAACTTCTCCCGCTCTGGGCGGAGCGGGAGGGCGTGTCAGACTTTTACTGACTAAAACTCACCCGTGTTCCCTCAGTTGCCTGTGTACCAGGGGCGGCGGTATCTCTTTCGAACAACCCGCACCCCTGGCAGGCATCGGCCCTTGCAGGCCCCATCAGTTGCTGCTGACATCTCTTTGAGGCGCGCGTGGAACACAACGCGCCGTCGACCCGGGCTTGGTCCTTACCGGACAGCGAGCTACCCATTACTCGCCGTCCGCAAGCCCGTGCCTACGGTGGCCGGGAATCAGCCTGGGGCCGACGCCCAGGGCGTCTCCTGCGAAGGCCACGGCTGTGAGGGCGCATGTACTGCATCTCCCTCACCTGCGCCGCCTCCCTCTTTGCGAGCATAACTGCTTCGCTGAAGGAGGCGACTGCTAGCCATGCACTCTCGCTCCGTACCATGGCCTGGACTAGGGTCGGACGCGAGAGATCGCCGCCGCCGATCACCTCCACGAGGACACGGCGGTGCTCCGCCCAAGCCGGGCAGACTTCCACCGTATGCTCCACCGTGTCCTCAGGGCGATCTTCGCAATGGAAACACCCGGGCGTTTCCTCCCGCCCTATCCAAAACAGGAACCTCCCGAAACAGCCATGTCCGGTGAGGACCTGTGTCAGGCGGAAGGTGAGGACGCCATGCCGCCTCTCAAGCCACTCCTCAAAGAGGGGACTTACCGCCGCAATCGTGGCGTGCCCAATATACGGCCTCTTAAGTTTGAGTTAGAGTTATGTGAAGATTTTTATAGAAATCAGATTATGCAGTAAACATAAGAGACCTACCAATCCAGCAAACCCTAGCCAGTCACTGGCAGTAACCAAGTGCCAAGCGACTGTCGTATCTTTTTCATGCCGTACCTAAGTTGCCTAGTGGTCGTTTTCGTTGGTATAACTTGTATCCGTACGACAAAAAAGAAAAAAAGACGGTGAAGAATATGTCATCTTATTTTGGAAATTAATTTATTTTGATTGGCATGCTTTTTGCAATAGCTAAATAATAAAAATGTTACTGACGCTGAAAAGGTACCATTGGCATATACATACATGGAAGGACGTACATAGTCATCATCATCATTTCAGCCGAAAGACGTCTACTGCTGGACATAGGCGTCCCGCAGGCTCCTCCACTTCGACCAGTCTTGTGCTTCCCACATCCAGCGGATTCCCGCGGCTTTCATAAGGTCATCGGTCCACCTTGTGGGAGGCCTTCTCACTGTATGTCTTCCGGTACGCAGTCGCCACTCCAGAACATCGGCCATCCGTTCTGCGAGCAATGGGCCCTGCCCACTGCCACTTAAGTTTGGCAATTCGTCAGGCTATGTCGGTTGCCTTGGTTCTCCTGCGGAGCTCTTCATTCCTGATTCGATCACGTAAGGAAACTCCGAGCATAGCCCTGTCCATTGCCCTTGGGATGACTTTTAGCATTCTGATAAGGCCCATTGTGAGCGACCACGTTTCTATACTATGTATAGGTCATCACTGGCAACACACTGGTTAAAGACTTTCGTCTGGAGACACTGCGGTATTTGGCTAAGTACAAAATACAGTTACCGTATTTTCATTTGTCATCTACATTTAGAAAATTTAGTTAAGTATTCTCAAACGGGTCAAACTGAAACCGCTGTCCATCAACGAAGTCCATTTATTTCCGCATAGTACAGTATGTTTTTAACCTTAATTGACCCCCTTTAGTACTTAATTATGAATGTATACCTTATTGCAATCGTGATTAAGCACCTTTTCAGTTGATATGTTCGGCCGCCGTCCGCTGCCGCCCAGGTGCGAAATGCCAGTTCCATGATACATTTTAATAGCTTCTTGTGACCGTCCGATAGTGAACTTAATGAGATACAAGGATATTGGTCTTTGGGTTTGGTTGGCTAAAGTGGATCGGTTCCCTAGAATTATGAAAGAGGCCTAGGGTGACTACACTCAATAATGGACTGCCGAAAACTGTCACTGTCATAGTGAAGTAACGATAAGGGACAATGTATCTCTACCAGCACCTTACTGAAATATTCCCTTCCTACGAGCATTTTTCGGATTTCCACTCAAGCCGACCAATAAAGGTAAGGTAATTATTGGCCTAACGTTTTTCCAACGATGTCAGGGCCGATCCAGTCAATCCGGTTGCAGCTGAATACCAGTATTTTACATGGAACGACTGCCTATCTGACTACCACAACCCAGTTACTGGGTAATACGATACCCCTTGGGAAGACTGGTTGTCAGACTTTCGGGCTTGTGATGACACGTAACGAACCGTCACGGCTTAACGTGCTTTCCTTTGCATGTAACTACTGACACGTCATAATACCGCTACGCTCCGTTATTGTCGCTGTATTCGATCCGTTATCCATTTAGGGCTGACAGCTGCTGCACCTAAGATCCAGTCAAAGCACTAAGTTTCCGGGGCACGGAGGGGTCTTTGTCACCCATCCACGGACAGACCACTGTTCGCGGATGTTATTACTTAGTCAAGTGGCCCTTAAAAAGATTTTTACATAGACACTACAATTTTTGTTCCATAATATTCACTATCAATGTGTAAAATTTTAGTGGCTGTACATTGATACAAAATTATAAAACGCTGTTCAGACCCCTAAATTATTTTTTGTCGATCTAAACATCTTTTTGAGGTCAACTGTATTACTACTAGTCTAGGCCCCAGGCAGCTGTCTGGGCTTTGACTAAACAATATAAGAAATCAATGTACATTGACCAGCTTTAGTCGTCTGCGTGAAGTTGGTAATTAAGTAGGGGAAGGCTTTGAAAGAGGAATGATAGAGGTGGGAGGATGATTTTCAATTTGCATTTGAATCGGCTTAGGGCGCGGGAGACCCAGCTGACAACAAAGGCCGCAGATTAATTTATATGCAATGGGGAACACAATAACACGTAAATATGAAACATTGAACCACGTAGTGATTATGACGAAGTAATTGGAACCCGTTCACTCGCGGCGGTAATGTAATCATAATCATAATCGTAATCATTTATTTCCAATAGGTATCGGTACAGTGTTGATCTTAAAGTTAGTAATTACGTTTCATAATACATAGTCAGACATTTCACTCAGTACAGTCAAGGCATGAAGACTAACGTCTTATGGTTATTTTTTTTGCACTTTATTGTTTTTTCCCGGCAGCGCATTGCCTACATTTTCCAACTTATTATAAAACGCGCTGTAACTTTAGTTCCAGTCTAAAGCTCTGAGCCAATTTTTGCATTTCCAACTTTCCAATTAGCATGCAGACCGAAACCAAAACCTTGTTTTGTAATAAGGGGGTTTGAATTTAAAATGACAGGTTGAAAAGGCGACATGCACACGCTATGTGGAAATGGAAAGTTTTGAATATTTCCGCTCCTTTTGACCGTACATATTTTCCTTTAACAGTTAGCTGTTTCACTCCGTTTGAGTAAAACGTCTCGGTGGAATGAACGAACAACTTTTACTTTAGCCTCTTATAACTTCCTGATCTCCTGTATTTAACCGTCGTAAGGTCAGTAAACTCCTGTTTGTGACTTCTCGACAAAGTTATCGCTGTTTATAAGTGACTTTTCTGTTTCAGTAATTAAATGTTTTAATAATTTGTTTCGCTAAAGCTCAAATGTTGAAAATGAGCTACAGTGATAAAATTCTAGCGAAATGTAACTTAGTCAACTATTAATGAGACTTGTACGGCGTACTTAGCTGTGATAGTTTTCCTTTTAACTTCGTACATAGCTTGGGCACACTTGAGTCAAACAAAAATTTGCACTTTAAAGCTTAATATTTGTCAATTTGTTTTTTCAATTTGTCAGTAGCAGCCCGGAGTCTGAATTTTTGCCCGGTTGATGGCAATAGGCTGGCCCTCAATTATATGGGACTTAAACATAGCTAGCGAAATGTGGGTAGATACTATTGGGAGGAATAAGGCCTGATAAATATATGTGTATGTCACAAAGAAAACATAGTGAAGTGAAAGCTACAAAACACGGCCGGCGTGGTTTCCTGTTTCCCTATGAAACCACATCGCAATGCTACGAATGAATAATGAGTCCCTTTGCAAAACTTAGTCATGCCGGCGGTACTAGGCGCATTACTCTTCGCAGGTTCTATTTAACCGTTCAGAACTTTACTAGCTACATAATGTGTCTCTAATTAGGCAGTTAGGGCAGTTATGCTCACAAAAGATACATTTATTTCCCTCGCGACCAACTTGCCGTAGTTTTTGTGATTCGAGGTTGCGATTACAGAAACTAATATAAAATTGTAGTGGCAACTGATCAGGTATATGGGTATAGTACATATGTAATGGGTTTTTATTGTGGTGGGTTGACTTTTTTATAAACAGTTGTTTTAATGACGACCTAAGGTGCTTATTGCCAATTATTTTTATTTGAAACTTTTTTTACTAAAGTTAAGCATATTGAAATCCGATGTGAGTAGGTCTATGTATGTATCTACATTTTATTATTGTCTGTCAAATCTGTAACACGTCTCACAGGCTTTATTTCTTTGAAGTCCTGAATAAAACATAAAAACGTGAAGTCTCTTTAAGGTTTTCAGTTTAACCTTTTGTGTTGAGAATAAAAGTAAGGTTTCTGTTTTATTTATGAATTTACTAGTGAGCGGCCCCTGCTTTGCACGGTTTTTACGATATGACAAAGCAACAAGATTTTCGCCGAAAGACGTCTACTGCTGGACATAGGCCTCCCCCAACTACCGCTGTTACGATTGCTTCTGTGCTTCTCGCATCCAGCAAATAAGTGAACTTTAAAATTAATGTATTTTATACATAAGCTTTCTGAAAACAAATCCACTAAGTGATGGTGAAAACCGCATTAAAATCCGTCTCGTAGTTTAGACCTCGCTGTCACACAAACACGCAAAGCCACTTTAATTTATAATATGTACAGATATAAGTACCTAGATTGACCTAGAATAAACTAGAATATACATTTATTTTGCAAATACAGGTATTAAATGTATTGCCTATATTTAAAAAATAAAATGTCTATTCTATACACTTTAGGATAGAATATAACTAATGTTCAGTCATATTTCACCACTAGGCCAAGCCGATTTGTGACATGCACATTTACACTATCCTTCACCTATGTTTAAACAAAAGCCGGATACACCAATCTAGACCAATTCAGCCATTATTTTCTCTCGGATCATAACTCAATCATTCTTTAGTAGGGAGCAGCGTTAACAGCCACTACTTACAAGTTGCAGGTAAATTATTTTATCGCTCTCAAAGCGGTGAACAAAAACATCGTGAGGAAACTGGCATGTCGTAGAAATAAAAATGCGAATCTACCATCCCGCACTGGGCTCCCCCTCCCACCGAGAGGAGGCCTGTGTCCTAGCGGTGGACAAGTTAAAGGCTGATTATGCATGTGATATGCACATAGAACTACGCTAAATTCATTAAAAATGTACGTAGTAGCCGTAGTATGTAGTAGTAGTTTTTTTTTTGGGTGGGTAATCTTCAAACGACTTCTCCCGCTCTGGGTGGAGCAGGAGGGCGTATCAGACTTTTACTGACTAAAACCCACCCGTATTCCCTCAGTTGCCTGTGTGCCAGGCGCCTCAGTATCTCTTTCGAACAATCCGCACCCGTGGCAGGTAGTAGTAGAGTCTACAGCACTGTTGTCATTTGGTAATTTATTGTAAACATGATATAACATCACGCCTGTATGCCCGATGTGTTAGGCAGAGGTGCACCCATAGTACACTCATATTTCGCCAAAGGTACTTAGATTTATGTGTAACAGGTTTTTTAAAAGGGGTTTTTTATAAATTTTCGTTTGTGTTACAAAAAATGTGCGGCCCGAGGTATGGTGCAATGGTCGGTGTAGTTTATGATTGACGTCTATTGATATTCAAAATGCTTTTAATCAAGTTGAACGAGCCCGGCGAGCAAATCTTGTTTTTTTTTCAACACAGTGCCTAGGTACATAAAACAAATTGGAAACTTGTTTATTTTGTAAACTACATAGATGGACGTCGATAGTATTAATTTGTTAGAACACAGTATTAAATTCAGGAATATAAATGCAGTTTTTGATAACGGCATTCAATGCGTATGTAATAATAATAAATGCGATGAATATTTATAAAAGACAAGCAATAGCAGTCGGTAATCACATTAAACAACTATGTACGTACCTGTTGTACGTGTCAGGCTAATTGGAAAGTGATTAGAGTAGGGTTGCCATTGACTACCACCTAGGAATGAAAACGACTTGGATCATATGAGTCATATCATCTCTGTTTAGATAATAACATCCTAAACCACCCTGTCGTGAAGCGCGAACAACATCATCCTTCTGTACCTATATCCCACTTTATTTCAGACTAGCTTTTGCCAGCGGCTTCGCCCGCGTGGATGTCAGAAATCATCCCACGGGAACGTACTTCCGAGACATAAGTATCCTATGTGTTGATCCAGGTTATAAACTATCTGTATGCCAAATTTAATCTAAATTCATTTTGCCGTTTTGTAACAAGCATCCCAACATCTAAATATCCAAACATACGAACTTTCACGTTTATAATATTAGTCGTATCGGCGAAGTATCTCTTTTTGTCAATAGGCACGTCTCTATCGGCCGTCATTTTGTGTTCACTATCTTCCTTGCCATATTGTCTTTCGCACAATCTATCTATCTTCTTTGGTTCCCCTTTTTCGTAAATTCACCATCACTTTTGCCGTGATATTGACGGATTAATAAAACTGGAAATCAACGCTACATTCTTCATTAATGTCGCTAATAGTGATCCGTTTTGTATGTGTCGATGAATATGCTTTAATTGATTGATTATTTTGTAATTGCCAGATTGGCGTAGTGCTTTGACTGGATCTTAGGTGCAGCAGCTGTCAGCCCTAAATGGATAACAGATCGAATACAGCGACAATAACGGAGCGTAGCGGTATTATGACGTGTCAGTAGTTACATGCAAAACACGGATGTCCATGGCAAGACAAATCTGGGCATCCGCCATTTCAACCACTAAGCGTAGAGACAAAGTGTTCCCATGTATGCAATGTGTGCAACGCATTATGATTTTGATTTTATACGAAAAATTATGCATAACAAACACATAACTGGCCTGCCTATATTGCTTTTGTATGTCACCGTATAATTATGAACATCGGTAGCTTATAATCTATCTCGCTAGATTATAAACTACCGAAAATGGTGAACTGCAAAAACACAAACCATTTACAATTTAACGTTTAATTTTTGAATAGTTTATAATCCGTCGTATAAAACCTGCATACGACGAAACACACCTTCCGCTAATAATAAATATCCAAGTCACTGCGACCAACTTGGAAGTACGCGGTTGGTCATAGTTCTTACCATTTTTTTTTTATTACGGGGGGAAAAAACCACCCCGGTGTCCCGTCTCTCATGTGCACCGGGGATAACGGGAACTAGTGTGACTTCCGCGATCCCCGGCTAGTGCCGGCCTGCCTTGCGGGCCACCTCGCGATAGGGGGGGAGTGAGGTGTTAAACTCCCCCCTTTCGTCATAGAGAGGCGCGCGTGGAACACTACGCGCAGCCATCTCGGGTCCTAAGAAGTAGGGGGCGACGGATTTCCCCAGATCCGTTGCCCCTGGACCCATTTATGGGGGCTGGAAGAGGGCGTTGTCTGTCTTCCGCCGACGCCCGGTGCGTCTGCTGTGGATCGGGTTAGCGGAAGCAATCTCCCGCTTCCTCTCCGCAGCCTTCTTCTGCGAAATGACCGTTTTGCAGAAGGATACCACCGCGTCCCAGGACTCCTCGCTGTCGACCATCGAGTCGACAACGGCCGGCAGCAACAGGTCACTGCCTACTCCTGAGATGAGGGCACGGCGCGGCTCCTCCCAGGCGGCACACTCTGCCAGCGTGTGCCACGCCGTGTCCTCCCGACAGTCGACGCAGTGGTGACACCGAGCGTCCGGTTCCCTGTTTATGCGACACAGGTACTTCCCGAAGCAACCATGCCCCGAGAGCACCTGTGTTACCCGAAACGACAGGGAGCCGTGCCTCCTCCCGAGCCAGCGTTCGAGTACTGGCCGGACCGCCTCGATGGTGGCGGGGCCGGCGGTAGGGCGTGAAAGTCTGTCCCGCCATTCCGCCACCAGGGCTGCGCGAAGCGACCGATGCAACTCCAAAAGTCGCTGCGTCAGCCACTCGCCCCGCGCCCTCGAGTCCTCGCGTCACCGATACAGTGACGCGAGTGCCTTCGCCTCGAGGTCCCAGGGCGGGGATCCAGCCAGTACACAAGCCACCTCGTAGGAGATCGTGCGATACCCCCTAATGACTCTGACGGCCATCGCTCGCTGTGGCCTTCGCAGGACAGCAATGCTGCCGGCCGTCATGTCAGCCGCCCAGATCGGGGCCCCATACAGGGCCATCGATCGCACGATCCCCACGTAGAGCCGCCTAGAGGCGGCGCTCGGGCCCCCCAGATTGGAAAGCAGCGTTGTCATACTTCTTACCTAACCGAACCTATGCGGTCGGTGTATCCTGGCTTAGTTTCTGCGAACGATTCGTCTGCCGCCAAGACCGACCGACATCAGTGACGGTTTACAATTTTACGGGTGATTATATCGGACAGATTGTGAACTCTGTCAGTGCAGGTTCGTTCACAATTTGTCAGTTTGACATGGAAAGATTATAAAGCAGCAAAAATTAACACGTTTTAATGTAAGCAGTATGGTACAGTTCACAATTTGTAGACAGTTTACAATTTTGCGAGGTCGTTTTATAGTCGGGTAAACTTATACAATGCGTACATGGAATCAGTTTGTCTTTCTACCTTGGCATAGGCATTATCAGCATATAATGTTCCCACTGTTGGGACATAGGCCGCCTCTCTTTGAGAGGGAGTAGGCTAAACTTTTTACCTTTACATGGCGGATTTTCCGCCTGTTTATTGTTTTTTATGAAAATTACCTTAAACTATTTATTGCGGCAGATGAACTGCTATTATACGCTTAGGTAGTTAGGTATTAATAGAGAATGGCTGAAACAGACGTACTTGAAGACGTCGAGTTCAAGCCGGCGCTAAAAATGGACTCCTTTTGTTCTTATTTCTAATTTGATCTGATAGGCTGGCAAAGGCTGTATGTATTGTTAAGGTTTACTTAGGTTGGTCGATAAATCTCATCATTGGATTGATTTAAAGAATATTTTTTGGTTGGATGTGAAATAAATTTGAAAGAAGTTGTGATTTGTTGAAAGTTTAGTCGTTTTTTAGTCAATGGTTTTCTTTAGAAAACATTAACACTGAATAAAATTTTGTGAAAAGCACTCGTCATGAACAAAGATGGCCTTGTTAAGACAATTCTAAAATCACTTTGCGATAACGTAGCGATGACACAATTATGCTTTCGTTTACATAAGAAAATAGAGTAACTACCGCTTAATGTACATGACATAACAATATACCTTAAGCATTTCCAAGACTACACCATCAGCATATGATTAACATCGCTACATAACAGATTGGCACGTTTGCACGTTGCCAAGCCGGCGTAAGGCGGTATTGATGCATTTGCCGTCACCGATTTCCGCTCAACTTCATAGCTAAATGTATTATAACAATAAATGCAAATACTTTCATTAGCATATTCAATAACCTCGACTAGCGTCCGGTAGAAACTAAACAATAGTGAATAAGGCCACTAAATACATTAACAAATAGTCTACAGAGATACACACGGCCGGGTCTTCATGTCCATCGAATGGTTCTAGTGCTTATAAGAGCTTTGCCATTTTGCGAATTGCTGCCAACTGAAAATTTTTATTTACTCCTATTTCCACTGGCTTTGTGACGTTGTTTTTAAAAAAAAGCTTTTTGATTTTGATGACATTTCAACATGTTCAAAGTGAAGTATTTTATGAGCATTTGGGGTAGGAGGGCATTGAGAGTTTCACGGCACTTTTATAGGATCGACACTGATGAGTTATTGGATCGAGACAGCTTTTCAATGGTTAACATGATATTCATTTTATTATTATTCACTTCTTTATTATAAAACAATCTTTACGTTTTATTTTTACTACAAAGGTTGAAAAAAATTCGGGGAAGGTTTGTAACTACTGGATATTTCACTTTAAGACAAAATAGTTCAGCCATAATCTGAAATTAGCTTAAGACCATACATCTTTTATGGGGTACTGTGTTAAATGTTATAACAAAATACCTTGTGATCTATCGCAATCCAATGAAAGGAAATTTAAAACTCATATTGAAAGTAAACTTTGTAATCAAGAATATTACAAATTAGAGGATTATACACAAGATAAGAATGCTTGGAAACATGCTGGTCCTGCTCCATATGACAATCTAGAGTCTAGACAAAATCAAGCTGGTTGCTAATTGAATATTGTATAATTAATTACATTTATGACATTGATTTACACTCAGTGATTACTTTAACTCACATGCTGATTGATTATTTGTTAAGATTCTAGGAAAATCGTATACTTACTTTTACAATGTTTGTAAATATGTGAGCACCATATGTCTATAATAAAATTAATTTAGCTGTAATTGCTTCACTTTCATTATTTTTACCTTTTTACTTTGGTATGGTAATTTTATTCTGGGTGCATCGTTTTCACACAATTATAAAATGAGTGTATGTTAAATATTGTGCTTAAAACGTTTTAAAAGAGTAACGGTGGAATCTTACCCATTCTTCTCCATACGAAACTATATTCTGGAAGGGGCGACTAGAATCAATTCTATTTTAATGTAAATGTTGACGTTCAAAAGTGCCTTTTATGTGCCTGTTTGAAATTAATGCTTTGACTTTGACTTAAGTTCAAACTTAAGTTGAAAGATCTAAGAGTTCCAAATTTTCTTACGATTATTGCAATTAGCAAGTCAATGTCAAGCTTTATGTTAAACAAAATATGATTCGCCACCGTTCCAACTAAAGCATAACATAGTATAATCAGCCAATAATGTTCCCACTGCTGGGACACAGGCCTCCTCCCTGTGAGAGGCAGTGGGCCGTAATCTACCACGCGGACCCATGCGGGTTGGTAAGTGTCACGTGTCTTAGAATTTTTGATTCTAAGACATGCCGGTTTCCTCACCATGTTTTCCTTCACTGTTCTGATAGCAGTCAAAATCAAAATCAAAATCAAAATATTTTATTTCACATAAACCTGCAAGGGCACTTATGAAACGTCAGAAGCTAGGTGCACATGATTGGTTGATTGGTTATGATTGATTTTGATTTGGTGGTGGTGAAAGTAATGCACCTCTTCATCATCTGCCTAGCCCTTTCCCAACTATGTTGGGGTCGGCTTCCAGTCTAACCGGATGCAGCTGAATACCAGTATTTTACATGGAGCGACTGCCTATCTGACCTCCACAACCTAAGTTAACCCACTCAGTTACTGGGTAATACGATACCCCTTGGTAAGACTGGTTGTCAGACTTTCGGGCTTCTGACGACACGTAACGACTGTCAAAGATTCACAAATGACAGCCGGGACTAACGGCTTATCGTGCTTTCCGAGGCACGGAAGGGTCTTGGTATGTAAAGTTGGTCACCCATCCACGGACCAACAGCGGCAAGCTTAGCTTAACCTGATAGATCGACCCGTACAGCTATTGTTACTTAGCCACAAGGCCCCCTCTAAAGTAATGCACCTGTCTGGGTTCAAATCTACGACCTCGTAAGTCGCTCGCTGCCGTTACCACTAAGCCACCACTACTCCATCTCATCAAGATGCACACAATTACAATTAATTATCCAATGTGAGCTATTTTTTGTGGCTACACCATAATATTGAATACCAGCTTTTGCCAGCGGCTTCGCCCGCGTGGTGGTCGAAAATTATCCCATGAGAACGTAGTACCGGGGTAAAAAGTATCCTATGTGTTAATCCAGGTTATAATCAATCTGTGTGCCAAATTTTCATCCAAATCCGTTAAGCCGTTTTGGCGTGATTGAGTAACAAACAGCCAAACTTTCACATTTATAATATTAGTAGGTTTATATGTAGATTATATGTTATATATAGTAGGATTGGTAGGAAGTAGGATTATTCAACAAGGATTCTAGATATTTAAAGAAATTCTTGTCGATCTATATGTACTTACATCTTTGTAGCGGGGAGGCTCAGTTCAGCCGCCTACGCCGTCAGAAAAGTAAGACAATACACTGACGTCGATACAGCTCGGTTAGTCTACTTTAGTTATTTTCACAGCGTTATGTCCTACGGTATTCTGCTGTGGGGCAAAGCTGCTGATATTCAAAATATTTTTGTCCTTCAAAAACGTGCTGTTCGTGCAATTTACCAGCTAGGTGCCAGAGTTTCCTTGAGGGACTTTTTTTAAAGATGTTGGTATTCTCACGGTGGCATCACAATTCATATTCGCTAACATCTTATATATTAGGCAAAATATACACTTGTACACTAAAAACAGTGATATTCACACCGTTAACACAAGAAATAAGGACAAACTACGTGCTCCCTTTCACCGGCTTCATAAGGTTCATAACTCATTTGTTGGGCTTGGTATAACTTTTTATAACAAGCTTCCCTCTTCTTTGCTAGATTTGCCTTTTAATGCGTTTAAAGCTCAAGTAAAATCCGTCCTTTGTTTAAAGGCTTACTATTCCATCAACGACTATTTAAATGACAAGAATAGTTGGTCGCTGTGATTAACTCAAGACAATGTTTATGTTCTTTCTCCAGAATCGGCGTATCTAGTGACAGGTTATATGCGTTCATATAATTATTTTTTTATTTTTTATTGCCTGTCTAACAATTTTTTTTATAACTATCTATTAAGTCATTAGTTATTGACATGATCTACTCATAACAATATTTTCTATGATGAGTTCTTTTAGGCTTTATTTGGCCTCGACAGTTTTCATTTTATTTGTCGGTATATTGGTATGGCTAGCTGACATTTTGACTAATTATTTAATTAATATTTTGTGTCTCGTAATGTTTATTACTTTGCCTAAGTACGAGTATGTATAGAATCAAGTCTATCCGACTAAACAGACAGCTGTGCTGCTGGGGAGTTTGTTCCACTACTTCTTCTTCCCAGCTAAAGCACTAGGAAGTGGTGAAGGGTGGGCGTTTTGGGGGACTGTCTCATGTACTTTGACGTTCGAAAAGTGCTGATTCTCAGCCTAATTTGAATAAATGACTTTTGATTTTGATTTTGATTTTTGATTTTGTAAGGCTGACTGTACTATAGGTTATACCAGTACTAAATCATTTCTAAAGAGCTGTCGATTATTCCGAGACTTCTGATCCGTAAATTCCTAATTTTGGTATTACGTAGGTACAATTTTTTGGACAAGCTTTAAGGTATATTAACTTATTTGAACATTTTGAAGGACTTCACTTCTTTGAATGTTTTAGTTACTAATTCCAATTCTTACACCCTGTCATTTTGATTATCGTATCATTATACCTTAACTACTTAACGTCCTTAACTTACTAGTTTCCTAAATTCGGATGAAGCAGGATTTCATAAAAGCAAAAACCGTGTATAAGGTATGAACGGGTTTTGTGTTCAATTTAGTGTTATCTGAAATTCGGACATCAAATAAAAAAAGTACCTCCAAAAATAAATGCCTGCCAACTATAAAGAATTCCTTGTTTCACAGAACCCAAAAACCGCGAGACGCAAAAAGCTAACAAAATGATGTCTTCATTTCCACAACATTTGTTTTATATCTTACCTTTTTCCACAAACCAATCGTACATGAGATCGTAGTGGCGCGTAGTGTATATTAGTTAGATTTGTCTAATAGTTCCTGTAACGTGCATCTGACAGGACACGTAGGTCATGATCTTAAGGGTCCCATCGTTTGTGAAACATTTGAACTAGTCTGTGTTAGGCTGAACGACTTTCTGTAGGTCTAAACTAAAATTAACTGGGTTTAATTAGGCAAACCATGTAAGTGCTGTGCAAACCTATAAGTGATAAGTTCATTATAGTACTATATTAATTATGACTAATCTTTCTGTTAATGTTTATGTGAACTAGTTGTTGGAGTGCCATAATAAATAAATAGTTAAATAAAATTAGTCGACATTAACTTGATTTCCTTCGGGTCCATGGTTCTGCCACATGGAGTTGTGATGTCTATTCCATTAAGATTCACCGAAGGCGCGAAACGTCACCGAATGGCGTTGATAAATGACGCGCTACTTTGGCAATTTTCCACTTTTACCACGTCCACTGTCTACTCGATTTGCTTTAATCTGTAAAGAAATTATGTGACAAAAACGGAACAATTTCTTTTGTGTCAAAAAATAGGCATTTAATTGTAAAAAGTTCACGTGAGTTTTTATTCTCCAAGGACAAAGTGTGGAGACCCAATATAAAACATCTTCGTGAAAGTGCCTGATCAATCAATATATTTGAGTGATTGACCTAGTGTCATGAAAATATTTTTCCTTCATTAATTTTATTGAATCCCTGGAAGTCAGTACCTAGCTGTTAAATAAACGAGGATCCTTCAGGTGGAATATCCTGTCAGCTGCAATAAAGTTACCTTGAAATGAATAGTTCAAGCCCCAATGAGCTTTACCTTTCTTTTGTAAAGAAAAACTGATTTACTTACCTACTGCTTTATGTTTTATTCTGGTTTTTTTACAGACAGAGTCTGCTGAAGCCAGATCGCTCGTCTGGCGCTTTTCATATTGGGCTTACAATGGATGTTCAATCACGTTAATACCTAGCTATGGTACTTATTACTGGTAAAAATTGTTCGACTAACACGAATCTCGGTGTTAATATAACTTGTCAATAAGGTTTTTAAATTAATCTTTGGTTTAAAAGTCAGGAGGTTTCTAATAAACTTTAGGAAAGTAAACTTTATTACCTACTGATTTTTTTCTAAGTTTTCCTGCGTGGCTAATAAAATTATGCTTCGGTATAAACAGACATCCGAAGTCGCGGGTAACAGCTAGACCTATCTCGCAAATAATTGTATTGTTGTGCTCTTTCTATAATTAGAACAATGAATAGTCCTTGGTAATTGAGTAAAATCAAGCAATTAGAAGTTTAAATACAATTGTGGCAACAACAGGCATAGGATGACGGATTCTTCAATTAGATACAAGGAAAAGTTTTATATATTTTCAAGCATTTTCATCTGGTTATAATGGAATTATTTATTTATTATAGTAAATAGTTCTGAAACTGAATTTAGTACCGCTACAATATACAACGTGTAACGGAAAGGGTATATACGTACCAAGGGCACGGCTTTTTTGGATGATATCAAACGATATTGTAAAGGTTTTTTAATCTTATCTTTACATGTTCGGAAAATATGAGAATTTTTAATACCAGAAACCGAACTTTTCAATTGAAATAAAAACATCACTTGAAAGTGATTTATCGTGATATTGGCAAGTAACGTGGAAAGTTATTGACCTACGTAGTGCGGTGACACGTTTGTTATGATTTGAATTTAAGAAACATATGAAACGAGTATTTTATTTTGAGGTGAAACTATGTATTCTATACCAGCTGTTATCTTTAGTGCTTAAGGATAGCAATAGGGTTTCTGTTACACGCTGTGTATGTAATTAAATTACAAGCTGTGTGCCTGATGACATTCCCATTGGGAAAACTATGAACTTTAATCCCCTAATTAACCTCCTCAGGCAACTTTTTTGTTATATCCTTCCTTATAAAGCTCACTTTCGCTGTTTTAGAAACTCTTGCGCAAACATGCTTCTGCACCCTTAATTGCGTAACATACTATGTATTAAGCAGTATCTGAATTATTTCAAAGGTTATTGCAAATAAATTGCTTCTTAAATTCGAAAAATTTGTCTGCTGAACAACGTAAATAACACAGTTAATGTTGTTGAATTGACAAAATGAAAGCCATTGCTATTGTTAGTGTGTTACGCAATAACCTCGCTGGACTCGGTTTAGACAGTGCGATGTCTGTCAGAGAGTGAATTTATGATTTTAAATAAGTAGATACCCGAGGGGCGGGTTGTTCGAAAGAGATACCGCGGCCCCTGGCACGCAGGCAACTGAGGGAACACGGGTGGGTTTTAGTCAGTAAAAGTCTGACACGCCCTCCTGCTCCACCCAGAGCGGGAGAAGTCATTTGATGATTTCCCACCCAGAAAAAAAGGTATTAAACATCCAAGCATCCAGACCTCCAAAAATAAGTACTAACTTTCACATTTATAATATTTTAAGTAGGTTAATAGGATAACTCCTCAAAATTAACAGCTGATTTTTGGGTGTCCCACAAGTAAACTATTCTGATGCAATATAATGGTCCCTAACGAGCTGTTGAGCTATTTAAATAACCCCTCGTATTGTCAGCAACACCATAATCATCTTGTGTGGCAAAAATCATCAGGTTTTTGATAATGGACTACGGTAGACACCTAAATAGCTGTACCTACTTAGGCGGAAGTCGTGAAAGCCGATATGGGAGCTATCTCCTGAAAATACACAAGTACGGGCGAAGTAGAAGAGACTTAGTCGGCAAGTGGACCTTTCAGCGCGCTGGAATGGCGCCAAAATGGCTTGAAACTCACCACTAAGCGATGGTTAATCAACCTACGATAATATTATGCACAAAATATCTTCATAATTCTAACTTACATTAGATTTATTACGCCCAAAAGGCTTAGGCAGAGGTAATAGTTATGTTCAAGTCACATGTAATAAGGCTTGAGCCTATTTATCGGCTATAAATCTAGTCTCCAGGCTCAAAGAGTGTCTGATAGAAAAACTTAGTAACACTTTGTTCGGCTTGGGAATGGGACCCATGCCTGGGCTTGCAACAACGCAGATAAACCGTTTTATATTAATCATACTTACTATCTACTCGGTACCTTTTCTATTCGCCTCTGTTTGACTTATGAAACTTGATAGACTAACGCTGAAGTTTCATAGAACGGAAGGTTTGTACCTACTTGAGCTGATTACATTGCACTGTTAATTATAAAATGACTTCTTCGCATGGGTGCAATTAAATGATAAGTGATTTTATTTCTGTAAAGTAAGTTTGTACAAACACTTTTACACGTCAATCATATTTTTAAAACTAGATGAGGTCGGCGTTTCCTATCTGACTACTCTGAGAAGAAAGGCCGACACAAACTCAGAGAGTCTCTTTTAAAGTCCAGACATAATCCTGGTCTGATCATGTGAAGACCAGGTGGATTGGTGATTGAAATGGTCTTTTGAGGAAAGAACCACACAGATTGAGTGGACCTGTTTAATCAGTGCACGCATGCAGCTCAACTCAGAACTTGATGAGCTCAACGATTTGACGAACAATAATTAACTAATGCGAAGTGATGTTAACACTTCTAGATTGTTATTTCGGAGTTAAATATGAATTCATCTGTCTTTACTAATAATAAAGTATAAAGCTAAAGTGTTTGTGATTTTTTTTTGCATTTTACAGCCCAATTCAGCAGCGGCTGAGCGCGACGCTTTCTATTTCTACTCTACCGTAGAATAGAAATCGCTTGTCTACATTTCCCGGTTTTAAACTGTCAACTGTATACATGGAAACGTCACTTTCGTCTACTATTCCGTCGACAAAGCGCTGCTCTACGTTTCTCGTGCTTAGCCTGCTGGAGGAAAGTTATAAGGTTATTTAAAATCACGCTACGATACACAATCCCAAAAGCTGAAAAGTTTGTTTGGTTTTGGTTTGAGCGCACTAATCTGTGGGACTATCAGGCTTATTTGAAAAGTTTGTTTGGTTTTGGTTTGAGCGCGCTAATCTGTGGGACTATCAGGCGTATTTGAAAAGTTTGTTTGTTTTGGGTTTGAGCGCACTCATCTTTCGGACTGTCAGGCGTATTTGAAAAGTTTGTTTTTGGTTTGAGCGCGCTAATCTTTGGGACTACCAGCTGTATTTAAAAAAATCCTGATAGATACATTTTTGAGGTAGATTAAAGGTACTTAACATCACGTTGCGACTCTAAGGAGCCGAGCGAAGTGAAAAAAGGCAGAAAGAACGCTAAGCGAAAAAGAAGTAATAACTTAGGCGGGCGGTGCATTTAATTTTAAAAATACCTTTTAAAGTTGGTGGAGGCAGGAGCCCCGTCCTGCATCCACCAACAATAAAAGGTATTTTTTAAACTCAGGAGAAAGTACAAAATCCTCGCGGACAAAGTCGCGGGCGAAATGTTGCTGGATTCACATAATAAACCTTCTCAGCTAAATGTTCTGAATTACGGTGTAAACCGTATAAACATCTATTTGTTTCTTTAGTTTAGAAGATCTAAGCGGCCACAGACAGATACGAAAAGTGACTGTGTTTTATATTATGAATAAGTCTATTAAAACAAATGTTTTAGTTACGTTTTAGAGCCAGTGGAAGAAAAATAACTAAAATAGCGAAGTGCGACCGTTACATACGCGAATCATGGAGTATTTTTTCCATCAGTAAGGACGTAAACGAAGTGAAAGGAGTGTGTAGGGATCGTAGCAGGTGGTGTTCTATAATTTCCCCATGGGAAGCAGGCGACTGTTTATGTAGTATGTATTGTAGTAAATACAATAACATGGACCTTCGGTTTTATTTTATGTAAATGCTTGCGATGTTAATATTATCTATGAACACGGGCAAATTAAATTAGCTATGTAAATTCTGCGGACGATGATCAGTACAGATATTTGAACAAGATTTAAAACCAAAAAAACTGAAAACCAAAAAAAAATACTACAAAGTGAAAAATAACTTTAATTTCGGAAGTAGAAGATCTGTATTTTAGTGTTTTGCCACCGTTTTCAGAAATTAATATAATTTTACAATTTGCAATTGATTACTTTTCCTACCTATTTATAGAATCAAGTATATCTAACTAAACAGACAGCTGTGCTGCTGGGGTGTTTGTTGCGCCACTTCTTCCCAGCTAAGAAGTGGTGAAGGGCGGGCGTTTTGGGGGACTGTCTTATGTAATTTTGACATTCGAAAAGTGCTGATTCTCAGCCTAATTTGAATAAATGACTTGATTTTGATTTTGCATGACTATTTCATGAACATCGCTAGAAAATGTGAAATTTGCGGCCTGCCCTGGCGCTTCCACCTTAATTAATCAAAACTATTATTTTAAAAGGGTGGAGGGGTGTTGAAGTTCATAGGGGAAAGTATTAAATCCGCGGTATTAAAAAAGTCGCGGGTTAAAAAGCTGGAACTACGTAATTTGGTAAGTTATTCTGAACACCGTAAGATGGGATGGCAAAACATCTAAAAAATCGTCTTCTGAAATCATCGTCATGCCCCAGAATATTCTGTCCCGTCGCGTGCCGCCCGCAGCTCGCGTGTTTTTCACACCCAAGCACAAAACTGCAAAAAGTTTGTAAGTTAGACCACAATTGATACAAAAACGCCAAAGGTCCGTTCTCCTTGGTGATGCAGATCTGTAATAAAGTCTGGGTCCCAATTAAAGACTAATAGGTAATATAAGTTGGGACTGTAGGCCGTAAACAAAGTGGTATTAGGCCATTATCCTGAGTGGCCAAGACGTAACACTATAAAGCACATCTACGCACAGTTTAACGGGTTGACATGGATCCAAAGATGGGTCGGGTCTGTGCCCGTAAACATAACGGATTAAGGATTATAAATTTTTAAGTAGGTATTGTTTGTAGAAACGCTCTTGTACCCAGTGGGGCAGAGAGCGTTGTGGGTCTCCCAGGGTGCATCCCGGATACATTAAAAACAATAACAATATGTAGTACGTTATGGTTTTCAGAACACTATATACAGGATGGCAGGGATATCTACGCGCAAACTGTAGACTTGAATTCAGCTTATGATTTGAAACCCCTTGCGAAGATTTTTTTTGTCGGTTATAAAAATAAACCATCGGTTTTGTAGACAAGTGCAATACCTACGCGGACAAAATGTATGGAACAGTAACCCAAATTTCATCGCAGGGGTTTTAGAATTATGTACTAAATCCATGGTGCCAGGTTGCGCCTCGATGGTCCTGCCGATGATAAGCTTAGTATTATTTAATTTTTTACACCACTTACATGTCAAGTGACAAAACTACTAGTTGAGACTCGGCCAGAGTTGGCTAATTGAAGTGGTTTTAAATTGTCTTCTAACTAGAGCCGCTGTAACTATTATATGGATTGGAAGCACGATTAGGCGAACGTTAGACGTCGCCGAGAACTAATGAGATAATAAAAAATATACCACAACTACGTATATTAGGGTCCGCTTTTCTTATGAGAGAAGCTTTTGATTGAATGAGGAAAACATATAACAACAAATAGCTACTCCGAAAATTATTTCCTGTTATATAACCTACTTCCGCTGATAGGTACCTGAGAAATATGGCTGTTCCTAATTTCCACAGCCATGAAGAAGACATTACGTTATACAATAATTGTTTTGTTCATCGACCGTTACTTTATGCTATTAAGACAGACATAAATAATTTTGCCTGTTCCGTTTTGATGATCACTATGCGGACTTAGGTGTTTATCATAATCCAGTAAAAAATAATTGCAGAGCGATTTTTTATTGCGGTTTGCGTCGAGAGAAACGAAGGAGAGGAATGTTAATTATTAGTTTCCTAAATTAAAAATATCTGTTCACTTTAAGCTTACAATGATTATAAGCAAGTATCTCTCTACTGTAACCGTTTGAAAAAACAAACTTTATTTTTGCTTTTTAAGTGTGGTCGATTCATGTAATTGCAAGCAATTTTGGGGACTTAAAAGCCAAAGTAGATTTTTGTTTTTTGCTTAAATGTAGTGTCCGGCGTAGAATAATGCCTTTGAGGGGAGACTGGATATAGGGCGGCGCAACGCGGAGCGGCGCGGCGCGGCGAGGGACGAGGGAGCCGACAGCCACCCTATCCAGTGGCCGCTGCCGGCTGTTCATAGCATTCAGTCACGAACGCGCGCCCGCGATACCGCCTCGCTTGTAACGCGCCTCCGCCGTACCGCGTACCGCGCTTGCAATGTGTTCGGACAAAGTTTATTCTCACCTCAAATAAATTAACTGTGCAAAATGACGAAGCAAAGCTGGCCCAGCGGGAAAACAGGATGGCATTTTATGAGGTAAGTGCACTTATAGTGGTAAAAAACTTATTTTCTTCGGAATTTCAATAATTCGGTATTAGTTCCGGTTACGCACATAGCTACTATTTGCGAATTCTTATTGATATTGGCGATATACTTTCCAGGGCTGTGCGTTATGACGACAAAAAATACTCGAGTTAACTTCAAATTATTATTTCGCGAATTTATTTGACTAAATTATTATTATGTTCACTCATTGACAATATCATAACTTTTGGGAAAGTAAGTTAAAGACGACAAAAGTGATTCAGGAAACCGAATAAAATAAATGGAGGGGCTAGTAATAGGAATAACAAAACTTTTTACGGCTTACGCTTTATTCTACTTATTTTTATTGTGGTTTTCGAAGCCAGGATAATGTATGACGGCAGTGTAGGTATGAGGGGTTGAAGACGCGATACATTTTCTACTTCCGTTTTTCCGCAGTTTTGTTTTTATGTTCCTAAATCTTCGTCAATCGTTTCCGGCTGAAGGGCGCTTAGAACTTAGAACAAAGAAGAACAAACTGTAATTGGAAAATAAATCAGTTTTCTGGACGCGGAACAATCCAATCATACGAAACCGTCGAATGTATTAAATGAATAATTTATTATGAATATTTGGGTTAGCATTATGTACTTATTGTATTTTTTTATACTTTTCCGCGTTTTTCGACTACTTAATAGCTTTGCTCCTTTACTCAGCAACAGGAAATGATTATTTAATGTTTTGCTACAAATAATAATTACTTTGGAACCACACACAATGAAACACCCAAACATCAAAGAGAAATTAATTACAAGACGTACCTATGTAATTTGAATTATGAATTGCTAACTTATTTGATGGAAATGATTGGGTCCCATGAAGAAAGGGTCTAAATAAGCACATATTAGTACGTATTCTGTACTTAATATAGGTTTGCGGGTAGATACCGGTTCAAGTAAATAAATAAAACGTAGCTCAAGAAAATTTAGATATCTATAAGAGGAATAAATAGGAAAATTGAGGAGTCATGAAGAAAGTTGGAAAGGATTTATTGAGGAGAAACTCGAGGTATCTCGGACGAACTAGGTAGCATTTCTGGAGACGCTGGCTGCCGGCCATGAGCTATTTATCAAGATGCTTCAATCATAACAGAAAGTCTTGAAGATATGTAATTTAGAAGCGGCTAGTCCCAAAAAAACGGGTCTAAATTACATTTACACGCAGACTTAAATTATTTAGGAGCGGTTTCGATGAGCTCCCTCGAATGGTTTGACCACGATAATCGTTGAAAAAAATGTTTTGAAAGAGAGGAAGAATATCAGAAAGGACAAAAATAGAACCTACTATTATATCTTAGTTATAATTCGTTAATCAAGTATGTAATCGGACTTTTATTGAAAGAATAAGGCGGTCGCTTCATATTTTCTGATAGGAAAATGATTGATTAGTTACTACAGCCTTTTCGTGAAGCTCTATTCGTCTCGTATTTTTCTCGATTGTGAGAATGTCTGATGCTCAAAATTTTCGTTTACTGAGCGTAACCAGATATTTGTTTTATGACAACAGTATTCTTTTGATGAATAGGAACTTAGCTTCCGAATTTTACTCTTATAAATAAAACGAATCATTAAAATGAAATAAGATGTCTCTATTGGCTCTTGAAATACAGGTACTTATGGAGCCAGCCTGTAAGGAAATAAATAATTTATTTATTTATTGTATGAGGAGTAAAATATGAATGAGGAAAAATTGCAACGTTGCATTCGTCCATACCTATTGTGTTTCTTCAGTCCTGAGTTAATCGCAACTATTGCTAAATCTTCTCCGCTCAGCCGAATCTTGAGCATTTTCAATAGACAGGCAACGTCTGATTGTTTCCAGTCAGCGCTTTTTTGGGGCTTAGCGAGGTTTTGCACCGGGGACCACTTGACGGCATCTGGTGCTTTTGCTTGCTTTCTCCTTATTAACCACTTTGTTCCGGTTTATAAGAATCCGTTGTATAATACATACAGCTTTTATGTACTGAACGTGTTTCAACTGAACTTAAGGACGTAATGAGACAAAAGAGGGATCCTTTAAAACATCTTACGAGGAAATTCAGTACAATGAACTTTTAAATCGACACGGTACTTATAGAGTTGTTCTGAGAGTTTCTTGTAAGCCTAAATAAATGAAGATCAAAAGCCTTACAAGTGTGTCTGAAGTGTATGATGAAGATTTTGTTTTCTAGGAAGTAGTTGAGCTTATTTTACTACGTACAATAAAAGGGGAACTCGTCTGTAAGTAGTTTAAGTAATGTAGGTAATGGGTTGAACGCGGTTTTACAGTTAACGTCAGTCACCTTACAATGATGCCATTCCTGAATATCTGAATATTGCAAGAGAGGAAAGCTTGGGTTTTCTTTAAGCAAAAACTGTACCAATTTGTTAATGAATATTTATTAGTAACATTAATTATTCAGAAATCTTCCTAGAAATACAGGCAGGAAGTCAAGAAAAAGATAGTCACAGTAAGACTTACCTTAAGTTGAACATTGCTTCAGTATCTAATGGGTGGCTACTTGGGTCCTTCTTGATGATTTAGAATATCTCATTAAAGTTTATCGGCGCACTGTTTCAGAGCAATAATAACTGTGGTTTAAACATAATTGGACTGCAGCCTTAGAAGCTATAAAAATAGAGTTTACTTCTTAAAACGTTTCCCCGAATTTTTACTGAAAACCAAAAAAGAAACCTAAATTTCTAACATGGATCAATTTCTTACCCGTGTGTATTAAGGCGTTCTAAGAAGGAAATTTGTTGATATTTGATAATAGCGCATCGCGCCAACAAATAAGGTTCGAAATAGCGATGTGTTTGAGCGTTACTTGAACCGAATAACCATCAAAATACAAGGAATTTTGCAGTTTAAATTAAATGAAAAAATTAGTGTAATAATTTTTAGGTATTTTTTTAGTTGATGGAATTCCCTTAATTATAATTACATAGAATATGATAGCTCACGCTTAAAAAAAATATTGTAAATATAAGTCTTTTCTTTGTACATTTGACAATACACAAAAAAGATCTGGCTTGTAATATGAATCAATACGCGTAACAGTGTGATAAAAACAGCGTTTAACGGTGTCCTGCGTTTGGGCAGAGCCTTCAACACAAAAAAAAAAACGTGTGTGTGTACTTATGTACGCACGTAAGAAGTTATACTTCTTTGGCGTAACAGAACAAACATAGCTGAAGATTTCATCGCGTATGTCACCATGGTCACGACTCTCTGTAAAATTTATAGCAATTATCAGCTAACTTCATCATGTCGCTTTTTGGCTGTCGGTGTGCGCGCGCATCGTAAAAATTTTACTCGCATGATTTTTGACAAACGTGCCAAAAGAAGTATAACTTAAAAAAAAAACAAAAAGTGTTTCATGCGTTGCACCCATCTTCCAGCCGCGGGAGTTACGCTAACTGGTAGGAATAAGGAGCAATATTATCCTTGTTCTATCAGATTATTACATTCAGAAAAAGGATTACAAAGGGTTACACTCAATATCTCATGTACGATTGGTTTGTGGAAAAAGTTATCGTATAAAACAAATGTTGTAGAAATGAAGACATCATTTTGTTAGCTTTTTGCATCTCGCGGATTTTGTGTTCCGTGAAACAATGAATTCTTTATAGTTTGGCCATGTACCTACGTATGTTCGTCCGTATGTCACAGGCATTTATGTAGGTACTTGTTTTTATTAGATCTCCGAATTTCAGATAACACCAAATTGAATACAAAACCCGTTCATTTCTTATTCACGGTTTTATTATGAAAGCGAGTAATTTATGAACAGATTTATTTAGGTACAATAATTTTATACACAGATTAACAGGTTGCAAGAATTGGAATTAGGCATTCAATCATTCAAAGAAATGAGATCCCTAGAAAATTAAAAATAGTGAGAGTATTCCTTAAAACTTGTCCAAAAATGGTACCTACCTAATACCAAAATCTGGAATGTACGGATTAGAATTTTCGGAATAATCGGCAGCTCTTTAGAAATAGTTTAATACCTATAGTACAGTCAGCCTTAAAAAGATGTACTTACCTTTAGATCGAATAGAATTTATTTAAATGTCTAGAATCGTTCTATAATATTGAATATCAACATGTAGCCGCCATAAAATATACTGCACATTGGATACTTAATTGTAAGTAGGTACCTATACATATTGATGAGATAGGCAGTGGTGGCTCAGTGGTAACAGCAGCGAGCGAATTACGAGTTGTAGGTCGTATGTTCGAACCCAGACAGGCGCTTTAATTTGAAAATGTCGATATATTTCATTCATCCAAACAATCATACCGGTAACAAGTCAAGCAGATATTGTTTAGTGAATAAATTGTGCCATAACTCATTCTTAAAAAAATGTAATGATAAAGATGCCTATATATTTCAACAAAGCACGTTCCAATTGCTGAGTGGAAATATATTCACAATGTTAAACACAATAATTTGTTTTGCCTTTTGTTAATTAATATAGTCATAGTATTTAGCTACATACTTGTAACTTTGATTTAATGTGAGCAATGTGTCAACAATCGCACATTACCTATTATTGATAGCTGCACTTGTATAAGTTTTTTCTTTCGCTACTTTCTAGTTAACCTAGCTTTATCAATGTCGTGAAACTCTGTTATTGGCTTCACTACATAGTATAAAACAAAGTCGCTTTCTCTGTCCCTATATCCCTATGTATGCTTAAATCTTTAAAACTACGCAACAGATTTTGATGCGGGTTTTTTTAATAGATAGAGCGATTCAAGACGAAGGTCTATATGTATAATACACCGACCTCCACGCGGGCGAAGCCGCTGGCAAAAGCTAGTAAGAGATAATTGTCATCGTCTCGCTATCACTGCTGTGCAGTACATACAAACCCGAAGATGCCAGTAACTTTGACGCAACCGTATTGAGCTGTTTATTGACAGTGAGGTGAACATAAATAACTCATGTAAATTAATTATAACCTGTTGAGTTTCCAAATAAATAAATAAGTAAGTAAATTACTTATTTCATCACCGCTGCTCTCAAAACAGTGAAGAAAAACATCGTGAGGAAACCGGCAATCGTATAACCAAAAATTCGAAGACACGTGACATCCACCAACCCGCACTGGGCCCGCGTGGTGCATTACGGCCCACTCCTCTCGCTGAGAGGAGGCCTGTGTCCCAGCAGTGGGAATGTTATAGGCTAATTCATCATCATTCTCCTGCCCTTAGCCCAATTTATTTGGGGTCTGCGCAACCAGGTGCAACATGTCTTTATCTTCCAAACTTCTCTATCAGTCGTCATCTCGGTAGTCAAACCCTTTCTAACCATATCATCATTCACACAGTCCATCCATCGTTTCTTTGGTTTCCCCCTACTCTTATCGCCATCGACATTCATACTCAAAAATGTCCTCTCGACATTATGCTAATTCCTCCGCATTAAGGGCTAATTATGTTACAAATATTGGCACAGTATTACGACACACAAAATCAAGTCAAATAAACTCTTGTCAATGTACGTCTTTTTGAGGCTGACCGTACTTATACCAATTGGAATTAAATATTGGAGGCCTATCACCTTGTAGCGATTAAATCAAGAGCTTTAGCAGTCGGTACCGACCCTCTTTTGCTTAGCTTATCCGTCAAGGTAGTACAACAGATTATGGTAATATCCTTCACGACCGTGGATTGTCTATTAGGAGTTTATGACGATGATCCTTCATCCAGCCGCTTGGATGCGCCCTTTGCGTCCCTCATTGCCAGACTGAAATGGCCTTTAGAACCTTTACAGGTTCAGTCAAAGGTAGCCTAAGAGCTTTAAGCGCAGGACTTCTTTGAGTGGATATGTCTCAGTTGGCACGGTAACAGGGCCCTGTCTGTCACAGAGAGCTGAAACACAGGAATTTTACCATCAGCAAGGATAGAAGGGTAGGAAGTGCAGAAACTGTCATGTGATCTCTGGCTTTATAATAATTAATAACATAATATTTAAAAAATACATGATACGACATTATACCGCATGATCTACGAGTAGTTGCAGGGCCGGATTAAACCAGCGCAAGGCAAGTAGAAAATTTCACCTAGGCGCCCTATGGTAGGACTTGGGTTGTTCTAGCTTTTAAAGTTTTTGAGACAAAATAAAACAGTAGGTACTTTGACAAAATAGTTTTTCTCGATATAAAACTAGCCAAACCACTATTTCTAAACATGTCTGATTTTTCTTGTTAGTTTAAAGATAAGGACTTGTACAAAATAACTTTCTAGAAACTATTGAGTCCCTAAAGTAAAGTACCTAAGTAGGTCCTTTTGTAAAAACCTACATGACTCATTTTATTTTATTTTCATTTAGTAATCGTCAAAGAGCCTTGATTTTGTTCTCGCTTCGGGTAGGTTATGTTTCCTATTAAATTTACCTCTATACTATTTAAACTTAAATAGGAGTTGCCTATACTTTATCGAGTTATGCAGGAACGTTTATGAATGAATTGAAACTAAAATGTAAGGTCAAGTAAAGCGAGCTCGAAATTTTTTAGCAGCTCTCTTCGGAATTGCTGAAGAATCAAGTGAAATTAGCCTCAGGAAGCAGGAAGGTTAGTAATCTGTTGACCATTCTTACTTAATATTTCAAGTCATAAGGTTGTTTGTTCGTCAAAGCGCAGCATTTGCACTGGGCTAATTCGGCCCTGTGTCGTTGGAGAAAAATAAATTAATGCCTAACTCGTGGTGAAGGCTCTATGTTTTTCTTAGGTACTTTCCTTGCTACAGCTTTTTACGACACCCATGAGAAAAGCTGTAGTATCGAAAACAGAATTTCAGAATTCAAATATTGTAACAGTTAATGACTATTTTCACGACTGTTTCGGGATTTACAAGCTACAAATATTTTGTAAGTAATAAATATTCATGCTGTTTTATAATAGAGCAGGAAAGCTGACAAAATATTCGAATATTTCAGCGATGGTCTAACTTTTAATATCCTGTTCAAAAAGCAGCTGGACAGATTTTAATATGCAGCAATGAACAGTTGGGGTGATGGCTCACATCGGCGAGGCGTTTCGGGTGTAGGTACACAGAAGTGACACATTGTACTTACTAGTAAATTCCCACGGTGTTTGCCACTGCCCTCGTCTGCGCCGAGGGACAGTCGGAGCACGTAAACGCATTACTACATTGTGGAATATGTTACCAGTGTTGCCGCCCAGCTCGATCCACCAAACAATGTTACCACACAACAGGAATAACAAAGACACGTCTTACGACGCGCCATCTCTAGATACTGGATCTTTAAAACAACAAAGTTTGTTTTACCAACATTTTACACAATTTTGAAACAATTTATTATAAGGACAAAAGAATTATACAACTCGTTATAATGTTTGGAATTTCATTGCTAATTCTAATAAAATATGACAATATCAAAATATCAACCAAATGGATGTAAAACGAATTTATCTACTCACATTTGGTATTATTTATAAGCAATTTTTTTTAAAACTATCTATCCAAATGACAACCTTGTTCAAATACCTCAAGAAATAAAATTTTAAATATGCCTGTTGGGCTCCTAATAGATACAATTTTAGTATCATAAAAGGAAAAATAGTGTAGTAAAGAAGTTTTCTTGTTTTAAGGTGAATCTAGTCCACATTTTTCCCATAAAAACTTCGGGAGTGTATTACTCCACTGTCCGACAATGTACATCAAAAATTAAACAAGGTATGGTTTTGTCTCATTATTAATATTGTCTGTACGGAAACAGAACACTAACATAAAAAGTCATTAAAAAGTTAGGAGCCAACAAAGATTCGTTTTTCTTGCTAATTTAACCTAACTTTGGGCGTGTTTAAGTAATAAAAGAAGTGTGAAATCTGAAAATATCGAGAAGTTCAATTAACTTTATTGGTCATTGATTTATGCAGTGGTTTTTTCATAAAAACCCGATCTTCCAAAGGACTGTTCTTAATTTTTTACGCGCCCGTTGTACTATAAATGATCCTGTATCTCACTCAATAATATTGTGCGTGTAGACTAGCTTCTAACTGCTTATCGCTGATACTACCTCTATCGGACACGATGCCTGGTGAGACAGCGTGCTTTTTAGCCAGGCCCACCAGTGAGTTCGAGCCCGCGACTAGGTTCCCCTTAAGCTAAGATATAGAAACTACACGCGAGGGGCGCTAGCTGTCTGGTGCCGATCGATTATCCGTCGGATGGGGGACCTCTAGATATTCAAGTGTTGATTGCGATATTGTAGTATGAAATATAGGCAAAAGTAACGTGATAGCCGATACGTCAACTTCAGTCAGATTGAAACTCGAATCGCGACGGCGCACACTGGTCCCAAATTAAAAAAAAGTGGACATTGATAGTAGACCGCTGATATTTTTTTTTATTGTTGATATAATGATAACAGATAAGGCAAAAAAATATTATTGTCCTACTTCAAATACTTTTCTCTATAAAAAATATTTCTTTTTTTTTTGTATGGGAGTGATTACATTTTACTCAATTTCTCAAAAACCTTAAGCGATGTCGAGATGGCATTCACATATGTTAGAAAACTAATAATTCTGAGTATTTGGCTCGAAGAAACTTATTGCTTATCTCTGCGTACTTTCGAGATAATAGTGACAGAAAATAACAATTTTTTTTAATGTTAATTGTTCGCTTTTTTTTAATCATAGCCTTACTCATATCGCAATAGGTCCGCTGGCCAGCAAAATGGAGCTTCGACGCGAGTTTGCCGGGATAACAAGATGGCCGCCTCTCATGACGTAACGTAATACGGTCACTAGGGCATGCAAACCGGATACCCGGATAACCGTAAAAACCGGATAACCGACTGATTTGAAACCCGGGTTTTTTAGGATAACAAAACCGGGTTTTTCGGTTTTGTTTAAAACCGAAAAATGTGAACAGGACGGTGAGGCGCCGTTAGTTAAGTTTCTATTTCGGCTACGTTAATTTAGTTCCTTGTCGCACTACTATGCCACGCTGCCGCCATTTTGTTTTTATAGTGTTATGAGTGAGTGAGACGAGTGCACGTGTTGTGTTTGGCGTAGGTAAGTTTGATCAGATTCTTTTATATCACTCGTATATTATGCATTGCTAATATTACATGAAGTGTATGACCAAATACTGAAATTTAATCACAGCAGAGATGTTATGCATATAAGTAATAGCTATAATTAATTAGGATATGGCAGCCGGCACGTTCTCATTTTTGTAAATATGTAACGTACCTATAATTAATAAGAGCCTGTTTTAACACATTCGATGCCAAGCAAGAAAAATAAAAATAATTAGTTCGTGTGCCCACAACTCGCATCCGAGTCGTCGCTATAAGTAGTCTTGCTAGTCGGGTCCTGGGCATGAACAGAATCATCAATAGCTACTTATTACGACGACTCGGATGCAAGTTGTGGGCACACGAATCAACTATTTTTCGACCCATATGCTGGGTGCTGGGCATGGAATGTGTTAATTTGAAGTAGTTTGAGCTGATCACAGCACATTGTTGCATTTAAACTTTAATGTTTTGATTACGTATATTAACAACGAAGTAAATTTTAATGGTCTTTGGATAATGTGAATGTTAAAAATATAAAATTAATACGTAGCTAAGTAGACTAACAAAGAGTGCGTTTTTAGTAAGTTTTTTACAGTAGGTAATATGGCACAAACGTGGCATATTGTTTGTTTATTTGTCTTCAATTTAGAATCTTCGAAATCGAAATCTTCTGTCGCTGAGTTTCTGCACCTAAAGTGTATTTAACTAGACTACGTGGCGTAAAACTTCCTTCCAGTTGTCCGTTATTATTTTTTAAGATTTATGATCATGAACTTTTGCTACAATAGCACTTAACATTTACAGAATGGGCACGCCACCATTGCGACGGTAAGTCCCCTCTTTGTGGAGTGGCTTGAGAGGCGGCATGGCGTCCTCACCTTCCGCCTGACACATGTCCTCACCGGACACGGCTGTTTCGGGAGGTTCCTGTTTCGAATAGGGCGGGAGGAAACGCCCGGGTGTTTCCATTGCGAAGATCGCCCTGAGGCGCTCAAACAACATACATCTGGTGCAAGCCCATCTACAGAACTTGATTTAGAAACTAAAATCAGGGTGGAAATGACACTTTACGACGGTGGAGGAAAAACTAGAGTAGAACTAGTATATAAAGTATATATAATGTATGTCAAAAGTATATAAAGCTTTGAAATCCATACCTCCAACAAGTGTGGAATCAGAGAGCGCCTTTTCAATCTATATCTTTAAGTATGACTGATTTACTTTGTTTTGGTAAATTAGGAATAAGACTTCTATTTTATGTATTATTTAAATAATTATTTTGATCGCATTTTACGTACTGTTGATTTTGCCTGTTTGTATTTTATGACAGTTAAATTGTTATTTAATATTCTGTGATTTTAGACAAATCAAATCAAATCGTTTATTGCAACAAGTGGTACAAAAATTAGAAACAATTATGGACCCTGTCGGGCACAGCAAATTTATAAATAACTAAAATAACTAGAGCGACGCAGAGCGCTTTAATAATTTTCGTTTGAATTATTTAATATCCTATTAAATATTTTATATATATGTATTTTTTTTTACCTTTGTGTACCTACCAAATGTTCCTAATTTTGTATGTTAGGTACCTTAAGTATTGAAGAATATGTTGTTTTTCTAAATAATAATCTTGATTCTATGTTATGTTTATAGAAAATAAACTTTTTGTATTGTTACTTAGTAGTTGCAGCTTATTTCAGTGCAAACAAATGCTCATTAGTATTAAAATAAGTGAGATAAAGTAAAAAAAAAAAACCTATTTTGATTAGACTTCAGCATTTTTATTTCTTTACATACATATTTCTAATTTCTTTAATAAAAATTGAAAAAAAAAAACCGAAAAACCCGATTTAACCGGTTTCAACGGTTTTGTAAACATTTAACCCGAAAAAAACGGTTTTTTAAAGCAACCCGGTTTTTGCATGCCCTAACGGTCACGAATCGCGCGCGTACACCTCACTCAGTGTACAACTAAATGTGGTTGCGATAAGACGTGTCCTTATTTTTTCTGTGCGCTTGAAGAAATGCTTGTTGTTTGTTTGTTTTGTTATTGTTGTATTTTGAATCTTTGGATTTTAAAATCAAATAATTTTTGTTTGTCTTTCTTTCGTCGAATTTGTTTTCGTAATTTTTTTTGTTAAAATCAAAGTCACTTTGTCTTTGAAATCTTTGATTCTAATTTGTTTTCAATTTTCCTTAAAACTATAATATGTCCGCATTTGTCACCAACTTAGACTTATACGTTGTTCTTAAATCAGGAGGTGGTTTTAAAAATGTCGAATTTTTATTTAATGCCCTTATTGAACGTATTGGTGTTGAATTGTCTTCCGAAGATTTGAGTAATATTAAATTATTTTGTCGTAATTTTTCAAGTAATATCTCAAAAAGATGGTCTGCTTCCAGTAGAGCTCAAAAGACCTTTCTTAACAAAAATTCAGACTGGTTACAATCCCAAATAGTTTGGCCAAAATGTCAAAATATCGATTTAAGCAGCATTTTTAAAGTTGCCGAGGAAGTAATTCCAAATTTCGAAACGCAAGTGGATACTCATCAATTAAGTTATGGTACAAGTAAAAAACCATTTGTTGATATATCTGATAAACAGAAGAAAAGGCGTTCTCTAACACTTCTAGATCACACAGAGGAGGAATTAGTTTATGCTTTATGTGCCAAATTAAAAGAGTCTAAAAAAACAAAATTAGCAGCTATATTAAACGAACTCAGCCAAAACAAGGAAAAATGTGAGATGGTACATGATGTACTATTCGCTAAAAAGACTGACAAACCGTGTTTACCAGATGATAAAACGTTAGCGCTTTACACCTCAACAAATTTGTCAAAATGGCAATATCGAAATTTAAGAACTATTCTTGCTTCAGAGAAAATGTATGGTCTTCCATCCTATCAAAAGCTCCTGGAAGCTAAAAAAACTTGTTATCCTCCAGAGTCAGACATAACTGTAACTGAATCTGATGCTAAGATAAGACTTCAATCGCTTCTAGATTTGACAACTAATAGGATATTAAAAACAATTCAGCACAACTCTGCCGACAAAAAATCGCTAAAACTAATAAGCAAATGGGGTTTTGACGGGTCATCTTCTCAAAGTAATTATAAACAAAAGTCACACTCCGACACTAAAATTGACGATTCTTCAGTTTTCATGATTAGTTTGGTTCCGCTTCGTTTGGAAGAAGAGAGTGGTACTATCTTGTGGCAAAATCCTGCTCCCTCTTCAACAAACTATTGTCGTCCAATTGGCTTTATATTTGCAAAAGAAACAAATGAATTGATAAAGAAGGAAAGTGCATCCTTAGAGGAAGAAATTCGTAATCTTGTTCCCACAATTGTAGATAATTTTGATATTAAACATGATTTGTACATGACTATGATTGATGGGAAAATTTCTACTGTGATTTCCAATACTTCTTCTGCAGCTGTTTGTAATATTTGCAATACCCCACCTAGCAAAATGAATGACTTGGACTTTGTATCCAAAAGACTCATCAGAGAAGATATGTATAAATATGGTCTGTCTTCGCTTCATATGTGGATAAGATGTATGGAATATATTTTACACATTTCGTACAACTTAGACTTCAAAAAGTGGGCTGCACGAAAAGAAGATAAATTGTTAAAAGAAATTAAAAAGAATTTGACACAAGAAGAATTCCGGGAAAGAACTGGTTTGTTAATTGACATAGTAAAACAGGGATTTGGTACAACCAATGACGGTAACACGGCAAGAAGGTTTTTTGAAAATTATGAAGTATCTGCTGAAATAACGGGTATCCACCCTGATTTAATCAAGAGATTTGCAGTCATTTTACAAACAATTTCATCTGGTCAACTTATTAATACCAACTTGTTTAGGGAATATTGTAAAGAAACAGCAATGCTATATGTAAACTTATATCCATGGTATTACATGCCTTCAAGTGTCCATAAATTGTTGATACACGGTGCTGATATTTGTGAAAATTTCTCCTTTATTCCGATAGGCATGCTTTCCGAAGAAGCTTCCGAAGCGAGGAATAAAGATTTCCGGAATGTTAGAATGGCACATACAAGAAAAATCGGTAGAGTTCAGACTAATTTAGACATTATCCACAGCTTTCTAATTAGCTCAGATCCTTACATCAGCCATATCAAACCAAAGTTTGCTCGTTTACATAAACAGTTGTTTCCAGAGGCTAGTGCTTTGATCTTGAACAATGAATTGCTTTCGTTGGAAAACGAGGTAATAGAGATTTCTCAAGAGAATATAGACCCAAATATTAATCTTTCACCGTAATATTTTTTCAGAATCGTTTGTGAACATATTCAACTTTATGTTTGCAGCTTAATATGTCTTCATTTTGATTGTTTTTTAGAACTGATGAAAGTACTCCTTCAGAAAGGTCATAGCTTTTCAGTCATTAGTGAGCCCCCATAACCTCTTTTACAGAGAAGTCTCTTTTTACTTATTTGACATTACGCATACATTATAATTATGTGCTAAAGTAAGGCTATGATTAAAAAAAAGCAAAAAATTAACATTAAAAAAAAATGTTATTTTCTGTCACTATTATCTCGAAAGTACGCAGAGATAAGCAATAAGTTTTTTCGAGCCAAATACTCAGAATTATTAGTTTTCTAACATATGTGATTGCCATCTCGACACCGCTTAAAGTTTTTGAGAAATTGAGTAAAATGTAATCGCTCCCATACAAAAAAAAAAGAAATATTTTTTTTACAGAAAAGTATTTGAAGTAGGACAATAATATTTTTTTGCCTTATCTGTTATCATTGTATCAACAATAAAAAAAAATATCAGCGGTCTACTATCAATGTCCACTTTTTTTTAATTTGGGACCAGTGTGCGGCGACGTAGCACTCACCGTCTATACAGTATTGCATTCCAGTAGTTACATTCGCCAAATGGAATCAATCTGATAATTTTGATACTTAAAAAAATCAGTCAGAGCTCTGTCAAGGCACACGACCGTTGGATAATTGCTTTATCGGATCGAAATGACAACTAAACAGAAATAGAAACAAACTTTTTCGTTACATCCAAATTTCAGTACAGGCGGTATTTTTCCGTGTAATTTTCAACGTTTCACGTCAAACTTTAACCACAGCAACCCCCAAATAAAATCGTCTATTATACGTCATGTTTGAAAAGAAAACTTTAAAACGGTAAGCGAAAACTATGAAGTTTATTCCGGGCTCGGCTGTCACAAATTGCACAACCATTATGATACCACTTATCGTTGGGCTGCTCTACCTCCGTCCTTTCTGAATTGTCTTTATCGTTTCGACACTCTACAGTTTACCACCCGGGCCGTAACTGCCAATCGACCTTCATGCATACATTTTGGCATTCCTCTTCACACTCAGTTTCAATGTGCATACTAGGATTTGACGGCAGTGTTACGTTATTGATGACCAGTCCGGATGGCGGGCTGCGATACAACACCATGTATTTTTTAACAGCAATTTGTAATCCATTTAGCAGTTTCTGCAATCGGGCTGACAGTATCCGAAGTGGAACGATGCCTGATCACTAATTCAGGGGTGAGACTGCCTGAATCGGGTTTTCTCATTATCTGATCACTATTGTCTGCATTTGCGCCCGGGTGATAATAACAATAGGCCCATCCCTACTACATGGGACTTGCACATAACTGGCGAAATCTGGGTGCACTAGATACACTTCTGCCTGACTGATTTATTTATTTAACCATTTATGTACACACATATATAAACAAACAAAAAGATTAGAACAGAAAAATAGGTACAGAGGTGATGCTTATTTCTAAAGAAATCTCTTCCAGCATACCTGCGATAGGAGAGAAGATAAAGAAATGTAGACAGTGTGTGAAAGGGTAAAAGAGAAACTAAACTACATTAATATATGATCAAAACACTAATACACTAAACAAATTAAACAACTAATATGGGAATATACTTACATACATAATTACAAACATACATACATACATATTTCTAAAATAAATATCACTAAAATATTAATAATAATAATGTAAATAAAATAATATATAATGATGATGTTTAAAGGCGGGATATTTTATTTTAATTACTATTGTTTTGGACTATACCATGACACCGTATATTATTGACAATGGCTTTCTATACGGTTTCATGTCTTTATTCTCCTCAATTCAAATTCTGGTAATCTTATTAGGTACTTAAAAGAAGAAATTTATATGCAATCGTAAACATTAAGTAAGTGAATGCCGGCAGCGTTTGCCTTTATGGCAGACCAGGAGCAGGAAGTGATCTGCATTTGAATATAAAATAATATTTCGAGAGCAAATTTACATTAACGGTACCTAATATTACTTCTACCTAAAAATGTCTTGTTTACGTAACAGACGACATTGAGTTCCCGGAATCCAATTTATTGTATCCCAAATATTTAGCTACAAGTAAGAAGAAGAAAGTAATTATATAATACTAACTCCTCGCCCGCGACTTCGTCTGCGTGATTTACGTGTTATTCGATGGTCGAACTTGAACACCCCACTACCCCCTTTAAAGAATAATTTTAGAAAAATTCTTCATAACTATCTTTATTAATTACGCCCTTTGTGCCAAGTCGTTAGTCTCTACACCGAAATAATTAGATTTTTCATACAAAACTATATCCCTATTTTTACAACAGCACAGGTTGATTTTGAAAAATTGTTTTGTATGTATGCGAGTCTTAGTGCCCACTTCTATTATATAACGAACACTTGTGCAAAGTTTTAAACTTGTAGACCCAGCGGTTCAGGCTGTGTGTTGTCTGTCCGTGAATGAAGTAATTTAAGATTTCTATTAACTTATTAGGAATCTTACATTAATGAATTCAATGATTAACGAACTTACTAGGCACTTTCCAGTCCACAGATTGATTCTGAAATGATCTTATTAGTAATAACTAATAAGTAACTTACATAGTCAATCAGTGGACTCTAAAAGTTCATGGTATTCGTTATGAAAGTACCAGCCTAATAACAATAATCAAAACATTCCTTTTTTAGAACCAATAAGCGGCTAGTGATGCAACGAATGCTTTTACCAACGTTAATAATAAAAGTAATCCATATTTTGCAATAGTCCTACACCAACCAGGGGTTGTCCTTGGGTGCATGCACTTGCATTGTGCAAACAGGGATCATCGTTGGTTGGTGCCTCATTTCATTAAACACGTCTAACGGGCCTCTACGAGATGGTTTCGGCCACTTGTATGTACGTCTTCCAAAATTCGTGGACTCCAAGGGTCCCAAGAAAAGTTATGGAATAAAGCAATAAAACGTGCTCTTCAATGCGAATGCTGCGATAACTCCGTGCTTGTCGGAAAGTTGTGAGTTCCGAAAGTTCAACTGTAGTGAGATAGGTACCTTTCTATCAGAACGCGTCTTCTTAGACGACATGAAGGATTTACGTGAGAGAGAATCTTTGAGAGTTTCAAAGATTTCGTTACAATTTTTTTTGAGATTGTATAGCAATATTTTAATAGAGCTAGCAAAGTTTATGCAAGCGCTTATAGTTACTAAACAGACTGTACCTATAAGTTTATTATGCATTGCATCAGTTTATCATCGGGTAAACTTACGAAAGTTCTAAAACTGTTTGCGATTCGATAAAAATATAAACATCAACCTTGAATTTTGTACGCGCGAATCTGTCGAAAAATATTGATTAGTTTCTTTCGTGTCGCATCATAGAGGGGGATTAAAGGACCCCTGCTATAGAATCACCCTTACAGTCGCGCCCCATGGTCGTGGGGCGCCAGACATTGCGTTCCCATACGAAGGGTGGTCAATGAACGGTTTATACGCACTACGCTACGATTCATAAAACTATCTGCGTTCAATTTTGTCGAAATAAAAGAATTTGTCTTGTTGATATTTACTTTGTGCGATTAGATTGCGTTATTGTATTAAAGGGTTAGTCACCAACTCGATGCGAGAGGCTGGACACGCGTATGTTCAGTTGGTGAAACTCAGTTGGTAAATTACTATCTATCACTTATTATTTCGTCATCTGGATACACCAACATTTTTACGCGTGTCCACATAGTGAAACTTGAATTTAAATAATTTTAAGTTTTCGCCTACTGGACACACATTTGTATTTTACCCGAATTCATGACAAAGTACAGTCACGCAGAATAAATGTTTTGTGTCACAATCATCATCGGCCACTGCTGGGAACGGGTGATTTTGTATGTCATTGTAAGATTATTCACCATTTATGTGTTAATGAAGAACTAGCTGACCCGAAATTCGTAACGCCTCAGAATCTTGGCGTGTCCAGTTGACGAAATAATAAGTGATACTAATTTAGAGTTTCACCAACTGGACAAACGCATGTCCAGTGTCTCTCGTGTCGAGTTGGTGACTAACCCGTATCAAACATGGTATTATTTTTAGATATTGTTTTTTCTAATTTTATACCAACCTATATTTTTATGGTACTGTAGTTCACATATGTGGGTTGTCTTAATAGCGTTTTTGACATAAAAAAAACAATATGAAAATGTAGATTGCAGTATTTCTTAACTCTAAAATAAACGACGGATCCGTATGAACATGTTTTGTATCTTCTATATCCATCTCAATGTATCACCCCGTATACAGACGAATTGAGAACCGCCTCCTTTTTGAAGTCGGTTCAATATAGCTAAATTGAAAAACTTTTCTTTTTAAAGATTGCTTAAATAAGTTGTAACTAAGTCGAGCTGAATCGGTATTTAAGATTCTCCGTACCGATACGAGCTCAAACGCTAATCAAATTATTCAAATGTTCTTAAAAACTTTATGAGCTCTTAAATCTATGGCACTGTTTAAGAACAGCAAGAATCCAAACTTAGCTGAAGGTGAAATTAAACAAAGGCAGAGAAGAAAAAATACAGGTCATTGTTAGGAGTTTGAATTCTTCTTATTGTAGGAGGAGGTAGGTCCGTGAGCTAAAGATCTGGATATAATGATGCCCTCGGCTGCTACTCGTATCAACTCACTGAAAAGAAACTTGTGTAAATCGCATAGTGTAGCTACCTTAATGGCGGGACGCCCGAACTTTGTTCCGAGACACCGCTTACGTCTTGGAGTTTCGTGAATAACACACGATACAGCCGGCAGAAACGGCTAGTTGTCTGAGATTTTTAAAGAATAAAGCTATTTACATTTGCCAGCCAGTTGAACTCCCTAAGGTGCTACATATTTGCAATTCTCGGGAGAGAGAGCCTCTAACGTCGGGTTCTGATGAAATATGCATTCGGCTAATCGAATGTGATTTTACGGACATGATTACCTACATGATATGTTTGTTTACTATCTCCATGTCTTTACAGACAAGTGAGAAGTGTGTGTGTTGGAAGACGTTTTGGGTACGGCACTGTGTGTAAGTAGGTACGTAGTTTATCTGTTCACCATAGGTTGTAATTAAGGACTTTAATTACGGATAGCGCAAGGTCTAGTTATCGTCAGACACTGAATACTGTTTAAGTCTGTTAGTTTAGATCTTATTGACATAAGTTTGAATTGCTATGCTACTTTCTTAATCACTTCAAAATAAAGTTGCGTCTAAAACTTAAAACATAAGTCGAAAGACCGCCCGGTTAATGCTCGATTATAAAAACTCACATCAGCGCAAAAGAATGTCAAAATAAATTGCTTTTTTGAAGCAAATTTCTCTAACTTTGAAGTAAGATATCTCGTTGAGATGTGACAGAATCACTTAGCACTCTCGCTCACTTATAATGCAATAGATGATGCGAGATTAGCTTATGTTGCGTCTACTAAAACTAATTTTCAATTTCTATTTTTTTCTTTGAATAAACAATTTTGTAATATAGAATTTAAAAAAACACAGTTTTAACCATAAAAATGTAGAGTTAAGAATGACAGTATTTCACGTGTCGAAGGCTTTGCCAGCAGGCTGTTGTCTTGCCAGTAATGCACTTTATAATGTTTTGTAGACACAGACACTCAACTTCTTAGTATTTTTACAATATTGACGGCGGAGTACTTTGTGCAAATGTTACAAATAAAGGATTAAGTTATGCACAAGATCGCTTGACGGACCGCTCACTTTCATCAACGCTCTCAGTGAACTGAGTGCTTCATCACAATTTCTGCCCATTGTTTCCTAAGTGAAAACTCTTACGTCCACGGAAAAAACACAAATTCATTCATATTTTCTGAATTATTTGTCAAATTCGTTTAAGGATACTGAAAGTAAATCGAAAATTGAGTTTCATGTAGCCAATTTGTTAAAGAGATTGACGTGCATTACTTGACGTCTGACGTCTGGACTACCTCCCTCTCTGGTATCATATATCCATAACTTAATTAACACGTTTAACTTTGTTAATGAACTGAACGTTAAAACAGATTCTCGCAACGCCCCATTGAATATTTGGAACACCGGGAAGCCATGTCACTTGCGAAAGAAAATATAGTATTGGGTACGACATAAAATTTTATGCAGACTAAATAATACGGTTAATTTAATTTTTAGCTCTTGAATCTTTGACAAATGTTACTCTCCATGGAACTATAATTATATTCTAAACTGCGCATAAACGAAAATGTATACCTAATTATATATTGTTTAATGAACATTGATAGACGAGGTAGCGAGTTGGTGACGTTCAATAGCGCTCGTTAGTATTTCAAGTTGAGTTAGTTTTACAAGCGAGATCACTCGACGCCACTGAAGTTCACTAAATTGTTTAGCCGAGCATCTTATAATGGCATCTACTACTAATGTTTCTTGATATGCCCCCTGACGGCAATGCGTCCATTTACTAACAATGTTTAGGTATTACGTGAAAACATCTTTGACTAACCTCTCTGTAAATGGAGCGGTTGGACAATTGGACAAAGGTAACAAATTAACCCTGTCTCTCCTTTGAAGTGGATGTAGGTCAATAGCAGAACACTTTTACAGCGGACTCGGTACAAACCCAGCTTAGTTCAGAAGTAGGCACAATTTGGTGATCTGCGGCTTAACCAACTGTCGCAAACTATTCTAATTTTTTTACGATTTTAATTTTTGTACAATTCGAGAGGTTCTTGTCGTACTCGTTTGGGCTATGTTTATAACTTTGATTATATTTGGCGAGCAGTTATGTTTGTTGCAGAACCTCTTGGCTTATTAACGTTAAAACTTTTTGCTTAATATTTTCTTGCGGTTCTGGGGTAGTATATTGCCACTCCGTTTCCGAGGAAAAGAAAAAAGTACTTAAACATTTAACCGCATGCTTCAGGAGTTTTGCTCTCAGGTAGGTAGTGTATAGCTAAATAGGGGAAAAGGGGGTACGGAGCCTTAATTATGAAATGGATGACCCTGCTCCGCTTTACGAAGAAAGGTAAATAGTTTCCACTTCGCTGTTAAAGAGCATTTAAATGCTCGTACTTCTCGTTTTCATGTTTTCTACAGAACCTGGCTTGCAGAAACTGTTCGAATTAGTGTCTATAATCTAAAATTAATACATTCAGTAATGAAACTTCGCATAGTATTCAACTTGCAAGTGTCTTTAGATTGTACGTTCGATATGAAATGAAAAACAAAACTGATGCCAGAGACCTAATCGTTTTAAGACTACGGTCCACTCCAAAAATAATAATGTGATGACACGGTACGGTATCTATTCTCTCGATAGTCGGTAAATACTCCACCATTTTACAGTGGCGATTTTAAATTTCAGTCTAGTGTAATTTAAAAGAATTTTCTGAACTAACATAAATATTAAACAAGAGTGGATCGTAAGAAGTTCGCGGTGTATCTACGCCTCCGCAGACATGTAATAATGTGGGTCCGATTTCCCATTTGTAAAGAAAAAGGAGAATAAAACAACCGTTTCGTATCCCATGCGGTGCTAATGTGGGTCACGAGAAGTCGCGGCCGCACAACTCCGCACGAGACCGCATGAGTCCGCACGATTACGCGACTGTCTGTGTCCCGTTCAGTATTCACTTACTATTCACTTTCGATATGTAAACCTATAGGTCTCTTACAAATAACGGAGGTGAAATCACTTTCAATTGGCTATCAGATTGGTTGTAAAGGGTTAAAGTTCATCTATGGCCTTTCATTTTGTTCAGTTTTATTTGAAACAAAGTGCGCTACCAACACCACTTCCGCTGATTAATTTATATACTAAACACTTAGCCAATCAACCTGGTTAAGCAAACCAGGAAAACCAATCTCTCGAACAAGATAATAAGCTCATAGACAGACAGCGCACAGACACAGGCTAAGTACCTACGTCTCTCTGATTGACGCAGCGATCGACTAAGTTGATATATACAGATGGTGTGTAACTATCGTATTGTGTTGTATTTAGAATGTTCTGTACCTAGTTGTAAGCGCCCGTTCACAACGCGCTGTAACTGTATGATATTTAACGCTAAGTAAAAAACGAATGCAGTGTCATATGATCTCAAAATAATACAGCAAAACATCGTACTGATCATCGCTGTGTGAATGGGGCTTCACTAGGCTATAAGTACAGTAAATATCTTTCCATACACCTGATGATAGTGCTCATTCGCTCGCATCGTCCTCACATCGTAACGTGAAGGTGCGATCCTACGCCAGTAGTTTCCTCTCCAGCGTTAAATTGAGTCTGCACTGAGCTGCCACTGTATTACCGTCTCATATACATATTATGTGGTTCAATAATGTCTTCAGACACAACTAATCTTAAGGGAAACATACACGCAATGCAATAAAGGCATTAACTTATCGTATATGTAGTTAGATTTGCTCTGAGTTGACTGATAGTGTTTCTCTAGCTAAATAATGTTGTTCAATGGGGTCGTATTAGACCTAAGATACAAAGCTTATTAAGGACTTCATTTGTCTAACAAATTCACAGAGAACCATGCCCTTTTCAGATTCGCAGGTTTAATTGTCAATGGTCGTGGGGAGTCAGTCCCTACTCCGGTGGTATTAAGTTGAATGCTGAGATTCTTCACCGGAAATCTATTCATTTGGCCTATAACAGATTTAGAGCTCTTTGTTAGTTATCCGGCCGAGGCTCTTCGTCCGTCTTGACAAATTCCTTCCACCGGCTTAAAGGATTAAATACACAACCTGTTTTAATACAACGGAGGTATTCCGATGAGCTGTTCGAACCGCTAAATACGATAAAACAAAGTCGTTTGTCTGGGTATTCAATTGGAAGTTAATTTTCACCAATTGTACAGGTTTTAATGCGATTTTCACAACCATTTACAGAATTCTACGGAAACTTGATGAAGCTTTATGTTTAAAATAATAATTCTCTTGTTATATTGAACAGAGGGACCAGGACCACTTGACCCTGGGATTGTTCAGGTTTTTAAAGTTGAAATGAGGACAATATTAATTAACATAGCAGTAGGTAGATATATGAAACATATTTTTCACACGAAAATTGCGCAGATGTTATTTATTCAGGAGATTAGAACTCACAAAACCTGGGTACATTATTTATTTACCTCCAATTAAAATTAAATTACGGTTTTTAACAACGGCTACCAACAAGAATAAAATAATTACTGAACCCATGTTTATGTAGCAAGATTGGAAGTTTCAGGACTTCAGGCAGTCGTGTGTTACGTGCTAGTCGTTAAATTGAAGGAAACCAGTTATTACGAGGACGGGGGACCCGCAACCACTGTTTATGCACTAAGATGCTCTGCGCCGACTTTAATATCTGTTGCTGAACGTGACTTTATATTTAAAACGGAGTTCCTGCCAGACCAGTTTTATGAATGTTGTCTGGGTTACCCCGTCAGCCTTAGAGAGGAATACTGCTGCATCTGCACACTGAGCCAACCCTTGTCGTTTATGAGCTTCGACACCTGGGCAGCTAGGCCACCCTAAGCATACACCGCTACAAAAAACCTAAAAAGACACGTCATGCCATCATACGCGAATTCAACAAAGGCGTATCAAATAATCTCTATACTGGTTTTTGTTTCCACTCAAAAGAGCCGAATAAAGGACTGTATTCTAAAAATCCGACTTCAATATTGTAGGGTCATTAAAACACGTTCGAAACTCTTTTTGAAAATCCACCCTAATTACTTATTTAATATTCAGGTGGGGAGAGGTAAATAACAAAGGTATTCAAGTACCTACTTACATACAAATCAGTGTTCCGTTTTAAAAATTATGAAAAGATAAGTAACAGCTGCCACACGCAGTTTTTGTGTAACGAATTTGTAATCTGCAATAAAAAACAGATTTAGGTTGCTTCTGGGCGTTAGCCGCAACGTCTTTAGTAAGTAATGAGCGGGAAATTCTAAAATCATAAAAAAAGTTAAATACCGAATGATTTGGATTGTCATGAAAATTGGGAAGACAAAGGACTAGGACCAAATATCTACCAATATTTATCAATTCAGAGGTTTAATTTATCAATGAATAAATGAAGAAACTCATATTAAACCCTTTAAGGATGGAATCATACGTGTAGCCGCACCGCAACCGCAGCGCACTTGAGCAACTCGATCCAAGCGCACGCAACGCCTCTATTTCTGTTCAACTATGCCTTGACATCTGTGTTTGAGCCATTGAGCTGGCACTCGAAACACATCAATACCTACATTATTATATTTATTTAGAGATCAAAGGCTGAGGACCTTCATTAATCTATTTGGTATAAATTCCTCTCAATCTAGTTATGAGTACATTCTCCGGTACAGATGAGAAGAAAAGTTTTGGATTTAGCAAAGTTTATTGTTATGTTAAGACAACATAAATTTAATGTCCGAAAAATTACAAAAACATTACGTAGAGAACTTTAATACTTTTCATAAAACAGTTAAACACGATAGGGTAAATTTTCCCCTGTTTAACCCATATGTTTGTTTGGAGATGATCAAACACCATTTGGTTTGTAAAAGTAAATCCGGAGCCAATAAGCAGACTACTAAGTTACTTTAAAGTTTTGTGGACATTTCAATTTCGCAAATAAATAGCTTCACAGCCTAAACATGTTTGAATGATGAAAGCGGCTCGTCATTTGACAACTTAATATTGGAGTAAGTAATCGATGTTTTAGAAAACCGGCCAAGTGCGAGACGGAGTCGTGTACAGTCACCAAAAGAGATAAGTAACCAGGGTCGTCGGATATAGTCGGAAGTTTAGTAAGAAACCGGTGCATGTTTCCGAATAAAACTTATTTGATAAAAAATATACATTTATTTCAGACATAATTAAAATTGTCCATAAAATGTTAGTATCAGAGGTCTTAAAAACTATGTCTATAAATCTAAATAAAAACAAAACTAAAAGTATTACATCATTTTTCAAACATCATTACGTCACGTGAAGCGAATAAGCCTCCCCAGCACTGCAGACTTCGGCCTATCTGATATCATCTTCAGAATTCCGTTGGGGGTGCCACGGATACACATCAGAGATGCCGCTTTTTTACGTATTATGGCATAAAAATCGTCGACCCTTGCGTCAGCAAACATGCCTGAAGCGCTGCAGAAACGAGGAAGCCCCACCAGAACTCTGAAGGCGTTGTTATATTGTACGCGAAGAGTGTTGTAGGCCCGTTGCGTGTAGTTAGTCCACAGAGCGCTGCGCGGTGGTGTTAAAGCTTTGGCAGTACAGTAGTTTGGCCCTGAACAGTGTTACTTTTCCGTCTACTGTACGCCTTGTAAATGACAACGCCCTTCGCTTCCGCACGATATCTGTATCATCATTAAGGGTCTCAGTCACTATGTGTCCTAGGTATTTAAACTGAGAGAGAGACACGTTCTAGAGATTTTCTGTTTAAATAGACCGGATGTACATGCTCCGGTGACTTATTCTTACCTCAAACCTTCCTCCTACCTTCATTTGATAAATTAACTGTTTGTTTTTTTATTAATATGAACCGGTGTAATTCGATTAATGTTTATGCGAAACATCCATCGGTTTCTTACTAAACAACAACTATATCCGACAACCCTGGTTATCCTGGTAACTTATCTATTTTGGTGACTGTACTACGGGTTACGCACTTGCTGGTAAGATAGATTGAGCAATAACCAAAAACGTTGAAAATGCATTTTTACGAAGCTTTCTGTCTACTAGACTCCTGCTTCCTAGACCTACGATGGAAAAGATAACACTGTGACAGACGAACAGAACCTAATAGACTCCTGTTGGCACCCTTTAGGTACAAACCCTAATTAAACTGATGTCTGCAAAATATACTTGGAAATGCCGACAGTAGATTGGTAGGTACATCAAAGCATTATATTAACCCTTGAGGTTGTAATCGGGGATCGTATTACTGAGCCCCTTACGTCATTATTAGATAATATCTATCAATGTTGAGGTATCACTTTATAGGAATTGCGCTCGTTTGTAATAATAGACGTCTGTTGGCGCTGAAGCAATAATAATTAGTGATAGTATCATGAGTTGAACTGTGTGTAGAGACGACCACAGGGGTGAGGTATAACAGGCGTTGGTTCACGCGAGCGTTCAGCTTAGGTTGCCAGCAGAGCCAGTGTCTTAGTATGTTACAATACAATTCCTAGTAGAGGGCTTTGATATTATACAATACTGCGAAGACGAATAGATCTTTGAATTACCTTTATACATGGAATTTACTAGCTTTTGCCTGCAGCTCCGCCCGCGTAGATGTTGGTTATCGCGTAAAAAAGTCCCAAGCTATATATCTGCCAAATTTTATGACGATCGGTTCAACGGCTTAGGCGTGAAAGCGTAACACACAGACCGAGTTACTTTCGCATTTATAATATTAGTAGGGGTTTTTAAGAAATAGTAAACTGTACTTGTTTTCTTGTACCAAAGAATATAAAATTATCGTTAAAATATAAGTTCATTCATTTAAACGTTATCTACGTTTTAATCATGTATTGAATTCATTAGTCATTTTTTTTATGTACTTATATTTAAACGATGATTTTTACGCCACTGATTTTTCATATAAAAAGTTTAGTCTAACTTCAAGAGGCTTTAACATACACAGTTCTATAATCCGATAGAAATTGGAAAAAACTTTCTGTTGTGGTTATTAAAACTTCCTTAATTGAGACCTCCATTGCGCAGAGCTTAATACTCGGGAATTAAAAAGTACGGATCAATCTTCAGCGATGAAGTCGAATAAAGCAGTTTTTCGTACATAATCACATAAATATCGACAATATGAGAAGATGTTCGACAATGTAAGACAAACAACTGTTTGTAACGTAACAGAACTCACCGACGATACTAATCGTCGAAGAATATTGTTAACAGCTTTTGAACATTATTTATGAGACCCATATTTATCATAGGCTCCAATTGTACAATTTCCACAATCCAATATCGTGAACACACAATAATGTGAAATAAACAATTGTTTGCACGAAAGAATTATACATAGGTCAGAATTTAATAAACTGGCAATTTACTGTTTTATACTGTGTAAGGTTCGATCTTAATTGAAACCCCTCGACGATATAAATGAAAGCCTTCATTCTCATTGCGAGCTGACATGTCGGCACTGAAATTGTTTAAAACAATCGCTTTTGCTATATTGATAAAGCTTTTCTATACCTATCCTATATTAGTGAAATGGATACCATCCTCATAGAAAAGCCTTTTGATGCGGGCTTTTCATTATTTAAAGTAAATAAACAGTTATTTAATTCATTGGGTTTTGTATCTTATTTGTTTAGTTAGAATTGTATTTTAAGGGAATTGTCTGAAAGCAGTGGTGACTCACAAACAAGGCAGTGGTTAGTGAAAAGGTCTGTGGCGGGTGCGTAATCTTTTCTACATGTACCAAATCCTACCCTATTACCCTTAACGGTATTCTTATTAGGGGGAGCTTCGCTCAACCGCTTGCCCGTCGCGGTCTGCCCCCCTCCCAACCCGCACACACGCATAATAAGAACTTTATTCTATTTAAAATCTCGCTTTGAATATCAATGGCTGGCCGAATAAATGCGCTGGCCGTCTTAAGTTTCCTATTCCTATGAACCAGATTGTGCCATCGTCCTTTATCACGCTTTTGTTACCACACATGTGTCCTCGTTACAATGGTTAATGGTACCTACCTATGCTACCTATACGAATATATACCTATGCCTGTAGCTCTAGGTATATATTGCGGTCGAGGACGAACGCCTTTTTAATGGCTATAACTCTTTACGACAAAAGAAAAATATTACCTACTAACGGTTACACGTGTATGTCACCCTTTATAAAATGATCCCATACTTGAATGGGTGCGAAAGGAATCCTATTGCTCTCGTTCAATCCACCATTCTATTGAATTATCGTTTGTTGTCCCGTAAAGTTGGTGCAAAATGTATTCTCAAACCGGATTAATATAATGTACGATGATAAAAACGTAGTAGAATTGCGGCGCAGTATTTCGTCTGTTCTCTAATAACAGTAAGATGTATTCGTATTAAAATACGACACAATTTGCACTGTGATTCGGAACCCTCGGGGCAGCTGTGCTGTACAGATTGTTGCTTTTGACGCCATTGAGGCCAACTGAATATCTTTCTTGGGGTGTGTCGTACACAAAAGAAATATCTACCTACCTACCTAGAGCGAGTATTCAACGTCTTTTTTCGGCATTGCCGCAATTTAGATAGTAAAAAATGCTAAAAGACACAATAATTGACGTCAGCTTGTGCTGAAACCGAGTATCTACAAATATGCCGCCGGTTTTCTTTTTTAATACTTCACAAAAGAATTTTTGAATAGACCTCACAAAAATGTTCACATGAAGTTGTTTTCGACGTCATACTTACAACTGTTTCAAAAGCGGTAACTACTGCATCACGTCCTGTTTAAACGTAACGAAAAGTCTAACCAACTTTTGTTATAAAAGTTCTAGCATGAATGCCAAAGAATTGGCTGAATACACTATTGTGAAGCTGAGCTTCAACAAGCCATTACCATGCCGAATCTTGCTTTAATACTAACTTAAATGATTTCAAGTCCAGTTTACCTACATTGCATATTTTACTTTTATCATGTCAGCCAAAAGACGTCCACTACTGGACATATTTTACTTTACCGATTTAGTAAATATAAATATAATTTTGTCATTGATATCTTCATACCTATTACAGGTACTCGTTGTTTAGTACAACTCAAGCATAGAATTCAATGCGACATTAATATTCCTACATTTTTTAGAGACATCAAACGAAATTGACGTTTTAAAGTAGTTGGTATTCGAGGGTGATATAATATGGCTACGTGACTGCTAGGCGTTAGGACGCCTACAGAAAATACATTTTACTGAGTTAGGATTCAGTAAAGTTCATTTTCAAATTGATTGGTCAAGTCACAAGTAATTCAACAATATCGAGGGACTCCATAAGATGTTAGTACAATATCATTAGGCCATGACTATGTGTTTTTCCGTCAAACCCGTATCCAGCGAGACTACAGAGAAATCAATTTGTGCCGCGTTCGTCGTCATGTAAAATAAAGGGATATAAAGAGAAGCTCCTACAAATGTGTTTCGAAGATAAATAATAACGATAAAGTCCCTCGATTTGACCCACGGAGAAGATTCTTTATATAACGCCTTATCTCATTGTAGTCGAGCCGCACACAAAAAAGACCATTGCTAGCCTTTGTTATTCGTGGAATCGAACTTGTACGATGAGTCCCGATGATAGGTACCTACATAAATAACAATCTCATTTAATCCTGTAATACCTTTTGCCTACCCAAAGCACTCAATATTAGGTACCAACCTTGCCCAACTCCATCGTATGAATTCCATTTGTATTAAGTAAAATGTCTTTCGCAAGCATATTTACAGAAATATAACTGATCACGATAAAGATGTAGGGTAATAGAGAATTGAGGAAGGCCCTGATAAAATTGAATATGTCATAAACATTGCGGAACGAGGCATGACAGTGTTTTTATTAAGTCGGTACCGATTTAATAATAAGGTAACGTCGATAAAAGACGCGACATGTTCATTAATACAACAGGTAATTACTACAAGATATATTGCTGGCAGGCTAATTGAACTCATAGACTGGCCAGTGACGTTGGAAGTCAACGTCACTGGCCAGTCCATGAGTCCACAAAGGCGTTTAGTAGCAAGCAACAGGGAGCTATGTGCATTCACTTGAAAATATTTTTACGAGTGAATAGAAATCGTGCAAACGTATCTAAAGCTGGTACCGTGTCCACTTCGCCCACGGTCGATCTCCTAGGATAAGGTGGCACTCACGAGAATGTGAATTGTTCCATTCTTACAATTTTACTTTTCTCTTGAAACGTTTAAAGTATTCCGCATAATACACTCACGACGAGAGCATATATTTCGTAGTTCTATCCATTTCACATATCGTTTTTCAAAGGCGGGCTGGGCTGCCTGGCAAATTACATTTTTGTTCGGGTGTCCCGGAATCTGAGCATAAAAGGAAGGCTCGTAAATCTTGAAATGCATTTTTCATGCTTGGTCAAGCTCGTAAAACGATGACCTAAGTACAAACTTCGGCGTCAATAACTTTCATTATTTTATTGATACGTGTAGGACAAGAGGAGAGTAGCTTAAGGTTTTTTATTTTAATTTTTATTCTCAACAATCTGTAACTACGTGATGAATTTTAATCGTAAAATTTTAATAATAGCAGCTTTTCTATCCTTTTAGAGAGTTCACAATAAACTATCTTTTTATTATTCCTCTAGCGTTGAAAGCAGTATAAGGAATACGGAATATTTAATTAGTAAAGTTTACGATATAAGTATGCATCGTAACGCTCTGCCCGTATAATCCTGAGGCGCACTCGGGCCACACTAGAGACAAAGCTCCCGATCGAATTATATTTTATGGGCTCGTTTATTACTTAGCAAAAACTGTGTGGCATCATTAATAATACATTAATTTATTTACGAATACAAGCGTTTAAATTGTCACTCTAGTTCTTTTCTTTCTGTAAGAGAAAATCGTTTCCAAAGAACTAAAATCGACGCAAATTTCCCACATAAGTGCATATTTACCTAACTGAGACAGGGGCTCACATTTTATATATTATCTTCAAAGTGGAACGAAATTCAAAGCAAATGCGAATAGAAGTTGAACGAGTTTCAGCCATTGTCGGTGTCGTTGTATCCTTTGTTGGCGCGTCTGATAGTACGAGGAGTAATGGTCTGTTCAGCTGTCCCTCACATAAGCTCCTAGATTTTTCGGTTAGTTCACGTATGTAAGTATTCACTCACACAAATGGCTTCCGATAAATTAAAATGCTTTGGTGTTTCCTTTATTAACGTTGAAACGCCCTTGATAAATCTCATTTGCGTTTTCATTTGTAATTTCCCCATGAAATGCGCGGTTCACAATCATTCAGATGCTTTATGCGTCTGTGCGGCGCGGCGGACGACTGTTTAATTAAGCCAACTCACGTCACCAACCAAATAAAGCGAAATTAGATTTGTTCACCAATTGTCAATAAAATAAATCTACGTGTATAATTACGTATCCTGTTCCCGTTATCCATAAAAGTGACGACAATGGTTGACAGTGGTCGTGGCCCGGCCAGCGATTTCCCGACTTTATGGGCGATAGCACTGAGTTAGTACGTGACAGTGGGCCGCGTGGCACGCCTGCGTGGCTACGTGACCCGTCACCACGAAAAAAATACACACATCCGTACGAAATGCGAAAATTTAACTACATACGGGCAGATAAAATAGTTTTAAATTCAGGCTTAATGAACTCAGTAAACCAAATACGCCAAATGTTAGATGTGCTCCATAATGAGTAGCTTTTATTAGCTCGCTTTTAGTTGAGTCGTGAAGTTTTATATCAGTGGTTTTATGAAAATGTGTGCGATAAAATGTGTATGCATTTGAACAACGCAGATCAATGTTTAACTATTCTATCATGACATTCTCATGACATTATTTATCTATCATGACATTCGAAGTCGCTTTTCGAACTTCTACTAAGTAATGTATGCTTATCACGAAGTTCAAAGAAATACTAAGTAATCATAGAGTTCGAAGGAGTCTGTGGTCGAATAGTTAATAAAAATATTATAATAACAAGACCTGTGAGAATTCTGTAATGAGAAAAGTTTGGTCTTGGAATTAATAAATTAGACGAAGTTTTCAGAGTTCCACCGGCCGATGAACCTGTTTAATATGAATTTCATGAGTTAAATAAGTTGTTGATGGAAGATACTGTGACCTAATTGACCTCAGCTAGATATTAAAGACAAGATAGACTAGGTAGGTCCAAGCTAGACCTATCAAGTGACGTCATAATTTAAAGGTCTCTATGTAAATGGTTACTTTTTATTAATAAATAATATTTCTAAGGTTCTATCTGAAAGTACTCCTTTAGAAATGCTTGGAAATATCATGCTCGAAACATGTCAGCCTTAAAAGCTTCTGAAGACAAATACTTTATTAATTTTGATGCACACTGTATCAAGTAACTTGATCCATATATACCTATATAGCCAGTACCAACGAGCACATTGTTATTTCCGACTTTCAGTGTTCCGAAACAAAGATTTCCTGTAACACAATTTCAAAACTAGGAAAAGTTTTCGGTGTTTGGTTTCACTAGCAGATTGGCTCTAGGTTGCTGTGATATAGGTGCCAGGTACACACATGTCTGGGTAGTTGATATTTTTTGTGGTTATTAGCACTCTAGAATCTAATTTAGACACTTTTCAAAAATGAGTGTAATACCCTTTTACTTGCGGACACCGCCGGAAATGCAGCCGCTGGCAAATGTGGCGTTAATGTACGCCTGTGATGAGGAACCCTATCGCATATGCGTGAATAAACAACTTTTTTTAAATTGCCTTTGCTATGCAAGTGTCACCGAAAAACCAAATTGTCATTTCATCAGACCCGTCTGATGAACACAAATACGAATGACTGAATTGAAAAACAGAAATAAAACACACATTGAATACAAAAACGCACTTACTATATTTCTAGGCAAGCGGCAGGCATGCCATAGCTTTGCCCTCTCAGATCCATACAATACAATTACGCGTTTACTAGCAGATAGTATTGGCTGATAGTGCTTCGAGTTTGAATGCAGCATCAATATTGGACCTAGTGTTTGGAGGACTTTATCCTCGCTTTAGTATTTAATGGATCTATTACGTAGCTTATCATTTGTTATGAGCTGTAGAATTTGAGAGAGAATTTAATATTGTTTTGTTGATCGTTTTATGTTTAACCATAATGATTACAGTTTAATGTAACGATATCAAAATAGGCCGCAAAGTTTTTTGATGTCATCATTTCCGATAGACGTCCACTGCTGGACATAGGCCTCCCCCAAAAAGTGGGAGGGGAGTTACCAAAATCGCCACGCTTGGCAGGCGGGTTGACAATCGCAGTGTGGTGGTAAAATGCATAGAGCACGCTACTGCCCATTCTCTAGTAAGTCCCTTAGTCGCCTTCTACGACACCCACGGGAAGAAATGGGAGTTTTGTAATGTAATCCACAGGATTTGCAAATAAATACCATTGAAATGAAACGTTGTACCCACATCAAATGCAGGTATTTTTTGAATGCGCGTAAATCTTATATTAAAATCAGTAAAACGAAAACGTAGATCCCACATTTTGTTTTATTCATAAATTTTACGAGCATAGTTTTTCCAGCTAGATTTGCTTGTCAAATCTGCTTGCAAAGTTAGGATTTCAAGAAAAGTTTAAATGGTCTGTTCAAAATGTAGAGATTTCTGTTTAAGTATAGTGAAATCATACAGTAATATCGAACTATATTTGTGTAAGTGCTGTTTGTTATAGTACAAAATGTTTACGAGTCTACCTAGACTCATAATCACATAAATGCTAGCAGATATGATGAAGAGAAAATGGAAGTTCAAGGTCAGGGTTTACCACAGGGGTAAGTTGTAGTCGTTCCTGCAAACTTATAATAACAAGGGTAGCTAACTATATACTTACAAAAGCAGACTATTCGGAAAATCGCGGTGTATTTTTCCCACAAAGTATCAAGGAACTTCCCGCCTATAAATATGATGAATGTTGGCACCGCAATACCACACAGTAATGTGGATTCAGAGATGGTAATAGGTAACGTGCGAGTCTCAAGATAACGAGGCTGGATCGCCCATTCGGCATCGTCTGACGTATCCTGTTTGCGTCAGCCGAATCCTGCGCAGCATATTAAACAGGCCACATTCTGTTTTCTGCTTTCACTTCACGATTAGCATAAAATAGCTTATGTTATCAGGACAACATTATGGATTTAATAAGATGAGTTATGGAAGAATGTGCTTACATAAAAGGGAGGGTAATATTGAATTTGAAATTCAAAAAACGACATTGTAATAACAATAAGCCTGTTACGAAATTCAAAGCTAGCGTACCCGTCAACCCAGTAAAGTAACCCGTTAAACCCTTTGGTCTGTGGAGGTTGGATTTATTCAATTGTTCGACAACATAGTGGCAATGTCCTGCTCTTCTAAATACCTGATCCATATTCACGAGACGTCCTCGGACGAGGCTGTCTACTGGCGCATTACTGGCGCTAGTAGCTAGTCGCCCAGACACAAATTGTCTGTTATTGTGTTAGAATTAATATAATCAGGTCATGGTTTTTTTTTAATGAAGCTGCTCTCGTACTTAATTACTTTTTCGTTTTGTTAATCCCTATCCACATAATAATCTCTTCTAATCTTACAAAAATACAGTTTGTTAATTCTAGGACCGAGTGAATTAAAAATAACCCTTTGCTGGATACAATGATACCTTTACGATTCATTCAGTATACCTTCCTATAATATTAATTACTGTGGCAGCGCCATACGTTAGCCAGTTAACGAGAAGATATGAAATGTTGTGTGCCATGAATGTAGTACACGACTTGTTTGTTTGATACTGTTTCTAAACAGTTGATAAAACAACTGAGCTTCACTTTAAAACTTTGTTTAACAACAAAATAACAAAGTTGTGCTGCCTGAGGCGGTTCATACAGAGAATAATAGATTTTATTACGGCACCAATCACCTGCTTGCCATTTAATGGACTGAAGAAGTATGGTTTGAGGAATTTAGAGACAAAATTATTTCTATAGTTATTTTGGGGCTTGTGACTAAGTTATAACCACGTAATAACAGTCGCACGGGTCCATCGATCAGCCCACGCTACCCTTGCCGCGGTTGGTCCGTGGATGGGTTCCATCTTTACATAAAAGACCACCAAGTCGCGGTTGTCATTCGTGGATCTTTGACAGTCCTTTCGGGTCGTTAGAAGCCAGAAAGTCTGACAATTACTCTTACCAAGGGGTATCGTGTTATCTAGTGACCGCGAAGTGGAGGTCAGGTAGGGAGTCGCTGCATGTAAAATACTGGTATTCACCTGCATCAGGTTAGACTAGAAACTGACCCCAACATAGTTGGGAAAAGGCTAGGCAAATGCTGAGTTATTTTAACGATAATAGGTAGATAAAGTTATGGTTATGGCCAATTAAATTTTATATGAAATTTCTCCGTATGGTCATTGTGTGTTAGACCTATGTCCCTCATAAGCCTAAAATACTGCGTATCTCATCGCGGCGAATTTTGATAATTAAAGAGAAAAACATCTCCATGAAAAAAAAAAAACAAAATCAATATGCAGATTGTTTGTAATAATCTTCTTCTAAATCGTTTATGGGATTATTCCAAATTAATAATTAAATTCGGATTTATTGTTCTAAAGAGCTAATAAAATAATGTTCCTCGTAGAACTTTAAAAATGATTACTTATTTAAGTTAGTATATAAAATACCCTTCCTTACCGAAGAAAAGTTCCGCAAGAAAATATCATAGCTACTAAATCCTGTCTGAATCTATCTTCCTTGTCCAAAGTCGCCATGAACCCTTCTTAGTTCAGATAATATCTTTGTAATGTAAATTAAAATTAAAATAAGCTTTACGGTCGTGATGGAACTAACAAAAGAATTTCTTTTTTTCATTAAGGTGCGAATAAATATTTCGGAATTCGCGTAATGGATGCCGCTTAGTCGGCGCGTCAAAAAGCCTTTTGTTATCTGGCCGTTATTTTTCAGGGGTTTTGATTCCGCGGACAAAGCGAAGCATATATTTCACAAGACTGTAATCTCGTGCCAAGTTCACAGGACTCGAGCATTTTTTACACTTACCGTGTTAATGGGCGGATTAACAATATTTTTACCTGTTACGACCTTAACATAGTTTTATTGCCGATAAATTATGGAGGGTAATTAAGGGCACATTCCAAGCCTTGGATCGCTCAACAAGCTCTCTCCCCTCCAGACGGAAACCATAAGTTATCGCTGTTAACTAATCTCTAAGTAAACTTAGTTTATCTTAGATTAACGAAGGAAGTACCTGCCATTGGATTAAGAACGTAATTGTGAAATGCTGATAGGTATAGGAAAGATTTATGAAAATATAACATAACATAACGCCTGTGTTCCCCGAAGAGTTAGCAGAGCTGTACCCATCATACACCCACATTTCGCGAGTTGTTTAAGTCCGACCCTATTGCATTAACCGCTGCTACTGAACTATTCTAGATGAGAAAATCCTGTAACCCTTTTCCTGATCCGAAAATCGAAATCAGGACTTGATGCTCAACAGTAGCGCTTGCAACCACTAAACCAACGAGGAAGTTCATATTGTACTTAATAATAAACCACGCCTAACATTCTTTTCAACTAAATTTTTCCAATCCTGGCTTCAAATAATTGTCCTAAATCAACAGTGGATAATCAAACGAAGGGAACACTAATTTAATAACTGCATTTCTGGAAATATTTCCCTTGTTTTCGAATGATATGAATCTGGTTTTTACTTAAATTATATTTCTACAGTAAATGTAGGAATATAATCTAACTTTTCCTTTGTTTTGTTTATTTTGTTATGTAACTTCATACACCCACGCAATTGTCATGGTATTCTAAGCTAACGTTCGAGTTGTTGACTTTACTATAGGAAAGTTTCAGCGTGCAATTCAGTGCGTTGTTACAGAAATCTCGGTTACATATCATAAGTTCGAAAAATATTTGACCGAATTTCATTTCACCTAAACCTTTTAACTATTATCGTTTCGTTTTGTTTACTACATCGAAGTCACGTCTGCCACTGTATCAGTTGACCTATTATCAATTCGTTTTTTTTCGTTACTTGACGTTTCATTTGGTCGAAAAACTTTTTACCGAAGCTACACTTAGCCGAAATAACATTTGTTCGAAGTATTATATTTCCGAGCATTCATTAATTATTTTAATTACCACTAGCTTTTGTCCGCGGCTTCGCTCGCTTGGTGGTCGGAAATTTTCCCACGGGAACGTACTATCGGGATAAAAAGTACTTATCTAAACTAAAAGCTGAACTACTTAATGCATTGACCGCGACATGTGACAATAACTAACAATAACAACAAAAAGCATGAGCGGTGTTAGCCGTCGTCTGCGTGTGTGCCCGCGGCGGCCCGCACTGTAAGCATAGTATTCTTACCGCGCGTCCTTTTAAATTAGCTGTAAGACTGTATCGACCTACTTAGATGTGTAAATAAATTGTTGATACCAAATTTTTAAAACGAGCGCTAATCCTGCCGACAAACTGTCACGCAGTTTGGCAGGTTTATAAATTTTGTACACGTTTTGGTCCAAATAAATGATTTATTTATTATTTTTATTTTATTATGGTAATGCATTGTTTTCATGTTTACGTGGCTCACGCTAGTCAAGATCCCACTCGGCATGATTTTTTCCGACATCTTCAAGAATTTTCGTCATTTTTCAATCTATTTACTAAAACCTTTGCAAACTATATACCTAAACCTTCCTCATGAACCACTAATGTTATTGGTGAAAACCGCATTAAAATCCATTCAGTATTTTTTGAGTTTATCGTGAACAGACAGACAGACATGGCGGGGGACTTTGTTTTATAATACGAAGTGATATTTTCATTTCACCAAACGCCTAGAAAATTTTGTGCACACTATTTCATCCTTAATTTTTGCTGTTACTATTTTGTCAGGCACCATTCTAAGCGCAGGTAAACAAGCAAGCATGCAGCATGCAAGCAGGCATGCAGCGTGCAAGCAGGCATGCAGCGAGCAAACAAGCATGCAACATGCAAGCAGCAATGCAACATGCAAAAAGCATTTTTTCGTGCACCACCAAGCGAGTTTATCGTCGCTGATGGTTTTAACGCTCACCATCGCAGCTTCGGCTTGCTGGCCGGCTTCGCCGGCTAGTCTAAGCCGCGCCGGCGGGCCTTCAAACCACCTGCTCCTCAGCTCGTGGGCCGCCTCACCCCTCCACGCCTACGCGGGCTTAAATTACACTCTAGGGGTAGGGCAGACAAGACTGCGTGAAGTCGGTTTTGCAGCGATGCGTTTATCACTAAATTTTGTAGCACAACATATTAATTTTTTATGACACTATTTTAATTTAATATTGAAAATACTACCACGTAACCTGCTATATATTTGTGACCAAATAGTATTCCGTAAAATGTTGTTTCGGTCTGTTGAAAATATGGAAAATAAATCATTTGGCAAATGAAAAAAGTTCAAAAGAGGCTTCGGCCAAAAGCAAAAAGTCATTTTGTAAATCGGCGAAATATAGTTCCGTAAAATAATACCTATGACACACGATACTTTGATGATCTAAAAATATGTCAAATAACACATTATAGTAAAAAAAACTCGTCAATAGTTTTCGGTAAAATGAAATTCGAACAAAAAATATTCAGATAAGTGATGGGTTCCCACAAATCTCATATCTGGTTTCTACATTAATTTTATTTTGTTACAGACATACAAGCTGCCAGCTGCTGTTCCTGCTGTGGTCGTCGACAGCCGTGATGATGAGCTGCAGCGGGGCGGAAGTGACGTGCCCCGATGAGTGCACGTGCCGCAGCACCTTCGATGCCGAAGGCGGCGCGGCCGTGCGCGTCGCCTGCACGCGCGGCCTCATGCGCACAGTGCCCGTCGACTACATCGACCGAAACGCGCACATCATAATCATCGCCGCACCACCCGACAAACAAAATGAACTCACCATCGGCCCCATCTTCACACAACCCATACCATTCGTCAACCTCCGAGAACTGCACATCGTTAACTCCAACGTCCCATCTATCGGTCAATACTCTTTCTGGGGCCTCCAAAACCTCAGATTAATAAATCTCACTTACAATAACCTCACCAGCATCGGAGCGGACAACTTTCGAGGTCTCATAAATCTCACGGATTTATACCTTGACCATAATAACATAGAACAAATGCCGAGCGAAACCTTCAGACATTTAACTTCACTGCGAACATTAACTCTGTCAAATAATGAAATTACTACATTGGTACCGAGACTATTCAGAATGTTGGCGAAATTAATAACTTTGGACCTGAGTGATAACCCTCTTACAGAACTGAACCCAGAAGTATTTAAGGACATTCAACACCTGCGAGTCTTTAAGTGTAGGAGATGCCTCCTGAGACGGGTCAACACTCAAATATACCATTTGGTTTCTAATTTGGAGGAGTTGGACCTGGGAGAGAATCAATTCAAATATCTGACTTCAGACGAGTTTATAAGTTTAAAAAGGCTTAAGAAGTTAAAACTAGATGGGAATCAACTGTCTGTGATCGTGGACCACATGTTCGGCCGTAACCGCGAGCTGCGCGTGCTGTCGTTGGCGCGCAACCGCCTGGCGCTGCTAGCTCCCGCCGCGCTCGCCAACCTCACCAACCTCACGCACCTTGACATTAGCCACAACAAAATAGACAGATTTCATTTACAAACTTTTGCACCAGTCGTGGATTGCCTGAAAACTATCAACTTCAGCGGAAACAACTTAGTTCTAAATGAAATTGCCATATTACTCCAGATATTACCAGAAATTCACGGCGTTGGTCTTGCAAATCTGTCACTTCCGGACATACCACCGAATTTCTTTACTTACAACGAACACCTTGTGGCGTTAGATATATCTTGGAATAAATTAACAAACTTTCCGTACAAACTTCTAACAAAGACCAAGTTTTTACAGAGATTAGATATATCGCATAACAAGTTACAAACGCTAACTGAGCTGGATTTGCAAAGACTGGAAGCAATAGCTCAAGTGAATTTGGCTAAAAACACGTGGCGCTGCGATCAGTGCTCGGCTGGCACTATGCTCGTGTATATGACGACGACGGTGCTCAATGGAACTCTGCGGCACCTGAAATGTTACTCCCCATTACGTCTGCGAGGGGTGAGCTTCTCTGACATGTCATTCGACCGACTGGACCCGTGCCCGACGACGCACGAGGCACAAATGAGTGTGATCGCGGGTCTGATGCTGCTGTGTGTGGCTGTGCTAGCGGCCGTGGCGGGCGCGCTGTGCTGCACGCGCCGTCGCGCTGCGCACTACTACACCAACGAGGAGAAGCGGCGCGAGCACGTGCACGAGCACCCTGACGAGCTGCTGGGCCACACGGAGTTGGGTAGCGTAGCCACCATCCACGCGCCCTACCACCTGGTGTCCAAGGGCAGCTAACGCCGAGCCCGCTCGCCGCCGGCACCGGCGTCCAACACCGCGCATTGCGCGTGCGAATTGCCGCTGCCTCTGGCTTCCCTGTCTGCCCACCGCTACGACGCCGCCCGCCGCCAGTATTTCCGACCTGCCGTACACCCGCCAAAGATTGAGTGCGTCTCAAATGACATGTGATACGAGTACGAAGACGACCTTGTGTAAAGCCAAAGAAACTGAACTTTGAAGTATTTACTTAGTCTTTCTATCTTTACTTCTGAAGTATATTTTATGATTTGTATTATGAATAGTTAGACCTCGGCTACAAAATTACCAAAAAATATTTTTCTACAAATGGAAATTTTACTGTACATATAGGTATCAAAAACTTTACCTGAAACAGGACTAAAAATTTAGCGTAGCTATAAATAACATAGGCAAAGCTAAATTATTATTTGGGTTCGTACGATTGGTTTTGCATTGTAAATTGTTTATTTATGCAAGGTGGCAGCCGAATTGTCACGTTTGCAATCACAATGTGTGGTGCAGGTTACAGTGTAAGCATCTTGATATTGTGTATCAAATTCGATCAAGCTTCTGGCTAGGCCTTTCATAACTTCCAGCGAATGCTCTTAGGAGTTCTGATAGGTAATTGATTATAATAATTTAAAGATAAAATGTTTAGCAACAATGTTCAAAACTTCTGACACATAATTATGTAGATATTACGGTTAGCGAATTTTCGATTGAAAATTAGGGCTTGGGGGTAACTCGGTATTGACGTATAAGAAGTGAAGCTATTTCTGCCATTAAAAGAAAATAGGGGTAGGCATTTTACTTTTCTAATACTCCCCTTCACTGGCGTTCCGCAAATTTTTGACCTATTTCCGTACGTTTGGCGATGGCGTTCGCTGGAAGTAGGAACGAAATTCATAAAGGACGTGTGACTCTGCATCTCTTCGAAAGAAAAACTTTTTGTCCAGTCAACCCCAAACAAATGTGGGAAATGTCTTTTAATTGTGAATGCGAGCAAAACAAAACAATACACCAACGTTTTTTAAAAGGTTGACTTTTTGTTGAGCGGGTAAATGAGCAATTCGGCTGTGACACAATTATTTCATTGTGCGATAACGAAAGTAATGGAACACACATAAATATTACAGCAGTTTGGAACACGAAGCGCCACAATAAAAAAAACTGTTTATAAACAAAATTCTTGTTACTTATACAAATTGTGACGTACCGTTTTATAAATATAGGATAACCAAATTATTCGAATAATCAGTCTCAGAGCGGATATCTACATTTTAGTTAAGTGCTTATTAATCAATGCATTTAGGTAGTCTGTAAAAATCTTTGTGATGTTAATAATAAAGTGTACAGATTTGTTTTTAAATAATGGCATAGTGCCAAAAACAATCTATATCAAATTCTAAATTTTTTAATGATAACCTACTACTTGTTAATTTAACGGACGGCGACAGTTTTTGATTACTGCTTTTTAACATGTGTGAAATGTGAAGTGTGTGACTCTACGGACTATCCACTATTACAAGTACTGTTTTCAAAATGCTATAGATGTCCATTGTTACATTTTTCATTTCGATATGACATCAAAATCACAATCATCAGCATTATAATCGTCAGTTACTTCCGGGGCAAGTTTTGGATCACCCACGGCTACAAATTCAAGTAGGTAAGTAAACCGTTCAGTACCGTAATTAATTAAACAATTCACATTTTCTACCGAATGATTGAACTATTACTTTTAACCACATCTAGGTACAAATAACTGTCGCCGTCCTGTAACGCGAGCACCTGTAATTTTATGTGTATTGGTCATTTAACCTAAAAGAATTTTGTCATATATGTATATTTGAGCTTTGAGTTTTATTTTTGTACATACATATTTACCAAAAATAATAATAATAACAAAATACATCATGTATTTTGTTGTAAATACCTGCTGAACAGTAAAAGTATTGTGAAGAATTTGTAGATGTACATAATAATTATTAAGGTTAACTATTAGCCAAACCAACGGCCGGGGGCTAGGCTCGGTAAATAAGCGCAACTTACCGCTAACCCTGCCGTGTTCACACACTATAAAAAAACGTCTAATGGACATCTAAATAGATATTTGAAACACCACAGTCACGAACGCTGTTTATACTAACATATTATTAGTACAAAATTATTACTTATACATGATTATACAAAACAGTTTGATGGTAACACTCCGACGAGTTTTTATTTCTTAATCTTAGGTTTTTCTGGCAAAATATTACCTATCATATTGGGGTTTCGTTCTCAATTACTATCAAGACACTTTGTCGTATAATACATTATTTATTCATTAATTTGTATATACTTTATTGTAAACCACAATAACATGTAATAGAAAACCAATAAACACAACAAAATATAAAATGTGCCAGGTAATCTTGGAATGGACAGTGATTAGCCTGGACATAAAATGGGGATGTCGATGTGCATTAATAGCTATACAGGGTAAAATTTTAACCAGAGCGCAAACTGTAACCATACCATGAATTCAGCATATCATTTTAGACCCTCTAGCGTAAAAAAAATTTCGTCGGTAATACAAAAAGAAATCAGGTGTTTCATAAAAAAGTGCACGCGGCCAAAATGTATGGAACAGCTGATTTTTTTTTGCATAACCGAAGAAAAATTTCTATACTGAATTCATGGTTACAGTTTGCGCAATGGTTAAAATTTTATCCTGTAGTACTTTTTCAGATCCACTGAAGTCTGGATAAAAAATAGGATCTATACGTCTGCCAAATTAATAGTTCCTACGAAAGTAGGGTATCGATGAAAAAGTGAGTTGACTATTTCTTAGAATCAGTTGCGATAGGGCTCCAATATGATGATAATTAGTCGCTTGTATCTGTATAACTACAAACTTACTTCTCTATTTATTTTATAATTATCTAGTTATTTAAATGTTTGACGTTTATTTTAAATTAGGACACTTACATTAACCCTAATTAGGTTCGTATGATTTATTATAGCTGGTGTTGTGTTGTGCATGTTACTTTAAGAAATATAAATTTTATTGAATGTAATATTCTTGCTCTGCGTATTTCTTATGATATTCTCTTGGGTTAACCAAGTGAAAATAGTTATAGTCTTAAGGATTTTAATTTAGTTCATTTTCATATTATCGTTTTATTATTATATAGCAACAGTTTTGTTCGTAGATCTGTCATTTCTGGGTGTGTATGGATGAATGTGAGGCTCATTGGTATACTAAATCACTCAATATCTTTCGGCCCGTCGATTGACACAGACGTATTTACAGATCGGCATGCAATACGGTCATCAAGTAAAAGTTCTCAAGACGATGCTTCTAAAGATAAAACAACATTATATTTGTTTTAACGAATATTTTGCATTTTTATTCTTAAGTATGTATGTTTCAAAAGCAAAAGGCGCGATTATTAGGTACTTGTTAAATCATAACCACGACCTTGGAAATTTTAAAAAGATGTTATAAAAATAAACACAATTAAAAACGAACAAAAAATAATAATAAGTTATTTTAACTTCAGTGGATATCTACCTAGTATAAGTTTTAGTTTTGTTCTGGGCAGCGTGCACAAACAAGCCGCTGCCATGTAAGAATTGACACCAAATAGCAAGTATTTGTAAATATCAAACTATAATAGACAAAAAAATATTATCTGAAACATACGATGAAAATAAAAGAAAATTAAAAACAGTGTCCGTAAAATTATTATCAATGTACGTATACCTACCTAAATTATTATGACTGTTTAGAATCTGCTGATTGTGTACAGGAATGTAATTTAATATTTGGTCGTTCCTTGTGTTAATATTTAGTGAGGGCCTTACCTACATGAGTCACTACACCGGTCTTGTGTCAGGCTGTTTGTTTATCACTTCAGAAGTCGACCTTTATTCACCAGTTGAACAATGCCAAGTGTCACATTACGAGTTCGCTATAGTTTCGACTTCTTGGATGAATGTATCTGGATGTGTTGACAAAGGAACAAGATTGATTGTAAATAGGTTATAGGAATGGTATTCTTAAAAATTACTTACATAATAATCGTATTTGTATCGTGTTCATGAAGTTTATGTAATTCAGTTATAGATTTTGGAATATCAGAGATGCTAGCGAGATGAGATTGCGGGGAACATTCGGTATCACTAGGATTGGTTACTCGTCATAGAGTTGTCCCAACCAAGTGAAAATGTATAGTCTTTTTTTATTTATTAAATTTTTAATCTTATAGTTTTTTTTTTTAATATAGCTTAATTTATGTTCGTATTCTGTCTATTATGGGTGTGTACGGATGGATGTGAGGCTCATTAGTATACATGTATTTCGGCCCGACGATTGACACAGACGTATTTACAGGTTGGCATGCAATATAGTAATTAACTGAAAGTTCCCAAGACGATGCTTGTAAAGATAAAACAACATTATTTTTGTTTTAACTAATATTTTGCATTCAATTTATTTACTCAAGTAGGTATGTTTCAAAAGCACAAGGGGCGATTATTAGGTACTTGTTAAATCATAACCACGACCTAGGAAATATTAAAGACATTGTTACAAAAGATTAAAATAAACACAATTAAAACCGAACAAAAAAATTGTCATAGAGACATACGTTATTTTGAGTTCAATGGATATCTACCTAGTATAAGTTTGAGTTTTGTTCTGGGCAGCGTGCACAAATAAGCCGCTGCCATGTAAGAATTGACACCAAATAGCAAGTATTTGTAAATATCAAACTATAATAGACAGAGACGTAGAGATATATACCTACCTAAATTACAATGATTGCTTAGAATCTGCTGATTGTGTACAGGAATGTAATTTAATATGTGGTCGTTCGTTATGTTAATATTTAGTGAGGGCCTTACCTACATGAGTCACTACACCGGTCTTGTGTCAGGCTGTTTGTTTACCACTTCGGAAGTCGACCTTTATTCACCAGTTGAACAATGCCAAGTGTCACATTACGAGCTCGCTATAGTTTCGACTTCTTGGATGAATGTAGCTGGATGTGTTGACAAAGGAACAAGATTGATTGTAAATAGGTTATAGGAATAGTATTCTTAAAAATTACTTACATAATAATCATATTTGTATCGTGTTCATGAAGTTTATATAAATCAGTCACAGATTTTGTAATCACAGATGCTAGCGAGATGAAAGAGTGTGTAGAATTGCGGACAACATTCGGTGTCACTAGGATTGGGTACTCATCGTAGAGTTGTCCCAACCAAGTGAAAATTTAGAGTCTTAAAAACTTTAATTTATTTAATTTTTATTCGTACAGATTTTGTTTTATAATATAGCTTTAGTTATGTTAGTAGATCTGACTTTTCTGGGTGTGTATGGGTGGATGTGAGGGTCATTAGTATACATGTATTTCGGTCCGTCGATTGACACAAACGTATTTACAGATTAGCACGCAATACAGTAATTAATTACAAGTTCCCAAGACGATGCTTGTAAAGATAAAACAACATTATTTTTGTTTTAACTAATATTTTGCATTCAATTTATTTACTCAAGTAGGTATGTTTCAAAAGCACAAGGTGCAATTATTAGGTACTTGTTAAATCATAACCAGGACTAGGGTTGCCAACCCTCCCGGATTGCCCGGGAGACTCCGGTAATTATCGTTAACCTCCCGACCTCCCGAGGTGCAATAATTTCTCCGGTTTTTCGAAAATTATGTGCATCCGTCGCTCGCATGTCGCTACTCGTCCGCAAAGCCGCGCGCCGCTTCCAGTTTAAAGAGGTGTCTGTCTCTGTCTCGCATGCGCCCGCGGCTTGCCGAGCGTCTAGCGTGTGTGGCGCGTTTGTCTCTTGTTCTCAGTCTAATTGGAATCATCAGGGAATTAATTTTAAATGGAATATTTTTGTGCCAGTGATGCAGAAACAAATGCAGTCTTATGTATTCTTTATTTTATGCAAAATATAATGCATGTCTATCAGAACACCATTAAATTACTGGAATCCGACAGAGTAACAAGCACTGAAATTCATGACATAATGATTGATTTGAAAACGAAACTACAAAACAGACAAGCTGATCAATTTTATGGTAAATCTGCTATGGATTTATTAAAGCAGTTTGATGAACTGCAAAAAACAAATTTTAAAACTGATGTGAATAACTTTTTTATGCGTTGTTTGATATATTTACAAAAATGGTATAACTTTGAAGATCCAAAATACCAGCAATGAAAATTTGTATCTCTAAAAGAACCAATCACATGCACAGATATTACTAGACGAGACTTAGATAGTGACAAACTTTACGATGAGGTTGGACTTTTGCGTGAGATGCAACCACATCTCGTTGAAGAAAATCGAGTGGACTTAAGTTAGGTTGACTTTTTATGAAATCGAAAGTAGTAAAAGCAGAGTTACAAAAAGTAACAAACTTCGATTTTTCATGTAAAAACTTTTATGATTTTGTGGTAAAAAACCGTCTAATATTAGATGCTGCTTGAAAGCAAAGTAAACATAAATTTAAAAAGTAATAAATGATTGAGACCTTCTTACAACTCCCCTCCCTTACTCGATTTTTTAAAACTCTCCCGGGATGGTCCTTTTGAGAGTTGGCAACCCTAACCACGACCTAGGAAATATTAAAGACATTGTTACAAAAAATTAAAATAAACACAATTAAAAACGAACAAAAAAATATATCATAGACATATAAGTTATTTTGAGTTCAATGGATAGCTACTTAGTATAAGTTTTAGTTTTGTTCTGGGCAGCGTGCACAAACAAGCCAGCGGCTTGATTGTGCACGCTTGTATGTAAGAATTAACACCAAATAGCAAGTATTTGTAAATATCAAACTATACTAGACAAAGAAATATTATCTGAAAAATACGATGACAAAATAGAAAGAAAATTAAAAACAGTGTCCGTTAATGATTATCAATGTAGATAATACCTACCTAAATTATTATGACTGTTTAGAATCTGCTGATTGTGTACAGGAATGTAATTTAATATGTGGTCGTTCCTTATGTTATTATTTAGTGAGGGCCTTACCTACATGAGTCACTACACCGGTCTTGTGTCAGGCTGTTTGTTTACCACTTCGGAAGTCGACCTTTATTCACCAGTTGAACACTGCCTAGTGTCACATTACGAGCTCGCTGTAGTTTCGACTTCTTGGATGAATGTATCTGGATGTGTTGACAAAGGAACAAGATTGATTTTAAATAGGATACAGGAATGGTATTCATAAAAATTACTTAGGTACATAATAATCATATTCGTATCATGTTCATGCGGTTTATATAAATCAGTCGCAGATTTTGTAATATCAGATATGCCAGCGAGATGAAAGAGTGTGTAGAATGGCGGGGAACATTCGGTATTACTAGGATTGATTACTCGTCGTAGAATTGTCACAACTAAGTGAAAATTTATAGTCTTTTTTATTTTTTAAATTTAATTTTTATTCTTTTAGTTTTTTTTTGTTAATATAGCTTTAATCATGTTCGTAGATCTGTCTTTTCTGGGTGTGTATGGATGGATGTGAAGCTCATTAGAATACATGTATTTCGGTCCGTCGATTGACACAGACGTATTTACAGATTAGCACGCAATACAGTAATTAATTAAGTTCCCAAGACGATGCTTGTAAAGATAAAACAACATTATTTTTGTTTTAACTAATATTTTGCATTCAATTTATTTACTCAAGTAGGTATGTTTCAAAAGCACAAGGTGCAATTATTAGGTACTTGTTAAATCATAACCATGACCTAGGAAATATTAAGAAATTGTTACAAAAAATTAAAATAAACACAATTTAAAACGAACAAAAAATTTTTCATAGAGATATAAGTTATTTTGATTTCAATGGATATCTACCTAGTATAAGTTTTAGTTTTGTTCTGGGCAGCGTGCACAAACAAGCCGCTGCCATGTAAGAATTGACACCAAATAGCAAGTATTTGTAAATATCAAACTATAATAGACAAAGAAATATTATCTGAAACATACGATGAAAATAAAAGAAAATTAAAAACAGTGTCCGTTAATTATTATCTATGTACGTATACCTACCTAAATTATAATGATTACTTGGAATCTGCTGATTGTGTACAGGAACGTAATTTAATATTTGGTCTTTCCTTATGTTATTATTTAGTGAGGGCCTTACCTACATGAGTCACTACACCGGTCTTGTGTCAGGCTGTTTGTTTACCACTTCAGAAGTCGACCTTTATTCACCATTTGAACAATGTCAAGTGTCACATTACGAGCTCGCTGTAGTTTCGACTTTTTGGATGAATGTATCTGGATGTGTTGACAAAGGAACAAGAATGATTGTAAATAGGATACAAGAATGGTATTCATAAAATTCGTATAATCGTCTTCGTATCATGTTCATCAAGTTTTATTATTCAGTCATACATAATCATACAGATTTTGTAATATCAGTTACCGACTTACTAGGGGGAGGCCAGATTGTGTGGAATCGCGGGAAACATTTGGTATCAGTAGGATTGATTACTCGTCGCATGGTTGTAAGTTCATCAGGCGCTAAAATATAACCAGTTAAGTAAAAGAAAATCTGAGAAATATCATCAAGAGTGAAGAAAAGTAGAGACTAGTAATGGCATTCACCCTATATCCACATCTGTGTTAAAAATATCTGCAACACTGCTTAACATTTTGTAGAACATGACACCGTGCTTTGGAAGTCAATGAGACAATTTCCGTTCACTCAGTAAAGACATCGAAGTCTTACAATAATCTAGCAGTAGTAGAGATCCATGTGAAAGGGCTCCACCGGGGAAGTACTATCACCATGCCCATTTCTGCCGCCAAACAGCATGCCTGTTCCGGTGTGAACAGTATGGGTGCCGATGAAATTACAGGCACATGAGACATTTCAGATTCGTCTCCATGAATAGCAGCAGTGTCGCAGGTGTTTTGAAATGGCGTTACCACTAACCACCTGGTGTGTCATCAGCCTGCTCGACATCTAGAGGGTTCCCGTCAGTAGTATCTAGATATTACTAGTGGAGGTCAGACAACTCGAAAACACTGATGTTTACAGGATAGACTATTAAAGGAAGATGGTTATTTCCGGCAGAAGAAACCTTTGGGGATCTTAAGATCTAGTGCCACAACAAAGAGAGTGAATACCAAAGTCAATATTAAAGTTAATGACTGTTCCCTTGCATTTGTAACTGGAAACAGCAACCTACACCTCATTTGTGAAATACTTGAAGAATCTGTTACAGGTTTTTAACATACGTCGATGAAAGGGTAGTGATGTACCACAGAGTAAGTTTTTTGCAAATACGACTTAGCAAAGGTGTAGAGGGGATGAAAACACTAACCACGCGGGGGCGAGGCCTAGTAATAATATTTTCGACAAAGGGTTAGGAGCAATCTAGATGGCGGTAACTTCTGTTATCAGCAAAGTCTGTAAGATTATGATATATGTAAGATTTCTACTCATTAAGATGTACATAAAAATTTATCACAGTAAGGGAGAGAACACCAACTAATTTTAAACGGGGTGTGAAAGCCCTCTAGTTTTTAAATACCTATTTATCGGAACTTTATTTGTGAGCTTGTCGGAGTGTTCAAAACTGTATTTATTTCGAGATGGCTGTACATACAAGAATGTTGAAAGGAAAGTTAAACATAATAACTATTTATTTGTGTGTATAATAATCACATGTAATCTTTGAATAATCAAAGTTTGTTTATTAAATAGTAACTTACACATACATGTAACTCACGTCGTATATAATTAATCTGCCTAACTCTTCGGGGAAATCAGGCGTGATCTTGTGTTATAATTAATTTGGTACGCTTTAAGATTATCGATGATTTTGATTTGAAAATTATTTCGAAGTATTATTTAAAATGAGTTGAACCTACTGAAATGGGTCATCTTGTGATAAAATTACATATCCGTTTGACTATTGAAATATCTAGATCCTGATGTACGTAATCGCGTCAATAGAAAGATGGATCGACCATTAAGCTGGTAACTTAATATGGTAACTTGTATTTCATCCGAATTTAATTAACAGTATGACAAAATTCATTGTCTTAGAATAAGATTAGTGAGTAGGAACTTAGTAAGTAAGAACAACAGTATAAACTCATATAATACCAAATAATCATAATAATAATATACCAAAACTCATAATATACCAATAGAGTGTAATACATGAAAGGTTGATTCACACTTCACGGGGTTACCATTGGTTCAACACACTGAAGCGGAGACTGAAAACATGATTGCTTTGAGATGGAACAGTCTCCATCGCGAGAGATCGAGGACATCCAGACACTAGTATATGTTCCCCAACCAACTGTCAATAAACAATCTCGGTGACGCGTTAATTGACCTTCTACTTCGAATAATGCCTTTTAACCAGTATGATGTTTAATTAAGTATATAAACCTATATTTGTAATAGCCGCAGATAATACATATTGTGTAACTCTGGCCACTCTCATCAACAAATCTTCCACCCGGCAACTTATTGTGGTTTTAGAATATTTCAAAATACCTACTTCTTAGTTGTACGAAAAATCTGGTACATAATTAAATTAGAAAAGTTGCTAATAGGTTTGACTAACTCTTCAAAGTTAATATAAATTTTTCATACTAATTGTTCACCTTGATATTTAATTTGGTTGGCTATTAATTACTGCCACTAATTGAAAGTTCTTTAGAGGCTGTTGAGATAAGAAGTATCAGTTTCAAGCACCATTTGGGCTTTAACAAGGTGCTTTAAAACGATAATCAGTTAATTTCCATCGCTTATGAAACGGTAATGTACTTAACTGTTCTAAACTCTTCAGGAAAGTAGGATATCTATGATATTTGACTAGGTAATGTGAACAGCAAGGCAAAAAAGGAAGCTTAAGAAGTTTTGAGAGAGTTAAGGTGAAACCGTGTATGTAAATCCTTGGAGTGCTCGGAGTTCGGAGCGCCACATAATTTATTGATAGGGCGTAGCTTGCTCTGATCCATCCGCCGGGTTTTTGCGGCGCACCCGCAGGCACTCGCGGCATTCCGCTGCCTCCATGTGGAGCTATGTCACCGCCACACTCAACAATTTATCGCGGTAACCAAATTATCATCATCAAAGAGTAAACCGGTTTTTGCACATTCCAGGGATTTCAGCCTCATTTGTTTTCAAAACAGATTTTCGATAAGCTATAGGTAGTGTCTATTTTATTTTCTTCGAGAGACCAAAAAAAAAAAAGTCAGCTGAACTGCGCTGAACTCCGAAAACCAGTTTAATTTCCGCAATAGTTTCGTTAGTTTCTTTTACACAAAACACTTTATGTCATTGCCGTGATACGCTCACTTACTAAATTGTTTAGGGTATGTACCATCAGGTAGAGGGCAATAACGGGAAGTAGAAAACATAAAAACAAGTATATAAATAAGCCGTTTATTTGAAATCGTATCGACGAAACTATCGTAAAAACGGATATAGCACCTCTGGTAATAGCAACAAAGGAGTGAAAATTTATTGGTTTATCCGTAAGAAATCGAAAGAAAACAGAGAAAGTTACCAAAATAGAGGATTATTTCAGTATTCGGCATGAGCTCGTTCGTCATCTAAACGATTTGATTCACTTAACATTATATGTTACATTACTGGTTACGGCCGTGTGAGCGCAGCTTTTTATAAAGGTTAACCTAAGTAGTCAGTTGTTATGAAATTTCTTTGAAAATTATTATTAAGTTATTTTTAATTTTGTAAGTAAGCGTAACTTTGCGGGTACTTTGGTAGGGATGCTTAATAAATACGTATGCGAAGTACAGTGAATGAAGGTGTACGATTAACGCATAGACTGTTATTGATAGATGTATCCGGCTTTACCCAGTTTTTTACGACAAGAGCCTCACATGAGTGCGAGTAAACTTGTTATCTAGGAGCGGGACAAAGAAGCAATAAAGCCAAGACATTTTTGATAAAAATATCGTTGAGTAGAGGGGAAGGAAAGTATTGTTTTTTGTATTCCTCTAGTGGGATTTATTTTTTGTCTGTAGGTGTACACCACAGCGGGCCCTAACAGGAGACCAGCGCTACGGTATTTGCTTTTTCTCAAATATCGCAGCATCGTGCTGGTATTGAAGCCCTTTTGGTCTCGCACAGGACTTATTTTTTTTTGTTTTTACTATTTTGTTAGTTTTAATCTTACTAACTTAAACTTAAAAGTTTGATGTTATTTTTTACTGTTTTCATGATTTTGTTAGATTTAAAGTTCATTATTTAATTGTGTTCTTGATTTTTTTTACATTTAATGTTCTTCATTTAATTATAAAACAAAATCAAGAACACATTAATTGTTTTCATGGTTTTCTTAGATTTAAGTTATGCTCTTTTTTAATTGTTTTCGTGGTTTTTATAGATTTAATGTTCGTTTTTTATTGTTAGTATTTCCTGTGCGAGTACCAGATAAATATTATTCTTTCTTTTTCTTTATGTCGGCGTTTTATTAGGTTTAAAGGGCGGTACAATTTTATTTTAATAAAAATATTATGGATTATGATCTGAATTAATTATGATGACCACCAAATAACAGGAAAATAACAATGATTCATAAAAGTGTAGGAAAACAAATGGAGCGAGCAAAATAGGGAGTATTATAATGATGAGGATTGAGATTTCCAAAGGACCCTTACTTTCGATTAAGTCGTAGTTTATTCTCAATAAAAATTGCTGGATGGAAGATTAGTAAGATGTTTCTGTAGCTTTACTTACTTACGAAATTGGGTGTTCCACAGTCCCAGTTACTTTTTTATTATCAATGTATACCCAATTATCAACAAAAATACCAAAAAAATCCACAAAAAAAATATCTGGTAGCTGTAACCACTAAGTGTCCGCCCTTAGACGGAAGTAGAATTAGATATCTCTAGTTATATAATAATATATTAATTAGAATATAAGTAGGTAGGTATCAATCATATAAGATACCTTCTCATTTGTATTAATGTCTGATGTAATCGATTTTTAAATGTAATCAATCTACATGTTAGATTCCATATAATCAGAATTGCAGTAGGGCTGGCAAAAGCCGAAAAACCTGTGCCTAAAAATATATTTTAAATGTTTTGAAACAGTAACCTATCGAATTTTAAGGTTTGATTCACTTGACGTAAATTTTATAAGTACTAGTGGTGCTCAAAATCGTGTGCATAAATTCATTCATCGTATGTTAAAAAAATGATGTACATGAAAATTCTAGGAATTCAATTTCATAAAGGGGTTATTTTCTAAAGACCTAGTTCCCAGCCAGAATTAGCACGTCAGATACAATTAAAACAAATTTCGTCATGTAATACCGACACAACGTGGAGACAGCAAATACGACAAAATTAAGTAGCGTATAACTAATAACGTTCCGGTCTGTGTACAAAAATTCAACCAAAAATGTTTCATCATCATCATCATATCAGCCGAAAGACGTCCACTGCTGGACACAAGACTCCCCCAAAAGTGGGTTGGCGATCGCAGTATGGTGGTCAAATGCATAGAGAAAGCTGCTGCCCGTTCCCTAGTAATTCCCTTAGTCGCCTTCTACGACACCCACGGGAAGAAATGGGATGGTGCTATTCTTTTACGTCTGGCACCACACGGTACCAAAATGTTTAATAGCTATTAAAAGATTGGCAAAATCAATACCTAGTAGGCCCATTAGTACTATTTACTTCGTTTGAAGGAATCCCTTATTTAACGTCGATGCCAGTATTTATTTGATAGTTTCAAAATACTCTTATGCATTAGTATAGCCACTGTTTTCATTTATTTCCATATTGTCGTCTCCACTTTGTATAGGTACCTACATAGCAAATAGCACAACACAGATATCAATGAGCGCGCAAACAGTGTCACTTCCTTTCGGAAATAGAAATTAAATCCATGTTAGGGCGCGAAAACGCGGGATGCCGTCGCCTCTATGAAAATAGGTGATGCATTAAAAGAGTTGACGGAGAGGAAGGGAAAAGTATGACCTGTCACTCCACCAGTAGAAAAGCAGCCGGGTTTCAAAGGGCATGACCAGTTAGCCCCGATGTAGACTAGTTAAGAAAAGATGCAGCCGTAGAACAATATCACGCGGTGATGGGGCCTGCTGAAAGATGGCGGGCTGCAGGTCTACTATTCTACTAGTCAGGGGTGCGCACCTCTCGGGACCCTGACTGATGGTGGCAAAAACATCGTAGCAGATGCGTCTAGGGAAAACGGTATCCATGACGATATTCCCACATGAAAATACAGGAGAGATTTCAAGGGATGAGGTGGATGTAAAGTAAGTAAGTTAAGTACAACGAAAATTACGCAGACGGAGGAGTATGAAAGTTGTTACCTGATGAACAGCGTAGACCTGATGAACAGCGTAGGCAGGTAGTTTAATGTAACGGTCTTTTTTCTCAGCTTCTGTCAGCCTGATTTTAGAATATACGTGTTGTAAACCTAAGAAATTATGTTTATATCTTCGCATGCACTAAACTAAATGTCCTGCTGAATGTAATCTCTTATTTATGAACTAATAAAGATTTTTTCTTCGTATTACTGGTTTTATTGAGTCACAAAACAAACAATTAAGTCGCCGGGTCAGTTTATGTAGCACATTTACACGAAGGCTCATAATACGAGCAGTACACTCACAGCACTGCGTAAACATATTCCCCCTTATGTATAAATCTTGCTTAAAGTTAAGAAGTGATCAGCGACTGTTTAGCCATACATTTTTGATCGTTCGTTTATAAATATGAGGTAGGTATAGTTGACAGTTACAAATAGTCGTGTCTTTGAAGGTATCAAGTTCAGTTCTAAGTAATCTCAGAGATGAAATTATATCAGACCTATGTAGAAAATCACTTTCAGAAAGTCCTAAAGACAATATTCACAAAGTGCACTTTTAGTTTGCTGAGCTAACTAAATCGCTAGCTAGCGTTTAAGATGACTAAGAACATGAATTATACAAATAAGGTTCACATTCGTATGCGACGCAAAGTCAAACCGCGATCTATAAACGCATGTTAATTAGCATGTACTTAGGCTGAGCGTTATTCCTGCCACTGTCACACATCTGTCAAACTATATACAAGTGCAAGACAGAGACGGGAACATGTAACGATAAAATGCTCCATGGTTGAGGACTGACTCCCAAAATACAAGCCCTGGCCCTGCCCCACTGTAATCATTACTATGAATATTGTAGCTATATAGCAAATTCTTGTGAATGCTTTTTGTGAAAAAAACTTTTTACTTTTTACTTACTTTTATGTATTTTGATACTTAAGTACTTTGGTGTCTATAGCCGACCGGACGAGGATAGTTGAAAGATGTGTCAACCGTTAAGTAGGAAAAGCTGACAGTCCAGGGTGCGCCGGTCGAACTTGAGTCTCCTCACTAGTCACTTGTGGAGGCTCTTAAGGCTCTTTAAATGTACTCCTTACCATTTATTGTGCAACAACCTAGGTACACAAGGGCTTGGCAATTCAGCACTACATTGTAACTTTTATGATGTTAGTTAACCAGCCATATAAATATAACAAAGAGCGAGGGTTCTCGCAAAATACCAACAAAAAAAACAAACAAAAAATTGTCGTTGCATGTGTTACATCGATTGTAAAACAAAACCAAATTTGTGTGTGGTATACGGTAAGACATTTCCGCTAATATCAACATTTCACTGCAGGTCAGTTTATTTTCCTTGAACAACATACACTAATCTGCACACATCAATCAAAATCTGAATCATTTTGAAGGATCTAATTCATTGCTTATTGTGAAGCAACGGATTATCTATATACAAATAGTTTAATACTCACAACTTCTCTCACCCTCATTCACACACTCACAGATCCACACACTTACACTCGCTCACACTGACACAATTACTCACCACACGATTACTTCTATATGTCAAATGTAAATTTATTATTGTCTAGTTTTAGTTTACGGGAAACCATTATTGAGTACTTGGGGCGGAGATCTGGTGGCCTGAAATACAGGCTTCGGCTTAACTTGGGCACCAGTCTCCCACAACATTATTCTATGAGCCCATAACTGGATAATATTGTTATATGTAACTGTTTTATAAGGATATTGTGGTAACAAATAAATAAATAAATATCCTTCAAAATTATTCAGAAAGTTCGAAAAGCTTCTCTGCTTAACAACGTAAAAAACGCAATGAATGGTGAATTGTCACAGTGAAAGCCATTCTTGCTGTAGCGCAATTATCCTCTATTTGTGAATTCTTGATTATAGTGAATGGTGATATTCTCACAAGTTCATCTATTGCTGCTAATTAGGAAAACACGTGTAGATTCAAAAAGTATCCAGCCCTACTGTCCACCATATGCTTACTCCGTCAAGGGGTCGTAAGTTTATGAATCCAGTAAGTTGGCAAAATTAGCACACTTAATATCACGCAAATATTATTCTCATTAGAGAAACAACACAGCCACTCGCAAACAGCTCGATTTATGTGATATTGTGAAAGTTGTGGGACATTTTGGCACTCGGTTGGCACCACTGACGGTTGAGGCGAGTGTCGGCCACTAATAGTTACGGGACGATTTACTATTGTGTAAATTGTGCAACATTACGAATGTGAGATACTTTCTTTTATTTAGGGAGTGCAATCTCGAGTCAAATTTGGCATATCGAGATATCTCGTGCTAAGTCTGGAGTTGAGATTAGCCATTCTACATCTTGCCCAGCAAACTGACAAGATCTCGATTTCGAGATTTTCCTTTTCTTTTTTTAAAAAGGGGGAAAGAAATATACGTTTATTTGTGTATCTCTCATTTCGACCGCGACTTCGTCCGCACTGATTTAGTACTTTCAGCTACGAAGCTTAAGACGCCCTGATAAATTTTTCAAAATTAGCCTAATTGGGGTGGCCCCTTTAGACTAATTTTGAAAAATTTATCATTACGATCTTTTTATTATTTACCTACATACATATGTGTCTGCCACATTTACATATTATTTTAACCCTGACTGGAATTCGGTTTTGTAAAACCGTTTAAAACGTTGAGTACAACGAAAATTACGCAGACGGAGGAGTATGAAATTTGTTACAGTAAAATTTTATATAGAAAAGGAGTGCAGAAAGCTAATATATTTTTATAATTATAATAAAGCATTAGAAATAATTACATGAACTTTTACATGAATTATGGCAAGATTTGTTGTGTATTTTTGTGGTGTAAAATAAAGTATATAAATAAATAAATATTGTCGAATTTCGACCACTGGCCGATCACTATATAGATGATCACCTGAACATACTTAAGACAAAAAATCAGCTCACACACATAAACCGTTAGTTATTATTGCAAAAATGTCTACCCAAGAACATAATAATAGCGTCTCGAATTCTCGTCCGAGTACGATCGTATTGGTCGAGATTGTCTTCTCACGAGATTAAATCTCGAAAAATGGCTTGAGTTCCCGTGAAATTGAGATTGCATTCCCTATATATTGGCTAATTTATCTAACACTAGCTTTTGCCAGCGGCTTCGCCCGCGCGGAAATTACATCCCCTATTTAACTCACTCAGGGATTGAATTTCGAAAATTCCCTCCTTATTCCTTACTACATTATAAAGGGAACGTCTGTGCAAAATTTCAGCTTTCTAGGTCCAAGGGTTTGGGATGGGCGTTGATGAGTCAGTCAGTCGGTCAGTCAGTTAGGAGTTTTCTTTTTATTTATAAAGATAGATAGATTTGGTTGTGTCTACATTACATGACATCACGCCTCTTTTTCTGAGTGTGGTAGGCAGAGCAGATCTGTAGTACACTCACGATCGCCAGGTACATTTACTATTTACTGCTACTATTAAACTCCTGAATGTAAAATGTTATCAATTGCGTCTCTTCGCGTGTCTTCTCTATCATAACTACATTTCCATTTTCCATTTCTGTTACTGTATCGTCAATCCATCTAGGTGTGAACCGTACGCTACGTTCACGGTTTGCGGCTCCAATATCAAGGATTCGCTTCAACGATTGAGGATCAGTTCTGAGAACGTGTGCTGTTTGACATTATGCAGATGGCATTGTACTGCTGCGTGGGATATGCGGGAGACGTTACGTTACATAACATCACGCCTTCTTCACGCCCCGAAGGCTTCGCCAGAGGTGTACCTAAGTATAACAACATTTCACCCGTTATGTTTAAGTCCCATGTTGTACCGGCCACAAATCCAGACATCTGCTACTGAGGAATTGCTGTCGGAAAATCCCAATAACACTTTGCCCGACCTGGGAAGTTAACGCGGGACCTCGTGTTAGTACTTTAGTAGTAACCTACTCCCGATAGTAGCGCTGTTCATTCGTTAGCTAGCCATGCATTCTATAGTAGCGTGGCCATGGGTTTTAGTACAAAGTGAAGCAAAGTACACGTGCGTAGCTTAGTCGTAGCCAGCAATAGAGCATTGTTATGGCGGCCTGACTCTAGGAACTTGCTCCAAACTAGTTCAAACAGACTCAGGGTATCGTTGTTAAACGAGATGCAATAGGTATACTCGGTGGAACATAGGTATTTTCAGTATTTAAACTTCTTGAAATGACTGTAATAAATGTTCTCATGGCAACATAGTAGCAGGAAGCACGAACGGTCTGTGTTTCATGAGCTTTATCTTGGCAGCGTCGCTTAGCAACCAAAAACGAATTCTGACCCTGAAATGAAGAACAAGATAAATTGTGTCTCGACTTAGCGTATCGTTACTGCTAAACATAGGCCTCCCGAGCTGTGGCAGATCGTTCGATTTCGGTACTTGATTGAAATTATTGAAATGCGACAGTCACTTAGCCCAATTTCACGACCATTTAACCATCCAATTATGGACAATCAGCCCTAAGCATAACAATAACATTATATTCTCATAATCGTTTGAAGTAGACAGAGACAGAATGACGTTTTAATTATGTGTAGTGCTGATTATATTTAGCTGGTCGTTTAGTGGGTCGTGGTGAGAGCTCACGTGTAATATCAAAAGCACCTACGTAGTTACTTATGTTAATCCGTCGCCAGGCCTCTGAATAATTGACATGACCTTTGTATTGCGACAGATTAGGTAAATAAAAATATAATCTACGATGCTAAATCCGATTTTGGTAATTATTTCATATTTTAATGTCAACAAGGTTACGTTAAATTGAATCTCGATTGGTCCTTCTGGTCTTATTTTAGCGTGGGCGTTGTAAATTTATACTTTCCATTAGAAATTATTGGCAAATTATTTTGTCTGTATTAGATATCAAAGGTTTTATATATTTAACTGTGTAGCAACGAATATTCATCTAAATATTCAAATATGAATAGATTGCCTCGTGTATGGTGCATAGGATATGAATAATGGAATTGAAATTAAAAAGCGGTCGGATTTCCGTCGATTTGCTTTAAAGCGCTACGTTGTGTATAGTGTGTTCGAATTTGAAAGCTTTGCAAAATAAATTGACATGAATTGATTTCAAAGCTTTCAAATCTACTTTCAAGTATACGTTATAGGCCGATTAAATAATGTATGTACATACATACATAACGTTCCGGACACAGGCTTCCTCTCGATGAGAGGGAGTGGGCAGTAATCCACCAGTACGGGTTGGTACTAGCCTCAAGTCTACTAGCTAGAAAATACAAACATTTTGCGGTAATAGCCATTACGCATAGGGGACCCGGTTAAAGCTAGTACGACCAGCATGGGAAATAACCTTTTCCCTGAAGTTATTAGGTTGATACCTAAATACACATTTATAACTGAATGAATAGGTTCTTGTATATTCGAAGCAGCAGCTGCAGTAACCTAATTAAGATAAAGAGGCGTTCCAGGAGGTCTACTCCCTAAGCGCGAAATCCACAGTTTCGGCTGAAGTAGCAGGCGATTTCAACTCCGTATAACCTACGGACTAGTTTAGCGCCCGGCCAAAGAATTAATGATACCACAATTTGACAGTTCTCGGAACTGACTTTTTCGGAAGGGTGAAAACACATCGGGAGTAGAGACACCCGATGTGTTTTCACCCTTCCGAAAAAGTTAATTAATCGGGTCGAGGATTCACTACTTCTTTCGAAGGGCCCCGTATCTTCGTTGACGGACTCACAGAGTAGTTCTCCTGTTCCCAGTTGCCTCTACAGCCGTAGGTGTAATAATATCTGTAATCCGATGAACCTGTGACGAGCAGGCGCGTCACAGACTCAAAGCTATTAGCATAACGACCAAGTAACGACGAAAGCGACGCGATTGCTTGGCGAAGGCGTAGCGAACACGTGATTAAAACTTAGTTCGATGGAATAGTGTCGCGATCGTAATATGCTCGTTATGCACGCTAATATTGATATCGTTTGCGATAAAACAACTATAAGTGATGTTATAAATAGTTGACTGAGATTTTTTTACTGAAACTATTCAGTTCATTCATTTTTGTAACAGTAATATTCAAAGCTAGTATGCTATACTAGCATAGCTAGTATGCTATAATACTAGCTGTGCCCACGACTTCGCCCGCGCGGAATAGTTTTTTTACTATTATTTATTAAAAACAAATAAAAATTCTAAAATAAAAGTAGCCTAAGTTACTTGTTATTACATCAGCTACCTGCCAGTGAAAGTCCCGTCAAAAACGGTCCAGCCATTTCAGAGATTAGCGGGAACAAACAGACATCCAGACAAAAATTGTAAAAAACGTTATTTTGGTATATGTACCGTATATGCATGTAACAAAAAGCGGTTATTTTAATATTACAAACAGACACTCCAATTTTATTTTTATGTATAGATGTATAGATGTATATATTATATGTATAGATATAGCTGTATACATGTATAGACTAGCTGACCCACCAGACGATGTCCAGGCTAATTATACATGTTTAAATGCACCACTTTCTTATTTTTACCCGACTGTTTCTTTCATAGAACCGTCTCCTGACAATAACAAACACAACAAAAAAATAATTAGCAAAATTGGTCCAGCCGTTCACGTGTGATGCCGTGACTAAGGAAAATAGGGATTCATTTTTATATACACCGTGTTTTAATGGTTGTTTTCCCTCAGAGAAATGGTTTTGTCTTGGTAATACAATCGTTTTATAAACAAATAAAATATTAGAAACAAAAAATGGCACATTAACCATTGTAAAAATTACCACGTGCGTGAGTTTATTTTGCTTTGAACGTTTATGCATCGCTGTTCCCTTTGTCGGCGCACTATGGAAAATGGTAGAACAAGCGCATATCAAAAATGCTTTTTACGAATATCATAATTTGGCTAATATGGCTATTCTTTTAGGTTTTCTAATAGTCAAATTATAATATTCATTACGATTTTTTTTCTTAATACGCGAAATTATTATTTTTTTCTTAGATAGAAATACATAGAAAACAGAAGTGCCAAACTCAAGTCTTTGCGTATACATGTTTCAATACCATATTGTGAAAAAAATACTTGGTACAGATATGCAGTATTATACATTTTTAGAAAGGTTATTTTATGCTTTTTGCGATACAGCTTAATGATTTTAAAAGTAAAGAAAAATATTTCAGTAATTACTTAAAAAGTGACATACCTTTTTTTTCACTTGTATGTTTTTTCGTTGAAGGTTTTCAGTATTACCCACGTTTGCCCAAGCGCTACTTTTTGCGTCGACTAGTAGTCTAACTATTCATAAATAGAATGCAAAAAAAATCAGCTGCGGATATTTGCGGTTTTAGAAGATATGAGAAAAAAACTGATAAAAGTCAGAACCCGAAAATTAGTATCTTTTGCGGTTTACCACTGACACCATTCACATGAACAATATAGAACTTTTTGGATATTTTCTTCATTATTTCGTGATAACAAAGGGACCTTATCAAATTTGCACTCGGTTTGCGTGGGAAATTACAAGATAATAATGATGTAGGTACCAATTCGATATTGTAAAATGAGTATTTAAAGGGAAGCAAAAACTATTCGAACCATCTACATCAGTGTAACTTCAAGTGAAGCAAATCTCATCTACGCCTATTATTTCTGCAGATTGTGAAGTGTTAAAATGTCTTCCTTCAGCTGTACCAAACGAGACTTCATAATCCCCTATATAGAGGGCGGCAAGACCATGGAATCATTATCCAAAGTTTTAGTGGAAAAGCTGAATGTTTCTGAAAACAACTTGTGTTTTATAATTAGTGACATACAAAGGCACATTCTTCCTATTTTCAACAAACGCTGGGCCCTGGCATCTCGGAAAAAAGAAACATTTTTACAGAAGTATTGTACTTGGTTGGACTCAAGGTATTCGTTAAATTTACCGGATTCTGAACAATATTCTACGCCATCAACATCTGGCCAACGAGGACGAGCATGCGTGGCTTATGGAGACTCCTCAGAATCTACCAAGAAGAGGAAAAACACTCTTCTACTCCAAGACTATGGCTTCGAGCATATAAAAAACGCCTATCTGCAGGGACTACGGGCTTTACGTGAGTACACAGAAGCTCATCTTGTCGAAGAATTAAGAACCGCTGACACTCAAAAGAAATTAGATATCTCAAGTAAGTGGAACGACTCAGACCAGATGAAGATTCTTTCCGATACGGAAGCATTGAGTGCTTTTATAGATTTAGATCTAACAAAAGCACAATATATGTACCTGAAAAACTTAACCAACGAACGAAAGTGTTGTATATTCCCGCCTTACTACAAAATACAAGAAATAAAAAGATCCTGTTATCCACCATCTTCTACAATCGAAATCACGAATACTTATGCTAAAGTGATTAATATACAAGATTTATTGGATCATACTGCTGCTAGAATTTTAAAAATCGATTCTGTTTTCCAAAAACAACATAGAACATTGATCCTTTATTCTAAATGGGGATGTGATGGTTCATCTGGTCAAAGCCAATACAAGCAAATACTTGCAGAAGAGTCAGAAACAATTTCAGATGCCAATTTGTTCATCACTTCATTAGTCCCCATCAGATTAGTTGATGTGCAATCGGGATCCGTTGTTTGGCAAAATCCGGTACCTTCATCTGTCCGTTTTTGCAGACCCATTTCTATTGAGTTTTGTAAGGAAACTCCAGAAAAAACCAAGGCAGTTGTTGATGATATTAAAAAACAAATTAGGGCTGCACAAGCATCACTTATAAACAAAGATGGTGTTGTAGTAAATGTGAAGCATGAACTATTTCTAACGATGATCGATGGAAAGGTGGCTCAGGTCCTTACAGATACTCCATCTGGTTCCACATGCACGATATGTGGGGCTACTCCACGGCTAATGAATGACCTATCGAAAGTAACTGCCAGACCCGAAAACGAAAACGCCTACCAATACGGATTGTCCACCTTACACGCCTGGATTCGCTGCATGGAAATGATATTGCATATTTCCTATAATCTTTCGTTTAAGACTTGGTCTGCTTCAACTGAGGAAAATAAGAGATTAAAAAAAGAAAAGAAAGAAGTTGTTCGAAAACGTTTCAGGGAGGAGTTGGGATTAATCGTCGACAAACCTCGGCAAGTTAGCGGGAATACGAACGATGGCAATACCGCACGAAGATTCTTCTATAATAGCACTTGCTCATCGGAAATAACAGGTGTAGATGAGGCATTGATTAAACGCCTATACATTATCTTGCAAGTTCTTTCTTCTGGAATGATGATCGACCCTGAAAAATTTGGGGAATATGCAATAGAAACTGCAAGAATCTATGTAAGTAATTACGATTGGTATTATATGCCATCCTCCGTTCATAAAATACTCATACACGGGCAAAACGTTATCAAACATTTTGCGGTGCTTCCTATTGGACAGCTATCGGAAGACGCACAAGAGTCTCGCAACAAAGGCTACAGAAACATACGACTTCATCATGCCAGAAAATGTTCCCGATCTGCTACAAATGAAGATGTCTTTAAAACGCTTTTATACACGTCAGATCCATATATAACAAGTTTGAGAAAACCGTACGTAAGAAATGTGAAAGAACTTGAAGAAGAGGCACTAAGTCTTTTAAACGTGGCACCTGAAAGTGAACCCACATTTACTGACCCTGATCCTGAAGTGGTATAAGTTAAAAATAATATTTATATTTAGTTATTACTTATATTTGTACCTAGCTACATCATTTCCTGAAGCCAGAGTATAGGATGTACCTATTAGTAATATGATTTTAATTTAGTATTTTTTTTTCATATATATATATTTTGTTTACTTTGCTTGTTGTAATTAACCATGGTTTAATCTTTTTAGTCATTATAAACTTGTATTCCACTTGAAATAAATTTTTAACTATTTTTTTCGTGATTTTTTCCCATTTTTTTCATTCTATGCAAAAAAACATACATAGATATACAAGAAAACCCTATAAACTACACATCGTTCGAATCTCCGAACCTTGCTGCATATTTGTGCCAAATTTCATCACGATACAACAAAAATTCATGAAGTTACAGATTTTTGATCCGATACCGACCTATATTTTCCATAGTGCGGCGGTGCGATTCGAGTAGTACCTACAAGTTACCTCTAGTGTTACTATTGAGTAGTGTTTTATCGAGTTGATGAATGTTTTTTAAATTATTCTAAAACAAAAACATCTTTATTTCTTTTTTCCTTTTACTCTATGCTTCGAAAGTACTCCATATGGCAAGTTGTTCTGCCGCGGGAAAACAACCATAAAAAATTCTCGGTGTATATAGATTCAGGAATTTTCAAAATACAGGTTGTAACCTAGATTGAGCGCCAGGGTTTAACAAAAAATGATGTTTATAGACTTTACAAGTAACGTAATTAACTGAATAACTCTCTACCCAATTGCCAAATTGCTGGAACTATAAGTAATTTTTGATGAATAAAACAAATATTATTATTTTGACACGTTGTATAGAGGTAATATATCTACGTAATATATATGTTACATAATGTTCCCACTGCTTGGACACAGGCTCTCCCAGAGGAAGTGGGCTGCACCTAATATACCACGTGAGCCCAGTGTGGGTGGGTCGATTACATGTCACATGTCTTTGAATTTTGATTTTAGGACATGTTGGTGGCCGGTTTCCTCACGAGGTTTTCGTTCACCGTTTTGAGAGCAGTAGTAATGAAATAATTTACACAAAGGGCACCTGCCTGGGTTCGAACCTGCGGCATACAACTCGTAAATCGCGGCCGTTACCACTGGACCAGCACTGCTCTCTGTATAGTCTAGAGGTAAAGTCAGGGGAATTAATTGCTAAGGTCAATCAACTTCTTCTTCTACTTTGTGTCGATGGCACGACAGTGAATTAGATTTTGTTGGCCCAAAACGTTGCCACTTTCATCGCATCATCGCCGGCAGACCCGACACTATGACTGCATTTTTCCGGGCGAAGAGGGCGAGATATGGGATGTGACATAACTTCCGCCACACCTCCACCATCAACATAATTTATTCAAAGCACAACTGTCATTTTTTGACACTTGTCAGCGATTGTAAATTGACGTATGTTGTCAACTTATACAGTTGCTTTCCCAGACTGTAAATTTTTTACTTATTTGTCATTGGGAAACTATCATCATCTAGGAAAATGTAGGATTTTAATTCCTGACAATATCTTGACGAACTCCTTCTTGCTATTTTCGGTTTAGTCGTGAAAATGATGAAGGACATGATTTCTTTTGGGCTCCCTATTTTTGTAGAGTCCATTAATCACATTGTAACTAAATAAAAGCAACCGAGATAACATTTAAAATAGGAGTGAGGCGTATTTATCGTAACAGATAGAAATAACAGATCTTTAAAAATAACAAATAACAACTGTTACTACCAATATAACTTATCTGTTACTTAAAATAACGGACCCTCAAAGACTGCTACCACGGCTGTTACTGTTATTTCAATAATTCAGTCTCCACACAGTAAATTAAATAATATTAATTAACGGAGTTTCAAGTTTGATGCTATTATATGAATATCCACGCATAGTTTTTCCTGTTCCGTGTGGTGCCGGAAGTAAAAGAATAGCTCGATCCCATTTCGTCCCGTGGGTATCGTAGAAGGCGACTAAGGGACTTACTAGGGAATGGGCAGCAGCGTTCTCTATGCAGTTGACCACCATACTGCGCTAGCCAACCCGCCTGCCAAGCGTGGCGATTATGAAAATCCGCCCCTTTTGGGAGAGGCTTATGTCCAGCAGTGGACGTTTTTCGGCTGATATGAAATGATTATAGTTTTTCCGCTTATTTCAGTCAAACCATCTAAAACAGATGCAGTTTGAAAAAGTGCGTATTTATGATGCAAGGAAGTATTGAAACAGAAAAACATTTTTTTAAAGAAGCTTTTATTATTACTTAAATAAAACGAACTAAAAAGTTAAAAATAATTGAATCTCAATTATTTAAATAATCAGTAAAATAATTAGGAAAATAATTAGTAAAATAATTAGTAAAGTTGCGTTTTGATGGCAGGAGAAATAAAGAACATGTATTAGCATGTTACACCTATTTCTAAACGTCAATATGCAACACGCTTTTATTTAAATAATTGAGATAAAATAATTTTTAACATTTTAGTTCGTTTTATTAACAAGTAGGTAATAATAAAAGCTTGTTTAAAAAAAACTTTTTGTTCCTTTTAATTTTATTTTTAACTTTTAGTATTTAAGATGCGGGATTTACTATGGCGTTGTTCGTAGCAGCGTTTTTCCGTTATGTAGCTCGTAATCATTCGTAGAACTCACATATTTGTGTTGTTTTGAGCACTTAAAGTGTTATGTATCTATGGCCACCTTTCAGCTCCCGCATCAGACCCTGGTTACGATATAGGATCAAAGTACTCGTCAATAGGAATCAAACGAGCCCAAACTCGATAGGGTTGTGTCGTCTTTGTTGCGGAGTTCCTATGGCCACCTTCCAGCTCCAGCATAAGACCCTGGTTACCTTATAGGATCAAAGTACTCGTCAATACAAATCAAACGACCCCAAACTAGATTGGTTTGTGTCGTTTTATTGCGGAGTTCCTATAGTCACCTTCCAGCTCTAGCATCAGATCAGCTCTATGTCATCATAATATTGCACTGTCACGCGAAATACATATGCATGCAAAATTTCAGCTCAATCGTTTAAAGACATTTGCTTCAAAATTTTGTTGCTACAATGCACCCGAACAGACATTGTTACCTTGCAAGTTAAATAAAAGTTTGTAAAATGTTTACATTCCATGTTGATCAGCACAAAAAATGCATACCTACTGTGCTTGTTGACTTTGAGGAAAAGAACGTCAGTTATTTTCTAGTGATCCAGAATACCAAAGAAAATATAATAGTTAAAATACGCTTATTTTGTAAAAATGTTTTGTTATTTATGTTTCTCTGAGATAATTTTTTAAAGATATTGGGATTCTCACGGTGGCATCGCAATTCATACACGCACACACACGCACACACACACACACACACACACACACACGCGAGCGCGCGCGTGTTTTTGTACACTAAAAACAGTGTCATTCATAACATTAATACTAGAAATAAAGACAAAATACGTGTTCCCTTTCACTGACTTCATGGTTCTTAATTCTTTTGTTGGTTGAAGGTTATACCAAGAAACTTTCCATAACAAGCTTCCCTCTACTTTGCTAGATTTGCATTTTAATGCGTTTAAAGCTAAAGTAAAATCCACCCTTTATTCAAAGAAATACTATTCTATCAATGACTACTTAAACTATAAGAATTGTTGATCGCTGTGATACAAACTCTAGACAATGTTAATGTTCTTTCAACAGAATTAGCTTACCTACTGACAGGTTATATAATTATGTTAGTTCAGATAATTGTTTATTTTATTTGACTGTATAATTCAGTTTATTTTCATTTATTGTTGAAATAATCTACTAATTACAATGTTTTTTTTTAATGAGTTAAATTGCAATATGTATTTAGATAGCGACCTCGACAATTCATATTATTCTTGCCAGTGCAACCGGCAGTAAGTTCATTCATACTCCCTTAGATATCACGGCTTGCGGTAGCGTCGGGGGTCGGGTTGCCTCCTTCCATCAAATATGGCGAGGGGGGTACTGACTGATCTTTGCATGATGCTCGTGAACGGGTGCTGCTGGTGGTGACTGGTCGTCTTGATGATCATGGTTTTGTTATTGTTAATTGTATTAACTTTTTATAATTTTTTTCTAACTAGGACCTAGTTTAACTTTTGTTACTTCAATTTATAGCTATATTTACATAATTTAGAATTGCATATATAAGCGAGCACGCGTTTATGCCTGGAGGCTTTTATTTTAGATTGTAAGTTCTTTTTACATTTATTTTTTATTATTATTTATTTCTGCTAGAGTACTTATAGTTTTTAATATTTTGTTGGTAGGTATATTGTCGTGTGCTAGCTGACATATGGCAATTTTTTGTGTTTCGTAATTTTAATTACCTACTATTGTGTAGAATCAAGTTTGTCTAATTTAACAGACAGCTGTGCTGCTGGGGAGTCTGTCTTTTTCTTCCCAGCTAAAGCATTAGGAAGTGATGAAGCGCGGGCGTTTTACGACTGTCTTATGTAATTTTGATGTTCAAAAATAGCTGACTTAAACTGCTGGCTGCTAGCTTACTTGAAGGCCTAGTTTGAATAAATGTCTTTTGATTTTGATTCATTGATTTTTCATGTGATTCTTTATTCAATGAACCGTTCAAAGCACCCTATAATCCTATTATTTATTACTGAACAGTGCACTATCTAACTAAATTATAATACCGACGAGGCCAGCCTACTCACAAAAAATGCTTTTGAAATGTTAGGTTTTTTTTTGAGGGTGGAAAATCATCATATAACTTCTCCCGCTCTGGGTGGAGCAGGCTGACTAAAACCCACCCGTGTTCCCTCAGTTGCCTGTGTGCCAGGGGCCACGGTATCTCTTTAGAACAACCCGCACCCCTGGCAGGCATCACCCTTGCAGACCCCCAGTTGGTGCTGACATGTCTTTGAGGTGCGCGTGGAACACAACGCGCTGTCGACCCGGGTTTGGTCCTTACCGGACAGCGAGCTACCCATTACTCGCCGTCCGTAAGCCCGCGTCTACGGTGGCCGGGAATCAGCCTGGGATGCCCGACGCCCAGGGCGTCATCTGCGGCGACTAAGGCCGTGAGGGCGCATATACTGCCTTTCCCTCACGTGCGTGAGCATTACTGCTTCGCAGAAGGAGGTGACGGCTACCTATGCAATCTTGCTCCATACCATGGGCTGGAATAGGGCCGGACGCGAGAGATCACCGCCGCCGAAAACCTCCTTGTGACACGGCGGTGCACCGCCCAAGCCGGGCAGACCACCGTATGCTCCACCGTGTCCTCAGGGCGATCTTCGCAGTGAATGTAATTTTGACGTTCAAAAAGAGCTGACTCTTAGCCTAGTTTGAATAAATGTCTTTTGATTTTGATTTATTGATTTTTTAATGTGATTCTTGATTCCATGAACCGTTTAAAGCACCCTATATTTCTACTATTTATTACTGAACAGTGCACTATCTAACTAGATTATAATACCGATGAGGCCAACCTACTCACAAAAAAATGGTTTGGAAATGTTAGGTTAAGTTCCTATTTTTCGGTACTCCCGTTAGACGAATTATAATTATTAGGTACTAGCACTGTAATTAGAGATTATAAGGAACAAATCAACATACGTTTCATTAAAAGGTTCACTAAAATCTTTAGTGGGCCAATAAGCCGAAAAAAAGCCTATCTCCTTAAATTTTTTGACTTGTTTGTGCTCTGCTTGCTTGACACTGGAATGTTGTGACATATGCGTTATTATTTGTAGTCCTTTATCAGTTTCGTTTCTGCGTTAAATATACTACTACCTATTGAAAAGCTTATTTAGCTCTTCATAAGTACCTATGTCTTTACACTTAAGAACATGTATTTAGGATTTTTAACAGTTTACAGGAGTGAGCAGTTGAAACCAATATGCCCGATTTGCTTTTGCAAGTAATTACTAAAAGGTTAATTTGAAATCAAGTTTCAAACTTCCGATGTTACTAACATACCGGAATCCAGTCGGAAGTTTGCGCCTAAATCTAAGATTTCCCTAATACTTGTTCATCAGTGCTTGCCATTCACGCTAATCAAATCGCTAAACTCAAATATTAGAACGAAACAAGCAGAGATTAGATTGGCAATATTAACCTCATAGCTAACACCAAACTCACAAAATTTCATGTGTATTAAGATAACATGTTTCTAACTTTTGTGTAAACCTCCATTAAATATTCCCAGTATCAGGTAAATATAGTATGAGTTTTAACGTTGTGTACTTACTAATTCCATGGTTTTAATGCACTAAGAACATTTTGAGAATGTATAGACCGCAGGGGTTAAAGTCTCGCCTCTGATGTACGCGGGTTCAAGTCCGGTTTTGCCCTAAATTGGGACCGTATAAGGCTGGTACTATTCTTGGTTGGGCGATGGAGAGGGCTGTGCTCGGAGTTTCCCTACGTGATCGAATCAAGATTCAAGAGATCCGCAGTAGAAACAAGGCAACCGACATAGCCCGAAGAATTATCGAACATAAGTGGCAGTGGGCAGGGCACATTGCTCGCAGAACTGATGGCCAATGGGGCCGAAAGGTTCTGGAGTGGCGACCGCGTACCGGAAGACGTAGAGTTAGAAGGCCTCCCACGAGGTAGACCGATGACCTTGTGAAGGCCGCAGGAATCCGCTGGATGCGGAAGCACAGAACCGGTCAAAGTTTAGGAGCTTGGGAGAGGCTTGTGTCCAGCAGTGGACGTTTTTCGGCTGAAATGATGATGATGATGATTATTCTCCGCCCAAAAAACAAAATGGGTAGATATTTTACATTTGATAATGTTTATTCCCATCATAATGATGACGGGCTCACCGTGTGTTATCGAAGAGGGCGTATACCATATCGGTGAAATGCGTCCTTTTCTTACATCTCTATCATTAATCATTTAATCTCATTTCTTTCCTAACCATATCATAGATACAAAAATAAAATCGACAAAAAAAGGAAGAGGTTCTCAAGGCGACGCTACCCCTTACCATAGATTCAGTACATGATTCTAAGCGAAAAATTTCAGCGCTGCAACTACTAATAGAATCCGAAGTCCGATTTTGTTCCATTTTTTAAGCAAATTAATTAATTACGTAAAGCGTAAAATGATGTCAGCTTGATTGATCTTCGATAAAGGATCAATGTTTGTTTGGAGCCAAAAATTAGTTACTTACTTACATTAATTCAGAAGCTTAAAAGTTACACTAACAGGTTTATTTTATTTTTCGCTTTTCTGTTTCTATTTTCATTGGTTAAATTTTTTGATAGGAAATTTGTAATTAATCTGCCAATTTGATCCATGGACTCATTCCTTCACTCATTAATTTCTTACTTGACATAACATAATTAGCCTGACCAACTTCTGGGGCACAGGCCTCATCGCTGTGAGAGGGAGTAGGCCATAATCCACCACGCGGGCCCACCGCGGTTTGACGGATGTCACAAGTCTCAACTTTATGGTTCTACGACATGGCCGGTTTCCTCACGATGTTTTCCTTCACCGTTTCGAGAGCATTGGTGATGAGATTAATAAACAAAGTAAAGTGCTTGCCTGGCTTGGAACTAACGACCTTCAGCTCGAAATTCGGGGCAGATTCCACTGGACAACCACTGCTCTAATTAATTCCTTACCATCAAATAAAAGTCCAAAAAAGTTCGTTCTCCGATATAACATGTACAAGTACAACAAGTACCTAAAGCACGGCTCGAAGACGGCAAATACACCGCATAGTGACCTAAATGTCAATCTAACACAGAACAACTAACCACAAGGTGTTCGCACGCGGCAACTAACAGTTTGCAGCAACAGCAACTAAACATAACATCAAAATGTTGGTTCAACCCATGTTCGAACACAATACATACCGACCTGAGCTAGAAGTAAAAGTAGTCCGTCAGGCGTCAGCAAAACTTAGGAATAATAAAGTTGAAGGAGAAAGAAAACTTTGTGTAGATTTTTTCAGTCGGATGCTTGAATACGGCCCCGGCATGTGGTACCATGTTGTGAGTAGTGAACAGCCGAACGATTGCACGCCACGTACTCAAGACAACTAGGCCACTGCTTTAGGGGAACTAACTGGCCTTAACTTTCGAATGCCTGAAGCGACGTGCCACTGCATAATGCAATCCTCTGAATTTCCCTCCAATTACTTCGCTAATTTGGTTAACGGAATGTTACATTCTGATGTACTTGCGTGATCAGTAATCTGATGATCCGACGAAAGTTCGTTCGTAGAATTAATGTAGTACGTAGATGTGTCGAATAAAGTTATTATACGAGATTCTAAATGATAAAATGTCACCTAATGCTTTGTTGTTAATGATATTGATAATGCGTTTTCCTCTCGGGGATGACTAACGGATAACCTATTTTCTTTGGTTTACAAAAATAATGCACAATAATTTATAATGTTGTTCACATTTTTAAAGCTATTACCATGAATAATATTGAATTAATACATGTTTTTATGTTTTATGATATGATTATGAATCAACATTTTTAAAGCTATTGGAACGAATAATAAAAAGCTGCTTTTAATGTAGGAACGAAACTTGTTACTTTTTTACACAAGCCCCATGTTCACTCGCCAAGCATTAAATATGCCAGACAGAAGACAACCTTGTAGTCAGACGTAGCGTCAACAAAGTATTTTCATCAAAGTTTTACATATAAAGTTTTATATAATAGTAGATACCTAATATATGGTTTGTGCCGTTGCCATTCCGTTCACGAAATAGAAATTTAAGACTTGTGAACTTATTTGCGACAGTTAAGTTAAAAGGAAATTGATAAACTATAAATAGACTTCAATGTAACATCCAGTCTCTCCATGCTCCCAGCCCATGTTCTGAAGATAGCGAAACTGTGAAGTGACAACTTTTTTAGTCTATTGAAATATTTCTAAAAGGAGGCTTTATGAAACTTTGACAATCGAATTTCGATCCTTATTTCACGTCAATATCTAACGTCATTGAAATAATATAATTTATGAGAAACACAGAACATAATGCTTTTAGTAAAACGTGGTGTTCCGCGACCTCAAAATTGCGTGAGTGCTAAAGTGGTATGTGAGCATGTTCGCTGGCAGCAGCAAGACCAAGGGAACTGGGCCGTGGAGTGCGCGCCAATATCCCCTCCACCCTCTGGTCATGTTTACTTACCATGCCCACCACCCTTGATCTATCCTCCCTTCTACTGCTGTCCAAGAACCAAATACCAGACGACCTGGATCTACGTCAATGACGTTCCACCAAAGACCGGATTCACAGACTACGTCGAGCGAATAGCTCAAACTGTGTTTTGGACGGAGATAATGCGGGGTGAGTATACTTCTGTTTCATAAAATAGTACCAGCCTTTGCCCACGCCCCTAAACGGGTTCTGACCACCCGGTTTTCGTATTTATAATAATACTAGCTTTTGCCAGCGGCTTCGCCCGTGTGGACGTCGAAAATTATCCCACGGGACCGTACTCTCGTGCTAAATAGTATCCTATGTGTTAATCCAGGTTACAATTTCGTTCAGCCATTTTTACGTGAGTGAGTAACAAACAAACAAACATCTAAAATCCAAACATCTAAACATATAAACTTTCACAATAAGGTATGCAGTACACAAAACATTCTTAATTACAAAAAAAGCGTAGAGCAGAATATTTTTAGGTGTGATAGTAGATTCTCTTTAATATAAAAGGGTGGCAAGGACATCAACGCTCAAAGTAAAACCGAAGAATTCATGATTAGAAGAAGCGTAGATATTTTTCGTCCGTTTTAAACAAAACATCTGTTGTTTCACGTACGGCAAGGTATTGTCGTAGGCCCACTATGTTTCATAGTGTATACTAATGACCTGCCGAAAAGTATCGACCACCCAACGACACTTTTTGCCGATGATAGTACTATAACAATTGCCTGTAAAAATAAAGACACATTCATATGTGTCTTTATTTTTACATAGCTTTTTTTTTTCATAGCTGACATTAACAATTCCTTAGAATCAATGTTAAAATGGTTGGGAAACAAAATCTTGTAAAAACGAATGTTATATATTTTGCCCAACGATCAACCATTCCAAATATTATGATGACAACATAAAGTTGACACAACCAATTTTTTTGGAGTAACTATTGACAGCAAATTAGATTGGAAAACACACACGGACGCCTTAAGCAAAAAAAAAAAAAATTCCACATATGCGCTGTACAAATTAGCCCCGAAGGTAAATGTGGATGCACTGCTTACTGCTTATCATGGGTCCTCTCACTTAAGATTAAGATAATTTTTTGGGGCAATTCAACAAATAAGAATGTAATTTTTCAAACCCAAAAAAGGTGTCTTAGTTTGGACTTCATGTTACTGAGAGCAGTGTAACATTAAAAGGTCATAGGACCTCTTAATGTTACACTATTTATATTATTATCAGACGGCCAAGGCAAGTCTTTGTTAGGAACGCGTAGTTTTAACTAATTTGCGACACGGCTCAACAGTCCACCCTTTTTCGTGCCCGAGATGGTATCATCAGTAATAGAAATCAGGGATTTACTTGTATTACCTATAAAATTTGAATGGGATGGAAGCAATCGCAATGTAGGAATAAGATAATAGCAAACTGGCTACAAAAATGTTTTTGTTGCTAATATTACCTAGGAAAAGTGTAGATTTGTTTATGTTTTACTTCAGTATTGACTAATCCTACTTCTATTATAAATGTGACAGTTCGGATGTTTGTTACTCAATCACACAGAAAAGGCAGAACGGATTTGAATGAAATTAGCACACAGTTTATTACCTGGGTTAACACATAGGATACTTTTTATCCTGATAGTACGTTCCCCTGGGAAAAATTCCGGCTTCTACGTGGGCCAAGTCGCTGGCAAAAGCTAGTAATATGTTCTAATTTTAATTGCCTACAAGAAATATGTCAGTTACGAGCTGATAAATAGCAGTAACCGAGCAAAAAATTTAGCTTTGCTTTGTCTCTTAAAATATAGGTACCCAAACTCAACTGTGACACTAGCTGAAAATGAAACATGACTTATCTTTCAGGTTTTCTGGTAACATTAGGGCATATTTTCAAAGAGCCTGCTACGATAAACTATCCTTTCGAGAAAGGTCCCCTGTCGCCACGGTTCAGGGGGGAGCATGCGCTGCGCCGATACCCGTCAGGTGAAGAGCGCTGTATCGCTTGTAAGCTGTGCGAGGCCATGTGCCCAGCGCAGGCGATCACCATCGAGTCTGAGGAGCGCTGCGACGGCTCCCGCCGTGCCACTCGCTACGACATCGACCTCTCCAAGTGCATCTTCTGCGGTTACTGCCAAGAGGCCTGTCCTGTCGACGCTATCGTTGAAGGACCGAACTTCGAGTACAGCACAGAATCCCGTGAGGAACTCATTTATAACAAAGAAAAACTACTCACGAACGGTGACCGCTGGGAAGCGGAAATAGCGAGCAACATTAGAGACAACCACTTGTATCGCTAGATTTATAATGGGCTAGAAGACATTTTAATATTTATAATAACGTAGTTTTGAATTGCTTTTCGTTCATTCCAAAGATATAGTTTTATTTACCTACACAACATATAAGTAGGCATTGGAACATTACTTAAGCATGTCTAAAAGCAATCATTTGACGACAACCTTGAAACTGGTTGAGACCTAATAATATACATTTTATACATACAAGTAGCGCCACGAACTTATTTATCAACCGTTAAATACATTGTAATTTATTTCTGCTCAGCTTCTAATATTTTTGTTTTATTTCTAAGCAGCTATTTACTTACTCCAAGGTTAATGGAGTACTATGGGGACAAAATCATATATTATTTATATGTAAGTCTTTAGTAGTTTTTATCCTCAAAAAGGTCAGATGTATAGAAGGTAATGCAACAGGCGCGCGAGTATGATGTTGGACGAGGCTCTCTGCGGTCTGTAGCTTAGGCCTAAGATGAAGAAAGGAGGCCTATGTATGTATTTATTTATTGGTAGTTAGTTAGTTCTATCCAAATCATTACAATCACACAAACAAAAAATCTAATATTACTATTATTAACTACACTACGCCTATAATCTCCGAAGTTTAGGACTAAATGCACAACAACATTTTGCCTGTTATGTCAAATTCCATGTTATAGAGGGCGAGCTTATTGTCATCAACCGGGCATAAATCTACACTGAGAAAGTCTGGGACTAGAAAAACCTAAAAACTCTTTTCCCGACTTGGATATTGAACCCAGGACTTCATGCTTAGCAGTGGCACTTGCGACCACCGAGAGGCCAACGAGCCAGAATTACTTTTTCCCTTTATACGGTTACGTTTATACATGCGCATCGGTTCCAAATACTACGCACCTGACCCTTCTGAAGAACGTCACTACTAAGGTCACTATAATGTTGTCTTAAGGCTTTCTGATCTGCTGTGTACATACCTTTGGTTGATCGCCTTTCATTCGTCTTCTCAATACGACCCAACCATCTATACATACTCTTTTATTTTTGTCACTACATCTTCTTATGAAACGCACCATTGCCTTATCACATCATTCCTCAGCCTGTCATTCATTGTCACACTACAATGATTCGCTAGAAAGGCTGGAAAGGCTTAAATTGTCCGTTTTTCTAAATCACGGCTGTCATTCTTTGACAGTAGTATGGAATCGCAAAAATCACGGCAGATTGACGTAGTGTTCATTTAACAATTAATTTCGATGACTGTAAAATGCGAGATCCAGAAAACGTCTATGTTTCCAATAAGTTCTGAGCAAGTCTACGTTCGTAATACTCCAGGTACCTACCTACTACTCGGATTTTTTACTTACATGTTAAGAAGATTGCAGACGTACCTAATACAGATATTCAAAGCACGCCTTCTAGTACTTAGAAGCTTAGATAACTTTGCATATATAACTCCATGCTTCATAAGTAATTGAAAACTTATATTTTTCATCTACTTTACGTTTGAATCAAGGAATGCCTTTTGTGTTGGTAGTATTACAGACATTTTTAATTTAATGTTTTAGGCACATGAACGGTGTCAAATTATCCTCTGGGCTATGGTTTTGTGATTTGATAATTGGAATTTGCATTTTGCTGTTGCAGGGATTTAAAAGGTTTCAACCATTGATTTATAATTGGGAGGGCTCCACTCCTTTCATCGTTAGCTGGTCGGCGCGTCTTCCGTCCAGTTTTAGCACAATCTGTCTAGTTCGTCCCGCCATTTCCTCCGTGGCCTGCCAAATAAGAGTTTGATATTTCATTGTGGTCGTTCTGGACAAGTATGCCCTGAAGAGTGCATCGCCTGTTACTGAATGTGTTATAAATAGTTGCATGGAATATGTGTCGAAGAATTATCATGAGTTAATTATGACTACACAAATACTCGTAAGTATTGCGATCGCGGTCCGAGAACATAATTATCGAATTGTTTATATAGGTAAATAACCAGGACAAAATACGCAAGATATACATTTCAAATAATCTATTCTTTATGTACTTATGTGCACATAATAAAATCGTAGCGAATGGATCAAAGCATTTAATCTTTATTTAGTTATTGCTGTGAGGTCTGAGAACGACGCTAATGCCAAAAATAACGTTTTTAATATTTTTGGTTTGTTTATCTGTTTATCTGAATGTATGTTCCAGCATCACGCACGTACTATCATATAGATTTTGTTCGAATTTGTCACAGATATTCCCTACAAGTCTGGTCAGTATATGGGCTATAAATGATCATTTTATTTGCTAAGGGCGATGAGTAATATTACAATTAGTTCGTATTCTTATAAAGTGTACCGCAAATTATAAAGAGACAAGCCAAAAGGTTAGAATATTGCAGATAATTATTGATTTAACTATTTAAATAATAATTTGCACGCTATTCCGTTATGGAAGTAATCAGTCAATTGGACCAACCAAAATTGAGAGTTGAGTGCTAGAAAAGTCAGAAATCCCAAAAAAAAACTACCCATGCCTTTCGTAGAAAATGAGACTTGAGATGAGAGAGAACAATACCTATACTAGTTGTATGAGAGCAGTAGAATTATTCCATTACTTCACCGGATTATACAGATTATACCTTTTAAAAGATTGTCACCTCGCTATACCTTTAAAGAGCTAAGCATAATCAGCCTATAATGCTCCCACTGGACACAAGTCTCCTCTCTGTGAGAGGGAATGGGCTACAATCCACCACGCGGGCCCAGTGCGGGTTGGTAGTTGACACATGTCTTCGATTTTTTTAGTTCTAGGACATGCCGGTTTCCTCACGATGTTTTCCTTCACCGTTTTGACAGCAGCGGTGATGGAATAATTTACAGAACGTAAAGCGCCTGTCTGGGTTCGGACCTACGACCTTTATCAACTCGTAAGTCGTGGCCATTAAGCCTTGTTTCCTCGAAGGGTTGGGCGGAGGTTTAAGTCCCATATAATAAGGGGCGAGCCTTTTACCATCAAACGGGAAGAAATCCTGACTCTGGGCCGTTACTGAGAAATTCTTGAATGAAAACCCAATAACACAATTTTTAAATGCCCAAGTATGACATAATATAAGAACGGCGACAGTCAATTTTCAACAAAGCAAATAGCTTAAAGTTTCGACCACTGCTATGCAAATCTTAGTTCGATTTCCGATTAATAATATTTTTGGTCTCCTTTACATTTTGATAAAGATACTATGATAGTTCGTAGAACGGACCTACCCAGAAAAACATTAAGGATTGGCCTCTTCTGTCATCTTTGGTTAAAATAAAAATAAATATCTATGGTGAGGCGATTGTTACCGAGAAATCTAGTGTGCTTACAATCTACAGTTATATTATTGTAGTGATTGCTGTTCGTCAGGAATTGAATTATCTGTAAGAATTCATCAGTTAGTGTACCTGCATAAACTACCTAATGTCACAACCACAATGTTCATTAATTCACACAACCGATAACTTCGAAAGCAATGAGTAATTCTACTGAAGGCTGTGGGTGTGGACCTGAAGGCGAGTTGCTTCGCACACGGACAATTGTATTTACGTCGCTAGCTTCTGCATGGTGATGCAGAACTGGTGAGTTCTAACGCTCGTCATATTTTGGCTGCTCACGCCAATAGTACAAACGTATTATACAGGGCATTAACTTTTATAAAAATGTGGCGTTATTATTGTGTAGGTATTGTCTTACTACTTCCGCGCGAACAGATGTTAATGTTTTATTTAATAAATCCCCTAATACCTATGTAGGTAGTACCTATGGTAGCATTAACCGGAATGCATGACGCTTTTTCTGCGTGACGATCTCTACCAGACGATTCTACCGCAAGCCGCGTTAAGGAACTTCGTTCCAATAAATGGCCACTTTATTTGATGATTTCCATCATACAATACAATCGCGAAACATTATTATCCCACAGACCAATATTTGTGGGTAATGCCACCCATAAAATAAATACAATTTCATCAATGCGAAATGTTAATCGCCAAAATTAAATAAAAAATATCTCTTTCCCAATAAAACATAATTAAGGTTTGAGTTGAGCGGCAAAGTTAAACAACTGCAATATTAATTAGCCTAAAAGTATTTCCACACAAACTTTATCCCAAAAGTTGATTTGAAGTTTCGGAACTCAAGAATGTTGAAGTCAATTTTGTTCCTGATACTCGCTCCTTTATGTTCGGACTTACTTGGAATCATGGAACTTGTGCTATGCCATTGTTTGCTACCGTGCATTCTGATTCATAACGGCTAAGTTCCGAGAAACCAATTTCTACGCCCACCAATACCACATAATTTAGTCAAACTAAAGCAGTTTTCACAACTGCAAGTTGGTGATTTATTTTAAAAACTGAACTCATTCAGTTTGGTAATAAACCACTTGGAAATCGTACATAATAATGTGGTTCCTATTATTAGTTCCCGCTGGCTTTTAGTGAATAGTGAGTTTAGTTGTTTTATGTTCCCGTGTGTAAATAAATCCTTCAGATGATTGTTCGCCAGCCGCCCATCGCGTGACTTCACTAGCATTCATGGATTAATTGCGTGCTTTGTTTCATACCACTAATATTTTGCCAGTCATTAATTTTAAACAAATGTATTTGTCAGAATGCTGTTATCCGTATTTGTCATGCGGCCTATAAAATGGCTCTTTAATATAATTCAGCCTTTTTGTATAAATATTTTGCAGCGTGGTGTTGGGTGCGATAGTGTAGGGTTCGTTCAATTTCTTTGTCCAAATTATTATGAGCAGGTTGTATTTGTGTGGTGGAGGTGCTGTCGGGACTCGTATATTGGGTTTTAAATTGTGGCAACGTGCTGACGCCAGGCGGCAGGCGGCAGGACGCGCCGTCCTAGGTCATTCGTTAGGTAAATGCGTTGGTAAAAGGCCATTAGGGGCAGCGGCGACAGTGCCGTGATACCGCCAGTTAATGGGCTCGATTAACAGAATTAAACTTCAATTACTTTCTTCTGAATTGGATTATGAAACAATTGTTTAGTTTTTTCAACAGTGTACTGAAACTACTTACCTAAAGAACTTTTTCATAGTAATTAGTTAAGTACTTTGATTTGTACCTTCTTTACATGACTTTAAAAACCTTCATTTATTTTTACTCTGCGTCTCGACTCACAGTAGTTAGGTACCGAACTTAAAGGAAATTTTAAAACAGAAGTAGGTAGTAAGATCTTTTTTATTGGAAATGTGGCTGGAGAAGTTTGCGTGCTCGCAACGGTGTAACAAGATCGGGGCGAATTAAAGAGAAAACTCACGAAGTTAGCTCAATTGAATTCCAAAATGCAGTGAATATGGCCGCCGACGGCAGAGATAGTTGGTGGCCGAGCCGACAGTGAACGCCCGACTCAATATAGATGAGACGACAATGTGGACGCCGCGAGCTCTTAACTTTACCCAGACAAATCTTTGTTGTCTAAGCCCGACTTTGGCCCAACATCAAAATAACAATGAAGTGATTTTTTTATTCAAACAAGAAGTCCGTAATTGTAAGTATATCGTTTAATAAAAAACGCTAATCTTAAAAATAATTGTGTCTTTCTACATTTTTTAAAGTAGCATTTCTCTGAAAATTATATTGGTGGCTTTAGAAAAACGTATTTTACGTTACTTTTCAAAAAATAAAAATTACCAACGGCAAGTGCTTGACTTCTCTAATTCGTACTATTATGGTTTTCAAAGAAACCATTTTTTATGTATGTGCCTAAATGAAAATTATCAGTCACTTATTTTTACTGATCTACGGGATAAACCAATGTGACTAAAATATTTTCGTGTTAAATACTTTTTAGAGTCCGACAAAGCAATAAACATGGGTGAATGCATCAAATTGAAGAAGAACAACCTAGCAATAGAGAGGAAGCTCTCGGAAGTTACTGTAATGTATCATACCTGCTCGAGCCGTATAGTGGAGCGGGCTTCGCAGACGACGGCGACGGTGCCGTCTGTAGCGACTAAACGAATGTATCTAGCTTTATGATAACATAGCCATTGTCTGCCCCAGTCGTCGCCTCCACCCATCATGTCATCGGCACCAGATAATCCAATTTATCGAGACCGCCTTTGACTGTTGGACAAACTGCGAAGCCGACATGACGCAGACATGCACATCTGGGCAAACCATTTGTGTTTGCAATTCAAATAAATTCAAAGGGTTTATCGGATCCCAAGATGTACGGAAAGTACCTTTTATTTTTATTCAGTAGATTAATAAGAGAATGTGTACTTGTGTAGTTCGATAGAGAAATTTCGTTTATACCACTGCAAGTCTAGCTAGGAGCGTTAGGTTTTATTTCACGACCAATAAAGATCTAAGGTGTAAAATAGAATTGAGCGACTGCAAACGATATGATGGGTATAAATTGTCTCGTAGCTTTGAATGTTTTACTCGAGCTAGATATGATCTAGATAAATTCCTTATGTTTTTATAACCGGTTTATTATAAAAACCTTAACAAAATTATTGGCCCTAGATAATAGGAACTAAGTAGATAATATACAAAACTGACAAGGCTAATCCTTATTTATTAATGTGTCATGAAAGAGAAGCTATCGATGAACAATTAGTCGAGAGCTTGTTACAGAAGGTACAAGCATCGGACACGGCACACCTCGGTTTCCGAGATTGGTTTCTTGAAATCCCTTACAATTATTTGATCCGTTACCCATCAAAAGAGGAAATAGGCGCAGAGAATGTTAGCTAATGGCGCAAAGAATTAAAGACAAGATCAACATGAACATCATAAAGCTGGTAATAGAACTGAATACTACCTAATATAAGCACCCAAAAATATGAAAACCGGGAGGAGCTCCAGTTTAAACTAGAAATAATACATACTTAAATAGTTAAACCCAGGATATTATACCGCGCAATTTTCGTAGTTCGGTGAGGGTAACGTAAATGAGATTTTAATGTTATTTTTTAAAGACCAGGTTAGCTAGGTAGATGCCGTAATGGGTACAAAATGAAGTTGGATTTTGATATTTGCGCTCATTCTGTTGCTAGTAACACCGAGACATTTGTTAGAAACACTTAACATATATCACTACTATAACTGCACAAATTATGATTGCGAGTAAATATAATTCTTATAAACTTATCATTTAAATACATACACACCTAAACTGTCACTTGCCTTGGGTGTAGGCAGAAACTACAGAACGCCACCTGCTATGGTCCTAACATACTCCTTTCGTTTACGCCATAAACTAATAAAACTTTTTGTTTTATAGATGCATTTAAGTACTTGCTGCTCTTGATAATTTCATGACATAAACTGGTAGAGTTCACTTATTTCTAAGACGTCTACGGGTAAGTGGGATATATCACAAGTTGTAAAAAGCATCAGAATGCAATTCTCGTAATTAAAAACGTTCAAAATGTAGTCGCAGTCTCATCTCGGCGACAATCAACTGTCAAAAACTTGTCTAAAATATATATTATCCCGTTCACACAGTCGCATTCTGTCAAAATTACCTCGACTTCCATATGGAAGTCGAGGTAATTTTGACAGAATGCGACTGTGTGAACGGACTGTCGCCTATGATATAAGGCGTTAATTAGCGCATAAAATAAAAGTTTCTAGTTCACATCCCAAGTAAAAAATATTCAAAAAATAATAACGGGCTACGAAACACCTATGAAATGGTGTGATTTATTTTTGTTGCCGTACCATGTAGAGCTCGGATTGCAGATCCTGTTGACACAACAGGCAGCTAATGAAGCATCGCTCCAAACAATTTTTTTCACAAAACGAGATAAAAGTGGGTTACCATTTCATTTGGTAGATAGAAGGTTGATACTTCAGAAAATTCTACTTTTAGAACAACTTTGTAGAACGTTTCTTTGTTCGTCTCAGTGTTTGATATCAAGTAAGTATAAGTTTCATTAAATTTATTTTCGTTAGACATCTATTAATTTTGACATTTTCAAAGAAATTAGTCGTAAGTACAGTAGGTCACAGGTCGGTCAGTGGTAACATAACTGATATAAGCTGACCTCGCATTCCATTGAGATATAATTCATATGAGAACTACATACATATACTATATGAGAAACTCCATACAACACTAGGCCAGCTCAAAGTCAAAGTGATGCCACGGACGTCCGGCTTATCGCAGGTACTTCTACTTATCATTAAAAGCCAACCTCATTGTCTTCAATTAAGCTGACATTTAAATTAATTTTAAGTTAAACTTACAATTAATGTACAAAAGATAAGGAAAATAATTTGTAATTCAGGTGCGATAGAAAAGTTACAAGACAGTAGGTAACATACGTATTCCTAAGGCATATTCTTTTTTGAAAGCTGCCTTTATAAACAAAAAATTAATTCTTTGCATGGCGGTTTTAATGTCCCTGTTATAATAACATGCATAATACATATGTATGGACCACAATGGTAACAATGAATTGGAGATCTTGACGAAGTATTATTTTCTACTAGCTTTTGCAAGCGGCTTCGCCCGCATTAACCAATTTAAACAAAACCGTAACAAACTATATACTTAAACCTTCCTCACGAACCACTCTGTCTATTGGTGAAAACCGCATGAAAACCCGTTCAGTATTTTTGACTCTATCGCGAACAGACAGACAGCCAGACGGACGTGGCGGGTGACTTTGTTTTATAATAATATGTAGTGGTGAAGGTTCAGAAATTATTGTTTGCACATTGTTGTTTGTCACGACTATGTTCCCTACCACATTTTTAACCCGTCTACCTGCAAATCAAGAATTAGCAGGCATCTTCTGGGAACGCTCGTTCCATCGTACACCTCATCCATCGCTTTCCATCAGATGTGATCGAGGTCAAGAGCAGGCCCATTGAGCAATAAATAAATAAACAATAAATAAATTGTACACTGTCGCAGCTTAGTGTCTATGGCTGATCGTAACTACATCACAACAGACTGCTTGATATATCGTCTTAGAAGATTTAAACTATGCTAAGACATCAATGAGCATGATTATTCCAGTATTTTAAATTTTACTTACAACTGCTTAGCAGACTATTGAGCCAATTACACGACACTGGCTGTATAACTAAGAGAAACTCGTGTATACATAAAGCAAATTTATGAAAAAAAAAAAAACATTAGAATCTTATAACCGGGCTTCTGGAAAATTGAGTTTTTGCCGTGTTTTGGTACGCGTAAGACCTATCGAACTAATCACAAAGCTGAGATATGGCAAACAGATACAATTGGTACCTATTGACTTTTTGAATTGGATTTGTGAAAGGTCGTTCGACTGCAGATGCGGGTGTTGCTTTGTTGCAACACATATTCATCGTTAAATATGTGAGAACTCGCAAAATATTATTGGAGTTTTTTGTGGTCTCTCCAAAGCCTTTGATTGCGTGCACCATGAAACGCTTTTGCGTAAGCTGCGTTATTACGGTATCCATAACGAAGCTTTAAACGTAATAAATTCGTATGTACATAGTAGGTTCCAATGTGTAGAAATTAATGGTGTAAAATCTACCGGTCTACCAGTTCAGTTAGGTGTGCCTCAAGGCTCAATACTCGCCCATTCTTGTTTTTAGTGTATATCAATGACTTACCATTCTATTTAAAGGGTATTTGTGATGTTGTACTGTTTGCATATGATACTTCTCTTATTTTTAAACAGACAGGAATAGACAAGATTTTGACGACGTAAACAGTGCTCTCTCAATAGTTACGGATTGGTTTACGACAAATACCCTAGTACTCAATGATCTAGGTTTCAACATTGTCTTAGATAATGAGGTGCTTGAAACCGTAGACTCGGCAGTTTTTCTAGGCATAACAGGGGATGCCAAACTTCAGTGGGGATCACACATATCAAGCCTAGCAGGAAGGCGCAGTTCGGCCGTCTATGCCGTCAGGAAAGTAAGACAATACACTGACGTTGAAACATCTCGGTTAGTCTATTTTAGTTATTTACATAGCGTTGTATCCTACATAATTCTGCTGTGGGGCAAAGCCGCTGATATTTAAAATATTTTTGTTCTTTAAAAGCGGGCTGTTCGAGCACTTTACCAACTAAGTGCTACAGTTACTCTAAGAGATTTTTTTTAAGATATCGGTTTTCTCACGGTGGCATCGCAAGTCATCTTCGCTAACGTCATATTAGGCAAAATATACACTTATGCACTAAAAACAGTGATATCCATAATATTAATAGTAGAAATAAGAATAAAGTACGTGCTCCCTTTCACCGGCTTCATAAGGTTCAAACCTCATTTTTTTGTTGGGCTTGGTATAACCTTTTATAACAAGCTTCCCTCTTCTTTGCTAGATTTATATTTTAATGCATTTAAAGCTAAACTAAAATCCCACCTTTGTTCTAAGGTATACTATTGTATCAATGACTACTTAAACTATAAGAATAGTTGGTCGCTGTGATTATCTCAAGACAATGTTTGTGTTCTTTCACCAGAATTAGCTTACCTACTGACAGGTTATATGAGTTACTTCATATAATTGTTTATTTTAGTAGACTTTGTAAACCATTTTTTTAAATTAATGATATTTTCATTTATTGTTGACATAATCTTGAATAGATAATCTATTTTATTCTATATAGTCAACAATAAATTAAAATTAAAATGTTTTTTTTTTTTAATGAGATGTATTGCAACATGTGGTTAGCTAGCGACCTCGATAATTGTTCATATTATTCTTGCCTGAGCAACCAGCAGCAAGTTCGTCATGCTCCTTTAGATGTCACCGCTTGCGGTAGCGTCGGGGGTCGGGTTGCTTCCTTACCTCAAATATGGTGAGGCGGGCCATGGCTGATCCTTGCGTTATGCTCGTGAACGGGTGCTGCTTGTGGTGACTGGTCGTCTTGCTGACCATGGTTATGTCATTGTTAATAGTAAATAACTGTTTATTTATTTTACCCCGAAAGTCCATTTTTGTTTTTAAGGAGGAAATCCTCATAGATGTCCTCCGCCCCAGGGAGTGCGGAGGGGTCGGTCAGACTCTTACTGACTAAAACCACCACGATGTTCCGCCTCACACTTGCACTGGGGATCATGGGATTTAGTGCATCTTCCGCGATCCTCGTGCCCGCCTGTTAGGGGGGGGGGGGTAGTGAGGTGTTAAACTCCCCCTTACGTCATCGCACCATCATGGTGCCGCCATCTCGGGTCCTAAGAAGTAGGGCGCGACGGATTTCCTTAGATCCGTTGCCTCTGGACCCATTTAGGGGGGCTGGAAGAGGGCGTTATCCAACCTCCGCCGATGCCCGGGTCGTTTGCTGCGGATCGGGTTAGCGGAACCAATCGCGCCCCAGGACTCCTCACTGTTGACCATCGAGTCGACAACGGCCGGCAGCGACAGGTCGCTGTCTACTCCTGAGATGAGGGCAAGGCGCGGCTCCTCTCAAACGGCACACTCTGCCAGCGTGTGCCACGCCGTCTACTCCCGACAGTCGACGCAGTGGTGACACAGAGTGTCTGGCTCCCTGTTTATGCGACACAGGTACTTCCCGAAGCAACCATGCCTCGAGAGCACCCGTGTCACCCGAAAAGACAGAGAGCCATGCCTCCTCCCGAGCCAGCGCTCGAGTACCGGCCGGACCACCCCGATGGTGACGGGGCCGGCAGGGCTTGAGAGCCATTCCCGCCATTTCGCACCCCGAAGGTTCTAGCTTAACATTTATTACTTCAAGTCAAATCTAAATGAACATAATGCAACATTGCATATGTAAGCGGGCACACCCTTTATGCCTAGAGGCATTAATGTGGGTATTGAGTTCTGTTTACGTTTATTGTTTTGTTTTCATTATTTGTATCTGCTTGAGGTTAGTTACTATGTTTTGTTGGTATATTGACGTGTGCTAGCTGACATATGGCAAATAATTTAATTTATGTTTTATGTTCAGTAATGTTAATTACTTAACTATTATTGTACAGAATCAAGTTCTTCTAACTTAACAGACAACTTTGCTGCTGCGAAGTTTGTTGCGCCACTTCTTCTTCCCAGCTATAGCACTAGGAAGTGGTGAAGGGCGGGTGTTTTGGGGGACTGTCTTATGTAATTTTGACGTTAAAATAGTGCTGACTCTCAGCCTAGTTTGAATAAATGACTTTTGATATTGATTTTGATTTTTTATTCCAGGAGCCAGACCTAAATTTAACTCTGTTTTTTCGGATCGTCAGTTAGTCCGGTCGTAAACCCCGGGGTGCGGAATTGTATTAGTTAGTGTCAATCCACATGTATAATTACGTTTGTTTGTTTGAAAAATACCCGGCTGTAATAAACTGGGGTTTCCTGGTAAGTGGACAAATGGGGTGATCGGGGAAACGCCTACCCTGTGATTACTATCTACATGGGAATTAGGTGCTACTCCGTTTCACGAACTTAAGGAACCATAAATTTTGTTTGTATGTAATATTACTCTTTTGTAAACGAATGTTAATAGTTTTATAGGTGTAGATAGTTAAATAGCGGTCAGGAAAATGATAAATCGAGGCAGTACGAAGCTATCATTTAAACAGTGAAATTTAGGAAACAACAAACATGCATTTAGGTGAGCACTCAGGCAGAAATCCTTCATTGTTTATTATATAATCCTGCTTGACGGTAACAGCTTAGCAATCCCTGAATAATGAAGTCTCAAGCAACGTTCGATAGCATAATGGCAGACGCAAGGGGGCGAGGTGATGTCAAGCCCCACCGAGTGAGACTTAGAGCACCAGTAGATTAGCAACATTCTCTAAATTTATTAGCAAGTTTACATACTCGTAGAAGTTTCAAAGAAAATATTTTATTCATGTGAACGTTTGAAAAATGTTCACGGAATCCGGTATTTCATCGTGCATCGACTATGTGCATCGATAACGAATAGACAGGCTGCGCAGTCTGACCTTTGAAGGCAGACTTTCATATTTTGCAACTAATTGTAGTGAATTTTAAGAATACAATATTGATCGTTTTAATATGGGAAAAATATTTAACTGTACTCTCCAAGGCACACAGGTTCTTTGTCGGAAATCGACTTTACTAACGAAACTTAGGTATTTAATCGTGGCGGTAACGCGATATTTACACGCGCCAATTTGAATGCAGCTTCTACGCAGGCCCACGCGAGTCGAACGCAGGCCTACGTATCTCGAAGGCAGGCCCACTGCTACGCAACTTCTACGCAGGCCTACGCCACTGTTACACAGTGTCTACGCAGACCGACGCCACTGCCATGCAGGTCTACGTGACTCCTATGTTGCTTCGACGCACTCACAAAAAACCCGTCTGAAGACGATTTTATAGTTTAAAAAATCTTAGTGTTAATATTGTTAACCAGTGTTACGACAAACAATGCAAAAGAGGTTCGTTTTCCATAAACCTGCTAGAGGAATGCAAGAGATGATATTTAAGTTCAAAGTAAACTAGTTGCAGTTCGAATGGCCGTCGTTATTGAATCTACGAAATACCGCAAACTACATCTTTGAATATTAGTTTTAGTATTGAGGTTCGCGAATTACTTGTGTTTCTGGTAACACCTTAATCAAAGCTAAATAATGTTATAATGTTTGTACTACGGTTTATCAATTAATGTGGTTTATATTGAGTTTGAACTCGTGAATTCCTCGCCTGCTAGTTTCACAGTTTCAGTTCGTGCTTTCAATATTTTGCCACTGATGTAAGCGCAACCCTCAAGCATACAAGTTCGGAAGCTTAAACCAATGAAAAAACTGTTTGTTCCCACTAGTTTGATTCATCGATCGTCGAACTAGTGAGAATTTTTTTTCTCATTTGTTCGACCGTCGAATTTATTTTAATCGGGAAATAAAAAATTGTTTCGTTAAAAAAGGTTTATATTTGTACTAGCTTTTGCCAGCGGCTTCGACCGCGTGGAGGTCAGTGTATTATACATATAAACCTTCCTCTTGAATCACTCTATCTATTAAAAAAACCCGCATCAAAATCCGTTGCGTAGTTTTAAAGATTTAAGCATACATAGGGATATAGGGACAGAGAAAGCGAATTTGTTTTATACTATGTAGTGATATACATCATTGAATAAAAAAATCTGTCTTGTTTATCTCAACCAGCTTAAACAGAAACAAAAAAAATGCTTATATGTGTAATAAATGATCATTAGTCAAAGATCAATTTGGAAACATCAAAATTACAATTATACATAATAATTAGAATCTTAAAAAAAACAATGAATCAGTTGATCTTGGAAATGACTCGAAAGTATGGCATAATGTGCTTTCTAGCTGACACGGCTACATATGTGACGTGTACTCCTACCGAGTTATGACAACCTGGTACTTCAACGGTATAAAGCGTTTAAGGGGAATCTAGTCGCAGGCTCGAACTCATTGGTGGGCCTGGCTAGAAAGCAAGCTGTCTCGCCAGGCATCGTGTCCGACAGAGGTAGTATCAGTGATGAGCGGTTAGACGCTAGTTTACACGCACAACGTTATTGAGTGAGATTCAGGATCATATATAGTAAAACAGACGCGTAAAAATACTAAGAAAAGTCCGGAAGATCGGGCTTATAAAAAAACCACTGCATAAATCAATAACCAATAAAGTTTATTGAAGTTTTCGACATTTTACACTTCGTTTATTACTTAAACTCGCCCAAAGTTAGGTTAAATTAGCAAGAAAAACGAATATTTTTTGGCTCCTGACTTTTTAATGGCTTTTTATTTTAGTATTCTGTTTCCTCACAAACAATATTAATAATGAGACAAAACTATATCATATTTAATGTTGGATGTACATTGTCGAACAGTGGAGTTATATACCCCCGAAGTTTGTATGGAAAATTCGACTAGATTCACCTTAAGAGCTGATACACAAAATGTATAAGAAAATAAAATTTGCCTTTAATTTCATTTAATTTGAGCGTATAGATAAGGAGATAACTTGATATATCCAAAAACTGATTTTTTTAGAAAAAAAAGCGGTAAATATATTTGATCATGTCATGTATCATGTATTTCATCAAACTTACGTATTGTACCTACTGTTTACAATATTGTTTTTTTAAGATTCTAATGATGTATAATTATAATTTTGACGATTCCAATTTGATCTTTGACTAATGATCATTTATTACACATCTAAGCATTCTTTTTTCATTCAAGCATATAAGCGCAAACATATTTTGTCGGTTATACAATAATAATCAGTTGTTTCATAGAAAAGTGCAATACCTGGTCAAAATGTATGGAGCAGCTGTTTTTTTTTTGTATAACCGACGAAAAATATTTCCACTGGGGGTCTAGAATGATATGCTGAATACATGGTTACAGTTTGCGCAATGGTTAAAAATTTACCCTGTATACAAATATAAACCTTTTTTAACGAAACAAGCATTTTTATTTTTTTATTTTATTGTTTTTTGTTTTCCGATTAAAATAAATTCAACGGTCGAAAAAATGAGAAAAAAAATCCTCACTAGTTCGACGATCGAACAACTGAGAAAAAAAAATCTTAGGTACTAGTTGGACGATCGAACTAATGAATCGAACAAGTGGGAACAAACCGAAAAAACATGGTATCTCGTTTTTTGTGCGAATAATACTCATATAGATTATTTCGTGCAAACACGTAGCAACAAATAACAGAACCGCAAATTAATTATCTGCAGTCCCATAAATGTTGGACAATAAACTGAATTAATCATCTGCAGTTCCATAAATGTTACACAATCAACTGATAAGACCATGTCTAAAGTTTTATGAAACAGCACGAAACAACATGTACATACAAACTGGGAATTTGAATTGTTGCCGAGTAGTCGTGTTCTTAGACTTCATCTGAGAACGAGTTCAGCCTTCACTATGCTATTGTAGCTTTGATATTTAGCTCTGTGGAAGTATGTATCTCTGTATTAGGTCACGGTGTCGTTCCCAGGGCGTTGATCTATCGGTAATCTATTAGAGTTGGCCCGATAGCTACTTGTAACGCCGCCACTTCTCTCATTAGTAGCTCGGCCAATAATTCATAGCGTGTAGAAGTTTCCCGCTGATAGTCGGCAGATGACGGCGGCTGAGTAATCTATCAGCGGGTACTTCCGCTAATTATCTTTATCTGGATTTTGATGCGTTTACTGTCTTATATTAGTCTATAGAAATATGAATTCACCATTTCTGTAAAATGTTTTTGAATTTTCAATATCTCAGATATTATTTTCTTTGTGATTATTCTTGTGAGAACAACAAAGGAATCTTGAATGTGGCGACATATGGTGGTAATCTGATCAAGGGTCACCAATGAGTGGCCAGATTGTCCCATGAAGGAAATACAAAAACAACTTTGCTGTATAGACTAGAGCGACGTCGTCTTCTTCATGTGTCAACATCCCGAGGAGGTATATATACATTTCGACCTAGATTTTATTTATACGTATGTTGTATTGACCTTATACCTAACAACAAATCTATAAAAATCGATTGGCATAAATAGGCATACGAAAAAGCGGAAAGAAAATAGATTCCAATACAATCTTAAGCATACGATCTCCCCAGGCTGATTCCCGGCCATCGTAGGCACGGGCTTGCGGACGGCGAGTAATGGGTAGCTCGCTGTCCGGTAAGGACCAAGCCCGGGTCGACGGCGCGTTGTGTTCCATGTGCTCCAAGAGATGTCAGCATCAATTGATGGGGTCCGCAAGGGCTGACGCCTGCCAGAGGTGCCGGTTGTTCGAAAGAGATACCGCGGCCCCTGAAACACAGGCAACTGAAGGAACACGGGTGGGTTTTAATCAGTAAAAGTCTAAAACGACCTCCTGCTCCACCCAGAGTGGGAGAAGTTATTTGATGATTTCCTACCCTCTAAAAAAAAGCATATGATCTCCAAGGTTGATCTTGTAACCAAGAAAAATGGCGAAGGAATGCAGCATCTTAACACATTAAATAAATTCCAATAAAATTGAAAGTCTATGTTCCCATTTAGACTGAGACGTCAAGAGCGGCGACCAGCGAGGCGGCGTAAACTGTTGAATGTTTTCACTGAATAGGGATGACCAGGGTATATATTAAATTCAAGCGACCCTCGTTGACATATTGCATCCGTTGCCCTGGTATTCGTTTTAATGAAAACCCGGCGTGACATTATCTGTAATTAAGAACTACGATTTACAAAGTCCATTGCAACGCAATGATATATCGACAGTCACCGGTCACGATCACAATCTGTAGTTTATTCGGTTATTAACACTCGTTTGAACACGCGTATGCAGATGTACCTATCCTGTTAGATGGAAAGATTGGTTTTGTTGATCAGGCTGTTCGAGTCACATAGGATTTTAGATGCCATTTATTATTATTCGTTTGTACTGTATGGCAAAGTATTGTTAATCGTAGTAGTTTAGAGATGTTAAGCATGACATTAAATATGATGTTTGGCATTTGACGGACACACCACAGCTATTTACCTACATACCGTCATGTACAACATCTGCGGAAATACCTACTACATAAACCATCGGTCTACTTGCTGACTTGCCGAGAATGTCACCCCACCTAGCCTGAGGGCCAACGATATGCAGTCTTCACAAATAACACGCCTATAGGTAGGTACCAATTGGCATTGGTTCCATGGCTGTCTATAACAATACCGGTACCTAACTAACTTTTCACGAGCAATTCCAGTACAATAAAAAATCTATGTAAGTACCTACTAAGAAACCTTATTATTGCAAGAAATTGCTACTCAGAATGCAAGACGTTAAGCAATTAGAAGCTACCGTTGCTTCAAATTGTTCATCTTAGAGCTGTGTCGCAAATATACCATTTAAAAGTAAATAGCTGTCGCAATTTCTTATCAGAGTACGTAGTCATAACTAACTCCGGTCTCAGTGTCTGGAGCTAAGTTTAAACAGATAATGGTGTCGATTCTCTTGTACACCGAACTAAACTATCACTAAAATTCCTTACTTTTGGCTATGAGATTCTTAAAGCTATTCTGCAAAAAAAGATCTCTAAATTTAAAAATAATTTTGACACAACTATAATCGAATTTGACAATCGCGACTCCACGTGGTATTTCTTGGCTTCGCAACGTTGTACTGGGGGCAGCCTTATGGAAAATATGATTAAAAATAGTCAGATTTAGTTAGACAATCAAATTTTTATGCTGAATAGAATAATGAAATTGCCAACAACAGAATAGCAAAATTACCATTTTCACTAAATTAAAAACTCAATGCAATCTTAGTGCTGCCAAACTAAAATATAGTTATGTTGTGTCAGTTTAGTCAATTTCAGAATGGGAAATCGTCGTTTGACAGGAATAAACTAAATTTAGGTGATTTTTAGTTTAGTTTAGAGAATTTTGTGACAAGAGAATCAGCACCATTGTCACAACGTGTAAGGCTAAACATTTACGGTATTAGGACTTAGGTACATATCGTACAGAATCTTGGTCTATTATGTATATTGTGTTTTGTTTATCTCTTAACTGAGCAACTAGGTCAAACTACATAGTGTCACATGGGATTATTGTAACATGCATATAAATATTTAGTTATTGGTTACGTTATCAATTAATCAGACATCACTGTTGCTTTGAATTGTAAACGATTTCATTCCCTTCGGAATTCCCCAATTATTAGGCAATAATATCTAATATCATATTGAGCATATATGCTAACTGGCGATGTGAGAGACGTAGAATGTATATAAATGTATATAATGCGTAATATTTCAAATTAACATAATATCTTTATTCTAAGAATAAATAGTAGGTACTTTAGGTATCAAAGAAAATGTTGGTTTCAAATTTCCTGAGCTTTAGATCGAATGTCTTTTATTTTTATTCCTGTAAGCCAATAATATAAACGTTGAGTCGAGAACGTTGTTGTCACACAAGTTATTTAACAAAATATGTCGAATATTGTGTAGAGTTGTGACGTGAAGCAGCAAGCGGAAAACTAAGTTTGTGGCATAATTTATAGGTGTATGATTGTAGCGTATTGAACGAGCTCCTTACCTGCCTACGATTCGATACTTGCGCACCACCGTGCCAACTGAGTGGATCCTGCAACGTAGTTCCAGAAAACTTTATTTACCAACATGTACGATGGAACCAGATGAGTCTTTAAATAATATAAGCAGTAAGGAACTACTCAGTGCACTGTCAAATTTTATAACGTTATTACTTGGAAAGACATGTAGTTCGCAGTGAGCTAGACATTTAGAGGAGCTAGACTTTGAGATGAAAAAGCAATTTCCCGATTAAATTAATCTCTTTGGTCTTATGTACGAAGGTTGATTGACAAGTCAATTTAAATATTCAAATGTTTATAAGTCAAAATTGATGTACAAATTGCTGCTGAGATATGTTTAAAAAATACCTACACGAAAAGCCATGGGGCGTTCAATGGTACCTCCGAAACGTTTATACCGAAATCATTCACGTACATGCTAATGAAGCGAGGGGCGGCGGCGTCAGTCATAACTTCAAAAAATCAAGCTACATGTGTTTCAATATTTCCTTTTCAGTTCGGCAACAAAGTAAACGGTTTTATTACTTCTCTTGCAGGTACCTACATATAGGCGGGTATGTATGTAGGTGTATATGCGCTCATTTTTCATAGTACGGTAAGCAGAGTTCAAAGGTTTGCTAAAACAATTTAGCAATCAGTTTTCAAAAATCATGCTCGTAGGTTTAATAAAAAACCTGTTTCCATGAAAAGGAAAATAAGGCATTATAGTAAGTATAAAAATAAAAACGCCTAATTTATGAAAGCTTTCTTAAATGGCTTTTGTAATGGAGGGTTACAAAATATTAAATTTTCTTTTAGGAAATAATAAAGGTAATTTTTTTTCGGTTTTCAAGGCCCTCTTTAAAAATAACAGAGTACAGGAAAAGAGTTTTTATTTGTGTATACTTAGTCTATATTACGATGGTTTTTTAGATAACATAACGTTCCTATAAATTTTTAAAATACATTTTAGAGTGCATGTAACTTGCCTTGCAGTATCGATAAAACCTGACCTGCACGGCCTTAGAATGACAATCCAAATGTTATTTGATATATTTAAGGCGGAGATTTCTGGAAAACGCTAAAAAAGGTGGCTTTTTAAAGCAGTGTATCCGTAAATATTTTTGAAAGCAAAAATATACATATATGATATTTTAAATTCTTTTTTGCATACAGTGATGGAACTCAAAATATAATTAAACAAACTTGAATGCATCAAAAAGTCATCAAAGTCACCTCGTAATTATCTTTAAAAGCAGTTTATTCCTTCAATAACAATTATAATTACAATTAAACTTATACCACAAAATTCCAAATGCCAAACTGCATCCAGTGATGCATTATTTATTATTAAATAGTTAATATCTAATTTCATACGATTTTATTTGCATTTTTACGACGTACGCTTGCTCATTTGTTATTCGAATTTGTTACAACAGATTTTAACCCGTATCGGATAGCAATAAGAACTATTATCGCTCATAACGACAATATTTAAAGTTACCATGGCCTTAAGTATGTACCGTACCCCACACAAGGACTGAAATATGCAAAAAAACATACTTCACAGTAGTAAACCTCGTTCAAGCTGTTTTTCTCGATTGCATCTTATATGTTGAGACACTAACCACGATCAATAGTAATTAGCAATCCGCCTGGTTAGGCAGCAACCATTCCTCGCTGCCAGCTAATAAAGACTAGTCAATTACTACTAATTCAACTGGAACTGGTGAAACTGATCGATGAACTTCCTATTGTATTGTTACCTGAACCTACTGAAAATAGACCCTAGAAATTCCAGCAGATATTCTTTTGTTACATCTCGTAATCGAGTTTGTGAGATACTCGAGATATCTTGGCGACGGACATAAATTTTCAGTGTGTCGGTAAAATTCGTAATTTCAGCATCTTATCCTTCCTTTCTACTTCAAAAACTTGGCAATCATCCAAAAAAGCTTTATGCTAATTAGTAGCGGGCTCACCTACCTAGTATCATGAAGACGCTACACAAATTAACCAATCGATACCTACCTTTAAAAATACCGTACTAGCCTTAGTACTAGGATATTTTTTGTGTGAATCACGATGGCATGGCCCGGGTTTCAATAAGCTAGAGTACAATGAGTCTATAAAATTTTCTTCACGCTAAAGTGGTGCTTGAATCGTTGCGGAAGTATATTTCCAAAATGTCGAGTCCACCTGTCTAGGACACCTGAAGTGCTACTGCGTACAGCTTGAATAAGCTTTTAGCGACTTATAATTGAGTTACTACGTGGAATCTACGCCTTCCTAAATAATAAGCTTTGCCGCTTTACAACTTTGAATTTCTCATTAAATTTTTGTATTTTTTCTGTGCCTTGCGTTTAATTAAGTGAATAAGTGTTTGAGGCCGATCGGTTCGGGAAGCTTTTACATCTTTTTTAAATTAAAAACCTTACAAAATTTGCTGTTTGGTATTAAATAGCCCGGTAAAACGGTGTAGCTACTGCTAGAATTCACTTATTACACAATATTTTCTTATTTTTCTTCTTTATTATATTCCTACAATGTACCTATTAGTGGAAAATAAATAAATTTGAAATGCACTGAAAAGCAAAAAAGCTATTTATTTAAAGAAACAGCTGCTTTTTCACTCTAAAACTCTTTGTCCGACAACTTAAAGTGCAAAGTATCCTCCTTAAGCTGCAAGCTTACAAACTAGCTGCAGCTTGAGTAGCTTCCCTATAGCTGAGCAGACACTTGCGACGAGTATATTGTGCCAACACCTATGTGATTGCGGCAAGCTGACCGCAAGGAAAGCTTCCGAAGCACCATAACTGAGCAAGGTTTACTTGAAGTAAGCTAGTAAATATTTAAATTATTATAATATATGACAAATAAGGCACAATTTGGAAATTATAAGAAACACCATGTTTGAATCCAGCTGGGACTCAACACAGTATAATGTTTTTATGAACCTGAACCATTGATATACGATTTGTATATCAATGACCTGAACGGTCAATCAGTGTCATCTTTTAACCTACAACTAAAGTTGTAGCTCTAGTTACACGTTAAATATTCTAGGCTAGATATTCGTACTCTGGGTGGACAACTTTTGTAATATCATCGATATAGAGAGTATCCTATGAGTGCTGTTACCATAACGCCTCATCCCGTTGTGTGTCCAAGATAATTTCCTAAAGTCGGGCTAGTGTTATTTCCCATGAGGAACGAATTGAAAGTGTCGTCTTGTCCGATCTGCATACTATATTCTTTCTCAGCTGCTAACGCTTAACATTCAGAAAGCGTGTGAAAATTTTAAGGGTTCTGTTTCAACAAATCGCAACCCCTGATTCTGCAATAATTTTATGTAAAAAAATTGTCTAGTATGGGGGATCTTTACACATTTATTTCTGGTACAAGTATTGCCTGCCGGCTGTGCTGCAAAACAGTCCGCTTGTGAAATGAAAAATATAAATAGCGTGGTTAAATAACCTGTGATCAACGTTTTGTTTTGCTATTCATTTACCATCCTTAATCACATTTCATGCGACCAATAAATAATCTGTATAGGTAGGGGGCAAGAAAAAAGCGACAACGATTTTTAAAATTACTTGTTTAGAATTACGGCATCGTGTGCTTGTTGTGGGCACAAGCGCTTGCGTTTTATTAAGTTTCTAAGCAAAACGCAGGCACTTGTGTACCAAGCGAGACCAACATCATAAAAAAAACGATGGTGGCGCAAGGAAACATTATCTTTTCCACTCAATAAAGTTTATCAGAAACAATTTAGATAGAATAGCCTGATCTGATCACTAACCTTCTAGAAATGATAACATAAAACCAAAATAAGTGGCTCTAAAAATGAAGCACACAATCCAAGAAGTAATATTCTATTCAGATTGAGAAAAAAGAGTAGTATGTAGATTGAATATTATATTCGTTTCATAGAACTCCGCTATGAGCTAACCTGTAGCTGCTGGTTTAAGGAACGGCTATGGAACTGACCCATCGTCCCGCTGGCCGATTTTATTGATCTTCAATCCCAACGCGATGGGTGGTGGTTGTACAGCTTAAGCACTTTACATTGCTTGCTAACTGCCAGATTGTAAGTCACGGAAGTGTATTGAGAGCGAGGTGATGCAGTAGGTTTGGTGCGGTGTTTGCTTTGTTCGCGAAGTTAGCAAACAGGTGTCATAGAGCTCACTGCTGAGTGCTGAATATCATATATCTTTTTATGATAGGTCTATTTATAACAGATAATATGTTGCGATTAATGAACTTTAATAAATTTGGATGTTGTGTTAGTTGACAAACTAAACATAACATAACACCTTAGAGGAAGGCAGAGGAATATAGAAGACCTACCTACACCTATATTTCACCAGGTACGAATGCTGAAGTCCCTTGCAATAAAGAGCGTAACTGTGCACCGGTGCCCTAGTCGAGACTTCGGACCGATACTGAGAAATTACCAACTCTTTGCCCATCCTGACCAAAATAACGAAATTTAAAGGAGTTTGGCAATACGTAGTTATAAACTGTTTTTAAAATATTTTATTTAATAAATTACATTACTTATTCACTAATAAAGATAAAGAAAAGTAATTAAGGACTTAGGCTATATACTTACTTGTTAATATTTATAAAGAAGCGATATTAAAATTTAGATAAAAGTTGTTTTCCTTATCAGTTTTTAACTATAATAAATGAAGGTGAAATTTAACAACGGCAAAAGTTGTGTACATTTTTTCATACAACAAATATTATTTCGATATTTTTATCGCCACTCACATACAACACCAACACAAACGTTTAAAACTGCAACTCCTTTTTTGTGTTTTGTGTACAGCCAGATACGGTTACGTTATTTTTTCTAAACACGTACGTGTACGTTTCCCGATAGCCTTGAGTTTTTTTTTTAATATTCTGTGAATTACTTTTATGAAAATGAATACGTACCTGCATTAAACATATTATAGCGCAAAATAATTGCCGTAATGGTCGAAAGTACGATTTAGAAAAAAACTGTTAATATAAGTATATTTTACTCGTTAAATGAATACCTACACCAAATCTCTTACGCAGAACAAAATAAGGCTTTTTCAACCTGAAAACTAAAGTTCTTCCCGGACACTACCGTAAGACTAAAATGGGTGCTTAAGAAAGTAGATAGACGATCTTGACGAGAAAAAGAAAGATAGGTATTGTCTACTATCGGCCAAGTTTAATTTCTTACTTCGGGACAGATCTGGTGCAAAAATAAACTTTTGCTAAGTAATATCTGCCTGCTGATCTCTCTAATGACGATCGGTTTGTTTTCATTTTACTACTAGATTTTTTTTGCACATGCTGGTATTTGCAATTTTTGCCTTAATTAGTTTCCAATCCATATGCAAATGCGACCAATTCCCCATTTGGCTGCTGTAACTAGTTATAAAATCCGGGAGGAATTAAACTTTTTGCTCCATATCGTGTAGCGATATAAGCAAAGGCATTCAAACAGCATTCGACAAATCCGTATGAATATGGAAGAATTTCATTAAAAAATAATTTAAAAATCTCTTTGATAAAACGGAAATTGCAGGTTTGTCAAACGAAATATGGCAGTGTTAGTCGCAAGTCGCAGTAAATCTTCGTTCAATTGAAAATCATACTGAAATGCGCGCCTGCAATCTCACTCGGGACTAAAAAGTGGTCGGAGAACAAAACGAGCAAAAAAGTTTAAACAATCTCCTCACATGTTGAGTAAAACTGATTGTATTTGTGCGAAGCTGGGAATGTTTACTGAATAAAAATGCTACATTTGTTCAATAAGACTGCGCTGTAACGTCCAAACGTTGTTATGTTTTATGCGTGTGCCTCATGCTCATGTAACCACATACGTAGATTTAATATCATTTCAATTTTCCAGGGGCAGACATCGCAAACAGATGTTCTTAAAACTTGCTTACATTCATGCTCCGCGAGAAATATAGATTTAGTGTACGTGCCTGGACTCGTGATGCGTGGGTTGCGAACAACCGCCTGACAAGTATGGCGATGTGCCAGTTACCACCGTCCCTTATAACCCAAGTGCAGTTTGTACGAAAGGAAAAAACGTCTCGGTAATTTGCGAAGCGTTCAGCTAAACGAGGCACGCTTTAAATGTGATTTATGTTTTTGTTTGATGAGGGTGCGATATGATTGTGGATTGGTTCCAGGATCCAGCTCAATCTTAAATTATGATTCGATGTTACGGACTGGGGCATAGTGGGCAATTTTAATTTTAATTTAGTAATACATACTTATAAACTTGTACTTAAGTTTTCAGACAACGCTGTTTCTATATATTCAAAATGGAGGCTGGCCAACATGAATTTAATGTAAAGTTAAACCGAAACTTTGATCTGAGACAATCCACGAGAAATGCTTAGATTAATATTGATTGACTATTATATATATGTTTGATATTATCGTCCATTTCACGCCAAATTAATGCCGTAAGTGAGTAGTCTCCGTATAACATAAATAAAAAAGCTACCTATATTAAATAAAAAAACCATCATCACAGTTGAGCAGCATCAAGTACAAGTAGCTTAGCTTTACTCAGAGCCAAACAAAGACTCTAGTTGAAATATATTTTGTAACACTGCTAAAGAATGCAGTCTTGAGAGCCGAGGTCGATCTCTTGGCCTCGGAAATCCTGAGATTAAGAGTCACCAATGGGAGACTTTAGGGATTTTACAAGAAGTTACATTTGAGTTAGATATAGAACAGAACAACAGCAACAAGCAACATTATGTTAAATTCTGTGTATTAATTATGTAGAATTCAAAAAGAACAACATGGTTTCTCCCAAATGTTTTTGTTTCATTAGAAGTTTCTCCTGACCATTAGTGCTTGAATCTATAGGTATTACTAATAAAGCAAAATATGCTAGGATTGGGTTAACATTAATTATGCAAAGGTATGTATCGAACCCGCTATCTTCTGCTCGCCAATCATAATATAATATGCCTGAATGCTTGTAGACTCTACAGGCATAGTATGTCTGGCGAGCTTACAAACGCGCCACCTACATAGGTAAAGGTATGCACCTAACACTCAGTGTAGACTGAGTCTTGAATCTTTCCTCTTTATAATATTAGTCCAATAGATAGTCTTGACTAACTATTGGACAGACTATCTGTTATTTAAACTAATAGTCTACACTAATATAATATTGACTATTTGATTAAGCTAATAATCTACACTAATATAATAATATTATAAAGAGGAAAGATTTGTATTTTTATATTTTTGTATGAAACTTAAAAGCTACTGGACCGATTTCAAAAAATCTTTTCCCGTTTGAAAGCTACATTATCACTGAGTAACATAAACTATATTTTATCTCCGTATTCCTACGGGAACGGGAACTACGTGGGTGCAACTTCAGAGCGCTACTAGTATTTAAAATAAAGAGTACTAGTATTTAAAAATATGTTTTTTTTGTATGTTTCTTTGTTACGCTTTCACACTAAAACGGCTGAACGGATGTGGATGATATTTGGCATATGAGTAGACCATGACCTGGATTAGGACATAGAATACTTATCATCCCGATATTTTCACGTGATCGATAATTCTGCGTGAGAAACTGCGGGGCGCAGTCACTCCATAAAATCGTGGCCATGAAAACTTTACAACACAAAGATGTTCAGTTAAGGTGTGATACATATCTTTTCTTCAAAAACCACTATAATCAAGAGTGAATTTGATCAAACTGTTAAGTTTCTAATGTGCGCACTGTCTATCATAAACTTTAATCCTTTTGAATTTAAAGGGATCTACATATAGGTGTAGACAGACATATACTATAATACCGTTACTAATCTCTTCTGTTACAATTCAAATTGATAACTTTACATTCACGTTACCATCACAGTGAGGATACCGTTACTACGTAGATTAACGAAATAATCCGCAGATTAACTAAATTGGTGTCTTCTTCATCGTGACGATGATTCAAGGAATATAAAACTAGCTACACACGTAAAGCCAGGAAAATTTATTGAGAAGCAAATTTATACTTAAATTGTACGTAGGTTGTATATTCTAACATGAATTTTATTCTTTACCAGTTTTATGAAATGGCTATAACGCAGCAAACTGATTCGGGGAGGGTGTCAATTTATTAAACAATTACGCAATGTCTCTGAATGTGTCTCGGTGAGCGCGGAAACTTAGGTAGTATTTTATTTTCTAAGTTTATTTACGTATTAAAGGAGACAAGGGGCTCGTGGCCAAATAATTACAGCCGCGGTCGATAGAAGGTTAAGCTGCACTTGTCGCGGTCGATTCGTGGATGGGTGACCACCCATTTTATCGAGAATGTTAAGCCGTTTTTTTCACTTATAGTCACACACTTCGGTGTAGCCCTGGCTCTTGTACTAGGAGTTCCTGTATCACAAGAGCCAAAATCTTTGACAGTTACTGAGTTGTGGGTCAAATAGGCAGACGCTACATGTAAAATACTGGTTTTCAGCTGCATCCGGTTAGACTGAAAACCGATCACAATACTGTTGGAAAAAGGCTAAACAGATTGACGTAGAAGAACAACTACCCTGTAATGTACGGAAAGGAAATATAATTGACGTGTGCCTACCTAAGGTCACTTATCACGAGATGTGTAATTACTTCCTTCCTAAATTGGCTAACCAAATAGCACTTATTACAAAGAAAACAACATAAATTTCTTTAATCAATAATCTGCTTTAACCGTTAGTGATTAATGATCAATTTAAAGAAAATCGCTAACCAATTTAAGTCTCTGAGAGATTTGCAAACTTTCTCATTTGATATTATTGAAATAAAATAGTTCTTGAAATAGCGGGTGACAGATACTATTCTAAGTCGTTTGAAAGGAATATTCTAATCCAGAACGGCAGATACCTTCGTGTGATTGGGTATTTCGAGACTGCGACTGACTATCGATTTATCCGTAGATTAGTTTCTGCCTGCGACTCCTTTGGCACTTGGCAATACCGTAGCTTCCCATTGCTGAAGAATTTTCGGAATCAGATCATTAGTTCCGAGGATTACCCCTTCACACAAACTCACAAATATTACCACTTTACCCTCCTACTTATATTATAAATATGAAAGTTTGTACCTATGTATGTTACGTAATCACGCAAAAACGGCTGAACGGTTGGCACACAGATAGTTTACTTTTATGCCGGCAGTACCTTCACGTGTGATAATCTTTACGCGGCCGTTACAGCTGGCTGAAGATATTATGTAATATTAGTATATATAGTGACTTACAGAAAAAAACTTCACTAAAGATATTTTCCACGGCAACAAAATACAACAAAAGAAGAATGAGGACGCACGTTGTTTAAAACTACCATATTCATATCCTACATTAGGTAGATACTTGAACAAGTTAAACTTTGTAGTGATTGCCAAACACCGTATCTTAAACTCTTAACCTCCACACAGAGAAACTTAAACGCTAATAGATAAAGTGTAGGCCATAAATTGTGACTCATATCCAGCCGGAGAAGAAGTTGCTAAAGTTCTCTACTTTTCGGAGTACGGAGACATTTTTATGAGATAAAGTTAGTCTAACATTAATAGTTATGTTGTTAATATGTTGATATTGGTCGCTAGCAAGAAATGAAGCGTAATCCGGGATGAAACAAAGTGAAAAAAGAAAAAATAGCAAAGGTAATGGCTCCGAAGGGTTTGACCTCTGTCTGAAAATAATAACAATGGTAGAGATGTCGGATCTAAGGATTTTTTTTTGTGTACTTAACCTATCCTGGTGTGCTTTTTATATCTTTTAACCCTTCGTTTCAATAACATGAGGTCGTTCCTATGCTAGAGGTGCTTTGCCAGTTGCTTTATAATAGTAACTGTGTTTACCTTCAAATCAAACCAAATCATTTGTTGGCAAAGCAAAGTAAAAAAGTGCAAAGTTATGTCCTAGCTCTTGGCAAAATGCTTTTAAAACAAGAGACATTTTTCAAGCAATTCCTGATTAGGTAGTTTGTATCTTATCGCCGCTGTTACAGTTAAAAAGAAATTTAAAGTAAATATAAGGTGTGAAGACCGGTGCGAAGACCTATTACACGTTCATTTTAATTGAACCTTATAGTTTTGCCAATATTATGAAAGAAAATAGTAGTTCGAAAAAGTGACAAGCGCCCGCTATGCGGAAAATAAATCTGTTTGAAAAGTATTTAAATTTTCGCTCCTTGACTGTACCTAGTATACCTATGATCAAAAATGATGTTATAAATATGACAAGTAAGTATGTATTTGTTTAAACACACAGCATAAATCAGTTAAAAAATGTGTTATATTTTAAGGAGCTGTATTTCATAACAAATGCAATGCATGCACTACCTAGACTTATTTTTGCATATTTAAAACACGAACTGTGCCGTAAAAATGTATGAAGTAAAGCTGAAAACTTAGCCGCACCAAATGGAAGTAATTAAAGAAAAATCCAGATTAAATATGATAGCTCGAAATTCTTATTTTGATCTATTCTTCTAAGGTTGATTGGAAATGATCTATTCTACAGTACTATCCAGGTCTAAAATACAAAACTTAGATGGGGCTGAAATCAAAGCAAACAATGCACCGGTCTGTAGGAAAGGTCAATCCTCAAAGGAGGATAGATAATAGTAGATTATTTAATAAGGGGATAAAGCAGTCTTTCAGGTCAAGGGCACTATTGAATCCCAAGCGCAATGGACGATTTTAGGGCTTATAGCGTAGGGATTTTAGCGTAGAAGGGGATTCAAACTCGCCCAAAACAAAGACACCTTTTCACACCTACTAATATACGTAGGTTATATGGTTTATGAATATGTGCACACTATTTTATCAAAACTCATGCAATTCATCAAAACACTAGAAATAATATCGTAAATATGACGCACCAATCAAAAATTCAAACGTGGGAGTACGCGCAACAGCAGCCAATGAGCTGTTGCGAAATTGCGGTGATACGTCGCCATTACGACCACAGATGATGTAGAAAAAAGAGGCGAGTCTACTAAGCACATTATTTAATCATTTTGGATATGCGGAAAACATTTTTTTTGCCTTTGTAATCATTTTTGTTTGAGTCCGCTTTGGTTCTGTCTAGCCCTGAATCCTCTAAGTACATTGCTGGAGGATTCAGGTATAGGCTATCGACTGAATACAGGTGGTCAGGTACCTCATTTATATGGATGACCTAAAACTCTTTGCCCCCAACAATTTACAACTGATTGAGCTACTGAAAGTAACTGAAACCTTCAGTAGCGCCATCAGGATGGATTTTGGTGTGGACAAATGTGCGGTCATGCATGTAAAGCGAGGGGAGATTGTGGAATCCGTGGGAACCCAACTCTCGGATTCCATAAAACTTCGAGCCCTCTCTGCAGCCGGAACCTATAAGTATTTGGGTATGTCGGAAGCGTTGGGCATCAATGTTACTGACATGAAGCAATCGTTGAAGGAGCGCTTCTTTGGCCGCCTGAAGAAAGTACTTAATAGTCTTTTATCAGGCGGGAACAAGGTGCGCGCCTTCAATGGTTGGGTCATGCCGGTTTTGATTTGCTCTTTCAGCATACTCAAATGGACTCAGACCGAACTCGACGCCCTGGATAGGAGGGTCCGTACACTGCTGACTGCATATCGAATGCATCACCCACGGTCATCGGTAATGAGACTGTATATCCCGCGAAAGTGTGGAGGTCGAGGGTCCTTAAACGCTAAGACCCTCCACAATCGCGAGATATGCAGTCTCAGGGAATATTTCCTAGAAGCCGACGTGGAGATGCATCGAGATGTGGTCGCGGTAGACAAGGGCTTCACCTCGCTCTCCTTGGCTAAAGAGAACTGGCGCAAGCCTGTAGTGCTTGACACTAAAGATCGCATGGAAGTGTGGCAGAGTAAGGAACTTCACGGACGCTATTTCCGGGCCCTACATGGACCCAATGTAGACCTACTAGCGTCCATAGCCTGGCTGCGTTTCGGTGACGTCTTTGGAGAAACCGAAGGTTTTGTCTGTGCAATTATGGACGAAGTGATGATGACGAATAACTACCAGAGATTTATTGTGAAAGACGGCACGGTTGACATCTGTCGGGCATGCCACCGTCCGGGTGAATCAATCAGACACATTATCGCCGGGTGTTCTCGTCTAGCTAACGAGGAGTACTTGCATAGACCCAAGTATAGTGGTGGTGGATCGACTTGAGCGGCGTGCAATGATCGTTGATATAACGGTCCCGCATGACGAGAACCTCGTGAAAGCCGAGAAAGATAAACTACTCAAGTATCTTGATTTGGCTCGCGAGGTTTTCGCGTTTTCGCGTCAATATCCTAAGATTTCTGTTTCGGAACAACGGATTTCAGATCAACGATGAACTACAGTTTGAAATAAACTGTTGTCGCAAGTCGTAATAGATCAGTTTAAAAGGAGAAGTACGCACACAATTACTACAAGAGTCAGAAAACTATGCAGACACTGGCATCCAATCACAGTAACCCAAAACACAAACGAACTTACCCTACACGAACAACTTTAACCCTAACGCTCGAAAATGATATTGAGACTTTCGTTGTCGCAGATAAAAACCTTATCACAGATACGTACATACAAGAAATACTTGACAAATTTAGAACAACAATAACGCAATACTCCGGAATGGATCTAATAGTACAACCAAAACTAAGTAAATTTAAATACACTCCTAACCTTTTTCGTTTAGTTAATTTATTTAATGAAAATATCCTCCTACAATTTATATCTGATGAGGAAAGGCCTCTTCCATCTCTTTCTACTCTGTTCTATTTTGAGCTCTTCTAGTCCATATTTTCCCTGCTGTCTACCTCGATTTTGATTGATTTAATTAATGCACATTAATGTATCATAATATTCCACTATGATAACTCTATTTAGTTCCGTAATTACATTATATTGTTCGTCAACAGCAATGAGTTTTATTTACCGTTGGTGAACAAAATTACTTAATTCTCTTTGATACAGTTAGACGTTTTATTGCCAAAAAAAATTTCGCGTGGTATAATGAAATTCAGTACAATATTATTGCCCGGCTAGAGCATCAGCCTTATTTATTAAAATCTCGTCAATCAATGATAACTCAATTTTTAGTTTAGGTACCAATTAGTTGACTTTCAATTAATGATATACTTTTCTTTATTTATAAACGGTAGTAAGCAAGTGATTAGTATCGAAACGAAAAGTAGGTGAAAATATACATCGGCACAGATACTTGAAACTCTACGAGAAAAAGATTAGGAATGAGGATGGAATGACAAAGAACACCTACGTCTTTGGAGGTAGAATATTGGAAATAAAAAATAATTACACTTTAACAACAATGTAGCTCTATTACGCATTCAAATAAAATGTTTTCTATAAAATGTCTCGTTATTTGAGTGTGATTGCTACAACGTGGCTTTTCTTTAGTTCTGAGCCTTAGAAGTCATTTTTTGCTCATCTTTTTCACGTGGCATGGTCTCCTTTCTCGCCATTTTTGAGAGGTTGAATAAGATTGGTGCTACGTAATAGTGGCTTTCATAGCAGCAGTCAAACATGTAGCTTTAACAACGTTTAACAATTCTGCCCCCGTAAATGAAAACACAGTAACTTCAGTTACCGTGTTTATGCTTGTATTGGGCATTGTAATAACGAGACCGAGCGCTATCTGGGAAAATTTTCGGTTTGCCTGTATCTACCACCATTAAGGAGATACGAGAGATAAAAACACAGTATTTTGGTAAAAATCAAGAATGTTTTTTTAATAATAACACAGTCCGTCACAATTTTTAGGTTTGAACACAGTAAATAACTATTTACTGTGCTGTAATATGTGTTCATGTATTTTCATAAATATGTTATGCTTGGCTATCACACGGCGTTTTCAAACACTGTGGTTTTATGTAAAATTTCCATATATCATATGTTACACTTAAATTAATCACAGTATCTTAGTTACTGGGCATATGATGCCGGCAGTTTTAATATTTATTTTAAAATACATAGCTTAACCACATTAACTATTGATTTACTGGGTTTTAAGCTAACCTTTTACGTGCAACAGGGTACGGGATGGGTTTGCGCGATGGATTCTTAAAAAGGAATTAATCATTCTTTAGCAAGTTACGGAATGAAGAATGCGTGACTTGCGATGTATTTAATAAACATGATAATAATCATACACAAAATCCAGTCGAAGATTGTTAGACCTGCAAAAATTATAAAGATCATAAGATACGCGTTACAGGCCAAATCAACTTGCAAAGCGGGAGGCGGCGCACGTGAGGGAGATGCAGTACATGCACCCTAACTGCCGTGGCCTTCGCAGGAGACGCCCTGGGCGTCGGGAATCCCAGGCTGATTGCCGGCCACCGTAGGCGCAGGCTTGCGGACGGTGAGTAGTGGGTAGCTCGCTGTCCGGTAAGGACCAAGTCCGGGTCGTCGGCGCGTTGTGTTCCACGCGCTCCTCAAAGAGATGTGAGCACCAACTGGTGGGGCCCGCAAGGGCCGATGCCTGCCAGGGGTGCGGGTTGTTCGAAACAGATACCGCGGCCCCTGGCACACAGGCAACTGAGTGAACTCGCCCACCCGTGTTCCCTTTTAGACAGTAAAAGTCTGACACGCCCTCCCACTCCACCCAGAGCGGGAGAAGTCATTTGATGATTTCCCACCCAAAAAACAAAAATATACCATGTTCTATGTTAACCTTTTTGATTTGTGTATGATTCCTCCAAATAATGAGTATCCTGGTTTTGTCATAAAAGATGGGAAATTAAACAATAAAACCACTTTATGTTCTATTTTTTAATTGACTAAAAGTAAAATCAAGTTCTGTTATTCATTTTAATTGGTAAATTCGAGGTAATTTTTTTTTAATCAGTCTTCTTTGTTAAGGTCTACATTAATTTTATTTTTCTATGTGGGATACAACGACAAGATGAGGAAATAGTGAGATCAAATATTCTAAGTAATTGCCTTTTGCCAGTAATAATTTTATAGTTACTTTTTAACAAACTAAAAAATATTGAAAACAAGATAAAAATAAACTTCTAAATCTATATAAATGCAACAAATACAATTAAAATTTAATCTAAATAATCATTTGCCTTAGTCACAACCATCATCATCGTTATTGGAACGTAAATCGGCGGCCAAATTATTCTCAAACAATGCTTGCCGTAAGCCCGTGCCTACAGTGGCCGGGAATCAGCCTGGGATTCCCGACGCCCAGGGCGTCTCCTGCAAAGGCTACGGCCGTGAGGGCGCATGTACTGCCTCTCCCTCACGTGCGCCGCCTCCCTCTTTACGAGCATCACTGCTTCGCTGAAGGAAGCGACTAAAATACTTATTATTGCATTTTAGATTTTATAATCATAAATTAGCCTTAAATACAGCATCTTCACTTACTAGGTGTTCAGCTAGGTAATCGAAGCCTGCTGTTATTTGATTTCAACCCAGTATGTATACAGTTACTGTATTATTTATCACTAGAGATCCTGTCTGTAAATGGTTAAACTTTAGCCGCGTTTTTTGAACTTCAGCCGAGTTACTGTGTTTTCATTTACGAGGGCAGACTTGTAATTGACAGACACTGAAATCCCAGTGCAAAAGCAATAGGAAGTAATATAGAATAGCCACAAGTATTTTAAAAACAAGCATAAAGGACATGCAAATTCATATCTATTATCGGTTACTGCTGACATTTATTTGGTTACTTTATATTAATAAGTATAAATTTTGAGATTAATTACTTGAGAGACTTATTATTTTCATTACTATTACCATCGCAAAAGCAAAACAATGCAATAGACTGTATTTTTAAATCAGATTTCTGGTATATTGTATGGACTTAGGTCAATCAAAAACACGACGAATACAATTGTGATATAATTGTGATTATGGCGACTTTTTTCTTACTTTGACTATAATCTGTATCGGATACAAATTTTACCTCTGTTTTCGCTGCTAATCAAATGCTAACTAGCGTTTATAAATAAAAAAAAAACAAATAAAATAATAAGAGCAAATTAGTAAGCTAAACTGTGGCCAATCGCTGATTAGCGAGATTTTTATGAGGCTGTGTATTAGAAACAAAATAACCTTTAAGCACACAATATTCCTGTTGAATTCATCAGCTGATACATAAAATCATCCATCTTGCCTCTTAGCATCTCTTAGCAAACTAAACAGTGCACGGGTGCTACTTAATTTTGACAGTTACGGATCAATTGCTTAGCTACCTCTTGAACTAAGTAAGAATTTCATGAAGTCAACAAACGTTTATAAATAAAACTAGTGTATGCAGCCTTACAAAGGAGACGTCATCCGCTGATACAAAACACATGACTAAAATGTCTTTTGCAGTAGCAACTAGGGAATGTCGTGTATGCAACTACAGTGTATCTTTTCTTTCATGTCAAGGTTGATAAACAAACACAGAAAGAAAATCACGAGTTTTCACATCAATGAGTTTGGTATGCACTTAGGTGTCCTTTTTTTAAAACTGTGTCTTATATGGATAATGATTTATTACGACTAGTAAATTATCGGTTGCTTCGGACAAAATGGATCGTTATCGATTTACTTAAACAAGAATGATCAGCAACGAAATTCCCTGAAAACTGTTTGGTTTTTTTTTGTGGTTGGGAAATCATCAAATAACTTCTCCTGCTCTGGGTGGAGCGGGAGGGCGTGTCAGACTTTTACTGACTAAAACCCACCCGTGTTAACTCAGTTGCCTGTGTGCCAGGGGCCGCGGTATCTCTTTCGAACAACCCGCACCCCTGGCAGGCATCGGCCCTTGTGGACCCCTCCAGTTGGTGTTGAAATCTATTTGAGGCGCGTGGAACACAACTCGCCGTTGACCCGGGCTTGATCCTTACCGGGCAGCGAGCTACCCATTACTCGACATCCACAAGCCCGCGCCTACGGTGGCCGGGAATCAACCTGGGATTCCCGACGCCCAGGGTGTTTCCTGCGAAGGCTACGGCCGTGAAGGCTCCCTTAACACTGTCACTTTTACATTAGCTTTTCATATTTACATAAGGGTTTATTTAATTTTACTTCGTCTCCGAGTTTAATTCCATTTTTTGCTCAGTTATGAACTATTTGAAAACCAAATTAACCAATCGACTTCGTCGCTGTTTCTGCTATAATTCCGATACGCACGTACACGCACTGTAATTACTGAATTAAACATACGCTATTTGGTATAAGACACGACGCTTCAATTACATTCTAATCATCGAACGGGATCACCGCAAACACAAATTTTCACGAGTTCGGAAAGTACCTAAAGTTAATACCTAGTAGTATATTTTTAATATTTTTTAAAGTTTTATATATTTTATATACTAATATTTAAAAATGCCATTTAAATGTATTTTTATTATTATTATTATCTCCACGCTTGCTTGCTTGCTTGCACCGATGTCAGTAAATACCAAGATAAACTCAGAAAGTACATTTTAGGAATTTAAATAGTCAACGTTTGTATTTGCCCGGATTTGAACCCACAACCTCGTGCATGTGGGGGCGTAGCTGTAACATCATGACAGATGGTAACTTGTAAATAGTAAATGATTAAGTAGCCCACATAAAGATATTGACTGCTTCAAACCTCGTGAACTGTTTTATTATATTTTGTTACCCAACCTCGGAATGGTCATCATTTTGTCTAAATCGATCAGTTCGAATAGTTTACTTTACCTTCTATCTATTATTCCCATTTATTCCCGTGGGTGTCGTAGAAGGCGACTAAGGGACTTACTAGAGAATGGGCAGCAGCGTTCTCTATGCATTTGACCACCATACTGCGATCGCCCACCCGCCTGCCAAGCGTGGCGATTATGGTAAATCCCCCCTTTTGGGGGAGGCTTATGTCCAGCAGTGGACGTCTTTCGGCTGATCGGCTATCTATTATACCAATTAGGTTCTCTCTATGTAACTAAACAATGCAAAAAAAAGTAAGTCTTAATCGTATCTCCAATGATTGTTCGCACTCGACTAGATAATTATTTTATTTTTCACTTTAATAAAGACGAGTGTGTCCTGTCTGTAACTTAAAACCCCGTGTCCAATACATTTGATTGTTTTTAACAAAAAAATCAGTAGAGATCAAGAAACATTCGTCTGCACAAACATAGCCAGCGCCGAGCTAGTATGTAATACAAGAAGTTTGTAAGTAATAAGTAACCACTGCCACTGGCAGCCACCCTCGTGCACAAACATAGGTAGCTGCAACGTAAACCTAACAAGCAGTTTGTAAAACCAATTTTAATAAAACATAGTTAGAAACACAGGACGCATCTACTAAAGCTGCATTAAAACGGTATTATCCTATAATGTGAAGCAATGGGAGACAATTCAAAGGGAATATGAAATGAGGATGGAAGAGATTCTAATGGGTAATAAAAGTGTGAAATAAGAAAGTACCTACCCGAGACAGGGTTGTCTGACATTACTGAGCGGATCTAAAAACCGAAATAAATATAATAATGGACTTTACCGCTTATTACCTAATATTTTTATACGAGAGAAAGAAGCAAGATGAAGTATTCACGCTACTCTTAGCTGTCATCGCGGTATACGTGTTGCAAGGAATTTGAATTTTTGAATAAAAACAACGAGAAAATTACCGTACGTCATGCTAAAAATATTGTGCTGCCCCTGAACAATAATTTCCGTACTATTTTCCTGAATACCGATGCACTTTAGTACTGTCAGTTTTCAATTTGCTGACCATGTTGCCTGTACCAAGAATAGCCTTCAACGGTAAAAAAAGTTACTGTCAGTTCACGTAACTGACGGATCTAATAAGCATATTGATGAATATTGTATGCAATGAACGGACCCTATACATCCTGATTAATAATGCACGTGAAACCGTTAAAACTTTCAAAGTTCCGTTATTCCGACACATGAAAATAAATCATTTGGAAAGTTAAGCGGAAATATAGCGTCGTGGGACATTCTCGGCAGCCCGCAATAAATAATTGTTGTTGCATACTGACAGCCCCAAACAGTGCCCGGAGATTCTCGTTCTCTTCCTAAACTGATTTTCCGAGAAGATTGTACAGGGAACAATTTTAATGCTTACACAGTTTACACAAAGGTGCCGTTTTGCGCGATAAATGTGTTATAAACATTGTTTCTAACACGTCTTAAACATCTGTAGATAAAAGCTTGTTATTAAGATGTTATGTTATTTAATTTTGTTTAGGTACAGAAACAAAAACCTTTGAAGATGTTCATTTTACCTAATTAACATATCATTGCGTTGTTGTCTTTGTAAATTATGTCATCATCATCATCATATCAGCCGAAAGACGTCCACTGCTGGACATAAGCCTCCCCCAAAAGGGGGGATTTGCCATAATCGCCACTCTTGGCAGGCAGGTTGGCGATCGCAGTCAAATGCACAGAGAACGCTGCTGCCCATACTCTAGTAAGTCCTTTAGTCGCCTTCTACGACACCCATGGAAAGAAATTGGATGGTACTATTCTTTTACGTCCGGCACCACACGGAACAATAATAAAGTAGTCGTTACTGAAACAGAGAGAGCATCCGAACTCGGTACGCTGTAAGGTTAATTCCTCCCTCTGTAGCCCCATAATATGCGCGCATCACATTTTCGTTTATGGACTGGGTTGGCTAGTTCAAAATCAAAATCAAAATATTTTATTTCACATAAACCTGCAAGGGCACTTATGAAACGTCAGAACCTAGGTGCACGGTAGTTAAGTAAATTATGTAAATTATTATTATATTACAAAAAAACTCTTGATTTAGTTGGTGAAGGTAACATTTTTAAGTAGCAGGTACAATAAAAAATCATATTGTACCATTGTTTTATTAAACAAACGCGTTTTATTACTTGCTGCTGGTAGGTAACAAGGCGTGGCACCTCGGCATTTCTAAGCAAACAAGAAAGCATTCTCAAAAAGTTTGACCTTTAAAGCAACAACGTATTAATCCACGTACCTACTTCCTTTCTCTCTCTCAAAAGAAATACAGCATGAAGGCACATTATTACTGTAAGTCAGCTGAGTTGACCAGAAGCCTCAAAACAGTTCTTGTTTCAATTACATTGCATTTTTATTACCCGTTGGGCTTTGTCGTGACTTGATTAACGTCCGATTTGATTTTTATTTCTGCTACATGTTACTTTCATTTGTTTAGCCGAGCTCATGAAACTGTTTTATGGTTCCCGCCTGATCTCAGACACGGCAGGGTGGATGTGTTCACCTTTGAGTTAACCTCTTTACCTGTCGTAGAATAGTAAGCATTGTCGCCGGATAGAAAATCCAATAACAGTCGCAGGTATAAATATTCTTTCGTGTCGTAGTTTTCTTATCACGTATGATTCGTATTTATTGTGAAGTACAATTTGTATGGGGTGTTACTGTATCGGGCGGACCGGCCACTGAGCGCCCTTCCTTCCGCCACGATTATTTACTTTGTCACCGCATTGTTAGACTCGAAAGCGGGGTTCCCATGAACAATGATGAACGACGTAAATAACACCACGCACAGTTTATCACATGTCTTCTTAGGCCCGCTCTTAAACTAAAGATATTACTTTACACTTGCCACAAATCGTTTATAAAATATATAAATTTATTATGAAGGTTTTGTATTAAAATTATGTACGTAGTACTTGAGCTTCAATCAGCGTGTGAAATTCAAATTTTCTTTAGTTTTTTTTTTCTATTTGCAGGTCAGCATCATGTTGTATGTTGTTCAAATATGTTGTGGTCAATTATTAATACTATTACAATTACAATTATTACAATTATTACTACTCTCCAAGTTCGAATTACCCTATTTCATAAAATAATGACATTTGCCGTCAATTCGAAAACTTTGAGAGTTGTTTTGATGATTCTTATGTTTATAATTCTATAAATACATATCTGTTGTGATAAAAAATCGTATTTTGATCAACATACAACCTGCCACAAATTGCAAAAAACGCAACAAAATTTGAATTTCGCGTGTTACCTTCGCGCTTCCCCCTTAAGTAATTATTTATATTGTGCAAGGATTTTAAACGAGCTACCACAAATGACACGCCATTTCAGTCAGTCAGCTAATGATTCTGAATAGTTATCATTTATTTCTTGGTACCTATAGTGATTAAAATTTATATTCACAAATCTTATTATTCCTAGTAACATGAATATGTTTTAATTGTGATACTGGCTCAAACTGTTCAATTAATGTTTCAAGTTTCAACATGTAAAACTCGACGAGTAGGTAATGAGGCAGTCATTTAATAAAATGATTCCAGAGAATAAACACTATGTATAAACGGCGGTGTTGCCATTTCCTTATAGTCTAATTATTCATTTTAATAAGTGCTCGCTATTTCATGCTTACGGCTTCGTCGGTTCAATCAAATCCGGATGCAGACCAATTACTAACCGCGTACTATAGAAAATATCAAAACTGTCTACAGCATCCTTGCCGCGTCCCGCGACCGGCGGCGACCACCGAGCGTCGAGTCGCTCCTGTGGCTCAGACTTTTAATTAGTTTAATAACAGGAAATTCATTTCAGTAATCACATTTAATAGGGAACCTGAAACTGCGTCACAAACTAAGAAAATTTGCTTAGGAGTTTAGTGTTTACTTGTCCCGAGACCAAAAAGTTGATCCGTGATCGGTGGCTGCTTACGGAATCACTGACTTAATTGTTTTAATTAGTTTACACTAGTTGGTCTTCGTGACGAGATTGCACGAAATGAGTTTTTATTAGTAAAATGTATTGAAAACTGCGAAATTTGTGTTAGTTCAAATAGTTAGTTCGTTTTAATGGTAGAGGTTTTATGTTGGTGAATTATTCGAATTCTACCTCATCATCATCACTTCAGCCCAAAGACGTCCATAGCTGGACATAGACTTACCCAAGCATCGCAACTTTTACCGGTTTTGTACTTCATGCATCCAGGTTCCTGCGGCGGTCTTATGGGAACCTTTTTAACGCTACGTCCTTCAAAACTCCAAATTTTGCCTACATTCAATTATATAGGCATAAACCAACACCTCAAAGAATGGTGTACCATTTAGAATCGACATCGGTATTCATCAGTAGGTTCCAAGGTTTACAAATACATTATCGGAATAAGGTAGAATTAATGTGTTTCCTCCATTTCTCACCTAATGGTACGGCTTTATGGCCTTGCCTCATTATTTTAATAAAAGAGGTTCGAATTTACTTGCATCCTGTTTCATTCAATCGTTTTCCTCGTGGCAGTCGAGCAGTCGGAGTCATGTCGTGATTCCGTGACGTCGACAATAATTTAACAGCCACGTCCTCGTTTATGTACCGTACCTTTGATGTTCTTACATTTGAAAACAAATAATAAAGCTTGCAATTAATAATTAATGAGTAATTTAACTTGTTCTGAGTATCGAGCGACATTAACGTCAGTTGTCACACAGGTATTTTAAATACTGTGACAAAAAGCGCTAGCAATAAAATTGCGCTGTGATCCAGATTTATTGTACTTTTAATAGTTCACAGAATTACGGGAGTGACAAAATGATTTCACAATATAAATACGGTCAGATAATTAAATAAACAGGGCAATGGATTTCTGTGAGTTTGTGTTTTTAACGCCGGTTTCCTTGTTTCATGCTGCGAAATGACAAACATGTAGTTTAAAGTTTGAATGAATATGTAATGAAAATCTTTTGAATACTGAGAAATTGACATCGATGTATTGCAGATGGGAAGCGCATTTGTGATGAAATTAAATGTTTATTTAGTACACAATTTTACACGTCAATATTTTGCTGTCGACACTACATTCGCGTTCGATTTTTGCTGAAAGCAGTTGTGTTACTTACATGCCGCCGCGCGCGTACCACAGTGTAAAAGTGCTTACGCATCAATATAACGCTGTCCAGTCGGATGCACCGCAATGACCTAGTTATTGCGTAATGCTGACGGCTGTCAGCGAATATTATTGTTAAGGCGAAGTTAATACTCGCTTCACTTCTACAATGGGTTCGAAAAAGCTAACACTGAATTCTATTAACGTAGACTTAAAAACAGAAACTGAACATCTGCTGTATATAAGTCTGTTGTATACCTTTGTTTAGAACAAAAACAGCGAGAAGAGCTGCAAAAAACCTAAAAGAATGAAAATGTGAAATAGAAAATCTGCAGCAACAGCTGAAACTTCAACCGGAAAACCCACTGAAATCAGCTACTACAACCGCCACTGAGACTTCTCCCCCGGGTGTTGTATGTACCACGGACGAAGAAGAACTGTGTGTGTGAAGAACTGAAGAACCGGGAGTGTATGGGGGCACATTCATCATCTCAGTGCACCCTGCTGGATAACAAACGAGGCTCTGACAACCGACAAATGGCGAAATAACCATTCTCAATACTTAGCAGCTAAATGGCGCAGACTAGGACGGACAGCAGCGTCACTAGTGTGCGATTATGGGTAAACCCTTCAATGGCAAGCCAAATCCAACCACGGCCCCGTTCCCGGCCGCCTTGCTATGCCTGATTATGGCGGTGGTCACGGTAACGGCAAGGTAGGGGGTGCGAAGAATCCCCGTATTACGAACGGCTGCCAAACCCAATTGACCTTGGCAACTTATAACAGACCGACAGATTACGGCTCGACGAACACCTAGTGCACCTAGAAGAAGAGCTCGGAAAAATAAGGTGGCACATTCTAGGATTGAGTGAAGTCTGAACAGAGGGGGAGGACACAATAACCCTTGAAACGGGCTACTTTTTATATGTTCGAGAGGGAGACCAGCTATCCCAAGGCAGAGTCGGATTTCTGGGCCACAAATCCCTTTGTGATAATGTTGTAGAAGTCTCCAGTGTCTTGAACAGGGTAGCGTACCTCATAATGAAACTAACCAAAAGGTATAGCCTCAAGGTGGTTCAGGTTTACGCACCGACCTCGGCACACTCCGATGACGAAGTGGAGGAAATGTTCGAGGACATTTACAAGGCCTTGCGTTCCACCACTGGAGCCCACTACAACGTTCTCATGGGGGATTTTAACGCTAAAGTGAGGTACAGAATTGCAACGAATCGGTATTAGAATCATACTGGTTTGTAAGCAGAAATCATAGGGGGCAAATGCTCATCAACTTCCTTGAGAAAGAGGGGCTTTTCTTGATGAATTCCTTCTTTAAGAAACAGCCCCAAACGAAGTGGACATGGCGAAGACTCGACACTATGACAAAAAATGAGATAGAATTCATCATAAATGATAGAAAGCATATATTCAGAGATGTCTCGGTGATCAACAGGTTCAATACCGACAGTGATCACAGACTTCTTCGAGGCTCTCTGAATATCAATTTCAAACTCGAGCGAACTCGTTTGATGAAGTCTAGGCTCCGTCCAAATATGCTCCAAACTGTGCTAGTATCTGAAACATTCCAGTCAGACTTGGAGAACCGATTCGCTGCCGTGGAAACCACAAATGACGTCGACCAGGCACTTGACCAAATGGTGGAAATCCTCAGGGAGGAAGGTATGTGATACTGCAAAATGCGGCGTACGGGCAAGAATTCCAAACTTTAGAAACAGAGCTTATGACGGAACGACGTGAAAACCCACCTATCATTTCGTCAGAACGCCGGGCACTCAACAATAATATTAGGACATTGGTACGACGCGACCTCCAACGCGCCAATACACGCTTTATAGAGGAAGCGATTGGGTAAAATCGGTGGTTGAAAGTGTTCGTACAATCACTTGGGAGGACCCACCTGACGAAGTTGACCAAATCTAGTGAGGATATCGTCCTTTTGAAGCCGGAGATCCTTTCGGAAGTCGAAAACTTCTATAGCCAATTACGCATCACATGCATCTCGACCTGATCCCGAAAATGCGGATTCCATAGCCATTCACGGAAGATCTGCCAGAAGTCAGCTAGGACAAAATCGAGGCAGCTCTTAAACAGCTTAAAAATGGAAAAGCCCCTGGTGAGGACGGGATTACGACCAAGCTTCTGAAAGCGGGAGGAAGTCCTGTACTGAAAGAGCTTCAGAAGCTCTTCAACTTTGTCCTTTTCTCTGGACGAACTCCAGAAGCGTCGCGAAGGAGTATGGTCATACTTTAAAAAAAAAGGGGGATAAAACCCTTTTAAAGAACTACAGACCCATTTCGCTCCTAAGCCACGTATATAAGCTGTTTTCAAGAGTTGTCATGAATCTTCTAGAGCAGAGATTCGACGAGTTTCAGCCACCGGAGCAGACCGGGTTTCGAGGAGCACATCCACACAGTGCGGCAAATTATACAGAAGTCCGAAGAGTATAATCGGCCACTGTGTGTTGTGTTTGTGGACTATGAGAAGGTTTTTGACTCCATCGAGACCTGGTCTGTTTTGGAGGGTCTGCAACGATGCCAAGTCGACTGGCGATACATACAAGTGCTGAGATATCTTAATGAAAACACGACAATGACCGTCCAAAACTCAGGACCAGCGAACTGAACCCCCCTCTGCGTCGAGGAGTAAGACAAGGGGATGTTGTTCCACAAAATTGTTCTCCAACGCATTAAAGGATGTGTTCAAAACGCTAAACTGGGAAGGACGCGGTATTAATATCAACGGCGAGTACATTTTACACTTGGGATTTGCTGGTGACATCGTCATACTGGCTGAATCGCTGCAGGACTTGCAGCAGATGCTGAACGACATAGTTGATTCTTCTGTACGCATTGGTCTCCGGAAGAACTTAGACAAAACTCAGGTTATGTTCAACGAACACGTTACTCTAGGACTGATTGCTGCCAATAGCGATGCTCTCAAGGTTGTTCGAGCATACGTTATCCTTGGGCAAACTCTGCAGTTTGGTAAGAACAACTTTGAGACAGAGGCTAACTGAAGAATTCAGCTGGGTTGGGCTGCATTCGGGAAGCTTCGACGAGTCTTCTCGTGGCGTATGCCGCAGAGCCTGAAGACTAAAGTCTTCAACCAGTGTGCCCTACCTGTTGTGACCTACGGAGCCGACACGTACGTACGAAACTCACAGTAAGGCTGGTCCATCAATTAAAAGTCGCTCAGCGAGCTATGGAACGAGCTATGCTCGGATTATCTCTGAAAGATAGAATCCGAAATTCTCTGCCGGATCACCTCATCCGGCAGAGAACTAAAGTTGTCGACATAGCTCACAAAATTAGCAAGCTGAAGTGGTAATGGGTCGGCCACATTAGCCGTATAACCGATGACCGTTGACGTGTTCCTGAGTGGAGACCGCGAATCGGCAAAGGTAAGGTATAACGCCTTCAGCCTAGGTGGAGTGACGATCTTCACAGGCTGACTGGTAGCAACTGGATGAGAGTTGCCGAGATTCGAGCTAATGGTGTGAAATTGGAGAGGCCTATGTCCAGCAGTGGCTTGGCTGATGATGATGAAGAAGAACTAGCTCGAGAAACAGGATGGATACAGCAAAAAGCAGGAAGAAAACAAATTTGCACCTCTCCCGCCCAACCCATTCTGAATGAACATGGAGGTGAAGAGAATAAAGGTTAGGAAAAAACAATTAAAACTACTTTAACCGCCCATTGTAGTAAATGGTATCCAAGACTACCAGAAATTCTATGATTTTCTATTTGAGAGCCAACCAGCTGACGCCTTCAGCATCAAAATGATGAAAACAGTCAAAGTCAATGAAGATTCGTACAAAGCAATAACAAAGGCCCTCTCACTCAATAATTGCCTTTGGCACTCCAATGAGAACAAGCAAGAGAGATCAATTAGAGTAATGTTAGGAGAGAATTGTTAAAGGCTTGCGTGGCAAAGGCTATAGGATTCTAGAAGCAGTCAACAAATTGAGTTGGAAAACCAAAGAGCCGCTCAATATGTTCATGCTTGGGCACGCCACAATTGCAGCGGTAAGTCCCCTCTTTGAGGAGTGGCTTGAGAGGCGGCATGGTGTCCTCACCTTCCGTCTGACACTAGTCCTCACCGGACATGGCTGTTTCGGGAGGTTCTTGTTTCGGATAGGGCGGGAGGAAACGCCTGGGTGTTTCCATTGCGAAGATCGCCCAGAGAACACGGTGGAGCATACGGTGGAGGTCTGCCCGGCTTGGGCGGAGCACCGCCGTGTCCTCGTGGAGGTGATCGGCGGCGGCGATCTCTCGCGTCCGACCCTGGTCCAGGCCATGGTACGGAGCGAGAGGGCATGGCTGGCAGTCGCCTCCTTCAGCGAAGCAGTTATGCTCGCAAAGAGGGAGGCGGCGCACGTGAGGGAGATGCAGTACATGCGCCCTCACAGCCGTGGCCTTCGCAGGAGACGCCCTGGGCGTCGGGAATCCCAGGCTGATTCCCGGCCACCGTAGGCACGGGCTTGCGGACGGCGAGTAATGGGTAGCTCGCTGTCCGGTAAGGACCAAGCCCGGGTCGACAGCGCGTTGTGTTCCACGTGCGCCTCAAAGAGATGTCAGCAGCAACAGATGGGGCCCGCAAGGTCCGATGCCTGCCAGGGGTGCGGGTTGTTCGAAAGTGATACCGCGGCCCCTGGCATACAGGCAACTGAGGGAACACGGGTGGGTTTTAGTCAGTAAAAGTCTGACACGCCCTCCCGCTCCACCCAGAACGGGAGAAGTTATTTGATGATTTCCCACCCAGAAAAAAAAAATATTTCTTGCTAACATTTTCAAATGATGAAGAAACTAGCAAAAAATGTAGCATCAAAACTATGTTGGGATGTAATGTGGAAATACAACTGCTAAAATCTATAAATATGGTACCCCAGTGTAAAAAATACCAAGCGAAAAGTGCACAGGTAAACATCTTACTAAGGATTGCAGAAAAGCAAAAGAAGAGAAGCCAAAGTGTGTCCACTGTGGAGCTCCACATCTGGCTAACTACAGGGGATGTATCGTTGTGAAAGAAATTGAGCAGATTTGAAACAAAAAAACGAAAGGCAATAATACAACCCCGCTACAAAATCCACCTACTGGAACAGTTGAAAGCACCAACCAGGGCGTCTAAAAAGGCCGCTTTGGCACAACCATAATAGGATAATATTATGAATCATATTTTAAATCGTAAAATGGTCACAAACTGACAATTCATAATATTATCTGCGTAGACAGCACGCAATTCATCTATTTGACAGTTTTGTATGGAAATTCGTAAAATGGTCACCAAATTATAAATTGCTTTATTAAAGTAAAATGTCAAATAGCAGAATCATAGGTGAATTCAGGAAGTGAATTGCTTTTAGAGGAATCGCTTAATGTGGCGTTTTTGGGCCCCCAGTACAAACGAAGTCAAAGCATAAGAAAAACTACAGCTCAAAACGTCTCTTATGCACCTTTGGCTGATATGGAGAGTGACAAAAAGCTAAATGAAATCTTAAAGTTTGCTGAGAGATTGAATAAAATTGAAAATAGCAACAAAGCTGCTATCCTAAGCCAAAAAAAAAATAACACTACACTGAAACTTCTGGCGTGGAACTCAAATGGGTTACAAAAACGTCAGAATTAGTAACAAGTAGTATTAGACATAGAAAAAAATATGTTTGCCTGATATCATAAACTCACTTCACAAAGCAATTTCACATTAAGTTTAAAAGGGTACGAAGTGTACCATGTCCTTAACCCTGACAATTCAGCAAGAGGCGGTAGTGCCATTATTATAAAAGAAAACATTCAGCACTACGAAAAGTTAAAATTCGAAGAGAAAGCGATAAAAGTAGTAGCGATTTGTCTACAAAACAAAAAATATCCTGTTACCGTATCTACCATCTACTGTCCACCACGGTATACGATAAAAAAATCCCACTTTATGAGCTTTCTAATTCGCCTTGGAAGTAGATTTATCTCCAGACTAACAACAACTAAAGGAAAAGAACTACTGAGTGCCATAAAAGAGCTGAAATGTGATGTCATATCAACTGGAAAGCCCACCTACTGGCCAAAAGATCCCAATAAAATTCCGGACTTAATATATTTTTTCGTAACCAAATATTTATTAACTGGGTATAAAAAATTGGAACAGAGCTATGACTTGAACTCAGATCACTCTGCAGTCTATTTAGAAATTAGCGAGACCATTTTGTTTAAAGAAAATAGTCCTACTCTTGTCAATAAGTATACAGACTGGGTGGGCTTCAAGACCAGATTGAATGGTGAAATAGACCTTAAAGTCCCATGAAAAACCCGAACACCTAAACAATGGGCACGCCACAATTACGGCGGGAAGTAACCCTCTTTGAGGAGTGGATTGAGAGGCGCCACAGCGTCCTCATCTTCCACCTGATGCAGGTCCTCACCGGTCACGGTTGTTTCGGGAGGTTCCTGTTTCGGATAAGGCGGGAGACATGGTAGAGCATACGGTGGAGGTCTGCCCGGCTTAGGTGGAGCACCGCCGTGTCCTTGGAGGTGATCGGCGCAGCGATCTCTCGCGTCCAGCCCTGGTTCAGGCCATGAGCAAGAGTGGGAAGCCAACACCTTCTTCTTCGAAGCAATAATGCTTGTGAAGAGGGAGGCGGCGCACGTGAAGGAGAGGCAATCTATGCGCCCTCACGGCCCTAGTCGCCGCCCTAGACGCCCCGGACGTCAGGTATCCCAGGCTGATTCCCAGCCACCGTAGGCCCGGGCTTGCGGATGGCGAGTAATGGGTAGCTCGCTGTCCGGTAAGGACCAAGCCCGGGTCGACGGCGCGTTGTGTTCCACGCACACCTCAAAGAGATGTCAGCACCAACTGGTGGGGCCGAAAGGGCCGATGCCTGCCAGGGGTGCGCGTTGTTCGAAAGAGATACCGCGGCCCCTGGCACACAGGCAACTGAGGGAACACGGGTGGGTTTCAGTCAGTAAAAATCTGACACGCTGTCCTGCTCCACCCAGAGCGAGAAAAGTTATTTGATGATTTCCCACCAAAAAAAAAACAACATTTGTAAGTCAAATGTCATTTTCTTTTTAATCAGCTGCACAGAATCGGCTTTTTCCAAACACTGATATAGTAAGGTTCTGGATTCTGTAACTTTATTGAACGTATAAAATAATAATAAATATAATAGTTTATTGCTTGGGGTACATTGGAGTTGTGTAATTAGTTCCAAGCCTTTTTGTCATACAAACTATGTGTGATGCAAACAAGTAAGGTCAGTAATAGCCTTGAAATATTCCAGGTTCAGTTATATGTTAGCCCGTATTCTATTACCATTTTACCTTAAAGACTAGAGATCAGATACTTACATTTTATGTTATGTTAGTGTCAGATCAAGAAATCGCCTTTTCCCTAAAAGGGGTCTGAATAATTTACAAGGATTTTAGTGAAGATTTAAAAAGATAATTTAATATAGAAACTTCACTTTCATAATGAATTCTGTTTCACGACGCTTTATGCATTGAATGCTATACCATTAAAATGAAATACTCAATCAGTCTGTGCCTTATAAAGAAACCTATAAATCGGAGAATTTCATTTCACTTTGTGGAAAATAAATCTTTTCCCTTGCAATCGTGTGGTGACATTAGACAGTCCAGAAACTACTTTATAAAAATAAATAATAAACGTTATTTCCAATAACGTTACAAACGTTTTTCCAATGTAAAATCCTCATGGAGACTTGGGCATTTATTTTTAAAGTTAAGTCGTGACTTGTTAAAGTAGGTAAAGAAGGGTTTATTAAAGTACAGAAGAGGGCAGAATTATAGAGGAAAGAAATCGCACCTTATGCATAAAAAATTACATGTCAAACCCTTCTAAAAGGAATGTCCTATTTTGATGTCAAGAAACTGAGCCCGGAGATGACTATCGACTATAACCCTATTGGAGAGTAAAAGGAGGTTTACGGGTCATCGGAAGCCTGAACGTCTGACAACCAGTCTTACCATGGGGTATCGTATAACTCATGAACAGGGTTGTGGAGGTCAGATAGCCAGTCACTCCAAGTAAAATACTAGTACTCAGCTGCATCGGGTTACACTGGAAGCCGACTCCAACATAATTAGGAAATTCTAAATGGATGATGATGATAATATTTTGTTTGAATGAGGATGGGCAATAAAAGCTGCTTTGCTTTTGTTTTCAGAAATAACAAAAAATACAAAAATCAAAGGAGAAACTTTTCTTATTAATCAAAGTACTCTTCTTATATTATCTATGTGACATACGTGTTTTGAAATAATTATTGGTTAATGCCTATGTATAATTTGATTCACTCTACGAATAACGAAACTCCATAAAATGTTTGTTAACATTTCATCAAAAACGTGAAAAAACAATCAAATATTCGCAACGTGTAGGACTAATCGGTTTATCGCCTACAAAGGGATTTTCCTCGTGGCACTTACCTGCTTTCATTGTATAATAAAACAGCTTTGTCAACAACATGTGTTTTTTGGTCAAATGTAAACTCTACCTAAACGTTTGAATCCTATGAAATATATTTATCTTATTTGGTCTATTTTGTGAATTCTTATTTATTTTAAAAAAGTTCAAATGTATTTTAATATTTGCTCATTATCAAAACAAATATTTGTAGGTTAACTTACATAACTTTTACAGTACATAGCAAAACTTACTAGTTACAGTAGGTACTTAATTAAATTACTAACTAACCTTGAGCACCGCCACGTTGAATGGCAAAACTAATTATTATTTATATTTTTTGGCCAAAGAAGCACGTCCCCTGGCCACGTGAAGTGTTGGTCAGTCGACGAGAAATTTCTTTTAAAAGGAGACGAGAGATCTTAAAAAAAATATATTACGATATTTGCTCTGTGCTGTAAAAAGTGCCTAATAGAAGTAAAAAAAGATGGTAGACTTTTTTCGAGGTCACTCGCGCATCTGAATGATGAGTTTTTATATACATAGTTTTATTCGCTTTGTACATTTTTTGTCAAAGCATGAAGTGAATGAAGTGGTTGATAAAATAAAAAGTAAAGAAACTATATTCACATACAGGATGGCAGGGTCGACACAAACTGAAGTTATGAATTCAGCACATAATACTAGACCGCCGAAATTTTTTGTCGGTAAAAAAAATATTTACTGTTTCATAGAAAAGTGCAATACCTACGCTTGGAATAGCATTTCTTTCCGACAAGAAAAAACCAAGCAGAGTCTTCAAAACCATGTAGTTACTGAAGCTACGGTAACCGGTTGCGGTCCGGTTGCCAGTATTCTTTTCCTTATTGCTCATTTAAATCTCCGAGTATCATAAAATACGATTTTGTTACTGCAGTATACAGTTTTCTAAATAATAAACAATACTACCAAAATCAACAGTGTAGACAGACACTCTAAATATAACATGGCAGGATTGGCGAAAAGCCATTTGGCCAGACTGATATGATCATCATAAATTGATGTAATCAAAGCGAAATTGATCGTATGGCACCACGCACGACCTATTTAATGGCGGCAATGTGTTCTCCCTGTAATTTTAGTTACTCTTTATTTTCAATAATATGCCAAATAGTAGTCAGCTATTAAAATCATAACGACAACTGTACACAACGCTTAATTCAAGCCAATTTTGTTGATCTATATGAGCTTCCGGTTTGCTAGAACTGGTTCGGTTAATTTGTGTTTATTTTACTTTTGTTATTCAGTGTCAGATTAGTCACACAGAATTCAATGGCAAATTGTATTCTGTTCATAGATCTGACAGGTTTTTTTATCTTATAAGAACCTGTCAGTGCTACCTTTTTTTTTTTTTTTTTTGTGGGTGGTGATTCGTCAAATGACTTCTCCCGCTCTGGGTGGAGCAGGAGGGCGTGTCAGACTTTTACTGACTAAAACCCACCCATGTTCTCTCAGCTGCCCGTGTGCCAGGGGCCGCGGTATCTCTTTCGAACAACCCGCACCCCTGGCAGGCATCGGCCCTTGCGAGCCCCACCAGCTGCTGCTGACGTCCCCCTGCGACGGGTCAGCAGTGGCCCCGCCGCCTACCACTTTTCGGCCGCAGGGGATAGGGAGAGCGGCCAACTCTATACCGACACTCCTCTTCCCCTGCGGCCCCACCGCGTCCGCCATCAAACGGTGGCGGCCCCGTCCAGGCCACGGAAGGGAAGAGCGCTACTCAGAAGTACCGGCACTCTTCCTCCGCCGCAGCCTGTAACTCTCAGCCGCGATGCCTCCCGTTCGACATCGCGGCCCGCCTCAGCTGCGATGCACCTCACCGCAACCTACTTTTTGGCCGCTACGTCGTCGGCTTGGAGGCACAAACCCTGACGAGCGGCCCCACCTTGGGGTTCCTCTTCGCTTCACCGTGGGAGGGTGACCACGGTTACTGAGCCCCCCCGCAACGACAATGCGGGAACCCCACTGGGGGGTCAGTGCTACCTTTCCCTATACTTGTATGGAAGTTAAATTAGAATTATCTAGTTAAGCAAGAATCTCGCTCTCTCTCAGATCCTCCCCTGTTAGGAGATAAGGTGATATTTGAGTTGCACAATTCGACCTCTCTCATTTTTATATTCCATTCTCAGAATTCCGGCGCAGCTAAAAATATCGCTTGCAACATTTATCGGGTTTTCCTTTTTTCAAAAGCGTGCCAGGTTTCAGTGATAATAAAATAAAAGAACACCGTACTATAATTGTAGTTGGTTGAGACTAAATCGAAATATGTAATACTAAATTAAACGCATTAAAATAGCACTACTTTCCAGAAAGCTTTTTTAAACATTGAAAGAACTAATTATCTTTACAATTTTTCTGAAAAAAGCTTCAGCTACATATTTTATTTGGTTAATTACATGTCTTGATCAAAAGTAGGTAAGCTCGAGCCTATGAACTGCAGAGGTGATGTCAACCGTAAGCTATTTAAAACTTAGCGACAGTATTGGGATCCGGAACGATTGTAATTGCTCTAGAACGGGTCTGAAAGGGTGCGCACTCTTGGCGCATTGTCAGGTTGTTTGCCTTCCACAGTGCCTGTAATCCTATTCAATGATGTGTGTGTGTAAATGTTTGTGTGTGTAAGGCTTAAGATGCCACCGCCGGCTCCCTTTATTTATTTTTACAGCCTCGTGTCAAGTCCACGTTGAGAGCATTTGTCTCCCACGTGAGCGTATTATCTCTAACATACGACGTGTGAAAGCCGCTGTACATTACATACATTCTTGTGTATTTAGCATTGCCCAGAAAATTCATTTCATCTTAGCATCGCATGATCTAACAGTAATTTGTCACTATATTATTCTCTATTTGATTTCCCATAAAGTTAGCCTCCACCGTGAAGCACAAACATTAACTTTTGTATGTTAGAACTCAATACCATAGCTAGATTGGTTTGATATTGCGCAAAGGTATCGAGTAATAAATTGATTCTAGGCTCTCGTCTAGTCGAAGTTTTCTCATATAATGGGTCGGTTGTCGACGTAATGGTCTGTCTGCATTTAACTTGTTAGAGCTAAATTAACATCGAATATTAAGTCGAGCCATAAAGGTATTAAAAAGTTTTCAACGGTGCCGTTCCATACATTGGAAATAAGAATATTTAAAAAATTTGAATTATAATATCTTTCGTTTTAGGGTTTAAAAGAATGAGGTCTCTGTGGTGCTATGCGGCGGTATGAGACGCCGCGTGATTTCTGGCAGAATGTATATGAGCAACGCGGGATACACAAGCGAAACTTTTTGCCGGAAACACATAATCACTCGGCTCCAGCCCTAACGTCGTCACTGTGCAAATTCAGTGCTGGTACTAAATAAAACGTGCTTTTCATATCATCCCACACATAGCGCCTGTCAAGATGTGAAAGTTTGTAAGCAAAAACTCTGTTTGGCGTTGACTATAATTATTCTGTGATGGATCACAGTTGACATTCATAAAGAGTACAAGGTACAAGTTCTTACCTACTTTTTGTAAGGTGTTACCCTACCTTTAGCCAAACCACTTTAAGAGATCAGATTTCCACTGAGCATCAGAAGAAACGGTTTTGTATGATCAACGGCGGTTATGATATTCAACAAATTGAAAAGAAACCTCAAGAAAAGGTTCACTTGAATACCGGTTCTCGTATTGATTTGTGAACCGTTGTGGATTGCTATTGATTCGTGCAAATCTGTTGAATTTCACTATGCCCTACATTATGTATAGTTTAACAATCGTTTTTTACAGAAATGATCTTAGAAGTATTGACATGATCATGTTGCTTCAGTTGTGGTTTTACAGGTATGCCTGATTAGATTAGATTCTGAAGGTACAAAACTAAATGCAAACTCACATTTTATAACGGAAACTTCACGCAATAACTAGATAAGTATACCAGTTAAATAATACAGACCGCGTGTTTTAAAACAAAATGAAAAGGCAACGGAACACTTGCACTCATAAATAGAAAAACAATGTACTTACATTTATACATTTTATTTTTATTGCGGAAAATAAGAGGCAGAACTGCAATTAGTTGGCATTTAACAAAAAGTGCGATGCAGTCGTTTGAGCACACCCTCGACTTTTGCATTTAAAGCTTACATGTAATAATGGTCTTATTTTACACGAACCAGGAATCGTTTGTGGTCGCTCCGATGGCTTTATGTAACTATTTGACCTGCACTTTCTGTTTAATTGGTTGGCAATCATGGTATAAAGCTGATGCGGTGCCGACTAATATTAAGTTTAACGGTGAATGTTCGTTTGTAGTCATCTATAGCCGGTGCCTTTGTAAGACAGCTGAGCCATGTCCATCATTGCCGAAATTTTTCTCCATCTTTTTTTCTTCTATAGATAGTCGCCCGCTTGCATTTAAAAGCGTCTATATAAAAGCGTCAAAACAACATTGATTTCTTCAGCCCACGCCATACCTATACAAATTGCACGCTATCACCAGATATAACTGATCTTTCACGGCTCGCCTATTCGTAATCCAGTGTCCGAAGCTTTGCCGCCGCTGGCAGGTCTCAGGTGGCTGCAATTCCACAAGGGTTACCGACTAGATCCCATTGTAACGGGCTATTCCGCAAAACATTCCGAGTTTGAAGGCCCCGGTAATCTCGCTAATCCGCAGCAAACCGCACGTACACAACTTCTGAATCTGATTTGACCCTTACAATAACTAGCTATGTATATTTGTTTCTCAACGACAACATACAGCTGTGTTAAGGGACAAAGCTTCATTGACATATTAAAGTAGATCGGAAGGATGAGAAGACGCATGAGTTTCAATTTAATATTTGCCGTAGTAGGCCGGGTATAAAAGGTTTGATAAGAATATTGAATGCTTTTTGTAGTCATAATAGTGCCGTGACATAAAATCGGTCGGGATTTCAAATCGTACCTTTTCAAGGAAGGGAGGTTTCGTTGAGTCGTTCATATTATAATGATCCTACTAGTAATATGAGGAAGCCTCGAAACTAGACGTAGGCATGCTGGCCTCTGAAATAATATTAGACTGGTTTATATTCCCTAGATAGAAGACGGTTGCGGCGGTAGCAGAGATAATTTTACAATTACTTATTGCACATTGCACTAAAACAGTCATCTCAGATGTCGCTAAGTGGCGTCTTCATTCAAAAATAGATTAAATTACGATCAACATCTCCGCCAAACGATAATGATTGTAATTATTGTGTTACCTGTCATAGTTTGGCATTAATTACGAGTAGGGTTCCCGCGGAGGGTAAGTATGTACTCTTGACAAGGGACCTTAATAACGGACATGAAATTAAATTCTGAACTGTTTCGTTTTAGTTCTGAAGTATCAACTTGTTTTACTGCAGTTTTATGCGTTTTAGGAAAGTGGAATTAAATTCCTGATATATGATTAAAAATATGTTTTAAAAACTCCTTAGGAAGAAATGCCTACGTGATTTAGGTAGACATGTATACATCTTCTTATAGGAAAGCTAATGAAGTTTCTCAGGCAGAGGAGTAGGCATACCTGTTTACAATCTTTCTCATTAAATTCGTTTACGTAGCTCTTAAGGATGTTGGTGAATCAATAAACTTAAGCGTAATAGATCAGAAGTAGGCAGGTATGTACCGAATCAAGTTATTATTGTAAACACTAAGCGTAGTAGGTATGTAAGCAAACAGCCAGCATTCAAACGAAAAACATTAGGAAAATACAGTAAATAATATATCTACCTACCTAGGTACTTATTTCAGTTAGAAATACTTAAATGAAAAAGTTCAATCAAAATTGCGGATGCACTTAATACTGGTTAGCATGTGAAAAACACAACATATCGAGAGTTTGTGTTCCGACGTATGTACCGAAGTAACGCCACCTGTACACAATGGCCGATCCTGGCTACACTTCAAACTACTACTAAGACAAACCTCTTGTACACGACTTGAGCGATGACCTCTCGAGTGTGACCTAAGTGGCAGTTGTGTACAGAAGGCATAATATACTTTCAGCTGCTCTGAGCATTATCCTGTTTACTTTACATCTTCATACTCAGTGGCTGGCTTGTTCTGAACACATTTCAGAAACAATGTGTGCAGTGTAGCCTGTCCCCACTTCAGCACGTCTCAGCCAACACTCTTTGTGTGTATCTTTTTACGAATCTCAAGTAGATACGTTCGCAACAAATACGTAGCATTGCTCCCGTACCACCGACACACGCTCTGCTAGTTCAAAGCGAATTGATTACTGCATTATGTAGCCATTCAATTCTGTGATGGGTTCCAAAATGGTTTATATGGCAATCAATCTTATTAATCTCACTGAGGGACCAACAGTCGTTAAAGACTCCAAGCACCTCACACGTTATTCGGGACACATAATCTGGGATCCCAAACGGATGATATTCGCTCAATCGCTTTGTCCCAAATGGAGAAGTAAAACCGAAATCATGGTCGTTAATACGCTCAACTCGAACATTTGTCTAAATACTTACGAGTACCTAACTAATAGCCCTACTGTATAAGTTCCTCACGCATTTTGACGACCTTCTAACGTCTGACCCAGTTTGCTCAACGCTTATCTTGTAAATCTTTTAACCAAAAAGAGAAAAAATGTAATTACTTTATTCATCATTATTCAGGTACTCTACAAATATAATTTGAAAGCTCTTAAAAGCGCAAAGTAACATTGAACATTTCAGGAGTTCATTCTTTTCCTACGGTAGGACTTATGCCTCTAAGTACATTGCAAGCAACATTTTGTTGTACTTTTTTTCTCGAACACGATGTTAGCCGCGCCGACTTTAAGATTGATATTTTGTTAAGAAAACTGATTTAATATTTTATACTTGTATAGTCGTCCCACATACCACAGTGTCTCAAGACAAAAGTCTTTAACCTGTGCGTGTTGCCAGTGATGACCTGTGGCACTGAAACGACATAGACTAATACAGGATGTTAACGATAGATTATTTAATTAGAGCTCATATAGAAAGGCAATCTATAGTGTTCAAAAGTAAATGTACGGTCTATACTTCGCATAATAACCCCATAATGTTCCCACTACGGGACACAGGCCTCTCTGTGGGAGGGAGTGGGTCATACGCCACCATGTGGGCCCAGTACGGGTTGGTGGTTATCACAAGTCTTTGAATTTTTGGTTTTAATATGTGCCAGTTTCCTCACGATGTTGTAAACTCCCTTCATAGGTTCGAACTCCCGACCTCCTACTCGTACGTCGGGGCTGATAGCACTGGGCTGCCAATACCAATGCCCTCTAGAGAACTCAGGGTCTATACTTAGAAATAACAAAAACTGCAACAAGCTTTTTATCTTTGCGTCTGCTGGCAAATAAAGCGTTTCCAATTATTTTCTACTCAGAGTAATAGAAAGGTAGAAAAGGCGGCTACGTTAGCAGCAAATAGCAGCGCAGTAATATTTTCTCATATTTTTATTATTCAGGTAACTACTTATTTCATATTTTCTTATTAACCAAAACATGACTTTCTGAATGAATCTGAATCTAAACACAACGAATGGCACAAAGCTAATTCACCGCATTGGTCACATTTCTACCTTATTATGAATGATATTAAACTAAAAGAAATGTTCTTGATATGTAATATGTACACATCATACTCTACAATCATATTTACAGCGTGTACTACGTGTGCATGTGTGTAGGTAGGTAGGTACATAAAACTACAGTGCTGCTTTATTTTCTTGCCGCAAGCATATCTTTTGGCCCAAGAAACTTATTGTGGGTTCATCTTGATCCCTGATTTCCCCCGAGACAGACTGAAATTCACTGCTTAGAGTCAATTGTGGTCAGTGCAGTGGAATACGGGTCAGTAACCTGTAAACTGGACTATTATGATAAGAACAAGATTATTGAGGTACTAAAGCAACTACAACAGTACCAAAATTAGATCTCCTTCAAAACATTTGTCAATTAAAGGCTTCCATGCTCAAGTGGCACGATGAGATCATGGTTTAAACGTGATTGTGTTTGTCGTTCGGTTGAGGTACGTTCACAGCTCCCTCCCCCCGCCCCGCTCGACTCAATTCTCTCCCAGACTGCCTCCTTTTCTCACAGAAAATCTCTGTCGATTCTACATAAGCCGTAAATCCGTAATACAGATTATTCACAAGCAAGCGAATAAGTATCTACATCGACTTAAAACATGTTTAAGTGAGTTACTAAAACAAAACAACTCAACTGAAGTATTCTAAAATTAAAACTTTGTAACACAAACAAAAAAAAAGTATGATTCGTCTGTCAGGCCGGGCAGCAGTTTTATAATTTACCTGGTGCTTGCCGTGCCTGTGGGGCAGTGGAAAGCTTTCCAATTAGCTTCCCAGATGGATCTTAGCCCCTATTTACGGAAAATAACTGATATGTCATCACATATTCAGTCATTAAATCCATCTATTTAATTAGTACATTTGATTGAAAACTACACAGACTTGTGATTTAGTTAGGAGGTATATTGTCCGTGACCCTAACAGTGATCTATTATTTACGAAGATGTGTACACATAGGTATAGCACAAGGAAATTGAGGCAACAAGAAACCAGCTGCCGATAATGGTGTTGTAACATAAACGTCTGCTTTGTCGACGATGACACGGCGCGCGGCCACCCCACGCCACACAATATTACGAAACGACAAGAAAAACTTTTTTCCATTTATGTAGGACATGAACACAAGCCTACATGGAAAACTTATTTCAGCTTTGAGATACGTATACGTATCACACTCATATCTATCCTCACGTAATGGCGAGGGGAAATAGAAAACTTTCACGAATTTGTAAGGATCCTAGAAGAATTCTGTAATGTAAAAAATAAAATAAATCCCGATGGAGCTGTCCCGGAATTTTTCGCTAAACCCAAAAGAGGCATGTTCATACATGAATAAGTACAATAAAGTGGAATGCATAAAAACGTTATTCAAACTCCTATATCATCATGTCCTTCGTGATCCGCAATTTTCCGGTAGAATTGTTTTACAAGCGTCCGCGTTTTGATCTCTTTCATAAAACTTCATTAGGTACCAGACAAAACAATCCTCATTATCATTTTGTAAATTTTTTACGTTTTTGGAACACATTATGAGACACGTAAAACGTAGACTTGAGTGAGGAATGCACCGCCTCGCTTCGTTACCATTCTAGTGTTTTTGCAGAAGACGAAAAAAAAATAAGTGTAATGTCGCGACAGTTATAGTTTCGACTGTCCGGTTACTTCTGTTCGTAGCTTTGTTTATAATTTCTCATGTTTAAAATTTAAAATTACAACGGAGATTTTAGAATGGACTAAATTATAGCTAGACGCTCCTCTTCGGCCCACATTTCTGCAAGGAACAGTCTTATGTTAAAACTTTAAAGCACTTAGAACCAAATCTCGTGTACGAACAATGTGCTCGGTAGGTATATGAACGCTGGAAGTAGTTTTAGTCAGTAACAAGTTACTAAAAGATTTTGCAGTACGAAAACACAATACCTATTCGTAGTATTCACGGAGTGCGTCTTGTGAGTATTTTGACCCCAGACTGTTCATACAAATGTTATTATGTCCGCATATCGAACCAAGCCGAAGAAAATATACCTATTTTATATCCACGTAAATAAAACGCCGGGAAATAGTATCTCATTTCAATAAGAATTTTGTTGGCTTCTATGAGTCGAGAATTTTTCAGAGGCCTTCTTTTATTTGCTCTTAGCGACAGTATAATTTTGGTGAAAAGTAGCTTTTTTCTTTTCCATGTATGGTTTTGTATACGCTAAGTGTTTTGTGTAAATAAGTAATTATTTTATACTTTCCTTTGGTAAGAACAGCGGCCATGCATTGCGTGTCTAGTTATATCATTGTTTAGGTTAAAGCTTTGTGACCATCAATATTTAATTTTCGTCGCTTCATTCGGCCATAATTGATGTTTAACCACTTAAGCACAATTATTACGAGTTTCTTACCGTTAAAATTCAGAGTAATTTATTACTTATCTAGACCGAATATTATAAGTTGGAGAGACCAAAAAGGATACTGCCCCTGAAAAAAGTGTACCTATAGTATGTGACAAAACTCCTGGATACGCGTTCATGAGAACTAAATAAATACAAAAACAGCAAATACGATTGACATTTGAAACTATACTTTTATGAATGCACAGTTCTCCAAATGTAATTTACTCCTGACAATTTCTACAAGGAACGCACCTGGTGTGAACAAAAAAAATTAATTTTATTGAACTGTCCCAAAATATGAAAATATTTCAGCAATGTTTTTGTAGACAGATTTTATTGCCATTTCCCGTAACACGTAGTTCGTAAACCGACTGCCTAAGAAAATAAATAACGTAGATTCGTGTATGTACAGTCAGCGTCAATAATATCGGGACGAAAAGACTGTTCAAAATGATCTAAACAAATATGAAAATTAAATATTAACTCAATGACACAAGGAATGTTTCAGAATGAAGACAATACAGGACGAAAGTCATTCTGACAAGAACTTTATCCAATTGAGATAAAGTTTAATTTTCTTAGTTGTTGAGATCATTTTGAACAGTCTGTTCGTCCCGATATTTTTGACGCTGACTGTACAAGTTCACAGTTCATCTTGACGAGTATTACAGAAAGGCACATAACCGAATCAGGTAAATGTTTGAACGAAAGTAGAAACTCATGCCATCGCTTTCGCGAGCCTTCGGACTGACAGACTATCCACGAGTATTTATAATTAACGCATATTTAGGCACAGTAACATGTTTTAGCTTCGTTAATTATATATAAATTAAATTAAGATTGGGAAGCAGAGTCAATTTACATTTGAACACTTCACAATTTCAGGGACAGATCCTGTCAACACAAATCTGACTTTCTATTGACTTGATCTTGAGTCGGATTAACTTCGGATTTCGTCTTTCCAATATTTGAAGTATAAGAAAACACAAACAGCTTCTCAAAGGGTTTAAAATTATTTTTAAAGAGTTTATAAAGGATGCATGAATTTATGTGCCTTTAATCCTATTAGTTTCGTGAAAACTGACCTGCCTATGTTTTAAGACATTTTACGGATTAGGTTTTTAGGGACAAAAAATCGTCCCGCCAGGTCTTATCTCCGTAAAAAATCGTTTTCAGGCTTCTTCACATCTGTCAGTAGCGACTGGAGCGCCGGGCCCACCAGAAGGGACCTTAGTAAATTATTAGTGCGTTTTGAATGGAGTATCAACATATTTCAAGACACGTGTACCTACTAATTTGGAGACGCAAACATCAAGAACGTATATATCTTCATTATGATTTCACGTTACGTGACTACATTGTAACAAATTAGCAGCGTCTTTCCACTAACACTCATCGACTTATCGAACGTTTCACTAATTCATTAGTTAATTATAAATTTAGCTTAGTGAGATGGATCCACTTTAATGTTCCGAGCCCTTTAATGTTAATGTAATTGTGGTATACGTACGAGTACTCCTAACGTATTCGTATGCGTCATATATGCATTATGCAGGCTTCCGGAGCTCGGACTCTCTGATGGCATTACTGTACTTCACATATTATACTCGGAAAATGTTCTGCGGAAAATGAAATTGTAGTTAGACGCTAACCTACGAACCGCACGAGAAATGAGGAATTTCTTTTTGCTTCACCCCTTAACATCTATTTAATTAAATCGTGGGATTAATGTACCTGAAAATACACTTAGAAAATACATTCGAAAAGCCCCATGTAGGTAATATAAAATCAGGTATCAGTGGCTCTTAATGGATTTGCCAATGTGCTACGAATATGAGTTTATTTTTCAACTGCGTTATTCTGGTTATGCGGCCTCCGCCTAGAGAAAGCCACGTAGTTTATTGTGAGTGTTAGTGTGTGAGCTATAATATTCACCAACTACTGAACAATTGAGGGCACTTTCTTCATCTTATTCTGAATCAGTCCCATAACGCTTACGATTGTGAAGAGGTAGGTGTAGATACAGACTAAGTCCGTTTGTTCTCCGCCACGTCAACGGGTCATCAAAGAGAACGAGATGACGGCGCCGAAGTCGCGATACAAACATTTAGTATGGCCACGTGGCCACCGCGTGGCGTCACAGTGCACAACAGAAGGTCACGCTCGGTACGAATAAATATTAGGTACGGTGTTTTCACGTTTCAAAATGTAACTTACTTATTATTATCAATCCAGCCAGCGTCATTCCGCCTACACTATTCTACCCATCACTCCTACACTCAACTGAATTATTCAAAATAAATCATCCATTTTCCAGCAGAAACAATGGTTTAATTCTCGACGAGAAATAAAAATTGTTTTCGGAATAATGCCTACTGAGTGGCTCACATTTCAAATTATCTTTGAATACGCTTACACCATACGCTATACGCTTATACAATACCCTATTGTCCTGATTTTGTTACGTTTATTCATGGATATTTTTGGGTCCAAAGTACAGTAGGCTGTAGATATTTCTCTGACCTTGAGCTGGTCTAGTAAGGAGTTTCAACAGAATAAGAGGTCAGCTTATCCTGGGTTGTTTTACCATTGATTGACGCACTGTACCTAACTTGCAGCTAACAGCTACAAACATAATTTTATTTAAAAAAACTTGTGAGGTCGAGGGGCTTCATGAACGAAGTTCCTTTTCACTAACTCCGAAAGTAACGTCGTTTACTCTATGTTTAAAATACTCGAACTATATTTTGATTTGACTTCAGCACTCTCGAAAACCATGAAAATTTTCTCACTCTCCTCGCTGTCTCTTTATATTTAATATAAAAAAGTCGCATGAAGCTATATAGAATAACGCTTTTTCGTTACATAACGCTTTTTCGTTACGTGACAATTTGCACAATTTTCCTTTTTTTTTTTTTTTGGTGACGGGGGGAAATCCTCATGGATGTCCTCCGCCCCGGGGAGGACGGAGGGGTCTGTCAGACTCTTACTGACTAAAACCACCCCGGTGTTCCGCCTCTCACTTGCACCGGGGATCACGGGAACTAGTGTGACTTCCGCGATCCCTGCACAATTTTCCTACCACAACCTGCGTTAAAGAGGTCCAAACAGAACATTTTATATGATTTCTTGACGGATTTCTTCTTCCTTACGGATAAACTTCACATCTACCAATATGAGACTCAATATACAAGTACAAGTGTACATAATATATTTGACATTTACAAGCGTTATTATTCCACCAGATTTGTCGTATTTTATTTATGTCAGGGGAAATTGCAATAGATTTAAAGCACCAAGACGTTTATTACAATTTATTCGATAATTTTACATTTAAAAGTTATGTTTGTTTTCAGACCAAATCATAGAAGTCTACCATTGCCTTCTGAACACAATCTGTTATTTGTTTTGTGAACAATAAAAACAATCCATAACGCTGTGAATTAAGTTTGAACTTCCGTGCAACAGCATTTAGTCGTGTTTGTGAACATTGTCTCTCATTTGTATGTACTTTGAAAGGTTAGGCTAGGGTTAACTTTCGTCTACAGTCATGAATATTGTGTTCGTGAAAGGCTGCCCGTCAAACTTTATACATACACTAGCTTTTACCAGCGGCTTTGCCCGCGTGTTTTTCGGAAATTATCCTGCGGGAAATACTACCAGGACATAAAGTATCCTATGTGTTATTCTGGAATAACACATAGGATACTTTTTATCCCGGACTATAGTCGGTCAGTATTTAGCAAACAGATAGTTTTTAACCTGGGTTAAAAAACTATTCGTGTGCAAATTTCATCCAAATCCGCTCAGCCGTTTTTGCGTGATTGACTAACAAACATACAAACTTTCAAATTTATAATATTAATTATATAGATGTAGTAGTATTAGTATAAACGGTGTTTTTTTTGAGATCTCATAACTCTAAGGTATGAATGAGACCATATCAAAGAACCAACTGGCATATGAATTATTATTTATCAATTATAATTTTTTTGTTTGTTTTCATTTTTCATACAAAATAATTCGACAAAATCACGATTATTAATGTAACGTGAAATATGTCAACGTCGCATTTTTTTTACTTTATAAATGAATTATTGGTTTGAATGAAATTGAAGTACTCGTATTTATCAATGAAACTTAGATACCTACATACATAGAGAGTCTAGTGCTAGTATTTTGTACGGTAATTTGGCAACGTCGCAAAAGTAAAGATTCTTCATAAGAGTGATAATTGTTGACCTAAACTAATTATGATTGATGATATCTTCGAAACTATGCATTTTTGAACCACATATTCTAGGACTATTTGTATAATTTTACTTTTAGAATATCACCCCAGAAATCGAAATATAAAAAAACACATTGTACCTATATTAGTATTAATATATTACTAGGATTATTAAGAAGATAGCTAGTTGATTTTTTCAGGAACTGTATCTAACGATGCGAGAATTTTAGTTTTATTTTTTTCATATTCCCTCTCTACCTATTTGATGAATGTGTGGTGCTATATCATGCTCATGAAGGGCAAATCGTAGACACTTGTGTAGTTTCTGACGCCTCTAATATCAACATCATTTTTCAGCACACAGACTTGCTTAATAAGCATAATCAACTTTTTATGTTCCCACTGTCGGAACCCAGGCCTCTTCTCTGAGAGAGGGAGTGGCCCGAAATTCACCACCCGGATCCGGTGCGTGTTGGTGGAAGTCACATGTCTTTTTGTCCTAGGACATGCCGGTTTCCTCACGATGTTTTGCTGCACTGTTTAGAGCAGTGGTGGTAAAAAAAACGAAAATTAAAGTTTCTGCTTGGGTTTGAACCCACGATCTATAAACTCGTAAGTCGGGGCCGGTGCCACTGGGCCACCACTGCTCACTGGGTCACCGCTGCTCACTGGGCCACTGCACTGCTCGCACTCACAGACGTACATAATTTACGTTGAAAAGTTACAATTCTAAAGTTATTACATCAATATTTTATTACCCTAAGTTAATTACCTTTTTGTGGTAATAATTTTCTCTTCTAAACCTTTTATTATTCAATTATTTGTACAATACCTACGTTACCGTTACAAACCAAACTTATAATGAGGAAAGTTTTGTTTGTTAGGGATACACATAAAAGGCTACACCCTTCTGAATAGCCTATGACTGTGTGTATACTATTCATGGGGCACCATTGCATTGGTATCAAAACGAGTGAAACGAATCATGACGAAGTTATCAAAAGAAAGTCATCAAAACATCGTCCCATCAAAATGTAGACGTTTAACCGGTACTTTAAAATAAAATACTATCCTTGATTTTATAAAATATTGAGTTACAATTTGTAAAAAATATTAATTTAATGTTTTCCGAAATATTAATAACCCATTGCAAATTTTATTATTCATTATTCACGGACGACTGGCTTCATAACGTCTGTTTAATAAAATATTTCAATAACGCAGTAACAGGGATGCATCTGAACATATTCAGGAAAAACCATGCTTCAGAGAATAGTGATAGAGATCATGTACTAACGTGTATTCATTGTCTCCGAACCCATGCCCGCTTATTAGTGTGATGTTGACATGTTTTCTGAGGAAACGTGGAACACTTCAATAGGTTTAAATTTCAATTTAACAATTAAATGATATCTCTACATGGAACTTATTTTTTTATTTCCTTACGTATATTGCACTGGATTGGAAAAATGACCCTCAATTTGTATAAAAATCATGGAAATCCTGTAACGGCAACATGAGATGCGGTATTTATGTTCCCTGCTGACTTATTTAAGCCATCCGCATAGCACGAGCTTTGTAGTGGAATCACCGTAGACAGATATAAGTCAGATGGGGAGGGAATGCTCGTTTTGTACGGAGAGCGTGGTTATGCGTACGGCATGCACAACTTGCCGGAGTATCCAGCCTCGCAGGGACTTAGGAGTGGTTGGACTCTGACGTCACTATTGTTTGTTGAGATTTGAGAGAAATAGGTTCCACTACTGTAACCCACATTGCCCAGATAGTGCCTGGTTTTGTTAATTTCATATGTACCTGTCTGTTTTCGAAGTGGCTCCAATAGTAAATGCTTGACATGACCAAAGCCTACGATAAAGTATAAGCATCATGGTTTAAATCTTATCTAAAAAATAGAGCTCAATTAGTAGAAATAACAAAATAACAAAATGAACGAACTTCAAAATACCTCAAGGAAGTGTTATTGGATGTTTTCTATTTCTCGTCTAAATAAACGATCTCCCTAAATTCATAACAGAATCCGAATCATGCGTTTTCTTTTGGGGACGACCTTCTCACCACATGTCATGACAACCCAAACTTAAACAGTACCATTAACGATATATTAAGCAAAATAATAACATGGATGAACCAACGCAACCTCGAATTTAACTTTACAAAGACTCATAACTTTTCATCCCCACCAAATAAAATCATCTATATGTAGGTTTTCTTTTAATAATTGTAAAATAGAGACAGTCAACAAATTCACATTACTAGGCATAACCACAGACAAGAATATAAATTGTAAGTCACACGTACAAAAAAATAAATCATAGCTTTTAAAATTCTTACACGCTTTTCGTGAAGTTAAAAAAAAACACAAATTTTACAGACTGCCCTAATAACATACTAGGCCTATGCATATGCATGGCTAAGTTACGGCATAATAATGTGTTTTTTTTTTGAGGTCTTGTTGTTTTCTTTGTTGTGTTTGTCTTTTTGAGGACGTTTGAGGCGTGTCAGACGTTTACTCACTAAAACTAATTGAGACTACCCATTTTCACAAATTTCTTTCTATTTTTATCTTTTTTAGTTTTTTTGTGTTTAGAATAAGTTAGATTATAAGATAAACTATAAGGTCCTCATCTCTACCTTCTAATTTTTTTTACTGTGCCCGACAGGGTCCACAATAATCTTTAAGCTAATGGTAGGTAAACAACAGATAAGCATAAAATATTGTGGAATGCAATAAAGTATTGAGTATAGTTGGAAGGGTAGGCTTCTTTTTTTCTTGCGTGTCATACTTTTCCTGTCTAAAACCCAACCATGTTCCCTCAGTTGCCTGTGTGCCAGGGGCCGCGATATCTCTTTCGAACAACCCGCACCCCTGGCAGGCATCAGCCCTTGCGGACCCCATCAGTTGTTGCTGACGCTTTGAGGCGCGCGTGGAACACAACACGCCGTCGACCCGGGCTTGGTAGGAAGGGTAGGTTAGGCATTATTATTATGAATAGTATGATAAGAAAACAGTTAAGTATAAGTGACAGCATTTATAAATATAAATAAAACTATCTAGCAATTTTGGCACGTTGTGCTTTGAATTTTAGATAAACGAAATTACGGGCATAATCACAAATTTAACAAATAGTTTATTTAGAACCTATGTATCTAGTCGACTTTTTAGTCAGTAAAAAAGTCGGCTATATGCGTGGGTCGTTGGTTCGGTTGGTTCTAATGTATGTAAGTATGCTGGAATAAATAACCACAAGAGTTATTCATTTATCCCTTTGAAAATCGCTCGACGAATACGACAATAGCCGAATTTGTTGTAAGGAATAAACACCCAATCAATAATCTTCGGAACTTACAAACTTTACATACATTAAACCACACTGAACATACTGAGACCAGGATAAAAGAAGAAAATATACACCTACTACATACTACATACATTTGCAGTTTTCAATTCAATTTAAGAGAGCAGAGAGCGAAGTAGACTTTTCACAATAAACCAACGACGGACAGCACGGTCTCGTCCGATATTTGGTTAAAATAATTGGAAGTTGTTACATGTACCTACACAACTATAATACATAGGTGCTTTTAACTCATAATTTCTGTGTCAGAAAGTGCTTAAACTCTTTTGTCCTGTCTCCAAGCATTTGTCTGGGTGCAGTCCTGTAAATTTTGCGTCGCGCTTACCAGCTGTCATCCGGATGTCACCTTTGTTTTTAGTATGCACTCACATACAGCCTACGTCTGACGGACGTTTGTTCGCTTTTCATCTCCCGATATTTCCATTGGATGGAATGCTTTTTGTGAACACAGCATGAATTTTCCTTTCCATATTCCGTTGCGCTTTTCTAAAAACATCGAACTGAAAAAAACTAAGAAGCTCGTTTTCATATCCACAATAGGCGTCGTAGAAAACATTAATAAATGGCGATATTTAATAAAATTCGGAATACATATATATCACGTTTTACTAAAGTTGAATGGGTTTTGAGTGAACAACGTAAAATAAAAGCCAATATCTACACTTATAGCTTACAATTCGGCCACTAAGGGGCCAGCATTGAAAACTTCCCGAACGCCCGATATTGAAATCAGATAAAGTTATTTTTATTGTCGCTCTATGGCTTCGTCGGGAATATATATTGTTTTGTTGGCTAAAAACTTATAACATTTCGGCAAAATGTTACGTACATGTCTTTGAGTTTCGCAAACTACTTCTACGCTACTTTGGTTACAGTTCTGTTTGTATTTCTGTTTTTATACTGTTTTCTATCAAGAATGTAAACAAACTCTAGTTAAAAAAATAATTAGAGACTATTTTACAAAATATTTGAGTAATAAACTATTTAGCATTTCCAACATAGTGTAAATAAAAGAGATTTTTTTTATTTGTATGATGAATGTTTAAAGTTCATAACACTGAAAATGCAGTTTTTTTTATCTGTCGGTGTTTAAGCGGTATTTTTAACATATCTACGAACCAACCTAATTAAAAGTTTTAGACGCATTGTTCTTGTTACTGCAAGTTGCACACAAGAGCTTGTACGGAGCGGAGAACTAAATCTCAATTTGAAGAAACTTTACTTGCCAATAGCCGAGATACTTACTAGTGTACAGTGGCTAATGCGTTAGAAAATCGTCGGCAATAGGGGTTGCCAAACGCCCGGTCACACACTCCGTCAATGTGGAGATCTTCTGTTGAGTAGTAACTACCAATAGTTGCGGATTGCTTCAGTCGAATTCAACTTATTTTTAAAAGACTAGAACGCTACTTGTTTGAGAACCAACAGTTCCCACGAAGAATGCGATTCATTCTCGCTTCTAGTGAATGTTGATTAAAACTTAGAGCTGAGAGTATGATATGTGCAGAGTTCTTTACAAAGTAGGTAGGAATATAAAGTATGCTAAGTTCGCCAATACGGCTGTAACTTTGTCAAGAATTTTGTCAATGCCTGTCTGTCTATACATGTATTGCGACTTAAGATAAACATAGCTTCTAAAAAATCATTGCGTCATCCGATACGCCCTTTCATTAAAAAGTTACGCACACGTTAACCAGCTCACACATCGGAGATCGTATTTCTAATTTGTGTCTGCGCTTGGCCGGCCGAATAACAATAATGTGAGCTGGATTTCATTAACGCGTCAACGGGTTTTGAACGAAAACTCGCGGTTGATTTAACGAAAGCCAATCGGTGAAAAGTCCTATGTACTCTACGGGTGAAAACATGTACATATTTATAGAATAGATATCTACAAAGCGAAGTACTTAATGATACTTGTTTCTAAGGCGGTCGAATCATTTCCGCCTCGACGGTGGCTCGAATGAAAATAACATCTTACCTAGTTCTTTGAGAAACTCATGCTCACCGCACAGAAGTTCTTAGAAATCCTCTTTACGTAACTGCGCCTACATGAGCCTTTTGTTGTCGGTATTCTACAATATTTGTTCTTATCATTCTGTTTGAGAAAAGTAAATGAAGCAATGTTCAAGCAACCGTCCTACACGATGTCTGTTTAAGTCAATTCAATGATAAATACTTGTACAAATCAAAGAACCTGTATTACCTATATACCTTTGTGGGGTCTAAATATAGCCTGAGCACGAGTAACTGTAAGATATAACGCCCCCGTTTCAAATGTCTCATGACAAGGAGATTATAAATCTGTTCCGGATATCTAGTTGGTAATAATATGTCACACACACATTTGTTAGTGGCGAGCTCGTGGCGAAGCACTTTGCTAGTGTCGTCATTGAAATGTGTTAGGTCGGTGATGTATGGGGACACGTTTCAGCGGACAGCGATGCGATGTTAGCTATTAATATCATCCGCAGGTACCACTCTGAAACCCGGTAACAATCCTGCCACTCTCTGGCATTTTACTTTATGTTTGTAATGGAAAAACATTTTATTTTCAAATAAAATTTTAGGTAATAATTTATGATAGGACCGCTGGACAATGGCGACATAACGATGGGAAAACGAAGGTAGTATAGGTACAAAACTAAATATTGTATAAAAGGATTTTTGTAACGGCCCTAATATAATATGATTTCAGTCCGGATACAAACCAGTAATCACATTACTTTTATCAACAGAATCTTTATAAAACCATATCAAATAAAAGCGTTCTATATTACATACACGCGCAGTTTCATAACATGAAAATGTTATGTCTTTGATCAAAGATCACGAACAGACACAACGGGGGTGAAGGAGAGAACAGTCTGTACTCATTGAATAGGCGAGCGGGGTTGTAAGCGGACAGAATGTTGTTACCTCCCTACGTTTTGATAAATATGGAGGTTCTAGGTGCGTTACGATCGTGTCGTCAGCCCTGACATCGAACCTGCCACTGAGCGAAACGGTCCAAACGATCTATGGGCGAGCCACCAGGAAAGGTTTCCACAAAACAGTTTTACTTTTGTTTTACAAATGAGCGCGGGCGGGGTGCCACAAAACATGGCTTATCGTAAGCTGCGTTCGTAAATCAGGGACAGTACAAGTGGTGTCAAAATGTTGATAAATGATAAATCATTTTATTTCTGTAAGTAGGTTTGTACAAACACTTTTACACGTCAATCATATTTTTTTAAACTAGATGAGGTCGGTGTTTCCTATCTGACTACTCTGAGAAGAAAGGCCGAAACGAACTCAGAGGTCACAATCTCTTTTAAAGTCCAAATATAATCTTTTGCTCTTCTCTCTTTTAGCATTTAATATTCCATTAAGATCGTTGCCAAATTGCTAGCAAAACATTCATTTCGCTCTGTTATTAACTTGTTCCGTTCGCTGTTCACAAAATATGAAGTCCGACTTGAAATAGAAACCGACATAATTGAATTGGAAAAGGTTAGCTTAGTTCGATTTAGGCTCGGTTCTGTGTTAATTTATTGAAGACTGCAGACCGTTCAATACGTATTCTATTTTGACTAGGCCTTGCTAACACTTAGGCTCGTGCATGAAATCTGAAATCGTTATCTACAGGATAACATTTTAATCAGTGCGCAAACTGTAACCATGAATTCAGCATATCATTCTAGACACTCTAGCGCAGAAATTTTTGTTCGGTGATACAAAAAAATAATCTATTTCATACATTTGACCGCGTAGGTATAACAATTTTCTATGAAACAGCGGATTTTTTTTGTATAACCGACGAAAAATTCCTACGCTAAGGCGTCTAGAATGAATTCGTGGTTACTGTTTGCGAACTGGTGAAAATTTTATCCTGTATATTTTGGGTTTATTTCTTAAATGATCGCTGATCAATTTGAGTTTCAATTTAGACCTCATAACTGTCACACTCAGACGGGTTCAATTTAAACGCGTTACAAGTGTACAAAGGAAGGGTCTCTTTACTAGACGCGGCCAAAAATATAACAAAATGTGGCCATTACTGGGTTGTCCGGATTGAATGCTGACGCGGCTACGAGACCGCAGTTGTTATCGCCGAATGTGTATTACTGTGTATGTACGTACGTATAGCGCTGGCAATATTAGCAACTGTGCCCGTTTTTGATGATTTAGCTTGTTTTTTTATGAGGTCATTAGGGTTTACATTTAAAATGTTTTTGAATGGAATTATGTTAGGGTAAAGCTAAACCTGCTTTAACAATTACCAAAGAATAGACCCTGAAAAATAAGACTATAAAATTAAATTTTGCCAGTGAGCGAGGCTTTATAGATAGTACTAGCTTCTGCCCGCAACAACTTCGTTCGCGAAGAAGTCGTAACACACCACAAGATACTAACAGATCAGCCACATTTTTTTAAATTTTCTCGTATAATACGTTTGTAGTTTTGCTATCAATACCAAGAGAGTCAGCATTGGTGATGTAGGAGCAAGCGATGTTAGTACAGTTCTCCGTGTGAGAAGAAGCTCGTCATGAGGTGGACACTCACAGACTTTAGTAGCCATTTCCCATTGCTTGCGAAGTTTTTTTTTTTATGAACGCCTCCGTCCTGCATTCAATGGCATAGCACTGATACCTACACTAACTGATGCAATCTTACATATTATCCCTGATGAACAACAATCACTACGATAATTTAACAATAGATTGTAAATACTCGGGATTTCTCATTGATCCAATCTATCCGAACGTAACCATAGATATTTAATTTCATTCTAACTAAAGATGACAGAAGAGGCCTACAGTTATTAGTGCGTTTTACGAACGCAATAAAATGTAAAAAATAAAAATATCAAAGAACTCGACGGCTTAAAAAGTGAACTTTAAAAAAGATATAAACAAGATTTTTTTTTTTAAGAGATTGACTATTGAACTCAATACTTTAAACAATCTCAAGAAATTCCATCGTTTTAAAGTACACTTTTATACGAAGACGGGATATTTTTTTGTTTTTATAATTTTATAACAAAGGTATAGTGGGATCATAATTATTTCAATAGTTAATTTAAATTTTGGCTGGTCTTTTTTATTACAATTTGGGGTAAACTACAAGAAGCATACGATTAAATTGCGATATTGCTCATCCCCATAGCAAATAGCGTAATAATATATAGCCTATAGACTGGCCAGACTTATAGGGAATAGCTTTGCAAAATTTGAACAAATCTCTATGAATATAATATAGTATTTGCGTATACTGGAACGTATATTTAGACAAACAGACAAAAATTCAAAAAACCATATTTTTGACATCAGAATCGTTCCCAGACCTCGTAGCAATTACTTTTGACACGACTACGCGGCGGGAGGGTAATGTGTTTATCAGCCTTTGTGCGAGTATGCATGTATGTTTGTTGCTTTGTGGCGCTCTAGAGTCTAGAGACCAAACGCGTGAGCCGTCTTAATCTTATTCAAAATTAAATATTTAAAAAAAACGAGAAATGAAACTCGACGAGCAAGTGGGGTTTCATTGAATGGGTCTTTGGAAATCATCTTGTTTCTCAAGTAATTTTTCATTTTGAATACCATTTAGGACTTAAAATTTAAGCAAAAAACAAATATATTTCCAAACTTATAATAAAATGGTGATAAAGGTCTTATTAACCTGAAAAATTATTAAGAAGAAGCCTCCGAAGAAATTAAGCAGATGCCTCGAAACGCATCTTTTTAAATTTATCAAATAAAACCTTTATTATAAGTACTATAAGTATTTTTTTTATAAGTACTATAAGTATTATTTAATAGTTAACTATTAAACTACTACTTAAGAGGTTAAACCTCTTAATTGTTTTTCTTGTTTCCATCTTTTTAAAGTTCATTTTTTACGAAGCCGTGTTTTTCAATTTGAAATTTTCTTTTTTTTAATATTTAATATTTAATGTACCTACAGTTTTGACTTCGTTATGATTTTATTATATTTATACATATCATTCTTTTGTAAGTGTGTATGTCAATGAACTGCTAAAAGGCTGGTGAGATTTTGATGAAATTGTGTGTATTGGATTATAGGTAGGTTGCTCAAAGGCTTAGATTCATAATTGGACGCGATAGGTGCGCTGATCGGGCAGGACAACGTCTTTTATGTCCGTTACTATGGAGTTAGAGTTAATAAAACTTTCTTGATACCACTATATCCTTGTTCACGACAGACTTTAAAGTCATGGGACAATTTTATTTTTTTGCCATGTCCTAGTTATTTATTATTTTCTAGTAGTTAAGTAGGTAACTATTAACCTTTCAGACTTAGGTATAACACGATACAATATAAAACTTAAATAAAAAAATTAAAAACCCCCGACTCAAACAAAAGCCTCTAAAAGTTACAAAATAATATTAATTGGCCTTTTAAATTGTAGGCAATATTTTGATCAAAGCATTGTCACGTCGGGGGACGGCTAATGAAAATGTTATCCTTTCTATAATAGCATAGTTACATTTTTTATAGCTGGGCCTCGTCTGTTTGGCGTTTTCTGACTTCTGCTGTTTGTTGGTGAGGTAGTTGAGTATTCTGGAATGTGTAGGTGATCCTGCAGCATCAGTTCAAGGTTACTTTGTTCGACTAATATAATTGAAGTAACAGAATACGTTGCTCAAATTCCTTCATCAACCAGAAAAGTGCTAATCATCTTCAAAGGGCTGAACCGATTTACTTAAATTATAGCTAAGAACACTCACTTTTCGGACAAAACAAAAACAAATACTGATAAAAACGAATCCAAACATGACGTATCTTAAATTACGTTTTCAAGAGTGAACGTGTATGCTGGTTATCCTAGCTGCAGCATTAGACCAAGAATTCCATAATCTTGCATAGTTATATAGCATAGTGTTTCAAAGTATGCATCCAAGAACCCCACCGCAGCTAAAAAAACAGCCGATGACCTAGAAATGGTTGAACCGATTTTGATAAAACATGTCTAAGAACCATCGCTAGAAAACCTACTTTTAAATAAAAACAACCGCACCCAAATCGGTTCACCAGTTTAAGAGCTACGGTGCCACAGAGAGACACACATAGCGGTCAAACTTTTAACACCCCTCTTTTTGCGTCGGGGTTTAAAAAGAGAATTGCTTCGTTACGGAATTGCATTGATACACAGATGACATGAGGATAAACGAAAAGGAAATATCATTTTAATAGAGTCGATTTCAAACAATTTTAATTGGTTTCAAAATTCAGGTGCAATTGAACTATAAGCCACCCAAACGTGGAAGCAAAAAATAAACGAATCGAAAAAATATCAACAGCTATCGGAAAAATGTATCCGTTAGCAACAATTTTTCATTCATTCATTAATGAACAGTGTGTGAAATCGTTACATGGAAACAACGAGGTTTTAACTGTCGAATGAATTTTGAAATCGTTCAACAAAGTGTGACGAGCCGTGTAAGTTTGTGGAGGTGTTTCCGTTAAACTGGTAGCCAAGTATAGATTAAACCACCTACATCATAGCACATAGGAACAACGCCTCATCGAAACTTGAGCATAATCTCATTTGTAACTTGATTGCTTCTTACGGCGTTATCACGCTTTTCCACAAACTACATTACAGGTACCATAGACGACGCAGTAGTGCGCTAACACCTGCTGAAAATTTCTGATAGGCGTTGACGTATCTAGTGAGCATAATTCCCCTCTCTACGAAGACATAGCATAAGCATCCACCACGCGGGCACAGTGCGGGCTGATGGATGTCACATGTCTTCGAATTTTTGGTTCTAGAACATGCCGGTTTCCTCATGATGTTTCCGTTTACCGTTAGAGACAAAGACATGCCTACACAATAATACTAAACCATATTTTTATTCAGATTTATCATTAGTATCATCATCTCCCTAGCCTTTTCCTAACTAAATATAGAGGTCGGGTTCCAGGCTAACCGGATGTACCTGAGTATCAGTATTTACATGGAGCGACTGCGTATCTAACCTCCACAACTCAGTTACTAGGAACGATACCCCTTGGTAAGACTGGTTGTCAGACTTTCGGGCTTCTGACGACCCGTGACGTCTGTCAAGGATCCACGAATGATAGCCAGGAACAAAGGCTTAGCGTGCATTTCGAGGCAGGAGTTGGTATTCAAATATGGTCATCCATGGAATAACTGTATCGAACCGTGCGGCTGTGCGGGGCTTGTGGCTTGTAGCCTCGCATTTATTATAAATAACTTATTAATCAGCCTATAATGTTCCCACTGCTGGAACGCAGGCCTCCTCTCAGTGAGAGGGAATAAATGACATAATAATACAAAAATAACTTTCAGAAATGATACAAAACACAAACATGGAATTAAAACATAACTGGCGACACGTGGCTGTACTATAGGTACAACTCTGCTTTACCCTTTGGGGAAAACGAGCGTTATGTTATGTTATCATGAACAAACCCAACAAACTCCCAAACATTGCTGAAATCAATCCCAATTTACGTATTAATGAACTTAACATTCCTACGTAACTGGTAACGAATGCGGACAAATTAATATCTGCAGAGAGCCAACAATAAATAATGTGTGTAATAAATTGAGCTAGGTGTTAGTGGATAACTGATATTAATTTATTGAGCTGTAGTCCATTAAAATAAATCGCTTTACATCTATCTTCCCGTCTGTTTAGTATTTATTTATCTGGAAGTCTGCTTAACTATCGTATGATTCAATTAATAAGGCCTAACAATGCATCGAGCGGTGCAAATGATGCCAATTTATTTTCATAACAAGGCTTGCCTGCTTCCGACCGCGTAATTTCAAGACAAGCTTCAGTCAACTTGTAAGTCGTTTTTAATTGCTTCTGATATGTTACGAAATATATTGTCGGAAAGTTTCGAGCATTTGTTAGCTATTTTTGTTGTTTTCTACGGCACTTAGGCAGGCCCTACACCTACAACAGCATTGTGCAATACTTTACTGTTAAATAATCTTGAATCACCCGTTACACTCAAACGATCAATTACATTGATGGTTCATAACTGTCAATATGTTCGCATGAGCAAGACTGGCCTAGTGTTTCATCGCTACCAGCCAGGCTTAAACATTTTACGTTACTACGCGGTGCAATTTGCTGATTCAATCACATTCCGCAAACATTTTGTAGGTATAGGTAAAGGGCCGCCTTTGAATTAATGAAATGATTTACTAATTCTTTTCATTTTACTTAGTATGTACGCCGAGATTTGTGACAATATTTAAAATGTACAGACTTACAGAATATCATTTTATATATTATCTTCATAGAATAAATAACAATTTATAACTGTTTATTAACACATGCACTGGATGATATCATATTATGAACGATATACTGAGTTCATGTTCCAAGTTAGAGAATGTATAGATATCTATGCTACCTATGTTCAGTTTGTGCAAGAACGAAAATATTTATGCTACAGAGGCGTAGGTTCGTTGTACGACTCTTGTCACTATTTGTAGGTTTATTTTTCTTATGTAAGTCAAACTAGGAATATAAACAGCGCGTCGGACCCGATCGTATCCACTTCCGAGATGAGCGCCACTAGAACCACAAATATTTTCCTTTTCCCCTAACAATTTGTTCACTCTTCGTGGTAATAGTTATTTTCCAGGGAGGTAAGACTACAATATTACCTATCTGCAGGAGATCACAAGTTTTTATCTCCCTTTTTACTGCAATGACAAACAGCTAGCTGTCCTCGTTACTTATCACCTAAATAATTCGCAGACTACCACTACAATATAAAGGGAGCGTACTTTTAGACAAACTTTCTTTAGTGGAAAGATGTTTCCCAAACTTATGACTTAGTCCCTTTAGCAATGCTCTTTTTTGTTACCTAGCTGAATTTCCCATTTCTAATGTTGAATAAAGGACTAAAAGTGAGCCGTCTGCAACTGAAAACGAGGCACAATCATTTCGTGCTTATTTATTTTTTGTCTGGGAAGAAACTTTAATAAAAGCACATCTGCCGTCAGCAAAATAAAGTCTTTAAATGAGCTCGGACTCATTATAAAGACTTTACTTTAGAGAGCTAAGTATAATAATGAGATATGTAAAATATTATGAAGAAACTATACTTGGAGTACAAAGTCAAAGACAGCTATGCACTTGACAAAGGCTCCGGGCTGTACGATTGAATGCACTCTTTAATTAGATTAAAACAGCCCTTACCTTGCTTAAAACTAAGGCTTCCTTATACTTTAGAGTGTCGAACAAAAGGTCAAAAGACTCGCATTCGTACCTCAAGACATCATAAAATAATGTCGCAATAGTATTAAAATGAAATATACGATTACGAGCCCAGTGAGGAGGTGCAAATGGCGGGCGTAACAAAAACTTTTATAAGAACGGTACATTTTTGTGACGCATTACAAAGGAAGAGTTGTAAAAAACAGTGACGAAATTACTGAACAAAACGAAACAAATCGCTGGGATTTATATGGATTAGAGGCGGAGGCTCAAAAGTCACCTTAGTTAACAGTCGGTAATTACCAGTCAGCACCAAAGATTAGTAGCCAAGGGAAAATATCGGAATATGATCTTGGCTTGCTGCTGTGATGTTTGTAAACATGTGAGCACAATGTATCTATCATATTATAATTCATTTACCTATCTGTAGGTAATTGCTTCATTATTAATAATTTTTACCTATTGTGGCATGGTCATTTAATTCTAGGTGCATCGTTTTCACACAAAATTATAAAATGAATGTATGTAAAATATTGTAGGTACTTAAAACATGTGTAACGGTAGAGTTTGTTGCCCATTCTTCTCCATACGAAACTACATTTTGGAAGGAGCGACTAGAATCAATTCTATTTTAATGTAAACGTTCAAAAGTGCTTTTAAGTGCTTATTTGAAATAAATGCTGAGACTGTGACTTTGACTGCACGCTCTGGTGAAAACCTGTGAGTGCAGCAAGCATGTGTTATATTCATAAATAAATATATACTTCCTAACATAGTATAGAACAAAGTCGCTTTTCGTGTTTGTACGCTTAGATCTTTTAAACTGCGCAACGGGTTTTAATGCAGTTTTCATTAATAGAGAGAGTGATTCAAGAGGAAGGTTTATATGTGTAATTCACTGACCTCCACGTGAGTGAAGCCGCTGGCAAAAGCTAGTATATTTAATAAAGCTGAACAGTTTGCTTGACGTTTGTTTGAACGCGCTAACCTCTGGAATCACTAGCCGAATTAAAAAATATATATTTGAATATAATAGCCACATTCGTGAAGAAGCCTATGAAATCTAGCTACAACCCTTAATGGCAGAGAAAAATGAAAAAAAAAACGAAAGACGAAAAAAGGCGGACGATAGGATACGACGCGACGGGTCGTGGTTAAAAATTTCACACGATCGAAGTCGCGAGCAGAAGCTAATAATAAATAACAGTGATATCACAGAATGTGTTGACAATATTATAAATGTACATAACAAATAAACAATTGCTTTTTTTAGAGTAGTACCTTTGTCAAGAAAATTTTCTATAGCTCTTGGCTGACTAAAGTATAGCAAATAGTTTTAAGCCACCAGGCAACAACTGCAGTATGAAGATGTCAGGATGACAAGACAGTTCCACCCTTCGATGGAATTTTTTGGCTTCCTAATGAGGAGAAGTCTTGATAATTGATACCAAGTGAACATGCCACCACCCGGGAACACAGAACTTCATGACTCAAACTCAAAACGCATTTATTTCAAAGAAACCATTTAGGCGACGCTAAACTATGCGTACCTAATTGTGTACGTTTCACAATTTCCTTTTCATGAAGACAGAATTTTCATTAATACACAGCATTCCTTGTATACAATGAATATATTCTGCGATCTTCATATTCAGATTCCTTACAAGCGTCCATGCATTATTCTTTTAGTTTTTCTGGGAAATAATAAACCAGGACGGTAAGTTACACGACGTAAGGATGCACTTGCCAGTATTGTGAATGAAATATGCGAATATCTTTGTAATAAGTTGCGAAAAATCTCAAATAATGTTAACATGCAAATGAGATCTTTTATTCACTTATGTTTTGACTTGTTTCAATCAATCAACTCAGCCTATCGCAGTCCAGTGCTGGACATATGACTCTCCTAGGCTGCGCCACCCAGCCTGTCCTCCACCTGTCTTGTTTACTACCTGAATACTTCCCAAGTCCCACCATTCTAACCCAGCCATTCGGCCGCTACGCTTCAGTGACCATCACAAACAATTGGTGATTAAATTATAAAAATGATCCTTACTATTTCAAACATTCAGTAAAACATGGAAATATAGTATCAACGATAATAATACACCCACCTTACGTGCATGGAGGTGGCTACCATTATAAAAATAATTGAATTTGTGATTTACTCAGAACTACTGCATTTCCGGTGAACTAACGCTGGTGTCGCACACCCAAAGTTCTTAATTTTTATGTATATTATATAAAAATGAATCCCTATTTCCCATGGTCACGGCATCACATATGAACGGCTGGACCAACTTTGCTAATTCTTTTTTGTTGTATTTGTTACCAGCTTTTGCCAGCGGCTTCGCCCGCGTGGAAATCGAAAACTATCCCATGTGAACGTGGTACCGGGATAATAAGTATTCTGTGTGTTATTCCAGGTTACAAACTATCTGTGTGCCAAATTTTATTCAATTCCATTCAGCCGTTTTTGTGTGAAAGAGTAACAAACATCCATACGTCCATACTCACAAACTTTCACATTTATAATATGGATGATAGGATTGTCAGGAAAAGGTTCTAATGAAAGAAAAAATTAAGAAAGATAGATAAAGAAGTAACATAAAAAAATGCGAATTCAATATTCATAGTTAAGACAGGACAACGTCTGTCGGGTAAGCTAGTTATTATAATATAAAATCTCTTTGTATTCTTAATTGAAATTTTAAAACTTAAGTTTCTCTCTTACAGTGTCTTTTAAAAAAGTACATTTAAGAAGTATTCTTATAAGAGTGAAAAAAGTTGAACAACTAGGAACGCTGCTTTATGTAGTTTACTGATAAACGGCACCTGTGAAGCGAGAAGGCTTTTATCTCTTGCGAAACCCGGCTCCCGCATTTCCGAGCCACGGAATGCACTCGGTGAAACCGGGGTCATTTTAAAAATATATTTTACCGCTTTATTCTAATGTAATCATTTAGAATGCACTAACACCCTATATGATTGTGTTACAGCCGAGCATTTGAATTATTCATGCAGTATTCTGTTTACTTAAATCAGCCAAAGAAAATTCGAAATGATAATACAATTATCACAAGGAAGATCTGAAAGCCGCGAGTCAATGAACGGTTTATTTAAGCAAAAGATAAGAGAGGCGAAACCAAAACTCTAAGTACGTTTATTTGAGGGCTCGGAGCCGTCGCCGACGTTGATATTGATAACAAAAGTAAAACTGCTGATTGGATAACGAATACAGTTCATGCTCAGTCAGCCACAGTTGATACTTAATTAATATTTAATTCACTTCCAATTTGCAAGATCGTTACCCCGTGGTTATTAACTGAGCTATCGCTGCGTCTTGTTGACTTCGGTGAACATTATCGTCCTGAGGGCGTGTATTTTCCTCATTTTTCAGTAATGGCAAAACGACTCTGGCCTCCCCTCTAGTCGATAGTCATCGATGATTGATTACGTCGCTTTCGCACGGCTATTACCGTAACCAGTCATTCGGCAAATCTTAAAAGGATTACGGTGAAATTTCACAAACATTTTTTTTATTTAGTTGTGTAGCCGACATAGCCCTGGCACGGCGGCAGGCGGCTGGCAAGACGGAGGCATCAATTTCCTGGCGCGTCACCACTGCAACAATGTTGCAACTATTAAAGCTGACGTGCGACATACCCTTTAATCTCCACTAACATGTTACGTCCTGCTTTACCTATAGCCTGACACTGTGTTTGATATTTTTTGTGTCACTTTTCCAAATAACAATGAAAATGTTATTATAAATCTGTGTACAACGCTGTGTATAACTACACAGATCATTTACTATCTCCGATTATGTTGTGATCTACATACCTAACCAATACTTTAGCTGCCTTTCAGTAGGGATGACTCACCCTTTCCGGGCGGATGTATTCAAATACCACGGTTATATTTATAATGGTAGGTTCCCATGTTACGCTTACCTGCACGCGTTGTTACACCCAATCTGACAATCTCTTGAAATATTCAATATCCTGTTAATCCGTTTGGAAAAGTTACTTTTATATTCAGCGCATGTTAAATTATTATGAGGGAAGCAATGACGCTGTTGGCTAACCTTTAAAACTTAGTAATAACTTTTTAAACAACCCGAATACGAGAATTATAAAATAGCGCGGTATTTCACGCAGTGTCGTATTAATCACGACATTGATTAGGTATTTCCAGTGAGCTGAAAAGCTAGCTGATTTATTGAAAGCTGATTTTAGTGGAATATATTTAGTAAGGAATGTACCTACCATTGAAATGTTGTTTGGGTAAACACAGAATATCGACATCGAAATTATTTGGGCACTGTTGATTATGAACTGGTATTCAGTGAGCTCTCCCACCACCACCGTCCACAATGCTACACGAACATATTTTACGTCAGTTTAATTTTCTGCGCTGCACTGTCAAAAAGCTAACTAACATTTCTCCACTTAGACTGAAAGTGGTTTGCTACTTGATACATGATCGATTGGGACCTCGTGGTGTGTTTTTATTTCGAACTAAACAACTGGGATCAGTTGGTTAGCTTGTAAAATATTCTATGGTTTTCATATTTTTTAGTTTTGTTGAATAATCAAAATGAAGAAATGAAGTAAACATTCTAATGAGATGCGATCGTGTTTCTTGAAGAGTTTTGCAGCTTCTAATTAACAGTGAAACGTTTCTGTAGTCGTAGCAGAATATATAGGAGTGTAATTAAACTCCCACGCTGTCTATACGCCGCAGCTCCTCGCTGGATCTGTTTCGAATCAATGAACCTGGCGGGCTAAGTGGCGTCATTAATTGGTACCTTAGCACATAACAACATTGTTACAACGGGCCATAAATTATTCGACAAAACTGCTAGCTACGTTGAAAACGGAAAACAATAATATTTTTCGGAACTTTCACCTATGTTCCCGATAACTCCGGAAGCGAAATGCAATAAACATCAACTTTTTTTAGTAACGTCATTTCCTAGTTTTATCTTTCAATTCGAAGACTGTAAGTACCTTTACATTGTCGAGTACACGTGTATCTTATTATCAAAACATAAAAGACACGATCGGAATATGTCGATTTCATTTCCATATTCCAACGCAGAAGGAAATTGACATTGATGCAATTCCCGAGGAAACTATATGGCGACTAAGAACAGAAAGAAGTGACAGGCTCGTGCGCGACACATTCAATTACCGCTATACTGTGAACGAATCGACAGACGGAACGCTATAACAACAGACAAATGGCGCATAACTAATTAGATGCCACAATAGTTGGTTGTGTTTTGTGCTCGGCACATCGGAACTTCAGATGCGCCAGCCACGCTACTTCGCCGTCCTACTTTATCCTACCAGTTACTTGTTTGCCAAGACGTCTCTAAAAGTTTTTCATACTGCTTTTAAAATTCTACGTCTAGTTGCTACAATGTTACGTAGGAAGTGCCTCACGGCTCACCGCCTCGCAAATTTGCCTCAACTTCATTGCGAAACGCTTCTGCAAAATACTAAAACAATAAATTCACGCAGTAGATGCAGAGGAAACTTCATCTGGCCGAGACTGTGTCTTTATAGATTTTCCTCAACATGTCTGGCATAATAACAGTACAGATTAAAGTTCATAATATAAGGTGTTAAAAAATTAATGTTCAGAAATTTAAAGAGTTGTCTAAAATGACAGTAAAAAAAAATCAAGAAAAAATATTTACACACAACGAACAGTTTCAAAGATATGCAATATTTTCCCCACGCACTAATTATTAAATATGCACATGCGCACCGTACCTACACGCTCAATAGGGTGGTATGCTTAAAATGTTTGAATCAACCTATTTACAATAATTTAGCTATTTACAAAAAGTCTTTATTTTACCTTTTTACAAAAGATGTTGAAAATGTCCACCACCTTAATCAAGCATAAGTTACCCCGATATAGTACATTGTTTTTAACTCAAATTAATGTGTCCCTGTCACATCTAATCACATCATATAAGGGTTTATAATTCGCGCACGTTTCGAATATTATTGCCACTATGTATGGACATAGTGGTAATAATATGAAGTCGTATAAAAGACTTGGTGTATGGATACCAAGTCTTTTATAGATAAAATTTAAAAAAAAACAGCAAATAAAAAAATTTAGCGGCGTAAGGTCGGGCCATCGAGGCGGCCATGCAATAGGCGCACCACGGCCTATCCAGTGATTAGGATAGGTAATATCCAGGTACGCACGGGCTTCTCGGTGGTAGTGTGCGGGCGCTTCATCTTTCTGGACATCGTTCAGCATCTCTTGCACAGACTCGAGCAACAGTAGGTATTTTTCGCCGTTAAGACGTTCCAAGAAGACGAGCCCGAGTACCGTCTGCCCTATGACTGCCGCCCACACTTTCATTGAGAACCGGTGCTGAAAATGGTCAGGGACCACAGCTCGTGGGTTTTCGTACTACCACCAGTGTATGTTGTGGATATTAAATATCCCCACTCTAAGAGTGGACACTAAAAGTGGAGTCGTCTGTCTATAGAATTTTACGAGAATCGAAGTCTTCAAATCAAGTAAATCAGTTGGGATTAGTTCAAGTACTCTTGAAAAATTGTATGGGTGCTGGCCTTTTTCGTGTAGCACTCTCCACGCGGTAACGTGACTTATTCTTAAGTCCCGACCTGCAACACGTGTGCTCGCGTGTGGATTGTCATTGAAGTACTCCAACACTCGTTCTTCAACGTTATAGGAGAGCCGTGGCCTGCCGGCTCTGCCGAATCTGCTTGATGAGGGCGAAACTGGTCATGGTCCAATAAACGCTGGTAGACCCCCAGGATGGAGTGCATAGCAGGCACTCGTCGTTAGTCATCATACTGTTCACGGTACGAGTTACGTGCTGCATCTAAACTTTCACCGGATATGATTTAGTACACAATCATATCTAAATACTCGCGATTTGTATACGTAAACGGCATTATGGTGGGTATAGGTCCGTAATTTAGGAAACAGCGTGAGTGCACGTAAGTTGCGAAATAACACAGGACGACACTCCCTTATCGCGCGACAGATATGGGCGACTGAAGCAGACGCCAAGGTGTAGCGGGATTCGCGCTGCGGAAGCGCAGCCCTGTGTGCAATTGTACGTAAAAATATTTTACTAAAGTGTTTTTGTATGTGAAAAATAAAAACAACTTTAATTTCGGAAGGCGGTGGAATGTATTTTAATTTTTTGTCACCGCCTTCCGAAATTAAAGTTATTTTTCACATTTTAGTGTCTTTTTTGGAAGTCGGTTGTTTTTTTTTTTAAGTTTTTATTTTTCACTTTTTAATGGTTCACATGTGCTTACCCCTTCACAGCGCCCCGGCGTGATGTTATGTTATGAACTGGTGTAAACAATAGACAGACATGAGATTCCTGCAATTCCAAACCATTTGCTATCATTTATTGAGGAGTTCCGTTGCCTATCTCCGAAGTTCTTCATCAGGTTACCAAATTGAAATGGGACCACTCCAAGAAAGTACTCTGTCAAAAACTACCCAAATCGCTTCAAATGTGCCTATAAAATTTGAAGAGTTCTCTCTATTTCTCCAGGATTCCATCATCAGATCCTGATTTGATGATCATGAGACCACCTGAGAAGTATACCCTTTCAAACAAAAAAAAAATCCAAATTGGTCCAGCCATCTTCGAGTAATCGGGGAACATACATAAAAAAAAATTTAAAAAAGGTTCCGACGAATTGAGAACCTCCTCCTTTTGGAAGTCGGTTAAAAATAGCTCTATTTTTTTGCAATTAGATTTTGATACCGAGCAAGTACACGGAATTCGGCACGTAAATTTTTTAACACCTTATATTTTAATTTATTTCTAGCCATAGATTTATTGCTGCTCTACTAAGACTGAGATATGATATAATTTAACAGGTTTCCTTTTTAATCGGATAATTCATTTATTCTGCACAGTATTTTTGCCCCTTTGACATACATGCATGCCTAAGGCTGATTTTTTTCCAATAAGCTTATACTCGTACTGCCCTTCTAATTAAGACTGCCGTTACTAAGATGTTTATGAAAAATATATTATGTTAATACTTCATTTGAAATTAGTGTGATGACATCTATAATGTTATCATTAACGTGTTTAAAAAAATGTACCCTAACGGAGATAGTACGTACTAGTCTTAGGCGGCGTAACTGCCTCTGTTTTTGTACGTTACTTAATATATTATCCGTAAGAGCTCATACGGTATTAGAGCTAAACGTATTTTTTTATTTAAGTTTGATAAGATCATGTATCGAAAATGTATCGTAAAAATAAACACCGTAAGGTAGTATACGGTGTACGAGTATATGAATTATATTCAGTTATTAAGCGAAGCGAAGACCCGACATAACAGCAGTTACTACTTTACATTCTTTTTATTATTATTACTGATGATAATTAATATTGTTCTTATCTACTGCCTACTGATAACAAGGGAATCTGATCTAGAAATATTGCAATGAACAACTTTTTTACTAGTTTATGAAGTTACTAAAACGTTTGCTACAGCATAAACCATACATAGTTAGTACTTTGAGAGCTAATAAAACCTGCATTCTGCCTTGTTTCAAGTTCAACGAGAGGCCACTCCTTACGTGGTCATTTCCAATAAGATATCGATAGTATTTCCATAATTTACCAAAGCTACGCAAGCACGTATTGTAATGTAGTCTAACCAAGATCAAGAAATAAACGGAGATACGGGAATCAGACGAAGCCACCCATAATATCATTTTAAAATGGAACTAAAAGTGGGTGGCCAACACGCAAGAGGATACGACGTGTCTCGTAACTGATTAAGTAAGCCTTTCCCATATTCTTTTTAATTTTCAACCACGCAGGCATCAATGACATGATTTTACAGCTGTTGAATTATCGATACAGGGAAAACTAATCACAGAAAAACCTCATCCATATATTGGGAATGGCTTTAAAAGACGAACAGTTTAAAAACTGTTAAGAAAATTTACGGATTCCGAAACATTCTCGTACGGTCTAACATGCATCGCTCGGTGAATTCTCCTGAACCACTAGCAAAAATGCCAAGATCTAAAACAAGATTTTCGGGATGTGACGGGAAGAAAGATCGTAAAAGCAAATAGGTAGTATGTGTGATGTCAAGTATCCTATGTAGGTATATACTTAGACCATGCTTACTTCTATTGTAAGAAGTGCATTGAGTTTAACCAGTACATACATTAAAATTTTAAATTTCTTAAATATTAGTCCTAAAGACGCGACGTATGTAATTTGATATCGCTCCTATGGCTAGTAAAACTTGAGCTAATTCCCTTTATTGAATACTGTAACAAAATTCCTAGACATAAACACCGTAAATATATGATACGTCGCTCATGGTTATGGTTCATTATATCCATACGCAAAATAGCTTTGACGTAGAGTTGCGGACACCAATCCGAAAAATCCATAACCTAGTTCGTTATATAATTATTTTGCGCTTGCCGTAATGATTATTTGTTCAATTGAAATTCAACAATGAAGATTATCACAAAACACTAATTTCAAAAGAACGATCGCTAAGTTCGATTAGAGTTAATCAAGATGAAGATATGGTTTTAGAAAATCTTCATCTTGAATAAAAGCAATTGAAAAAAAAAACCGCGGTGTTATCTCGAATCTATACTTTGTAAAATTACGGTTTTCTTAGTTTGGAGGGCATTGTATATTCTTATTATACGATTTTATGTAAATACATATACGCTCAATTAAGCTTATATAATAGTTACAAAGAGCAAGTAATGAGCTCTGTAAGACAACAAAATTATAAATTGTTATTTTAGAAGTAATTCAAGCATCCAGTAACTTAATAAAGGAATTTGACGCTGTAAGCATAGTTATTTCGGTTAATACAGTATTGAGTTCACATTGAGAAAATAAAATATAGCTTTAAAAATCGTTGAAAATCTCAATAAAAAGTTATTAATGTTTTTATCTGTAACTTATTGTAGTAGGATCCAACAAGTGACACGACCCCGGAACGCGACAAATATCTCCTCATCAATTTCCGTTCTACATACGGTACACATCTCACGGTTCTCACCTCGTGTTGTATCCTTATTGTGTGGGAGCCAACCAGAACAAATTATGCTATAATTCATTGTGGTGCGGCCACGGAAAACTCAACCAAAGTGCTGGCAGGTTTATGTGGCTAGACCAACACTTTTTCTACACATCAAAAGTATACGCACGCTGAATTCGGAATTAGTTAGCGTCGTGGAAGACGGGCGGGCTGCTGCCGTAGGCCACATTGGCTTCGTATCTCAGGTAAGTCATTATCACAAAGGTCGCACTGTACTGTAATATCTACAACTTTTTGACGGAGGATTAATATTTCAAATATTCAGACTGGGTTTGGACATCGATGGTCTTTATAACTTTCTCAATAATGTCCACGAGGCTACTGGCGCCATTGCTGAAAATTAAGATCCCACATCATAGGGCATACCCAAATCTGTAATATCCATGCAGTCCTTTGGTTGTTAAAACATATTTGAATATTTTAAAGACTTCTTTAGGCTCATAAAAGTTTATCACCCTTTTATAAAGGCTTTTAAGGCGTTTTTATATGGGGACTACTTTTTGTGTGGAGTTAAATACATATTAACATTTCCCTCACGAATTTAGTCGGTTACGGGTGGGCAGAACTTCAGAGCGCCGCTCGTGAATAACGAACACTGCACCGAGTTGCTGCATAGTTTGGTACACTATATTTAATAGTTAGGTAGAAACAACTTGGCAGTCCTTAATAAATTAAAAAAAATGAAGTATACTAAAATATCATGACCTTGGGTGTGAGTCAGTATTCACATCGTAATAGCCAAAATCTTGTAGAACACCTATCTATTAATCGTGTTTGAAATGTGCTATAGATTTTCTGTGCGGTAAATGATGCGGTCCGGTGCGAAATCTAGATAAACTTGATAAATGGTCAGCCTTCTTATGGTGGCCATTCGTTTTCACTTTTGATGGACGCTTGCGAAATTCCAACTTTATTATAGCAATCCATTTTGCGAACCTGAGTTAAAACAGTAATCTTCTACCTATAGCCTCCTCACTATTAAAGATTTACGGGTGTACTAACAGTTTTGCCGTCAGCTTTATTATTAGACCAGAGTATGAGGCTCCGTTTTTAAATGCATTATTTCGTTTATACCAATTTTATGTTAGCTACCCAAATTCAGGTTAATTACGACAATATTTTTCCTAGTTCCTGAGTAGAGTCTTAAATTCGTATACCAAGTTTATGTTTTCATCATTCACATTCCTCAGAAATCTACTTATAAATACAGTATGATAAATGTTATGAAATATTGTTGTATTCCCGGAAATAATAGCCATCCTATGAAGGAAGAGATGCGGGCTGAGTGGCAGCCAGCAGCGCGTCGAATAGTCTGATACTGATTAGTACCGCAGTCAGAATTGTTGGCTGTATATCCTTCGACGTGAGAAAGAACGAGTATCAGCAGAGCACGTATTACATACGGTTTTGTACAAAACGTGAGGGGTCCTAAATCGTTGCCGCAAACGTGTGAAATAACAAAAAAAGTGAAATTTGTGCCTTCATATAACCTGCACCAAAATTTTTGCTTCTCACGCTTCCTACAAAGATTATTTACGTTGTTTTAACGAGGTCTCTGCATATTGGTTTAACACGGACTTTCAAAATCCATTAAATTATTTCACCATTGTGCAGAATGCGCCGGTTAAGCTTTTAAAATGGCGTTTCTTGTCTGTGAATAATTTATAAGTGTCCTGGGATTATCGCGATGATGAAGCGGCCGTGACCGACCTGAATCGCTTCACAAATCATGATTTTAATAAATCTTGTATGTGCTCTCAATTTATTTGCGTGAGAAGATGCCGAAGATTCTTAGCACTACATTAAACCGTGCCAAATGTCTTTGTCTCATGTAATAGTAATTCATCTAAAACAGTGTATGTATGTAGCCACTGACAAAAAACCCCAGTTAGAGTAGGTGCATACAATTTTTCCTCTTCACGACACTGTTTTTACAACTAGCTTGAGCCTGACGAATATTTTGAAATACCATACCAACATGAAATTTTTTTCTGATAAGTTTTATGCACCGTCTTCTCATACTGTAACGTACAATTCCATGCAGACCGCGCATGTAAAAAAGAAAGAGTTGCAATAATGCACTCCCAGGCATCAAAGTACACTGACGTAACACAACAGTGAAAACCCCAATAAACCTTACTTAGGTTTTACGGGAAGCGCTTCAACATGGATAAATACAGACAACAAAATGTATCTAGGAGTTTAAACTGTCTACGTCGCGTCGCTCTGGGCGTCGTCACCACGCACCGGCAGTGGCAAGCCGTTATCAGATTAGGAATCTGTATCTACGTATATTTTACATGCCCCGGAGTCAGCTACGGTAGTACGGACTAAAATATCATCTGCCGTATTAACAAGGCATGCAGTTTATTGAATTTTGGGTAGCGATGGCAAACGTTGCACGGGTAATCTAATTTTCAGGAAATTGAACATTTCGCATGAGTTGTACAAATATTGTTGATATTTTGACAAGTGACGTGGTGACTTGTTTAATGACTTCGGCTGACTATTGGTCTCCCGCATTGCGGGATATTTAATTATAATCCTCGCCTGTTGGTGATCGCGTGTAATTAGTAATTATTACACAGAGCTTGTTTCAGCTACAGCTACAAAACCAAGCAAATTCCGTATCATGTACCAAATATTTATATTCATCTTCTAAATTTTTAAATCCGTTGTCAAATAAATCTTCCGTGAAATAATCAGTCACACATCTGTTGCGGTCAGCAACTATTCTTCAGAATTCATTTTAAAACTGCAAGTTTTCATCCAAGCGTTCGATATCTTTCGACTTGAGCTAACAGCGAATATTTGACCGCTAGATGAATGGTTAATAAACATTCAATGCGGAGCATTTATCTGCGTAACAACCCTAGTGTTACGTAAGTGTAAATAAATAAATAAATATGTAACAGTCGTGTCATAAATTGTCATTAAATAATGTCCGAGTGTCTCCGTGTTATTTAGAATGCTGTCTCAGGAAGTTGCTGATTAGCGGCTGTCTCCGCTGCCCGCAGGTAGGTAGGGTGCGTGGCTGTCTCACCCAGGGGGTGGGAGTGCCCTCGGCCAATTTTCCGGCCTATCTCGGACGCGCCGCTAAATATATTCAGATACATGCACATTCTAATACGACAGGCGTACTTGCGCAATTTGAATTTCGATCGTTGGCTGTTACGATACTTTATGATAGGTAATTTTCTGGAACGTTTCTCCTTTGTTTTTATTATCTGTAGCCTTGTCTGTACAAAAAAAATAAGTCTAATTTATTTATTTATTTATTTATTTTACTAATTTTACTAATTTATCACTTTTTTATTTTAAATTCCGTTCTTTGATTTGATATGTCGTATATGTGAATGGAATAAACATTAGTTATAAACCTTTTAGCACTGGCTTATTATAGATTTTTTTAAGCACTTGGAAATTAACTTTAAATAACTAGCATTAATCTTTTTCTTATGTTGGTTTAAGACGAAAGTAAAAGTAAATAGTAAGAAGTAGTTTCTGTCTATAGGAAGAAGGGCGAGAGATTATGTGTTTTACTAATTTCTCCATGTCTAAATTAACTGACGGAAAACGACAATTTTTCCGTCATGTAATCAGATAATTAGCCAGTTCAGGGTGACGATGCGTTTAATAGTATGTACTCATCTAAAGTTAGTTTTATTTCAAGTTTCTGCGAATTATGCATATTTATTTCAAGTTATTGCGTGTATGCGAATCCATAAATTAATTATTTGCGCAGCAGCATAAATTATTCATTCGGAGAACCAATTGCACTGTCAAATTTGTCAACGTTTGCAGCTAGTACGAGTATGTGTGACGAATATATGCCACAAGCAGACCAAATCTGGTTTAGAGAGGCATTTTAATTAACAGCCGCGAACACCGCTGACATCGGCGACATGCCATCACAATAAGCGATTCCTTCCGTGCCCTCACATTTCAACAGTTTGTTTTATAACAGGATTTTTTAATAAACTGCAGCAAATTTTTGAAATTATATTTCATATGGAAAACTGAAACTTTGATAAATAGACAAAACTTGACAAAGTAGCTAATCGAGCTCGTGCTCGATTTAAGTGACAATTAAAACTGCTCCGAGGAAATAAAGACAACTGCGAGTGCTACGTAACTTAAACTCGTAGGTATGTAAATGAGCAAAAGTTCTACACGTCTAGATTGACTTGACGCGCATTTAATACACCCGAATCTTACACTACAAGAACTTGCAACAAGTAAGTATTGCATTTCTGCAACGTTTAGCAACGTATACAAACGTACTCTGTTGACAAAAACTAAGACTCATGTCGTAGCATCTGGCTACACGCTACGATTTTGCTACGCTTTTGCTACGAGCGTTTAATGAGCTATTTGAACAGCTTGTAGTCATTCTATTTCTTGTATTTTCAATATATATGATGTATCTGAAGCAACTGATGTTCCTAGATCAATCAAATTTTTGACAATTATGTTACTATAGTAGTTATGTATGTGACTATATCGTGAGTAGTAAATCATAGGAATCAGTAATCCGGCCGTCTATGTGAATGACATGAATTGTTCTCGCGTAGTAATCCACTCGCCACTAACGCCCAAATTGAGTACCTACAATTTGTTTCTATTCAAATAGCGCAATTGGATATAGTGTGCATACCTCAAGGTAGGCCCTGGGATTACCTGCTATTCGTATTAAAATTTTATATTACGATTTTGAATTGCCAGCATTTGAAGAGTTGTGAATGTTACTAACCGCATAAAGAAATAATTTGCGGTATTGCAACTGAGGGGGGGAGGGTGGTACCTTCCTGCTCTCGCAATTATTTTCTCGTGGTCCACGATTGAAACTTTTTCCAAAAAAAGCAACCGACTTCCGGAAAAACACTACAAAGTGAAAAATAACTTTAATTTCGGAAGTTGTTGTTGCAGTGTTTTTCCGGAAGTCGGTTGAATTTTTTTTGTTGGAAAAAGTTTTCATTTTTCACGTTTCAGCTATAGTACTATAGCTCCCCCACGCCAATTCGAAATTTCATCATCCTTGGGGTCAAAACAATAATTATATATTTATGCGATAACAGCAATCGCGGTTGATTTGCCTCCATTTTTTGAAGAGTTCCGTTGTCTGTCTCCGAAACGCATCATCAGATCTATATGAAATTTAAATGAGACCATTTCGAAATAAACCCTTTTTAAACAAATATATAATTTTGCAAACCCGTCTGTATATGATGGAGTTATACCCGAACATACATTAAACAACATGTCGAATTGAAAACTTCCTTCTTTTTGAAGTCGTTTAAAAAATAAAGTAACTTTTCGTGGCTGTCTGTGAGTGTATTTTTCCTTGACTATTTTTTTTTCTACACTACACAGTAGATTTTAATATGGTTTTCACAATAATTTAGAAATTTTATTCTGGACGGTGCTTAGACAAGCGCATCAAGACGTTGGTCCCGGCTGACATTCGATAGATATTTGACAGACGTTACGGGTCGGCAGAACTCAAAAACCCGAAACTCTGACAACCAGTCTTACCACGGGTATCTTACCTTAAGTGGGTTGTAGAAGTCAGAAATAGGCAGTCGCTCCATTTAAAATACTGATAATTAGCTGCATCCGTCGTAAACTAGAAGCCGTTCCCTAAATAATAGGGAAAAGTCTAGGCGGATGACTCCGGAAGGTTTATGTTCATTACAATGATCCCGTGAGTCGTAATATAAAATTTTTGCAATCGGGGGCATGCGGCTATTAAAATTAATCAAAAGTTGAAGCAGTGATTTCTTGAAAAGCATAACGATCTTATCCGTAATATCCGTAAATATTATGATACTTACATTGCTTGCATTTGAAGGCTTGGGAATACGAAATGTCGCAAATCGGAAAAAAGAGCTTCGAGGCATTGAGAGCGGAACCATCCTAATACTTATGCGATTATACACTGAGATCTCATCTGTCTGCAAGCAATTCCATCCACTTCAGCGAGCCGCATCGCATTTTCGTGGAATCAATTATATATATATCTTTAGTCGGGTGTAAGAAGCATCAACAAAACATTAATTAAATAGGTATGCTCTAAGTAATAGCAAAAAAATATCAGCTGTTTCATGCAAAACTGCAACAACTACACAGTAAAAATGTATGGAACAGCTATTTTCTTTACATCAGTTATTAATACCCAGCAACACTTCGGTCTTGAATAACTATGTCCTAAATTCTTAGTAACAGATTGCGCATCGATGTCTCTAACACCCTGTACTATAGCTTTATATACATAGTATTAGCAGAGATTTTCTCAATAACGATATAACGAAGTTATCCATAAAGCATTTTATAATATAATTCTTAAATTGCCTGCATTTGAAGGGTCGCGAATAAGAAATTTCGTCAACCGCCGGGAGCGTCGGATTGGCGACGTTAAATTAATGACTCCCATTAACAAACCTTTCGAGCTCGAAACAAATAGAATTTGCAACTGAGAACGTCTCAGGACCGACGGCTACTGCCAACCTTTTGTTAGCAACAATAATAATTATGATATCAAATCTGTATATTTAAGCATTTTGTTGTTTTTCGATGAAATTGAGTAGTACGCTTTGTATCAATTTTAATCTTCGTTTTGTTTTTTCGTTGTTGTTTGTAAGTAATTCTTTGATACGAAATATTATACTATAAATTGCTACGAGTCTTGTGTTGTGGTTCTAGTAAAATTTGAGCTTTATTGTTATACCTGAAAAACATATTGTATACACCTCTAGCAATCCATAATGGTATTATCGTCATCATCATCATCCACAACCCGACTTCACCCACTGCTGACTGGCCTGGTGATGAAATTAAACCGACTGAATTCGAACTCACGATCCATAGCTCGTAAGTCGGGCCCGATATCACTGGGCCAGCACTGCTCTATTACCATATATTTAATTAAAATAATAAACATTTGTCACTCTTTTAATATAAATGTTAATGTGTTTCCTTTATGTTATTACTAAATTAACATCGATAATATCCAGCACTGAACATTCGATAGTTCAATTGCCGATAATTCTGTGCATCATAACTACTACCGCTGTTTCGACCGGATTGATTGGCCGGCCGGTCTTGCAGAGCAAAAATAATCGAAATGTACATTTTTTCAACAGTTTTCAATTAAATTTTTAGGTCATTTGTAAGTTTTTATAAAAGGAATGCAATTTTCAACTATTTTTTTTTGATCACACCTGTTTTTAATGTTAATCTGGCAGTCATTTATGCATACTCGAAAGTCGTTTTTTTTTAGGTTATAACAGTAATTTTCTTTTTAAACTTAGAATACGTAGTTGCTTAACTCGTACCTGTGGGGAATTCTTTACTCGTACCGGTAGGTTGGGTACATGACCTTTGTGCTGGCGTCGAAATAATAATAAAAAAAAATAATTGTGAAATCTGTGTTTAACCACAATAATTGCCTAGGCTTAACTTTGTATGTTTAAGAGGTTATAATTTTTTTTCTATGTTTAGTTTAGATTGTAGGTCACTATGACTGATTTTGTGACTATTAACCAAAGAAATACATTTTAAGTTGATCTTAGTGATTCAGACAGATTTTTTTGTAATTTTTATTTATTTTAATGTGATCTCTTGTTATTACCAAAGTATTTTTCTATATCGTTTATAATGACTTCACTAAAGTTTTATTCTAAGTACGACTTAGGCTATATGTGGTACGAATTAGGCGACTAGGTGCCTTAATCGTACCGAAGGTACATTTGTGAAAATCGTTAAAATACCTATGTTGATAAAAGATTTTTAAATTTCTATGAATGTCAATTAAAAAGTAACTAAATAAAGATTCTATTCATGCAAAAGATTTTGGTTTTTTTGAATAGCATTAAATATTACAGCATTATTTCCTTAAGTGGTACGACTTGAGCAACCTTACCCTATATGTATTTTGACAACATGTAACCATAAAAATAGGATAAATAAAAGTTAATAAATGCATTTTCACCAATTTCGAAACCGCAAAATGTATGTTAGCTTCTGAAAACAAAAAAGCTATAAAGTGGAATTTTCATTGCCGTTTTGCGCAGCCAAGATGTTTTGTTCCGTGGTATGTACGGTCACAAAAAAAATCCGCTAAAGGTACGCATACGCAATCCCAAAAATATACATACCATTTTTTTTATAAAGCACCGCATATACAATTTAATGAACCGTACCTACTTACTTAACGTACCTACATAATAAAATATAATGAGCGAACGTAGCAGATCGAACAAAATTATGTTGTCAGTAAAAAGGCTGAATCGTTCCCGTTATATAAATCGGTTCATGTAGAAAAAATGTTAGGACCCGTATATGAAACCTAATTTGATGCCTTATTGAAACAGCATAATACACATAAAAACCAAGCAGCTGTGAAACAAAATGTTTTTTTAACACGTAGGTATGAGGCGACGAAAATGGCAATTAATATAACTGAATATGTCTTTATATATTTACGTATAGTGGGAGACACGAGTAGGAAAGGGAGGCCATTACCTTCAGAATAAAATAAAACAAAAAAATATTAAGAATTCTGTTATGGTTAGCACAGAACGGGGAATCGTGAAACAAAGGGAGGCGGTCTCAGGAGAGAACCCAGCAGTGAGGGAACAAGGCTGTCAATGATGATGACGCGACGCGTAAATAATAGATCATAATTAAACCGTATTAAAACTGATTGTCCCAGTCCTGCGATTTGCGGATGTAAATTAAAGCTATTATTTGCGTGTGGAGAATTGATCTAAAATGCAAAAATATGCGCACGTATTTGCATTTCATCTGTATAAAGCATTAATCAACCTATGTTTTATTCTTTAAGCCATAATTCAAGAAGGTGTTTCACAGGGAGAAGGGAAAGGTCTTGAATGAAAAATACTTAACACAAAAGCTTTAAGTCGAGACTGCGAGGAAACGGTGGCATTTTCTGCTTATTTTCTTTCTACAACCGCAAATCGGATGACCAGACAACCTCATCTTAAAAGTGCATTTCAAAGAATTGAGTTTATCTGATAAAGCGTTAGAGTATAAATGCGGTCTTTTTCAAAGCGTAAAGACGGCCTTATAAAAAGAGTACATATATGTTACATTTCAGTGGCACCACTAGACCAATAAAGCAGTCAAAATAATGGTGAGCAAAATCAAAACACACGCAAATTGCATTACCGGTATGCCGAAAAACACATTTTCGAATGGAATTAAACTAACCATAACATGTTATTAATATTCATGCAACATTTTGTACTAAATACGACGGTCAGGAACGCAGGAGGTACGCCAAAGTTTGACTCATGGAAATCCAAAACTATTTGCATAAAAGCGAACAACATGATTATTTTAAAGTGTTTTTCGAAATTACATTACCGTACATAGTAAAATAATGTATGGTGCTGTGACTCAGATCAATTGAAAGGATATTTAAATCCCACTTTTATTTTTGCTATTATTATAGAAGATTTATGATCCAATAATAATAATATGTTTGAACATGCTGCTGTAATTGTGTCCAAAATAATGGTTAGTATTTAATTTATGCGCGGTCAGGGCATTTTAAAGCCTGCAGCTTTGCTAGATCGTTTATTTAAAGGTGGTGAAACATACCCTTAATGTCACCGGACCGTTATTTGTTGCGATGTCTTTGTATATTAAGACAATGATAATATTCAAATGAGTGCCACACATGTTTCTCTTGAGTTAAATAACAGAGATGCGGCGTGCCAAGTGTAAATTACAAATTAGCTTCCGCAGTGAGCTTAGACGGTCTCTGGAACCATGTACAAAATCTGTGTTAGAAATATTAAATATTAACGTGATGCTTGCCTCTATAAGAAAATTACTTAACAATACGCCCGTAATCGCAGAAGGGTTTGGTAGAGGAGTACCTATAGTACCTGCTCGGGATCCTACCGTTTTGCCAAAATTTCAGTATCAAAACAAATTTTAGCAACCTTTTATACCAATGCAATATTTCGAATGATTTTATTATGCACATTTTCATTTTACTCGGCAGAATATTACCAAGAATAATGTAATTAAGCCATTTGGTCTTTAATCAAATGATTTACTACAGCAAACAATCTTTAGACAATAAACATTTAGTCAAATGATTTGATATGAAAATAAAATTAATTCGAAAATAAGAATTAGATTAGGTTCGGTTAGAACTGTGACCACACAATGCACGCGTCGAGCGAGCGAAGCGAGAATGCCGCGGCAGCAGCCGGCGAGTGCCAGAAAAATATTTTCGAATGTAAAACCAGAAACTAGTACCAGAATCTTAATATTAATATTATTATTACCTGACGATACTAAAAATTTGGCTTATTTTATTTTGCGTAAAACGTGTTAGACCAACTGAAATATTTGACTACATTAAAATTGGTAAAAGTACTAGTTGGTAAGCAAGCTATTGTTTAAACGTTCACTTGGCCAATATTAGGTTTGCGTTACATTTATTTGTAAATAGTTTATTTGCTAAGTAATAATTTGGCAAATGAAATTATGCGGAAACTTGTTTGGGAAGTGATAACTTGTAAAAAGACATTTTGATGTAACAGGGGTAACCCGACCTGTTCCAACATTTACAGTTATGGTTAAGTCCCATGTAATAATAGGAGGGGAGGCTATTACCATAAACCGGGCTTAAATCCAGAATCTTGGCTGCTGTTGAGAAATTCCTGATGGAAAAACTCAATAACACTGTCCGATCTGGGAATTGTACCAACCTCCTGCTCAGTAGTAGCGTTTGCGACCACCAGACCGAGACCAAAATATTTAATGTGAAACTTAATTTGACAGTGTCCCAGCTTGTTCGCTCGTGCACTTACTTAAGCTTTTTTCTAAGCACTTATAACCGTTATGGTCCGCTATTACGTCTAGTCAAAGACATTGCCCCCCATTTAAGACCCGGTACCCACGAGGAGGCGGGCCGCCTCTGTCTCTCCGCTTGGAAAACGTTTCAATTGTCCAGAAAGTGCCCACACACGTCCTCACTGCTTATTCACAGGTGCATTCTCCTTTGTAACTATACCCTCGCTTGAGACTAATTACAGCTTAAGTTTCCTTTCTTCATAACGTAGGGTCACAACAAAATAGGTAGCCAATTTTCCATTCATTTAGGAAACTATCTGTTGTTCAGTGAGAGTGCTAGTTTTAATGGAATTAATACTTATAGCGTAGTACTTAGCGGACTCCGGGCTCCGAAAGGATGCAACCAGGAAAACGCGAAGATGATGATGTTCAGCCCATAATGTTCCCATTGCTGGAACATAGGCTTCCTCTTTTCGAGAGGGAATGGGCTACAATCCACCACGCGGGCCCAGTGCGGGTTGGTAGTTGACACATGTCTTCGATTTTTTTGGTTCTAGGACATGCCGTTTTCCTCACGATGTTTTCCTTCACCGTTTTGAGAGCAGTGGTGACGAAATAATTTATACAAAGTAAATTCTCTAATAAAGCGCCTGACTGGGATCGAACTCACGACCTACAACTCGTAAGTCGTAGCCGATACCACTCCGCCACTGCTCACTCCATCCACACTGCTCTTATCTTATACTGCAAATTATATAGGTCCTCATCATCATCTGTCCAGCCTTTTCCCAACCATGTTGGGGTCGGCTTTCAGTCTAACCGGGTGCACCTGAATACCAGTATTTTACATGGAGCAATTGCCTATCTTATCTCCACAACCCATATACTGGGTAATATGATATCCCTGGGTAAGAGTGGTTGTCAGACTTTCGGGCTTCTGACGACCCGTAACGACTGTCAAAGATCCACAAATGACAGTCGGGACCAACGGCTTAACGTGCTTTCCGACGCATGTAATTTACACACCAAGACCCCTGTCTTGGTGTGTAAATTACATAGGTATTTGCTTTTAATTATGTTATGAGCCTACTACGCATGTTATACACATTTCATTTTTAAACTTATGATAAGATTATCAATTACTTTTGAAAAAATATAGCATATAATAGGTATATATTATTATTACAGATTTATCGCGACTTATTGCGACGACGACAAATCAATAAATTTTCTAAAATTTTAGAATTAGGAATGTAATTTTGACAATAATCAACTCTAAACAAATTACTATTAGGACGGGTTTATCCTGCAACACGTTGTATTAAAGAATATATCGAGTGTGCGTAATAGAAACCGCAGTATCTTACGGTACGAAAAACTCTCAGATTCCTAATCGAAAGTTGGGCCAATATTGGTATCGATAAGTCTCAAACGATCTTAAATACTGCGCGGCACTCGCATAACAGAAATACTTTTCTGTTTGTTTTGATATATTCATGTTTGCTTGAGATTTGGCTCGATATGTAAATATATATGAAGATATTTTTAAGCATCTTGTATGTTTTTAGTAAGTAAAATGTAATATTTTTTATGATAACTAGATTTATCTCAAAGAGAGCAGTGGTGGCCCAGTGATAACGGCTGTGACTTACGAGTTGTAGGTCGTAAGTTCGAACCCAGACAGACGCTTTACTTTGTGCAAATTATTTCATCACTACTGCTCTAAACACAGTGAAGGAAATCATCGTGAGGAAACCGGTATATCCTTGAACCAAAAAATTCGAAGACATGTAAAGAAAAAAAAAAAACGTTTATTTGCGGTAAACATGACGCAAAAAAAAAAACAGGAACACACACAAAAAAAAATAGGTAGAGGGAAACATGCGTCACATCCACGCAAAACGGCTATCGCTCAGCATTTTGCTGCGACCATAGGGTCGCAAGACAGAGCCCCAGCGCTGGTTTTCAGCGACAGCCGGCTTTGACGTACTGACGTCGCCCGGTGCATCAAACAATTAACATCCAACTTAAAGAAAATTATTATAATTTAATGTGAATGTGATAGAAATTATACAAGAATATAAAGAAAAATAAATATAAAAAGGAAATATACAAAAGTGCTACAAGAAAATCATCCTCAATAAACATTTTACTCTTTATGTAGTGGCAACATTTCGAAGTCGTGCGTGTGCGTCTTAAAAATGATGTAAGAAATTACAAAATGGCCAATGATATAATGTGTTATTATTATGCAATATACATGTGACATCTACCAACCCGCACAAGGCCCGCGTGGTGGATTACGGCCCATTCCCTCTCAGAGAGAGGAGGCCTGTGTGTCAGCAGTGGGAATATTATATGCTGATTATGATGATTTATCTAAAAGGGTAATTCATTCTATTTATCTATAGTGCAAACGTGGTTACGAAACTGACTGGCCACGGTGCACCGGACGTCCATTTACGAGTAGGTATCGCCCCTATTATGCAGCCATCTATATTATTGACTGGCCGACAGGCATCGCACAGCCGAAATGGTCTACAGGATTGGCAACGTGAAAAGGAGCTAAGTTTTTTTTTTTTTTTGGGTGGGAAATCATCAAATTACTTCTCCCGCTCTGGGTGGAGCAGGAGGGCGTGTCAGACTTTTACTGACTAAAACCCACCCATGTTCCCTCAGCTGCCCGTATGCCAGGGGCCGCGGTATCTCTTTCGAACAACCCGCACACCTGGCAGGCATCGGCCCTTGCGGGCCCCACCAGCTGCTGCTGACGTCCTCCTGCGATGGGTCAGCACAGTGGCCCCGCCGCCTACCACTTTTCGGCCGCAGGGGATAGGGAGAGTGGCCAACGCTATACTGACACTCCTCTTCCCTTGCGGCCCCACGGCGTCCGCCATCAAACGGTGGGAGGCACAAGCCCTGACGAGCGGCCCCACCTTGGGGTTCCTCTTCGCTTCACCGTGTAGATGACCACGGTTACTGAGCCCCCCCGCAACGACAATGCGGGAACCCCACTGGGGGGGAAGGAGCTAATGTTCCGTCATATATTGTAGAGAAACAAAAAATCAATGTAACAGGGGAGTTCAAGTAACAGCATATTAACTTGGAAGTCTTTAATGTCATACCCGTATTCGACTGGTTATTAAGAAATAAATGAAAACAAAGCCACGGAAAATAGCAAGGCAATTATAAAAGGTTCTTGTAATACTAGCTTCATAACAACAACTTCACGGATAACGAACGAACTACTTCAATGCTTGTTATATCTCTGAATGAGCTCGAACGATTGGCGGATCAGACAATAGATAGTGTACCTAATTGGAATTTCCTTCAGGAAGATCTCAGACTTAGCACTTGTATTACTATTGTCATACAAGTGCTAACTCTGAGATCTTCCTGTCGCCGGCTGTCTACCTCGTTGGTCTAGTGATTGCGGGCGGTCCTGAGCTCGATTCCCGGATCGGGTAATCATTATTGGGTTTTTGAATTTGGATTTTTCTCGGTAGTAGCCTGAAGTCTGGATTTGTGTCTGGTTGTCGGCATTAGGCTCGGCCTTTAAGTGCTCAACCATGACTGACGAAATGTAGTTATTGTAAACATTGTAATGGGTGTAGGTACAATAGTCGTCTACTACCCCTTCAGAGAACACTGGCATGATGTTATATTATGTCATGTTATGAATATTGTGAGAATCGATATTTTTCTCTTTGCAAAGTATATATTAATGTTTATTCTACTATGTATTTCTTATTATGAAATCAACGTATTTATTGTACACCATTCCATATTTTTAAAACCCAAATTACGAATTTCGGAAGGTCTATTAACCGAATTACTGACCACACCCACTTCACTTATGTTTAAACTTAAACGTCAGCAGCACCAGCAGCTAACGTTTAAGTTTATAGCGCGATTTCAAAAATAGTTCACTGGTTCAATGATATTTATTTACTTATTAACTAATGAAAAAAAAAAATGTTCCGTGTCGTTTGTTTACTATTTAACAACTTTTATTTAAACAATGATATGAATATTTACTTTGTAAAGTATTATAATGTTTTAATTATTGTGAATGTGATGACTGTGTAGGTGTTTTTTTTCTTCATTTAGTCATGGTCTGGCAATTTGAGTAATTTATGCGGCCTACCCAAACGTCCTTTCTCAAGTTCTGAATTGATCTGTCCAGGTCCACTCAATCTGTGTGATTCATTTCTCAAAAGATCATTTTAGACACCAGTGCACATGGTCTTCACATGATCTGATCAAGATTATGTCTGGACTTTAAAAGAGACTGTGACCTCTGAGTTTGTTTCGGCCTTTCTTCTCGGAGTAGTCAAATAGGAAACGCCGACCTCCTCTAGTTTTAAAAATATTATTGATGTGTAAAAGTGTTTGTACTGCTTACAGAAATAAAATGATTTATCATTTACTTACGCTACTTCACGGCAGGTCTTCTTAAAAATAAATTGTCTTCTTTAAAAAAAAAAAAAAATGTCTCGTTTTTCTAAGCGTGTCGATTGCAATCTAAATAGAGTCAGACCAGGATTTGGCTAAGAGCTTGGCATTTTCAGCAGCGTCCATCATCAGGTCCTGTAGCGTGAAGACAACAGCATAAGCTGGACAAGATATTAAGTACCCCATTGTTTGTAGGACAGCAGCACATTTACACGACAGGTGAAAACGAATGTGTTGTTAAAGGGCGAAGAAATCTTGAAGATAGCTCAGTATAGTTGGGCTTAACATTCAATGCTACACTTCAGTGGGGACCACTTATAGATAAATCGTCAAAAAAGCTAAGCTCCGCAGCATATGCTGTTAGAAAAAATCGTTATTCAACTGAAATAGAAACAGTCGTTAATCGTTTGGTGCACATTAGCTATTTTTGTAGTGTAATGTTGTACGGTATTCTAATGTGGGGAAAATTTTGCAGACAAGGGCTGTTCGATCAATTTATAAATGAAAGCCGAGACACTCTTAAAGAGATTGATGTAATGACTGTGCCTTCTTAGTATAATTTCGAAAATATATCATATACTCATAAAAATTTGAAGAAAAAATTTAATACTGTGATACAAAAAATTTCTGTGCATTCGATTTTCACACAACAGGTACTGGTGCTGGGTGGTGGCTGGCGATGAGTAATTGCATAATCAGAACTTCAGTCCTGCCGGGGGTCCCCGACCGCACACATATTTTTCCGTAGTTATTTCTTGATGTCATTGAAAAAACCAGCGTAGTACGAGTATATGTACAACGCTGTTTTTTCCAATACTAGATTTGGCAGACACTACTTAACTGTCTAGCCCTTGTGCCTCCCCCAGAAATTAATCTTGTTTCCGCCCTTGCTGTTACCCTATGGTAGAAATGGGCGTGAGCGTGATGTAGTTAATATTGAATTTCAACTCAAATAAGTACCAGGTACTTAGAGGAATGAAAATAAAGAATTGAAAATCGTCTTGAAAGACGTCTGTAAGCCTACAACGTTCTCTCGTTCACAATATGTAAAAGAATCTACATAAGTAAAATCAACCTATTTAAACCAAGTGATATGATTTCCATGAGAATCACTAATAAATACTCGATATTACAAGTGTTGTATAATGTCAAATAATGACGAAAATATGTCAGAAAGTGTAAAAAATAAAATTAATAAAATTATTTTTTTTATTTGGGAGCAGTTAATAGACGCTCACATAGTTATGCTGCTAATGAGGTACCAGGGAGATTCCCACTGCTGACACACAGGCCTCCTCTCTGTGAGAGGGAACGGGCCGTACTCCACCACGCGGGCATAGTGCGGGTTGGTAGATGTCAATTCAATTATATGCCGGTTTCCTCAAGATGTTTTCCTTCACCGAATTGCGAGCTCTATCTAAGTAATGAAACACTTTATGATATTATGAACACTCATTTCATAATTAACAAAATCGTGAATAACTCATTTATTTGGCCACTTTATTTCTACTTTGATAAAAGCTGCTCCGTGAAAGTGCAATTTCATTGAAAATGGATATCATCACACAAGATGAATGGTGGAATTAAAATAAAAGAAATTGTCTTGTTTATTTTACCCTTTTTCCACCACCTGATAAGTTGGATGTAAATTATCTGTTCTATTTTTTGTTACACTAGCTACCTAGTTGATAGTTATAATCCGGACACAGTAAAACAGTTTTTATATCACAACTCGTAACATCGTAGGCGCAACAAAAAGTAATATAAAGTTGCAAGACAGTCATGCATATTTAAAACAAATTTCAAAGTTTTAATAAACCTTCAAATACGATCACCTTACTCACATAAAAAAAAAGTTTATTTAAAGTCTGTTGGTCTTCCTGCTTTTGCATTCACAATGAGGCATAAAAATAAACAAAATAGACCATTGTTGAAACATTGTATGTTAATGTTATTTTTTGTTAATGTTTATTGATAAGCAGAAAATAATGACGTATCTTTTTCCACTCATCAATTCATACTTTCAACACATGTTGTTATATTGCATAAGACCATACAAACTGACAAACTAATAAGCGTAGGGTTAACAAAAAAGTTCCATCACAACTACACCGCGGCGTGTACAAAGCGGCCACTTCAAAGCCCTATCTTTAGGGATAAAAGAGATTCCAAAGGAGAAAATAGGCTTACATTAAAAAGTCACGGCCTCATCACAACAAGGCAATTTTGGCAAGTCAACAACGCGTGTAGCAGTCGGGGATGACGAGGCATGACGCGGACGTCCCGACTTGACGTGACGTGACAAGAATGACGTCGCCTCCTATGAAGAGTATTTATTGACGTCACAGGATATGTCATGACATCGCGTTTATCATTCGAGATGCGGTGCTTTGTGATATTTAATCATGTGTTTCGTGAACAAACAACATAATGTCACCCAAATTAACTTTTATGTGGAGAACGCACGCGGTGATTATTTTCAGTGCGATTGCGTGTAATTAATGTTACTTAGCATATGTGATTTTTATCGTTTTATTGTAAGAAAAATGTCAACTCATTGCACTCTATTTCATTTACTTTGACGAGAAGTCATAATTTTAATATTGTAACGAATTAACTTAATTGTGTAATTCTTTTATAATTTACCATATTTTCGTGGAGGCTGTCTACAAAAGTCGACCTTATTACTACATGAGGTCGACTTACCTTATGTAGCCTGCACTAGCAGGCTAGCAATAAAATAACTGTGGTTGCATTCGAATAGTCAAGCAAAAGTATGAGCTTTCCAATTATTGGTATTAGCATAAAACCAATGAAATAATAGGCGCGTGGATGTTAACACGAACGCTTGGAATTCAGCTTTCCTACTAATTTTATAAATGTGAAAGTTTGTATATTTAAATGTTTGGACATTTCAATGTTTGTTACACAACCACGCAAAACGGCCGAACATATTTGGAGTAAATTTGGCACACAGATAGTTTGTAACCTGGAGTAACACATAGGATACTTTTTATCCCGATAGTACGTTCCCGTGGGATAATTTTCGACCTACACGCGGGCGAAGCCGCGGCTAAAAGCTGGTAAACATAATAATTTTCACGTTCTATAATTCCATAAACCCCGTAAAACATTATGTACCTCAACGAAAAGATACCTACTTCTTAAACCATTTGCAAGTCATCAATGTTTTTTTTTTTTTCAAATATTCACTATTGCGTGCCCGGGTCACATTATCAAAAATAATATTTTTTGTTGGCTTATCCGAAAGGCTGACATAACCGTAATTGGATTTAGCCCATTTCGTTCAAGTCCAATGTTTCCAATAAACCGTCTGGCTTGCACCACGACCCTGCCTACTTGTGTAACCGCTGTTACCCATACTCAAACAAACATGGGACCCCTACACAGTAGGTTATTATCGTTTTATTCTGTGAAACAAGAAAAGTTCTTAACGCATTGTGGAAATAAATCAGAACAGAACTCATTCTTTTTTAACCATTAACGCTAGCAATTTCCACTCCAGCTTCGCTGAAAAGATCCATATACCTACTTATAGTGCTTTTGGCATTAGTTTGCGCTAGATAAAACGGAGTTCCCGTCTACGGGGCTTTCTGTCAAATGCAATCGTTAATCCCGGGTTACGAGTTTTACTGTGCGGCCACCGCCACGTTACACAAACAATACTCGCGCTAGACTTGCTACAAAAGCCCAGACTTTGCCGGCAATCATTATTATTATTGAAGTCTGTGTCGGCAACGACTGCTCAATTATCTTGGAATCAAAAAGAACAAATAAAATACAGATGCATTGTCATCCGACGAAAACCACTTCTTTACTTTAACAGAATTATATTGAAAGCTGTGATGGCGGAATCGTTTGATTTCAATAATAAAAGTATATGAAATAAGTATGTAACGCGGGAAAACATAAAATGCGGAAAGGACAATAACAGGTTTTTGTTCACATTGGCCCCGCTTTCTGCAAATATAATAAAAACTGAGATCTAACAAAATCGTTGGGATTGCCGAGCTCAAAATTAATGACAGTCATTATAACGCTCTCGCTGCTAAAAACAAATAAAAGTTGCAGCGTGGTCGTTTCGCTTTGGACTTAAATTCTGGCCTATACAAATGATGAATACATTTCGAAATTCGCAGAATTTTGGCCGCATTTCGAATGAGTATAATAAAGCTCTCAACCAAATACTTAAACATTCATAAATTACAACTAAACACAGTTGAGGAGCGTTTACTTTAATAATTACGTAAATGTCGACAAATGTCTTGGGTACTTGTTATTACAGTTAAGTACAAAGCTTTTAGGATCACGCCGTTTCTGTTAAAATTCCTCGTCTCGCGGGGCAGCCGATATAAATAATATTCTAATCTTTTTGTTATTTCACCGATCCCGAAGGTCACATCGTTGTAAAAGCAAACCTCTGAAGTTGAAATATTTCTAAAACGTCGCGACGAGAAGCTCAAAGCTCTAGGCAACAGCCTTGTATGAGGACTCTTTGAACTGAAAGCGAATGTCGCCCTTTTGGCGATATGGCCTTCCGCGAGTACGTTGAGGTGCCGTCAACAACTGCGGACTGCGGTTTATCCGACATTACTATTACTTTGTTGTGTAGTACTACAGTTCACTGTTTGTTGCCAGTTACAATTCCATATTTATGTTGCCACCCTCAAATATTTGTTCGAACAGATCCAAGACGTACGAAATTATTCTAAATATTCTGTTTGACATTAAACGGTTCGTTAACGTTACCAATGTTAATTTTGATATTTAATACAAGTAGGTATAGGATCCATTTAGAAATAGGAGCTTAAAGTAACGGATTTAATAAGTTAACCTAGGTACATACTCAAAGCCAAAGCTAACTTTACTCTGACTTTAAATGAGGAGATTTGCAATTAGAACTGTAAATGAATTATACCTACGTCTCCTCATTTATTGATGTTACACTAGTAGATTAAACAGCATACTGCAATTGATTTATGCGAGGACGGTAAAGTCTAGCTGTCCACGTTCTGTCACGTCAGAATATAACATTTATAAGTATGATCGGCCAGCAAAGCATTTGCATTTTTTAAGAAGTTACACAATGCAAACCGTTCCACATTTTTAAATTCTGAAACAATATAACTAGATTTTCCAAAAAAGATAAGTACACCAGGTATCGTTGCACAGACCAAGCTGACGGGCATCTTTCTTTTAAAGATGTTGTTAAAAGAAACCAGCCTCATTGCTCAACAGAGTTTGGACCAGCTCCAACTGTATTCTGAAGATAATAGAACCCGCGACTCTATTGGATCCGAAGAACAAACTAGTTAGTTGCTAATTTAATTAAATTTACTAATAACATGACAACATGTTCTTCAAAAGCAAGGGAGACTACTGTCTGACAGCCAGGGGAACCGATCACGTTTCCGATTTTTTTTTGTTCGAATTTCATTTTACCGAAAACTATTGACCAACGTCTTTTTTCCTATATGCATTATTTGGTATATTTTTAGATCATCGAAGTATCATGTGTCATAGGTATTATTTTACCAAACTACATTACGCCGATTTACAAAATAACTTTTTGCTATTGGCCGAAGGCTCTTTTGAACTTTTTTTATTTGCTAAATGATTTATTTGCCATATTTTCATCACACCAAAACACCATTTTACGGAATATTATTTGGTCACAAATATATTGCCCGTTACTGGGTAGCAATTTCAATATGAAATTAAAATAGTGTCATAAAACTCAATCTGTTGTGCTACAAATTTAGTGAGAAACGAATCACTGCAAAACCGACTTCACGCAGTCTTGTCTGCCCTACCCCTAGAGTGTAATTTAAACCCGCGTAGGCGCGGAGGAGTGGAGCGGCCTGCGAGCTAAGGATCAGGTGGTTTGAAGGCCCGCCGCCGTGGCTGAGGCTGGCCGGTGGAGCCGGCCAGCATGCCGAAGCTGCGGTGGTGAGCGTTAAAACCATTTGCGACGATAAGCTTGCGTAGGGCCACCCAAACCCCGCAGCGCCGGAGCCGTGACAGAAACAATGCTTGCTGCATGTTGCATGCCTGCTTACATTTTGCATGTTTGTTTGCACGGTGCCTGCTTGCTTGCATGTTGCATGCTTGCTTGCATGCTGCATGCAAATAGTGTGCACAAGCTTTATAGGCGTTTGGTGAAATGAAAATATGGTAATTAAAACAGTGGTATAATGAATTTTCGGAAACATAATACTTCGAACAAATGTTATTTCGGCTAAGTGTAACTTCGGTAAAAAGATTTACGACCAAATGAAACGTCGGAATAACGAAAAAAATCAAATTGATAATAATTCAACTGATACAGTGGCAGACGTGACTTCGATGAAGTAAAAAATAACGAAACGAAAACACTTAGTTGAAAAGTTTTAGGTTAAATGAAATTTGGTCAAATCTTTTTCGAACTTATGATAGGTAACCGACAGCCAGACACAGTACATACACGTATTGGGTGCTCGGTTCAATAATAATTAATAATTGCACTTATTGGTAAGTGCAATCAATACTTTGACATGAGGCTCGGACACAGGATAGGTACACCTACAAATTCACTCTTGCTGCTACTACACCAACGAAACAGTTACGGCCATTAACAAAGTTTATAAAAGCTTTCAATGTCCCAGTAGAGTTTTGAACTTCTTTGTCTGTTTAATCCAACTATTTATATTTTCCTTTATTTTTCCTGGGAAATCGTCGGTCTAGAACAAAGCACGAAATGGTAGTAGCGTGAAACGCCATGGTATTACACCTTCTACCATGAGTCGGGATCGCGAGTAAACCTACCTGAAACATTAAAGCCGCGATGCAAGTAACTTGTCTGTGTCTAACAAATGACTACCATTGTCTAAACACTGTTTAGATGGTACGACTATCATTGTCGATTTAACTTTAAAGGTAAAAGCAATTCAATCGCAACAATTAAATAAGGCTTTATAGATTCGTGACAACTAAGTTGAATAAAAAACAACGTACAGACTGTACGTTGTTTTTCAGCCAGCTTAGTTAACTACTGCAGATAAAACTTTTTCCAAAAAAAAAATAACCGACTTCCGGAAAAACACTACAAATTGAAAAATAACTTTAATTTCGGAAGTTGGATAAAAAACAACGTACAGACTGTACGTTGTTTTTCAGCCAGCTTACTTAACTACTGCAGATAAACCATTTTCCAAAAAAAAAATACAACCGAGTTCCGGAAAAACAGTACAAATTGAAATAATAACTTTAATTTCGGTAGTCTTTGGATATGTTTTTTAATTTGATGTCACCGCCTTCAGAAATTAAAGTTATTTTTCACTTTGTAATATTTTTCCGGAAATCGGTTGATTTTTGTTAGTTATAGTACCTACCCCACACCAATTCGAAACTACAATATCCTTGGAGTCAAAACATTGCATATTTATGCGATAGTAGCAATTGCGGTTGATTTGTTGTCATTCTTGAAGAGTTCCGTTGTGTGTCTCCGAAACTCATCATCAGATCTATATGAAATTTAATTGGGACCATTACGGAATAAACCCCTTTCGAACAAAAACAGAATTTTGCAAATCCGTACTTTTTGTGTAATCCTATATATGACAGAGTTATGTCCGAAGATACATAAAAAACATGAGGAATTGATAAACTTCTTCTTTTTGAAGTTGGTTAAAAAAACATCAAATGATGAAGGTAACTTTCCTGAAAAGGTGCAGAACTCCATTAAAAACTGAATTTTCGAAATTCCATCCCCGAGTGTGGCAAGTGGAAGGTTGAAGTATGCAAACAAGATTGCGGCAACAACTAGTAGTTCATAAAAGTTCTTCGCTAATTTATACTACCCTACTGAATGTTTATACTGCCCGAAATATCATCATATTTTGGAGAATGTTAATATAACTTATGTTTTTTAGGATAAGCTGTAACTTTTATAATTATATTAAATCCTAACTAGGTATCGATTTCGCACTGTGTCTCATTTATATTGAAAAAGAATATAATGTGTATGAAATGTCGTATTGCCCTTTGAGCTCTCTCTGTTATAGATTTTGCCTATATTGGATTATTGGTCCTAGATACAGTATCCTTTTCTCCGCACCGGAAGCCATCACCAGGCCGAGGACAGGATGTGGCCTATTTATAGGGTCAGACCATAGCAATGGATATTATTACCTACTGGTGTGTGGGTGTACTATAACAATACCTTATGTTTTGTTATGTTCCTTACTGGTGTGTATAAAAATGATGAGGTAAGTAGGAAGTATACACGATAACATGCCACCAGTACATAAGTTGGCTTACGTTATCATATTATGATAACGTAAGCCAACCTTGTTCTTATAAACTACTAGCGGCACGTCCCGGCTTCGCACGGGTGGACATTTTCTAGTAATAAACATAGTCTATGTTACTCAAGGATAATGTAGCATTCCAATGGCGAAAGAGGTTTTGAAATCGGTTCAGTGGTTTTTGAGTTTATTCGTCACAAACATACAAATCTTTCCTCTTTATAATATTAATATAGACTATCATCATCGTCTGCCCTAGCCTTTTTCCAACTATGTTAGAGTCGGCTTCCAGTTTAGACTGGAAGCCGACCTTAACGACCATTTAGACACGACAACAGAGAAGCATAGTAAGAATATTTTACTGTATCACCAAAATATAAATCGCTTCCCTGGCAAAATCCTAGACGTGGAAATGTTAATAGATAAATATCATATGGATATCCTATGTTTTTGTGAAACTTGGTTAAAACCAGATAGGATGTTGTTTAATGTAAATATTTTTTCAGTTGCCAGTGCGTACAACAGGTCTTCGAAAAGGGGTGGTACTTTGATATTATGCAATAGTTGTTTTAGATGTAAGGAGAGAAAGGATATCACTGCTTGCTCTGTTGATCGCTTATGTGACGTAGCATGTGCGGAGGTTGAGGGCCATACTTTCTTATCTGTTTATAGACCACCAGCCTCAAACTTGTCATCATTTTTTATCATAATGGAAGAAATATTAGGTAAACTTTTTAAAGATAATAAATTAGTTTTCGTGTGTGGTGACCTAAATATTAATCTATTAGTTAACTCACCAGAAAAATGTAAGCTTATCTCATTGTTTAAATCATTCAATTTAAAATGTATATTTAATGAAGCGACTAGAATAACAGCAACCACCGCTTCATGCATAGACAATGTATTTTCTAATTCCAAAATAAAGGACTCGTCCTTAATTAGTGGCGTTAGGTCAGACCATACTGGTCAGCTTGTATCGTTTGACTTAGATAAAAAGTTACACCTAGATAAAACCATTGAATTGAGACCCCTGACCCCAATATAAACTATGGCACATTTTTTTCTACAGTATGCCAAGAATTCAATAAAGCATGTCCTGTTAAAAAAGTTACAATCCCTCCTAAACCAAAATTTAGCGAATGGGCCACAGCTGGCATTAGAAAAAGCAGAGATATCGTATATAATTTGTACCATGAAAAATCACTGACTTCTGATCAGGCCCTTCTTAATTATGTAAGAAACTATTCTAAGATATTCAAAAGAGTCTGCGCTCAAGCTAAATCTAAATTAGGTAATAAGTAACAAAATTAATATTTCTAAAAATAAAATAAAGGCTGTGTGGCAGGTAATTAACAAAGAAACTGGAAACACACAACAGCAAGATCAGAATGAGTTAGCTCTAAAAATTGAAAATGAAACCATTTCAGATAACTTAAAAGTTGCTGATACTCTAGAAAATTTCTTTACCAACATTCCAATAGAAGTAGTAATCGTTTCGTATGGAGAAATGACCAAGAATCTCCACAGATACTCTTTTAAAATGTTTTACAACGTTTTGGAAGAGCAATTGATACAAATAATTTACTCGAATAAGTTCCAACCGTTCCATGTTTGCATTCGTCAAAGAGGGCGTAGATTAGAGAATTAGTAGAGAATTACAATCCGTGTTATTCTACCGCAGCATAGCAAAACCAACGACAAATGCGTTCAAAGCAATATTAACTTTCATAAGACCGCTACGAGTTCACGGCACGAGTTCTTGACTTCTGCGTAACAATTCGTGTCTCCTTTTGACACGACTTCGCAGACCTCGTCTACCGCTGCATTTTCCCGAATAACTTATGTAATGGTTTAAGTGTGTTGCTATGTTCGCGGACTGACGTGGAAGCTTTAGCCGAGTTAACCAACAAACTAAAGTGCTCTGAAAAAATTAAAGCTGCAAGTAGCACACTGAAAATGTTATTCTATTTTACTTAACTATATCTCTGAACAGATTTAACAACATGAGTGTTCATAAAACTAGATAATTTAATGTTGCTATTAGTTTCAAATGTTGCGGAAACCGTGTTTGCTGATACATTATGATTTTCTTTCACTTCATGCCCAGTTGGACAATTTAGTTGGGAAAGACCCGGCTCCCGGCGTACGGAGGGTTAACTCGCGTCTCGTCCCATCACGTCATGCCACGTCATGCGGGGCTTTCCCGCTTGATTGAATGTTAAACAGACCATGATATATGTACGAATGAACATAGTTATCTAGATAAGTCCACATTTGTAACAGAACGGGTTTTCACTTGAAGGTACGAGAGAAATGAAGTTTTGAAAGTATTATTCAAATAAAACTGTAGGTAAATAAATATATAGATATTTAGATAGATAAATAAATTATCATATTGCAAATTGGGCTCTTGGCTAAGCAATAATACCCTCACGGGTCGATTGATGAGGTTAAGCTATACTTGCCGCGGATGACCATCTTTACATACCGAGACTAAAACAGAATGCACGTTAAGCCGTTGGTCTCGGCTGTCGTTCGTAGATCATTGACAGTCGTTACGGGTAGTCAGAAGCTCGAAAGTCTAGCAACAAGCCTTACCAAGTGGTGTCGTATTACCCAGTAACTGGGATGTGGTAGTCAGGTAGGCAGTTGCACCATGCAAAATACTGATATTCAGCTGCATCCGGTTAGACTGAAAGCTGACCCCAATAGAGTTGGTAAAAGGCAGATTGATTGATGTTAATGGAGTATCCCCGTTTCTTAATGGAATTAATACCAATCTCAAATGGAAGCAAAATATTTAAGTCATCAACAATTATACCCCAATAAAAAGCCACTATTTTTTAGCCCGAGACAAAACTGAGCACGTTGCAACATCGTGGATCTAACCCGCCATGACATGTAAGCGACATAGCCATCGATTTCATGTCACGAATATCAGAGCTATGAGAACTCAGCTTTGCAGATATTTTGATATTTTGAAGGATTATATACTGCCAATTCTTTTAAGTTTTGAGCCCATATTTTTTTGGTAAATGTGTTGATCTTGAACTGAAGTTTATTCTGTTGTTTTATTAATATTGAACAAGAGTTCTGAGTAGCCAAAATGAAAACCTATTCATTGCCCATTTTCTCTATTTGACTTGGTTTAATATTTTCTTATTATGTGTTTTTCTCTGACTCTCACACAATATATTGCAATGTTTTCATACCATGAAAACACAAAAACGATTCGTCAAAATGTGTTATTCTAAACTTCTTACAGCAAAATTCTCAAAACAGTCGCCCCAAAAATTTAAAAAGTAACTCATTAATTTGATATTTATTGAATTGATTTCATGTGGTGCATTAAAACTAATAAAAAAAAAACAATATTTTAACTGTGAAATCGCGTCTACAAAATCACGTAACATAACATAGCATAATCAGCCTATAATGGCTCCCTCCCATTGCTGGGACACAGGCCTCCACTCTGTAAGAGGGAGTGGGCCATAATCTATAACGCGGGCCCAGTGCGGGTTGGTGGGTGTCGCATGTCTTCGAAATTTTGGTTCTAGGACATGCCGGTTTCCTCACGATGTTTTCCTTCACCGTTTTGAGAGCAGTGGTGATGAAATAATATAAACAAAGTAAAGTGCCTGCTTCGATTCGAACTCAAATTTGAACGACCGGACAACTCTCAAGTCACGTCCGTTACAACTGGGCCACCACTGCTCTCTCTCTCTCTCTCACTGATAAAATCACGTAAATTAGCGAAAACGGAAATATGTTTTATACGGCCTCTTAATTAGGTATTTTTTAAGAACTTATTTCGGGAGAGTTCGTTATTTCGGGAGCATATTTAATAAAAGCCTTAACTCTAGTGTTTTTATTTGCTTTTAATACAATGGCGTCAATGTATATAAATACTTTTTAGGTTTTTTTTTTTAAATACTTTCATAAATCCAAAAGTAAAATGCACCGAAAAGGGAGAATGTTATCATGTCATCATGCCCGGAAATGTTCACGAAATGTCGATTTCAAATAAATGCGCGCTATTTTGAACGGCGTCTGACGTTGTGGAATTAAAATATTTGAGGATATTTTATTAATATTCTAGTCCAATAGGTATTTCCCGAATGTTCGTCAATAAGTTTTATATATGTAACATACTAGGGTTGCTATAGTAACAGATGACTAGGGAGTACGACAGTCGATAAATTCACTGCAGTCTGCGTTCTATCCATATCCATGCTAAATATTAAATTAATCTCTCTACGTCAATATTAGTCATAGTGCTCTGGAAAAATTTAGCGATGGAGAGTAACTAGACCCCGGAAACACAGACCGATGAAAGACAACCACAACAGCATATTGATGCAGTTTAACATTTCAAATCAAAACTAATCTATACTAACATTAGAAATTCGAAAAAAGCTCTGTATGTATGTCACTTTATGACGTCTAAACTACTGAACGGATTTCGATTTAATTTGGCAAGAAGATAGATGGCATCCCTTTTGTCTCGGTAGCATGATCCCGTGGAATTTTGTCCTTCAGCACCAGCTTCTGCCCGCAGTTTCGCCTGCGCCTGGGGCAGGCGAAACTGCGGGCAGAAGCTGGTACTTAATGGTAAACAAAATGCAGTAAAAAGACCGAGAGAGGAAATGGATTTGCGTCCAATCGAGTGCTACCGCTTTCATACATTGTTCGTGACGTTCGATTTCGAAAATATATATTATTGCAAAACAACGGCTTTGGCTTCTGATTTCATAGCGAATAATAAAACTTGAAATAGTTATTGTTGATGTAGGTATTGTTCATCATCTGCCTAGCCTTTTCCCAACTATTTTGGGGTTACAGGATACCCCTTGGTAAGACTGGCTAGCAGACTTTCGGGCTTCTGACGACCCGTAACGACTGTCAAAGATGTAGATAATGTTATTAATTCCGAACCAAAAAACAATAGTCTTTATGAAACTCTTCCGCCAATTAGCCCGGCTTATCTTCAAAGCCTTTGGCAGACATTATTAGCTAATCATTAGCGTATACTTATTGTGATTGTTGTATCGTAGGTTGTATAGGTATATCAGCAATATTAACACAAATTAGTTTACTGTTAATAGCACTTTCGCCTAACAGTGTTGTCGTAACTAAAATAGTGTTATTTTGACATAAAATTGCCTGCTCTGAAAATATTTGTAACTAATGTGCGTTTTTCAAAATTCTATCCACGTCCACGTTGGAGTATAGCAAAGAGAAGTAAGATGTATAGAAATATATGAAGATGCTTTTTTTCCGTCTAAAATAACATTATAACTGCCAGGAACACCGGGAATGTCTAACTAGCCAGGTGTGGAAGCGATTTCTAAAATAATAGGATTGCAAAACTATTCAGAAGCATTTTTATTTCAAATTAACACTGATGCAAATGTGTGTATGTACGAGTAGGGATGGTGTGTGTTAGTTAAAACATATTTTTTAGTATTTAATTAAGTTTTTTTTTCTATACAAAATCGCGTTCTATACTAGCTAACATCTCAATTTTGGATGGAATATCCGGTCTCTGGTTATAACGTTCCTACACGAATTGTCATACATGTTTTGACGTCCACTTTAATGTCACATTAGGTAATGTACGAAATTAATATACGAATCGTTTCTTGGAGTTCGCTGAGATATCTGGTCTAGGGCGGCCAACATCTAATCAACTAACAGAATGCCCGCATTTGAAATTCACACAACAGGTTTACGTACCTGTTGTGTGAATTTACCTAACCTAACCTAACAATGAGAAATTGGATAATCAGCCTATAATGTTCTCACTGCTAGGAGACAGACCTCCTGTCAGGAACTCCGGTCCTGACGGGGTTCCCCCAACCGCACACATTTTTTTTCTTAGTTATTCCTTAATTTCCTTGGAAAAAACAGCGTAGTACATATAAAACTAGATTTAGCAGACACTTCTAAACTGTCTAGCCCATGTCCCTCCCCCCCAGAAATAAATTCTACCATGGGGCAACCCCCATGGTAGAAATAGGTATGAGCGTGTGGTAGTAGATCTAGCTAGCGAATCAATAACTGTTTGCGTCTTTCAAAAATGTCCAAACCATTTATGCCATTTGAGTTTATACTGAAATAGCAGCCAGTGGATTAAAAGATCCATGTTGTAATACCTTGTTACAAAAAAAATCAGGATGTTATTTTCAATACAAAGTCGGTATTTTTCTTAATAGCAGCGGGTGTCGTAATTTTACACAGTCCGCAATCATAGTCAGCCTATGATATTCCCACTGCTGGGACACAGGGCTCCTCTCTGTGTTAGGGAGTGGGCCGTAATTCACCACGCGGGCCAGTGCAGGTTGGTACATGTCACATGTCTTCGAATCTTTGGTTCAAAGACATGCCGGTTTAATCAATGCTTCACAGCATGAGCACTAGAGATGCGCAAAATGTGTCAGTAAAAAGAAATGAATAAAGTATATATTTTCGCTTAGTGAAGTAGTCCACTCATTTCCTTCAGTACTTCATTTAGTTCAGCGAAACAGAACGAGTCCATAACGTAGGATAACGATAGTGATTGACAAGTTACGACAAATGATGCACTTTACTAGTTCAATTTTATACGCAAGTCGATTTTTCCTCATGCTTTATACAGGCTTAGGACTGTCAACCTAGAAACATGAATTTAAGCAAAACTATTTTATTAAGTAGTAGGTATGTTTTGTTTTTTTGTTACTGATACTTAGTAATTTTTGTCTAGGCTGGTGTATTTAAAATTGAAATAGCGAAAAGAAAGACTGAACTAAGTGAAGTAGAGACACATTTGAATGACTACTGATTGAGTGATAAGTTTATTTTGTGATATGAAGTAGTTCATTTCCTTCAATCGTTCGCGAACTACCCATGTCTAATGAGCACACTATTACATTAGTTCGTTCAATAAAGAGGTGGACAATAAATAAACAACTACAATACAAAACTGCACCCCAATTGCGTAGCACCGTGTTCTTAATGCGAAGGATTTCGAAAGAAATTCTTGATTCCTGATCCATTGCTTCATAAGTTTGAAAAAACTGTCTGCTTGACAACATAAACAACGCAATGAAAGTTGTTGAATTGTTATCATGAAAGGCATTGCAAAGTGTGTCACGCAATTTTATTACCCCGCCGCTGTAAATCGCGGTAAAGGCATTATGTTTTCGCCCGAACATCATTGGCTAATGATCATGTAAATTGTATATGTACAAGTAGATAGATAGAAGAAGATGTGTTGTACAATACGGCTGTTTAGCGACCGCGTAAAGACAAACATTTAATCAAATCGTACCAACGTATCGTATATTGTTGACATAATAATACGTGCCATTCCTATTGACTCACACAACATCCCCATTATTATATTTACACGGGCGTTTCGATTAATTGGCGACTTGTAATGGATCTGAGATCTTATTGTTTCAGTAATAACGAGTTGTGTTTTTGTTTTACTAAGGTCACGGGGTCAAACAAAACATTGTTATGTTTTTGTGTTACTTCATCGTACCTGGTAAATAGCGATAAAGTCGACCGAAATAATATCATACCTACATATTGTTCACCTTATTTCCACAGTGTGGTCAACAATGTTTCCACTCTATGTTTGCTACCTTGTTATCACCCGAGGAAGAGTGAAGTTAATTATAAACGGATTTGTCTAGACTGCTAATCAATATATTATGACAAAATTTGTGTCCGTATGGATTGAGGAGCCATGTCTCAGATTTAAACGAGGGTACTACCAATATTTAGTAGTAAATTTGCCAAATTTGTAGCCCCGATCCTGGAATTTGTAGTAAAACCCTTCAAAAGTTACAGAACGTTGAAGGTGGCCCCTCAATTCAGACGTCTGGATTGAGGAGCCACCTCAGAACTCGAAAACTAGCCAATGGATATTGCTAAAACTTTGGTAGGAATTAGTAGTGTTTATGCTTAATTTGTACAAAAAAAATGGGGTTTGTACGGCTGAATTTGAGGTAGCTACAATGCTTTGATTTATCTGAAAAATCCATAAATTTCCTCGCGCTTTTTCTCGGAAACTGATGAAGCAATTAAAATAGATTTTTGGTATTATTTAGTAGTAAATTAGCCAAATTTGTAGCCGCGATCCTGGAATTTGTAGTGAAACCCTTCAAAAGTTACAGGACGTTGAAGGTGGCTCCTCAATCCTGACGGTCTATAAAAAACAAATGTACGTAGCTACTAAAGTAATTGATCAAATCGAAGTTTGATTATGCCAATATTTAGTAGAAATTTCTACTAAATATTGGCGTAATCAAAATTCCTCTACATTCAGTATTTCAAAAGATATTAATAATTTTAAAATTCCTAAAGAATTTTCTGTGTAGGGTGACCATAAATAATTCAAACTGCGTTCATAAACAGAACTTTATTTACACATGATTCATTCTTCACCAAATCAGTACATAAATAAAGAAACACAATATATTAAACACAAAGAATAAAAAAAGACAAATAAACTAAAAGCGGATTATCCCAAATTAGCTTTTACAAAATCTCTAAGCATTATCTCTACCGAGATTTTTTAGCTAAATCTTAGTTAAATATTAATGTATTAAACGCACAATTATGTTTTATTTTGTTAGTAGTTCTAGTTAAGTTAGCATGTGATTTCTATTTGCATTGTTTAAATCGCTTAAGTTGATATTTATGTACATTTCGATTCTGATTAAAATTAAAATAAACAATAAATCAATAAATTTGCTCTAAATAATGGTGGAAACCACATGAAACTCCATCTGTCGTTTAGAAGATCTAAGCGGTCACACAGACAGACACAAAAACAATTTTGTTTTAAAACATGTATAGATAATAGAGATTTAAAATTAGTACATTGAGTGTCTTTGCCTACTTTCAAATTTTAAAGATCTCACGTTTTGTGGATTTCTGCCCGGTATCAATTTTTATAGTAGGTAATAAAAGAGTAAGACTCATTACAATCATTCATTACGACACAACTAAAAACCGTATTTTTTATGACATAAGAAAACGGCAAGATTTCTGATACGTTTACGTAAATGTGTATTAAAAACATACAGAAAACTTCCAAAACAAATTCTATAAATTATGGTGAAAACTGGTGGTATTTTAAAATAAAGATTAGAGAAGGCTAGTAATTAATGATAGAATAAGGGGGAATATAGAGATGATGTTTAGAGATTCGAGATTTTATAAAAGCTAATTTGGGATAATCCGCTTTTAGTTTATTTGTCTTTTTTATTCTTTGTGTTTAGTATATTTTGTTTCTTTTTTGAAGTAGGTACTGATTTGGTGAAGAATGAATCATGTGTAAATAAAGTTCTGTTTATGAACGCAGTTTCAATTATTTATGGTCACCCTACACAGAAAATTCTTTAGGAATTTTAAAATTATTAATATCTTTTGAAATACTGAATGTAGAGGAATTTTGATTACGCCAATATTTAGTAGAAATTTCTACTAAATATTGGCATAATCAAACTTCGATTTGATCAATTACTTTAGTAGCTACGTACATTTGTTTTTTATAGACCGTCAGGATTGAGGAGCCACCTTCAACGTCCTGTAACTTTTGAAGGGTTTCACTACAAATTCCAGGATCGCGGCTACAAATTTGGCTAATTTACTACTAAATAATACCAAAAATCTATTTTAATTGCTTCATCAGTTTCCGAGAAACAGCGCGAGGAAATTTATGGATTTTTCAGATAAATCAAAGCATTGTAGCTACCTCAAATTCAGCCGTACAAACCCCATTTTTTTTGTACAAATTAAGCATAAACACTACTAATTCCTACCAAAGTTTTAGCAATATCCATTGGCTAGTTTTCGAGTTCTGAGGTGGCTCCTCAATCCAGACGTCTGAATTGAGGGGCCACCTTCAACGTTCTGTAACTTTTGAAGGGTTTTACTACAAATTCCAGGATCGGGGCTACAAATTTGGCAAATTTACTACTAAATATTGGTAGTACCCTCGTTTAAATCTGAGACATGGCTCCTCAATTCATACGGACACCAAAATTTTACTTGCCAAAAACTAAGTGAAATCTATTATGTTATTGTGAACAAAAACACTAAATCAATACTACCATCGCCGACGCAACGATATCGAGGAAAGCAATTGCCACTTTTAGAAGCCTCGTATAAATAAATAAAAAATAAAAACTCGAAAAAAGAAACAACAACAAATTGCGTGTTAAAAATAGAACGAATCAGTTGAAAACATCAGACCGTGAAAGTGGGTCAGCATGACTAGTGGGCGAGCAATATGTCACATACACATTACTGCAATCTTCCATCCAATACGTTATTGCACCATTGAACGATGCCCTCCAGCCACAAGTTACCCACTGATTTGTTTATCTCTGCAACACAAACACGTCCTGTTTCGTCAACAAACATCGGCAGTCAGTTTCAGGCTTTCCCAAAACAACGGCCTCTAACTAGACGCCAAATATGGATGTTTTGTTTATTGAAACAAGAAAAAGATAGATGATGGCTATGTTTTCTGATTAGACAAAGACGGTACCAATAAATACGACAGAACGATTCGTTAGTGTCACTGTCATGTCGCCCAAATTATGCTTCTGTTGAAGGGACAAAACAGTAATGAAACTGAAAATTCCTAAGCTCTTTTCTTTTCACACGTTTACGTATTTGATTTTATGAGGTTTATAATGATCAGCTGTTAATTCTCACGTCGAATAATACATGCGTTATTTTATTTTTAGTTAGCTATTATTTTATTGTTGGTTTTGTAAATGTAACTGAAAACACATAGAACTTAATGAAATAACTATTGAAGTAAAAATTAAGATAATTTTTCTTTATTAAAAAGGATGCAGTGTCCTTAAAAAAAAATTCTTCGACAAAATCGTTACTCCATAATACGCTCCTTGACCAGCAAGTTGGCGAGATAAAATGAGACTGGGTGGATCACACTTATAGGATGTATCAAAACAGTTGCGCCGGGATAGGTACATAGTGGGTACCTTAAGACGGGCGTCGTCACCGAGGCAGGCCTGAGAAACGCTGGCGTGACGGAATTGTTCCTGATCTATTGACCGTAGAAGGCACAACATAAAAAAAAATAGTACGGGTAGACCTTTGCCCTGCAGTGGGACGCTATACGTAAATAAAAAATTAAAAAAGCATACAACAAACTGCTTTCAGAGTTTTTTATGGAGGCTTGTGTCCTTATCGCACGGAGCGGACAGTTGTGTGAAGTTATTGCGACGTTCATGAAGTGTGACATCATTCCTTAGGATGTACGAGCAGTAGGTAGTATGCCAGTAGTGTACCAACTCTCCCATTTAAAACATTTCAGAAGACACAGAACCAGGTTATTTCATTCAATTATATGATTGTTTCACGTAGTATCTTAGAAAACATTTTACATTTACAAAAAGGAAGTTAACAATTTCCACCGCTAGTTGGAATGAGTGTTTTAAAGACTTATGGCTGCCTTTATCCTTCGACCAAACGCAGCGGAAACATGATTGCAATGCATGTTTGGACTGATAAATATGATGATACACTTGACTTAATGAACCCCAACCCAACCCTTAACCCTCTCCAACTCGGACCCCTTCACTTAGCTTAGTTAGAAACAAAAGCTAGCCATTTATGTAACTAATTAACTCATACTCAAATATGTACTTCATTATTGTGGTTACATTTTTGTTACAAGGTTTTACCTAACATGAACGCTGTAAGGGTATGGTAGGACAACAATTATTAAAATGTTAAAATTAAAATTAGGATCACTTCTTAATTAAATTGGGGTGTATACACACAATGCTTTTAAACGAGAGTTTAACGAAAATGAAAGATAATATGCACGAATCTAGGTACATACACACAGCAGCACGATCGAAATGAAAAATAGAATAGGGATCAAGATTCTGCGCATTTATTAAGGATAATAATGCGCAGAAACGTTATCCCTGTTGTAAAAAACATGCACAAGAAATGCACGTTTGTTCCGATACTTCCGCGAGTTTGGTATGAACACTGGTAAGAACGGTAACAATCAGTTCTGCGGAACTATACGGCGTAGTTAAGGTGCGTCTTAAACTCGTGCTACGCATAAAAAACGTCGTGTGCATGAGACCTTAGACTTTAGACCCTTTATCGGTTATAAAAACCACGAATCACCAGCTTGTCATCATTATGATATTTGTGAATCTAATGCGTATGTGTCTACGTTCCTTAATTCACTGCTCGATTATTAAAAGAGTAATCGTTAATTGTGACGCAAGGCTGTAAAGTTGTTTTGGCGCGAGTACTTGTATTGAAAGCTGAGCAAGTGAAAGATTCTAGGGTTGAACAACGAGTGAAGCGAGAGGTTCAAATATGGAACCCTGAGCGTAGCGAGGCTTTCAAAGGTACGAGACGCAGAATAACTTTGCTGCTGAGCGAAACACACCTCACTACAGCGAGGAAAATGCTAGGTGCAAGAAAAACAGCTAAAACAATATATTAAATTAGTGTTTATTTATTTAAAAATTAAAAGTCAAAATGGTAATATTGACAGTCAAGTGTTTTTTTTGGGACTGTTATGTCACTTGTGTACTATTATTTGGCTTTACACATAGCGGTCATACTTACCCACCACAACACTACAACACCACTCTTGTTGCTTATTAAAGGTACCTACTTACTTTGAACAAAGATTTTAAATATAAAAAGCGAAATACTTACTTCTGTAGCAAGAATTTCGGATTCGGGCGATTCGTTAAGAAACTGCTCAATGTTAGAATTGGTGACAATCTTATATTTTTTCGGTATGTACATCATGTACATCATTTTTAGTTTGTATCGTGACTTTTAGCGTCGAGTTAACGCTCTATAGCGTGCTTGATTTCCTTGTTTTAAATAGTTCAATGAAGTATGATGTTAAAGCATCAGTTCCACTACCGTTGGCTCAAGTAAACTCGGAGCAATTTGTAGATAGTTTAAGTTTAGCTATAAGTATTTCGTCAGGCGTTTAACTTACTGTCCTTGAGTGCTTGTTCAATGTCATTGTGAGGTTAGTAATATACGTACAAGTCTTTCTCTGCCTACTACATCCTGAGTTTTTTAATTCCCTAAATTCCTAATAAGTTCCTCCAGTTTTGTACATGGTCCATACGAACCGGATAATTTATTATCTACATACTAGCAAAGTGGAAGGAGCTGGAATTGGATATTCTGGAAATTGAATTTAATGAGTACCTGAGTGAAGAGGTGACGAACACGTTTTTGGAAGAAAAGTGGATTGGACATTAAGTGAAATAAAACAGGAAGTGTTTTTAAGCATTATACCTAATATTTATTCAATTCACCCAGCACTCATTAATATTAAATCAGGTAAAATTAAATATAGGAATTAAGTATTGGTTTTAACAACTTAAATAAGGTCTACGACACTCTCCTTTCAAAATGACTGAGATTAAAGAACTTAAAAAGAAGCGAAGCAGTTATAAAGGAAGATTAACAGTATTTGGAACCTATTTAAGTAATCTAAAGGATGCCGAGATAACCCCCTATCAGGTAGTGGAGTTGCAATTGCGAGTCACCAAATTAGATGATCTATATAATGAATTTAACGAGGTTCAATTGAAATTAGAATGCATGTGTGATAACATTGATGCTGAGACACTCGAAAGAACTACAATTGAATCTCAATATTATGGGTTAGTAGCTCAAGCTAAAGTTATGTTAGGTAACTTTTCAAAATCTGAGCAAGACGAAGTAAAATCAAATTGCAGTAGTGCTAAGCGTCAGTTCGTCAAGTTACCTACAATTCAGTTACCTAAATTCACAGGATCATATGATAACTGGCTTGAATTTCGTGATACCTTCGCAAGTCTCATTCATGGCAGTGACGACATAGACGAGATTAATAAATTCCATTACCTGAGGTCATCATTAGCAGAATCTGCTGCTGTCGTGATCCAGTCAATTGAGTTTTCTGCTCAAAACTACAATGTGGCATGGGAGCTTCTTTGTGAGCAATTCGATAATGAAAGGTTATTAATTGAGAATCACGTTACGGCGTTGTTCAATGTCGAGTCAATCACTAAGGAGTCCTCAACTGCATTAAAAGGTATTGTAGACAATGTAAACAAAAATATCAGAGCGTTGAAAACATTAGGCGAACCTGTTCATAGTTGGGACACATTACTTATCCATATTATTCGACAAAAACTTGATACTACAACATTCCGAGAATGGGAGGAATACAAAGGGCGTATTGATAAATCTAAACGAATCACTTTTAATCAGTTCATTGAATTTCTGCGTAATCGCGCTGATTTAATAGAAACACTAGAAAAATCACGTCATTCTACAACTAACATAAAACAGAACACTAAAATAAAAGCCTTTGTTACAACAAAAACCACTAGTAGTTCTTCATCACATAGTTGTCCAAAATGTAAAAGCGATCATAACCTCAATTCATGTCCACAGTTTTTATCATTAAGCATCAACGATAGAATGTCTTTAATACCTAGCTTTAAGGTATGTTATAATTGTTTACGTCACGGTCACTATCCCAATAATTGCAAGAAACCAGGGTGTAAAATATGTAAACGCAAGCACCACACGCTTATTCATAACGCAGATTTCAAACCACAACCTGTTTCAAGCAAATCAGCTGATGGTACGACCGATAAGGCTAAGGTTGAGTCATCCTCCACTGCCGACGCAAACAATAGTCACGTTGCACTCTCAGCTAATATCTCTGCGCATTCGCATACGAGCAGTACAGGCGACATCCTGTTGTCAACTGCGTTAGTTAGGTGCTACGATGTCAATAATAAAGAACACATCGCTCGAGCTCTGCTTGATTGTGGTAGTTCAGCGTGTTTAATGACAGAGAATTTATTTAATAAGTTAAATCTACCCCATTTAAACACAGACAAATCTATACAAGGCATAAATAAGTCTCTTTCGCATGTGGAAAAAATGTGTCGTGTACACATCAAATCGTTGCATGAATCGTACGATGATGATTTAATGTGTTTTGTCTTGCCTACGATAACTGATAACGTTCCCGCTAAACAGGTACATGTGAATATACCGTCAAATATTCATTTAGCTGATCCATATTTCCACACACCCGCTTCTATTGATATTATTATAGGAGCAGACGTATTCTGGAGTTTATTAGGATCTGATAAGATTTTACTAGGTGATGGAAAACCAACACTTTATCAAACTAGACTTGGTTGGCTAGTTTGCGGCCCAATAAACGGCGGCTGTATTAATAATTTATCTCAATTTTCATCAATAAAATGTAATTTTACTAATGTTGACGATTATTATGAAGGTTCTTCCGATTCAATTGAGTTAGATGACATCCGAAACCAATTATCGCGTTTCTGGCAGCTTGAAGAAGTTTGTCATGAGTCATCGACTTATTCAGATGAGGAGAAGATGTGCGAAGAACATTTTATAAAAAACACAACACGCTTGGCAGATGGCCGCTTTAGCGTTAAAATACCGTTGAAAGAATCTTCGAATAGTTTAGGCAATTCATATCATCGTGCAAAACGATGTTTTCTGTCATTGGAGCGCAGAAATCTCAGCCAACCCACACTCGATAAAATGTACAAAGATTTCATGACTGAGTACATTTCTTTAGGCCATATGTTCGAGTGTAATATTAATGAAGATCAGCGGTCATATTTTATTCCTCATCACGGAGTACTGCGCGAGAGTAGTAGTACAACCAAATTACGAGTAGTTTTTAATGCTAGTGCAACCACCACCTCTGGAAAATCTCTAAATACAATACAGATGGTGGGGCCTACCGTTCAGGTCGATTTAACTGCAATCCTTCTTCGATTTAGAATGCATAAGTCCGTCCTCTCTGCTGACGTAGAGAAAATGTACAGGCAGGTGTCTGTACATCCATCAGATTGGCACATGCAGCAAATTGTTTGGCGTAATGATGCTTCTAGCCCTTTAAAAGCCTACCAATTGCATACAGTGACTTATGGCACGGCTAGTGCACCGTTTCTCGCTACTAGGTGCCTCAAACAGGTCGGTCTTGAATGTCAGGATCAAAAGGTCGCTGAAGTTATTCTTCATGATTTTTACGTGGATGACCTTTTGACCGGTGCAGACGTGTTAGAGGAGGCTCGAATGTTGCGTCATGAGGTTACTAATGCTCTTGCTTCTGCTTGCATGCCTTTAAGGAAGTGGAAATCTAACGAACCCAGTTTAATTTCAGAACCATCTGGTGATTCTTATATTGATTTCCACGAGGAAAGCGATGTCGTCAATAAAACGCTTGGTCTTAGTTGGAAAACTGACACAGATAATCTATGTTTTCCTATAAATGTTCCTGAACGTATAGAAAATACTAAGCGTGGCATGTTAGCAGTAATCGCGCGAATATTTGATCCTCTAGGATTGTTAGCACCGTGTGTCGTGACTATGAAGATGTTACTTCAGAAACTTTGGCTGGACGGTTTAAAGTGGGATGACCAGTTATCACCTGAGGTTGAAACAATATGGGCAAACATAATTAAAGCCTTGCCTTGCCTTCATAACTTACGTGTTTCACGTCGTGTGGTCTGTGACGCATACAAACACATTGAACTTCACATTTTTACTGACGCTTCGGAGCGAGCTTACGGCGCTTGTTTGTATATTCGAAGTATCAATGCGCAGGGTGACGTCGACGTGCGATTGTTAATGGCTAAAAGCCGCGTCACTCCTATTAAACCATTAACAATACCGCGACTTGAGCTCTGTGCTGCTGTGCTTGGTGCACGTTTATATCAAAAGGTTGCTAGTTCCCTTCGCACTAAACCAAGTAATGTAGTCTTTTGGTCCGATTCCATGATAGTACTGGGTTGGTTAAAAATGTTACCCATTAAATTAAATACTTTTGTTCGTAACCGTGTAGCCGAAGTCTTAGAATTGTCCGGTGCAGGCACCTGGAAACATGTGTCGACACACGACAATCCAGCTGACTTAATAACCCGCGGAGCAGAACCTACTGCTATGCAATCACTGGATTTGTGGTGGTTCGGTCCATGTTTCTTAAAGCTTGACAGTACTACATGAACATCTCCTGCTGAGAATCCAGGAATCTTACCAGACATTAAATCTAGTATTTTAATTAATTTAGCCCAAGATCATGCTAACAACGATTTATTTAAAGCATTGATCGAGTTCAATCGTTTTTCTAATTTTATTAGGTTACAGCGTTCTATTTGTTACGTTTTTCGTTTTATTAATGCGTGCAAAAGGCGTTCAGCTCGTTCAGCTAATACGTCTTATTTGAATGCTCAAGAGTTACAAAATTCGTTAAATTTTATTATTATTCAGTCTCAAAAAGAGTCTTTTCCTGAATATAACTTAATATTAAATAATAAAAAATTACCTCATAAAAATCGATTATTGAGCTTAAATGTGTTTCTAGATGAAGATAAAATTATTCGTATAGGTGGTAGATTACACAATTCCGAATATTCGTTTGAAAAGAAACATCCAATTTTAATACAGTCCACTCATCACTTTGCGAAACTTTTATTTAGATTTGAGCATGTGAGACTAATGCACGCAGGTCCCCAATTATTACTTAGTACAATTAGAGAGACTTACTGGCCACTTCGTGGTCGTAATTTAGCCAGAGCATGTTATCGTCAGTGTGTTCGCTGTCGTCGTCTAAAGCCACAGGCAGTTATCCCTCAGATGGGCAATCTCCCATTGAGCAGACTCTCACCAGCCGACTTTCCTTTTCAAAGCGTAGGAGTTGACTACGCAGGCCCTATGACCTCGTCTAGTCGTCAAGGTCGTGGATGTAGATTGGTTAAGGTCTACATTGTAATTTTCGTGTGCTTCACTACAAAGGCCATTCATTTAGAGTTGGTGGGTGACTTGACGAGCAGTAATTATTTACAAGCTTTACGTCGGTTTATGTCTCGAAGAGGAAAACCTCTCAACATCTACTCCGACAACGGAACTTCGTTTGTAGGAGCCTACAATGAGATAGCTGAATTCTTGAAACGCAATTGTGACTCCATATCTGATAGTGCGGCTCAAGATGGTATTAAATTCCATTTTATTCCTGCTTACGCTCCACATTTTGGTGGTCTTTGGGAAGCGGGTGTCAAATCGACCAAGTTTCATTTGTACCGAGTGCTGGGCAATTGTAATTTGACATACGAAGAGCTTAACTCCGTTTTGGTACAAATTGAAGGTATTTTAAATTCTCGGCCACTCACACCGTTATCGTCAAACCCAGAAGACCTGTTACCTCTCACTCCAGGTCATTTTTTAATTGGACGACCTCTCACGTCTCTTCCTGTAAAGGATATCCGGGACTACTCCACTCATCACTTGACGCGCCATCAACGTATCGAGCAGCTGCGGCAGCATTTCTGGTCGAGATGGAGCAAGGAATATGTCTCCGAGCTTCAGCAGCGAGTAAAGTGGCGTACCGGCAACGACAGCCTGAACTTGGACTCCCTCGTTGTCATAAAGGAGGAAAACCAGCCTCCGATGAAGTGGAAGTTGGGGCGCGTTGTTGATCTTCATCCTGGTACAGATGGCATAAGCAGAGTTGCCGACATCAGGACTCAAACTGGGACCATCAGACGAGCATTCTCCAAGATTTGCCCGTTATTGGAAGACTGTTGAAAGGCGAGCTTCCAACGGCCGGGGGCATGTTAAAGCATCAGTTCCACTACCGTTGGCTCAAGTAAACTCGGAGCAATTTGTAGATAGTTTAAGTTTAGCTATAAGTATTTCGTCAGGCGTTTAACTTACTGTCCTTGAGTGCTTGTTCAATGTCATTGTGAGGTTAGTAATATACGTACAAGTCTTTCTCTGCCTACTACATCCTGAGTTTTTTAATTCCCTAAATTCCTAATAAGTTCCTCCAGTTTTGTACATATGATAACATCATAATCTCCGAAAACGTATTCTCGCCTTTATAGTCTTCATGCATTGAACCAATTGTACGCTTTTATTTATTTTTTGCGCGATTTTTCCGGAAGAAAACTTAATTCAGCATTATGTACCGTTTGCAGTAACTGTATTAGTGTCAAATTTATATCTTCGTCGCTGCTGGACTCGCTCATATTTTATAATTTCTTATTTTTTTTTTAAAACAAACCAAAGTGATCGAGAGTGAATTGAATAGAGACGAAAAGTTTTACTTTTTTTTGTCACAGAGTCGTCGTGCTGGCCAGTGCGATTATTCTAAAAATAAGGTTGGTCGCATTGACATGAAATAAGTATTAATAACCTTTGTATTCAATAACTTTTTATACCGCCAGTCCACTGAAAATGCATTAATCCTTATGTCAGTGCGCTAACCCCATTTTTAAAATAATCACACTGGCCAGCATGACATCTGCATTAAAAAAAAACATACTTTTAAATTGTTCGTCTTTATTCGCTTTCCATAATTTTGGCTTGTTTTTTTTTTTTGATAAATTCGTAAGAAATCATAAAATATGAGCGACGAAGAACAGCAGCGACGAAGATATGAATTTAACACCTGCAGAGTTAGTGCAAGCGATACATAATGCCAAATTGATTTATCTTCCGGAAAAATCACGCAAAATGTACCTACATAAAAGCGTACAAGTTGATCAATGCATGGAGACATTCTAAAGGCGTGAAAACGCTTTCGAAGACTATAATGCAATGCTATCATACCACAGTATTCTGTGATCATATTTCATTGAACTACACTGATTTAATATATTATTTAGACTGTTTTTCTTGCACCTAACATTTTCCTTACTGTAGTGAGGTAAAAAAATGCGTGTTTCGCACGGCAGCAAAGGTATTCTGCGTCTCGTACCTTTAAACCCTCGCTTCGCTCAGGATTCTATATTTGAACCACTCGCTTAGCTCATGGTTCAATCCTAGAATCCTTCGCTTGCTCAACTTTCAATACAAGTACTCGCGCCAAAAAACAAATTTGCAGCCTTGCATAACAAATAACTATATTATCTTAGATAATATTTACGTAACAAATAAGCTAGTGCATGAAAAAAGAGTAAGTAATAAAGTTAAATAAATATGACGCCAACCTCCACTTTGCTAAGCATGGATACAGGCTTCAGTTTACAATCGAGATTCATCAGATAGTCAGTCTATAATGCTCCCACTGCTGGAACACAGGCCTCCTCTCTGTGAGAGGGAGTGGGCCATAATACACCACGCGGGCCCAATGCGGGTTGGTAGATGCCACATTTCTTTGAATTTTTATTTCTAGGACATGCTGGTCCCCTCCCGATGTTTTCTTCACCGTTTTGAGAGGCGTGGTGATGAAATAATTTACATATATTAAAGCACCTGCCTAGGTTCGAACTTACGACCGAACGACTCGTAAGTCGCGGCCGTGACCACTGGGCCACCACTGCTCTAGAGTAAGAAAGATAAATACATTATAAGGCCAACCTCCACATTGCTAAATATGAATACAGACTTCAGTTTAAAATCGAGATTCATAACTACCCTCATTCTAGAACTCGGGCTTTAAATATCAATTTAGTTGAAATGCTGTCTGAAATTACAAAAATGTCTGCAAACACTATAATTAAGAAACAATTAACTTGCGATTACGGCAAAAAACAACATTTTAACTTGCAACACTTGACACTATGCAATTTAGTTATGAATTAAAATACATCTATTTCACTAATTGCGCAGGTAGCAAAGATAATTTTACCAGCATGTGTATTTGCTTCGTTATAGTTACATAACTATTTCCGAGCACAACTGTAGCGAAACGAAATACAACCAATAATATGTACTATGAAACTAAGCTTTGATGTAAATACTACGCAAATCCTTAGTTAGAAGTACTCCGGTATGGGAAGATAAAGGATATAATATGCGAAGATTTTAGTGTACACGACTAATTTCAATAATAAACTTAATTTGGCGCTCAAAGCACTTACAAATTTTAACATGGAAACTTGAAAGGGCATTTGGAAAGTCTTTATGCTTTTGGCCTCTGTTGTTTTGCCTTTTTGTATAATAAAGCAATGTTTTAGTTTAGTCGGTGCGTTGTTACGCAACAATTCAACAGAATTGGGGCTTTGTTGCAGACAAAAACAAAGTTCAAGACGTTTGTCTCCAGGCGTAGCGGTTTTGTAGCTGGCGTAGCGATTATGTAGCTGTCGTAGCGGAGCGCTACGGCGTAGCTACGGCATAGTCAGTAACGTATAAATAAGCTCTCCTGTTGTTATGAAGGCAGATGATTGTTGCATTATTTTATGCGTGTTAATTAAGTATCTGCGTACAAGATGTAAGAGCTAGCTAGTTGAAGAAACCATTATTATTTATGGATTTTTTCAATAAAAAACAGACCTTTAGAAAAACGACATGAACTCACAGAATTCCTTTATCTATGAAATTGTACGTAATGTATTCTTTTTTAATAATGAATTCACTGAGGCATTGACCCCATAAATTATTTAATCTTACTGTTCACCTTATACAAATCTAAAGTCAAACAAGCGCGCGAAGACAAAAGATAACTTCTAACAAAAACTACATAAGAAAAGCTCAAAAACGAATTCTGCAGTATGTACACGAAGAGGTCAATTGTGTTCAATGACAACTGGCATTTCTAGTGAACGATAGACATGAGGTCATAGTTAAGGTGGATTGCTCCCAACATATGTAACCTAAGTACTAATAGAGTGAAGTAATTGCTGGTTCTACACATTAAATTACAATATGCAGTACGGTACTGAGGATAGAACTGTGTAAACTGAATTGGACGAACTTGAATAATTAATTATGTTGATCTCTGTATTAGTACGCGCGAAACTGTAAGCGCTGCTTCACACGGTGGCTAAATTTGATGGAAACAAATACTAGTTTGAATACTAAGTAGGTATTATATTTGCTTTGTGGATATTTTTTAAGGGAAGCCCGTACACTTGGTAATTGATTCATCATTTTATTTCTGTAAGTATATTAAATTACTAACCAACTATACAAATAAATACAAAAACAAAATTACGCCAAGGCGTCGAAGTATTTTTCCGCATCGCTGTCATCAGAAAACGTGCCCAGAAGACTGGCAGCATTGCCACGTTGAATGGCAATGCTAATACTTTGGCCAAAAAATTACCCAGCCTAACGTGAAGTGTTGACCAGCCGTAGCCGAGAGATGTCCTTAAAGAGTAAGTAGGTTTGTACAAACACTTATACACATCAATCATATTTTTTTTTAACTAGTCGAAGTCGGCCTTTCCTATCTGAGTACTCTGTAAAAAAGGCCAAAACAATCTCAGAGGTCACAGTATCTTTTAAAGTCCAGGCATAATCTTGGTCAGATCATGTGAAGATCATGTGGATTGGTGCCTGAAATGGTGTTTTGAAGAAAGAACCACACAGATTAAGTGGACTGTCAGTGCTCGCATTTGTCAGTAATCATGCAGCTCAAATCAGAACTTAAGGAGCTCAACCATTCGACGAACAATACCAAAGAATGTATGATGTGTTATACGGCGCGTTATTAATCAGTGACGCGTAGACATCGCGTTCTGTCCTTAGGCAATTTCCATGCTATCGCTTTTGGTTCAGAGCCTCATGCTAACGTGGCAACGTTCATCCAGTGCACGATTAAATTCTTTTTACTTACCTAACCAGTAACATCCCATATGAAAGTGCTTTATATTCATCAATCAATGGAAGTAATGAATGCTTGTCAATCCGTTGTGTGTTATTCCGCAAACTACAACACCCACTGACTTATTTGACGTCCAAACGTCAGCGGTGTCCAGCCGCGCGCACGGCACACGTTAAGCCGTGGTTTTGCTGTCGGCTTTTAACGCACTATCGTGGATGTACAGACGCCACGGTTTGGATTATTTTACTTATTTACAATCTTTTGCCAGCGGCTTCGCCCGGGTGAGGTCGAAAATTATCCTACGGGAACGTACTACCAGCATAAGAAGTATCCTGTGTGTTAATCCAGCTAAACACCAACCTACATGGTGTCCACATGCTCTGACCAAGATTATTCCTGGACTTTAAAAGAGACTGTGACCTCAGTTAGATAGGAAATGCCGACCACATCTAGTTTTAAAACATGATTGATGAGTAAGACTGTTTGTAGGTACAAACCTACTAACAGAAATAAAAGCATTTAGCACATATTAAAACAGTCAGTTTTACATTCTATGGATCACCAGAAAACTATTTAATGTACTATTCATCAATAATAGCGAAAATCTGGGATCAACGAAGATCTGTTTTGTCTTGTCATGGAACTGTAATGATGAATGATCGCCCAGTAGTCAAAATTCAAGCATGTATGTATATATTATTAATTTAATGAATTCTTAATGCATTATTATACAAAAATATTAACTCCTTCTCCATAAAAACTTTAACTGTGCCAAATTTTATACTCCTTAGTCCTCGTAATTTTCGTAAACAGTTGTACAAAGTTCATCACGCATTAATATACTTATAGAATTGCGTTTGACAAAATAAACACAACGACAAACTAAGCCATTAAAATTGCTTTAGCATGGAAGCGAATGTTATTTATATAAATACCACCGGTCCCATATTATTTTGAATATCCTAAAAACAATATTTAAATTATTAAGCATCTTCCCGGTAATCGCATTCGTTGTAGCCCTCCAGCCTTGCTTATGAAAGGAATATCAACAGACAATTCCACAAATTAAGCAAAGTAGCCCTTTTAATAGGCGTACCTTTACCCCACCTTACCTACGTATAAATTATAATGAAATTAAACTAATTTAATTACGGAACGCGTTGAGACATGGTTGAGAACAATTAAAAAGTCCTATTTATCTCGTTATGTTATACAATAAACGCAGAAAATTAGCATCTTCGCAGTACTCAATGAAATATTAATGAGCCTCTCAGAAAGCTGAATGCGAAACTGTGGTTCGCAGTAAGTACACACAGTAAATGTTTTTCTTTTCTTTTCTGTATGATCTCAATCCGTGTAACGCCCAAAACTTTTTTATTCAGTTTTCTTTAGTTTTATTTCAAAGATAACTGTGAACTAGAAAAGTTTAAGTAGATGAGGCAAACTTATTTAGTAGTTTTTGGGATGTTTTCAAGAGTGGGATGAAAAAGGCGTATTTTTTTCGATTACGTTAATAAAGAGGTGAGCAAGCAGTATACGTACACTCGATGGAGTAGCAGCGCTTGACGTGCAGACAGCTGGATGAAATTAATTTGTACAATTTTCTCGGTTTTATAAATATTAATAAGGTCACGTGCTCCATCCGCGGTCGTAATATGAGAGGTGTGTTAATGTTAATGATATTCAACGAGCCATTAACGTGCTGTTTAACTTTATATAAAAAGTAGAAAAGTTAGGAATAAAAGTGCTGCAATATTATCTGCGCCAGAACGAACCGAACTGTAGAAAAATTACGTAGAACAGTAATAAAACACGCATGTTTTTGCCCACTAATACCGTTCCGCATAAACCTGCGGTAAGAAAAACAAAGGCTCGAGCACAACGTCGACATTGATTTCCGCGCTGCTATTTATGAATGGAAGTAGCTCTTGTAGGTACCTATAACAATACAATTGTACCCTCGGCCGGCACAGTCAACGGCGTTATTGCGCCACTTACGACTCGAGTGTCTAGGAATGGAAGGGGCTAGAAATTCCAGGTTAATAACAAGCAAATGGCTAGCAAATAATTGAAGCGCTGGAACGCTTGATTATCACTGGGAACGTCACAGTGTTCTCCGTCGTCAACGGGTATATTGCTGACCCAGGCTAATTAGTACGCTGAATAATTGGGTTGCTGCATTATCTTAAGTGTACCTCAGTGCACGTGCACTTGAACGGAACGTGGTGAAAGATAACTCGCATAGTCTGTGATCAACCGATCTGTTCTGAAAAATCTCAGCATGATAACCTGTGTGAAGTGAGCTTGAAGTGCCTGTCCTTCTACCAATAGTGCTACTCTGTAACAATCTCACCATGACACTTAGGTGAAGTGAGCTGTCAGTGTCATCCCACATAATGCTAGGGATTGACAAGCATTACAATTATTTACAATTATTGTCAAAAATAAAAAAAACAATTAGTGCCTGATGGAATTCCAGTTTTACTGTTTTACTTAAAACAGCCTTAAATATTAATGTAGTGCAAAAAAAACTTTAATATAAACATTGAAATAATGTTAAATGATCGATAGAATTAACATACACATATGATCAAAATCTCGATTACGACTGTAAATGTATTGCTTGGTCCCTAGCATCAGAGGGACGTTAAGTTTCCAAGGTGAGGTTTTTACAGAATTGACCGACTGGTGCTAGTAGGTACCTATTGATTTGGGAACTATTGACAGATTGTTACGGATCGACTGTACTTGTCTTTGGCATTCTCTAGGAACAGATCTGTAGAACTAAAATAAGTAAATAGACAGTTGTTAGCAACCTCCACAAACTTTTGTCTAGAATAATAAGTATGCAGGGATTGATTGATGTAACTTAGTTAAATCGTATCAAGAATACGGCTACGGTTTGATCCTAAAGAAGGTATAACTTTGAGCAAAGTTCTAAATGAATTATTGACAGTTAAAACTTTCTCAATGATAGATTCAGAAGGGCCTCCGAGGATTTAATTACATACAACACCGCGACGAATGGTTCAATTGTAACAAAGTTCAGGCTGTGATTGAGTTAACTCGAGCTTTCCAATTATTCAAAGTATAATTTACGGAGTCCGCAATCTGATAACTCAGTCGTTAGCGGGTATCAGTACCTACCATTTATTGGTACCCAGTAAGTAGGTACATACATACATTGCATACTCTAGGAGTTTATAGTAGATATACAGGTACTAGGTTCTGCCTGTGACTTCGCTCACGTGGAAGTCGTAAAATACACAATATACTAAAATAACAGCCACATTTTTGTAAAACTCCCTCGCCCTCCCGCGATAGTACTACCTTTTCGGTTAGCGATCTTTCTGACTTTTTCTTTTTGCTCGGCTCGTTCCTGGGATAAGCGCATTCATACAAACAAAGACTTCAGCTTTATTATATTAGTATATATATATATGGGTGTCTATGTACCAATTTTATTCTTGTATTTTATAGTTATTTTCGAGTTATCAATCCATTATGTTGCACCTGTAATTTTTTCTCTCTGCATCACCCTAAGACGGTTATCACACTGCGATTTTTAACTTCGAACGGAGATGCGGTGTCAGTACGTTATAATTCTGTGGTTTTTGTCTACAAATTAAGATTCTAGAGTCCAGTACAGTTTGTTAACCGCCTAAGGTTTACTGGTAGAAAATGGGTCAGGCGTTAAGTCCGCTTTTGTATATATATGTCACTGTATGATTGTGAACACCGTTAGTTTATAATCTATCTCGCTAGATTATAAACTGTCGATAAATTGTGAATTGCACCATGCTGCTTTCCGACCAAATAGGTTAAGTTAGGTTAGAATTGCGACCAACCGCGCGCGAGCCATGCCAGCGTAGCGAACGGTGCCGCGGCAGTGGCCGGCGAGCGCTACTTCCAAGTTAGTGGCATTTACTTGGCTATTTAGTAAGAGTGCAAGGTACTCTCCGTCTTGATTTTGACGGTTTCACTTTATGGTCGCGTAGACTATAATCTATCGAGATTATAGTCTACGCGACCATAATGCGTTAAATTTTGAGCAGTATGTTGAAGATAACATAACATCACGCCGGCATTCACTGAAAATTAAGCAGGGGTGCAACTGGGTGGTTTCGGTTCCATCTAATAGAGGGGGTGAGCCTATTGCCATCAACCGGACACAAGTCCAGATTCCAAGCTGCTCCTGAAAATTCCTAAAGAAAACCTCAATAATACCTTTCCCAACCTGGGAATCGAACCCACGATCAGTAAGTAGCTCAGCAGTAACGCTGGCGACCACTAGACCTACGAGACAGTCCAACGAGTCAAAGAGTTTTAAAAATCGTGACTGAATATTTTCGCGCACTGGATCTCTAACGCGCCGAGTGTGGAAAATCGAACAGTGTGTGAAAAGTGAACCAGCTTGTTTAAAAAAAAAAATTATGGTTCGGGTTTAAATGAACGCACCCTAAAGGTTTTCTTTGTGTGGCTATACCCAAATTGTAAAATAGGCTGTGTTTTGGAAATAAATCTGTAAAATAATGTAATTGAATTTGAATAATTAATTTTTTGCAACAAGTCCAAGATACACAGATTTATAATGTAGCAAACAAACAGACATGCTCATTTAGGAACTTAATTATATTTAAGCTGATGTTTTACTTAACAATTTTCATTTACCTTTGCTCATTTTTATATTCCATGCATATATTATTTTAATCCTTGATTAGTTAGTTATCTGCCTATCTGATTCAACCAAACGAGTTAAAGATGACAATACAATAATACAATCATCTTTTGTCATAATCATCTTTGAAAATGAACTTGTTATGGAGATTGAGACCAATGTAAACAATTTCCGTGTTATTGATTGACAAAAACACTCTGATTTGTACTCACACTGAGTGAAAATAACATACCAACTGTACTGCTGTAACATCCTATTTCATAGGCGACTTATGATCATAAAACATTTTTTATTGACATATGGTAATTTATGGGACAGAAGCACCATGATTTTTGAGCTAGGTAAGAACTCTTGTCACTAGTAGAGAGTCTTCTTCTACCTGTGTTGTTTTACGAAGCCATAAACAGGTTAAATAAGTATGTAAATAAACAAGTTATTATAACATAAGACTGTATTGATAACTTTTATGTAGTCAGTCCTATGCCCTAACCTATCAAGACTCCATGAAAATAAAGTTGGCCTGAAAAACATCATTACTTCATGAAAAGTCAGGTAAAGGTACTACACACGAGGAAGACAGAAAATTAAACCAATAAAGTATGTTTTAATACTGTCTTGCCGTTCTTGCGTAATATTTCAAAATCAAAGGTAACATAAAATGATGAAAGATGAAAGCTTCATTAAAAGATATAAGTACCAACGGCTAATAAATCTGGTGACAGATCTCAGAGCAGTAAAGTTTTCTCATTCGCTCCCTAACTAATGACTGTTCAACAATTGAACTTCTGAACAATGAAATCAAATGTTACACGTACTTCCAATATTGAAGCACCTTCTCATAAAATATTTCTCTTGGAAATATTCAATTCTAGGTTTCAACGGAAAAATTGTGTTATGTTCGTTATTCCACGAATTACTTAAAATCATCGCACACGTACTTAGTTCTAGGTTTATTGCAAATGGAACAGTTTTTCAACATAGTTTTCCGAATATTTTAGCAACTGTACTAAAACAAATTCACGAATCAGAGCTAACGAAGGGAGCTTGTGAACGGCACGCTAATGAATACCTAAGGCTGAACGAGTCCGATCTCGACTTTATCTATTCAATTAGGCTGATGGACACCGGTCAATGGTCATTTGTAGGCAATCAGTATTATATTATGTGACGACTGCGCAGCTATAGGTGCGCGGTGTGATAAGCCGGTGCGTGGCCGCCTGGCCAACAAGTCGTGGCCACCTAGCTCGTTAAAAGGCGCTTCGCTCATCTGACAGTAACGATGATCGATGGCTTCGGGACTTCCCCTGTAATATCCGACACCCCCGAACCCACTAAACAGCCGCCTCACACCCTACCAACTCCATTGAGACCCAAAAATTCAGCTAAACCTAAACATGCTAACTACTCCAAGATACTACGTGTTTTAATCATTATACGTTGATTAATATCTAACATTAATTGCGTGTGATTAAGCGTACAAATGGGGTGCGTATTCAGCCGGAAAGCGTGGCAAGCGTTTGTGTGGCTCGAGCTGGCCGTGTGGGCTGTGTTGGCCGTGTGGCCGCCGACAATAGCACCACGTGTACATTGTTACGGAAACGCTCCTATGAATAATTTCATTGTTTACTTACACGACCTTCATTAAGTAACCGCCTCAGTGACAGCTAATTCCATCTCATAATTGTAACGTGTTGTGCTGTATAATTGTTATCAATTGATTAATGTTCACACACTAAACGCTTTGGGAAGTATTAAAACGGGTTTTTTACAAAAAGATAACACTGGTGGTGAAAAATTAAATTCGCATCATCGCTTTTCACGATAACCTCAAGTAGATGGGAAGACACTTGAGTGTCTTATAACGAGGTCATGAAAAAGAACGGTGATTGGTAGCTCTTGTCCATAAGCACGAAAGTAACAAAAAACACTTTGATACAAATATGCATACATTTGCATATAGTGACGATGGAACCCCAAGACTTCTCGACTCTTCGGGGCGCCGATTTTAATGGAGCTCGTCCTAAAACATCAAATAATGTTTACGTCCTGCCCTTAAAGCTGCCAAGGGATAATGTTAATGGTAAATAATTCGGCAATTCAAGCTTCTTCGTGAAGGTCTAGGTTTAACTGGACATTAAATTATTTAAACATATTCAAATTTTATTTCCATTGCTAATTCGAGAAATTATTAAGCTTTTATTGCTCTGACAGTTACTTAAGTACTTACAGTACGCTGCGGTACGCGCTACACGGGCGACGTAGTATTGCTTACGACAGAATTTAGTGCAAAACCAAGTAGTAGAATAGAATAGGATAGAATATAATAGTAATGCAGTTTCAATTTTCTTGTCAGGAAAATTGTAAAAAATAATTATTACCATTCCACCTAGTCCCGCCTTCTGCTAACTTAAGAAAATGATATTAATTTCTCTTTCAGGCCTTACATAAAAGGTCGACAGGTAACGTAGAACAGGCGTTTCAATTCACTTTATCATTTACACGAGATGTCTAACATTTAATTAATTACCGTTGTTTTTAAGAAGCATTAGGAGTTAATAGTAACATGCGGTAGAAGTAAGTATTGCCGTTAAGGTCCTAGTACCCGGTTACTGGTCAATTTTAAAATTTTGCACCTTTCTACTAATTATTAATTAATTTTTTTGGATGGCAAAACAGAAATTCGTGCCACAGAAAGTCCGGCTGTCGTAGTTTTTCTACAATCGTTACAAGTAGCCAGAAGCCCAAAAGTCTGATAACCTGAGTCTTACCAATGGGCTAAGTGTTTCCCAATGCCTGGGTTTAGAAGGTAAGATAGGCCATAGTTCCATGCAAAATACTGATAATCAACAGAATCCAGTTAGATTGGAAAATTACCCTTACATAGTTGGGACAAGGTTAGGCAGGTGATGAATGAATACATTCCGCCTTTCTTTTAATAATTAATAGCAAACGTCGTAAAATATAAGATGATCAATCACTACGAAATATAGGTAGGTATGGGAAAAGTTTTACGCGATTTCTGACCACAGAGCACTATTACTCTAGAGAACTTTCTAACTTGGACCTCAAACCTCAATTGGTCGAAAAGTGTCATTGAATCTATAAACTAAACTGCATCGATTGTCAACATAGAAATAAAATGTAAGAATTTAAGATTTTCTAGCTGACTGTACCATTTTTCCAAAATCTGTGAATGCAGTTCGAGTTATAAGTTAACTAAGAACGTTTTTCTGTATCTACAAAAGTTGAGGTAACTTTCCTTACTGCCTCGTTTTTATTGTATTATTAATGTATAATGAACGCCTGTATTAACTTGATCGGACAAGTAATCAAACCTAGTGTCATTGGAATATTTGTACTAAGTCTTAATATCTTTCTGATGATTAATTAATTTTTTATATTTATTTTCCTATGTAAGCGGGTACCAGCTTCTCAACATGTCGTGGCATCATCCCGTGAAGTTAATAAAAAAATATACAAAGACGCAAAAATGATTACATTGAGGACAAAAGGGCTTGAGATTGAGTTGCTCCAATCGTACAAACTGAATGTTGTATGTTTGCAAACTTTGACATTTGATGAATATTATTATACCCAATGACATGATATTTATTTTGAGAAGTATACCATTATTTTAATTGTTGTAAATGTGAGGATTATGTCAGTCATATTTTTTAGTTTTAATGATAATCTGGCAGTTTGAGTACTATATGCTGCCTACCCAAATGTGTTTTCTTTGGTATTGTACGTCAAATCGTTGAGCTCCTCAAGTTCTGAAATGAGCTGTACTGACAAATACGTGCACTGCCTGGACAGGTCCACTTAATCTCTGCTTTCCTCAAAATACCATTTCAGACACCAATCTACATAGTCTTCACATGATCTGACCAAATTTATGTCAGGACTTTAAAAGAGACAGTGACCTTTGAGTTTGTATCGGCCTTTCTTCTCATCTACTTTTAAGAATATGATTGATATGTAAAAGTGTTTGTACAAACCTACTAACAGAAATAAAATCATTTCATATATGTGTTACTTTATCGATAAGGATACTTGACCAAATGAGTTTAAAATAATTCGTCAGAACAATAAACATTTATTTGAACACTCATTTCGTATTTCATTTAACACAGATGTCTGTTATTGTCGCTTTTTGAATGACATCAATTAAGCGTGTTACGTCATTTCAAGTCTAATTAAATTGCAGCCATGCATTAATGTATCTGCGCGTAATTTAATTTTGTCAGTGTTTCTAATTAATTAATGTGCAGTAATTGGGAAGTGGTACACTTGCGCGACAGAAATTTCAGCGAAAGACACTTGCGCAAACCTACTTGCGGGATAAGACATTTCCGCGAATAGACTTTTGCGCGAAAGACACTTGTGCGAATCCGCTTGCGTGAAACACACTTGCGAGAAAATGTTTCGAAAATAAGATTTTTTCAAAACATCTAGCCCGTATTTCTTCAAAGGTTTGGGACTAATTCGTCAATTAAGATAGTTACAAACTGGAAGTAAATAGTCCAATTAATAGTTAATATCGTAATAGTTAAACGTTACTATCGTAGTTTTTTTAATGTCCCTTTATTTATTTATTTTGTTATATTTATTGGCGACTTGGGTGTCGATTTTATGGTTTTAGAGGTTGCTGACAACAATAATAGGGTCAAAATGAAAATTCAAATCCACCAAAATTTACAAAATTTAAGTATGTCATGGGTGATGTTTTCACAGAGACATAAACATCTTCACAAAGAGAATGGTTCGAAGGGGTCAATAACATCTGAAAGCTTGAAATCCGCCATAAAGGAAGCTGCGATTGGTATCAAGATAGTAGGTACCTAGTCTAGTAAACGTTGAGGACTCTATTGAACGGAACTGAGTAGTATCATTAGTAGGAATAGTCGTAGCAAGCAAAGCTCCCAAATTCTGTCTATGTACGCCTACTTGCAAGCCACTGAGAAATATTAATTGAATAGGTACCGTTCTGAGCCAGTCTATGGATCGTGTTAACATAGCAAATAGGATTCCATTCATGCAGAATCACTTTAAAAATATATGTATAATCAGAAGAAGTTTATTTTTAACTGACTTCTGGAAGAAAATCGATTTTGTATTGAACTTTTGGTGTTGTTTAGTGTGCTGTATTTATAGAATACTAGCTTTTGCCAGTGGCTTCACCCGCGTATAAGTCGGAAATTTTGCCAAGGGAACGTACTACCGGGATAAATAGTAGTATCCTATATTATGTTAACTCAAGTTATAAACTATCTTTTGCGTGAATGAGTAACAAACATCCAAACATCTAATCATACAAACTTTCACATTATAATATTAGTAGGATAGGGTACTATAGTATCCAAACAAAAATATAGTTTGAACAAGAATGTCATTTAGTTGCCTACATACAAGAGGTAATATTAATAACAAATGGTTTCAAATCAAAGGATTTAAACGTATACCTAGCTACGACTACTATATACACCCCTACCTGTGCATATTGTACCTAAATAACTTACCTACCACATTAAATTAATTAGTGAGGACTGCCCGAGAGACGAGAAACGAGGCACATTCTGCAGTGATTGGTCGCAGGACAATTATGGAATGTCTCATAGGATGCTAAATTAAACTAGTGAGCTGCCCACACCTTCGAATAAAGACATTCATTACGGGACCCTTATGTCTCTGGCATTTCAATGACTTAACGAATGAAAACGGCCGATGATACTTTCAATACCTACGTTTTTTTACTGACATATAGAAACTGAAAAGTCATTTATTTAAAACGGATTCATTTTGGTTTTTTATCCATATGATAAGCTATGACTGGTTGAAGCAGCGGTGATATTTATGATTGATTAAAAACTAGGTTGGTTTGTTATTCACCATACTCTACGATATTATTTGGAAAAGAGAACAGGTGAATTTAACTCCCACCTTATTACTTCTCTCAATGCCAGAGTTATCAATACCAAGCACCCTCTTTAAAAAAAAACAGTCCAAAGAAACAAAGCCGTACCCGTCAATATTTCGAAATGAATTATGTTCATCTATTTAGATACTTAAAGCTTTCCTATCGACAAAACTACCTACGAGTCGATAAAACATGAATAATTTACTCTTGGAAATCAAACGTAGCTAACAAGTTTGCATGATTTTAAAATAAAGACCAAATATAACGGTCGATTTTTTCCAGTTGTTACTTTCGTGCAAATGATGGTTTATGAAGCATAGTCACGCTCAGTAGTTCGATAGCAAATGATACTATTGGGAATACAAACATACACTGGATTGTATAATAACTTTGATTTTTTTTCTACTTAAAACTTTTTTACAAAAGACAACCATCTTTTTTGCGACATTGTTTCGATTTGGACGTGGATAAACTGCCCAGCATGGACAACGACTTTATTAAATTTGAAAAACAAAGTACCTATAATATTTGAATATCCATTATAGTTTTAATTTTGCTGCACATCTCGGCAGGCTTTCCGCCTGTGGGTTACTAATGATTCTATTATATGAAATAAAATGGTAAATAGTACATACTCATTGTTCGAAACGACATGTAATTATTTTTAATATAAATGATAGAATTAGAAAAATACGTATAGTAAATAAAAATGTATTATAACGGACCTGAAAGTTAAAAATACACATGTTATTTATCTCTTTAATTAAAAATCAATAGAACAATTGGTTCTTCAAAGTAATGGAAACACTATCTTCATTAGTTAAGACGTAGGTATACGAAGGTATACACGAAGCAATTAGTATATGTTTTTAAAATAATGCATATTTCGATGTAGTGATTGGTTCAACATACAAATAACATCACGCCTTTAGAGGCGTGATATTATTTGTATGTTCATTTGTTTGTTTGTATGTTGTTTAGGATTACTCCCTGAAGGGTTAGGCAGAGGTATACCTATAGTACACCCACATTTCGCCAGTTATGTTTAAGCGCCATGTAATAGGGGGCGAGCCACGGGGGCGATCCTATTGCCATCAACCGGGCGCGTATCCAGATTTCGGGTTGTTACTGAGGAATTCAATATAAAATTAAATAATTACTTAGTAAGACTATTAGTAGTCTAGTTATCTTTACAAACAGTATTAAGTGCAGGACACATTATTGTAATATTAGAGTATAAGTAATTTAAAATATATTTTGACATTCTTTTGTGTCATTAAAATATACTTTCTGTTATATCGTAACACACACCCATAGCTATACTTAACAATTATAGATTTGACACCTTAGGTTTATAACACAATATAGGGATCAGTTCTCAGTTCAGTATAACAGTGGTAACCCAGTGAAAGGCCCCGACTTGTGAGTTGTAGGTCTTGAGTTCGAACCGAGGCAGGTACTTTACTTTGCGTATTTAATTTCATCACTATTGCTCTCAAAACGGTGAAGGAAAATTCTGCATCTGTCCTAGAGCCAAATAATTCGAATATAGCGGATTATAACGCAGTGAGCCCGCGCGGTGGATTACGCCCTACTCCCTTTTACAGAGAGGAGGTTTATGTCGCAGCAGTTCAAACATTACAGGCTGATTATAATATTATGCTACGAGTATATCGGTGCAATAAATACGATGCGTCTATATGACTAGATAAATGAACGTGATCAAAGCAAATGGAGTACATACGCAGGTAAGGGTCGGGTACGTTTGTGGTTTCTGCATACCCCCATGGGAAAACCGGTGAATTTATGCATGTTTGTTACATATTATGACTATATATAGTACGTGTGTTACGGGATTTATGTCAGTTCTCATGACAAAGTCAAAATATGTCTTTTGTGAATGACGTGACAATTTCCAGTATATAATAATATACTCTGTGGTGACAATTCAAGTAATTCGTGTGTAGGTTATTGTGGCTCGTTCGTATCTTGAATGTTTACTTATGGTGTTTCACAGTGACTTTTAGCTTTGTTTCTGGATATACGTTGTTTCTACTCTCCTAACCGGCTTCCATGGACTTGGCATCTTCTCATTTCGATTTACCTTAGTTACGTGTACTTTGGACAATTGATTTTGCCCTATTTCTAATGGAGAACCGGCGCTGCACTAACTGTGGTATATCAACGTTTCATTTAATGACTCATTTAGATAAGGGGGATAGCCTGGTGACCCGACACACAGAGTATCCTAGTATGGACGCCAGCCTCTCACAAAGGATCATATTGTTTGAATTTTTGTCAAAACGCAATAATTATCGTCTTCGAACCCACAACCTCGTGCATGAGAAGTCAGTGAGACCTTAACTACTGGACCATCCCGAAAATGTACAAGCTTACTGTATTTAAACATCAAAATATCATATCAAAATGTTTACCTAAAATATCTTATATCTCGTCACCACCGAGTTTTGGAGTAATCAAATATAAACTGGACTATTCAATACAAATATTGCTTCATGACATATATTGTGTTATTTATGTCCTTGCTGGACCAAGCTTGTATGGGAGCGTTATATTTCTCCTTAAAGTTATTTTTCAATCTGTTCTTATTGTTTTTTTTTTTAAGATGGTTGTTATTTTATTTTTTTGCGAAAATCTTTTTTATTTATCACTTTTCTACTATCGTACCAACCCGCACAATTCGTGACCGGAATTTGTATAAACTAAGCATAAATATTTCACTGAAGCTAAACCAAAAACAACCCAAGCAAAGTTAATAAACATTTTATGGGACCACCGCGCCAGCTTCTTCAATCAATCGGTCCACAATTGATGAGCACATAGACGAACATAGATCCTCCTTCTTTTTAACCGACTTCAAAAAGCAGGAGGTTATCAATTCGACATGTACATATTTTTTTTTATTTTTTAAAAATTTTAAAAATTAGCGGATTTGCGAAATTCTTTTTTGTTCAAATGGGGTTTATTTCTAAATGGTCCCATTTAAATTTCATATCAATCTGACGATGCGTTTCGGAGTTGACAGACAACGGAACTCTTCAAAAAATGACAGCAAATCAACCGAAATTGCTGCTATAGCATAAATAAGCATTGTTTTGACCCCAAGGATGATGAAATTTCCAATTGCTGTGGGGTAGGTACTATAACTAATAAGTGAAAATAAAAACATTTTCCAAAAAAAAAACAACTGACTTCAGGAAAAACACTACAAAGTGAAAAATAACTTAAATTTCGGAAGGTGGTGACAAAAAATTAAAATACATAACCAAAGTCACGGACTTCCGAGATTAAAGTTATTTTCACTTTGTAGTGGTTTTCCGGAAGTCGGTTGTTTTAATTTGGAAAACGGCTTTTTAGAAACTACATACCTAGTTTAAAGCGCAATAAACTCATTAGTACCAAATCAAGCAAGGAAAATAGCCGTGTATCCGATGGATCTTTCAATTATAGAATCGGTGGTCTGATTAAATGATAAGAATAATGCATGTAAGTACTTGACTATCAAGAAGTACAAACAAGATATTATTGCAAAAGTTCATAAAACTGTTTACGAACTTGACAACCAATGCATACATATATCTTTTGTCATTTCATTGTTTCTTAAATAATAAACATAAGTTTTTAGACAAGCACTCACTGAAAAGAAAATATTAATTCGAGAATATTGATAAGAATTTATCAGTGACGTCTTAAAAATACTAATAAAAGTTAATCCATTGAGGAATAACTTTTATTAGTATTTTTAAGACGTCTCTACATGGAATTTCGAAATAATACGCCTGCTTACCCATTCAGCTGCAAAAGGGTCAAGTGGGATTTGTAAATAACAAATCAGCGGTAATTTAGAAGAGTTATGAAATCGCCTCGAAAATGATTACGAATTCATATTTTTAGAAACCTTTAGGTGTGTAGTTAAAATATTCAATTTTTTTTTAAATACTGGTAATTAAATAGTGGTACATTTAAATGATGGCCTTAATACACCACACCGTAAGAAACATAATAGTAATGTTTAAATATAATAGATCCTATTTATTTTGTTACATAAGATTCCGCCTTATACCTTCTTACTGTCATATTGATTGTTATATTCCGGGTACATTGTTATAACTCTACGCCAAGGTAGGTAAAGTTCAAATACTTTTATACAAAACAGGGTCTGAGCCTAAATTGGGAACCAAATCCAGCTGAAGGATGTATCGCATCCCGGATTATGTTCCCAATTTGATACCCATTTTACCTACACTGTATCGTAATATTTTCATAGTGCTTCGTACATAAACTTATTTTACATTTCTGGTGAATTTATCAATAAATAAATAAGCGCTTTTACAAAAAGACATACCTACACGAGAAAAGTGGACATTAAACAATGAAAACCACAATTTCCTGTACTTACTCGTAATAACAACAGTGGGTACCTACCCACTTTGATTAAAAACCTTTATAAAAGTTGAAAAAAAAAATGACCTACAGGGGAAATCCAAGAAGTAAATATCACCAAGAGGTTTCCATCAATTTTTTTTTCTAATGGAACGCATATGCGGCGCGCGCTGTTTTTATTGCTTTACAAAACTATTTCTTACCCTTTCAACTTCTTTCCAACTTTTATTTAGTGGGTCAAATTCCAAAATATGAGAGTAGATAAACCAGTGTATGAAACTGGATATAACAAGGTATTAAAACGCTTGTGTGATACTATTAAAGACCTCGCATACGGCTCGGGTATAAACACACTCGTGGAATAATACCGCTCATTATGCAACAGTTTAAAAAACTACTATATATTTACTTGTTCCTACAAACTGAACAAAACGGACGATGCATCCGTAGTATCACAGAATGCACTGGAATCCAAGAATATGAAATCAAAGACAACGAAGTTATCCTCTTCTTTTGATTTATGTTTCCAATATACTATTGCTATACAAGAGAACTATTCCATATTTCTATAAAGAAGGAAATGAAGCAAAATACTGTGTATCCGGTTATTGTCTCCTTTATTGGAACGAAATTGTGCTCTCGACGCAAGTTTCTCGTATCGACGCAATACATTGCCCCGCGTAACTTCGAGCAAGCAATATTTAAATATCGGATGCGTCGTTCGGCGCTGTAAGCACTTCGGTATTAGGTACCTACCGTTCCAAACCACTCATGCTCGTCATGTCTTATTGATAAGCGTATTCGCTTAAAATGAATATTGCTGACATCTAATAATCATGTAACATCATCTTGACATTCCCAGATCATAATTTCCTAAATGAAAAACTCTACTGAAATATTTATCAACCTGGAATTTTATGTTAATATTTAACTTGCAACCAACTGCTCATCATGAGATATTTTAAATGAAGTCTAAAGTGGTTCTGCAGCAAATATTACTTGTAACTGCCAACTTCTCTTTCAGCTAGCGTCACAAATAACGCTACGACCGCGCTATTCAAACTTATGGGAAGGCAGTCTGATTTTTCTTTTGATGCTTGATTGCGAGTTACCTCTCCAGTAGTTTGCTGTTTCCTCTATCTTTGAAGCTTTTCCATCTAAAGAAACGAAAGGTACAAAAAGCTGATTTATGTACATTATACATAGTATGAAATAAAGGTAAATAATATGTAACGGTTGCTGTACCAAGGATTATAAAAGTAAGTACAGGGATATTTATAAAATACTAATAGCACGGTAGTGTATAGCACTCAATTATCAGCTACCGTGAGACTACAATTTTGAAAAGGAAACCTGCTATTTCCTGCAAAAATGCAACAGCTAAAAACGATCAACATGTACAAACAGTTGATCTTTCGGTTGGTAAACGTTTTTCGTATTCATGATTCCCTACTACTAGTATCTCTTGTAGGTAATATTGCAATTAGAATTGCATTTATGTGGCTGCATATATGTAATAGTTCAATGATATGAGTACTTTGTACTTGATAATATTCCCTCATTTTTCTACTGGAACTACGAGTAATTGAATTATGCCCATGAGCAAACCCACTTAGTCGACTTAGTGCGTCCTGTCTGTGAATGTCTTCTGGTAATTTATTATATATTTTTATTGACATTGAATATTTATGGACTAGATGAGTGTAATTTAAGGCGGGAGGGGGGGAAAATTTAGTCTGTTTTTTAGGCGCAACAAGTAATTAGTTTGTATGTCTCCCCGTGTATTGTAAAAATCTGGATATTTGCGGACTAGTTTGCATAATTACAAAATATAAATACTAAGGTGAGAATCTTGTGTTTCTGGAAATAAGGCTTGTTGAACCACTATCTGTTGGTTCTATATTGGTAACTATACGTACAAGCTTCTTTTGGGGGGTAAATAAGGCGGAAGCGTCTGTGCTATTTCTCCATAAGATGATGCCATAATTAAACCAAATATACGCGTAGTATGGGACTAGTGCGGTTTGTAGGTTTGTAGTCTTTTTAATTTCGCGGAAAGCATACGAAAACTTTGAAATTTTATATTTTACAGTCTGTACATGTATTTTCCAGTTAATATGTGTGTCTATTAATAAACCTAGGATAGTGAAATGGTTAACTGTTTAAAATTTTTGTTAATTATAGGTAACAAAAATTGTTATTTGTTTTTTCTGTCGGGGATGAAACGCTATTAATTTGGTTTTGGTAAAATTGATTTCGAGATAATGGTCGCTCATCCAGTTTATAATATCCAAGAATAGTGTTAAGATTTTCATTAAAATTAACTTTTGTTTGGCATGAGGTCAGGATCGAGATATCGTCCGCAAAAAGTGCAGTTTATGAACCAGATTGATATATCTAGATTCTAGACATATCAATCTGGTCTTGTAAGTAACACCTAGAAGATGTACCTATCTCTTTCTGTCGCCTTTACCTATTTACCTGTAGTATTTGTTTGCACCACGTGTCCCTGCCAGGGCACTCCCATGTGCCTCACAATTTCACAAAATGTAACCCTAGGTATTACGTTCGGGAATATACAAGAATAATCAGTCGAAGGACAGAATTCTTGTGTTGTGATTGCAGATATCACTCATACAACGAATATTAATACTTAATAATAATTGATAATCAGAGATGATCTGACAGATCTTTGAAATTGTTTGCGGAAATAGCCCGTCTTTTACATCATTCGTGTGTAGGTAAGTAGATACATTGAAGAATAAATAATTACAAAATCCTAACTTCCGCAGAATATTCATTAGTGGATGTACCATCATAAATAACATCATTGTGGTGGAAGTAGCTTTTGGCAGTGGCAGGGCTCTTTAAAAAAAGGTACATTCTGGGAAAAGCACTGTTTGCCTTCAAGCAACGCTTTTGTAGTTTCTTTGTACGTATACCTAATATAAATATAAAAAGGACATGGATAAAGTCTGGTTTGACATGGACAAAAGTTAACAATATTTAAAAACAAAATGATAATGTTTTTAGGAACCAGAAGTGGATTTTATTTAAAAAAAAAGATTAACGGCTACCAACTATTTTAATACAATCGGAATATTAATAATTAGAACACAAAAATAGCTATGAAGAAAAAATGCCACTTTGACAAAATACCGTACAGCTCAGACGTGTGAACGCTCCGACGACTGACGAGTAAAAAGGGCCTGTCAACTGTTTGACACTCCTTTAATAGACATGGTGCTACTCGCTACTGTAGTTCATTCCCGTTCATTCCCAACACGGCCTCTCCTGATTGAGCGCCGTCCCCGACCGCATCTGAACTGTTGCTGGGTCCTGGTATAGGCAGCGCTTCATGTTCACTGTTAAGTTCTTTATCAAGTTCATCTGAAAGCCATGACTGTTTTTAATTATGCTTACGCCATTTTGCTTTTTTATTTCGTTACCATAAAATTAAATTTTATATACCTATTTATAAAATTTAATTAATGGTAAATAATGCTTTAAAAAGACTTCATTCTATGGTATTGACCGGCCGGTACAAGACAGGTATCATTATGACTAACACTAAAGATTTCTTCGTAAGAGCATATTTTTTTTAGAATTCCATATCTTTTTATAGTATTATTGTAATAAATAGCTCTTTAAGTCGAAGGCGCATGAAATATTTGATGCAAATATACAGGGTGTAACAGAAACCCTATTGCTATCCTTAAGCACTAAAGATAACAGCTGGTATAGAATCACTATACATAGTTTCAGCCCAAAATAAAATATCCTAAGAATTGATACCAAATTTTCGGTTTCATATGTTTCTTAAAATCAAACCATATCAAACGTGTCACCGCACAACTTAGGTGAATAACTTTCCACGTCACGATAAATCTTTTCCGAGTGATGTGTTTGTTTCAATTTGTTCTGGTATCAATGTACTAAAAATTGTCATAACTTCCGAACATGTAGAGATAGGATTAAAAAGCCCTTTCAATATCGTTTTGATATCCAAAGAAGCCGCGCCCTTGGTATGTATATACCCTTTCCGTTACACGTTGTATACATACTTTTACAGTAAACTGATACTCGCAACCTTAATTCACTCATACAGAACAAAAAAACAAGAGTTTAATTACTTAAGTACCCCGTAGCACTTATATTTTTTTGTTGAAAGTATCACATACCATGTTCTTTTTTACACAAGATTTTATTAATACTAACAGAAATTCAAAATGACAATTGAAAATGTTTTTATTTTGCCTTTGCCAAGCTGTATAAGAGCCGCATTTAAGATATGCGCACTGCTTTAACCTGTTTTCACAGCCCATTATAATGCGTTTATCATTCCGGTTGACAACCATTATAATGCTGTTAAAATGCCATTCTAATACTTAAGTCTATACAGACATAAGTATTACAATGGCATGAATATATATATTGAACTCTGATACTTAAGTCTATACAGACTTAAGTATTAGAATGGCTTTTTAGCAGCATTACAAGAGCTTTATAGCAGTTTATAATGCCCAATTTTAGACTTCATATAAAGCTTTAAAAATATGCTAATTCCGTAATCCATCCATAATAAAGCTATTTTGTGCTACATGGGCTGAAAGTCAATTTAATAGACAACTCAAGCATTCGTCTCTCAATCAGCTAATTCATATGTCACATTTCATTTCCACCTCACAAAACGGTCATTTGAAAAATCATCTATCCTCAACAATAAATCACCATCCACAGGGACGTACCGCTTACAAACACAAACCATACAGGGTTGAAGTGACTGTTGCTCGCGTTTTACTGCAAGGACAAGTTTTTCTACACACTGCCACAGGCCTTACAGAATAAACTTGACTCAGTGTGTCGGTTTAGTGATCCAGTAGCATCTACGTCGGACCATTACACAATACCAACCCAGTAACATCTACATCGAGTCTCCAACGATATTGATCCAGTAACATTACATCGGATCAGCATAGGTCCAGTAACATCTACATCGGATCATCTATCAGAATAGGTCCAGTAACATCTACATCGGACCATTACGCAACACCAACCCAGTAACATCTACATCGGGTCAATATGAGTAACACAGTCAAGGAGATAAACATCAGACTTAAGCTGCTTCACAGCATAAATATTTGTAAACACTCACTTTCAAAGAACGCTGTACAGATTTCAGTGCACCACTCCCTTCGTCAGGGTACCATTTACTTAGCCGCATCCTGGCTAGTTTTTTCGTAAGCTCCACTGAATAACTTCATTTGGTAACGTCCGCTTGTCAGAACCTTAATAACACGGTAAGGTCCTTCCTTCTTTCCTGTGGACTGAGAGTATTTAATGACGAAGACAAGGTTGACAGGAGGATGCCTGTTCCGGTTGATACGCTGATTTTGGTTTTGTTGCAGCAACTCGGTAACTCTGCTTCTACAAATCTTTCGCCAAGCTTCACGGTTTGGTGGTGATCCGTTGACTGGCATATCACGGATTAGAGAGCGGATAACGGGCGTCGTTGCATCAGTACCAATTAAATTATTTCAAGCGGCGAACTGTGTAGTTTTCTATTTTGTAATATTCAGCACAAGTCGCAGCTGCCATACAGTTTCAGACCATTGAGCACTCTTATGATTGACTTCAATCCTTACCATGTTAAGGACTGGGCACGCCACAATTGCGGCGGTAAGTCCCCACTTTGAGGAGTGGCTTGAGAGGCGGCATGGCGTCCTCACCTTCCGCTTGACACAGGTCCTCACCGGACATGGCTGTTTCGGGAGGTTCCTGTTTCGGATAGGGCGGGAGGAAACGCCCGGGTGTTTCCATTGCGAAGATCGCCCTGAGGACACGGTGGAGCATACGGTTCCACCGTCAGACCTCCAGGTCTGCCCGGCTTGGGCGGAGCACCACCGTGTCCTCATGGAAGCGGTCAGCGGCGGCGATCTCTCGCGTCCGGCCCTGGTCCAGGCCATGGTACGGAGCGAGAGTGCATGGCTAGCAGTCACCTCCTTCAGTGAAGCAATTATGCTCGCAAAGAGGAAGGCGGAGCACGTGAGGGAGATGCAGTACATGCGCCCTCACAGTCGTAGCCTTCGCAGGAGACGCCCTGGGCGTCGGGAGTCCCAGGCTGATTCCCGGCCACCGTAGGCACGGGCTTGCGGACGGCGAGTAATGGGTAGCTCGCTGTCCGGTAAGGACCAAGCCCGGGTCGACGGCGCGTTGGGTTCCACGCTCGCCTCAAAGAGATGTCAGCAACAACTGTTGGGGCCCGCAAGGGCCGATGCCTGCCAGGGGTGCGGGTTGTTCGAAAGAGATACCGCGGCCCCTGGCACACAGGCAACTGAGGGAACATGGGTGGGTTTTAGTCAGTAAAAGTCTGACACGCCCTCCCGCTCCACCCAGAGCGAGAGAAGTTATTTGATGATTTCCCACCCAAAAAAAACCATGTTAAGGACATCTCTCATATAGCGCTCCGTGGCCTTTAAAGCTTTGTAATTAGTGAATATTTTAAATTGCAACCCAACCAAGTAGTGTTGAAGCGCCTTAACTACCGCCAGCGTCTCCAGCTCGTAAGAGTGATACTTACACTCCGCAGCCTGTGTCATCCTGCTGAAGTATTCAGCGACTCTATTCTTACCGTCTGGAGAAGAATGCATTACGACAGAACCGTACCACGTATGTACTGCTTGCGTCAGTGTGTACTTCCGTGGCTAGACTAAGATCAAATATTACCAAAATTGGGTCACTCGTTAAGTGCTCGATGATCTTTTGTCAAGCATTCTCTAGTTCTGGTCCCTATGCGAACTTTTCATCCTTTTGAGTAAGTTTGGCTATACAAGTAATTTTGACTGCAAAGCCATCTATATACCGCCTAAAATATCCGGCGAGTCCTTAAACTTGCTTGACGTTTTGTGGCGAACGGCTGTTTACCAAGGCTTCTACTTTGTGAGGGCTCGGCCTTACCTGACCTTGACTCACCACTCGGCCTAGATACTCCACATCAGTAGTAACACATGTGCACTTACGCAAATTAATAGAAAAACCGGATCTCGAGAGTGTTTGAAGCACTTTTCTAAGGAGTTCAATGCCTTCCTCCGCCGTATGGCTCATCAATACAACGTCATCGACGTAAATTAGGACACTACCCGCCTCTATAAAGCTATTTAGAGTTTTATTAATGTTCCGCTGATATACGATGGGAGAGTAACGGCCTTCGGGGTTGATGAAACCAATCTTGTCTATTGAGGCTTTAGTTGGCATGAAAGGTATTTTAAAACATTAACAGAAATAAAAAAAATATTCATTGCGCTGCTATCAATTAGCACGTTGACCGGGATACCTTGGACTACTGCCTACTAGTTCATTACTTTTATGAGAATTTACTAAAGACGGATCAACTTCGTAACAAAGATTGATGTTACGTGCGGTACGATTTCCCGATCGTTCTTTCGCAAAACACGTACTTTCGTCGTGTCCGGGGTTTTTACAAAAAGTGCATGGGACTGTTGTATTTGGACTAGAATGTGATTTTTCCTCTGGTTAGTCAACACGCGGTTTCTTTATTAGACAACTGTAACTTTTATGTCCAGTTTGCCCACAGTTAAAACATTTGATCTTAGGTAGACTCGTATCATCACGCCGTTTGAAAGTTGGTACGCGATTATCTTGTTTACCGCGGCTAGGCTTGGTATATATCGATGGAAACGAAACTAATCTATCAGCAGTTAAGTTGGCGGTTGCTGCTGCAGCTCTCACCTGCGCGTCCGCTATACCCCGAATAACTATATCTGTCATCAACTCTTCGCTCAAACCCTTGACTATACGAAACCGTAATAACGATTGACGAGCGTATTCGGCATACGTACTGAACTCGGCAAATATATTAGCAAAGTCGAGCTTAATTGGGCAAAGAGGTTGGAATTCCCGCTTAAAATTTGCTGAAGACCGATCGTTCGTCGTCCACTTGTTTAGGCAAACTTTAGCGTCACCTTTCAAACACTATGCTACACGTGACAAACATTCTCGGTCGCTCCAGGTATTCGAATCCCGGGCTACATCGAATTCCTCGCAGCACGAATTTATGTTGTGAATACTGGGGTCGAAGTTCGAAACGTAATACTGAGATCGCGATGGAATTATTGATTTTAATGCTTCAGCTAACACTGAGTATCGCTCGCGGAATGGCAATCATTATTTTTATGTACACAGCTAGTAATAGGCATAGACCTTTGCAATAATTCGCGGTTCTCACTAGATACACGTACAGGTGTCAAGGGCGGTAGGCTCCTCAGTACGAGACGGAGACCTATTATCCAACTGATCACAATGTAATTAACTTTCGAGTATTAAGGGTTGACCACTACCCGGATCCGTATTGACGACATCTGCATCCCCTTATTTTGTCTAAGACGTTCAATCGCGCCAGGATTACGTCTAACGACCGTTGTAACTTTGATCCTTAGAACGTTTACGACTAGTACTATGCCTATCACGCGACCTACGTTTAACACGGGAACGCGACCGTGACCTAGCCCGCGAACGACACCTATCACTATCACTGGAATGTCCACGAAAATCACGCGATCGACTACGCGAATGAAAGCGTCGCGATCTACCCATTATTTAAAACAAAAAAATAACAAGACCCGCGGGCCTGGCCCGTCACTTTTTTTTTTAGAAATTACATCTCGCATTTGACCTTGAGAGGCCGTAACTGCTTAACCGGGCTTTCCTGTAGTTGCATTTTAGTAAAACTAAAAGCCTCCAGCCAGGGCATAAAAACTTACTTAACTGCAACTGCACGCTGTGGGCACCCCCTGTGGGGTACGGGCCTCGGCTCAGGGCGTCACTGATGGTCACTGGACAGCAAGTGGGGACAGGCTGCATCAAAACATTTTCATTATTAATTTAATTCTACTTGCTCAGCTTCGGCGCGGGCTGGCACTTCAACGAGCAAGGGAGGTCAAGGGTCTCATCGTTAACTCGGGGTCTTCGCGGGGCGCGAGGACCTCGGCGGCGAGGTCGGAAGGACGGTTGTTTGTTTCTGTGTGCTGTACTGATGGCCCTACTGCTTTCTTGAAGGAGGGCCTGTCTGTCACTCCTCTGTTTGACACTCCTTTTATAGGCATGGTGCTACTCGCTATTCTTCATTCACAAGAATATCTTAAATCCCACCACAGATTTTGTTTGTTATTTTATACACTATAGTGGCTTCATAATACATATTGTTTTATTTTTGTCCATTTCTGAGCCAAGCTTGTTTGGGACGTCATCCATGTAATTAAAAGTAATTACTTTTAATTTCAGTACAGGACATTCTCAATGTATTTTTTCATATCCATTCTTGGAGTCACAATAAAATTGTATTCTCATCAAAACTAGGTAAGTACACGTATGTAAACTTAATCGAATTACAGGAATAGGGAAAAATCTATCATAAAATCCCATTACTTTAAAACCTGTGTGAAACTGAATAAATTCGTGAAATTGTCACTTAAAATTAAATTACCTTCGTAGTTCGTCGAAAACATGTTTTATTTCATTTCGTTTGCGATCCCACGTACTGGAAGTGGGTTATTATTACCTAAAAATGTACATAAACTTCACATTAAACCTCAGCCTTTGATTCAATTTGCGTACAAGTGCGATAACACCCTAGGTGTACATCCTGTCTTCAGAAGAATGAAAAATGATACTAGGAAAAGATGATAGGCCGACGGTTTACGTATTTAAGTCTGGTGCCGAAATCCATCAGATCTCAACAAAGTATTTTCATAAATTCTATCTGGCAGGCTTACACTGAGATCTTTAATCCTGGAACAAAATGGGATAAAACGTATGAGGGATAAACTAAAACAGATCTGTAATCTGAACTGCAATGCGATAATGGACAACCATCGAGTATTCTTTTATTCTTATTGTTTGTCCGTTTACGTATGACCATGCAGTATCTCGCAAGTAACTACATTAATTTTGTGTGAGGTGTGGCCTCACACAAAATTACTTATTTTATTCAAGAGCCAATTTGCGGAAAAACTTCGGGTGTAATGATTGGGTTCATGAGGAAATGACCTGTGAATGATCATCATCAATGTCATTCACACTTTAAATCTGCTGCAACCTTAATTACTATTGTCAGAACTTTGACTGAAGGTTTACTACTATCTACTCACCCCTTTACCTATATTGATCTATAGATAATTTTAATTTTCATAAATTTACTCTAATATCAATTTTTATATTACATAGGGGTTGTTATATCTTTGGTCAATCAATCACCAAATCGAGCATGCCAATTGTCAAAATGCGTAATAGATTTATAAGTTTACATTTCTCATTGTATATTTGTTTATCTAGCAGATCCGTGATTTTATCGGGTTTCCAGTAGATTGGTAAAACTAGTTGTGCTGCTACTCTGATACGGTCCAAAGAATGTAATCCGTCCAAAAGCTACAAACTGTAAAGCCACCTGTCTAACGAAAACGAACTAACACCTTAGTTAGTGTACCTATCTGTGGGCACAGCACGAACGCGCGAAGTACACGTAGAGTAAATTCGATCAATTTTCAAATAAAAATACTCCTTTCGCATAAAATACGTAAAACTTTACCTATTAATATTTATTTTATTTTATTTCGTAAGGGAAAAGAAACAGTAGTAAGTATATTTAAATTAAACAGAAATAACTCAACATTAAACCTAAACAAAAATACTACCCACAGTTCTATACAGTACCTACACTGTACACTATACTGTCCTATACTTTGAGGGTGATCAGACATGGGTATAATAACTGCTCACCTTAGATGTTGCTGCTGCCATTGCACAACGAATTTGACAGCTAGCTGTCAGTATCCATACCCACATTTTTTTGTAAAAAAGCAATTGCAGACCTTATTTCAAAAACCACTTTTGTTAAATTCCTTGTTACGAGTTAGTTACGCCATGCAATTTGCTTTTATTCGTTGTAAAATGGTGTATTCGTTGTTCGAATAAAAGCCAATTTCTCGTGATTTAACATGTTTTTGAAGAAATATAAAATATAATCAGAAAGCTTATAAATTTCTCTAGAAGACGGCGCAACTAACTCGTAACATGGAATTTTGACAAAGGTGGGTTTTGAAAAATTTTACTCAATATTAATTAATAAGCCCCGTTGCGCAGCTGTTGACTGCGGGGACCCATGTATTCCCCAACGATATTTATAGAAGAAAACTGTGGGAGAGAGCCCTCCGAAGAAAAAATTTTAAACCCCAATATACGTCGACGTTATATGTGCTATCCATTTTAAACCAGAAGACTTTTTCAGCGAAATTCATATACCTCAGGTGATGCTCCCAAGAGGGCTTAGTCCGTTTTTATTACCTACAGGCTTGTGGTGTAATATTACATAATAGTGTAAAATAAAGGTTTGTTTGTGTTTAATTTATCATTTAAGATCAGTGCTAGGATCTTTGAAGTTTCTTCAGTCAGAAAGATCAACCTCGAGTTGAAAAAAAAAGTTAGCAAGTTCAAGATTGTAAAACGTTCTTAATTTAAAGTCTTTTCCACTGAATCTGTTTTTTTACGTGCTAGACGCTTTCCAATAGCTCCTATAATAGCAGCTATATTATATATTACCTTTATTTTTCTGGTTGGGAAATCATCATATGACTTCTCCCGCTCTGGTTGGAGCAGGAGGGCGTGTCAGACTTTTAGTGACTAAAACCCACCCGTGTTCCCTCAGTTGCCTGAGTGCCAGGGGCCGCGGTATCTCTTTCGAACAACCCGCACCCCTGGCAGGCATCGGCCCTTGTGGGCCCCACCAGTTGGTGCTGACATCTCTTTGAGGTGCGCGTGGATCACAACGCGCCATCGACCCGGGCTTGGTCCTTACCGGACAGCGAGCTACTCATTACTCGCCGTCCGCAAGCCCGTGCCTACGGTGGCCGGGAATCGGCTTGGGATTCCCGACGCCCAGGGCGTCTCCTGCAAAGGCCACGGCCGTGAGGGCGCATGTACTGCATCTCCCTCACGTGCGCCGCCTCCCTCTTTGCGTTATATATTACCTTAGGTCGTCTTTTGATAGTGATACACTACAAGTCACATGCACATTTAGCTTTCAGTTTTAACCCCATTGTCCCTGTCGCCTTTGTCATTTCAAGTTTCAAGTCTGTTTTCTTGCTTCTATTATATGAATTTGACATTACACCTGTCAGATTCATCATCATCATCATTTCAGCCCAAAGACATCCACTGCTGGACATAGACCTCCCGCAAAAGGGAGGTTTTACCATAATCGCCACGCTTGGCAGGCGGGTTGGCAATCGCAGTGTGGTGGTTAAATGCATAGAGAACGCTGCTGCCCATTCTCTAGTAAACCTTGGTCGCCTTGGTCCCTTAGTCGCCTTCTGCGACACCCACGGGAAGAAACGGGATGGACCAATTTTTTTACATCCTTCACCACACGGATTACCACCTGTCAGATTAGTATGTGGGTTTTTCAAAACGAACGTTAATCGTCCATTTTACTTTACGTTTACGTCGCGCGTTCGTACTAGGGCCTCTGAATGCGTAGACTAGGTAGGTATATAGGAGAAATTCACAACGATGACTCTCCAACAAATTACATTAGCGATGAGTGAGGCGACTTAGTGCTAGTGGTGTTAACGAAGTACTAACTACGTATACTAGCTAAGTGCTTCAGAACTCAATTAGTTTTTATTAAAGGATTTTTATGTACTTAATTGGATTAAATGGTTTTATAATTAGAAGTTGAACTAGTACCACAAGCTGAAATCCTAGCGGATAGTGTTAAGTGCTTAGCTTATCTATGTTTGGTTTTTGTTTATCAAAAGCCACCAATTTTTTTTATAGCACCTATAAACCTGAAAATGTAGAGCCTGATAGATTCAATTTGATTTTGTTTCAAATATTTAGATTTATTTGGAATTATAAGTATACACGCCAGCACATCAAGCTATCGCAATCTGTCAAATTTCTTTGATCGATTTTCTACTTTATTCCAAAAGCGTAAGGTTCATATTCAATTGGGAAAATTTGACATTTTGGGGCAGCTTGATGTGCTGGCTGTCTGTACTTAAAAAAAAGAGAAAAAAATATCTTTAACCGTAAGTACTTAATATATTAAAATCCTAGCGCACTCAAAACTTTAGGTATATTAAATATTAACTAAATAACTAATTACTGATTTTCAACGAGGTCTGGGAACGTTTCTAAACGAAGGTATAGTTTTTAGAATTTTTGTCTGTTTGTCACAATGTATGTTCCGGCATCACGCAAATATTACCTGTGTGAATAGAATCTGTTAAAATTTTTGATTATTTCCTATACCGTGACGTTACCGTTATTTCCTATCCTATACTATATCGTCTGGTCAGTCTGTGGCTATAAATTATGACCGTATTTGCTATAGGGGCCGAGCTATATTGCAATAATTATGTTCATATTATTCTATAGTTTACCGCAAAGTGTTCAAAATCAAGCGAAAATGTTAGAATAATGCAGACAGTTACAGATTTTACCTTTTTAATTATTATTATCAGGCGATTATTTTATGGAGTGAAACAGCCAGTCATGACATTTATAAGAAAGACTATTTTAGTCAACGTCCAACGAAGCAAATAAATAGCTTATCGCTTCGGCGACTGCTTTGCAAATTAATTATATGAAAATTTGAAGAACGCACACAGAAAAACATGAATTTTAGGTATTTTCTGTCATCTATGGTTTTAATAAAAAATTATATCCATGGTTAGGTGATTGTTAACATTTCGTGTGCTTACAATTATTTTTTAGTGATACATAACCTGTGGCCTATAGCCGCATTTGTGTGCTGGGTTGGCGGGGAATGAAACCACTGGAGACTTCTTGCTTCTATATTTGGAGTACTTTGTTCTAGGTAGTTTGCCGCTGAATGTGTTGAATGACAAAAATGTTCCTATTTTTATACAATTTTGCAAGGATTTAAAATATCGATTTGACCAATCATAATTACAAAAAAGCGCGGGTAAAGGCGTCAGCTAATTAGGGATAGGCACAATATTATAAAAAAACGCGCACAAAACATCAACCAATCAGAGCGAGGCACTATATTGAACATTTTTAACTTAAATACCTCGACCCTTTACCGTAACGAGGACCGCGCTACATTATTTGCGTTTTTTGCTAACTTTATTAATTTTACATAGGTAAAACTATATATAATCGGACTCTATATAATAAGAACTATCTAAGAAAAATATAAAATCAACTAAGACAATATAAAATATAACATAAACACTTGAACTACTGCTTACCCCTAGTACTCAATCACACAACTTATACGAATTATTAAATTATAGTAAACTTATTCACTTTGTACTGTCTTATGAGCGTCTATGTATCACTTTATATACACTATTCTATTATGTACACTGTTCTATCGCTTGTCCCGCACATCACTCCCGCCGTGCGACCGCGTCGTATCAACTTCCGGTGCGGGCTCGTTGCTTGTAGTCAGGGGCAGGATCACTAGCTTCCTTACTGGCCGGCGCAGAACACCTCCCTTGGTCTGCACGTCCGCCGTCCGCACGACGTTGTCGGGGCCTGGGTACGTAGCGACGACTCTTCCACGGATCCACACGTTGCGGGGAAGGTTCGGGTCGACGATTTGCACGAGATCGTTGACCTGCACTGCTTGACCTCGTCCATGGGGCTCCCGCCGGTGTTGGAGCTCAGGGAGGTACTCCTTCACCCAGCGTAGCCAGAAGATGTCCGCTAGCCTCTGCGCGGCTCGCCAACTGGATCGTGAAAGGGTGTCTTGTTCGGTGAAAGTGCCTGGTTGTGGCACGCGCCCTGGCCCTCCCAACAAGAAGTGATTGGGAGTTAGGGCTTCTGGATCTTCTGGGCTGACTGAGACATGAGTCAGCGGACGACTGTTAACTGTATTCTCTACTTCCGCTAGTAGAGTCGTGAGGACCTCTTCTGTCGGATGACGCTCATGTAACGTCGCGGTGAGAGCCGTTTTGACGGAGCGAACCATTCGCTCCCAGGCTCCGCCCATAAACGGAGCTCCAGGCGGTATGTAGCGCCAGGAGATGGTCCTCTTCGCTGATTCTTCTGCAGTCGCTGCGTCGATCGCCTGTCGTAGTTCCTTGTCGGCGGCCTTCAGGTTGGTGCCGTTATCCGACCATATTTCAGTTGGGCAACCTCTTCGTGCGATCATTCTTCTAACTGCCATCACCGCGGAGTCGGCGCTAAGCGAGCCGGCGACTTCCAGATGTATGGCTCGCATCGTGAGACATGTGAAGATGGCCACATATCTTTTTTGTCGAGTTCGTCCGATGGTCACTGAGAGAGGTCCGAAGTAGTCGACCCCAGTGAAGGTGAAGGGTCGCTTGTGATGAGCTAAACGACACGCTGGTAGGTCCCCGGTTCTTGGATGCGGCGGTACTTGTGTCTTCATTCTACAGAATAGGCATGTTCGCAGTATTGTGCGTGTGATAGGGCGCAGTCGTAGTACCCAATACTGTTGCCTGCACTCGTTTACTGTGGCTTCTACACCAGCGTGATGGAGTTGTCGATGTACAGCCTGTACCCAGAGCTTGACCGTAGGATGATCACCGTCGATTACCAGCGGGTTCTAGGATTCTTCCTTCACGTCCTGGACCGCTCGAATACGGCTTCTGAGTCACAGTGCGCCGTTTATGGACTCGACGCTGAGCTGGTGAAGGCGGCTTTCTTTGTTGATCGGTTTCCCGTTGTTCAGACTATCTATTTCTTCTGCGAAGGATTCTTCTTGAGAGGACCGCATCAGGAGTTCTTCGGCTGTCTTGAGCTGCTCGGCTGTGACTGGTAGCCGCTTCTTTCCTCCTTGTGATGACTTTGCCATCGTGGGCGCCTGTTGTTTAACTGTAGCCTTGTTCTTCTTCCAGGTGGGATCTGCTTCTTTGTTCTTCTTCGTTCTTCTGTAGTTGACTCTATGTTTGGTGGCTCTGCAGAGTTGAATAAACTGCAGAACACGTGCTGTTGAGTATCGAAGTCGATCCCAGTTGGAGAACGTAGTTGGATCAGGCAGACCCTCTGCGAGCTTCAGTCTTCCCTTGTCGCTCACGTAATGCGTCTTCTCTTCATCGGAAGGCTCTTCTGGTGTTGTCCTTGCGGTCTCTGTCGGCCAAGAATCTTCAGTTTGGTATAAGAAGTCCGGCCCTTTGAACCATCGATGATGTCTGTCGAATGTTGATGGTACGTCTCGAGTGGCGTCGTCCGCCACGTTCAGCTTTGTCGGAACCCAGCGCCAGTCGTTGACCTTGGAACTCTCTTCTATTGCTGCTAGACGATGAGCCACGTAGGGTTTGTATGAACGTGACCCTGTTCTTATCCAGGTTAGTACCGTCTTGCTGTCTGTCCAGAACACTTTGCGGTCAGGCTTCCTCTCGAGCTCTTCGACCACTGTCTCTGCGAGTCTAGTTCCCATGACGGCTGCCTGTAGCTCCAATCTTGGGATCGACGTCAACTTTAAAGGTGCCACCTTTGCTTTGGCTATGATGAGGGATAGGCCGACCTCACCGTCTGTCATCACTGCTCTCCAGAAGAGGACTGCAGAGTAGGCTGACTCGCTGGCATCACTGAAGACGTGGAGTTCTAGGGAGGCGGCGTCGCTGTAGTGGAGATACTGCCGCGGGATTGCTACTTCTTGGAGGTTCTTCAGATGCCCCATCCACATTTCCCACTGCTCTGCCAGGTCTTCGTCGATCTTGTCATCCCAAGCTGTTCCTCTGCGCCAAACTTCCTGGAGGAGTTGCTTCGCCCTGATTGTGACAGGCGAAGCGAACCCGAGTGGGTCGAAGAGTGACATCACTATTCTTAGTGCTTCCCTTTTTGTCGGCTGTTTACCTTCTATGAGTGTGGAAGGTATTCTGGCTAAGTTGAGGTTGAAGGTGAGCTCGTCTGAGTTGATTTTCCAGATGACACCCAAGACTCGTTCAGTCTTTTCTTCTGTTCTGTAGAGTTCCATGTCTTCTGTCTGGTTGTCTTCTCCAAGTGATTCTAGGAGTGACGCTGAGTTCGATTTCCATTGTTTCAACTCGAAGCTGGCCTTCATGTGTACCTCTCGCACACTCTTCGTGATGCGTTTGGCTTCTTCGAGGTTTCTGAAGCTATCTAAATAGTCGTCGACGTAATGCTTCTGTATGATAGCAGCTGTGGCTTCTGGGTGAGTTTTTTCGTGCTGTTTGGCGTTCATGTTCTTGACGTAGATTGCTGTCGAAGGGGAACTCGATGCTCCGAAGATTAACGACGTCATTCTGTACTCTTCTGGAGGTTTGTCGTCTCGTCGATCCCCGCGCCATAAGTACCGCAGTGTATCTCTATCTTCTGTTCGCAGCTTGACTTGCATGAACATCTCTTTGATGTCCGCTGTAACTGCGACAATGTGTTGTCGAAACCGCATGACGACGCCCGGTAGTGACTGTAGTAGATCAGGGCCTTTGAGTAGCATGTCATTGAGTGCTACCCCTTTGGTCTTGGCCGCGGCATCGTGTACTACCCGGAGTTTCTCTGGTTTCATCGGGTTGACTACCGCAAAGTGAGGTAGGTACCAAGTTTTGTCAGCTGTCTTCTGTTTCGGGGCAGGTTCAGCGTACCCCTTTGCAATAAGAGCGTCCATCTGTTCGACGTACTTCTTCTTCAATGCGGGTTCACGATCAATCTTTTTCTCTATATTGAAGAGCCTCTTCAGTGAGTTTTCGTAGTTGTCTGGGAATTTGACATCTTCTTTACGCCAGAGAAGACCGGTCTGGAATCTTCTTTCTTCTATTTTCGTGGTGGTTTTCTCCAGAATACGAAGTGCTCGTTCTTCTGGGTCAGTCTTCGGTTTCTTGGGGTTTATGCAGAGCGCGTCCATCTCGAAATATTGCTTCACGAGGTTTTCTAAATTCTCTTCTGGATCTTCTGTGATGTGTGACACGAAATCGATCTGCTTCCCGAAGGTTCGTGTCTGGCTGCCGTGGAATACCCAACCTAGCGGCGTGAGAGATGCCACTGGGTGGTTCTTGTCTCCTCTTCTTACTTCCGACGTCAGCAGAAGATGCCAGTTGTCTTGACCCATGAGAACTCGTGGCTTCGCATTAGCATATGTGAGATGTCCTCGGATGTCAGATAGGTGTTGACAGCCTTCCACTAGTTCTTGTGGAACCCGCTGAGACGAGACTTGCAGGTTCTTCACTGTACGTGCTTGTATTTGCTCTTCGTGATCGTTGAGCCCCTTCAGCTTGATGGTGACTCTTCTGGATGCTGACTCTGATGCCTTCATGTCATTGATGGTTTCAATCTTCAGTGGATCTATGGGTCCTGTTGCTCCGACGCTCTTTACCACGCTGTCGTCGATGAGAGTGACTGTTGACCCGTCGTCCATCAATGCGAAGGTGTTGACATCTCCTTTCGGTCCCTTCACCTGGATTGGAAGGATCTTCAGGAACGATTGCTTCTTGACTGTCCAAGTTGAGTTGATGACTTCTGTGGGCTCTTCTTTTGCTTCTGCCTTCTCTGTCTTCTTTTCATAGTGCAGCATCTTGTTATGAGAGTACTTGCAGCCGTTGACACCACATGACTTGGGTTTGCAGTTGTGTGTCTTGTTTCTGTAGCGAAGACATCTGAAGCAGAGACGTTTGGATTTGGCCATGTCCCATCTTGCGTTTGCATCTAACTTCTTGAACTCTTCGCATTCTGTTGCATTGGTGTGCCCCTTATCTTCACATATGAAGCACTTCGTTGCTTGTGTCTTCTCAGTCACGTTGTTGACCCTTTGTGTCTTCTTTTGTGAAGCGGCCGTAGTAAGTGCTGCCATCTGTTCAGGCAGCGCGTAAGGTCCGCACAGCTCCGCTTCCCTTTTGAAGAACTTTTCTATCTTGATGAGGCAAGGATCTTCGCGTGGTTGCGTGGCTGAGAAATCGTAGTATCTGTATCGCAGAGTCGGCGTCAGTTTGTCCACTATTGTCTTCGCGAGTTCAGGGTTGTACATGTAGTTGAAACAACCCATAGTCTTCAATGTCGCCACTACGTTGGAGACCTTCGTGGCGAATATGCAGATGTCCCTTGGTGACTCAGTAAGGCGCGGCAGACCTCGAAGCGTCTCCATCTCCATCATGGCTATTGCTTCTGGTCTTCCGAATCTTGACTCCAAAGTCTTCATCACTTCAGCTGGATGCGCGTTGGTTATCAGAAGACCTTCAACCGCTTCTTTGGCCTTTCCTTTCAGGTTTCTTCTGAGTCGATTCGTATTTTCAACTGTGCTGAACATTGCTTCTGTCTCGTAGTAGGCGGCGCGGAATGGTAGCCACTCCTGATGGGACCCACTGAAGATCGGTAACTCGACGAACTTGGGTCGTTGAGCGGCGCTGACAGCCCGGGTGATGGCTTCAGCTAGGAGGGCTAAGTCGGTTTGACCTCCCGCCGGTGACTGACGTGTTTCTTCATGCTTCGCTGGCATTGGTTCTTCTGTGCGGACGACCGTTGGTTCTTCTGGGGGGCAGTGTGGTTCGTTGGTGATCGCTAACACCGGACGATTCACTTGATTCTCCAACCAGTTGTCCACTCTTGCGTTAACTTCTGACTTCGAGTAGAGGGAGACGTCATCTTCTTCCTCTTCTGAGTCTTCTTTCTCCAATGTAGCTAGGCGTGCTGCGGCTAGTTTCACTTGAAGGCGTAGTAAATCTTCTCTCGCCTTCGCAAGCTTGAGTTGCTTTGTTCTGCTGTAGATAGATCCTCCCTCTCCTCCCTTGTTGCTAGGAGGGCGGAGATCCTGTAGTCCAGTCGGCTTCGATGGACCGGCGGTGTTCTTCATAACTCGCTTCACTGTAGAGGTTTCTGTTTCTTGACGAGTTTCACTATTGATGACAGTAGCGGGCGGCTTCATCAGCTGTTTGTCCTTCGCACCCGTAGTTAGTGTCGTCGCAGTGGACGGGGTTACGGAGGGGGCAGCGGCGCTGGCGGCTGTGGCGGAGGCGGTGGTGGTCGAGGAGGTTCTGGCGGTCGCGGAAGTCACGGTGGTTGGCTCGGTTGCCGCGGAGTTGTCTGTCTGTTCCGAAGTTTCCGTGGCGGTCGTCCCTGTAACTGTCGATTCCGTGCTGGCTTCCGCGCTGGTACCGGTCGCCGAGGTAGTGGTCTCGGACGACGACGGCTTCTGTTCTCCCGACGGCTTGCGGCCCCTACCCACGGAGCGCGTAACTGGCATGCTGTCAGCTGATTTTCTTCGAATCTTGAAAGTACTCTTCTATTCTCTTGAGAAATCTTCTCTGTGATGCTGTAGTAATCTTCAGGTAATTCTTCCCCGCAGTATCCGTGTTCGAAGGACCATTAAATGTGGCCTATAGCCGCATTTGTGTGCTGGGTTGGCGGGGAATGAAACCACTGGAGACTTCTTGCTTCTATATTTGGAGTACTTTGTTCTAGGTAGTTCGCCGCTGAATGTGTTGAATGACAAAAATGTTCCTATTTTTATACAATTTTGCAAGGATTTAAAATATCGATTTGACCAATCATAATTACAAAAAAGCGCGGGTAAAGGCGTCAGCTAATTAGGGATAGGCACAATATTATAAAAAAACGCGCACAAAACATCAACCAATCAGAGCGAGGCACTATATTGAACATTTTTAACTTAAATACCTCGACCCTTTACCGTAACGAGGACCGCGCTACATTATTTGCGTTTTTTGCTAACTTTATTAATTTTACATAGGTAAAACTATATATAATCGGACTCTATATAATAAGAACTATCTAAGAAAAATATAAAATCAACTAAGACAATATAAAATATAACATAAACACTTGAACTACTGCTTACCCCTAGTACTCAATCACACAACTTATACGAATTATTAAATTATAGTAAACTTATTCACTTTGTACTGTCTTATGAGCGTCTATGTATCACTTAATATACACTATTCTATTATGTACACTGTTCTATCACTTGTCCCGCACATAACCTTTATCAAGAATAATCTGTTAGAAGGCATCAGTCAGTATAAGTTTCAGGAGAACGCATTTATGCAGCAACGCGGCATTCATTAATTTACTAAAAACGAATAACTTCGCAAGCAATGGAAATTTGCTAATTCTCATTCCGACAACTGTACCTAAGTCGCTTGCTCCCGTAACACCAGTCCTGACTCTCTGTATATTTTGTCTGCTTACACCAAAACTACTAACGTAAGAACTATACAAGGGTGTTTTATGAAAATGTGGCTGTTATCTTAGTCTAATGTGGTGTCTTACGACTTCCACACGGTCTAGCACAGAGGTTCCCAAAACTTTTTTCTCGTAGACCAATTCCAACGTTTTATTGGTTTCGGTGAACCCCCTGTTGCTACATTTCTACCATATTCCCAAAACTCGTAAAAAAATCTGAAAGTTAGAATCGTCAAGCTTCAAAATGTTATCTAATCTAATCAGTTTTTCTAAAGTCTCATTACGAAAATTTTTCGCTGAAATGCAGCCTGTCAAATATCACCGAAAAATTTGGTTTCTTTATCAACATTTTTGGTCTTTACTGTCGAAACCAGATAAATCTTACTGAAACCCAAATTACAACTTGTAAACCCCATTTTTTATCACACCGACGTAGATCCTCGTCGAGCCTACCGCGGAGCCCTGGGGGTCCATCTGGACCACTTTGGGAATCACTGGTTTAGCAGGAAGAAGCTAGTTAGGTAGATATTAAAGCTATATCTAATCTATAGCTATACCTACTTTAGTACTTACCTGGTAGTCACAACCTATGCAGATGTTTGATACTGGCTGCCCTAAGCACGACTAACTTACAAATAAAAAAGCAGCCAAGTGTGAGTTAGACCCCGACACGAAAGGTCGGAACATTTCATGTCCAACTCGTACTTGGCTACCACCGTACAATATTTAATGCTACATATTTCTTTTAAAATTTTCTAGTATGGGCCCTATCCCATAATTACCCCCTATATCTTTTGTCTTTATTTTTGTTGTTATAGTGGCTACAGTAGTTCACACTCTGTGAATTTTCAAGTTTCCATCTATTACGGTTCAAAAGATACAGCCCTGTGAAACATACACGGGCAGATGGACAGCGGAGGTTTCGTAATAGAATCCCTTTGGCACGCTTTAGATACGGAACCATACCTATTTGAACACAAAATAAATGGTCAATTTACTACCACTTAAACTATAATAAATGTGCGCCTGATATATTGTAAGGCTCTTAAGAAGGAAGGTCCTACAAAAGGAACTAACAGCCACAAAACGAACTTAAGTAGGCTATTACACGGTCAGTGTCTTGTCCCCCCAATATCGCCAAATGAGACGAAATAAACTTATTTCTACATCTTTTACGATTCCACGACGTCCCGATCATTATACAGATGTTTTAAAACTTAACTGTGCAATTAAAAGGGATTTAAAATAAATCAAATCTACCTATCTTATTTCTTCAGCCTTTTATCACTAACTTAATAAACCCGCTATCATTTTCGAAGCAGCGGCTGAGTTTGGTTTAAGTCCGAAACAATAAGCTCTTCAAAATCCGGAAGCTACAGCACCTACAGATCTATGTATACAATAGCTCTGTAGGTACTAAGTGTAGATACAAGTTGTACGGAAGCTAAAGCTTAGCTAAGTAACAGCGAGGTGTCAATTTTTTTAAGAGAAAAGCCGAAGCTAAGTCGGTTTTTACTTACTGGCTTATCAATAAAGCATACGTACTATCATTCTAAAATTAACATAGGAATGTAAAGAATTAAATACAAAAAAAATGAGCAACTGAAAATCAAATGAAAAGTGCAATATTCCTCCATCTCGTTCTCGTTTACGCATTTTTCTATATCTGTCTCTGTCAGAAACCCGTTGTACAGCGGCGTGCTCTCGTCCATATCAAGCGGGGCCACGTGACCTAAAGTGAAATCATTACGAGATCACTGATAAACTATGAATTTTTATGTCCCGATTATAACGTTTTGGCGCCGGATTAATTTAGACCATTTTTTTTTTGTTGTAATACAGAGCTAAAAATAACCGTTTTTGTTGTTTGAATTTTATGGTGAATTAAATACCCGTAGTGTAACTATATTTTTTTACCATAGTAGGCACTATTGACGTGCCATTTTTTTATAGCGATATAGTTGCCGATGCTAATCCCCTAAGGGAAGCCGGTAGGAATCATGTTATATGGTGCTTTCGCCACTGCTATGTCATACTGGGTGCATTGGCCGGGAACCATTTAGACAGCCATAACGAGAGGAATTTATAGCACGCATCAGTGCGTAAAAAGCACAATGTAGCATCCTCTAGAATGTTGTCGAGGGTTGTGCACAACACTTCAGAAAGCTACTTCAAAATATTTCAGAACGTCATTTTTCTACACCTCGTAAATGCAACTTGTATATGAAAAAATTAAAAACAATAAATTCGAATGGACAGTTAAGTCCTAAAAGAAAAGCCCCTTAAGACGGAAGGCGAATCTTCCGGTTTTACATAACTGCTGATATAATTAAAGGACCGGAAGCCGCACCGGCTCACGCGCGCTCATTAAAATATATTCCAATTGCCACGAAAATCCATTAAAATTCTCACCGTAAATGCGGCATTATTTACTTATTATCATACGAAATATGCGAGTGAACATAAACACGTACGGGACACTGCATTGCACCAAGGCGCAGATTGGTACCCACCTAAGTATCTAGTTACCGTCGACTTGCTTTTAATAGGAACACAATAGAATAGAATAGAATAGAATATATTTATTGTAAAACATGAGTATACATCAAACAATATGTGCAAGGTCTTAAAAATAATAAGCAGATCTGCATGTTTTGCCATTAATGGCGTACAATAATAACATGTTTTTTTTTGGTCTAGAAAAAAAAAACCAAAAAATTTGTATTTGACTCTACACAATAAAATAAAAAGAGAATAACTTAATCCTAAATAAAAATAAAAATTAGGGAGAATACATTACATATGCCAAAATTTCATACATGTCGTAATTGTGAAAACTGTTAAAAATGTCCTAGAAATTAAGAAATCCATTTAATTAATTACGCTCATTTAAAAATTCCGTTATGGAATAATAGCATTTAGCAATAAGATATTTTTTTAAATGTTTTTTAAACAGAGCAGTAGGCATTTCTTTTATAGGTTTTGGGATTTTATTATAAATGGTTGGTGCTAACCAAAAAGTACTTTTTTGCATCAAAGCCGTGGTTGATCTTGGTACGCATAATCTATTATTATCTCGTCTATTACGAATGGAGACGTCTGATAGTTTCTTAAATAAGTGTGGATTGGTCCTTACAAAATTAGCTATTTCATAAATAAATAATGAAGGCAGACTTAAGATGTTAAATTTAATAAAATACTGTTTGCAACTCAGTCATACACATCTGCACGGTGCCGATACTAAAAATACTTAGCAATTAATTTCCTGCACATTTTAATAAAAAGTCATTGAGTCGAGAAACACTTGGCATCAAAATTGTTACTTTGGAAATATTAATTTCTACCTCGAGAGAATTCATAAGAATGTAAAGAGAAACAAATTTTCTCTCTCAGATTGTAAACACCGCAATTTTTATAATTAAATCGTATTTTTCTTACCTTGGCAATCGGTCTTACTTCCTTTATAGGTATCTACTTGTATTATAAATACTTCAAATAATTTAGTTATTACATTACAGTTTTTTGATACGTTTAATTCAGTTCACTGCTAAAATGACTCTGAGTTCAGTAGAGCGTGCATTAGACACTTAAGAAGATTAAATGAGGCCTGTCAAGAATGTCAAATCTTCAATCCGAAGTTTGGGAATGATAAATGATGCATAAATAAATCAGTCCTATCCTACTAAAAACTTACTGGCATAAAAGTCTATGGAATGAGGAGACTATGTAGCTCCAAATGGTTTCTTTACTTTGATAAAGTAGTTTTAAAATATTTCCTTTACGTAATACCTACCTACAACAGATATATTTTTATTAAATCATGAATCTACTCAAAATTTGAGAAACCGTTTCAACACTTTTGTTTGTTCATTTATTGCTTTGACATAGGCAGATGATTTGTTTACGGAAACATTCAAGCATTCAGGATTTGTAACCGCCTGATGATGGCAAAAGGCTCACCCCTATGATATGAGACTTAAAAATAACTGGTGAAATGTGGGTGAACTATTTTAAAACCTCTGCCCAACGCTTTGGGGCAGAACAAAACAAAACAGGTGTGATATTCTGTTATGGTTATAGAAGCATTAAAAATAACGTAAATATTTCCTATTGCAAAAAGAAAATTGTGGCGTAAGTAACATTTTATTTCATGCTGTTATTAGGCACATGAAGATTGTAGTAGTATTATAATTGTAAAAAGAGCATGGTCACACGAGCAGGCGATTTAGTTCACACCTTCGGCGAAGTGTGCGTCTTTAGCAAGACGAACTACAACAAAAGCGCGACTGTTCTTGTATCACAAGAAGACTAGTCCTATCTACCGATACGAGAAAATCTGCGAACTAGTGCGATCATTCAAGATAGTTAGTTCAGATAAACTAAAAACCAGGTAACTCAAATAGGTAAGATACCGAACAATATAATAGGTTAAAACAAAAGCTAATAACTAACTTAAAAGTTCCATGATCCGTGTGTATCTACCCATAAAAACAAAAGAGCATAATAAAATAGAAGAAAAAAGGAATAGGTAAGTATCACGTAAATGTGTAGGTACAGGATGAGCAGTGCCTATAGCTGGATTGTTACATGGACAAGGCATAAAACCGATGGTTCACATTTCATGACCCGTTATTTCCCACAACAATAAACGGAGTTTTAAAACAGCAACTGTCTGACCTAACTGGGTATAAAGCATAACTATAAATCTATATATACCCACGTTTATGTCTGCGCTATCTAAAACCCTGCGCACATACAATCTACCTGGTCATAAATACTACAACTTAAGTATATGATTATATGATATTTAAGAGCACACAGCCAAGTTCGCAGCAGGGTGCGCTGGTAACCTACCCACCATAGCGGAAACAGGAGGTAAAACCGTCAGAAACCGGCGGGAAGTCGCTAGTACATCCGGTGCGACGTTCCATAGAGCACTCTCTATATTATTTTGCTTCATTGTTGTTGTTGATTTACATAAATGATTTACGAGGACGGCTTTCTTTGGGCGAGCCGAGGGCGAAAACATTTTAATTGACGGTGAATATATGTACTTACTTCATAATACACCTGGTTATTTTCAAGTGTGCTTGAAATGAAAGTGAGTTCATCGATATAATAAAATCGACTTTAAGGCTATACTACGATATTAGGAGGCCTACGGCCAGCAGAGTACTGCGATAGGCTGAGTTGATTGATTGATTGATGAAATTGTAAGCGAATTTGAAAATAGGTTTATATTAAAAAGAGAAACACACATAGAACTAAAGTTTGAGACTAATCTTAGGACTACCAGCTGCCTATTAAATAAATAATCTGCTGGCTGGATGTCGACATCACAAGTATTTACTGCAAGAAATGACGATGAATGATGAAGAAATCTAGAATTAAACCCTGGAACCACCCGCGCTCTGTTATGTCTTGATAGATAGATAAATCGTTTATTTGGTGCACACAAAAGACATAACACAGCATAAAAAGCACGATAAAATAATAACTGATTAGCGAAGTAGGTAGAAGGTGCCAATACACAATGAAGAGAAGAAGACATAATATAGTGATGACACTTTAGGCTAAATTTAAATTAAATAAATAACATGCGGTGCGTACGCTGGGTGTGGACACGCCCTATTCCATGACAAAAAAACTGGGCAAGCTAGGTTACGTCCGTGTGCCGTTCACCTTATGGGAATTTCATCATTTTTCGCATTTTTTCGCGATACCTACCATAATGTGAACCGATATCGGGTCTAACGTAGAAGTGAAAAATTACTTCACTTTTCGATTTATCCTGAAAAAGGATGTTATTGGCTTGTCTTTTAGATCACATTACAGAACTGGGCGTTAAGGGCATTGTTGACCAGATATAAAAATATGGGGCACGAAAGTTTTAGAAGGTTTCATATTGTATATTTTCAAACATCTGATAAATACGGAACTATCTCTTTTAGTTTCATTTAAACATCTAAATCGCAGCATTACGACTGACATTTTACACACGATGGCCTTTTCAATGTCCCCACCGAATAAAATGGTAAAGTTACATCCCTGTAAATGTTTTTATTGAATACTAGCAGCGCTCCGCAGTTTCTCCCCCGTAGTTCCCGTTCCCGTAGGAATACGGGGATAAAATATAGCCAGTTACTCAGTGATAATGTAGCTTTCTAACGGCAAAATATTTTTTGAAATCGATCCAGTAGTTTTTAAGTATATTCGTTACATACAAAAATACAAATCTTTCCTCTTTATAATATTAGGGTAGAAGTGTAGATGTAGACTAGCGATTCTAAAAGATTCTACATCTATTTAACAAAATAAGTAATAGACATAATTATAATACTAGAAATAAAGACAAAATTGATCAACCATTTTTCAGATTAGCTAAAGTACATTTATTTTTTATGGCGTACTGTGTAAAATGTTATAACAAAATAAGTACTTTGTGATATATACTTAGCAATTAAATGAAAGAAAAACTCGTACTAAAAGTACACTTTGTGAACAAGCATTTTACAAATCAGAGGATTATATCCAAAATAAGAGTCATGTGTGATTCCTTAAACTCGCACACTGACTTATTACTTGTTAATATTCTTGGAAATTCGTATAGGCACTTACTTTTACAATGTTTGTAAATATGTGAGCACCATGTATCTATCATACAATTAGTTTATCGTATGCTGAATTTTTAATTATTTTTACCTATTTGTAGTATGGTCATTTTATTCTAGGTGCCATCGTTTTCACATAAAATGATAAAATTAATGTATGTAAAATATTGTAAAACATTTTAAAACAGTAAGGGTGGAATTTCTTGCCCATTCTTCTTCATACTAAACCTACCTTTTGGAACGGGCGACTAAAATCAATTCTATTTTAATTTTAATTGAAATTGACGTAATTTTTTAATGTAAATTGACGTTCAAAAGTGCCTATTATGTATGTGCATATTTGAAATAAATGGTTTTACTTTCACTTTGAGCTGTTTGTCACGAGTCCAGTGGCAACATGTGAAAATATCGAGATTTCCATGGTCTAAGTTAAATATTAATACGTGGCGAATGTTAGGGCGACAGTACGAAATGACAACAATCAGTAGTGCGACAGCCGTGGCGACAGCTCACCCTGACGTAGGTACGTTAGTGCGACTGTTTTCTCGACAAACGACCGGACGACGGAACTTTTGATCGGCGAACGATAGAACGACACAACTTTCGCTCCGCAAACGTTTCTATATTTTGTTGCTACTTTGCGGTGCCTGTGCTGACAGGCCACCACGTTTGCCACGTGCTTACAAGGAACCGTTCTTGTTAGCACGTGGCAGACACGATTAGGATAAAAGGTTCCGAACTTTTATCCTAAGTGTGTGCCAGTGCTCGAAGCAGACTGTGACGGTATTCAGTGTTTTAAATGTAAGTCTGATTTCACGAATACTACTTACCTACCGTCTGAAATATAAAACATGGTAGTTAATTATTCTTTAAAAAAAGTCAACAGCTGTCAGTTGGTTTTAGTTTTTGTTCATACAAATCATTTCAGAGCGTAGGTAGATGTTACGTAGGCATTATACGCTACTAGGGACGACGGATTTTTCATATGTTATAGAGTGCATGTATATAGCGAGTATTAATTTAGGTAACTCTTTGCAGATAATTTCGATGTGACATTTCCAAGAAAAATGACTATCTAAATGCAGTAACAATAATATGGCATTAGTGGTGGTATGAGCTAGTATTATCTTTATGAATGACATTTAATTGTGACCGATTTTCATCTAATTCGTCGCTATCTATCTAATTACTTAGGTGTATTATTTATTTTTAACCAATTAAGTAATAATAATACTTATGTCTTTATATCTTTACATGAAACAATTACTTTGTTATCATTATCGACAAATAGAATAGATTGATGTTTAGTTCATTTTGGTAAATCGTTTATTTCAAATATAATAAATATTTATAAGCTCAACCAATAAATATAGGCTCAAGGACACTTTCTTGAGGAACCCCACATATTGTTAATTTGCAATTACTATTTTTCTCTATGGACAAATCCTATTTAAGACAGTTAATCGGTTTGCTTCGATCAATTTTAACATGCTGTCCATATTATGCCATAGCGTTCTTTTTGACATCTGTTAGTAGTGCTGCAAATTGCAGCAGGGCGGTATTTTTGTCAACATTCAGAACAATTTTGGAGAATAACTGATAGACTGTTTTGTTTATATTTCTGTTTTCTCGAAATCCATATTATTCCCCTGCACCTGCAAGTATAATATATATTATGTTATTATACAGGGAATTATAGATTCAGTAATACTGTGATTACAATATTATTCGCGTGGAATCTTTTTTCAATATTTCGTACATTGCTTTAAGTCAAAGTCAATGCATTTATTTCAAATAGGCACATAAAAGGCACTTTTGAACGTCAACATTTACATTAAAATAGAATTGATTCTAGTCGCCTCTTCCAAAATGTAGTTTCGTATGGAGAAGAATGGCCAAGAAACTCCACCGTTAATCTTTAAAATGTTTTAAGCACAATATTTAACACACATTAATTATATAATTATATGTGAAAACGATGCACCATTATAGATAAATTAATATATGATTTATCATATATTAATTTAGTGCTCACATATTTACAAACATTGTAAAAGTAAATATGCTATTTTCCTAGAATATTAACAAGTGATATAAGTCAGTGTGTGAGTTAAAGTAATGTCATAAATATAATTAATTATACAATATTCAATTAGCAGCCAGTTTGATTTTGTCTAAACTCTAGATTGTCCTATGGTGCAGGTCCAGCATATTTCCAAGCATTGTTATATTGTATATAATCCTCTAATTTGTAATCTGCTTATTAACAAAGTTTACTTTTAATTTGAGTTTTAAATTTTCTTTCTTTTAATTGCAATATATCACAAGGTATTTTATTATAACATTTAACACAGTAGGTACCCCATAAAAGACATACTTTAGCTAATCTGAAAAATGGCTGATCTATTTTGTCCTTGTTTATAGTATTAAAATTTTGTCTAACACTTATTTTATTAAAAATATGTAGATTTTTTCTTACATACAAGATATTCTCATAAATGAATTGGCAAGGTATCATAATATTAATCCTTTTAAATAGTTCTCTGAGGGATTCGCGGCGACGTAAATTATAAATGGCTCTGACAGCTCTCTTTTGCAAAATAAAGATGGATTCAATGTCAGCAACCCAACCGTAAAATGCCATGCGACATAATGCTGTGGAAGTAGCTAAAATAGACCAAACGCGCAGTTTCTACGTCTGTTAACTGTCTGATCTTTCTAACAGCATAAGCGGCGGAGCTTAACCGCCCCGCAAGAGATGTTATAACATCTCTTGCGGGGGCTCATATAAATATGAGGTCCCCGTTGTAATTTCTCGTCTACCGTGATTCCTGGGTGTTCCTTTATCTATATCTATAAACGGTGTTCCATTTGATAAACCAACTCCAGTTTTTCTCCATTCAATATAATGTCACATTAGCTACTTCTAACATTTGGTAATTTAAATCTAATGCATTTGGTTTTTATGCCATTTAGTACTAAATTATTTACCGTAAGCCAATCTTGAACCTGAAGAATAAGTCATTCACGTCGTCAAGATTTTGTGACCGTCGGTCTTTATCCATAGTATTAAGTTCATGATAAGCCTTATCTTACGTTCCTACCCATTGTAAAGATGTTTACATATCGTATAATCTGATACCAAGACCCCGTCTTGTATAAACATGTCTCATTTAAACGGCCCTGCAAACAGGGCGACGCAACTCTCGTAGAACAATTTCTATGAAAAGTTTTTTGACATTGTTCTAAGTATATGAGTCACGTGGCACTGTCGCGTCGCGTCTGACTGCGGAAGCCTTAATAGGTACGGTTAATTAGTTAGCTTTGAAAGTAAAAGTAACGTGAATAGACTGTATGGTATCCATAAAGTTCAAAGTAAATAAAAACACCCTATTAAAAGAAAAAATCACATGAATAAAATAGTTTAAGCATGTTGTTGTTTAACTAAATGTTAACTACATTTTGACGAATATCTGTTCTAATATATTTGTTCATGTGAGAAAGGTAAAAATTTAAAGAAAAAAAAAATGGTTTTTAAAGCAAGCTTTTATTATTAAGTACTTGTTAATAAAACGAAACTATTTTAAATAATTGAGATTAAATAATTTTTTAACTTTTTAGTTCGTTTTATTAACGTTTTATTAACACCGCAATCCTCTGATTGCGAAGGCCGCTAGTTATGTCCCCAGTAGAATCAGTCGTATTCGCCGGCCGCGACATGTCCTCTCCGACCCTGATGACCCCATCACTATTCTCCAAGAAAGCAGTAGGGCCACCAGTACAGCTCGCAAACAGAAACAACCGTCCTTCCGACCTCGCCGCCGAGGTCCTCGCGTCCCGCGAAGACCCCGAGTAAATGAAACCCCCCCCAACCGTCCCTTGCCCGCAGAAGTGCCAGCCCGCGCCGAAGCTGTGCAAGTAGAGTTAAAATCCCCATGATCTAATAATAAGAAAATTGTTTGATCCAGCCTGTCCCCACTTGCTGCCCTCCCTAAAAGTGACTCCCTGAGCCGAGGCTCGTACCCCGCAGGGGGTGCCCTCAGTGCGCAGTTGCTGTAGGTTTTAGTAATTAGTTTGTAAGCCCTGGCTGGAGGCTCTTAGCTTAAAAACTAAAAGTCACCGCAGGAAAGCCCGGTTAAGCAGTCACGGCCTCTCAAGGTCAACTGCGAGATGCCATACCCAAAAAAAAAAAAAAACCGCCCTTAGAGCATGTAACCTAAAATTATTTTAGGTTAAATGCTCTAAGCTACCGCCAGGTGAAGCTGATGGATGAACTTGTGTTACAAAAATACGTTAGATGGCGGCAGTAGTAGCATGAATGAAAGTTTTGTTTTTTTTTTTAGGTACCTACTCTGTTTACCTTTTTTAACGTTTCGTTCGGGAAGGCTTTTACTGGCCATGCGGCCAGTTATTGTAGAGGTGCTTAATATATAATTATAAGCACCTCTTTTTCATAGGAGTCACAGGCAGTCCTTTGTGCACTGTGCAGGGCGTGTAGAAAGGACTGCCTGTGACGGCTGTGGGGCTGAGGGCTTAGGAACTGAGGTGGATCGATTGATCGATGTTCTTACCCGTACGCAAAATACGCGCTTGGACGTAGATTTGTGGTCACCACCACCGATATACTATACTCTTGGTACCAGAGGCGTAACTAGGGCGGTGCAGGCAGGGTACGGGCCCTGGGCGCCTATTGAAGGGGGGCGCGAAACGTTGCCAAATATTAAAGTTACAAATAAAAAACTTCAATAACCATTTCATACTGTGATATCTAAGAAATCTGAAGAGCTAAGTAGTTGAATTTATTGTGCAGTATAAAATTGCAGCATTGCAAGTTGTGAGTGATTTGTTAGCAAGTTGAAATTAATACCTTCGTTTTCGGAGGCTATAATTGGTCAAGAAAGATTATGCGACCTAGCTTTGCTCAGTGTAGACCGAGAAGATAATTTACGAAGAGGAGCGCAAATGTGGTGCGTGCCCTAGGCGACATTTTCTATTGGTACACACGGCTACACATCAAGCTGTACATTTCCAGTTTACGCTGATCTTGCACTGCACGGAAATCCTATAGAAAGCGAGATCAGTTTATACTGGAAATGTATAGCTTGATGTGTAGCCGTGCGTACGCCCCTGCTTGTTACATACGGCTACACATCAAGCTATACATTTCCACTTTACGCTTATCTCGCACTGTACGGAAATCCTATTTATTGCAAGATCAGCTTATACTGGAAATGTATAGCTTGATGTGTAGCCGTGTGTACCTTGGTAAACGTTTTTAAGAAGAGGTGTTGTTAAATAATAACTAGTAAAAGCCTTCCCGAACGAAACGTTAAAAAAGGTAAACAGAGTAGGTACCTAAAAAAAAAAAAAACTTTCATTCATGCTACTACTGCCGCCATCTAACGTATTTTTGTAACACAAACTGTTCATCCATCAGCTTCACCTGGCGGTAGCTTAGAGCATTTAACCTAAAATAATTTTAGGTTACATGCTCTAATGCGGTTTTTTTTCTTTTTTTGGGTATGGCATCTCGCAGTTGACCTTGAGAGGCCGTGACTGCTTAACCGGGCTTTCCTGCGGTGACTTTTAGTTTTTAAGCTAAGAGCCTCCAGCCAGGGCTTACAAACTAATTACTAAAACCTACAGCAACTGCGCACTGAGGGCACCCCCTGCGGGGTACGAGCCTCGGCTCAGGGAGTCACTTTTAGGGAGGGCAGCAAGTGGGGACAGGCTGGATCAAACAATTTTCTTATTATTAGATCATGGGGATTTTAACTCTACTTGCACAGCTTCGGCGTGGGCTGGCACTTCTGCGGGCAAGGGACGGTTGGGGGGGGTTTCATTTACTCGGGGTCTTCGCGGGACGCGAGGACCTCGGCGGCGAGGTCGGAAGGACGGTTGTTTCTGTTTGCGAGCTGTACTGGTGGCCCTACTGCTTTCTTGGAGAATAGTGATGGGGTCATCAGGGTCGGAGAGGACATGTCGCGGCCGGCGAATACGACTGATTCTACTGGGGACATAACTAGCGGCCTTCGCAATCAGAGGATTGCGGTGTTGCGCGGCGGATTCGAAGAAACGCTTTGAATTGCGTTTAAGGAACTGAGCTATCGTGGGGACTTTGAGGTCGAGATGGAGGATCTCGTTCCTAACGTACCATGGCGAGCCCGTAGCTTGGCGAAGGAAACGGTTTTGAAGCGTCTGCATCCTATGGATGTAACGGGGGCTCTAAGGGCGGTAGTGAGCAGAGCCTTTTATATAGTGAGCGACTAAGCGCATGGGCTCTCTATATCATATCGCCAGTGTCAAAATTGAATAATAATCGACTAAAACACACCCTTTATGATATTTATGTTCTGTGTGACAACAGTGCTGACACTCCACACAAATTTCGTCTTAATTAATCTTATTATTGATCTGTGACTTCATAATTAAATTGATAAATTCCTATAAATTCAGTGGTAGTGGTTTAGCTGGGTTTAGCCGCCATCGTCTGAGACAGTCTGAGAGTTCGTTGCTCCGTTCGGAGTATATGTGTTCTGTGGTTCGTTGTGTCTGTTCTTGCATAAATACAAAGGTAAAAAATAAAGCAATACAAACCATTAAAAAAATATTTGTCATTTGGTGTCATATTTTGTAATATCACTTCATTGGTTCCACAGAGTACTTTTTATAATAGTTCAAATTATAATGTGTTTGATCCATGTCACCTTGTCATAACATTATAGATTGATCTATTTTCTTTTAATTGCGCGCGCTTCTTAATTATTTAGTAACAATTTTCTTATTTTATTCATAGTACTGCAGACTGCGGGCTGGATCAAGGAAAAGTACTTTAATTACGCAGCTCTGCGACATTTACGGACGCGCGTGGGCTTTAAATAATAAAACTTGTGGCCACTCAGTATTAAAACTACGTTTAAAAATGCTGTCCAAATTACCACAATCCTGCGATACATTTGTTGTGTTGCCGCCACTAACCAAAAACAATACAGTCATATTTGGAAAAAACTCTGACCGTCCCAAACATGAAGTACAAGAAATAGTTTTAGTGAAAGGCGGAATCAGGGATAAAAAACTGAAGGTAAGTACTTAGATGTTATCTTTAAATCAAGAATAAATTATTAGGCATATGTATCTCAAAGGTTACAAAGGTCTGTCTATCAGGGCCCTTTTTTTTAGGAACAGGTAAAGGTATCAAGATGAAATGAACATCAAATACTAAGTTCTGTGGTTCCTCTGACGGGTAAAAAATTCAAGCTCCTAATTCTACACAATCAAGACATAAATGGCCAATCAAATTATTATTAGTTGGTAAGACACACTAGCAGCTAATTAACTGATGTGTATTTCATACAGTTTGGATATATTTAATATATCCAGTTGTTTCTTGTAGCAGTTCAGTACAACCGTCTCAACATTTTCTGGGAGCCTTTTCCGTTTACAACTTAGCAAATATGCCTTAGATTTTGTTACATACTTTCCATTGAAAAAAAAGACAAGGAATCAACAACAAGGACAAGACAAGGAGGACAAGGATGATCTGCTTCTGAATAGCAGTAAGCGCCTGGTCCGAAACATTCTTGCTGAGGATCCCTGTGCGGTCACAAGTGATTGCGACGTTGAGAGTATCGCTGGCAGCTCGGGCGTAGCTCCGTATAGCGACCCGCTCCGATTGATCAAGACGCGGCCGCTTATGATCTCCCCGAGGTGTTGATGTCTCGTTGAGAACTCGCTTGGCCGCGGCCTGATCCTTCGAATCGGGTCGCTGTGTTGTCGCAGCCGGTCTCTCTGGGACATTGGGTGGCCGCCGACTGGGCGCAGCTCGACTCGGGCCTGCCCCAGTTTGCGACCGCTTCCCAGTGGAGAAGTTTAGCTGGCCGCTGGTTGGTTTGACCGGACCAGCGCAGGGTGCTGCGGGTTTTTAGACCCTTGCCTGGCCTCCTGTGAGCCTGACGAGCCTGACGTCGCTCCTTCCTTGTCTGAGGCGACAGATGAGCCTGAGGGGTCTGTGTAAGGGCGAAGGGCTTGTTGAGTGCGGACGCGGTTACCCTTGACCTTACCTCGTTTTCCCACGACCTGCCATACGCGTGAAAACGCGTCCTCGGTGAGGCTGGCCTTCTCCGTTTGGCCGCTTGCAGCCGCCTGGTGTGAGGAGGTTGGAGGAACCGCAGGAGTGGGAGGGTGCTTCGCAGTGCCGGTGTGACCCGGCACCGGAGTTTGTGTGGCATTGGTCGGGCCGACAGTGGCAGTAGTCGTTGCCGTCGTTCCCGCCTGGGTTTTAGAGGGGACGGTACTGGTCCCAATCAGCTCCGACGCCCTCTGTTTGTTTTGGGACTTATTCTGTTTGGTCTTGGCTGTGGTTCTCGCCACAGCCGGACCGGCGCCCGCACTGGTTCCTGCGGCGTTAACCACAGGATGACCACGGGCAAGAGAAGTGCGAGCACTTCCCTTGGGAGTTTCGTCGGCTTTCGCCTCCACTCCGTTGGTGTGGGTTTTAACTGGCCTTGAGGCATCCATGTTAAAGGTACAAAAAAGTTCGTCTCTCTGGCTCCCACCCACCATGGAGCCCGCACCTGGGAACGTCTCAATGTGTGACTACCAGAGAGATATAGGTGCGCAAGGCTGGTTTACAGTGCGCCATCAGGTGCTCGATCAGGTTGGCCCCCAACGAGCTGAACAAACTTCACTTGCACCGTCCGAGGACAACCTCAGCGGACTTCACGCACCTCGCCTGTGGCCCTCTTGCCGTTTCCCTACCCCCGGCAATTGGGTAGGGCCACCGCTTGAAATCCAGACCAAAGGGGGCGTGTTGCCTCACGGGCACATTACCACCAGAGCCGCTTGGCTCAACCCCCCAGGACTCCTTCATCCCCGTTCACGGCGCTCAACTGCACAGGTCCTAGCGGCGGTGACTAATTGCTCCTACTCGCCGTCAGCTAATTGTAGTGATGGTCGAGCCCGCCACCACCCAGTCACGATGGAGTCGCGGTTAGGAACGGAAGTATGAGGGGTGGGAATGGAAGGAGTAGGGATTAGGTGGGATGGAGAGGGGAGGGATTATGAGAATTTGGGGCGGGAGGGCTAAAATACGGGAAAAAGTGGGGTCCAGGTAAATAGGAAGGAAATGCACTGGCGCCTGGTGGTTTTTGTTACGTCTATTTGTTAAGGAATTAGACTAAGAACGGGTTGGCAACCTCGGGAAGGTACATCCAGGCAGGGTAGGCCTGCATCTATACTACCGAGCAAAGCAAAGCGAAGCCTGTCGGTGTGCAACCGTGAAAGCATAAATCCAGACCCTACCCCAATAAGGGACTAACTTCAGGGATGATTTTTAAATTCCCATTTTATATTGAAACTTTATGTATCTGTTTTTAAGATTGGAAATATGTTTAGCCATAGAGGACTATGATTATATTTCCAATCCCTTAAATGAAAACATAGGAATGTTGAGGTAATATTGAGTCTTTATTTTTCATTTCCAAATCTGCCACAATTCAGTCAAATTTTATTAGAATTCCAAGTCGCATAATAACATGGCCAACATGTACCTATGTGTGTATTACATGGTCAATGGCAGTGTTGGAGTATTTTAAATTATTGGTGATAATATGAAAATGAATATAATCAAAATGTCTCTGTTATCTTTTAATGTCTTACAAAGATGTAAGACATGTACACACTGGTGGCTGTCCAGTACACTCTATCAAAAGTTACTTATGTTTAGCAAGTTGCGAGTCATACTCATAGTAGTCCAATATTTTTGTTTGATTACATGGGTTCTTTGTATTGCAGTGCACCTATATAACAATAGATGGGATATCTCCAGTGCATTCCGTCATATTGAGCAAACCAGCATGGATGTGGGGGGCCGAGATAGGTGCCAATGATAAGAATGTGGTTATTGGCAATGAAGCTGTATGGACCAACAACAACGAAGGAGAAGGAGACGCTCGACTGAAGCGTTTATTAGGAATGGACTTGGTGCGGTTAGTTCATTGATTACAAATTGAGAACCTGTGCATAATAGAATTCAATAATTAAGTAATTAAAAGCTTGAAAGCTAGTAATTAATTTAACATTGCAATAAGCATTCTGACTAAACTAAATGTTTAGTCATCAAGACAATTGATAGGCTAGTCAGCTAGTGTATCCATATTGACTAATTAAACTTTTAGCATAGCTGCCTTGCTGTTGCATTACAACGAATTGTTAGTAATACTTATTAAAGTATATAATTTAATCTTTCTTATTTCTGCAGTCTTGGTTTAGAGAGAGCAGGTACTGCCGAAGGAGCCCTGGATATTATTACATCACTTCTTGAGAAGTATGGTCAAGGTGGTCAATGCTTCGAGCATGATGAAACCCGCTTCTATCACAATTCTTTCCTGATCGCAGACCCGAAAGAAGCTTGGGTTCTGGAGACCAGTGGCAAGATATGGGCTGCTGAGAAAATAGCAACTGGTTACAGAAATATTTCTAATGGTCTCACTATTACTACAAAAATGGATAAACAAACAGAAAATTTATTAGAAAAGACTAAAGAACTGCGCCTTTGGGATGGAAAAGTATGTTCTAAAAAGGCAACAACAAGCATTTTGAAATATTTCAATTCTAATATTTTATAATTTTCCAGGGCGAATTCAACTTCATGAGATGTTATTCATCAGGTGGTGACGAAACAAGGCAGCGAGAAGGTACAAGGTTGTTGAGAGAGGCAACTGCTTCGTCATCATTTCATGTACAAGATATGATGACCATTTTAAGACACAAGGAGAGCCGCATTTGCCGAAGTATTGAAGACAATTTCCCTACTCAAGGAAGTCAGGTAGCACATATCCAATCGTTTTTAATCAGTATTGAAAGCGTATGTTAAAACATTGTTACTTAAATAATTTACTTTCAGGTGTCATGTCTCTCAGCCACAAACATAAATGTGCACTGGTTCACCGCAACCCCAGACCCAACTGCTTCGTTCTACAAACCTTTTGTTTTCACCCCGAATGCCAAAGTTCCTCCTGAGATAATAAGCCCTAATGAGGTAATATGTTATTTTATTACAACTTTGATAACTTGATTAGTAATCTAAATTTTTATATATTTCTTCTGTATGTTTGTATGTCATTGAACTCTCCTAAACTGCTGGACCAGTTATGTGTTCGAGGGGGTTACCAAAACACAAGGGCTCATAATTGGACTCGGAAGGTGGCGCTGCGATCGGTTTCTAGGAAAGAGGACAACGTCTGTCGAGTCAGCTTGTATGTAAAATAATTTAAATGTGTTCATGGGGTTTCTTAAATTCTTCGTTCGCCTCCTTTACTTCGCTTTGAAATGGGCACCTCGTTTTCGTCTTTCTGATTGACCAACCCCTTGACAATTCAAGTGGATTTAATTGGTTTAATTTTTATTAGTGGTTTAATAAATGCTTTCAGAAATATTACTCTATTGTTTCTGACAGATTTACTTCCAAGTTATTTTTATAAACTAATTGATGTGAATTTCTTGAAAAATACTTTAAGTGCAATGATGAATAATATTATTTAGAAGTTTTTAAATGTAATTTATTTTTATCTTTTTTTCTTAAAATGTACTGCATAACTAACAATGAAAATAGCCAGTGGTCGCCCAGTGGTCGATAGTCGACCATAATTCATTTCAATTGAATCAACAATAATCAAAAATATTAGCTTTCTACTCTCCTTTTCCATATAAACTTTAACTGTGCCAAATTTCATATACCTCCGTCCGCGTAATTTTCGTAAAAAGAAGTACGTACAAATGTTTTGCTCCTCGTATTAAAATACAGAAAATAACAAAATAAAAAACTTGTGGATTCTGAGTTACCGTATTACAGTATGTGTCCGACCCAGTTCTAGAAAATGACCATGTCACGTTGTACTGGGATCGGTCTATCATTACTAACAGGACGATTGCCTCATAAGCCTGTTTTAATGGTGATAGACCGGTAAGCGCGCCGCACGATGATACCATTGCACATGACGGCAACCTCGTGAAAGATGAGAAAGAGAAACAAATTCAATATCTTGACTTAGCACACGAGGTTATTGACATTTGGAATGGATACTCGGCTGTCAATGCGCCGATTGTCGTATCAGCCAATTGCGTGATAGGCGAAACCCTCTATCATCATCTCTCGAGGCTCTCGTTAGTCGGGTGGATCGACCCGGATTCGGGCCACTACGGTTTGCATCGTGACGAGGTTTTTGTCTCTGGAACACTAACCACCGGTGGCTTGGACCCTGCTCCCGATAGCGGCGGACCACTGTTTATATGTTTAAATGTTTAAGAAAATGGTTGTTTAAAGTATAAAAATGTATTTAATAAGTAAGTATGAAAATAAATAAACGAGGAAAGAAATAATAATTAGTGTGTTGCTCTTTTACAGCCAAGGAGAGAACATAACTTATATAAGATGCATGTAGAACGCAGAGGAACTGTGGAGGATGCACAAACAACCAGAGGTTGTAAAAGGTTAGAAGCAGAACGCCTTGCACATATGGAGAAATATTTAAATACTCCTGCTGGCCAAAGTACGCTTGATGAACTCGACAACCTGTTGAAAGACTGTGTAGATGCTGAAATTAACTTATACTTTGAAGATACTGATGATGAAGAAGAGCGGGGAGAAGACCGGGCAGAAAAAGAGCGGGCAGCCAAAGCGCGTGCAGAAAGAGAGCGGAGGGAAGCAGCAGACTTAGAAGAAATTGTGGAAGACTCTGACGACGATGAACCCATTAATTTTTATGACTTCTAAAAAATATTCACACAATCTTATTCAAAATCATTTTTCTTTTTCTCCAAATTTACTAGGACGTCATTATGATTCTTTAAATTATGTTTTAAGGATGATATCATTAGTTACCATTAGTAATTGTTTTAACTAATAATCAATTTAGCTGGCAATGGATAGAACTGCGAGCTATACCTATAGGACACGTAAACTTCTCACTAGACTGTTACGTTTGAAAGTATATGGCTTCGTAGAAATCGACCTACTTTTAATATTATATCTTATTTTTAAGTGTAACTGATGTCTAGTTGACTAGAATTAAATGTATAAGAATTATTATTGTATTACGTTTTACAACTCTGACATTTAGTTGCCCTAATAGGCCATATGTGTATAAATGTTTAGAAGGCCACATGGTTCAAAATTACCCTTATTTTATTTGACAAATGAAATAAAAATGTATTGATCAAAAACAAAACTGCACCATCTAGGTATGTATTTCACGTCTCAATAGTAATCTGGGATACGAATCGCTCGTTTTAAAGAAGTTCCTAATTATAAGTACTTATGTAATTTTAATATAAATGAATAGCGGTGGTGCAAGGATTAGGATAAAAAATGTGCTTAGCTGACATCACAGATGTTTAACATTGGGATTTGCTAAAATTATTTATCTATATGTCTATTGATGTATTTTGTGAAAAATATTTTTAAGATTACTTTAAATCTAATCCTACTATAAGTCTAGTATTCATCTCATTTGCTAAATCATCGACGTTCACTTTCAAGACGGTTAAATTATTCTCTCGTTTTGCACAAGCTACAAGATAAATATCTTGTATAGCTATTAACTATTATATATATTAGCTCATGTAGAACTAATGTGTACGCATTACAAATGGTAATATTTTTCCAAAGTCTTAAATGGAAATTGTATCCTTATTTTGATTGATTGTGACTTGTACCTGGCTGACATTTTATGGCTTAAAGTATTTATTTTGATTGCACTGTGTAAATGTTTTACTGCTTTGGTGCTAAGTTGCTCAACTACTTTTTGGAATTTTGACAAAGTACTTATTTTATTACAATATAATTATGTTATTATTTATTTTTTTGCAATTTTATGTCACCAAATGCCCTTTTTTATACAAACAATTTTATCATGTAGGAATAGTTTATATGTATATTTTTATGTAATATTAATATGCAGCTCTTTTCTGCTATCACGGCCTCGTTCTATCATGGACCAGGATAACATGAGTTCCACCTGAACTATATCTAAGACCCATCATATATTTGTCATCACATATTTTTATTGTAATGATCCACACTCAGCTCGTCGCGTGTGTCGTGCTTCTGTGTAGGTTAGTGATTATTTCTCATTAGAAAGTAAATTGTCGGTATGAAATACGGTCGTTAAGTAAACGTCTGCGAATTATGAATTTGCAGTTGCTAGCTATGGAGAAAGGACTTTCTTAGTATAAGTTAATTATAACATGCATAATTACTGTTAGCTGTCTGGCTGGAGTACATAATCAGCCGATAATATTCCCACTGCTGGGACACAGGCCTCCTCTCTGTGAGAAGGAATGGGCCGTAATCCACCACGCAGGCCCAGTGCGGGTTGGTAGATGTCACGTGTCTGCGAATTTTTGGTTCTAGGGCATGCCGGTTTCCTCAAGATGTTTTCCTTCACAGTTTTGAGAGCAGTGGTGTAAAGCGCCTGCCGGGGTTCGAACTTACGACCTACAACTCGGTAAGTCGCAGCCGTTATCACTGGGCCACCACTGCTCTAGAATAACTACAGCCAATAATATTAATCTGTTGGTAATTTTCGTTGCTTAGCCTTTCAACTACCATGTGAAGTGTATGGGAGGTACATGATTACAATAAAAGAGATTCATGTTCACGTTAGTTTCTCTGCTGAGGTAATTGAGTGTGGCGAATAATAATGTAGTATCATTATGTTAGCAGATTGAAAGGCCGGAAACATTGAGTGATCATTATGTGGCAGTTGTGTTGTCCGGCAATAAATAGGTATTTTCAGTTACATGTTCCTACTTGTTTAATTATATAGAATTGGCTTGGGGTCGTAATTCTTTCGATGTTAAGGCTCCTACACACTATGCCGGCGGCATACTCGGTTTCTGCGGCAAGTGCCGGCGGCCTAATATCACCTGCAGCATACCCGCAAGGCAAAAACCCGCCGGCTGTGTGGCCGGCATGTGTGTAGGAGCCTTTAAAATAACTAACGTTAGCATTACCGCGGATGAATCGCGTGACTGCTTCACAGAGTACATTTATTACTACTATATTTGTTGTAGTTATTATGTGTATTACTGGTTGTACCTTAGGACAACATCACAAAGCTATGTTAACCACGATATTTATATAACTTGGTGTTTCGTCTTTGACTTTAATAAATCGATGTTAGTATTACTGAGGATGTATCGCGTGACTGCTTCACAGAGTCCGTTATGGATTACTACTATAATTATTGGTGTAGTTATTATGTGTATTACTGGTTGTACCTTAGGACAACATCGGAAAGCTATGTTTACCATGATATTTATGTAACTTGGTGTTTCATTAAATGCACTTAATCGCTAATTTATGAGTTTTGTTAATACAAGGTCCGTGTGGTGCCGGCCGTAAAGAATAGCACCATCCCATTTCTACCCGTGGTTGTCGCAGAAGGCGACTAAGAAAGTTAGAGAATGGCGGCAACGTTCTCTATGCATTTTACCACCGTATTGTTTTTCGGTGATTCGATCTCCACCGCTTTTAAAAAATGGCACGTCAACAGTGTCGACTGTTGCCAAAAAATATAGGTACACTAACTACGAGTATTTAATTTGCCATAACATTCAAACAACAAAAACGCTTATTTTTAGCTTCAACAAAAAAATATCTAAATTAACTCGGCGCCAAAGCGTTCGGTAACTTTTAGTTACCGATTATGACGTTTCATACAACAGCGATCCCGTAATGATGTAACTTTAGGCCACGTGGCACCGCTTGATTTTGACGAGAGCAAGCCGCTGAACGACGGGTTTTTTTTTTGGGTGGGAAATCATCAAATGACTTCTCCCGCTCTGGGTGGAGCAGGAGGGCGTGTCAGACTTTTACTGACTAAAACCCACCCTCATTTGCCTGTGTGCCAGGGGCCGCGGTATCTCTTTCAAAAACCCTACCCCTGGCAAGCATCGGCCCTTGCGGGCCCCATCAGTTGTTGCTGACATCTCAGAGGCGCGCGTGGAACACAACGCGCCGTCGACCCGGGCTTGGTGATTACTGGACAGCGAGCTACCCATTACTCGCCGTGCGCAAGCCCGCGCCTACGGTGGCCGGGAATCAGCCTGGGATTCCCGACGCCCAGGGCGTCTCCTGCGAAGGCTACGGCCGTGAGGGCGCATGTACTACCTCTCCCTCACGTGCGCCGCCTCCCTCTTTGCGAGCATCACTGCTTCGCTGAAGGAAGCGATTGCTAGCCATGCACTCTCGCTCCGTACCATGGCCTGGACCAGGGCCGGACGCGAAAGATCGCTGCCGCCGATCGCCTCCATGAAGACACGGCGGTGCTCCGCCCAAGCCGGGCAGACCTTGTCCTCCACCGTGTCTTCAGGGCGATCTTCGCAATGGAAACACCCGGGCGTTTCCTCCCGCCTTATATGAAACAGGTACCTTTCGAAACATCCGTGTCCGGTGAGGACCTGTGTCAGGCGGAAGGTGAGGACGCCATGCCGCCTCTCAAACCACTCCTCAAAGAAGTGACTTACCGCCGCAATCGTGGCGTACCCAACACTGGGTTACGACAATCGTACTCTCCACGTCGCCATGAGATCCCGCCGGAGCTGTCCGCTGTGCCGCGATTTCCCGCGGCAGCGGAGTTATGCCCCGGCGTTTGGCCTCCTCGCGCTACTCCCAAGTGTGCGCGAGGCCCTTTGCCTCCTGATCCCATGGCGACAATCCGGCAAGGAGGCCCGCCGCCTCACCGGAGATCGAGCGGTATCCCCGTACCATCCGGATGGCCATGACCCTATGGGCCACCTTCAACCGGTGTGCTGGTTGGCGCCTCAGTGTAGGCGCCCACGCCGGTGCCCCGTATAGGGCCATGGCCCGCACGAACCCCGCGTAGAGCCTGCGGCAGGAGGCGTTTGGCCCCCCTAGATTGGGCAGGAGCCGTTTTAAGGCAGCCGCGGCTCGCTCCAGTCTGGGAGCCAAACGTCGGAAGTGCTCCGCGGAGTTCCGCGAGCTGTCGAGGACGAGTCCTAGGTACTTCATCGTCGACCCAACGCCGATGTGCGCCCGTCCCGCCGTTATCTGGGAACTCGTCGGTGGCGTATTCCGAGGACCATGAAACCACATGGCTTTGGACTTGTGCAAGGCCACGTCGAGTCCCAGCTGCCGGATCCTTTCTACGATTGTCGCAAACCCGTGTGCCGCTAAGTCGGCCGCTGCCTGGTACGACCTCCCTTGCGCCAGGACCAGCGTGTCGTCAGCGTAGCAAACTACGCTGACGCCGCTATGGAGGTCGGCGCGCAGCACCCAGTCGTACCCGATGTCCCACAGATGCGGCCCCAGGACCGAACCCTGTGGAACACCGCACGACATCTCTCGCCAGTTCCACTTTCCTTGGTGACGGGGGTAGATGACGGCCCTGTCCGTCAAGTAGGCCACGACCACACGACAGAGGTAGGTCGGCATCCGGTGATACCGGAGTGCCTCCCTGATGCAACTCCAGGGCAGGGTGTTGAAGGCATTGGCGATGTCTAGAGACACTGCTAAGACGACCCCACCCCGGGCCACAGCATACCCCGTCGTGAGGGCTCGCACGCGCATGATGGCGTCCACCGTGGAATGCCCCCTGCGGAAATCAAACCGGCTCTCCGCCAGATCCGGCCCCACCCGCACCGCAGCCGGCCGACGAGGCGATCTGCAACTACTCTTTCAAAGAGCTTGCCCACCTCGTCGAGCAACACGATGGGCAGGTAAGCGGACGGAGTCCGTGGGGCGCCCCGGCTTCTTAATGAGGACCAGTTTCCCCATCTTCCAGTGAAGTGGAAACCGGCCCTCCTCCAAGCATGCGCTTAGGAGTCCTCTCAGTCGAGGCCCGAGAGCCTCCAAGGCCAGAACCCAAGCTTTTCCAGGCAAGCGGTTGGGTCCCGGGGCTGTACAACGGGTTACGATAAAGACGGATATAGAATAAATGCGTCAGCGAGAACGAGATGGAGAAATATGGCACAGTTTATTTCGTTTTCAAGTGTTATTTTATTGTTATTTTTTTTACATTCCTATATTAATTTTAGAATGATAGTATTATTTTTTGATAGGTCATTAAGTTAAAGCCCTCTCTAAAGTTCTCTCTTAGAAAAATTGACACCTCGCCGCTGGCACACGCCCCCTTTGAGAAGGCCTATGTCCAGCAATGGACGTCTTTCGGCTGAAATGATGATGAAGGTCAAATAAAATTAGCTAGCGAAACTTTGCAGACTTTTGGTGGGTATAAATATCTAAACGAAAAATATATTTGACGATTATTTCTGGAGTTGGGCACGCTGCGATTGCGGCGGTAAGTCCCCTCTTTGAGGAGTGGCTTGAGAGGCGGCATGGCGTCCTCACCTTCCGCCTGACACAGGTCCTCACCGGACATGGCTGTTTCGGGAGGTTCCTGTTTCGGATAGGGCAGGAGGAAACGCCTGGGTGTTTCCATTGCGAAGATCGCCCAGAGGACACGGTGGAGCATACGGTGGAGGTCTGCCCAGCTTGGGCGGAGCAACGCCGTGTCCTCGTGGAGGTGATCGGTGGCGGCGATCTCTCGCGTCCGACCCTGGTCCAGGCCATGGTACGGAGCGAGAGGGCATGGCTGGCAGTCGCCTCCTTCAGCGAAGCAGTTATGCTCGCAAAGAGGGAGGCGGCGCACGTGAGGGAGATGCAGTACATGCGCCCTCACAGCCGTGGCCTTCGCAGGAGACGCCCTGGGCGTCGGGAATCCCAGGCTGATTCCCGGCCACCGTAGGCACGGGCTTGCGGACGGCGAGTAATGGGTACCTCGCTGTCCGGTAAGGACCAAGCCCGGGTCGACGGCGCGTTGTGTTCCACGCGCGCCTCAAAGAGATGTCAGCAGCAACAGAGGGGCCCGCAAGGGCCGATGCCTGCCGGGGGTGCGGGTTGTTCGAAAGAGATACCGCCGCCCCTGGCACACAGGCAACTGAGGGAACACGGGTGGGGTTTAGTCAGTAAAAGTCTGACACGCCCTCCCGCTCCACCCAGAGCGGGAGAAGTTATTTGATGATTTCCCACCCAGAAAAAAAAAAAAAACTATTATTTCTGGAGTCAACATCCGCAAATATTACAGTTTGATTACTATAGAAAAGATTTTTTTTTTGTGTGAATTTCATACGTGTGACGGATCTAAACATGACAAAACAAAAAAATACAGACTTTCTAATCAAAAACCAAATTGCACTAAGAGTAGTTTGGACCTTAATATCTTTCACTCATCACAATCCTCATAGCGAAGTTCAGGACATGTTGAAGCATTAAATTAAAAACTGGGTACATTCTAGAGACGAAGTTCCTTTATTTCCATGTACTTATACAACTTAGTCTGAAGTATCACATGAATTCGTAATTAAACCGAAGTTAGGAGTCTTAAATATACGGGAAGATAAATATTTAAGCTACCTAATTTTAATAGTGTTATATACACTACTAACTTGTACACTGAACCATACCATATTTCAAGATTATTTAATAAATGCCACATTATAATAGTATCTACACAGCAGATTCATTTACATATTTTTGACGAAATATAAAAATAAAACAAAATGATGAACAACTATAGTTTTTACAAACAAACTGTAGGTACTATTCAGATAAATGATACTGAAGTCGCCGATGTTACCTTTGCCTAAATTGATATGCAATTTTCTATTGTTTATAGTCGGTACAATGCTGCTAGTAACCATATCTTGTACCTACACTTTATAATAAGTGTACCCGACTTTACTTTCATAATATCTATTAGAACAGATAAATTCCAATGATTAATTAACGATTAATGAGATCTTATTATTTTATGCCAAGTGGACAGTGCAGCAAAACTCTGATATAATCGAAAACATTTAACAATTACTTCGTAACACTGTGTCTATGAGTGGAACCATTTATCTGCACTGTAACGCAACACAGTAACAGCTATTGTTTCCAAATTAACATCATACTCTTGCTTGAACAATAATCGTAATCTACATAATACTTAAACTTAACATAAGTCCGTCGTATCTACTTTACAGCCACAAGTAACCTGAATGTTAACTTAAATAGGCGTCAATTAACTTTATTTACTTTGAATACGTTGCCAAGTTAATTTAGGGCCGATTTCAGTGTTTTTTTTTTGTAGTCAGATAATTTTTATTTGAGGAATTAGTATTAAATTTGAACAGCTTTAGGCTGGATTTCACCAATAAAACTGAACACGATCAGCACATCTAAAGCGTCGTTTAGATGTGTTGAAAAAAAAAAAGCCTAATTATAAATACTTATTAAAAAACACAATTTTGTAAATGACGTTATTGTAACTAAAGCCTTAAAAATAATTAATAATGGAATAGAAATGCGGACTAAAACGCCCGGGCATCGAAATGCCTTTTTACTTCTTCCTTATTCATTAAACAATACCTACATTTAAAACGCTTTATAAGCATGTCCCCGTCTTTCTCTCGCCAAGCAACAGAGCTAACTAGTAGTATGATGACTATGAATAAGAAATTATTGGCCAAAAATAAATAGCACACGTGTACTTAAAAATAATAATGTCAACATAATGCTTACTTGTGGCTTTCTTTTAAAAATGCATACAGGACATCATTGACATCAATACTTCGCTCAACATAATAATATTAAGTTCCCGACACATGAAAAACAATTCCAAAAACCTAACATTTAATTACATTATTTCTTTCATTATTACATCATTAATTTCCTATAATCAAAATAATAGTAGGACCAATACAGTCTCAATTAAAGATCTCATGCGCCATTAGCATGATTATTTACAATTTATCAACTTTTACACAGTGCGAATAGAAAAATAATATTATAGTTACTTACTGGATATTTTTATAAAAATAACAAAGAAAAATATTCGAAACGAACCTTTTCAAATTCCAATTGTTTGGAACCAATCCGACGACAAAACAATTTTGGTCTTAACATAATCTTGAAGCGCGTAAACTAACAAACACAGAATATCAAAACAAAGATTAAAGCATTAGTTCTCTTACACACACTACATAACTTATGATGACACAAATTGTCCTATATCGTAAATAGACTCCTGATTTTGTTTAAATCATACCCACATACTCCTGAAGAACTAAGATACTTCTATTATTTTTTGATACAGGTTGGTAAGTTTAGGTGCACTACAATTTACGACACATATTTCAGTGTACATAATTATTACTATTACCTACGACAGTCAATCATATCAACTTTGCAGAGATTTTTGATTATTATTGTGATTATAAAACTGCTAACAATTATTGTTAAAACGGAATTCTGCAAAACATGTTTTCTAAAGGCTATGTAAGTAAAAGTGAACTGAAGGGGTAAGTGAATGTTAGATAAATCGTATTATGACGTAGAGCTAATTAACTAAGATTTTTTTTTCCTAATATAAAGTAATTACGTAATAATTAAAAGGTACTTCATTTTCCAAAATATTCACAACACTCACGTTATTCATTCAAAATATGACATCATAATGATAAATCAATATGTAATATACCTCAATGACTATTTTACCAAATGAATTTATCCCCAATAAATAGTTAAGAATAAAGAATACCACAAGCTCAATTTCATTAGCAATGCTAATTAAACATATTATATTTGGCTTACGCATAATGAAGGAGGCTTCTTACTTCAGCCTCGTTCAAGTTCCTATGCACCATAAACAATGGTTGAATAGTCTAAAATTACAGAAAATTATATTTCTAAATTATTTTTGTTTCGTTATATTGTATGTATGTTACCAGGATAAAATAATTTCTAATCTTTTGAAAACTGAGATTATTACCAATGTTGGCTGACTGAACCTGAACAAATTAGAATGTTAAACATTATTGCCGTTATTATTATTTCCCTTTATTACAATAAATACATATAAATTACATTTTTAAATATTAGAATTTACAATATATAAAAACATTTAAAAATATAAAAAATACTAGCCCACCGGTATCGGGAACAGGGTCCAAGCTACCGGCGGTCAGGGCTACAGAGAGGAACCTCCTAACAATGCGAGCCGTGTCCACGGGTACCATTTTCCGGATCAAGCCCTTATTATTATTGAAAATTCAGTGACGTGCAGTCCATAAAGACAGAAAGACACTGCCTAACCTACCTAAATCGGATAAATATTTAAAACTCATATTATTTTTATAAACAAAAAAAATAAAATTATAAATCAGCTCCACTTGTCGAGCGTCGGTCGTATCATTAATATCATCGATGCAATACCGTCTGCTCTTTCGTACAATTTGACGCAACTTCACATTGCGATGCACTAGCGCCGCTGAGTGCCTCGGGAGAGACACAAACTATGCGCGTCTTGATGTTTATATGTGTGCTCTCGTGGGATGCAGATTTATTCGGTGTGCGTTCCTATACATACGTGGCACATAATGCAGCAAATAACGCACACAACCGTACAGGGTAGGCAGTGGCTTTTTTACGCTTTGTTGCTACACGACGAATTACGAAAGATACCGAAGTTTTCCGAACAAAGTTGGTTATGCGACTTTTTAAAAAGTAGCACTGCTTCATTGAATTTTCGCTACATAAATAATTTTTACTTTTTTCTGTATTATTTTTATATTCCGACGCCATTGTTTGTTTTGTTTTACTGGTTTTGGTTGTGATTGTGAGCTATTATAGCATGTATTTAAGATTTTAACGTTGATAATAATGTGAAAAAGAGATAAAATTCCCTGTGAACGTTGTTCAGGTGGTGTGTGTATAGAGAAAAGTAAAATTTAAGCGTTTTCAAAACTATCTTTCGGCGAAAAAAAATATAGTGATCGTGAATGGTTGACCGGATTTGCAATTAATACAAACTAAAGGTAAATCAATCGTTAAATCAATACAAAACAATATAATGAATGATTCGTTTATTTGCCTCAAATGTGTAGGTACAGCAATCAGTTATTCTGTTTTTTTTCTGCCTACCCTATCTAAAAACTCTGTGCACGCCACTGATTGTAATAAAGACTTTACAATAGGCAGATGCAGCTATTAAAATCTTCTTGAACGTAAGATTCATGAGTAAATTAGAACCACATGTTAGGTACTATTCATACCTTCTATTTCAATAGAAATAGCGCAATAAAATTATAGTTGTATTCTGAAAAACCTTAGAAGCATTTTAAATATGATCACGCCTAGAAATAGTTGGAAAAAGAATGCAGAAAATTTAAAAGAATGCTTTAACCCTTATGTTGAGAAAAACTACATAACGACGGTTCCTACGTACAATCCCATACGCGATATATACGTGATTTGCATGTTTTGTTTTCGTGACCTTCAGGCCAGCCTATACCTACTATAGTTCAGTTTAACAAAAATAAATCGTAAGATGGCAAAATACACTTTAAATCCATCATGACCTTACATTAAGTAGAACATGATATACACCTGTTTGAAGCTTTGAAGCGCTCTCCTGTAAAATTTGTCATTTGTAGTTTATACGGAGGATTATACGTAGAGACCGTCGATAAGAACTCCGAATTACCCCAAAGACAATGACAGACATGGAATTGGCTATAAACACCAGGAACACTACGCGGCGTTCTAACCCCATTTAAGTAGGTTAAGGGGGAGGCGCCAAGGTAGACCGCGAATTACAAATTTTATTACTGTTTTGCAATTTTCAGGTTAGTCTCCAGCTGTATGTTGAACAAAAACGATTCGCTACCGTAACATTACACGAATTATAGCCATTAAAATCCGTACCCTGTAAGTTCATATAATCCCATCGCTTGGCTTTTTCGTAAAATAGTTATTCAATGGGATTTTAAGAACTTTAATTATAATTCTATAAAATAATAATTTATTGAACATACAACCTGACACAGACCCTTAGCACATCCTCCTTAAATAGATACAAAAGAAATATAGGTAGTACAGACGCCAGCACAACAAGCTATCCCAAACTGTCAAATTTTCCCAATTGAATATTTTGTAATAAAGTTGAAAAAATTTCGAAGAAATTTGACAGATTGGGGTAGATTGATGTGCTGGCGTCTGTACCTAACTGATCGGTAATATTGATCAATACCAGGTAGGTCATTACTATTCTATATTAACAATGTTGCAGAACCGGCACCAAAGTGAAGGCAATACGACACAGGTAAATATTATGTAAAAATCGAAATTTCTATTTATGGAAAATATTAATAACTATAAAAACTTGTCTCAACTATTTATCCGAGAAAAAGGTCGGTTATTAGTTAAACCAATATACAGCTGTTTTTCTAATACCGGAAGAACGTCTATAATATAAAATATAAACAAGTTGGAGACGACAATACTATAATAAATTTATCTGCGTAAACAAAGTGTAACAGAATAGACGTTAGACCTGAAAGTATTTTGTTCCTAATTGACTACCGAAGTCATATCAATAACTTTTAATGTGGGTATTATTTAAAAAAAAATGTATTTTGTTTGCTTGCAAAAAAATGTATTTTGCTGATTGAGCCAGAGAAAATTCTATGAAATTTCAAGGCGATAAGCTCAATTTTAAATGCATAAAGTAATGTTGGGGTTTTCAGGGGACACGCTTTTCTTAATAATAACAGTTAGCTTTAAAAAAAAATAGGTAGTTATTAGTCATTGTATTATGCTTTTAACTCAGTACTCTAATTGGGGTGTATGAGATTTTGCGTTAATTATGTTACACGTTGTATGTAGTCGGCTCATCACTATTACTTATGTAGTTTGTTGAAAAACTCACTTTTTAATTTGTGGTCAGTCTATAATTGATAGCTTCAAAATACTCCTATGCATTAATATTACCAGTGTTTTTATTTATAGTGGTACTGTCACCTCCACATTGCGTAAAATACTATCGTCTTTATTTCCTTATTGAGACTAGTTATTCGCAAGCAAGAATAAAATCTCACAAGAAATTACATTTAATAGTCAAAATGAACTCCACCGAGATAAAAAAAAATGAAACCTAATACATTTTATACGAATAATAATGATCAAATTTCATAGATAAGGCAAGGAATGTATTTATAAAATATCACGGTTAAAAATAATATAAAAGGATTGAAAGGTGTCGTGGCTACGCAAAACGCAATCAGTAAACTTTGCAGAACCACCACATGAATTCAGCAAAGACTGATCGATTAGACATAATCAGTAAATGTATATTAAAATCGACACTAACTATGTCTTTACAGAGGACTTTACTCGTATGGGTGCATTTATTTATTTATAGCAAGTAGTATACTTGCAAGAAACCTTGGATATGAAAAGTGTCACTACAAAGAAAGTGCCAAAGTGCGATATCTTTCATCATACTTGAAAACAAAATAATATTGATTAGACACAGGAGGTTTATTTGAATAAAGTAATGTTTTACTTATGTCAATCATTCATCAATCATTCTATAAGCGTCGTTTAAGGGTCACAAATATGGTTAAGCAGACGTTTATCATTACTTAACCTTATTAAGCAACTTTTATAAAGAAACTCTGATAGGGCAAAGCGGGTTCATGAAATAATTAAAGATTTAACATATTGCCTCTACTAAGTACCTTTATAGTGTGTCATTTTTTGTGATTTCATTAATGTTATTTGAAAAACTGTATTAGTTGTTTCTGAATTGTTGTGTTATGGTAATACAAAAATTCAGGAAGACACTCGAAAGCCTACTGATCAACACTTAACTCCCATAATAATAACCTTCGACCACTCTGACATAAAATAAACCATTATCTTACAACACTTGTGATTCTTTGTAATCCATGTAAATGATTAATAATTTAGAGACCAGTATTTACATATTTTAACCCATTTAACACTAATAGAGCACGATAAACACATAACAAATTCTGGAGAAAAGCTTGAAGGTAATATACTCCCTTAGGCAATCATTAGATAATGGTAAGGTAAACTTTTTGAATTCGCTATGAAGTCCATTCCCGTAAATATAATTAAATACGTGGATCATGAGTTCTCGCTCCAGTCAATTGTAAAAATGCAACCATGATTCCATGTCATTCTCAGAGTAATACTTTCGCCCCACTTTTATTACCAGCGCAGTCTTCTAGAATCACAGATTTCTGTACCTCCCGCGTGTCATTATAATAGGCAAACATTATATAAAGTACTAGAACAAGAACAGTAATTCTAGCTAGATTACCTATCCATAATTCTAGAACATGACGAATCCAATTAGCGCTAACAGTTTCTGTTTACGACCGACCTTTATAACGTTTACAAGTACCGATGATTATGTTATTGGACTGATTGTTTAAAACGACTATTTTAAGTTCTGGCCGTCTAGTACCTTCTTGCTAACGGTAAGAAGGGATTGCAATAAAAGCAAGACGAGATTTCATTAAGGTACATGGAGTTAAGCAAAATACGTGGGTTCGAAACGTATGCCTAAGTTCTATCCATTGTAATATTGTAAGTAGGTAGGCGAATCATGAAATGGGCTGCATTTCAACAAAAACAAAAGCCAAAAAAAAGCATTTCATGCTATTTCGTTTCTACTACTAGTTTAAAACATCCACAAGTTATTTAATTTTGAAGTACTATGCCCGTCATTTGACAAATATGTAGATACCTACATTATTATGCGCAAATATTTGTTTGTCTTGTTCATACACTATAATTATTAAAAATATCATTTTTGACACGTTTTTATTTTACTACTGGTGTAAATAAATAAAAAATGTTGAGAAAACAAATTACAAATTGTGAGCTAATTAATACATTTGAGTTTATTAGCCTTGCAGTAACTGAGTTATTGCATTTTAATTTTAGTTTATGATTGAGTAGAATATTGTTACAATCACAAATAACTTACAACTATAAACAGAACACGTTTCTGTTACAAACAACACAATTTATGAATGAGAAATGTAAATGGAAATGTAAAAAGAATAGTAAGATACCACTGTTTAGTAACAGTAATAGAAATAATCGTATTTGTTCCACACAAAATACTTTGTCGGATAGTAAGAAAAAAAAATGCTCGTAGCTATGACCGGCAAACTAGTAAGGAACGGCGATGTCTCGAGAAACCGGGTTATTAGGGTTCCGTACCCAAAGGGCCCTATAGAACCCTATTACTAAGCCTCCGCTGTCCGTATGTGGGTCCGCCGACCGGCCATCGGTCCGTCGGTCTCTCCGCGAACTGGATTTATCTCATGAACCGCAATAGGTAGACAGTAAACATTTTCAGTGTGTATTTCTTTTGTCGCTATAGCAATAAATGATAAAAATAAAATAAAGGTAAAAATTGAACGGGGTTCCGGACAAGAAACGTGTTTTCTAACATATAATGTTAAATATTGTACGGTGGTACGGAGCCCGTCGCGTGCGAGTCCGACTCGCACTTGGCCGGTATTTTTTCGCATGTACCTTTTGAGAGACCCTGACCGCTTTGCTGAAACCGGCCCTCATTGTATTTCTAGATCTACCGACCAGCCCAGAGGAAAACTCTTTGGAGACCCTGCATTTAATAATACTTACAATGCAATCGGTAACATTTGTTATAGGAATACTTTTGAGCATTCCGAAATCTGATAGTTATGAAATGGAAAGCTGCATAGCTTTTCCTCGTGAAACGCAACTGTCAACCGCATTTGGTCAGACAAGAAGACGATTATAGTCACGATCGCAAATAGATGGTCGATGATATTCTTCCATAAATTTGCAAGTTTGTTTATAGAAAAGTGAATAAGGAAATTAATATGACGTGTATTGCCTTTCTAGATACGATAATCCATAGCAACAGCTACAACATACCAACCACCAACAGGTAGGACTCGAGTATCTAGAGAAATGTTCGTCAGAAAGAATAGGTCGTAATTTCACATGACAACATGAATGAATGCGCCCTCTATTGCTAAAAATGTTATCTTACTGGAATCCGAAACAGTAATTCTTCTAAGCGTGTCGGTTCCAATTTAATTTTAAAATACGCAATCGTATTTTTTTATACTTACACCTCACTCAAGTAAGGATGAATGCCCGATCAAGCTCAAGCTTTGACGATGATTTGAACATATTCTATATGTTCGCTATTTATGTACAATTTTCAGTTCATTCATCATTCATTCTATATTTACAACAAACAAAATAAAATTATAGGTAATAAACACCTAAATATATCGACTTATTTAGGGCGATATCACAATAGTTCGCCAGAACGGTCTGTACGAAAACTATTGCTATGTGGCCCTAGGCTGTGTTTGCGCAAGTCGTGTTATGAATGCGAAGCATACTGTGTCACGAACACAGCCTTAGAGAGCTAGTTTATTGAACCAACTAGACAGAACTCCTAAACCTGCCCAGTTGTCTCTTGCCGCTAAACAGCATTAAGACGATGCGCAAGAGACTGCACCTGTTCGCAATAATGCTTAGGGCAGTTCGCCAACAAGTAAGCAGATATTAACAGATTTTCAAACGCTTTAAAAAAATATATTAATTTATATTTAACGTCTGAAAGTGGGGGCTTGTGTGGCTAAATTATAACAGCCGCACGGGTCGATCGATCAGGTTAAGCTACGCTTGCCTGGGTTGGTCCGTGGATGGGTGACCTTTACATACTCTGTGCGTCGTAAAGCACGTTAAGCCGTTGGTCTCGGCTGTCATTCGTGGATCTTTGATATTCGTTACGGGTCGTCAGAACCCCAAATGTCTCAGACATTTACTATAATAACAATGAACGATACCCCTTGGTAAGACTGGTTGTCAGCAACCAGTCTTACCAAGGGGTATCGTATTACCCAGTAACTGGGTTGTGGAGGTCAGATAGGCTGTCGCTCTATGTTATACTAGTATTCAGCTGCATCCGGTTAGACTGGAAGCCGACCCCAACATCGCTGGGAAAAAGCTAGGCAGATGATGATGATGATGATTTAACGTTAGAAAATCTATTAAATTACTTGCGACTAATTGGTAAGTTTTGGCATAAGTCTCTCTAAGCTCATCTAAACAATTGTGACAACATGAACTAATGTTACAATTTTCTAAATTAAAGTAGAGCTAAGCTGGATCTTTGTACTGAGTTCGATTGTGTAGGTTTACATACAATTTGTTAAGTACTTAATCTTCACCCCATAATTCGAGTCAAATGTTCGTAAACGCGGTCACTGTACTTTAGCCGATCGACATGGTGTTGCATCCAGTAATCAGGACCACCACATTTATTACGTCTAAATATCTCTCGTACAGTGAAAATTTAGTAAAATGGACACAGCTCAATCCAAATATAAAAAATTGCCCAAGGTAATTAAATGACCAGCAACGATCTAAATGGCCTTTTTTTTTTGCCGTAGTTTTAAGTATTTCAGTATTAAAATGAAGTATTTCCTTTAATCTCACCTTTTTAATACTGAATAACAACGTCAGTGTTAAAACATATGATGTAACGCTGTTACAAACATAAGCAAAATAAAATAAAGAAGAAATCCCAATTCAGTTCTGAATGGAGCTTTAAAGTCGACTTTATACAAAATCGGGTCCACTACAAACATCATTCTAAATGACTGAAACTATGGTATATACATCATCGACAGAAAAACAAGAGTTCAAACGTCATGAAAATTCTATATTGAAACACCCAAACAATGTCAACGGCAAAATTGTTACTATTGTCCTACGACTATAGTAACAATTTAGCGAACGAGTTAGCTAAGCTACTAAGTGTGCCATAAGTACATTATTTACAAATATTTAAGGAAGGTCTAACAAAAACAATGACAAACTTATCAACATGACATTTGAATGCTTTCATTTTTTAACAGCTTTCGGATCTACGATGATCTTTGAGAAATTCAATTCCCTTCAATCATACTCTTTACAAGTCCAGTTTACTATAAATCACATCTTAAACTAGAGAATTTAAAGTTTTTTTTTCACTTGTTTATAACACTGTCGTTAAGACTTTATAAACAGTTGCAATGACGTTTTCAATAGTCTATAATGTATGTATATGTCGTCACAAATAGTTTATAGTCATAACGGCCAATTAATCTGGCAGCCAGTCTACTGCTGGGGTATTGGTCCTCCCCTATCTGGTTAGACTGGTAGCCAAGATCAATGTTATAACTTTGAAGCGTGACACCACATCCAGGTGCAAAATCCGGCGACGAAAGCTTCGCAAACAGGAAAATATCAGTGAAGCGTCTTGGAACGTTTCGATCTCTTCAAAGGTTTTGATGTTCTCACCCAAGGTAGCACGAAGTCACTGGAAAAATATAAAAAAAATTCTTAGCAGTGCCAGTGAGGTAGTTTCCAAAGAAGAGTGCCCATAGCACACACGGTTTCCATGGTTGTCCTCTCCCAGCTATCCCGGATTTATGACGGCTTACAGTCTCGTGAAATCATGTCGGTGTTACAAAACTGAATCATTTCATTACCATTTAATGTAAACCTTGTCCCCATATTACACTGCAGGGTTTTTATTTACATCAGGTTTAAACCACCAAGTCAGTTTTTGAATCAAGAACCCATGCCCCTTATTACAAAACAAGGATTTTGTTTAGGTATGGTTTAAACCATAGAGCCTGTTTTTTAAACAAAAACCTAACAGAAATCGAAATACAGTTCCTTTGACAAAAATAACAACTTATTCCGTTCCTAAGTTGTAATTTTTGTACTAAGAACTTTACCCAAATCGAAATAATGTTAGAAATCCAAAAGTGGCTCAGAGCTTTAGGCTACAACTAAAGTTATACCGTGTTTTGTAATAAGACGGAAAGTGTTTTGAAATGTAGTTCTTTTACAAAACTGACAACTTATTGCGGTGCTAAGTTTTAATTTTTGTTTTATGAAATTTACCCAATTCAAAATAAACATGGAAATGCAAAAACTGGCTCAGAGCTATAGGCTAGAACTAAAGTTAGATCGCGTTTTGAAATACGACGGACGGTGGTGTATATTTAAAAAGGCACCAGTTTTATTTTCTCATATTAATAAAGTATACTAACGCAGGCGGTATGTCTGGCAGGTCCTCCCCGAAAGCCATGACGGGGATAGTGTCGGTTATCTCGATCATGCGCACATCCCTTTGGGGCTGCGGCCATATCGTATACACTGAGGGCTGGTAGTGAGAGTGGTTGTACCAGGGGTCCCGCTGCCTCATCCGAAGACGCTCCACATGCCTTTGCTCACGAATCCGTCGCATATGCCATCTAAAAATTTTACAAATTTTAAATTTCTGCCGTGGAATTGTTTGACGTAAGAGTCTTAGACCAAAGAAGATAAAATGAACACTTCGGGAAAGTTCAAAAATGATGTATAAGATTTTAAAAATCCCGGAGATACTTACCGTTTATTTCCTGTGAGGCATTGCAAAAAAACAAGAAGTCATTGCAGCTTTAATAACGTTCGAAAAGTAAGTGAGGCCGAGGCATCAGCTGTGCCGGGTCAGTGTACAACTTACTTTCGAAGGTTATTAAGATTGCGTGGTATAAAATAAACGATAAAGTAAATATAAACGTTTCCACGTAAATTATACTTATGTTACGGGCCTAATCAGGGCGGATATAATAGCCCGCTCAAAGTGATTTTAGATTGTAAGTTTAGCTTAGGCCAATTAATGTCGTCCAAAGCTCATAAGGAAAATCTCGTGTAGCTTAGAATAACTCAGTATATTGATTGCCACGGTAGCGGCCGCAGCACTGCAAGAACCGATTAAGGACGGACTTTTTAGGCTATGGAACCCGCCCTTGCTATTTTGGGTACGATTACAATGAGGGCTACCGTGATTGAAATCGCCGCTAGACGCGCCAGTCTAAAGTAAGGATTCTAGAACTGTTAAATGTCACTGAACGTTCTCTGATTGAGGGCTATTTAATCGGATTTTTAATAATTATTCAGGGTTGTTGTTTAGTTAGTAAAAGGAACATAAATTAAATTAAAGGCAAATTCGCGAAATAAATCTTAGTAAACATTTGTCATCGGGGTTATCTTTTTTCAGGCATTAGTAATGACTATTGAGTTAGGAAGTCACTAGTCCTGCTATGTCCAACTATGACTAATTAGGGCTCAGGTTGTTCTAACTCGCTTTAGACGAATTAATTTGGCTCTGGACAAATTCGGTTGGCTTTGGCCTTACTTTAGCCTAAAAAAAAACTAGTATATCCAAAATTCGGATTTAGTGAGTAGCATAATAGATATACATCACCATTAAATTTCATCTGGATGAGTTACCACAAAAGGATAATTATTTTCAAAACTTTTTGAAAATAGTTACCCTTTATGCTTCAAAATGATATTTAACTATAGTGATTTTACCTGAAAACTAATTTTATGGTATTCCTAAGTTACTTGTTACACCATTCCGAAGATAGGGACTTATGCCTATTACATCGGAGGAACATGTAGAAAAATTTAGAGAACATTGTATTAGCTAGTCTAAAAACTGTCTATGACAGTATTTAAACATTGAAGCTAACTTTACTCAACAGAAATATTTCTTTTTTTTTAATAAGTATGACTGCATTGAAAGATTTTTGCAAAGTCCCTTGCTACTAACGCACATGTAACCAATCAATATTACTACATTCAAAATACAGGCCCAATTTTACCCAACAGTGTTAGTTATTAAATGCATAAAAGGCTATTTAATATATAACAGAGTATGGCGCAACTGGCCCTAAGTTAAAAAGAACGAGAACACATAAACGGACACACAAATTGGTAAACGGACACATTGAAAATTAAAAAAAAACACAGACTCACAATAGACAATAACAAACAGCAACTTTAACACAAAATCAAACGCATTCACAGAAAAAACATAGTATAGAAGGACAAAAATAAACTTAGACCATTAATCCTTTCAGTAACTTGATAGTTCGAAGCAAAATATGCTAAAACTATAGTATGAATGAAATAAAAATAAATGAAACAAAATATAAGTACGAATAGAATGAATGGTAAAAAGTTGAATTTTAATAAATCCCAGTAAAAGTGTTTGCGCTGTTGGATAATTGCAAATTATTGCTATCCAGTCTTATAAAGTTATAACCCAAATTAATGCTTCATTTTTTTCTTTCCATGGCCATGCGAAAAACATATTTTCGGAACATACATTTTTTTGGCGGCCGCGATCATTACTAAGTTTTACTATAAACGAATATTATGCGTTTGAAAGTTGGAAATTTAATTAAAGCTGCATTACAAAGTTCATTCAATTTCCCTTTTTCTTCTTAGCGCGTCGATAGCAAAACATTATTTGGGCCAATTTCAGATTTTGATGCAAATCGGAAATTTTCTTTCAAATTATCTTTGATCCAACTGAGGCATATGAGAAACAACTAGCATGGATTATATTTTCTGTAGATAAAATGGGATCGCGAGCGAAATGGCGGATATATACATATATACGGTAGCATACAAACATTAATATATAAATATATGAATACGGTCTTAATATTGGTTTCAGAAAGCCTTTTCAAGTCTCAGCTAGTAGATATCCTGTTGTTATCCGATTCGCTTGGACATCGTCTTATTAACTAGCTTTTGCCTACGGCTCCGTCCGCGTGTGAAAGTCAAAATGGCGGGTGTACCTACAGTGAATCAAATTATACCAATTACCAAACAAATGTACCTAAAACATACTATCTTGTACCAGCTCTAAAAAATCTGTACCTCCTTCAGGACGAAATTATTTCAAAATTAAGGTACACCCGCCATATTGACATCAAGATGGCGGGTGTTCTATAATAATTTATTATTTAACCATTATTCATAAAATATAATTACAACAAAAATGTGTACTTACTTAAAAAGTACCTAATACCTAAAGGCCGTAATCCACCAGGCGGGTGCGGTTTGGTAGATGTCACATGTCTTCGAATTTTTTGGTTTTAGGACATGCCAGTTTCGTCACAATGTTTTCCTTCACCGTTTTGAGAGCAATGGTGATGAAATAATTTTCACAAAGTAAAGCGTCTAACTGAGTTCGAACCCACGACCTACAACTTGTAAGTCGGGGCCGATACCACTGGTCCACCACTGCATATAGGCAAAGCAAATGTCAAATGTGCTATCATAATGTCCTGTGTTGGAGGGCTGGTTAGCTAATCTGCTGTCAGATCTCATGTCAGCTACTAGATTGGTCGACCAAATAACAAAAACTATGTTTCATATTTGTTATTGTTAGTATGGTTTGTATGTCTCTAATATTTCGAGATACGCTCATTTTGCATCTTAAACTTTTTGCACCTTAGAATTTATCATTTGTTTGACTAAAAATCTTTTATATACTATGAATTCTTTTTTCGTCCTAAGCCACTTAAATAGATTTGTTTATAATTCTTATTTAAACCCGGTCGCGGGCGAAGTCTGTGGATCTCAATATCAAGCTGGAAAGATCTCGGCTGTTGAAGTCTATGCTCCATTCTGCACCGATCCAAGTCCAAAACTCCGAGAGCTTTCAACTCGAACTTCACAATCGTTTCGAGTGTCTAGGGAGCTCTCTGGACGATTTTAAGGATGGGTTCGTGGAAACTGTCCATACGGCCGGGTCTAATATTTTCGGGTTCGTGGAAACTGTCCATACGGCCGGGTCTAAGTTTTTCAAGACCCGTCGTTTAAATAAAAATAAGAGGCTCTCCGTTCCTACTTCCGAGCTCCTAAAGGAGAGGCGCGAGATGTCCTGCAGTCTTCAGACGATGCGCTCAAGTACGTTAAGATTAATAGACGTATCTCTAAGTGCTTGAAAAGCGACCTCCGCCGCTTTAATTCAGAACGTATTAAAGACGCGATAGAGCGGAATGAAGGCTCCACAGTCTTTGCTAGGGATCTATCTATTGGACAGAGTCAGCTTACGAAACTGAAGACCGATGAAGGCAGGATCGTATCCGCCAAGCCTGAGCTATTGAGAGAGATTGAGAGGTTCTATGGACAGTTATACACGTCAACAAGAAACCCCGTTACAAATCTGACAAACGACCCAAGAGCTAGGTTGACCCGACATTATACTGAAGGCATCCCGGACGTCAGCTTGTACGATATTAGGATGTCTCTGAAGCAGCTCAAAAACAACAAGGCAATGACGAAATTACGGCCGAACTCCTAAAGGCCGGTTGCAGTAGAGTTTCTGAAAGACTGGGTCTTAAAATGAAATGGACAAGACAAAAGTCATATCTAATGCCCATGTAACACCCACTCTCATAACGGTCGGAGGCGCTGCATCCGAAGTTGTGGACGAGTACGTTTGTCTAGGACAAACCGTCCAATTAGGTGGCCTTTGTCCAGCAGTGGACTTCTTTCGACTGAAATAATGAATGATGACGGGCGAAGCGACGAGAAAAGTTATAAATTATATTGAAAACCTAATCAAAACTTAAAATTAATGTGATATTAAACAAATCAAACGAATTAACTGTTTGGTTATTGAAAAAAAAAAGACAATTGCTTGGAGATTTTACAACAGATCAACTTGAATAGACTTTCAGATGCCATTAGTTTGGGAATAACCCCAATCATAAACATAATTATATTGATGGTTGGGGTAAAACTGTACCTTAACTGTCTCCGTTCCTCAGCTTCTAGTTTTTGGTGTCGCTTTTCAAAAACCTTATCATCTAAATTCTCTGTGCCTTCTAAGCTATATACACAAGTGTATGGCTTTTCTCGCCACCTTGGCACCTGTAATTAAAAATAAGTTTTTACTACTTTCAACCTTCTTACATTTGCTTGCTGTAAGGCCACTTTCCGAATTAGAAAAATAGCGCTGTGAGCGCTCACATCAATAATTTGCGTTCCGAGTTAGATATCGCGACTATGACAGCTAAGAACTGTCATTTTTGTCATCAATACGGAACGCTCGTGAACGCGCTAACAGTGCTCACTCAATGTTAAAACCTATTTACACCATATAAAACTTGTATAGACCACAAATTTCATCTTCTTATTTGATTAGGTGGCGATTCTAGCCAGAAGCACTATTTATAAGTTAGCTAAAACTATGATACGAATCAGAACATAACAGCACAAGTGTCATTTTTGACAGCGCTCACGGTGATATTAGTATAACGCATGGTCGGCGTTATCGCAAGATGGCGCATGTCATGACGTCATCTATGACGATTCACGGGACATCGTTATCGCGCTCACGCCAATTCGGAACGGGTGTGAGCACGCTCAAATCGATATTATCGTATCTCGGAACGTAGCCTAAGTTTATTGTCTTAAGTAATTATAAATCTTTTGACACAACCTGGCCCTTTTTTTACCTCTACAGTGGAGGCTTTACAGTCTCCCTGATCAACATCTTCCATTTTAACGTCGGGATCCAGGCCGAGGTACCACGATAGGTCTGGGTCTCCTACCAGGGTGTGATACGGTTTTCTCGTCATCATTCCTGGCAGAGGGGACTTCTTGCCGCGGCACGCAGCTGAAAATTAAATCAACAAAACTATTTTATTCTGGCTTCATGTTTGGATTTCTGTGAAGACAAAGATGTTGGTATATTCAAACAAACAGATTGTTGTCGGTTGTTGAAAAATGTTGTGGGTCTAATATTCAGGACCAACATCAATTTCTTAACAGAAATCCAAACGAAACCAGAACAAAATAGCGATGGCAGCAAAGTAAGTTTTGCGCGGCAGTTAGTGGTAGGTTTCAACCACAACATCGCTTAGGTGGCAACTATGTTATGGATGCAGAATACTCTTACAACTCTTACTGCGATAATTTAAAACTGATAAACTACTATATCTTATACTTAGACGTATAGGATAAACGAATTCATGTTATATGTAGACGTACAAGATAAATTAGTAACTATCAAATCATACTCCACGCTACACTTCTTAACCCCTTGAATTCAACGCGTATCGCGCTTAGTAGCAAATTCAATATCCGCGAGGACACTAGAGTACCGTCAACCGCGTGTCACTGGTAACACTTTAACTACATAAACCATTCATACTGCTACTACTTAATGGCGCTGGCAATGCAAATTGCTACCATAGACGTGCGGTTGACTGTGCCAGTCAGTGCAGCGGTGCTTGCTAGCGCACAACCCCCACAACCATCGCGATCGCCGGTGGCCTAACAGTGAGCATACTACGTAAGGATTACCTCGGCAACAAAGGCGTGGCGCAGATGTTCTTATTCTATTACATTACCTTTTCCCTTGACTATCTTTGGCTTGGGCCCGACTGCTTTCGATAAATTTTGCTTCGCATTTTTGCCAAGCCCTGCAGTTGACAGGGCTCGTTTCCTACCACGTTTGCTCCCCATGCCACGTCGAATTTCCAGGGTTTCCTCCTGGAAAATTGGAATTATTAGAACTTCTTTATTATCCATCTGCAATAAATTGTTCATTTGTGACGCAGTACTTACTTCGGGTTCGACTATGGTGGTGACATCTACATCCTCGTCTTTAAGCTTATCGTTTTCAATCTTCTCGACTGCGCTGTAATCTAGCGAATCTATATTTTCTAAAGCAGTTACTGCGGCCGCCGCCGCTGCATCGGATTCGATTAGTTGTCGGAAATCCGTAACATCTAAGGCTGGCAAAGTCGTCAAATTCGAGTTTTCACCATACGAAAAGTCACATAAACTTGTCTCGCTTCCCACTGGATGCATCGTCGAGTAACTAAAGGGCCAATCCAAATCAGGCTCTTTCTTTACGCGGTCCAGATCTGGTTGCTGCATAAACAGGTTCGTAGGGGACGTCGGAGAGTCAAAAGACTCTTGTTTAATTTCGGTAATAGTATGAGGGGCAGAGCTTAAAGGCGGTCGCACGGCCGTGAGCGCCGCGTGCAGGCTTCCGTGCGCGGGCGCGTGTATCGGCGTCAGCGTAGCCGTGAGCGGGCTTGTATGTGGGGTAGTAATCGGGGTTTTATGCGCAGCCTTTTTCGATGCCGTATTCGAGGACTTCCGTGACCCAGACTGGGATTTTGTGGGCTTATGCGTACTCTTGTGTGACGACGTGCCAGAACGCGCTGTCGTATTTCTAGTCGTATGCGTGTATGTCGACATATGTGTACACGCATTTGTAGCTGTGAACGTCGACGTATGCTTAGGAGGGTGCGTCGATGCTTGCTTAGGAGTCAGTGTAGCAGCATGCTTCGATGTATGCGCAGACGGCTTAGGAACATGCGTATACGTAGACATATGCGTACACGCATCTGAAGCAGTGTTCGACGTGTGCGTCGATGTATGCGTAGTCGTTTGAGTTGCCGAATAGGGAATTATATTAGGCAAATTATACCTTTTCTCTAATTTTATTCTATTTGGCATTTTAGTACTTGTCTCAGTTGCTGGCGCATCGTATATACGCCTAGAAGGCGTCATGCTGTCCCCAATATGGTCTGAACATATTCTCAATCTACCGTGGTTTGTTTTTTGAAGCATAAGTTTCGGTATAGGCGACTGCTCCCTCATGTCAGCCTCCCCTAGTTGATAAGGATCTTCGCCAGTAGGGGTAGTATCAATTAGCTGTAGTCGATCCGACAGTGACCCAGTGTAATGAGGCGTTTTCTTTGGAATAGTCGAGGTCTTAGACTTGCCATAAGTATTGATCATTTTAGATTTTTTATTTACACTGAAGTTTTTGTCATCCTCGAACGTATTAACTGAAATACAAAATGAAGTTACAGAATAAGACTAGAATTACATTGTAAAATTAGAAATAGCTACTACATAATTAGTGTGTTTCAATGTTACCTGTCAGTTGTTCTCATTATATAAACGTGCCTTGTTTGTCTGGGACTTAAACTTATTATTGTAACACATTTGTGTGAATAGAAGCTTACCGTTATCTGGAGGTTCAGTTTTTACCACTGGAGTTTTAGGCAGCCGACATAAGCTGCCTAACCCTCCAGACGTTCTTCTTCGATTCCTTTGTATTTTCTGAATCACAGTGTTACCACTGTAAATGAAAAAAAGAAATACTCGTTATTCGTTCCCACATTAATACTCTAAACACTATTATCTTCTAATATACGGAACAACCTGTTGGTGTTGACAGTGTACAAGGGTTCGCTTCGAGGCTCAGTCTTGATTTCTTTTGTCAAATACGAACGCTTATTTTCAATCATTGTGCTGAAATTATCACACTGCAGGCTACTATTTTCCAAAATTGAAGGAACGCTTATGTCCCCAGGTAGATAGGTTGTTACTTCTGAAACAAAACAGCATGTTAACTATGGTATTATAATAGTTCCTCCTGTGTCCCAGCAGTGGGAACATTATAGGCTGATTGTATCGCCAGGTTGTTCAAATAAGTGGACTAATTATAGTTTAACTGAGCTAGCACTAATATTAGTGTTTGTGTCATAATTATGCCATCGAGTTATCAAATAGTAGGCCGCAGCAAGGACAACCTCCACAAGTGGGATTTCAAGAGTGGCTCAGATCTGTCATAAAGGTTGCATGGAAGCCTCAAATAGACTATTATCACTACAGTACTTACTACCCACTTCTTTTTTTACAAGAACAAAGCTACCCATCCATTAAAGCTTTACCTCACAGGCCACTGTGCCTACCAAGGTTACACGCGATGCCATTTGTATGGACAGCGGCGGGTACTTACTAAACTTATACTACAGTTTACCCTTGCCTTACAAATCCTCCACAAAAGGTGTACTCCAAAACGCGTATGTTCATTAAACGAAAGGAAAAATATTTAACCTATGAACCTCCGCCCTTTAGGATTTTATGTGCCCACTACGTAATTCATTTATTATTCCTTGTCAGTTGTAGTCGAACAACATTTAAAAGGGGTACAATTTCCTTACGTTTACCACCGACAACAACAAGTCAAAGAATGAAATAGCTAATAAACCGTGCGACGCAGAAACCTCCCCTCCATTATCGATCCACAATACTCAACCCATAAAACACAGAATACCTGTGTTTAATACTGCACCATGTTAAATTTTCCTACAATTATGCACACTGGCCTACTCACCCTGAGATCTTAAGTTATCTTATCTCGCCAAGGTAGACCGCGAAATTCAGATTGGAAATAAGAATGTATCCAAGAGGATTTTCTTACAAAAACAAGAAGTCTAAATCAACAAAAAAAATAACAAATAAGCAAAAATTTTGTACCTGTTGCAGGTCTGTTCAAATCGAAGGCATCCGGCGTCAAAGGTTTCGTTTTGGCAATATCTTTATTGAAAATATATGGATTTGTTCTACTATCTGGCACCAAAAAATCTGTTAGACTATTAAACACCATCTGAAAAATATATTAGAAACATTATTAGGAAATTTAGAAATATTAATAATTATTCTTACTGATATAGTGGTCAGACTTTGGATTCATTGGATTTTTGTTTGTTTGGATGTTTGTTACTCAATCATGGCTCAATAGATTTTGATAAAACTGTAATAGGTACTCTTGATTCCAGTGAAAGCACAAGCAACTGATTCTAAATCAATAAATGTGTATGTTAAATTATAATAATAATAATAATGTTAAATTACCTGACTATCAGTAGTACTTGGTTCGATCTTGACACTTGCTGAAGCATTTGGAGGTGGCAGATTTAGGACCGGTGCAGGATTAATGTTATGTTTCTGACTCACAGTTATCCTTCTGTCCATACGAGTCACCTTATTTTTAAGCTGCAAATGCAATCCGAAAATAAAACATTACTACTGAAATTCAATTAGATGAAATTACCCTAAGTTTTACATACAATCCCAGAATATCATGTTTTTAATATTGTATTAGCACATAGGTATTTGCTGTGATCTAAATTCTCCATCAAAAAAAAAAAAAAAAATTAAAAGCCCAGCTAAAAAAAAATTGCAAACTAAAGTAAATCAATGGCTTAGGACACATGAAAAAAAAAACAGATATTATTTACAATTTTGATTTATTCTTTTAAAATAGCACTGCATATTATATTAAGCCAGGCAGGAGTGTTTTTAATTTAATTTACTGTAGATCAATCTTTTAATTTATTGCTTTATTTTAAAACAGACATTAGGCATTTTTGCAACCAGATAGTTACTAGACATGTTATTGCGAGCAGAGAGCAAAGCAGAAGAAAAATAAAATTCGCACAAAGAATGATGGGCAAATTTGTGTGAAACCTGGTCGTACGACCAAAAGAACTGCAACTAGTGCCAGTTGCTAGGATCCAATTGCCAGAATCGTAATTATATAAATAACCCTAGCCATATCCACCGGGTTTACTTGTAAAGTCTATTTAAGTCTATGACAACATCTAAAGCCCGGTATACATTATTTGCAACAGAACAGGTAAGGTAGGTGCAATGCAACATTCTCCATACATTTTAATGTGTCCGCGAGCGCACTACGCGCCCACTGCGCGCACGTTGCGTGCATTCGTAACGCGCTCGTTGGTTCTCGCCGATTATGGGTTTTTGCGACGAACGCTTTGAGTGCGCGTAGTGTGATTTGGACGATAATTCGCGACAGTTTTGCGCGCCGCGAACAAGCATGGAGAATTTAGAATTTTGAGTGTTGGTAGCACAGATATGCCATTCGTTCAGAACTATTTCTCATTTTAAACTTATCCTGTAGACAAGTTTTTATCCAGTGCGCAAACTGTAACCATGAATTCAACAGTTCATTCTAGACCCCCCCAGCGCTGAATGTTTTCGTCAGTTATACAAAAAAAAAATCAGCTGTTCCATACATTTCGACCGCGTAGGTATTGCACTTTTCTATGAAACAGCTGTTTTTTTTTTTTGTAAAACCGACGTAAATTTTTTGCACTAGAGGGTCTAGAATGATATGCTGAATTCATGGTTACAGTTTGCGCACTGACAGGGTCTGCGGTCTTTTTCCTACATTGATTTAATCAAATAATTGAAAAAACAATAATAGTAATGAACACTTCAAAATCGAGCGGAGCCATCGCGTGCGCGCTAGCGACTGCCGGAAACAGGCGTTCGCTGTTGAAGCGCGCAGCGTACCCGGAAACTGTCCACATTATACCTGTGTTGCATTACATGTTGCGCTGCAAATAATCTATACCCAGCTTAACAAATGACGCGCAAGGGCGATAAATGGCTCATGTCACCCCAAACCAAGGTATTTGCTTTTTTTGTACCATATTATTATAGAAACTATATGTACTATATGTACCCATAGTCCTTCTTCCTGTCAGGCAGGTATAGTTTTTTTTTTACGCTTTAGATGTAGTCAAATCTTCAGTATTTATACAGAAAAATTTTAGTTTTCCAATTGGTTCTATCTTTGTTCTCCGGTGACTTAGCATGAAATAGAGTACTAATTATAAGATACATTTTGAGATATATTTCAATTCTGTTGGACTTACACTCATTTTGACCATCATCGTTTATGTAAATATTACATTTGTTTTTTTCTTTAACCCTTTCGCAAGCATTGGCAAAAAATTTGCCACAGCAGTATTCTGGCGCATAATCAATTTGAAATAATGATTTTTTTATCTATAATTTAATAGCAGGCATAGGCAAACATATTAACACCCCCCATAAAAGTAAATAGGATTATCTGGGAGGGTGCAATTGTTCAGAAATGTTATGTAGGGGACCTTTAACTATGTACAAAAAAACTACATATTTCATACTGCTCGTAAAAAGTTAAATAAGGCTAGTTTGTGCTTAATCACTTTTTTTCTTTCAAATACTACTTATTATTACTGTAACTGCTAGAGAAATGTAGAATTATGAACAACGTTCACTAAGACATTATTACTAAAACATATTTATATAAATGTTAATAAATTATTTTTTGTCAAACTTTTGCAAGTTTTGCAGGAAGTCCTGTAATATAGTTTGACTTTTTCGCTATACAGCAGACAAACACGCAAAAGCATTTTATTGCAGTTTCATGTTGTTAGGAAATGTCAATCAGTGATCTGGATATTGTGATAACCTAAAATTAAAGTGATTTGCAGTTGCTCATTTCAACAATTCTATTTAAATATGTATGTATTTAGTTCATAAAAAAAGAAGATAAACAGGATAAACTTAACTTATAATTTTAATAAGTTAACTTAAACAAAAAATGGTTTGGTTTTGTCTGTGACAGCTGATAAAATTGTGAAAAGCAAGCTATCTGGATTTAAAGTTTTTCAAATTTTGTAATGACTTGAAATATCTGCCCAGGATCTATCAATTTTAATGCCACCTCTTATAATAAGATGTAGTATTAAATTCTTCACATCAAAATTTGAAGAAAAAGCATGCAGATGAGGATCAAACTTTTTTTGGACCACAAAAGTAATCTGTAAATATCTAGAGTACACTTTTGGCAACTATTTACCTTGATAATTTGGCAAATATTTATGTAAAAATATACTTACAGAGTCATTTTCCAATTTTAGTTCAGAATTTTGTTTATCCTTTTTAGTGATAAGATCATTTTGTTGTTGTATCAAGTCCAAATGATACAGAAGCAAGTGTTTCAATCTTCTATTTTGAAATTCAGCAGTAGTCAATCTCTCCGACAGTTCGTGGACCTCTAGTGTTGGTTCCCCAGCAGCCCCAGTCTCTTTATCATCAGGGTGCGCAGGAATTTCCACTTCCTTGACCAAATGAGCGAGGCGTTGCTCTGTTTCTTCTGAACAGGCATAAATATGGTCGAAAGGGAAACTCAGCGCCAGGCCCTCCTTCGCGTCTAGTTGATTTAATGTTGACAACTCCCCTGAGAGATTCACCAAATTTGGTTCATTTATGCGATTGTTCATTTTTATAGGAGGCCAATCGTAAGTCACTTACGACGAGCCTGCCGGCTGTCAAAAACTAACTAACCGACACTAGATATACTTTTGTTCGTTTCATTACAACTAAATTGATCATCTGTTTGAACACACCGTCACATAGTAAAATGATGGTCAACACTTCTTTACATTTTTAAGCGTTTATCACAAATTACGTATTCTACCATTCTAATAAACTGACATTTCTTTCACGCACATGCAGAATGATAAAACGCGCATTATATTCACGCAAGTATTCTGTCCTGGTTTGCTCAGAGCCAAATATAATCATTTGTAAATATTTTATATATTGATGCTAGTAATCTGATCTAATCACGAGTGTATGACAAAGTTTTCGAGTAAATTTAATAAAAATGGAAAAAATTATCAACTAAGCGTCAAGGCGTCAACCGTAGACATTATTTGTTTTTTTTTTCTAAAAAGGTGAAGTAAAGACTGTACTTCTGAAGGAAAGATCGAGACTGAGAACGACTTTGGAAGACATTCTCACTTAGTGTAAATATTAAAAATACTTATCGTATCTTTTGTCAAATATTCGTAAAATATTACAAAAAGCTATATTTTTTAAATAGAATCTATAGAATTGAAAGCTATCATGAATATATCGGTAAAAAAACCAACCAGATAATTATACTGGCAACACTGCTCCTAAAATGAATTATCTTGCCACAAAGATTCAAAATGACATTTTAGAAACGGAACGTGGGATAATATAATATTAAAGCTTCGAGCAAGAAAAGGATAGCGATACATTTAACGTAATGCCATTTGAACTCGGTGTTTAGAATCTGTGATTTAAACGATGCTGGCGCCCTCTTCCCGCCAATAAGCTGACAATTTCAAAATGTCACGTCTACTAACGTAGCTGCGAGTGTAGAGTCCATCTCACGAAAGAATAGTAATCCCATGTAATAATCCCATGGCAATAAATGGAACTAATTAATAATGCATAGTTAGTAACACAGAGCGGCTTGTGACTAAGTAGTATGAGCCGCATGGGTCGATCGATCAGGCTAAGCTGCGCTTGCCACGGTTGGTCCGTGGATGGGTAAACATCTTTGTATACCAAGTACCCTCCGTGCCTCGGAAAGCACGTTAAGCCGTTGGTCCCGGCTGTCATTTGTGGATCTTTGACAATCGTTACCGGTCGTCAGAAGCCCGAAAGTCTGTCAACTAGTCTTACCAAGGGGTATCGTATTCCCCAGTAACTGGGCTATATAGGTTATAGGCTCTCGCTCCATGTAAAATGCTGGTATTCAGCTGCAACTTGTTAGACTCGGAGCCGAGCCCAACATAGTTGTGAAAACACAACAAGTGCGAAAATAATATTTGTTTAAAGGTATAATATTAAAAATTTTATGATTATGTCGTATTCCCGTGGCACCGCGTCTACATGACTTCTTTCGTAAGAAGGAGTCATTCAAGTTAATTTTTAAAACTGAAATACAAATTTGACAGGTGTAACGTCAAACTCTGTAAAACAGGTTTATGTGTTCTGTGCTATTTAAATTACATGTCGACACAAAAGGCTTTTAATGTCAGATTATTATCTGGGATTAAAAAACTATGTAAAAAACGAACTATAGTATCGGATTGTTACAATCTATTATCCATTTTAAAGACTAGATTGACAACAAATTGACAGATTGAAATGATCGTAACTGATCATCTAAGATCCCCCTTAGTGTAGAAGTGTGGAGTTATTTTCATAGGCTCAGCACAGGATGCTGGTGAGCAATGGCGTCGAGGGGCAGGTAAATTTAAGGAGGATGAGAAAATCATGGATTGTTGATACAGTCAAGAGCACACATGAACCCTAACACAATTAGTGCGAAAGAAAAAATAAAAATTTGAAGAAAATTTTTTTTTTTTAAAAACAAGCTTAAATAATAGTTAGTTGCAAAACGAACAAAAAGTTAAAAATAATTGTATGACAAAGTAAAAAAGTTAAAAATAATTGTATATTAAAGTAAATAAAAGCGATAATACGCTTTTATTTACTTTGTGATGCAATTATTTTTAACTTTTTTGTTCGTTTTGCAAGTATTATTTAAGCTTGTTTAATTTTGATGGCAGGCGAAATAAAGATCATTTATTAGCATGTTACACCTTTTTCTAACCGTCAATATGTACCTATTTAGATGCGGTGTTTACTACGGCGTAGATCGTAGCAGCGTTTTTCCGTTATGTAGCTCGTAATAATTCGTAGAACTCACACATACCTATGTGATGTTTTGAGCACTTAAAGTGTTATGTATCTATGCCCACCTTCCAGCTCCAGTGTCAGACCCTGGTTACCATATAGCATCAAAGTACTCGTCATTACGAATCAAAGGAGCCCAAACTCGATGGTGTTGTGT